>OZ025283.1:7500-1392500 GCA_964019165.1 Mastigias papua | reverse complement strand
GACACAAAGATAACTACTCTACATCTACAACATCTATATTGGAATATGAGTCATTCTTTCTCCTATGGACTACTTATTCCAAGTAATAAATTAGCCTGAGAATAAGACATAGGACAATTTACTCAACACTTGGATATAGGATGTAAACTCAGGTTTAATGTTTGGCAACCTCTTGCTGGTTGATGTGGACCTGCAACTTAAAAACTCTAAGTAAAAAACAGTTTAAAACCTAATCTAATTTATCTAATTTAAAGCCTAAACTAATTTATCTAACTTAAGACCTAATAGCATTTCTATGTTTCAAATATCTTAAATAACAACTGTACTTACTACAAATACACACAATTTTCGAGATCTTTATTCATATTTATGGTAGTTCCCTTACTAAACAAAATCTTTCTGATTGTTTTACAGTTGTTTGTCAACGATTTCTTAAAATTTAGCAAATTCTCAGCACTTTTCATATCTGAGTTTAACATGTTCCATACTATTAATCCTCTGTATTTTAACGTATTTCTTTCAGTTTCTGATTTCAATCTTTCTATCTCTACTTTCTCCCCTCTCCGTGTGTTATGTTTGATTGTATACATCTCTTTTAGTCTATGCCATTCTGCTCCCTTAATGATCGTATACATCTCAATAATCCTTCAGTAATCATCCCTCAAGGCACAAAGTAGCATGGATACTGTGTAATGAAAAAGGGTGAACTTCTTTATGATGAAACCCCTCATTCCATCATATGGACTTGTCTCCAACAGTACAGATCACATTCATGTTTCTTCAAAGTTGCTTTTTCATCAAAGTTCGATTATTGATAGAAAAAGTAGAACTGATAGGCCATTATGAAATTATTTGGCAGTTATCACCACAGGTGCAATGAAATAGATGAGGAACGTCAAACGCACGTTAACCTTTGGAATATGTTGGGAAATCTGAGGTTGCTAGGGAGGCACCTTTAGCCTTGGACCTTTGGCCTCGCAGTCATTTTTAGCATTTTGTCTCAAATGCTGAATTCCGAATCAGAAGAGGTTTTAATCAAGATAAAGAAGAGGGTTCAATCAAGAGAAAGAAGAGGTTCAATGTATTAAAGGAAAGAGGCGAAGAATCGAAGAGTCACTTCTGACTCCATCAAAGATGAACTATAATCAGAAACTTAGGGGACATTGATATACATCGCTAATGTCGAACTTTCTATTACTTTAAAGATTTTATTCTGTTTATACAGTTTTCTATCAAAGAAGATTCTGCACTATTGTTTTTTGTACTTCTTTAAAATCTTGAGCCAGAATCTTGAGTCTAACTTCAAACCTTTTGGGGAGATTCTAACCTGTTGTGTGAGAGTGATTCCCATACCAGAAATTTGAACCTTAGACAGGATTTCTTATAGACTCCAATGAGTTGTTCACTCAACTGGGGCACTGTTTATGTTTTGGCATAATGCCTTCTTCAGAGCCAAGCATACTGTATAACCATCTTTAGCCCTAGCAGAAAGATGGCTATACAGTATGCTTTGCAAAACACATTTAAGCAACTGCTAAACAACTTTTTGGGGCGATTTTTATTATTGAGCCAAACATCCTTTGGGGCGAATTCAAAATTTGGAGTTGTATATAAAAAAAGGTGCAGTCAGTAAACATCAGAATTGATTACATCACCATCTTGCATTATTGCTTCATTGCTGCATAACACATTATTTAATCTCAGTCTCCTACTGTGTCGTCTAGAATAAGTGCATTTCGATAAAGCTTAATATCTTCCTGTGTGTACAATATAGCAAGCCTGTTGAGTCTGTCTTAGGTCATTGTGCCTTGTAAATATGTTTTTAATGTCCTTATTACAGAGGCTCATCTTTTGCAGGTACACCTTGTTATTGGTAGAACTTCAAGTATTTTAAGAACTGTCAGACTATTTGGGAATGAGATGTGGTTTCTTGGTTTAAGGGTCTCTGATATTGTTTCTGGTAAGTCATCATCAGGATGTTGACTTTGAACAGACTCCCACTTATCAACTTCATGTGAGAGATAGGAAAAGTGTGATAAATCACTCTTGTAGTGTTAGTAAAAGGTGAGAAGGTCACACTTCCATTGCTTATCAACTCTTTGAATGTTGACAGATGTAAAAAAATGGATGAAACACACAATGCCTCTGAAAAAGGGAATGTGACTCGCCACTTTGTACTTGGCCATCTTGAGAAAAAGAGAACTGTATTGTCTCTTGCTACTAACAATTTCAGATTGTTGTCTCATTACTGCAGGAATAACAGAGATTGCTCTGTAGGCACTTATATGCTTCTCTGAGAAGTGTAAAGATATTTCATATAAGAGGTGGTCGGGAAAGGGATAGTAATATGTTTCCTATAGCAATCAAAAGCAGTATTTGCAGGGATGTTACTGTGCTATGTTTGGATAGTAGAGATTCTTGGAAAATGTACTGCTGCCCAACCTGATTTGCAATAGGTTTTGCTATGTTAAGCCACATGTTATGATTCCAATGTCAGTCATTCCTTTGATGATGTCAATAGTAGCCCTTTGCAGTTGTATTGTGGCTGATCAAATATACCCAAGGCAGTTGTTCAAAAGTACCAAACCATGATGAAATCAAAATCACTTAAGACTGATACAAAACCATAAGCATCCAATCTGCTGGTTCTCCACTCTTTATCATAGTTGTCGCATATGATAAGCAAATCCTCCAGTACTGGTGGGATACAGTTCAATGAAACGAGCCATAACATCAAGTCTTGCAACCCATCGTGTCTGACAAACAGAGATACGTTTGGTATGCTTGCACTTGGGCAGGACCCTCTTTATTGTTTCATCTAAAAGAAGTTGTTTCTTGGGTGACATTCCATAGAAACATGTAATTTCTCGCATCTTATCCATTACATTTTTGATGCCTTGCATCCTGTATGATGACATAATCATAAGACATACAGTGTGTATAAAATGTCAAATCATTACTTTCCTACACATATAGAGTCCGTATCTTGGAAGGTCTTGATGTCAAGACCCAAGTCAACTGTAATGCATGTCATCATGCAAGGTGCTGGTGCTTTTCCATAAGTGCCAGAAGTGCAATGTTTGAATTTCATAAATCTCTCTTGTATATTTCCCTCTCTATTACGATAGCGAATAACAAGCAGCATCTGCTCCTTGTTCAAGTAATCAGCAACGTCATCATCTAAGATAGAATAAAATCTGGATAATCTACTTTTTTCATTAAGTTTTGCTTTTACAAACTCTACTAAGCAATATTACCATCATTCTGGGTTGCTTTGGGCCTATAAATAGCAATCTTAGAGGCGGTTGTAGAACGGCTTTCCAAAATGTGTCCCCACCATCACTTCTAAAGTCAAGCAGAGCTTGAAAAGTACCTGCCCGTAACAAGTGGAATCATCCCTTTGCCCACAAAGAGGGGTTGTTCTGCTTGGCACACAGAATAACAGTCTTCAGAATGGACAGAAGTGTATGTTTATTTGCAGTGACCACCCTGTCAAGTGCTTCATTGTAAATCTGATTAACAGGTTTCACCTTACTTTTCTTACCATTCTGAAACATTTGCATAGTTAGAAGAGATAGCTTGTGAATTTCCGAAAACTGCTCATGTTCTTTTAACCTCTCTGTTGCACAGATCCAATATGTATAGGGAGAATTCATAAGCTTCTGCAATGTGACAGCATTGTGACATCAAAACAATTTTTATTTTGTTGATTAGAAGGAACATAGGTAGACTTGATATTTCCTTTTACAATAGCTTTTTGTGATGATTTGTCATATTTGCACTACTATAGGCACGATGGGTGACACCACTCCAATCACTTTTGTAGCTTATTATTGTACTATTTATGTCTCTATGTTAAGTGTAAGTCTTAGGGTTGTTATGCATTTCCATGCTCCCTAGACTTTTGTATTGTAAATGTTTGTCATTGTAAATTTCATGAGAATATAAAACAAAATGTGACAGCAGTCCTGCCAACTCTTTGGCAAAAGAGAACATACGGGAGGCAAACAGCTGCATCAAGAAGACCAGAATAAGTAAGCCAAAGATGCTAGGATAACATCATAACATGATGGGTTGAACTGTCTATTTTTGTTCCCAAATTTCTTCATAGGGTAAGGAAATTTTGCATCAGGATTCCAAACCTTCTCTGTAATCTCAACTTTCATATCATCACCTAATGTTGATACTTTGTCATAAAATGACCAATATTAAAATTCTGCAAACTAGTAGGGGCTACAGACAGGCTTTAATATTTTGCATTGGTATGACATAAAGTAATCTCATCAACAGAAGAAGACTTTGAAGAAGATTTAAAATGTGATGATAAAGGGAATCTTTATAGCTGTTGAAAGTTTCATCTCCTTTGATTTTGATGTGCCAGGAGCTTGCATAGATGATAATGTAGCTGTGGAAGTAAGAACAATAAAGACTGGCATGACATGGTTTGGTAGGTCAAGGAGAAATCAGGCCATTAAATACCCTCACAGACAGCTGACTAGCTGCAAGTCCAGCAGTATCGTGGTAGTAAGAGAAAACAGGTAAACATAAAAGATCACTAGCTTGAAATGTATGCCATCTTGCAAAATATCACTAGCTTCAAATGTATGAGAAATTGTAAAATTCTCTTTAGAAGGCTTGTACTGTTTTCTTTCAATAACAATGGTGCAAACTGAGGATGTCCTGCATAGTAATCAGTATTTTCATAAAATTCAGCTGATGATAAGGCCCTTAACAATACAGGTATTTTCTCAGATCTTATGACAGCAACAGGCCCAGCATTGTAAAGACACTTCCCAATTCAAATGACCCTGCAATCAATTCAGTTAATGTCAAGTTTACCTTCAGTAACATACTAAATAAGATGCTTTAGTACTGAAATTCTGTGCTAAGTAATAATCACTGCTGGCCTGAAGTAGATTACTTTTAGCCTTGTTAGTTGCCAAAGGTAGAGAATTTGCTAGCAGATATACTAATAAATAACCAGTTAAAGTAGTATACAAACAATGACAGCCTAATTCTAAAAGAAAAAGTAAATACCTTGCAGGACATATCCTTTGTCCACGGAGGATGCATAGTCTGTCTAATGGTGCAAATCATGCTACTGAGTTGTCCCCCAATGGGCCATCACCAGTTTGGTATGGGCTTTCATATAACTTTTCCAGCTTAGTACATTGGGTCCCATTTTGTAGAGAATCAACAGAATACAGTCCTGATGGAGCAGACATGTCTGAAATATCACTAAAGAGTGCGTCTGGAAAAGCTCGGATAGATATGAACAAAAGGCAGGTTGACTTACTACCAGCTTCAAAAATCACACTTCATGTAGAAGTCGGAGGTAGAGAAGTTGAAATGTTGTATGACCCAGGGAGCACTTACGGTATGATAACTAGAGGAACATATACAGGCCTTAAAGTGTGTCCCCCTATCTTTCCTGTGACAAAAACTGGAGTGGGAGTATCTGGAGGGACAAATGTAATGGCACAGATGGCTCAAACGTTACTATGGAATTCCAACCAGTCTTGGTATCATCGCGGGCTACATCTACTATTTTAGACATTCAGATGGAACATCAGTTCAATGGGGTTATACGAAATCAATAGAATAACTCCATTACCTTCATAAGTAAAGATAGGGAAAAGAATGTGACTGTTTGGTAGTACAAAGAGAAAACATCAAAAGGCTCAACATGTGTAAGGATAGCCAAAGCAACTATGGTTCCTGTCAATATGGTTAAAATGATTCCTTTGAAGATCAGAGAAAGTTTGAGAGCTGAACAAGAATCCAGAGCACTTTCATTTGGCCCTTTTCAGGCTAGGATGGAAGTCTAGAAATTAAGGACTAAGTGATGGACAGAGTGTGAGAAGGCACTTGGAACACTTTAGCTAGTCCATATCTTTGGTGAAGGTTGCACTGCAGGATGCCTCTACACCAGAGTGTTTAGCAGAATGTTTTGAAAAAGAAGATAAAGATGAAGTTGTCAAACAACACAAAACTAGATTTTTCAGAGTTACATGTGAAGTATCAGCTCCTCTAGTGTCTACAAAGGATAATAGCTATAGAGATAAGCAAGAGAAAAGGTGCCAAAAAAAGAAGAAATGAAGACAATGAACAAAGACAGGAAAGAAGGAACTAGAAGATGAAATGATAGAATGTTGAGGTATATCCTTATTAATAACATCTTACTTTGGAATAAAGTAAATACATGCAGAATCTCCTACATTATATACCACAAATATTAACACTTTATGACAATAGAATAAGTAGTCTATGTCAGGATATTTGAATCCTGTACATTCATCAGAAGGGAAGGCACAGTGACTCTTGTTCACTACACAGGATAGCAGTATCTTCCTATTATGTCTCCCAAAATAATGCTACACTCAACAAACACACTGCCTGTAGTTGATATATCTGAATAGTCTACAAAAATATAATATCCAAGATAGTCATCATGTACTAGAAAATCCAAAAGGTATGTACAAACGTTACAATTTGTCAATATATCAAATAATTTGATGGTTATGATCAGAGACGTTCCATGAAAGTCATACTTCTTCTTTTCCACAATCCAAGTGCTTGTCACATAGGCACTTGAATGTCGAGAAAGAACCAACATGAGTTTCATGTGAAACAGTGCACAAAACAACAACCCATTCAAGTTCAGCCATTAGTCCAATTTATCCATCTTCCCTATCAATGAGGTAAATCAAACATAACAAAATAAGGTTAACCAAATATAGTAAACAAAACTGGGATTATTATAAGGCCCATAGTTCCTATGCAATATCAATCTCTTCTTCTATTTAATGGTATTGTACTGATCAAGTGAGAAGTATATTGATCAGGTCTTTACTGAACATTTTTGTTTCACAGTCCTTCTTCTCTCTTTGATTTTTACAGATAAGAGGTATAGAAAGTGATAGAGATGTGCTTCAATTTCATTGGGTGAAAGACAAGGATAGGAGCAAAGTACAAACTTTCCAGTTCGCTAGAGTGGTTTTTGGGCTCAATCAGTCCCCATTTATACTTGGTGCAACTGTAGAGGAACACCTACGAAGTTTGTGTGGCAACAATACAGCAAGTTTTCTCAATGGACAGCCATCAGCTCTTAAGATTACTTCAGATAAATGCTGCAGAGTAGCTATGGTGGAAGTAGTAAAAACAGCTTTTTAAAAGCTACAAGAACAGTTTTCTGAAAACTACCAAATTTACAAAAGTTGTATATTACTTGCCACACATGATACATTCACTTCTAACTAATCAGTAATTGCTCATAGATTCTAGACATTAACAAAGCTCAATATAGTCAAGAGGTGTCTGTAGTACTGTACCATGTAATTTCATAGCATGTTTCTATGTACCATCTGTGACCGCAGGTAATGAGTTACTTTTAGTCTATGATGGATGAGAGCAAGATGATATATACACCAGTGCGAGTTCTTATTGATCTACAATACTATATTTGGCAATGAGGATGGGATACATGGCTGTTAATCATATCCAGCAAATGCCAGTTTTTGAACTGAAAACTGATCCAGCAAACACCAGTGCAAGGTGGACACAATGGCTAGAATGTTTCACTACATATCTGATTGCTGCAAATATCAGAGACCCAGCAAGATGCCACGCTCTTGTACTTTACCAAGCCGGTCCTGCAGTGTATGAAACTTGTAAAACTGTACCGGACACAGGCACCAATGACGATTATGACATTGCAGTGGAAAAGCTTACCATATGAAAATGTGCATCTAGGGGAATGGACATTTTGCAGTTTGTGGCTGTGCAGGTATATTGCACAGCAACAGATTGGTTATATTCAAACAATATGGCACAATGCAGATACACACGGCAAGCTTTGAAGACAACAGTTTGCTATGAAGAGCCTCCAGACTTGAATCTCCTTGCAAAAACTACTACGATGAAGCATGGAAAAAGGCTTAGCAATGGCATTTATCCAGTTGAGGTTACTATTTCGAGTTCTGTTTATATACTTTTGAGATCTCTTAAGTAAAGCGCCTCTTAGGTATGAAATCAAACGCATGCCTATAAAAGTTAACTTACATAAACTCAGTTCTTGAGTAAAGGATAAATCAAATTTAAATTTTGAATACAGACACAACAACATTGCTGCAGAGCATCCGATGCATTCACCAATGAAGCTTTCAAAAGCTTGTATGGCATGTACCTACACATGTGCTATCTCGGTTCATAAGGTTTGGTGGTATCTTCACCTTTGGCATCTCTAAATCTATAAATAACGTTGTTTCAAGTCAATTTTATCTCCCCAAGGTCGTTGAAACTGATTATGCACACCAGCATCTCAAGGTGCACTTCAGTGGATACCCCAAGAGCATGGATGAGTGGAGGGATGTTACGAAGGAGGAAGAACAAATGTGCCTGCTTGATGAACGGTTAATTCCAAGTAAATATAGGTTAGAGGAAAGGGCTGGAAAATTTGGTGACAAACTATGCCAGAAATAAAATATCACTTGTTTCTGACAATTACAATTGAAGTTGATGTGGATGTTACTGTACAGTTATTGTAAATGAACAACTTGATCTGATTTTGGGCACTGATTGGGATTATAGGATCATTAAGGGCCTATTTATATGGAGAAAATAGTCGCGGCTACCCGAGACTATTTTACTTGTCAGGATCCCAGCATCCTATTGAAATCACTGTATTTATCACAGTGCGTTTATATGAGAAGTTAAATACTTCCGCCTAGGTGAGACTATTTTCAGTTGCCGGGATCTCGGCTGAAAGAGCTGGGATCCCGGCATTCCAAGACTATTTGTCCTCATATAAACGCAAGCTGAAAATAGTCCCGTCTTGCCGGGACTAAATTGCTAGCACTGTGCATGCAGAAAATCTGTTCACCTTCATATGTGTTTTCAACAAAGGCGGAGGCTCAATCCCAAAAGGAAAAACGAAGGGCACTCAGATGGACTTCCAAATTGACGTCTGAGCTTGTTGACCTCTTGCTTGATTACAAAACAACATGTGACTACAGACATGTAGATTTCGAGGCTGATAGAACAGTGCAGTATCAACATCTTTATAGGAAAATGCCACAAAAATACAACCTTGATGTAAACTGGTTTGGCCCAGAAGAAGACGCCATTTCTCCACTGCCAATAAAAGAAATGACAGAAAAGCAAAAAACCATCTTGAGAGAAATCAAACAAGTGAATGCCAGAAAAGAAACCAAGGCTACAATAGAATCCAAGAAAAGGTAAAAGACATGCATCAAGCTTTCTCCAAAGCAATGTGTGCAGGCACCAGGAATGGTTCTGGGACATTTGTTTATGAACTCTATGATACATTGAAGCTACTTTGGGGAGGAGCACCATCATCTAGGTCATTGTCTTGTGGCATTGATACCTTTGAACTAAATTCAGTGGTTATGACTGATGATGAATGTCAGCTTGAGGACAGCTGAACGTCACATCAATCTGGTGAAAGTGAAAGAAAGGAGGCTGATGATACTTTTGTAATGATGGAGCTGAAGGCAGTTGCACATATGAAAATGTATGTGATATGTCAACTCCAGTGTCAGTTGTTCCCAAAGTACTTGGTAGAAAATGGAAGCATATGGAAAGATCATTGTCTGCTTCACAAAGAGATGCATTGTTGATGGATGAGGCAAAGGAGGATACAATGGTAGGAAAGATATGGCTGATGCAATGAAGAGGTCTGCAGACTTGTTTGCTGGGGCCCTACAGCATGTTAGTGAATCTATGGTGCAAATAAGCAAGTCCCTAAGTCGATCAATGGAGTTATTTGCTCAGTCTTTGCATTCACAACAGGCACCTCATCAGCAGTAGCACCAGTATTTTCAACAGCCCTTCCCTAGTAGCAGCAGGATGTTTCAAACCATTCATGCAAGGCACAATCAGAACATGTATTACAACATGGTCAATGAACAGTCTGACAGTCCATATAATGATGGAATCTAAAATGAAGGTATACATGGTGATATTGTGGAACATTTTAAGTATAAGAACAACTGTTTGACCATAGTAAAAAACTTTAACATCAATTTTTAAGTAAGTAAGAGTAAGTAAGTACGAGTCAGAGTATGTAATTTTTAGTTGAGACATTGCTTGAACATTATTTTGACATTGCTGTTACAAATTTGCCCAAACTCTTTCCTTTTTATGTGATGTGATCTGGGAGATTGTCTTGGGTGTAGCATTTAATGATATCTCTGATGACAGATCCTTCATCTGTATTTACAGACTATATTGGATCTCAAACATTGATACTTTTGTTCTCATCATGAACATGCTTAGACACTTGTATTTCTACCAGATCTTCATCAACAGCACAACTGCCTATCTCACAATACTTATGCAGCACAAAACATGCAAAGATTGCTGTTGGAACAAACCCTAACTTGAGGTCAACTTTACTTGAGAGAAAAGCCCAGCGTGCCTTAAGCCTTGCAAAGGCACATTTAATGGGGTTCCTTGCTGAGTGCAAGATGTTGTTGAAGACAACCATAGCATTTTCTGGACATGTATCATAATCCTTCATAGAGAATGGTGTCAAGGGGGAAGCAGGGTCTCCAATCAAATAATGTGGGATTTCCATTCTTCCTGGTAATATTGGCTGACTTGTTATTGGCAGCTTGTGTTCAAGAACTTTTTGGTTTATATCTGAAGTACAAAACACTTTGGCATCATTCGCGCTGTCTGGCCATCGGCAGTCAACATCCATAAAGAGGCCTCTAGAGTCACATACTGCCTGCACATTCAGTGAATATAACATTGTGTAGTTGTAGTACTATTGTGAATTCATGGTCGGCCTTGTAATCTGAATGTGAGTGCCATCTATGCATCCAAAGGCTTGCACCATGCCATACCTCACTTCAAACTCTGCTGCCTTCTGTCACATTTCACTTTTTGATGATGGCAGCTTTATGAGTTAAGTGCCAAGTTTAAAAGCTATTGCCTTGCTAACCTGGTAAATACTTTTTGAGGCAGTACAAACTTGTATGCCAAAAACATTTGATGTCATTCTTAATGAACCTTTATCCTTGAGGCAATAGAAAGCACTTGCCATTGTTTTTTTCCACTTGTATTGCTCTGTAGTTTGGCGAATCAGGGTCACGTGACAGATTAGGCCTTAACTTCTCAACCAGCTGCATAAATTGTTCAACTATTAGGTGGACTTTTTTGTCCATTTAGAAGTGTGGGATATATCATTGATCATGTTTACCCACCATATATTGCTTCTGCCTGGATGAAACCAAATTGAATGTGGTTTTATGTTCAAATGTGAAGTCTTCGGTGTCTGGCCTTTCCCTTAACGTAATCTTTTCTCCTGGCAACACAAACTGCCATGCTCATATTAAATTGACTGAAATACAGCTGAGCAAAAAGAAGCAATCCATTATACTGGTTCAGGCAAGCCAGAAGTGAGGAGCATTGCATGAGCAGCATACTTACATAAGTCTTCAAAGAAACACTGCTTGCCACCATTTTACGTTTTACCGCCAAGATAAGCTTCGAACTTCGTGGTGGCAGGTGACGATAGTCCCAGGTAGCCGGTGAAGATAGTCCCAGGTAGCCGGGACTATTTCTTCATATAAACGAAAACAACAAATAGTCCCAGGGTGAAAATAGTCTCAGGTAGCCGGGATTATTTTCTCCATGTAAACAGGCCCTAACAAACACTTAGATTTTTTGCATGTAATTCTGAAAACTGTACAACGTTTGATGAGAAATCAGAAGCAGTTTACAGAATTTAGACTGATTGCTGGAGTGGCCATACAGAAGTACAGTCAACAGGATCCAGTCCTTGTGTTTACGTTTGTTAGGGGGGTGGACTGATGTAATGGTTTTCGAAGAATAACCAATTTGAAGTTCCGAACGAGAATAGTTCAGAAAACAGACTTCTTCACAGTGCAATCTCGTAATCAAAAACTAATAATCTATTTACAGTAATCACAATTTATATATGAAGAATGATTGATGGGTCACATGATTAATCTGACTACAGTCTACCCTACCTACCAAAAAACATGGAAACGAAAGTATACATTTTTGTTACATGTGTGCTAACAAAAATAACTAGATCAAGTTTTCAAAAAGTTCAGAATTGACAGATAGAATATAGGTGCCACCATGTATACCACCATCAAGCTGGAGGTATGGAAAGGCGTTGACTAGTCCGCGAAGTCTACCATGTGTAGCCAGGAGATGTTGTGCTTCTGGAAAACGGTCATAGATATATTTGCAGGCTTGCGAGGAGATGGCAGATTTGGACGGGAGAGAAGTCAGGTATTTCCCAAATTCTTTAGCAAGGGAGGACAATCCAGGTAGAGCATCAGAATGGGAAGGCTGTGAAGGAAGAGGTTGAAGGGGGTCAACTACAAGGTCCTCTGAGGGACGTAAGTCATCACTCGAAATATCGGGCACGACAACGATCTTTTCTATGTTAACAGGCCTGGGGAAGTCCTGGCCTGTAGCAACATTGCGTAGCATGAGGAGATCAGAGCGATTTTTGGGGTGGCCAGTGACGATAAATGGACCGTCATAATTGCGTACGAAACGAGAGACTGCCCCTGGGGGGATTGAATCTTTCCGGAGAAAGACGAGTTTGCCTTCAGCGACATGAATATCATGAGCAGAGGAGTCATGAAGTTCGCGTTGACGACGACGAAGATCTGATTTGATCTGTGAGACACGGGTATGCGCAGCTTTCATGTTATGAAGGAGGTTTCGGGCATATTGATCAGCAGGGAGATAGTGCGGGGGAAGGTCAAGAGACAAAGTTTCAGGTGAAGGGGCAGGACGGCCAAAAACGAGAAAAAATGGGGAAATATCAGAAGTACCAGAAATTGGAGAGGTGTTATGGGCATACACTGCCGGTTGTAGAAATTCTTCCCAGCAAGACTGGGAGTGCTCACAGTAAATGCCAATTGCGGCGTTGAGAAAACGATGGACGCGTTCAGTAGCACCGTTGAGGCGCGGCCGATAGCCTGAAGTGAATACATGTTGAATGCTGAGAAGGGAAGTTAAGCGATGCATAACTGCATTAAGAAATTCACCACCACGATCACTCTGTAAGACTGTAGGGAAGCCGAAGGGGAGGAGTACTTCATGTAAAAGCACACGAGCGGTAGTAGTAGCAGTTTTATTAGGCACAGGAATAGCACGCAAAAAATTCGAAAAAGGACAGACAGCAGTGAGAATCCACTTATTGCCCGAAGCAGAGGCAGGTAATTCGCCAACAAAATCAATTCCTAAGGTATGATGAAAGGGGTGATGATACAAGCGAATCTGCATTGGGCCATGAGGCTGATTGAGAGATTTGAAACGAATGCAATGGTTAAAGCGACGAACCCAATTGCGCACATGTTTAGATAAATTGCGCCAGTAGAAATCACGAGAAATAGCAGCGTAAGATGCATCACGTCCACGGTGCATACCAATTGGAGAGTCTTGGTAAGCTTGAATAATGTGGTGCTGCAAAGTAACATCAGATGGGATGAAAATACGAGGATGGGATGGATCAGTCATGAACTCATCAGAGTAGTAAAGTAAACCATCAATGATCTTTGCGCGCTTCGCTACAGCTAGAACCCATTTACGAATTTCCTTGCTATAAGGGGCAAGACTTGTCTGTGAATTATCACTAATGAGATAGGCAGTAAGGGGGCCTAGCCATTTGTCGCAGCGTTGTTTCTGAGCAAGGTGAACACGATTCACATTGAGAGGGAGTAAAGTCTGGAGATCATCAGGTAAGGCAGGAGAAAGAGGCATATCCGTAAAAGTATGATCTGAAGGAGTGGTTGGAGGAGGCACTGTGGCAGGACATGAAAGAGTGGCAGCAGGAGGGGGAGAAACCAAAATAAGGCTGGGCGGAGAAACTGGATGAGGGGATGAAGATGTAATACACAGAAAAGGAGGGAGAGCTGGCGTGAACTGAAGGGCTGAAGAAACAGCTATTGGTATATCTGCACCAATGATAGTATGAAAGTGTTCTAAAACCTCTGGAGGAGTGAAGGCAGGTATGTCAGGCGAACAGAAAATAGCGGGTAGTGGAGCACGGCTAAGTGCATCGGGAACAACATTGTATTTTCCTGCTCTGTGTTCAATGGTAAAGTCAAACTCTGCTAAAGATAAGCACCAGCGTGCTAGCTTGGAATTCTGAGGGGCCACAGAAGCCAGGAACTTGAGATTAGCATGGTCTGTAATACCTTTACACTTACGGCCTAAGATATAATGGCGAAATTGTTCTAGAGCCCAGCGAATAGCATAAAATTCTTGATGAAAAGTAGGCCAACGGGCCTCTGTACGACTAAAGGAATGCGAAGCAAAACGAATGGGGCGGAGAACGCCATTGTGCCATTGAGCCAGCATAGCACCACAGCCTCGTTTACAAGCATCAGTATGGATTTCAAAATCTTTGTCCCAATCAGGGTGGGTAAGAAGAACAGAGGAGGAAAGGAGAGCATCTTTGAGATCTTGAAAGTCCTTAGTATGATGGGCAGTCCAAGTAAATGGGATATCTTTACCGAGAAGCGCCCATAAATGTTCACATCTGGTAGAGAGGTTGGAGATATATTCACGAAAATAACCAACCATACCTAAAAAACGTTTAAGTTGGGTGGCTGTTTGAGGTTGGGGAAAATTAGAAATAGCTTCTGTACCTTTCTCAGAAGGGAATCTGCCTACAGGAGTAATACGATGACCAAGGACGGTTAGATCAATGGAAAAAAATGTGCATTTTGAAGGTTTGAATTGTAGACTAAATTTAACTGCACGGGCAAAGATTTTTTCATAATGAGACAGGGCTGCTGCGAAGGAATCAGACCATGTGATACAATCGTCGATATAGATAATTAACCATTGATACAAGTAGTCAGAAAAGACAGTATTCAAAATGCGTTGAAACGTTTGTGGAGCTGTTTTAAGACCAAAAGGCATCCTAAAGAATTCATAAAGCCCAAGATGCGTAGCAAAGGCTGTTTTGTGTTGGTGGTCTGGATTGACGGGAATTTGCCAGTATCCAGACGCTAGATCGAGTTTTGCAAACAGTTTTCCGCCACTGATAGCATCGAGAACATTTGAAACGTTAGGTATAGGATAGCCATCACCCTTAATGACAGCATTTAAACCACGATAGTCGACAACAAAACGGGGGGGCTGTGGTGTCCCATGTTCTAAAGGCTTACGTACTAAAATACAAGGTGCCCCCCAGGCGGAGTTACTAGGTTGAATAATGCGAAGGTGAAGCATACGTTCTAAGTCTGCTTTGATTGCCTTGAGCTCAGCGGGACTTTTACGATAAGGTAGCCGATAAACCGGGGGAGATTCGCCAGTATGAATGTTATGTTGAAACCCTTGGACAGTAGACAATGGGGAATTAGGCAAATGAAATGCTTGCGGATATTTGGCAACTAATTGCTTAAACGAGTGCATGATATGGTCAGGAACATGAGCATAAGCAGGCGTGTCCAGCCCTAAAGACTCAAAAAGTAATGGTAAAAACTCAGGTGATGAACTGGTAATAGAATAATCCTGGGTGGGTGGAAACGAGTTGTCTTGAACTGTCATGTCAGAGTGCTGTTGATCAAGAAATGGAGACAGAATACGAGAAGAATTTGTCATAGAGACGTCAGTAGGCATGGTTACCACAGGATCAAAGGCTCCTGTAAATGATAATGGACCGTCTGAGAGAAGACAAGAATGCCATGATTCGGCAAGATGATGAGCTGTGTAAGTAGAAGCATCCTTATAGGTTAAGAGGTCATCTGGTGTTTGAGAACGAATGGAGCCGAAGGCCATATCATGAGGGAGGTAGGCGGTGCCCTTATCAGAATGAATGAGAATGTTTGTAGTAAAGAGACGGCCAGAGGCTATATCGTCTGTAGAGCTAGGAGACCCTGTAGAAAGGAAAACTGCATGGCACAAAAGATTTGAAGATGAAACAGAACAACTATGTTTGTCACTAGAAGAGAACAGAGAAGGAGTAGAATAAAGGGAACATAGGAAATCCCCAGTGGGTGAAAACTGCTGAATTGACTGAAGGTTAAAAGGGCCGCTGAGAACATGTAGACCAGGAGAAAAGGTAGTGCCCTCCAGCCATAAGGGCCCAGAAAAAAGGGGTGAACTGAGAAGTGAACCGGTAATAAGTAAACACACAGTAAGAACAGTAAAACCCTGAGAGAACTGGAGTTTGCCCTCGTGAGCAATGCTGCTGGAGAAGGATGGCATGGGAGTGAGTAAACAAGTAACATTAGCGGCAGAAGCTTGCGGCGCACCACGAGGGCGAATGGTGGGAAACGCAGATAAAGGACTAGAATCATAACATGTTACAGTAAAATTCATAGACGGATCTGCAAAATGAACCTTCAGGGCTTTAGAATAAATATGAGCATCAGTTTGGCGAAGATGATTCTGACCAAACAAAATAGGCCACGATAATTGGGGAACAACAAGCATGGTGAACGTGGTAAGACGACCATTTTCCCAGACGATAGGGACCTGCATAGTGCCCACAGCCCGTAAATCGGAAGAAGGCCCTGCGACAGACACGGGGATAGGCTGCTCCAATGTGGTGAAAAGAAGGGTAGGGCTAGCTTTGGCAACTACTTCCGCATGATTTTGACTAACCAACGAAACAGAGCAGCAACTATCCAAAGGGAGGGGCAAGGAAACAGCACATGAGGTGATGGAAGTCCACAAAATGTTATGATGCGCAAGATCGAGGGCCGAAACAGAGGAGAGCGGGGCCGAAGGCGTAACGGCTGGCATGCCAAAAAGGGGATCTTGCGCAGAGCTACCCGAGGGAACAGGGTGGGAAGGGGGTGCAGGAAGGCGTTTTTCCACTTCAGCCATAATGCTTGTTGTTAACTCCGAACGTAAACTAGCAAAAAATTCAGTAATAAGATGTTTAACAGAATCTAAAGGTTCAGCTACATTAACTGATATGTTAGACGAAGGAGTTGAATTACCATTCCTCTTAGCACGAGTATCAGAAGAAGGGGAGGGGTTGCCACGAGAAAATCTACCTTGAGTGTGAGCTTTATGATGAGAAAACTTCTGAAACTGAAGGGTAGGGGGAATGCGATGGTGTAAAGCCTTACACTGAGACGTATGACATACACTACATTCATGCAAATAACCATTCTTACATACATTATTGGGAAGCTCACAACGGGAAGGGGAGAAACGATTAAAATTTCTACATATTGCAGACTTTGTCCTACCGTGAAAGTTCGTAGACTTATGTGAAGAAGAGCGTCCCGGAGCGGAATAGAGCACTTCTGCAGGCATGGATGATGAATCGGGAACCATCATTGCTTCGTGGCGTTTAGCACAATCGATTGCAGCCAACAAATCCTGGAACGGTTGATCTCTACTGATGAGGGACTTGGCAAGTTCTGGGCGCAACTTCATGCTAAAGGCGTGGACTAGCTCCATTTGATTTCCATCAGAAGAAGAATGAATGCCAGGAATGAGTTTTTCTACTGAGTTCTGAGTTTCCAGGAAACGATGAGCAAAATTCGAGACAGATTCGGAAGGGTTTTGACGCATTGAGTAGTACGTAGCAAGAAGAGTTCGAATTTGTTGGTCAACAGGAATGCCGCGCTGGTTGTGAAGAGTCTTTAGACAGGCATCGTAAAGCTTGCGAAATTCGTCAGTGGTAGTTTTGTCGGAAATTTCAGCCTTGTGTTGCGTTTCATACGATGAAATTATATCAAAGGCACGGGAATCTTTCTGGCATTGCTGCTTGAGATAAGGAATCCAGAATCGTGGAGCCACGTTGGACGAAGACAAAACCTGCGTAAGCTGATCCAGGAAACGATCAAGAAACTCACCGCCTGTAAATTCCGGTAAAGAAAGTGGAGGCAGACGTAACGTAGAAGCGGGCGGCGAGGACTGAGAACGCACGGAGGTAGATAAGTCTGCAACAGCTTTTGACAAATCCTGGATTTGAACTTGCGTTCGAGAAGACTGTTCTTTTGAGGATTGATGTTGCGCACGAATGGCTCCAGCAAGGCCATTGATCAATCCCAGAAGTTCTTCTGACGAGGCCATTAAGAGCGTTGAGAGGGCAGGAAAGCGACGGGTCCTACACCACTTTTTGTAATGGTTTTCGAAGAATAACCAAGTCGAAGTTCCGAACGAGAATAGTTCAGAAAATAGACTTCTTCACAGTGCAATCTCGTAATCAAAAACTAATAATCTATTTACAGTAATCACAATTTATATATGAAGAATGATTGATGGGTCACGTGATTAATCCGACTACACTGACAGTTGACTACATGGATGGTATATGAAGACAGCCTAGGGAATAATGAAAAGAATATACATATTGCCAAGACATTACTACCAACGCAAGTATAGTTAGGTAGCACCAACACGTCCTTTATAACTAAGTTCTGTTCCTGACTATGTGACAAAAGAACATTACTTTCTTGAAATACAAAACAGACAATTTCCCTCTTTGCTCCTGAAAGTTTCGCAGTTTAGTTGTGAAATTACAGTTTTGTCTCCTCCATAGAGGAGACACTTATGGTAGACCTACAATACAACTTCAAAGTCTTTACACATTGTGGTCCACTTTCTATCTACTTTTATCATATGAGTAGGTGAACAGAATGTATGGAAGCAGCATTTCATGCAGGGCTTAGTGCAGGTCTTCAAGGTATGTCCAACCTCAGAGCAGTTGCTGCATCTACGAAGCATTATTTTACGCTTGTAGCCTTCATCCTCTAAGTCGTTCAGATGATTTCTCTGTTGAAGAAGCATCACCAAGGAATCTAAACCATGATACTTTGTGGAACGGAAAGTCTGTAGTTTTTACCTGTAGGTTTTCTAATCCTTGTTGGGTAAAAATAGCCAAATTGTTATCTCCTTATGAACTCTTGGACATGCTGCATCAGTGCATGCATATAAGGAGTGGCATGTTTTGTTTGATATAGAGATAAAAATAGTTCAAGCCAGCTAGCAAGTGTGGTCTGTAATCTGACAATATCATCTTCATTCTGCATTGTACTACAAATCATACTGTAGACCCCCATGAAATCTGTCCATAGCTATCTCTGTTTATCTTTGAAAATAACTTTGTCTTCTCAGGACCAGTAAGATCACTCCATCTTAGGACCTGATTACATGAGAGTTTTCAACCCCGGGGCTGAGTTTCAACCCACCTGGCCGAGTTGAAATGAATTTGCTATTACATGCTTATTTTCACCCCCGGGTATGAAAAAAGCGCACCAAGATTTGTTTTTCACAACAACAAAGATGGCGGCTGGCAGAAATCATCGACTGCTGGTTTTGCAGATGTATATCCAGTTTTTCCCGCTCATATCCTTAATTCTTCAGCTGCATGGCCTTGTAATCACGTACAAAATTCTGGAGATGAAAAGAAATCTTATGTTGTGTGCATTATTCAGTGCAAAGAAAAGCAAACTCCGAAGAAAGATGAAACTTATTCAAGCCCGTCGAATCCTTCGTAGGCCATGATCGACATGGGTTGCCAATGGCCGTACAGATCAGTGGTGGCAAAACATGTTGGGGGCAGAAGTACCAGAATACTGCTGGAAAAAGAATTTTTGTATGTCAAGACTTTCATTCATGGCACTGGCTGACGAACTGAGACCTGCTATAGGGCCTAGAAATGGCTGTCCGAACTATCGAGCTCTCACAACTGAGAAAAAACTGGCAATCACTTTATACTATCTCAAAGATACAGGCTCCCTATGGATGACTGCTAACACGTTTGGAATACATCAATGCACAGTTTCAAAGACAGTTTCATGTGTTTGCTCTGCACTTTGCAAAAATTTAGGACCAAAATAGTTACACTTGCCCAGAGATAAGGAGGAAATGCGACAAAAAGTTTCTGAAGTTGAACTGAAATTTGGCATGATTCAGGCATTTGGGTGCATAGATGGAACCCATATTCCTATCAAGAGACCTGTAAGGAACTCCCAAGATTATTTCAACTATAAGCAGTTCTTCTCATTAATCATTCAGGCAGTTTGTGATGCTAATGGCCAGTTTATCAATGTTGAGTGCAAATGGCCTGGATCAGTCCATGATGCCAAGGTTTTTGCAAAGTCAGACATAAACATGAAACTTAACACAGCTCAGCTTCCCTTAACATTCAACACTGTCCTTCCTGGATTTGAGGCAGTCCCAAACTATCTTATTGGTGATCCTGCTTATCCCTTAACCCCTTTCTGTATGAAAGAGGTCCAAACCTGTGCAAACAACGAAGAGGTATTATTCAATACCTTGCTAAGGTCTGCTAGAAACCAAATAGAGTGTGCTTTTGGACGCCTCAAAGCCAGATGGAGATTTTTAACTCGTGTTGTGGATATTAGGCTGGAAATGGTGCCTACAGTAGCACACAGTTGTTTTATACTTCACAATTATTGTGAAAGGAATGGAAACCGCATTGATGAAGATGAAATTCAGGCTCAAGTACTTAGACATCAAATAGAAGAAAGAAGGGCACCTAATACTCCTGACCCAGTATACTCAAGCAATAATGGTGAAGGAGAATATGTTCGATCGATTCTCAAGGACTATGTTAAACACAATTTACCTGACAGTTATTAACTTTTGATGCAGTTACTTTTCAACAAATCTTTGTAAACAAGCTGAAGTAGGTCAATACTCCCATGCAGAAAATGTGGTGTACAGGTACAGTATCTTTACTAAAGAACAATGCACCAATCTCTGTGTCATTTGACTGAGGTCTTTCAAAAATTTGAAGTTTGTTCTTGCTGTGCTCACATCTATGACAATTGCCATTTCAAGCACAGTTTTGCAAGGCTAGAAAGGGCACATTTCCCTCCACATGTGCCCTTTCTAGCCCTGCAAAACTGTGCTTGAAATGGCAATTGTCATAGATGTGAGCACAGCAAGAATAAACTTCAAATTTTTGAAAGACCTCAGTCAAATGACACAGACATTGGTGCATCGTTCTTAGTAAAGATACCTGTACATCACATTTTCCGCATACCAAATGCCTTCCTCCTGATTTTCAAGGGGAGTCATTTGCTGGGATTATTTTCTCACTGTACCTTCGGTCAGTGCTTAGCCACCACATAGTTTCAACATTTAAATAAGAGTTCATTCAGCATTTTATGTAGCAAAAACATTTTGTTCCATGGTTACTCTGAAAAATTATTAAGTTTAAAGGTTAAAGTGGCTATTCAACCAGCAGAAAAATTTCTTCCCATGGTACCAAAAAGTTATTCAACTGTCAAATGATTAAATTGTTGTTTTCATATAATTGATTGTCACCAGCAAAATGTGAAAACAACTATAAATCACAAAATTTGAATTTCATGCATCATGGCATGCAGGAGCAAACATGTAACAAATCCATTGATCCTTTTTTCAAAATAAACTGATTCAAATAAGTATACAAACATGTATTTTATGAGAAACTAAGAATTTGAGCTAGTACTGAAAGTTTTTTCAAAGTATCAGATTTTGAGTACTCAAAATTTCATATCCTCATGATCAATGATCACTACCATGTGCCCTCATGAACATTTCAAAACATGGTTTTTTAAGACTTTCCAACGTTTGGAAATACATTATATCCTCCCAGTACTGGAATTTCTTAATTTTTGCTGACCTGAGAGTTGAGTTTCTCATAAGTAGTTTCTAAGTAGATGTATTGCAACACAATTATTGTGAAAAAGCTTTTCCGCCATGGTCAAAAAGGTACTACATCTACATGCTTGTGAAATAAGTTTGATTAGTTGTTCATATTAGAACTGATCTTCATAGACACTTTGAAAGTTCTTGTAATATTTACTAGTTGTTGATGCCTGCCTTGACACTTGTGAATGAGACAGGGTCTGAGGAAAATATCCTTGTCGTTGGAATGATGACTCTCTCTCAAAAGTGGGTTGGCTTTGGTACAGCTGTTGTTGATTTTGCTGGCATATGACATTGCTCATCATCTCCATTGATCTAGCCATTCCTTGAGCAACCTGCATTATCGACATATTCATTTGCTGTATTGCTGTTGCAAAAGTCTCAGTTGATTGACGGATGGCTTCTGCCATATCACGCTTGAACTGAGCATCCTCTTTTGACTCATTCAGTAGTAACTGATCTTGCTGGGCAGCACTTAGTTGCCGTTCCATATGCTTCCGCTTGTTATCTATAAGTCTTGGTGCAGGATTTTAAGCATACTTCCTTTTTCTACCAATAACAGCTTCTGGTTCAACAGGGGCACCCACTGGGCTGTTAGCAGATGCTAAATAATCATCTATTGCCTTGTCACTTGCTGATGTTGATGAAAGAGTATCAACTTCAGTTTCTTCCTCCTCTCCAAAAGTATCTGCTGAGCCCTTGCTGACATTTGCTTCACTGCCTTCATTTTTCTGATCTGAAGATATTCCAAAAGCCAAAGGGTTGGTAGATGGACTACCTCCCCAAATCAGTGTTAGCTGGTCAAAGAATTCAAGAACAATGTTCCCACTTCCACTCCTCGAACCCGTTGTTACAGCATTGGAAAATTGTTTTCGTATTTCTTTCAGTTTTTCATGGATGCGATTGTATCCTCTCTTTATCAAATCTTTTTCAGTTTTCTGCCTCTTCGCAAACTCCACTTTCTTCTCCTGATCTTCAGCATCTTCCCTGGATATTTCTGTTGAAGAAACTGGCCTAAAGAAATCCGGCCTGTCAGAATAAATTTCTGCCATGGCTTGCCTAACAGCCTCGTACTGCTTGACCTTGTCTGCATTAAAGTCAACATTTCTGTACTCCATAGCACTCTTGTAGTTTCCCAGGCACTGTATCAGATTCAAAACCTTTTCTCCTTGGTTCCAGCGAAATCTGTTTTTCTTGTCTTCGGCAACGTCACCCATTTCGCTTGCACCAGTATCTTCGTGTTCGTTTGCAGCCATGTTGTTTCTTGAAAGTGAAAAGTGGCGCGCTGTTCATCCTGAGGATGCTCTCTACGCATGCGCTGAGCCTTTTCGACCCCGGGGTTGAAACAAGATTGCGATTACATGGACATTCACATATTGAAAACAATGGGGATTAACGCCTCAAAAGTTTCACCTCAGCTAGCTCAAGGTGGGATGAAATTTCAGCCCTGGGTAAAATTGAAATCAACAAAGGATCAAATGGAAAGGTGGGATGGAATTTCAACTCGGCCAGGTGGGTTGAAACTCAGCCCCGGGGTTGAAAACTCTCATGTAATCAGGTCCTTAATGTCTTTGTTTCCTTGTCAATAGACCAACGAAAGTCAATGCCACATACATTATTCCAAAACTGCTCATAGGTTGCCATGTGGGAATACTTTCTTCTGTCAAAATCATTAAAACTGATCTGTCCAATAGCATCCTCCCTTCTTAGCTCTAAAATAAGTAAATTTTGCAAGGTGTCAGTAACTCTGAGAAAGAGATGAAGTGTATCAAGTATGACATTTGTGATTGGGGTAGAAGGAAATGATGGTGGATGCTTGCAGCCATACTTTGACTTCAAGATTCTGCAAAGAAGAGTTCTGTGCTAATATATAGCATTCCAAATCATGTGCATTACTGTCAACTGGATGGAATAAGTCTCTTTCCATGTCAAAACCAAATATTGTTCATTTTGCAGAACTGGTAGATCAGATTGTTACCTCAGGTTTCAATGATTCTTCAACAAAGCTACTATCAGGACCTGGACAATCCTTCCTTCTTGATCAACTGCTGCCTGACTTCTACTGCTCTTGTTGTTTTCAACCGTTTCCTTCAATATTAGTTTCATCATTAGTTTCTACTTCTTTCTACAGCCAAGGAAAGGTTTCCATGGTCTAGAGTTAGTTCTGCTGGTATCTGAGAATCATTTTTTGTGGTTTTTTCAAGTATTCAGCAAGACACACTTTTGGTTCAACCTGAAGCGGAAATTTGTTTGATGTCATCTGATACATCAGCCAACAGGAATGACACAGAGAACCAGACGTCCAATCATGTGGGAGAAAAGGAAAGATGGCTGCTGACCTATTCACTTTAGACTTATGAACAGCCAATAGATTTTCCTGAATGACAAAGAACTGCATGCAGGGGCGGATCCAGCTTGAAGTGTGACTGTCGCACACGCATATCAGCATCTGCCATCCCTTATGATATTTGTACACTACCTTCCGATACATGGAATACATGGCAATGCATGATTCTATTACGTGTTTGATTTATCCATTCAACACTATCAATAACACTTTGGGACCATAGAATAAGTAGAGTCATTCCTATATAGAGGTTCTAGAGTCAGGGTTCTATTCAACCTTTGGACTTTTCAACAATACAAACTATGATTGGTGCCCATGAAAATAAATAAACAATCAATCAGTCAGGGCTTTGCCCCAATTACTTCATAAATGATCAGCGTTAGGACACAGGTTCTGTTTGCATTCATCCCAATAGTCTGACATGCCATACCCCAGCATTGCCAGGAAATGCATTCCTAGTATTCTATATTGTGGTTCCTCTTCACTCTGCATCATCAACAAGTACCAAAGCAGTAGGTCAAGAGCAGTCAGGAATAAGGAGATTGAGAATTGATATTGTATGAAAGTAGGAAAGGCAATCCAGATCAATGACCTATGATATGATAATGCACTTTTATGTGCAATTATGTGTGTTCCATAACAAATGGAAACTAAGAAGTAATAAGCAAATTTATCTGACTAGAAAGTGCCACCAATACACAACAACAAAAATAGTGATAGTGATAGTGACTAGTAACTTCATTTACCATGATGTAGGTAAAGATGCAATGGTACATTGCTGGGATAATGATGTAAAGAAGTATTCAAATATTTGTATTTGCTGCAAAATAATTAACATGGAAATTGACGGGATGTTTTTGCTCTTTCCTTTTCTGTAATAGATACTTGTGTATTCAGTTCATGTGCTTCTACTTATTTTTGTTGTATAAGTCCATTAACCCCATTTAATGTTCACATATTTGTTGTAGTATTTCTTGCCATTTGTAGGGAACTTTGATTTGGGAGTATTGCCATGATCATAGGTACCAGCAAGCAACCATATGTCTCGTGATCGATTCCCAGCACTTCTAGGCCATGAATTTGACTGTTAATTTGGTCATAGATAGAAGGTAATGCAGCACTGTTCTCAGACTCACACAATGTCAACTTAAGTAGTCAGTCCATATGTATGCTTATTATTTTTGAGTGTTTCTGAAGTGTTCCCTGAGCACTTCTACAGCATCTTTGTATGTTATATTTCTAATAGGTAATCCATCTAGAGGTGTTTGGGTCTCTTTCCTTAGAGAATGTTGTAGATGGTTGAGTTTCTCGGTTGAAGATAAATCTTCATTTCCACCTACCATGCTTTCAAATCTGTCCCAAAATCTGAAGAAGATAGTGATTTCTCCATTGACTATTGGTAGCTCAAGTTTTGGCAATGTTACTTTGTTCCACATATGTCTTTGACTGCTTGAGCTGCCATTCTCGGATTTGGGCAGTGTATTCTCTTCACTATGGACATGCAACAATGGATTTTCAAATTGTGCCACTGGTGATGCTGATGATTGTGATGATGTTAGTGATTCCAGTTCAAGTTGATTATCTAGGAACTGTTGACATGTTGCTATGCTTTTTCTTATTTTGATTTCACCTTCTGATGAGTTTCTAATGTCATTCTCTATTTTATTGCCATCTATAAATTCAAGTAGCTTTAAGTCAAAATCTTTTAAAATGACAATCTTTTCTTCCAAAGCTGTTAGGAGAACCTTTAAAGGAACCTTTAAAGGAGTTATTTTATCTTGTGATGTCTCATCCTCTACTATGATATCCATTATTTCCTTTTCCAATGGGAGTTGCAGCAGCATGATGTCTAATTCGAATGTATTTCCTTTGACCCAATTTGTCTCCACTCATGTTTTTTAATGCTTGCACTCCATGTTTTGTGGCATTGTATTGTTTAGCAATTCGTGATTCTGTTGTTTTTAATTTAATTAAAACACGATATATACTTTACTTTTGGCTAGAAAAGCAATATTGCTTAGGGATTAACTACCGCACACTGGACAATTTTGCTTAAGCAATATGGCACGAATGACACTTTTCTTAAGCAAATTTCTCCAGTGTGCGCCTAGCATATTGCATTTTATCTATTCTTGGTGTATTGTCTCATTGCTTGCTGTCATCACTTTGTCTTGTGTAATACGTTGAATATAAATGTGGGTGTGCTGTGTGTCTGTAAGTTAAAGTCATCATGACTTTGAGCACAGTTGTGTAAGGTGCCGTGAGTTACAGTCATTTTAGTTGAAGTTGCTGAAAGTCACTGAAGGTCGCTGTTGCTGTCGAATTACCGTTGCGATTTTTGTTACCGTACCACAGAAGTTGCCGCTGCAGTTACTGATTGAAGATGGTAAACTTTGATGGACTCGGACCACTCATAACTATATGTATTTGCTTTAATTTGTTATTTTGTTGTACCCCTTTGTTTTATTAGTTGTTATTTCTATATCTTTATTACCCTGCTTATTACTTTATTACCTGTAAAACTTGAGTGGTTTTACATCTTATTAATGCTAGTAATTCCTCACTTAATTTTATGCTCAGATTGTTTTCTACAATGACACTTGCAATCTTAATCTCTGTTGAAGCTACTGCTTCATCACTTGGCCCGAGTAAAGTTTCAATCTTCATGTTTCTTTTCTTCAAAGAAGAGCTTATGCTTACAGCTACTTTATGACCTTTAGTCTCTTGGTGTCTCAAGAGCGAAGTTTTGGCACAATATATTTTAGAGTTACATGGCACGCACATAGGCTGAAAATCACTGCCTTGATTTCTACCTTTTTTTATCCACAACATGAATATTGGATCCTTTAGCCAAGAATCACGACATTTCTGTTTGTACTTTTTCTTCTTTTCGGAAGGTGAAGCTGCACTTTTACCATCAAATATATTTCGCTTCATCGTGATGTTAGTTCAAATCCAAACTGACAATGATGTTTGAGCGAAAAGATTTACAATTTGATCTATTTACAAATAAAAATGTACTAAAATGTACAGTATTTGTAAATACCTGTTTCCTATAGAATTTCCGATCTATCATTATCTCCTACAAGCACTGATGGGTGACATCCGACAAATCTCTTGTGTTTTCGTCACAAAGCCGTCAACATCTTTTTAATGAGGAGTTTACAATAGAACTTCTATCCTATCTCAATGGTGATGTTGCTAACACCCAAGATGCTGTGTCTCTGTTTGTTGGGTGCATTTTTCTTACTGAAGTAACACTTTATACACCAGAAAAGCAAATTTCCCAAATTATATTTACAAGTTTGGACAAACAGTAAAGTCTCTAAAAAGTTCCTTAAATATTGCAAGTCCTTACAAAATTCCTTGTGGAGTCTAAAATTTGTTGATCTAAGGAAAATTCCGTAAAATTGGAAACACTGCCATCAGGGAAGCAGTTGATATTATACAAAATCCACAACCATGAAGAATTTTGAAAGTGTCTTCATTTCTTGCAAGCATATGGGTAGATCACATTTTCTGCAAGCAACAGTTGTTATTCTAAGATTTACTTGTAACATAGACATTATGCAGCTGTGTAGGCTACAGGAAGGATGCGCTTCCTGTTTTATAGCAGTATTTTGAAGTACTTTTAGTAGGGAGGTTGAAATTAGAGTTTTTTGAAGGACTTATTGTCCAGAAAAGTTTATGAAAAAGTTACTGAAGACATGTAAAGTCCTTTTTAGCACAAGTTTAACAGTTCTTAATGCCCACATTCCAGTTGTATACTAAACTGATATCTATTTTGTGGTAAAAAACAAGCCTCATTGGTTGTGGCTCTTTATCAAAGAACTGGAACCCAAGAGGGAGGACCTGTGATGACACAACAGAATCTTCACCCTGACCTGTGATGACACAACTAAATCTTCACCATAAACGCTTGGCTGTTTCCAGTATGTCATGACCTTTTGCTTTCCCTTTGGCCTAGGAACCTGTAGAGTTTGGCCCTTGCACTGCTTGATATCGTCTGAAATGGTTAGAATGAAGTCAGCTCCCTTCACTTTGTGTAGGCTAATCTCTGTTCTTTTAGAACTTTGCCTTGCAGGTTGTACAACTGTTGAGTGGAAGTCAGAGTTTATTTGTGTCAATCGAAAGCCTTTGCCTTATCTTGTAAAATTTTCTCATTGTCACAGTCTCTAGTTGCTGCTCTCAAAATGGAATAAAAGTTTTCTACAGGGTATTCATCAAGACCATTAAAATGGTTCATTATAAGGTGGACAAGTGGATGGTCAATGTGCTTCCAAAACAAGAAATTGCTTAACCACGCAAGGAGGGCCTGTGCTTAAAGCAAAAGAACATTATCCAGCACAAATAATCTGATCTAACATAGTTTTCAGGTTTACCACTTTTAAAGGCCACTGAATAGATGGACAAAACAAGAGGCAAATAGTTTTCAAGGAGATTGAAAAGTGTCAGATGCTGGATGTTTTGCATGTCCAAAAAGCTACAGACACCTGGCTCCTAAGTAACATCCAACCACCTTACAGAATCTCACCAATAAGAGATATTCTCCATGCTTTCGGTTTCATGAAGAGTACCTTCCTTTCACTAAAGATGTATTAGTAAGCTCTTTTGAAGAAGTTTATATATATATATATATATATATATATATATATATATATATATATATATATATATATATATATATATATATATATATATATATATATATACACACAGTCATGTGCAAAAGTTTAAGACCACCATGAAAAATTCAGAAAAAATTCACTTGTATTCAAAAAATGCCATACTTCTCAACATTAACACAACATAATGCAGCTTTTTAGGTCAAGGTGGATTTAAACTAACTGAAAAAGTAAAAATAATAAATGATATTGGCTTAGGGTTCAATATTTCGTGTTTCCACCCTTATTGGCTATAACTGCCCTCAGTCGCTGTTGCATGCTTGAAACACGTTTTTGACAATACTCGGCAGTTATTTCCTGTGTCCAAACTTCTTCGATAGCAGATTGCAAAGTGTCCAAGTTTGTAGGTTGCTTTTCTGCCACTTTATCCTTTAACCCTTGTGCAAACGATCTAACATCTGGTCTAACATTTCATCAAACTTTTGCTATGAGAAGTTTGTTGATGTTGGCTAAGTGTGCAAACGAACCTAACATTTCACCTAACATTTAGCCTAACATTCTGCGCCTGTGCAGTGATCGATTTAATCTGCGCGGGACAACAACGAGGCGATCAGTTCCAAATGTCCTCTGCTTCTTCATGGTCACAGCTAAGAAAACGCAAAAGTGTGGCAGTCTTGTGTGTTTTGGACTTAATGGAAGATGAGGATAACAAAACTGAAAGAAAGGAAAGAAATTGGATCAAAAGAAGAGATGAAAAAGGGTTTGACACCAATAGTATCAAAGAGCTGAGCGTGGAAGATAGCCAAGGATACAAGGAAATGATGAGAATGTCTCACGAGGACCTTTTGTTTTTGTTGTCACACATTGAAAAAGATATTACCCCAAAACACATTAGTGGTGGCAATCCGGTCATTAGTGCCAAGTCTAGACTCACTCTTGCAATTAGATTTTGGGCAACTGGTGAGAGCTATAGGTCACTTCAATTTCAATTCAGGATATCAGCATCTGCCATCTCGTATATTAGTAAGGAAGTGTGTGCTGCAGTAGTCAAAAACCTCACACCAGTGTACCTTAAAGTCCCCACAACAACAGAGGAATGGATCAAAATCACAGATGAATTTCAGACAAAATGGAATTTTCCAAAGTGTGTTGGAGCCATAGATGGAAAACACATAGTCATGCAACCCCCAGCAAATTCAGGATCATATTATTTCAACTATAAACATATGCATTCAATAGTCTTACTTGCTATTGCTGGTCCAGATTATGAATGCCTTTATGCAGACATAGGGACTAATGGGAGGATTTCTGATGGTGGTGTCTGGACTAAATCCAGTTTAGCCCATGCTATTGACAATAGAGACTTGTGTCTTCCAGAGGCAAAATGTCTCCCATATGGAGTTATCAGAGTTTCTCATGTTTTTGTTGGTGATGATGCCTTTGCACTTAAGGAATATATGATGAAGCCCTTTCCACAGTCTGGTCTGACAGATGAGAGGAGAGTCTACACTTACAGGCATAGCCGTGCCAGGCGAATATCAGAGAACTTATTTGGAATTCTTGCCAACAGATGGCGTATATTTCGTTCACCAATTGCCTTGTCACCAGAAACAATAGAAGATGTAACAATGACAGTTTTGACCCTTCATAAGTACCTAAGAAACAGCCAATCCAGAGTAATATACTGTCCTACAGGTTTGGCTGACAGAGAAGACAAATATGGAACACTTTCACCTGGACTATGGAGAGCAGGCCATGCACCAAGCACATTGCTGGATAGTAGAGTACCTAGTACAGGACATAAGTCTAGCAACAATGCAAAGGAAATCAGAGAACTTTTCAAAGAATATTTCTGCAATGAAGGTGCTATTCCATGGCAATGGAGTCAATTTTAATACATATAAAGACTAGCAATATATACTTAGGCAGCAGTACTTATTTGTGACCAGAGTGAAAACTGAGAAAAAAGTATTGTGTACCCTCAAAAAGAGTTTATCCTGGCATCTTCTTAACTCAATTTTTATTACACCACCTAAGGAAAACAGGAAATAACTACCCCCAACTTTGTGTTATGTTACTTTAAAAGTGCAACTAGTTTTGTTACAGCTAGAGACATGGAAATTATACAGATTAAGTTTATTAGCATTAAGTGCATGAAGGGCTTTATGATAGAAAACAACCCAAAGAACCTACTTTGTTTATTTAGTTGCTTTAGCTGGAATAAGTTCCAGTTGCCTGCATTACAGTCATACTTTATTTAAAGATGCCAGTTTTTTGATACACCTTTGCTTAATATTTTACCTAAAATACTTAGTTATCTTATATAAAATATGCATACTTAAATGTGATTTTTTCACCCCACCCCTATGCTTAAAAGCTCTTTTGCTACCCAAGCCCAGCCATAAATATTGACCACCTCCTTGGAACAAAGATTTATTTTGCTAGAGAAATATAATAGTTAATGCATGTTATGGTGATTTCAACATTGTCATAAAACTGTATTGAGCATTATCTTGATCTATCTTTCCTCCATAATAGTTCTGATTGTACCAAGCAGTTTCATTTCTGGATGGGAATGAAACACCATTGATCTCTATGTCAAACAGGATATCACATATCCTTTTTTCAGCAATGGCCCTTGTCTTTCCATCAAATTTTTGCAACTTGTCTGCCACATGCAAAGAAAAGTTGCATTGTTCTTTGCCATTTTCCCTGGGCTGCTCCTTAAGCACATTTATGCAGATTTCAAGCATCTCTTGCTTCTTTTCAATGATTCCCTTTTTCTTCTTTCTACTTTGGGGGGTTGATTTAAAAGTACTTTCCTTTTGCCTGGCTGCAGAACTGGACGAAGGAACTGAAGCTGGTCCCAGAAATTCCAGCTCGGTTTATACAGGTCATTTGTAGCTTGCCCTGACTTTGTTTTGGCTACTTTAGCCATTTCCCTTCCAAGCTGCCCCCTCAAAATTGCAAACTTTGATTTGCATTCTGCAGCAGAAACTCTAATCTGATCTCCAATTTCATTCAAAGCCCTTTCTCTTTCTACTCTGGAGTGATAGGTCCGGTCGTTAACATTCCATAGGCAAGGCCTTTGCTCAATGAGTTCTATAAGAGAAGAAGTTTCTCTGGAATCCCATTTCTTTATCTGCTTTGTGGGTTTTAAGTGTACCTGCTGTGGATGATGATTGTAAGAAATCTTCATTCTTTTTTCTTTTAAGCCTTCGTCCGTTACACTGTTTCTTATTCTTTTCAGTTGGGATCTCTCTCTATATGTAAACTGTCTACGAGCTTCCCCATCGTCCTCAGATCCACTTTCAACAAACTCTCTCTCATCAACATCACTGGCATCTTCGAGATATTCATCTGATTCTTCGTAAGTGTGTGATGAATCGTTCATCTTTAACTTATCAGTGTTTGCAAAACCTGGGCTTACTTTACTTGTCGACAATGAAACAAAGTGAGCGAAGAATTTGGCGCGAATAAAGAAGTCAGTGCGCGTGCGCGCGCCTAACAATGTTAGACTTGCGTGCAAACGATCTAACATTTCAACCAACAAATTGAGAACAATGAAATGTTAGGTGAAATGTTTGATCTTGATCAAACATCGCCCAACATTGCAAAACATGATGTTAGGAGCCCTAACAAGGTGTGCAAAGGATCTAACATTTCGCCTAACATGATGTTAGGTCAAATGTTAGGCGAAATGTTAGATCGTTTGCACAGGCCTTTAGAATTGTCTATAAATTTTCAATTGGGTTCAAATCAGGGCTATTGCCAGGCCAATCAAGTTTTTTTATGTCATTTTTCATCAAGAAATTTGTCACAAGTTTAGAACGATGACAAGGAGCACCATCTTGCATAAATATATCACACTTATGAAACTGCATGTGAAATTGGAGCTTTTCTTTCAACAAGTCAAGATAGTTTTGCCCATTCATGGTAGTTTTTCAAGGCAAAAAGAAGAGGCCGGTGTTTCCTTTTGCAGACATGCCTCCCACACCATGATGCTTGGAGGATGTTTAACAGTTTGCTGGGTGTACCGCTCATCAAATCGTTTCCCAGGAGGTCTTCTAACTGTCATCCTGCGAGTTCCAAACTGTTGGATAGTAGATTCATCAGAAAAAACCACTTTTGCCCATTGCTCTTCACTCCATGTTACATGCTTCTTTGCAAACTGCAATCGCTTAGTTTTCATGGCTGCTGTAAGTCGGGGTTTTTTAGCTGGTTTATGCTATTTTAAATTAAATTGTTTGACAAGGCGACGACTACTTGTACTTGTATGAATATCAACACCTTTAGACAGCAGTGCTCCCCTGATCTCTCTACAGGAGCTGGTTGGAGAGCGTACTGCCATGCGACGGATCATGTGGTCATCTCTTGGGGTAGTTTTAGGTGGTCTTCCACTTCGCTTTAAATCGCCATATGTGGACAAGTTTTTGAACTTTACTATTGCTTGATGTACAGCTGCCTTGCTACATCCACTTTTTTGGCTTATATCGCGTTCAGATAAGCCCTGCCTTTGTAGAACAACAATTTTACTGCGCTGAACTTCCGTCAGAGAGGCTCTTTTACCCATGGTTGCAAAAAAGTCACATTGAGGAAAATATACTGTGCACACGCCAATTTATATAATTTTCTAGCTGCAGTGCATTGGTTTCATCATTAATATTCTAGATTTATATAAACTGTTAGTACAGTGACTTCGATAAATTGCATACTTTTTGAATCAACGAGGAAAATCATGACAAACAAACAGGTGGTCTTAAACTTTTGCACATGACTGTATATATATATATATATATATATATATATATATATATATATATATATATATATATATATATATATATATATATTTATGACAGACTGATTCAACTGATATGTACAGACCTATCAAAGGAATAACATTCTTCCAAAGAAGTGATAGAGCATCAGGAAGATTGTACAGAATCTGCCAGACATACTACTGGGCAGGCCAGTCTCCTGGTTGTGGGCAAAAAAATGACTTAAGGTAATGTGAAAGGCCATTATCATTTACATGCTAGATAGCATGGAGAAAAGTTGTGACATTCTCAAGTGGCTAGGGAAGCTCATCTAGTAGTCTGTACTGATCCATCTTTCTCATTCTTCTTGTCTGTTGCATCAGTTGCTAATCATGTATATTGAGTCTCTCTCTTTCCCTTTCTGGATCAAAAACCATGCCATATATCCATGGGGGCATTGCTGTGGCTGATGAAGTTGAGACTCTGATGGCTCTTTCTTCTGTAAACGTAATAAGGTCTTTGGTGCTGATGCCATGTGGATTCATATGATTATTTGTCGTCAAAACAGCTGAGACATTAGGAAATCCTTTCAACACTATAGTGGCCATTGTACATGCAGTTGATGTTTGCTCATCTGTTGGTCATCGTTTTGTATCATTGTGTGTGTAATCATCAATCATTAATACAATGAGGTCCCTACTTGACGCTACATCACTTATGACGTTTTGGCCATCTCATTATGGCATTCAAAGACTTTTTGCGTGCTTCAATGGTGTGCTTTACTTGATACTCCCAATACCACACATGTTTACTGTTCATAGACCTGTATCACTGATGCCTCGAAGAACAGCTTGAGATGAGAGGTATGTTTTAAACCAGTTTGCTTTCTGTGACTGGCTAAACATTAGCATGTAGAGTATTGTCACAGCTTTATGTTCATTAGCATCTTTCTTTGTTAATGAATGACCATCACAAGGCATGGCAGTTGTTATTGCATCAAATATCATTTTCGTTCTCAACTGTTGACAAATCTATCTCATTAACATGGGGTTGACAGGTGGTTAACGGTCAGTTAGTCAATATACTTGGACAAGATGTACTCTAGACACATCCTGATCTCTTCTTGCAGGGCGGTACTAGTCTGCAAGTGGTGTGTAGCTGCTAAGTCTTCTGAAATATTCTTAACAGTCTGAACCATTGTTGTTGTCAGCTGTTGTAGTGCAGTTTTCTGCTGTTTACTTTTGTCCAGTCTCACTGACATTGACTTTTTCTGGCTGCAAAGTATCTTTTATCCATATTCATTTGAATTGAATTATTCCAAAAGGTCTTTTATTTCCCATAAAGGAACATTGTCTAGTTCTTTTTAATGAGGAGATTTTAGCATGTTTTGCTAAAAATAGAGTATGCCGAAAGTATTTGTTTCACTTTTAGGTTTCTCAATGCTGTTTATAAAACCAGGGTGTCTGCCTAATCAGGGAATTCAGGGCAAAATCAGGGAATTCAGTTGTGCAAACAATAAGGGAGAAATCAGGGAATTTGGCTAATGTTAGAGAAAATCAGGGATATATCTGCAAACAATTTTATCGTTGCATTCCAATCAGTTTCCTAATACGTTAAAAGACACTTGTAAGAAAACAGATTATGCCCTTAAGGAGGCAATATATGGAAAACTTGGAAACATGATTTTAGGATAGAAACAGATGATACCTTAATGAAACTCTGGATTTACAAGGCACCTTCACCAAAAGTGAATTGATTTGATGCATATTCCACTGATTTGTACCCCATCAACTTCACTTATGGCTTCATTTATGGGAAATTCACTCCATATAGTAAAAAAAATATGAGAGCACACAGCCCTATCACACCCCTTTTCTACTTTCTATTTCTCTTGTGAAACCACCTTGGGATCATACTTTTGCAGTTTGTTTCCAGTGTATGTTAGCAATAGGTCTTGTTTCATGACAATAAACTCCAACAAACCTCATAATATCTATTTGTTTTTATACTTCACCCTGTCAAACTCTTAAGTATACTCAATACATGTGATGCATAGATCTCTTTGGTGTTGTATCATTCTCTCTCCCATTGTTCATAGTACATTTATGGCTTCTCTTGTGCCTCTACCTTTCCTAAAGCCAAACTGAGACTCTGTCAGATGATCTTCTACTGAAGGTGTTATTCATTCCTTTATGTGTAACGGACTTTTGGAAGTATTGTGTTGCCAAAGCTGATTATTTGATATTGTTCATATAGAGCTTTATTTGATGTGTTTGGGACTAGGAAAAACACACTTGTTAGAAAGTCATCCAGACATTCGCCTGTTTCATATGTTCTATTGATTGCTTTTCCTATACTTTTTACGCTTTGTCATCCACATAATTGAAAACATTTAGCTGGTATGTCATCAACACCACCAACTTCATTTCTGGGTAATGTCTTAATATCTTGCCGTGCCTCTTCCTCAGTTACATACTTTTGTAATGTTTTGACCATCCCCATTTCTTATGTTCCTTGATTGTTTCCCTTAGCTCCTCATAGAACTGAGTTTTTGGCTTCCTCAGCACTTTCATTTAGTGCATAAATGTGTATTATTGCGATGTTGTGATATTGTCCTCTTATGGTCAAATATACTATTCGTTCTGATGTTACTACATAATATAGGACTGTCTTTGCAATTTCAGTGTCAATAATAACCCCAACTCCCTCTTTTGTATCTTTTCCCTCCAGAATAAATTACTTTGTAAGCTTCTTCCAAGGTTGGTAAACCACTCTTAAACTCACCTTCATCTGGTCAGAAGGTCTCTGATATCCCTAGAATACCCAGACTCAGTTTTGTCATTTCTTGAGTTACATTTGCCAGCTTTTCTATGCTCCCTTCCCCTACACGTGTCTAGATGGGTCTTTATGATTAATGCTGCAATTGTTGCTGTGACTTTGAGCCCATTCTTTATAAACAGGTGATTCTTTGTCATGCTTTTTGTAATAAATGCATTTATGGTATACCTGGGAAAGAACTGTATAATAAAATGCGTCCCCTATTCTCACTGAAAGAATGAACATGACACCAATGTTTGAGGTGTGTCCTCTTGTCTTCCATGTGCCATCTAAAGTGACAGATACGTGGGCCACTTCCTGTCCACTTCCAAGCTTACCTATCTTACTTGGCTCTGCAGCTCTTCTTGTTTCTATTACTCTTGCAGCTGAATCATTTGTTTTCTCTTCTGCTTCATGAACTGCAGCCTCATCTATGGTTTTTACATGCCTGTTGTATGGTTTTCTTAACACTGGTGGTGGTACGTTAATGTGGGAACAAAATCTTTTCAAATTCTCCCTGCTCGATGAAGCAAGAGCCACTCTTTTATTAATTTCAAATCCTCCTCCTTGATAAAGCATTTTGTTGCTTCACAAGAAGTCCTGACTAGCACTACAGTTGCTACAATTAATAAACATGTATTCTCCAGGCCCCTTTCTTGTCTTATTAGGGAGGTTTAGATCCATAATGGCAGCCCTAGTTATTAAGCCACTTAGTTTAGGTGAAAATCACAAAATCAATAGTGACCCATATTACTCCACTGACCCACATTACCCCACCCCACCCTACTCTTTATTGTAATAGGCATGGTATTCTAGAGAATGCTTCCCTGGAATGGAGAAGAGTTTATGCCGAAAGATATTGTGTTGGTAGATGGCATTTTTAGCGTATATTTGACCCATATCATATGTTAGTTCCCTTTGCACAAGAAGTTCTCTCATAAATGATGGACATTCATGGTTTACTGGTTTATATATTTGTGTGATGACTTTGAGTAAGGTTTTCGTGTGGGTGGGTATTTCATTGTTCTTGGTAAGGTAGCATTGACAGGTGGATTCACAATCACTAGGCAGTGCGCAGAGTGCAGATATTTGCACTCAATGTATTATCACAATACAGTTCTTTCCAGAGAAGCTGCAAAGACAGGGACCATAATGTGAGAAATTGTGCAGGTCAAGCTGTGTACAGTGGAAATGAGATGTGAAGCTCATTGATAACTAGTGTACTCAGTGATGTTTTCTATTCCCCTCAGTTATTCAAATTCTGCGCTTGTTTGGTTTGTAAGAACATGCCCAGCCCCCCTCCCCCAACTATTGTGGTCTATGGGGACTTCAGTGTACGTTGTGTATTATGCAGAATTGACAATGTAGAAAGAACGGTGGTTGGTATGCAGCAAGTCTAACCTATAGACTAAACATATTATTGAAATTAAGTTGTTTTGGCTGTTCACTAGTCTTTGTGTTCTGCTGAATAGTCTGTGTAGTGTCTCTTCTCTGTGTTTTTTTGACTGGTGTCTTCTCCTTCCCGTAATCTTGATGTGTATAATAGATGCAGACCTGGAATAATGGGAATGAGAGTAAGATATGGTACAAATGGTAGGTACCAAACAGAGTATGTTTCAATGTGTAAAAAGGTTGTAACAAATTTAGTTTGTATCTTTGTTTAAATATATGCATGGTGTACAAACAAACCAAATGTAATGAAGAGGTAGGGGTGGCATGTATATGATGGGTGTAAGGAGAAAGATCAATGTGTTGTATCCGAAGGCTGTGGGAAGTAATGGAGTATGATGGTAGTAAAAGAAGTGGATATGGAGTGTCAGTGAAGTGGTTCATAGTATAAGGCAATATAGTTGTAAGGGGTACCACTGTAGATAGAAATGAAACATACAGATAATCATGACGAGGGTTGATGTAAGTAACTGATGAGAGTAAGATATGCCGTGCTAGTGAGTGAAGATAATGGTGATGGTGAGAGTGAGGCATGTAGGGGTATACTAAAAAAGTGTTATATGGGTATGAATGTAAGCAGTGTAGGAAAACTGTGACACTCACTTAATATTGGTAAGGATGCCTCCTGTGGCATCTGCAAAAGAAACATGGTATTCTTTCCGATATTGAAGACAGTAGCTATTTGTTATTTTAATTTGCTGATTGTGCTGCCTTCAATACAGTGTAAGTCCTAAGACGGAGAAGAAAGGAAGATGGGGAGGATCATAAAGCACAAAATACATCTTTCCATTCATTTCAACGAAAGGTTCTTCTTCAGAAACTCCCATGTATGCAAAGAAGCTTGCAAAATTTGATCCCTGGTCACTCACTAAGGAAATAACAGAGAGGCCCATGTCTTCCAAATGCCTGATAGCCTCAGTACCAATGTCTTTCAAGTGCAGCCTGTCACAAGACTCATTTACAAAGTAGTAGGCTATGGGCTGTTTCCACTGTAAAATGCCCCTGGCCATCAACGCCAAAGCAGAACTGGCAATTGCCCCAAATGTCTCTTTGTCACCAAAATCCTCAAAACCAATGATGGAGTCATTCTTTTCATCATAGTGTATGTAAATGCGATTTGAGTGAAATCTCATCCATAATCAGAGAACAGAATCTGCTTCCTAGAGGTAAGTGTTCTACTCTTTGCCTCAATACATATAGGGATTTATCTGTAAAGCCACAACCAGAAGAGAATTTGGAAACAAGGTTTGTTAAAGTCTTTTTTGATGGTAACGTCAACAGCTTTGCTAAAAACCTGAAAGCTTTCCCACTTATGTGGTATAAACTTAGAGCCATTGCCTTATATGAGTCATCATAGGTAAGTAGCTCTGGAGTAATAGCACCTTCTAGTAGCTGAAAGGCCTTGGTAATTTTCTGAGCCTTTGTTAGATTTTGCAGAGCATTTGTCTGCTTTTCACTTTTTATCTTTTTTCTAAGGTGTGTGATCTTTTTCCATTTAGTTGTCACAATTGACCTCAACTTGTTTTTCCGAGGTGTGCTAGCAGACAGACTATCAGGAGTCTGAACAGACATATCATTGGTGACTTCATCTATGTTTGAGGTCCCTAAGTGTAAAAGAAGAGACAACAGAATATAAAGGCTGCAGTCCACTGAATATTTGTAATGTTCAAAACAAACATGCTGAACACTGTGTTGTTACAACTAGCTCATGTTTGAAGTAGGAATAACATTTGATACTAAATGTATGGGTTATCTGGTAAGCTTTTGCTAAAACCAATTTGCTCCTTACTGCACCACATTGTGTATGTCCCTGCTTGTATGAAAAAGTAAGTCAGTAATCCCACCTGAATTGTAATCTAGTGAAACATGCTGTAAGAGAGAACATACCATCTAAAAAAGTTGTTGATGGCTCATGTTTATCGTGATTTGAAACTTTTTGTACCTTTTCTCCTGAAAAAGTCAGTCATTTATGACTATTAGTTGGGTAATACAAGAGTAATGCTGAGATGTGGGGCAGGGGGACAAAGTTTGATCAGGATACGATTAGGGCTTTTGTCCTTTCTAACATAACTTCTATAGATATGATACATAAAATGACTCAAAAACAACTCGTGTGTCTTGTTTCTTGGGATGTTCTTCTTATGGACTTGTAGATGAAACTAACTAGACAATGGTACAAAATTATGCTGTAAGATGTAAGTGCAAATTTACCTAATTGCTTTGAAGGTGGTGCTTTTCGTTTACATCCAAGTGTAGGGGGGTGGATTTGGAATATTAGATATTGTAGGAACAGCATCTCTAGCCAATCTAGTACGGATAATGGAGAACTTAGGGAGAAATTGCTGTTCAAAATGGTTCGAGCAAAGAGCACACTTCTTCCTTAAGTAAGATGGCGTCTCATTAAGCAAGTCCAGTCTTCGGTAGTTCTGTAGCCACAGTTTGCACCTAAAAATAAAATCAGTTCTAAGTTTCATTAAAGTGTTATACTATTGAGCCGACTCAAACTCTAGTGCAATAATGGAGAAGAAACGATTGCGAAATATCACAGTGTGCCTACTACTGAATACACTGACAGCTTACCTGTGGAAATCCGACGAGAAGTAGTGAAAACTGAGTTCAGGATTAGACTTCTTATTATTGCTGCAGTTTATTGCTGAGCAGTACACTGTCGAGTTCGATCTAGAACGCTTCTCGCAAGACATTGTTAAGGTTTTAACCACTCAATTCACCAGATCGCCATACAAAGTCCTACTCCTCAGAAACTTTTTACTTGGTTAACCTCGATTTCATGTTGCACATGTGCTCGCACAAAGCGCCCACTTGTGAACAATAGAGTTTCCCTTCTGCCTATTCTGTGGTCAAACTGACTGCTGTATGTGTAAATGATGTCATGATGTGTGTGTGTATGAGAAAGTAAGCTCTTACTACTGTTGAAGTGACAGAGGACGTAAGTTGTAAAGGTACAAAAGAGCAAAGAGTGCCCTCGGTGATCTACTATTTATGACGTATAGTGGGTGTGATGGAAAGGGTATGTTCTGTGTGAGGAAATGGTGGAAGTATCTATTTTAGGGTGTCAGTCTCTGAGAAGAGAAGAAAAACCCATGTACCTCTGAGTGATGTAAGGGGGAAAAGACATCATTGTTGTGCAGGGGTGGGGTTATCACATGATTAACAGACAGTGTGTCATAACTCGGGTGGATGTACAATGTGGTCGTCAGTGTAAGGGTGAAGAGGTGAAAGCTACGGTAGTGCAGTTAGAAGAGCAGATGGATCCATGAATAAAAGTATGAATTAAGATTAACAAACCGGGGACAGAGCTGAAAAGGGCAGAGAGAAAACTGGATGCAGTGGAGGACAGCCTATGCATAGCTCGATCAGCAAGTGTGGTGTAAATAGCATAAAGATAATAGCTTTGGTAGTATGTGCACGTGATCAGGGAGCCATTTTTGTACTCCGGCCATGTCTCTAGCTGATCACATGCCCAGCCTATTCATTTGATACTTTTTCCATTTCATTTTTGCTTTATAACCTTATATGGACACATTTTGGACTGCTATCATGCTATTGTTTCTCGTATGTAAAAATTATAAGTAACTTCTGTCACAGTCAGTCAAAAAGTGACTTTGCCAAGATTAGATACAATTTTCGGACGAAAGCTTAGACCTGAAGCTAGAAGGTAAAAGCCCAAAAGCCAAGACGCTCTGACAAGTTGCCAATCGCTGTTTAGTGATTCTTGTGGTTAGACTTTGTCTTGCTCTTGCCATTTGCCAAGTTGACAAAAGAAGTCATGCATTCTCTGCATCTGATGCTGCTGTTAAGAGTTTAAGGTTGTGAGTTTATTAGTTTGATTGATCTGTCTACATTTTGAATCTCTATATACTAAGATCCCTATATGCTAATTTATGCCAGACCAACTACAGGGCTCGGATTGTACCATGTGATTCTCGAAGATCAAAGAGACCTGCAGGTAGCGCGTGAAATTATCTATTCCTATGGGGTGCGGGGGCTAGAGCTGAGACTTGTGTCGAGGGTCGATGCAGGTGTTCTACTTTGTACATATGTTGAGATACTAATTTTATCTGTTTTTTTCGCCGAGATATTCGACTTTCTGGGAGAACATACGCGAGCCTTTGTTTGCCTCTATTGTTCTCCATTGTCTTCGTCCGCAAAGTTGACCAGTTCCCAGTACCACGCGTGCGCTCACAAACTGATGTCGATGCTCTTGGTATTACAGAGGTGTTTACTTTTCCCTCGGATGAGTAGCTGGTTTCGTGCCAAAAGGGTTGATTCGTAGTTTGCAGTGATTCCTTTCACAGCTGTATGCGTTTTCTATGGGTTTCAGCAACCTGTGGCCTTGATTTCAGCCAGATTGCACTGTTCTCCCTCGCGCGACTATCGGCATGACAGTTGAGTATTTGCCTCGAGGAGACTTTCTGTCTTTGCTGCAGGTGAGTTGTCGTTTTTGTTATACCTTCTACTTTGATGTATGTTCTAATGTGTTTTCTTCCTCGGATCTACGCATTTTTTACTTTCATCGGGTGTTTATTTCCAAATTGTCACCCGGTTTGCAATACCTTCCCTCGGGGGTATTTCGCCATGACAGTTTGCCACTTTAGGCAGTGTTTGCAAGGTGGAGATTACTGTAGTGAAGTCGAGGAGAAATTTGTCTGTATTCGGCTAGATAATTCTTTGGTTTATGTGTGAGGGTATCGGTTTATATTTGCCCCTTTATGTCCTTTCTTGATTGTATGCTTTTGCGAAGTTTGTCTGAGATGTACCTATTTTGAGCAAATTCGCACGAGATTGCATGCATGGTATGTTGGTGGTGCCAGATTCGGTCAGGCCCTGTTGATTTTTGTCGCTAAATAGCCGGTGTTTTTCTACCAAGGTCTGGTGCAATAGGTTTCCCATGCGTGCCGTCATGAGCGAGGGGTTTTCTCAGTGATTTTCATGTCGTTTTACTTTGAGGGGTTTTCCGAGATCAGTTTCATTTCAGACATAGCTATCACGGCGGGGCAGTAGATTCTGAAATTATACATGCTATAGATCGCTGTGGAATCTACTACAATGTCCGTGAGTGGTTAATAGTTGTAACCCAGTTCCGTTTTGCTTCTAGAATGAATACATTTGCGGGGTTTGCCAAGTACCGTTTCTATCAACTCATGGCCAATACACTGGGGTACTGAATTCTTAGGAGCATTTGTGTTAATTGTTCTCAAATATATACTCTGAAGTGTCTATATCGTACTTGCCAAGGATGTTTGGTATAATCCCTCTACCTTTTAAGTGTACGTGAGTTTCGATTTTGTTGTAGATGGTCGCGTGAAATATGATATGTTCCTGACGTTATCTTACGATAGCAGTTCTTTTGTTTCCGAACAATACACATGACCGCATGTTCGTGGTTGAGGAGTTTCCACAGATGGGATTGTGCTGTTGGCATTGCAACTGAACTTTGATGCGTTTTTCTACATGGTAAGTCGCCTGTTGTCTTTCAAAAGCTTCGAGTTGGTTTTACCAGTGCTTTTATCCTTAAATGTTTGTGTTTGCTAGGTCTAAATATGGTGTATCGGACTCTGTTCGTGGAGATTCTCTCGGTTTGCCTCAGCGCTGTGTTATACATGCTATGTTCCATTTCCATTGACTTTTCCTTCACAAATGCACTGTGATATTGCTCTTAGAGTTTGATGCAACTATTCACGGAGTATTAACAGTAATATTCCTTGCTGGACTGAGATTTAGTAATGTTATTGGTGCTTAATGTAATGGCAGAAAATGAAGTATCATCACAGTCATCCTTAAAGGGATTGGCTAAAGTGTTGATTTGATTTCTCATTTGCCCATTTAACCGTACAAGCATTTATAGTGGAGAATGGTTACTGTTTTGCTTCTAAGACGATATTTATTAATGGTGATTTGAGAGAGATTTAATAATTTTGTTTCTGGGGCGTTATCGGCAAGCCATTTTTCTTCAGATCGCTTGATTTTCGCTACTACATTGCCGCTGTGCCACTGCTAACGTTTACTTCTGCCTACGTCTGGTATTTATAAGATCCTAGAGTATTATACCCTGATATACTAGGAGTTTGTACCGTGCTCTTGCCATTTAGTTTAACTCATGTGTTGGACTTCAGGATATCTCAGAATTAGGCCGTTTTGTTTACGTTTTTAATGTTGCTAATCAATTCTAATTAGCCCTTAGCTTTTACCATGCAGTCATTCCAACCTAAAGCTAAGCTGTTGTTCAATGTATTCTTTGCAGCATTGTAGCTAGATAGCTGTACATTCCCATTTTGTTTCATTCCAATATAATAGGGAATGTTTTGTATATGTATTTAGTACCCCATACATGAGACATTACTCATTATATTACTCTATATATTACCTCTGTGTTTACATCTGGTTCATAGTTGTTTCAGTGTATATAGTAGTGTTATTTTTGTGTAGTCAAGGTGCATTGCCCTGCTATGATGACTGTGTATTTACTGGGAGACATGCCACTTTCAGTCTGAGATCACATGTTACAAATACCATTACTGATTTCCATAGATCATTCTGCACATGATGATATAGATTTCAGGAATGAATAAGTAGTAGCTAGCAACATCGTGTGTATTGTCCCCTTCATCCCCCCCTTGCAACTACTATTTTTTGTTGAAATCTGATTTTGTGATTCATGTTCTACAGTGTATCACCCATTCATGCAATAAGCTCCTCTGCAGTTATTATATGAGGGTATAATATATAATATGTATGTGATAGTATTTTAATTCTATGAACATAAGCTATGATGTCCTCTGATGTATTAAAGTTGAATAGTTGCTAAGTTTTCATGCCTCTAGCACAATATTATATGAGATTGTAAGTGAATAATATACCAGATGAAAGAGACAACCTTGCATTTAAATTTGTATGGAAGAGGCTTTCCGCCTCTTCTTATACAGCCCCGTAGCCTAGCGCAGGTATCCGAGCATGTTTTGCACAATTTTTTGTCGCAATTTTTTCGATTTGACCAATGCAATGCTGATGGTCACGTGCTCCATCGCAGAGGCCCATGACGTCACCTTCCCATGATCCTCATCGAAAATGCGGACCATGCTGCTTCAATGGGTGACCGCGTTAGTCTTTCCAAGGCTAATCTCCAGCTTTGATTGGAGGTAGGGGGAGCACGCGTCTAGCGGGCTACCAAAAAACTGCTATCTCTATATACTAAGATCCCTAAAATGCAAATGAGCTCGCCTATTGTTTACATCAAAAGGACCGTCATCCACAGGGCAATACGAACTCCTCCTAGGATTTTGGTCGGAATGCCCCCAAACGTGGCCATTTGTTCCCGCCTGGTCTGAATGCCACTATTACGTTTTGCTTTATTTTTCATAATTTTTCTTCACATTACAACATGAGATCGCACTGGTAGAGGATGTTGTTGGAATTCGTGGAAAATTTCGCTCTCTCTTTGGCAGTTGAGTGACTGTTTTCATTCCAAAGGTTTGTTGTTGCTTGCCTGTAGCTACTTCGCTGATTATCAGTGGTTTTCTTCACTTTTAAGCTATATACAGTATTTCCATGTTTTCAGCGAGATCGTGATACTTTTGCTTGAGGGTGATATCACCATGAAAGATCTTCCGAGCAGTTTGATTCTCTCTGCTACATCATAGTGCTTTTGCCGTATGTTGTGATAAACCATGTAGAAGATATTTCATGTTGTATTTTGTGGTATATTGCTGTGTATTTCGCTCACTCTTTACACTTCGTTAACTGACATGGGATACCATTCGGGAAGATTTCGATTTGGCTTGTTTTCGCATGAAGTGAAGTTCCAGTTTTAGTTTGAGGAGAATAAAGTAAGCCGTAATAAAATATCAACCAGAAGAGTACTGAAATTGTTTTATCTTATTTCTTTAGCTCTTTACGTGCTTTTTTGTATGAGGTTTTTCGTTGTGTGTCCCTACTATAACTCTGAAGGGTTTGTAGGCCCCCTCACAGTTTAACAATAAAGGGACTGTTCTTCATCTTTCAAATCAAGTGTGATTACTCCGAAACTATGTGATACATTCTTTTACAAGATGCCCGAATATTTTGTACTTTACTTGCTAAGTGTCTTGGGTTTTAGCCATATAGCGTTTTGGTATCCCTCAACCTTTATTCTGCTGTAGTTTGTGAGGAGATATGCGAGGGGATTCCCAAGGTCATCTCACGATTGCAGATACATTCAATCCTTTGTTTCCGAACACCTACATTATAGATTTAAGACTGCAGAGAGTTCTGGAAGCTGTTTGGTAGACCCCATTGGACTGATTAATAAGTGCTAAGATTTTTAGAGTGCTGTTCACTTTTAGCTTATACGCATCAGTTGGAGGAAAGGATGTCGCTATGCTAGGCCACTCTGACATTGTTTACAGATTGGATGTTGTTTGTAACTTCTAAATACCTCTTTATGTTTGCAACGTAGTTATTGTAGGCTAAATCTAGGACGTCATCACATTTATTCTGTAGATTATTGCATTTTGATGCATCTCTTTCTGTTCCTTCTCCTTGCATTATTTTGAGGAAACTATAGCGTGCATTCTCTCTAAAACTGCGAAGTGCGCCTCATATTACCCTCAGTCCCTGTAGCTGATGCCTTCCTTACTCCCAGTACAGTTTGTAGCTTAATCCCAGTAGACTTTATTTATAACACTTTCATAGTTCTTTTTCAATATGACTGTTTCTTTGTTGAAAACAGTTGCCCTCCTTTCTCAGCTCATTTGTTATAAATGTCATTACTGAATTCTGTTGAACTGTCTGTACATGATGATACAGTTTTCAGGGATTACTTACTACTAGATAGTATGATCATTCCTATTGTGTAGACTTGATCTCTGGAGCCCCTACTATCACCTCCCGTCCCAAAGCGGTTTGATGATTTGTATTTTATAACATGCCTCCTATACAAAGCAGTATTCTTATATGTTTATGAAATAAGACTATGGAGTCTTCTGAGGTATTACAATTCTATACAACCTAATTTAATGGCTAAATAAGGCTAATATGCCAGTTAACAAAGGATTACTAGATGCGACCATATTACAAGTTTATAGTTCAGACACAAGTGTGTATCCCTTTGGGCAAGATTTGCGATCACCCCACAGATCATAGTAGTAGTCATACCTGTCAGTTGATCGACTATACCGTATATGTTATACACTGTTACAATTATACCACTAGATTTTACAAGACTTTCTACATTAGAATTGAAGTATGCATGAGACAATACATGATGTTGTTCATTAATGCCTCACTGTAAAGAACATTTTGAAGGATTATGTGCTTATTTCATATACAGTAGACTAGCTTAGTACTGATAGTCCGCTGAACACGGGCTCCCCTTACTCAAGTCAGAAGGTGCAGGTTAGCCTGGGAAAGACTAATGCAGTGCCCCCATGAAGGTTGCATGGTCTGCATTTTCGATGAGCAACTATCAAAAAAGATCGCATAGGATTACGAGAAGGTGATGTCATGGACCTCTGTGATGGAGCACGTGACCTTCGGCAGTGCATTGTGCAAATGAAGAAAAGTGCGAGAAAAAAGTGTGCAAAAAATGGTCAGATACCTGCGCTAGGCTACGGGGCTTCTTGACCTTCACCCTTTTCCTGTACAGCCCCGTAGCCTAGCGCAGGTATTCGAGCATTGTTTGCACACTGTTTTCTCCCAATTGTCTTCCATGTGCACAATGCACTGCCGAAGGTCATGTGCTCCATCACAGAGGTCCATGACGTCACCTTCTCGTAATCCTATGCGATCTTTTTTGATAGTTGCTCATCAAAAATGCAGACCATGCAACCTTCATGGGGGCACTGCGTTAGTCTTTCCAAGGCTAATCTGTACCTTTTGAACTGAGTAAGGGGAGACCGCGTTCAGCGGGCTATCAGTACTAAGCTAGTTTATTACTAGCCTTCGACTTCACATCTGTGATACCCCCTTGAAAGTGTTATGACACTGGTGCTTGCCCATGTGAGGAGTTAGAGATTTTAGCCTTTCTGTATTTGAAGATTGCATGACTTTTTTGTGATTTTGAAGAAGAAAGAAGACGTTACTTTGTTCATTACTATTCATTATGATTTTTACTTTGTATTTCATAAGATATTCAAGACTTTTGTTAGTTGATGTTAACAGATATTGTCAACTAGTTTTCTCTCATGATTCATTCCTTTTTGAAGATTTTTCGCAACTATGGCAGACATCGGTGATCAGGTAATCGAGTTACAAACCCAAATGACTGTGGTTCTTGGTGACCTAAAGGGAAATGCTCAATCAGGACTATTTAGGCAGCCCCCATTTCATGGTTTCCCAAATGAAGATGTTAATGAATGGCTTCTTAAGTTTGAGCTTTTGTCTAACTTATATGGGTGGTCTAATGCAAAGAAAGTCAGGGCTTTACCTTTGCTTCTGGGAGGAACCGCCCTTGCCTGGTTTCAGACTTTGCCAGCTGAGTCCTTAGTCGACTTTAAACCCTTAACAGATGCACTAAAATCTCGTTTTGGTGCACAAAACCTTGAGGTTACCTTTCACCAAGAACTTTATGCAGGAAAGCAAGGCTGTAATGAACCCCTTGCCTTGTATACTTAGGATATGATCAAACAATGCCAGCAGTTGTCACTCTGAGAATGAAATGATGACCATTTTTATTTATGGTTTGGTGGACGACCTACGGGATCACATAATTCTCAGCCAGCCAAAAACATTTGCCGAGGCCCAAAACCTTGCTCGCCTATGAAATGCGGTAAAACGTGCCTCATGGGTGCCCAGCTCCCTACCTGCCTCATGGGATAAGAATGCCCTGCAAGAGCAACAAATAAAAGAGCTCGAGGGCCACGTTAATCTCCTCATGTCCATTGCTGTGAAAAAGAATGAGCATTGTGCTAGTTTGCCAAAACCCGTCCAAGCTCTCAAGGCACATTGCCACAAAACGGCAAAGAAACCCGTTTTTCCCTGACCCGCAGCCCTCAGTACTTTCAGCTAGTGATTTTTATTCACTGAAAACCGACATAATAGTGCTGTCAATGCCTGTTTGAAAAATGCAGGCAACATGCTAAAATGTTTTGCTTCAGGCACAAAACCTCACCCTTCCCACTTTGTTCAGAATTTTGCCTGTGGCTGTAATCTTAGAACAACTGACGGCCAGCCAATGTTTTAATTATTGTCAGCCAATTGCCATGTTTCACAGTATTGCCATTTTTGGACACAACCCCAGCCGCCAATGCCTCTAAGCCAATATCAGGAGCCGATGCAACGTCATTCTACTTTCCGGCCATCTTATAGTCATCAGCCACGGTCTCAAGATCAGCCTCAGCCTCAGTTTGGTGGCCAGTACCGGAACAATCATGCTTTAAACCCTCCCGCATCTTCCCAATGGGTGAACTGAAGGCCCCAAGCTGTACTGACTGTACCCCCCTACAACCGGAGGAAGACACGTTTGAGGAATGGACAAGGAAGCATATGGGTAGGAGAAATGATCATGCTTGTGTAAAGAATGAATCCCTTCCCAAAAAACATTGATATTCCGTGTATTGAACTTTATCATGAATTTTTGCCGTCCACCGTTTTGATTTGGCGAACTGCTTGTAGACAGCCCTGTACAGTATTAGTAGACACTGGAGCTGCAAGTACTTTTATTAGCGAACAGTTTTTTGTTACTGTTTTGCGAGCAAGTTTTGCGATCCAAACATGCAAGAAGATCGACAGCATTAAAACTGCAGATGGGAGCTAAGTACCTGTCATTTGTGCAGTACATTTTCCGTTGTTGCTAGGTGACAGCGAATATTTGTGTAAAGCAACAATTGTTCCAAGTTTAGCATATAGCATTGTGCTAGGATGTGACCTTCAGCCTTGCCTGTTACAAACGAACAAAGTGCAAGAAAAAATGCTGCTAAAAATGCTCAGATACCTGTGCTAGGCTACAGGGCTCTAAAAGAAGATGATTTATTACGAAAAGCCCCATCTCAAAGCTAGTCTCGATTATATGACATAAGCATAGAATTGTGAAAATACTCTTTTCAATGACGAATTAACCAAACTACACAATGTAATATTCCCACTTCATTACATTCTAGCTTAAGGAGTCTTCTGAAATCTAGTGGCATTGGTTTAACATCTATTAATAGAAAAGGGTCAGCACTGATAAATGAGCATGCTATAGCGGGAATGAGGTGAATCTGAAGGCAACTGCAGTAGCAATAAACCCACAAGGCAACGTCAGTGAATCTGCCTGAAAAAGTCATAATTACAGATCATGTAAGGTTTAAAATGGAACCCTTCTAATGAGATAGGATGTATTCATTGTTACTATGTCCATTGGTGAAATAAGATGACAGAGAGAAACTATGATTATGTTGTAATAGTATGTTTTTTACATATGAATGTGTATAATGTTTGTTCTCTTATGTTGTTCAATTTTACTTTTAGTTTTCGGGTTTCGTTGTCTCCACTTGCTTGATTTCCATGCTTGTTTTTTGTGTTTCCTGTGTCCAGTCACAATTACTCGAATCTTTGTCTGACTTCTGTAATAAATTAGAGTAGGATTAATGGTTGTTGAAACATACTTTAGTTTCTGTGTTGACTGAAACAACGTCTAATATACGATTTACAAATTGTATTCATTACAGTATATAGTCACTTGTTAATTAGGCAGTTATCACAAAGTTTTCTTCATATATGTTAAAGAATATGCAATCATTGAACAACTGTTATAGAATGAGTGGGAGAAATGTATAAATGCATTTGGCTTGTGTAGCCTGAAATTGGAATAGCTAGGATTATGTGCATGTAGGTAGTGCTGCAGGTATGTGACACTTACTTCACATACTTGACTGGTTGTCCTTCAATTGTGACCATATGGAAGTGCACGGTTTGTTCCATCTGAAAAAGTTGGAAAATTCTCCATTTAATAGGCCTTTTTCCTACTTACGTCATAGGCGCGCGCGACCGCAATGCATCCTGGTAGTAGTGGTCACGCAGTATCATCTGAGAAGTTCATTCCTACAGCGTTTGCGAAGAAAACAACTCAAAAACATGGATAAAGTGGAGTCACGTCAACCAGTATCATCGCAAAATCAGTTCCCCAGCTTTTCTAAAAGCTCTTGCACGGGACCAGGTTCTGCTGAAAGCGTTGCAGAGGAACGTTCCTGCTCAAAAGATCAGGTGAACTTGGCTCGGCCGTTTGAGGGGAAGGATCATTTTGAAGGCTGGGCCAAATCATTGGAATTCTTCCCTGGTGTCACGAGTGCAAGTATCAATGATAAACTTGTGGAAGATGCTTGTAGTATGAAAGGAAATTCCTCTGTTAGGACAAGCAGAAATAAAAAACTTGGCTATCGACTGTGGAAAGAAGGGTATGTAAAAAATGTGCTCACCAAGCCAAATGTCAAACAACATATCATAAAGTTCCTTGTTAAAGCAAGAGTACATGCTTCTATGAAGAACACCTTGTACAGTGTTTGTGTTCACCTGGATCAAGAAACCGGGGAAATAGTGTATTCAAAATGCCATTGTAAAGCAGGGCAGTGTGGCTGCTGCAAACATGTGGCAGCACTTTTATTCACACTTCTTGACTATACAAATATGGAGTTGAAGAGCATACCAGCTACATTGACATGCACTCAGGTGGCTCAAAAGTGGCATCAGCCTTTGTCAGCAAATATGACTCTTAATCATGCTGTCAAATGTAGTGAACTCATTTTTGAAAAAACAGAGGTTGGGAAAACAAAAATGAGATCTGTTAGTGGAACAAGAGATGCTTATTGTGCAACACCTCCTTGTGCACTGAAAATTACAGAAGATGATTTGACGACTTTGACAAACAATTTAAAAGCTGCTGGCAAGGCAGCTCTATTTTTTGGAGCTGTTGCATCAAATACTTTCAAGCCATCTACACTATTTGAGACATCTAGCTCATTAGGAGTGGCCAAATTGAATGAAAAAGCAGGTGACTTGAAGGATAATATAGAGGAGGCAGCCAATACCAATGGAAAATCTGTCTCAGAAATGATTTTTGAAAATATTGTTCACAAGTATGGTACTGCTCTAACTATGGAAAAGCTTTATTTTGATGAAGAAAACACAGTTAAACTAAAAAGTGCATTTTATGTTGACATAGAAGAGTGCAAAAGGATTTGTACTGAGACTACTACCCAATCCGAAAGCACAGTTTGGTATGCTGAAAGGTCAAGAAGATTAACAGCATCACTTTTTGGCAAAATAATGAATAGAAGGAAAAGACTTCATCCAACATCCCTCATCAAGTCTATATTGGAAACGAGACCAAAGCCAAATGCTCTGCGGATACCTGCTTCCTTAAGATGGGGCCTGGACAATGAGGAAGTAGCTATTCAGCAATACCAAAGCCTGACCAAATGCAAAGAAATTGGGAAATGTGGATTTGTGATCAACCCTAAATGGCCATGGCTTGGCTGCAGCCCAGATGGGGTAGTACTTGAAGGAGATACAGTTGTTGGTTGTGTGGAGGTGAAATGCCCATATGCAAAAAAAGATTTAACTCTAAGAGCTGCTGCAGAAAGTGATAAATCATTCTTGTAAACATTACAAATGGAAAATTGACTCTAAAAATAAACCATAACTACCATTATCAGTGCCAGGGTGTTATGACCATTTTGGAACTTCCATGGCTAGACTTCATTGTGTATACCACAACTGACTGTCACATTGAAAGGGTTTTTAGGGACAACATACTATGGGGTGAAATGATGCAAGACTTGTCAAATTTTTATGCATTACATATTATCCCAGAAATCTAGAAATCTAAACATTCATGATAATTGTTTTGCATGCTTTAATATTTAGCTCAACAAGATAACTTATTCTGAAAGTTGTTTAGGAATATACTCTTAGGTCTATAATAACCCCACCCCCACTTGTTCTTTCCAAAACAATCTCAACCCTCAACGTATGACTACCACTCTTTATACATTAAGACAGATTGGTACACATTGAAACCAACTGTCCAACTGTATGCTTATTGTCAAGCCTTTGTTCATTACCCCTTAAGACATTTTCTGACCCCCTACGTACTAGGATATCCCACTTATCCAGCACCCAAGAGCATCTGACCCATGATCAGTTAGCCCATTGTCATAAAAATATAATTTATGTCTGTTTCAGATCATTCTTCAGTACCTAATTCCTGCAATAGTTTCATTAACAGAGTAACTCCAGTCTGTGATGAAATAAAATAAATGAGGAAAAACTATTGCACCAGATTCTTAGCTTGAAACCAAATAAAGCAATTGGTGATGACATGATATCAGGAAAAGAACTTAGATCTGGGGGTAAATCTGTGGTGCCAGGACTCAAGGGACTTTTTATGAAAAGCTTTGAGACTGGAAAGTTTCCAAATACTTGGAAAACAGCTAAAATTAGAAGTACTTTAAAAAAGGGAAAGCAGATTGAAAGGGAAACGTACATACCACTATCACTTTTGAGTACACCAGGAAAGATCCTAGAAGGTCTAATCTGCATAAATTTGGACAGCCACTTAAAAATAAATGGAGCTCAAACCCCAAAACAATGGGGATTCCAGGAAGGCAAATCAACAGAATATCTATTACTTCACATGACAGCTCTTTAAACCTGTTAGGAATGTTTGTAAAACGTTTTCTTTATTTTAGTAGACAGCAGGTCCATATCAGCTTAATAGCTGCCTTTTTAGGTAACCTGCTTTAACAAATAGCAAATGTATGTATGTATGTATGTATGTATGCTCCCCACTTTTATAAGGTACCTAGCTGATTAGCTTTGATGCAATAATGTTTCAGAATATGCTTGAAAAAGACATTTTGAATAAATCTCTTCTGTCAACAATGTTTTTTGCTTCTTATATTCTCAGCAACTTCATTTGTGTCCAACCCCTAACTTATTCCAACCCCCCTGGCAATTAGGTACTTAAGAATATGCATCTTTTATTAGTGGTGGCAAAAAATTTGTTAAATAACAACAAACAACCCAGATTTTATTTAGTTCAGCTGCCATTGATATTGGGAAAACTGTTTTCAAAATCCTACACGTTTTAAGTCTTGAAATAGCTCGTTCTACATGAATACGAACTGATGTTATGCACCTTGTATCAATCTCCTCTTGAGGCTCCAAATAATCTTTTCCCTTTAGAAATGGTGGAATATTTAGTGTTGTACCTGCAGGCAAATCATGATCAATGTCAAATCCTTTGTCTGCCATGACAGAGTCGCCAGCTTCCAACAGCTGCACAATGTGCAGTCAACAGTTGCCTGTTTGTCACTTGTGCGCCCAGCATAAAGGTCAGATACAAAGGAAATTGACACAGCAGGTGTAATACCTACAAGTCCTGTTGCAGTGTTATAGTGCTTGTAGTTTGAATATGTAGCACTCTGAGAGCGGACAGAGCTTGCCATCTCAATATACAATTCTGTGCAGTCTATGACCCCGTTTACACGGGAGAAATAGACCCTTTTCACAATGACGTAGGAGGGCTCGACCTCTGGCGAAAACGAGGCAGGTGATGTTCCAGATTCATCGCCGACAATGCTCAGTACGGGGAAAAGAGCTACTCATTCATTTCTGCGATTGTTCTGCTTAAGATACGGTCAAAAATGGACAATAACATGGATTCCATGTTAAATCAGGCTCCAGAGAATAAATGTAGATCACTCGGATGGCAATGTAACGTATATTCGTGCTATAACACACTTTGCAAAACCGATGCTTCGCCATCGGGCCTACGTTTGTTTAGGTATTCACAGGCGAATCGAGCCAAGATTCGTTGGCGCAATTTTAGTAAAACAGTAGATAGAATGGATGATTTCATTATAAAAATACTGTGCCTACCTTCGAGGGAAACTTTTTACGGATGGGAATATCAAACACGGTCGAACATGCGGCGACTCACTCGAGGACCTTTGCCACCCTCGCATCTGTACACTTTTGAGGCTAATAAGATCAGGCCGTCTCACAAGCGAACAAAACGCGTCTTTCCTAGCTACATTTGCTTCGACATCGGCTTTAGTTTTGAAAATTATATTTTCCTTCAGATTCCATCAGTGCATCAGAAACAGAATCTCATTCCTATACTGTTCTCCTGAGCATGACCAACGTGATTTCATTAGATTTTGTCCACTTTATTAATCGCTCTCACACAAGCAAAAGAGCTCCCGTAGTCTGTGTTATCTTTGACACAATGAATTCTTGACCTGGTGATGACACTTCTTGTAGATATACACTCATCAGGTTGATAAGTTTGGAAAAGCACAAATAACTTGATGAATTCATTAATGGTAACAAATACAGGGTAACCAAGAACAAGAATAATTATTGATAGCACTGAAATTGTCACTCAAATGGTCTCAATATTAACACTATCATTTTGTAGAGCACTTAGTAGGCATCTTACCTCTGTAGTGTATAGTCCACCCCACAATAATATACTGATATTAATCGCTCCCACACAAGCAAAAGAGCTCCCGTAGTCTGTGTTATCTTTGACTCAATGAATTCTTGACCTGGTGATGACACTTCTTGTAGATATACACTCTGCTCTGTTGACAAAGAGCATGCTATGATTAACTTGTAAACTGCATTTTTGCCTTCCCTCTGTCTGGATCATTTAGTGACTCATTTTTGTCTCTCCTTTGTCTCCCCCTTACCCCCCCCCTCCTATCTGGATATGCGAAAATAAAGGGCATAAACACTATTAAAAAATTTTATAGGTAGAGCTAATGCTCATTTGATGAACTTCCTCTGTTTCCATTCCCTAGCAATAATGTTTCAGAGCAGATATGCCAGAGCAATTCATGGAATACCCAGCAAAAATACTAACAGCTTGACACTGAAATTTTCATTGAACTTCCACCATCCCTTAAACCTAACTAACATAGCAACACTTAAATCAGCATCTCACCAATTGTTGCATTATCTATACCTCAAAACTTAGAATTGGTAGAGAGTTTGATAGAGAACTAGCACAAAAGTATGGTATTCTGAGCATTCCTGAGCAAGGTACTACTAATGCAATGACTGCTAGATGATTTGACATTGCAGATGTCTGTCCTCCTGGTGTTTCTCTAAAAATTCCTCAATTCTATGGGCTATTGGCCATACTACAAGCTACTTCATTCTTGATGTAGCTCTCATTTAACAGCCAGATGTCACTACAACTGTACTATGCATGTGACCTTGTAGCTACTTTTTAGCCATTCTTTATACAGTCTCAAACAGTTAATGACATTAGGTATACTTATAAAATCAGTTTCTAAATTCCAATATCAGTATATTATTGTGGGGTGGACTATACACTACAGAGGTAAGATGCCTACTAAGTGCTCTACAAAATGATAGTGTTAATATTGAGACCATTTGAGTGACAATTTCAGTGCTATCAATAATTATTCTTGTTCTTGGTTACCCTGTATTTGTTACCATTAATGAATTCATCAAGTTATTTGTGCTTTTCCAAACTTATCAACCTGATGAGTGTATATCTACAAGAAGTGTCATCACCAGGTCAAGAATTCATTGTGTCAAAGATAACACAGACTACGGGAGCTCTTTTGCTTGTGTGAGAGCGATTAATAAAGTGGACAAAATCTAATGAAATCACGTTGGTCATGCTCAGGAGAACAGTATAGGAATGAGATTCTGTTTCTGATGCACTGATGGAATCTGAAGGAAAATATAATTTTCAAAACTAAAGCCGATGTCGAAGCAAATGTAGCTAGGAAAGACGCGTTTTGTTCGCTTGTGAGACGGCCTGATCTTATTAGCCTCAAAAGTGTACAGATGCGAGGGTGGCAAAGGTCCTCGAGTGAGTCGCCGCATGTTCGACCGTGTTTGATATTCCCATCCGTAAAAAGTTTCCCTCGAAGGTAGGCACAGTATTTTTATAATGAAATCATCCATTCTATCTACTGTTTTACTAAAATTGCGCCAACGAATCTTGGCTCGATTCGCCTGTGAATACCTAAACAAACGTAGGCCCGATGGCGAAGCATCGGTTTTGCAAAGTGTGTTATAGCACGAATATACGTTACATTGCCATCCGAGTGATCTACATTTATTCTCTGGAGCCTGATTTAACATGGAATCCATGTTATTGTCCATTTTTGACCGTATCTTAAGCAGAACAATCGCAGAAATGAATGAGTAGCTCTTTTCCCCGTACTGAGCATTGTCGGCGATGAATCTGGAACATCACCTGCCTCGTTTTCGCCAGAGGTCGAGCCCTCCTACGTCATTGTGAAAAGGGTCTATTGGAACGGTTCCGTTTGGAACAGTTCCAAACGGCTCCAAAGCTGGTCGCGTTTACACGGGGATTCGGGAACGGTTCCAAACGGCTCCAGAAGTTGTTACAGTGGAGGAGGGACTTGCGCAGCAACTAACTATGGTATAACTGGCGCCAAATTTGGTTGTTCACCATTTGAGTATTTTTATGTAAAGATGGCGGCGAAGAATACGAAGAAACTTTTTAATTGGACCGAGGAGGAGACAGCACTCTTGTTAAAAGTTGTCTTGGATTACAAGACAGCTAAACTTGCAATAGCACAAGACTGGGAAACAAGTTGCTCCAAGTACGACGACTTGGCGAAACGTCTCATTGAGGCATACCCAAACGAAGTAACAGATGAGTTTCCACGGGGCCAAACGAAAGAAACAATGTCAGCAGCTAAAGTTTCTTCGAAAGTGAAAAAGCTAAAAAATAGCGTCAGGAAGGCACTTGACACTGGTCGAAAAAGTGGTGGGGGCAGAATAGTATCTTCCCTCTACAAGGAATGTTCTGACATTTGGGCTGGATGCCCAGCAGCAATATGCATTGATGGAGGGTTTGAGACTACTGCCCTAACTGAAACCACAGATGCAGACGAAGCACTTTCAGAGGACAAATCTCCGGCAGATACAGATCCTCAGGAACCAAGCTCCTCATCTTTTGCTGAAAACAAAGGGGATGATGATTATGCCGATGATGATTCATCAACATCATGTGAACCATTAAAAAAGAAAATGAAACGAAGGAGAGAGGAACTTTCAAATTTTTTGAAAGATCGACGAAAGTCAAAAATAACAAAAAAAGCCACTTTTCAAGATAGAATGCTAACCCTTGCAGCAGAGGAGGCTGAGATAAGGAAGGAAGACTTAGAATTGAAAAGGAAACTGCTGGATCACCTTGAAGCCTCTGAGACACAGTTCTCGTCAACCATTTAAATAGGACAATGTCAGAAGGTTTTACTATGATGCGCATGATGTTTCAGCCAATGCAAGAATTTCATACAGCTCACGGTTTTTACCAAGGGCAAAGCATGAGGTTTCAGCAAAACACTAACAGAGGTGAAGACAAGTCAGAGCCATATTATACTGACTTATAACTCAAAAGCACTAGCAAACTGTTATTAAGCATATACAAGCAAACCTGATTTTAAATGTTCACATTGCTGTTGATTACACTGAATATGAACTCAAACAAGACTTTTAATTGGTAGGAAGTAATATAAGCTAACATAAGAAGCTTTATTGTAAAAAATAACATGAAATAAAGGAATTTATGTAAGTTTTAAAAGCCAACATTTCAATTACATATTGCAACTCAAGAAACTAAGGGAAGAAACTTTATGGTGGGAAATAATATGAAATAAAGGAATTTATGTAATTTTCAAAAAGCCATCATTTCAATTACATATTGCAACTCAAGGAACTAAGGTAAGAAACTGTATGGTGGGAAATAAGACAAAATAAAGGAATTTATGTACTTTTCAAAAGCCACAATTTTATTATATATTGCAACTTTTGAATTGTGATTACAAATAGATTGTTTGCAGCAGAAAAAACTGTTTGCACAGCTACTATAGGGTGATTGGTAATCAAACTTAGAGGTGCTTTGACAAATGATTTTTTGAAATAACATGAATCACATAAATATGAAATCAGGGGTGTCTTAACAGATTTTAACTAAAGCAATGGGGGTAAAATATTTAAAAGTTCAAAAATGTACTGTTTTTCAAATGTCACTAGTTATTGTTGAAATATAATTTAAATATGTCTCTGACTTTCTTGCCTTCTATTTCTCCTTACATGTTTTCTTTAAAAAGCCAATATTTTAATTATACATTGCAACTTTTTAGCTGTAATTGCAAATAATTTGTAAGCAGCAGAGAACACAGACTGTTTGCACAGCTACTGTAGGGTGCTTGGTAATCAAACTCAAAGGTGCTTGAAAGATGATTGTTTGAAGAACATGAATTATATAAAGCAGGGGTGCCTTAACAGTGTCTGAAATAAAGCAAGGGGGTAAAAGATATAAAAGTTAACAAATTTAATGTTTTTCAAATATCACTAGTTGTTGAAATATAGCTTAAAGATGTCTCTGACATTCTTGCCTTCTGTTCTCCTGACATGCTCCTTTGTCCAGTTAAATTTGGTTGAAAATCTCTGTCATACTTCAAAGCAGCTTTTACATGTTCATCTGGCACTCTTTCATTTTGAAGTTCGCAAAAATTGTGAAGTGCAAAGCAGCTGTATATAACATCTGGCAGATCTGTCAGGCATATGTCCATTTCTCTACGGAGAGCTCCAAATCTTGCTTTTAGTCTGCCAAAGGCAAATTCTATAACCATCCTTGCCGATGACAGACGATAACAGAAGAATTTCTCATCAACATCTTTCCCTCCATTGGCATATTCTTTCATGAGATACGGTTGTAGTGGGTATGCTGGGTCACCAAGGAGACACACTGGAACACTGCCACAGCCTTCAACAATGTCTTTGTGACAAGATGGAATATCGCTATTTTTCAACATTTTGTTTATTGTGGAATTAGCAAATATTCTAGCATCGTACACGCAACCAGGCCATTTTACTACAACGTCTATAAAACAGTAACGATAGTCACATGTTGCCTGGATATTCAAGGAATACCTGCCTTTCCTGTTTATAAAATCAGTGGAGTTTCTGTGTGGCTGACGAATAAATATGTGGGTTCCATCTACTGCACCCAAGCACTGAGGAAAACCATGATGCATATAAAAATTTTCAGTGAGAAACTGCACTTCATCTTCAGTCCTTGGGGTCTTAATGTATTCTGGCCCTAATTCATGTTTTATAATATGGCATACCTTTCTCACCACTTTTGAAACCGTAGGCCTTGAAATGCCAAACGCATTTGCAACTTTTCTATATCTACCCTCGTCGGTCAAATAATATAGAGTTATTGCTAAGTGTTTTTCTACCGATAAAGGCTGGCGCATATTTGTTGTCTGTTTTTCCAAAAGAGGCCTGAGCTTGTTGCATAGTAAAAGAAAACTATCTCTACTCATGCGAAAATTCTCTCGCTATTCTTCTGGTACAACCACATTGTCTACAAAGTTTTGCCACCAACTGTCCGTTCGCCCTGGCCTAACCCAGAATCTCCTCTTTTTGCGATCATCCTTCATTGCCACCAATCACGAAGAAATACCGTGACGCTGTTCGATTCTTGCTATCATATTCAAAATCCTTCTTTTCCGTAACTTATGATTAAGACACAATGTGGTAATTATTTGAGCTTTAGCTACCACAACGGACACTAAGATTGAAAAAAAAGATGCCAGAGTTTTCTTTATTTGATCCATCGTGAAACATATAACCAATCGAGTCAGTTTGTCTTCGAATTTTGGCGCACAAGGGAGTCATTTTCCATTAGCCTCTGCACCAAGGCAAACCAGCCTCGTTCCCTATCCGCTCTCTTTTGGCTCGGTTCCATTTGGTTCCGACTGTTTACACGGGAGCCAAACGGAATGGTTCCAAATGGAACCACTTCTGTAGCGGAGCCAAAAGAGCACGGATAGCAGTTCCATTTGGAACGGTTCCAGCAGTTCTCGTGTAAACGCAAGGCCTATCCGTACCAGTTTTAGAACGGTTCCATTTGGAACCGTTCCATTTGGCTCCCATGTAAAGGGGGTCTATAACAACTCTAGTGCTTGGATATGTGGCTTTGAATGATTTTGGCATTGTTTCATCAATATATAACCTTGTTGGCCATATTGGCAATTGTCGAAAGTAGCTGTGCAAAAAATCAATCCATGTGATACATATTCTTGATACATGTGCTGTTGAAAGTGAGGCTCTGCAAGCAATATCTGCTTCAAGAAGTCCTAGCCTCATACGCACCAGTACAAGGAAAAATTCATTTTCTGGAGAAAGAGACCTTTTAGACCCACGCTCGACATATTCATGTGATAAAATGTTACACGAATTTGTTTTTGAATGATGATACACCAAGTTCTTCACTGCTGGTCCAAAACTATCAAAGACTGCTGTGAAGGTCTCATAATCTGGTAGACCTGTATAGAACTTGAAAAGCTGACTATCAGATCGGAAGTTTTCTATACAAAACCATCCTTGCACCTCTGAGGAAGAGAGTTTTCTTGTCAAAAAGTCATTCTCATCCTTAAGCCTTTTTGTTCTCATCTTTCAATTGTCTATTTTCCTCTTCCAAAGCTGAAATTCTGAAGTGCAAATGTTCTGATGCAGCAGTTGAGATCTCTTCTATTTCTGTTTCTATTGTTTCTGCAATTTCAAATGGACTACCATCTTCATCTAGGCAGCAAACTGAATCACCTTCCTTTTCCATTGGAAGTAAAAACTCTCTGTCCCTGGCTTTTTTAGTACTTCTAGGCTTTGGTTTCACCTGTTTTGACAGTTTTGGAGTAATGGTAGGGACATTATTCATGTACGTTTTACACCCACCTTCAAAATGCAACGAACACACCCTGTATCCTATCGTGGGTTGAAAATCTTTTCGACTTACAGCATGGATCCATCTTTTCCTAAGCATCTGCTTTTCAGAGCTTTTGCCCTCAGGAAAATTGTAAAACGACAGGTGTTTGTCTTTTTTACTATTACTATAACAACCTGGAACACAGCAGGTATATCCACCTCATCCACCACGTCTTCTTTCCTTTTGGGGCTTAATATCATTGTTGACACAATCATGGCCATTTTTCGTGGTCAAATCATGTTCTGGATCACTGCCGGTGTCAGTTCCCGTGCAAGAGCTTTTAGAAAAGCTGGGGAACTGATTTTGCGATGATGCTGGTTGACATGACTCCACTTTATCCATGTGTTTTAGTTGTTTTCTTCGCAAACGCTGTTGGAATGAACGTCTCAGATGATACTGCGTGACCACTACTACCAGGATGCATTGCGGTCGTGCGCGCCTATGACGTACTTAGGAAAAAGGTCAATTGCCTTCAGTGGCATGTCATTGTGGCAAACCAATTCCATAGGGAAAGGTGAAGTATGAATAATAATTTAGAGTATGGTGCATAATTGCGATTTGTTGAAGTTATTCAGGGTGAATAAGTAGTGTAAATGGAAATGATAGTTAACAAAAAGTAATAATCTACAATCCTTGCCAAAAGTAATTGGAACACCACACATCTATTTAAAGGCAGGCCATAGACACAAATAGTACTGATACTAAATGAGCCGTTAAGTGACTTGAAGCCCCCTCCCCCCACAAAAACAATGTTGGATTCTGTAGATAAGATGCTGCTACATGCGAAAATGATCGAATTCTATGAGATACCAAGCATATATCACAGTAACACAACATTGTATGGGGGAGGGGGAAGCTAGGTATTGACAAGTGTGAAAAATCTGCAATTCGTTCCAACACCTTTGGCAACGATTGTAGTTACCTTTGCCTCTTCATGGAATAGTATTTCATACCTGCTGTGGGCCATTGCTAGGTGTAGGCTGACAATTGTTGAAGCTTGTGTTAGTTTTATAATGGTGATCACTTTCATATACCCCCCTTGTTTGCCATGTGTGTTCTGTTAACTGTATGGTACTCTATAAATAAATAAAAATAAATAAATATAAATAAATATTCACGTCTAGTTATTTCTATACGCGAATATATATTGTTGCTTTGCAAACTTGAGAAAAGTTGTAGAGTGTTATTGAGTGTGTTGAATTATTTCAAAACACTTTGTCTGAGATGGGTTCTAAATTCCTGTCTCATGAATTGATTGATAATCATGAGCTTACATATTTGTATGCTCGCAATTACTCTCTTGAAGAGAGAATGATTGTGATTAGCCACTTCAATAAATTTAATGAAAGTGGTGTTTACGGTATGCGTGCCCTTAAGGCTGCATGCTGTTTGATTAAGAGATTTTACGGAGATTTGATTGATAAAGAATTACTCCGTGAAAAATATCAGGCAAATCTCACAATGTTGAGAAAAGGGTTGGCATTTATGCCAATTATTGCATTTCCTACATTGCGAGCTGGTGCGGGAAGTACCCGTGCTGATGGCCGATATAAGGCCGTTAGCATGCCACCCAATGGCAATACTTGCATGTGGCATGCTATGGCTACCGTGTTTAACACTGTTGCGTGTGCTAACAAGTACACGCTTTATTATTTGAAAGATCTATATCGTAATTCAGCCCAAAAGTACAAGGATCTTTTTGTTCCACACATGTATAGCGAAATTGAATATGCATACATGATAGAGGGCAGGACTCAGGCAACATTGTCTGCCAAACACCAAGCAGATGTGTCTGTGGTTCATGTTGTGGCAAGTGAGCTTGGTATACCACTCTGTGTCATTGATGACACAACCCCGCAACTTATGGGGTATAGAGCTGGAAGTGGAGATCCAAATGGTAGGGCCATTATCGTTAGACACGGTCATGCATAAGTTCCTGTTGACAGGATTCCAGAGGATGACATTAAAGATATACCACCATATGATCATCATATAGGTCTTTTGTTCCACGGGGAAGATTTTGAACATATCCCCGATGACGTTTCTGATGATAAGGAAGCAGAAGCAGAGATTGAGCAAGAGGAAGATATAAGTCCTGACCACTTTGATGACAAGAGTGACCCAGTGGTTGAAGTGGATTATGTTGAAGAACAAGCGGAGGAAGTTGAAACAACTACCGATTTTCTCACTGCTATTCAGGCAGCTTTGTCGTTTTTGACAGGTGACAAGAAGTCAGGCAAAGCTATGGTTATTGCGAAGTCAGTTGGCCCGCTTATCACATTGGCGTGTGGTATTTTTACGTTGATACGTGGTATAATTAATGGTGTCTGGAAGTGGTATGAGTATGTTATACATATCACTTCACTTGTTAGTACTATGTGTACTATTTATGCCATCTTCTGGGATTTTGCCAATAGAACTAATGTTGCTAAAGTTCTGCTTAAATTGGCCATGAGTTCATTTTCCAATATCACTTGCGCTGGAGGTGCCGTTTATTCGCTAGTGATGAAGGTGGTTACAGTTTTTGGTGCTGGCACATTGCTTGCATCAGGTTTTGGAGGTACCATTACCAAATTTGGCGGAATAATTTCCGCGGTAAAACAAACAGGTGATTTTATGACTGATGTGATTAATAATCTAGGTCATTTGTTTGGATTTGACTTGACAGATCGTAGCGATTTGAATAAAGCCATTATCGCTCGCACAAGGAAATTGCATGAGTATCTCACCATGCCAACATCGGCGTGGTCGGGGGATTTATATGCTGAGATTGAAGGATACTCTCAGGATTGTAGACAAATGGTTCAGACTAATCGTGGAATTGGTGATACAGTAACATTGCAAGGTCTTATGAAGCTGATAAATGATGTAGATGACCGGCTTCGATCAATCAAGGAAGAATGGGCCTGTAGGAAGAGAAGACCAGTTCCTGTAGGGCTTTATTTGTGGTCTGCACGTGGTGGCCTTGGCAAGACAGAATTTGTGAGAAGGCTGGCGCTTTTGTTGTCCAAATGTATTGAAGGTTACAACAGTCGTATTTACAGCATACAGCCAGCCGCTACCCACTTTGCCAGGTATTATGGTGAACATACCATGCATTTTGATGAGGTCGGTGCAGTTCGTAATACTGATGAAAAGACTTCACCATTTACTCAGCTAAATAACATCATTTCAGCAAATACCGTTCCCATGCCAAGTGCCTCCTTGGGAGGAAAGAACCAAATTCCTCAACCACATGTCGTGGTGATGACATCAAACCGTGATATGGATGAGATAGACACTAAGTTGTCTGATGAAGCCCATAATGCACTGCGAAGTCGTATGTTAGTCTACGACTTTTGCGATGATTCTTATGATCCTAGGAGGTCTGATGCTAGGCAGAATCAGCCGCATAGGAAGCCTGGTTTTTCTCATATTAGGTTTAGGACCAGGCATAAAGAATTGAATGTTGATGACCTTGTGAAAGAAGTGTGCAATAGAATTGGCAAGTCCCTAGACAACTTTAGTGTATTGAATTCAGCGGAAGTTGGTGAAGAACCTTTTGTTTATAAAGGCAAGCCCTTGAGTGTGGATAAAAATTGTGGAGCTGATGATACAAAATATCTCCACTGGTTTTCTGGACTTCCAGGTTCTGGCAAATCTCATGCTATAACACCTCATGTGAAGGATCTGGCAAAACACGCCAGTGTTAATCTTCACATACCAGGCACATTGGCAGAGTTGCAGGCTATAAAACCAAAGATAAGCGATGTCTTCTTGATAGATGACCTGTTCGACATTACCTGTGAGACACAACAGCTTCTTTTTATACAATGGTATAATTCACTCCCAGTAATGTGCAAGATCATTGTTGTTTCGAATTATGGTCCAAATAGCATTAATCCATTTTCGATGGTTTACAAGCTTAAGAAACTGTATAAACCGATAGACAATTTTCTTATGAAACCAGCATTGCCTAGAAGGATAGGTTTTGTGAAGAGTGATGAAGCTAGGTTCTTAGTCCGGCATGATGGTGGATGGACAGATCTTGATGGCAAAGAATTTGAATTAGATGACATTTTGGCTGATTGGTTGAAATCTGATTCAGGAGCTGCATACCCTACAGTTCTTGATAGGCTTCCAAATCCATTGCCTGTTACTGCCAAAGAGGCGGATGTTTGGTATGAAACAGATGCAGAGAAATTGACGTTCAGGATGATTACAATGGGCATATTTAGATCGGCATCATTCCGCGCAGCTAAGTACATGGCACAGATGAAATTATTGTCCTTTGATATTACCAGCATAGGTGCTACTGTCACTAGGATGGCATACCAACTTACCAAGTCTATTGAAGATCCTAAGGTTTATGTTCGTGTTGGACCGATGACATGGTATTACTATAAGGGTGAAGTCTACGCTGGGGGTGAAAATTCACCAGCGACTGTTGTTTTGGCATGAAAACCCTTACAATTGAGTGTACTTGGCAATACGTATTATGTTACTGATAGCCAAATTCAAGAAGTCCATCGACAGGAAACTACGCATACCACAAAAGCTCCAGTTTATCTTGCGCTGTCACGAGAGAAAGAAAGGAAGACAAAGATGTGGGAGAAGATCTATTCTCTTTATCCACCCGATAGTAAATCAGTGAATTCTACCTTTGCAGCTAAGATGAAAAAATTTTGCTCCGTAGTTTGGAGTTATGTTCAAGGAGAAGTGTATGTTCTGCTGATGTTGACAGCAGTTACTATAATAGCTGCCTTGATTATCAGGTATGTTCGAAAGAAGAAAGAAATCATCGACATACCTAAGTCTGATTTCAAATGTGGAAGTTGCTGGCTTGATCAGGAGAAGCCAATGTATAATGATAGTTGCCCTGGGAGCCCCGATTATAATTGTGCCAAGGGCAAGGGACGAAAGAAGTATAGCAATTTTGTGAATGTCAATGCCAAGAGAGTCAAGGTTTCTGATTTAGAAGACTCTTCTATGGAGAAAACATTCCATGAAGCAAGAAGGATTCTTGGTGAGACAGGTTACGCTGAGGATAGTCACAAAACTACCATGAATATTAAGAATGTCAAATACAATATTGGCTATAAGTGGGTTGACAATCAGGTGGAGATTTCGATTGACCTGCCTGATCAAGATTATTCCGCTTCTAGCTTTGATAATAATATTTGCCATTTAAGGAATAAGTCCACTGGTAGTAGACTTCATGGATTGCTACTCACTGATTCCATAGTCAGATTCCCTCATCATTTATTTTCTGACAGTGATGATGAGATTTCCATGATGTATAAAGGGAAAGAGTATAAATTGGAAACTATTGCCAAGTTTGACAGTAATGACTGTCACTATTCGGTTATTGTAGATGGTGAAGGTAAAGTGGTCAAAGTTCCAGGTGTGAAGAGCCTCGTCAAACATTTGCTCCCTGTTAGTGAATTGGATAAAGTTAGTTATGTTGGAGTGCATGATCCAGAAGGTAATACGACAGTTGAGATGCCGTACAAATATTATGTCCACCTCCCACAAGTGTATTCGGATGGACAAACAAGAGTGGAAGGCATGGCTGGATTATGCACTTATGGGGACATTCCGGTAAGGTTTTTGAAGCCAGGTGCATGTGGCGCAATAAGTACCACAAAAATTGGCTCAGCTGAAAAGATTATAGGCCACTTTACTGGGATAAAGCCTATGTACAAGGCATATGTGTTTCCCTCAATCACAGTGGAAGAATGGAATCGTGTTGCTTCCACTATGGATGTGAATATGTCTTCATTGGTTCCAGAAATCCGTGCGAATTATATGGTGCCACGTACATCACGAGGTACAGCAACTGTCTATACTCCTGTAACGTTCATGGATAAAATAGGCAAGAGGAGTGAAGCTGAACACGATTTCAAAGGTGGAATTACTACCATTGCGTCAGTCCCATCTAATTGTCTCCCTATTGATCAGAAATGTGGTAAGAAGCCAGTGAAAGGAATGCATTTCTCTGAGTTGTATGGGGTTCTCAAATACCCCGTTATGGACAAGAAAGACATAGAGATGAAAAGCTCTTCTCGTATACCACCCGATGAAAAAGGGAATAGATATGCAGAAAACATCAAGCTGATGAAAGCTCAAGCCAATACCACCGATAGTGAACATCCATGTAGTGAGCGGAATTTAATGGCTACGTTCCATCAGAAAGCAAATGAATTGGCAGAGTATTGGCGGTTGAAAGTCCCTATGCGTTATGAACCCATGACCCTTGAAGATGCTATATGGGGAACCACAGTCGTTCAACCAATGGATTTAGATACTTCCACTGGAGCAGCATTTCAAATGCTGTTCCCTGGCAAAACCAAGAAGAAACATGTGCTTGGTGAGCGAGGTGAATTCATAGGTGAAGCCGGTGTGTGGTTGAAAGCTGCGTTAAAAGAACAATGGGAATGTTGGAAACGTGGAGACTTGTGGATCTTGCCTGGTTCGTATAGTTTACAAGCGGAATGTTTGCCAATTGAAAAGGTGTGGAAGAAACGCCTGGTTAATGTCTGCGATCCGGTTACCACCATTAATAGCCGCAGACTCATGATGCCAATACAGCAAGCTTTTACGTCACTTGGAGCTGGTTCACCATACCAATTGGTAATGAACCCATATGTTGACATGCACGGGTTAGCGATGCAGATGCTAAAATATACGTCGTTTTATGACGTCGATGTGTCAGGCTTCGACCTAACTGTACCGAAGATTGTATTGGACGCTGATCTTCTTCATGGCATGCGCTAGAATGTATGGATATGATCTATCACCCAATGAATATTATGAATCAGTGTGGACTTATTCCACTGGAGATGACACTATCATGGCTAGTTCTGATGAGATGTTGACAGGACAAGTTGTTGCGAATTTTGCCAATGAAGTGTTGAGGATGGAATTTACAGATTCATCAAAATCGCATGAGGTGATGGCTAAACCACTTGAGGAGATATCGTATGCATCGCGAACATTTGTGCATTTGATAGGCCATACAAATTTGTATTCAGGAGCTTTGAAGAAAGAGAGCATATCATCTGCTCTTTGTTGGTCTGAAACCACTGATGAAGTTATTATAACCGAGGTGGTCAAGAATGCACTAAATGAAACTGCTTTACATGGGAAAGAAGATTATGAAAGATTGTGTTCATTGATAGCTACATCTGAATTGCTGATCAGATTTTAACACAACCAGCAAGAATGTTATTAAAGACAAGGACGAAATCGTATTTGTACTTGGCAATAGTGAACTCCCCAGAACTAAGCCTAGAGAAATAGATTTATCGAAGTTTTTAGTTGCAAAGATTGAGAGAAACATCGAGGAAATGACGACTGTCAGAGCAAAAGTCCACAAATTCCAGCGCATGATGGATATGCAATCTTATGATGCATTTATTGCAAGCGCAGAATTTGAGAATGTCAGGTTGTTGGATGTTCCTGAAGAAAGGGTGTGGTTGTTAGGAGCTCAGGTTCCTATACAGATTTATTCCCCCCTTATGTGGAAAGACATAGCCAGAGCCATGAAAGGTGATGTTGATAGTTGGATCCAGCGATTGCCCCATGAAGAAGTTACTGGGAACACGAAAAGAGAGAGGCATGTTGCCAAGTGGATATCTGTGGCTAAACAAGTTAGGTGTATGATAGAGATGAGGAATCTCCATGCTGGAAATAAAATGAAATTGTTTCCAGATCCTGCAGACCCTGCTCCCATGATGTACATTGAGAATGAGATATTGTTGACAGTGTACACAGTTCTTGAAAACTCAAAGAATTGGCAAGAGTTCATAGACCATCCTGCATTGAAGGTGTTGGGAAAACTTGAAGTAGTTAATCAGTTCAAGCGTCGTGCTGCAGTTTATAAAGCCCACCTTGAAACTAGAACTATTTCTGATCAAGTGCACGCATATGTCCCAATACGATTTGGCATGGTCGAAATGTGGATAGACATTTATAACTGGTACAAAGGTGAATCAGTTGAGTCACATAATTGGATGAGGTTGGCAGGATCTGAGCGTAATGAAATAGGTATAAAGATGTGTGCATGTCGAGGGATGGATTTACAACATGTCCTTACCTACCATGAAAGATTCTCAAAGATAGTTAGAGCTGCTACGTTTTCAGCGTTTGATTATGATACGCTGAAAGAAGAGATGCGCAGGTATAACTATGGTAGTGGACAGTTCCATCACAGTACTGAACACTATGGAGCTGATCCACCGCCATATAGTGAAATGGTGGCTCATAAGGATACTCCGCAACCGCCTACGACAGAACAGACGCCAGCTGCATCTGCGTCGTCTAGTGCTTCCCCTGTAGTGGGTGTAACAGATGATAGTCTCGTCACCGCATCCATTGCAGCAGAGGCAACCGTTGGAGCAACAACAGGCGCTGCACAGCCAGGGATCATAATGGAAAATCTCGGAGGAATAGGACCGGAAGTGCAACCCCAAATAGGCTTGGATCTTAACATCCTTACTTTAGCCGGAAGGAAAATATTTAAGGATATTAGAAAGTTCTCCAGTGGAATAGGGCAAGGCATAGTTATACTGGATCTTCCCATAGATCCTTGGTCGGCCACTGTCCTCAACAAATTTGCATATGCGTGGGCCATTCTACATGAAGTCGTCTATGGTGGCTTGAATATACACATTCAGATAGTGACGTCAGCCACCATAATGGGCATGATAAAGTTCGCATTTGTGCCACGAGTCTACAGTGATGATTTCGTGATTGAACAAGCAAACATGGATGCCTTGAATGCAATAGAGTTGGCATGTAATGTAAATGGAGAAGGCACAATACGTTGCATTCCTACCACTGATGAGTATGCCAGGACTGGAGTATTTAGAAGGAGTACTTTGAAGAATTTTGGAAGGTTGATTGGTATTACAGCCACCAGTTTGTATAATGCATACCAAGCAGATGTTGAGATCCAGGTTAAAGTTGCATGTTCATTGATGGAAGGATCGAAATATGTAGTGCCAAGTTTGCTGAAGAACGATGTACCACTGCATGCAGGATCAGCCGATTTAGATTTGGCAGCTGAAGATGGGATTGCATTCTTACTTATTGATGGACAGCATCATGATGGCGTTGACTATGGTATTGCCAAAACAGGCATAAGTGGAAAGTCAAGGCTTGAATTCTTGGAGGGTACCACAATAATGGAAGTGGCATCGTACCCCAAGATGACCACATTTAAGAAGAATGCAGCTCCGTCTGGATTCGTGGGGGAAATGTACCCTATTGCTGGACATGAAGCTGTTGGATTTCCAGGTCAGAATGTTTTAGCGTTGTACGAGGCGAAGCATATGTCACCGGATACTGGCGCAGAGTTTTCTGATACAAAGAAAGTTGATTCATTCCATTGGCTTCAGTGGATGAATACTAGGATGCAGGGAACTCATTTGATTAGGATGACAAATGTTCAATTGATGCCAAGTACAAGTGGTGGACGTATTGGACGTACAAATTCGCAAGGGGTGTTTGATTACACGGAACCGTTTGGTGTGTACACTGAAAAGACTGGTGGATATGTCATTGATAGTTATGATCCACATGTGACAGATATTGATAATCATGGTCATTTTTATCTTGGCACATTTCGAAGTTTTAGAGTCGCGCAGTTTGATGCATTTCATACGAATGTTATAGTCAAAGAAAAGAGTATGAATATTGCAAAATGGTTGCCAGACTTGAATTGTGTTGCGACTCAGATACAAATTGGTGGGATACCAATTGCGACCACTACCGCCCAAATAGGTGGAATAGTTCCAGCAAGATTTTGGAATTGTAAAGTGGCCGACGTTGATTCGGTAGTGCCTAGTGTGACGAAAAATCAGTTTGCTCACAGTATGATACCAAGTCGACAACATCAGAAAGCCGTCTCGTATGCTGTTGCTGCATGTGAATCACGTAATATGAAATCTGTTGTTACCACGTTGACAGATGCATCAGGAGTGGTGGTTGCTGAAGTGTTACGTAATAGACAAGGGATGTACATCCGTCGTCAAGGCCTTCCAAGGTATGCACGATGTGTGCAAAAGATTTCTAACGTGCGCCAGGAACACCAGTTTACAAATCTAGAATTCCCACAGATCAGACCATCAGCTGGCTCAGAATTCCCTTCCAGAGTTATTGGTCCCACCATCACAGCCACTATTGGTAATAAGACTACTACTATGGTCACACCTAGTGATGTGTTGAAAGACCTTGGACAGGAAGATATAATTGAAACTGCCAAGATTAGTCGGAGATATGGCGCTGATGCTCCACCATGTGCTACAGCTGCCAAGGCAGCTGCTATAACGCAAGGAGGAAATGCCATAACTGGAATGATTAGTGGTGTTTTCGGCATTGGCAATGAAATGATTAAAATGAAGGTATAGTAGCATCATGAAAATAGTATTACATAATTTAGCTATGCCATTGCTTAGTTAAATGAAACATTAATTTCATGAAATATATTTTATACACCATTTGATGAAGAATTACATATAGTACACTATATGCTAAACATATTTGATAAAATTCACCAAATGATATATAATTTGATACTAATATTTTATCATATGTGTTTTTCAAAGCTTCATAGGAGTACAGTATTTAGCTATTGTTGAAAATTTAGGATGCCCTTCAACTACACAAAATAATCAGATAGTTCTGGTGGCTGCACATTGACGACAGTTGATGTACTTGAGCCATGAAGACATGTCAGTGCATTTCTCAATAGAGCACAGACAGAATAGATTTGTCCAACAGAACTGAGTCCAATTTTTAAGTTCTTTTTAAAGTCTATGAACTTACCATAATTCACAATGCCCCCAAAGACCCATTCAACAGATACCCTGACCTGACCCATTGACTGGTTAAAGGCTTGCTGTTCCTTATGTAAAGGGGCTCTTTTCATATGGGCACTGGAGGTGGATCCTGTGTGGATAGGCAGAGTCACCATAGATACAAAGGGCTTGCCCACCAGGTGAAAAAGAGTATTGCTCTAGTTGGGGAAGCAGTTCAGACATAGCAAGGATAGCACTGTCATGCCTCCGTCCTTCAACTGGCCCATACAAATTTGCAATTAAGCCATTTGGTCCAACAACTGATTGGACTTTTAGGGCATGCACTCTTTTGTGCCCATTGTACACTATTCGTTGATTTCTTCCCGGTCTACAAATAGGCCTGACAGTGCCATCTACAAATCCCCACCACTTGCTCAATGCTGCTCCTTTGTTGTGGATAGCATTTGCAAATGACTGAAGGCTTGGCGGAGACAGCCAAGGCTGATTCATTGACGTTAGTAGGTGCTGGAACCTAGTAACAATTTCATCAGGTTTGAAGCCATGCAAAGGTGGGGAACAGGCCGTGCGAAACATGGAATTAAGTCTACATATCTGCAAGGGTAAGCAAACCTTTTGAGAGTAATGCACAAGGCTTCTACAGATTGCATTACAGTGCTGTTGTAGCATCTTATCTCCTTGGGTAACTCAAATGCTTCCGACAGTTTGTATATTTCGCCCTTGGCAAATCTAAACTCTACTAAACATTCGTGATCTTCAATCCTCTCCAGGTCAAATGCGGGATATCGCCAATAGGGCTGTTCCATGTGTAGATTCCTTCTGGGCATTTGTGCATCTAGTAGCAACAAAACATCTTCCGCATCTAAAATAGTATCATCGTACAGTTGCATAATCAATCTGTCCAGTTCAAAGTGAGCTGCCATGTTTTGCGGAAAATAATTCTAATTTGGCGCCAAGTTCCTTAGATGCCATCCTAGTGCAGCTTTCGTAACCACAATTCTTGAGATGGTGAAACCATGTTTGTTCACAGGCCTCTAGGGGTCACCATCCTGGGCAAAGTTGTGAATCGTATACACTCTCTAATATCAAGAACAGTTAGGAATAAAAGATACACTCTATTCTCATCTCTGTACAACTGTGTTTAGATATTTTGTGGCTACTGGCATTGAGAATGGAACACAGAGCAGTGGCTTCCTTGATTGAACTGACGGGGACATCAATTCTGTTATTGCAGTTATATTACCCAAAAAACCTTAAACTCTTAACAATAAGTCACATATACAGCTACACACTTACCCCCAACAAACTTCACCAATGCCAAAATTCAGCATTTCATGTAGCGCAATTCATCCGCAAACATAAAGATTTCCTATTAACTTCACACATTAACTTCAAGGTATAAACAGCAATCTAGCAAGGAATATGACAGTAAAAATGTCATCCCAATATTGTAAAAGAACCAAGACAATCTAGAGAATAAAATCAATCTGATCAGAGAGGAAGTGTCATGGCAAAATACCCCCGAGGGAAGCTTGAGGAATCTCGCTCAAAACACTGGCATAAACTCTGCAATATGAAATACTTATGATAGACAGGAAAAATAGAGGCACTCTAAAAGCAAACCTTATTTGCATGAAAAAACGGCTCACCTGCTACCAGATGGATGAAAGTTCTCTTGAATTCAACCAACAACAGCAAAGAACATCAATCGTGTTGGAGAGGAACTGTCATGGAGGAAAGCCCCCAAGCGAAGCTATCTCACTGGCAATATTGAACATAAGTGCCGAAAATAATACAGTACTTGCACACTGAGGAGACACAGGCACTTTGAAATCACATGTTATAGCATTAGAAAACGACTCACTTGGTAGCAGAACCAGAAAATGTTCCTCAAATTACAACTGAAACAACAGTCTCAGTGAAACCATGCCCGAACTCAGAGTTGCACGTTCCGTATATCCTATTTACAAGGGATGAAAAACAACTAAACATTGACCTAATACACCAAGGATTACAACATGAAACATCAGTTAAATCTGTTAGCACAACTTACCAGTTAAAGCGTTGCACTTTGGCAAACGGAATCAAATCGGTGGAGAAGAACTGTCATGGTGAGAATGCCCCAAGGGCAGCTGTTCCAATCTGGCCTAAGAAAAGAGGCAAATACAGCACTCACATCGCCCATAAATCCCATCTGAATGGCAACAGTACTATAAGTTCATGACACAAAACATGGCAATACTAAATTGAATCTTGAGACAGGAATGAAGCAACGAATTGCTTGCTCAACTGTCATGGCGAATAACACTCATGAGGGAGGGCATAGCAAACTGCTACCATAAATGAAGACAACGTGTTTAAACCACCAGAAAACTCACACGCTTGATGACGAAAATATAAATGGACTAAAGTAAAGCATTTAGGGATTAAAAAATAGCTACTAACCTGGTAGAAACCAATGGAAGTCTTCTGGCAAAAACAGTCAACCTGCTCCCCATCAAACACACCTTGTACTGAGAGCAGTGCCTTCTGTGTGGATGATAACAATGGAAGACAAAAGGGAACATACAAAGGCCACAAAATGGCGATGCCAAAAAGGGAATATCTCAACAGACTTTCAAGATAAAAATATGCAAACAAACAGCACCCCTGCTCACCAATTGGGGCCTCTGACAAATGTTTCAGCCTGAAAGTTGCAGAGCCCTAGAAGAAGTATCCATCACAGGAGCGGATGCTGGTCCATTTGATGTAGACAATGGTCAAGCTCATGTGCATTTTGAGATTTTAGTATATAGAGAGATCAGGTTATCACCAGGTTTTAATGCATCTAGATTTGAAGGAAAAGACTGGTTTTATCTCTCACACTGGTCTCTACCACTTCTGTGAGCTTAGTTTTGGCTTGACAGGTGCTCCTCCACAGTTTCAGCACTTGATGGCTAGAGTAACAACCAGGTGTGCTCCCCACCTATTCGTTCATACCGAAACTTTGAAATGCCTATGCAGACGCCAGTCAGACAGCTTTAGGGTACATTTTAAGTCAAACAAGTGAAGGTAGAAAACATGTTATTTCTTGCGGTAGCCGTGATCTAAACGTGGCAGAAAAATGGTATAGTACTACTGAACATGAAGCTCTTGCTGTTGTCAACGGAATTAAATGTTATAGGCCTTATATGTTTGGTGCCAAGTTTATTGTACACACAGATCAATGTAGTCTTGCATGGTTAATGAATGGTAAAGATCCTACAGGTCGATTGGCTCGATGGGCTTTTCAAGTACAACAGTATGAACTGGAATGCTGATGCTTTATCTCATAGAACATATCTGAAGAGTTGATGGAGCCCTCTGCTGTCCCTCTATTGTCTGTCACTACTGCCTGTGCTGTCCCTTGCATTTGTTACAACGCCAAGATAAAGATCTGTCTGACATAATCCATTATCTTGAATTTTCCACCTTGCCTATCAGTGATACTACAGCTTGTTCATTGCTACTTACCATTTCTATATACTAAGATGCCTATATGATAATTTATGCCAAACCAATCAGATTGCTCAGATTTGTACCACGTGACCTGATTCCGCCTACACGATCTCCTCCCAGGGTATTTGTCCCATGGCCCCCAAATTTCTGTTGAGGGTAGCCATTTGGGTCTACTACTTACATAAGAAGAGATCTGATTTTTATCATTTTTTTTCGCCGAGTTATTCCACTTTCCTCTTATCGCCATTACCAGCAATTCTGTTGCTCCTCCCTGCTGGACCGCATGTTGTCTGTTTTGCGAGGGGTCCAGTAGGACTAAGTAACTGTGTGTGTTATCGCGAGGAGACTTTGGTTGCAGTTCTTCCAGGTAAGCCAGCTCTAATTTCCTGAAATGGTTTGAGTTAAGAATTCCTGTATGTCCTTTGTCCATTTCATCTGTATTCTACTGTTGCCAGCCATTTATTTCCATATCTTTCAACGAGATTCAGCCACCTTCCCTCGAGTGAATTACCGCCATGACAGTTCTTCTCAAAGTTGTTCGATGCTGTGTACTAAATCACCGTGCTTTTCCTTCTACATTGTGAAAAGATATTCAACATATGTTTGACTTTGTATTCGGTGCTAGATTATGGCAGGTTGTTTGCTTTTCATGCCTATTTAGATGACATGGAATGGCGTGCTTGCTGCTTTCAGCTGGCAATGTTTTGATTAGGACTACCGTATAGTTGGACCCGTGTGACCTGGAGGAGAATTTCGTTGCTCTGCCTCCAGTTTAATGCTTTTTTGCTTGATTTCATTCGCTAAGGTATCCTACGTTTCTTACTACATTGTGATGAAATGATTATGGTATGTTTACTGTTGTATTCCTTGCTAGCTTGGAATTTATCCATTGCTTTTGCCACATGTATGAATGACATAGGATACGGTTGTGTTTGGGGATAAAGTCTTGGTATGTGGAATGCTTTCACTGAATTATGTATAGGGCTATTGCTGAATTTGGTTACCATAAATTTGCAGTTTTTACTTTCACTCTTTACCTTTGTCGTAATGTGTACTGTGAAATGCGAGGGGATTCCCAAGTTCATCTCACGATCGCAGATACCTGTTGTCCTTTGTTTTGGATTTAATTGCGGTCTTTGAGGGTGATTCCATAACTTTGCTTCAGGGCAATAACATCAAGGCAGTTCCCCTCAGTTTTGCTTGATTTTCTCTTCTAACTTACCGTTTTGTTACCGCAGAAGTATGGTTATGATATTGAGGAAGTATTTAATGCAATATGTGCTGATGTACTAGGAGCTTTTAGCTTGCTCTTGATTCTTAGTATATGCACGTGAGTTGGATGTTAGGATGTCTCAAGAGTTTGGGCACTTTGCTTACATTTGAGATATTGCCCTTACAGTCGAATATACTCCTTGATTTTATCATACACGTTTCACAGGCAAACACTAAGATGTTACCAACTTTATTCTTAGCTCAGTAACTCTTTTTTATTTTGTTTTCACTGTATTTACAGTAGGCTTCATAGTTATTTCCACTATAGATGGTAGAGTTATTCTGGTCAAGTCAAATTTAAGGGGTTCCACTATACTGACTGTTCTTCTGTTGGGACACAGTTGCCCTTCTTTCTGAGATCATTTGTTATAAATGCCATTACCGAATTCCATAGATCATTCTGCACGTGATGATATACTCTTAAGGGATGAATTAGTACTAGATATGACCATCATTTTTATTTCCTAGACTTAAGTTATGAAGCCCCTTGCCCCCACTGAGGTAATGCCTTCGTTTGACACTGAGTTGATGATACAGGATATATATTATTACTCATTTCAAAGAATCACTGACTTCCATAGTTCATTCTGCATATGATATTATAGTTTTTTTAGGGGTGAAGTAGTACTAGATAGCAATATTTGATTTATGGGGCCACTTTCCCCTATCCAACTACAATTATTGGTTGAAATCTGAATTTCACATGGCTGTAACAGATAATTTAGTACTGGATAGCTGCATTATTTGTTTTGTATAGCCATAACCTATGGACTCCCCCCAAGAACTTTGGCTGATATCTAATATGATTCACGCTGCTCAATCATGGGTTTTACAATCTGTTATATATTATATAAATGTGTGATATAGGACTACTAAGCAATATTCTTTTGTTTTATCACCTTGAGCTACCAAGTCCTATCACAGATTCCAGTTGTATAACACCTACGTTTATGGATCAGACTTGATTGTGTACCTCTGTGGACAGGATTAGTGGTCACCTATATGATAACAGAACCACTCATACCTGCCAATTCATGTGCTATATTGTATCTGGTATAACATCTTAAAATTATTTCCAAGACTCCTTAAGTTAGAGTTGAGTGAAGCAGGAGACAATATGTCATGTAGTTTCATTAGTGCCTCATTGTAGAGAGCATTTTAAACAATTTTGTGCATTCAACAATTTGTATAATAGAGACTAGCTTAGTACTGATAGCCCGCTACACGCGGGCTTCCCTAGCCCCAGTTCAAAAGTTGCATATTAGCCTTGGAAAGACTAACGCTGTGCCCCCATGAACATTGCTTGGTCTGGTCGCATAGGATCACGAGAAGGTGACGTCATGGGCCTCTGCGATGGAGCATGTGACTTTCGGCCTTGCATTGTGCAAATGGAAGAAAATTGCGAGAAAACATTGTGCAAACAATGCTCGGATACCTGCGCTAGGCTACGGGGCTTCTTGATTTTCTTCCTTTCCCTTTACTGCCCCGTAGCCTAGCGCAGGTATCCGAGCATTTTTTGCACAATGTTTTCTCGCAATTTTCTTCCATTTGCACAATGCAAGGCCGAAAGTCACATGCTCCATCGCAGAGGCCCATGACGTCACCTTCTCGTGATCCTATGCGACCAGACCAAGCAATTTTCATGGGGGCACAGCGTTAGTCTTTCCAAGGCTAATATGCAACTTTTGAACTGGGGCTAGGGAAGCCCGCGTGTAGCGGGCTATCAGTACTAAGCTAGTTGATTCATACTATTTAGATGAAAACAGACTTCTCTGTCACTTGTGGACACCAGGAAAACGTAGAGCCCAAACCCTCATTACTCAAGTTGTTCTTCCTGCCTCCCTTCGCCATGAAATACTTGACTTGTAGCCTGCCATGATGACCCCACTGTTGGTCACCTGAGTACAGTGAAAAGATACAAAATAGTGCGCATGTGTTATTTCTGGAATGGAATGTTCAAAGATATTGAACACTGGTGGTATTCTTGCATTGATTGTTCTATGAAAAAGGTCCCTCATGGTAAACGTAAAGCTCCTTTGTTGCCAAATCTAGTGGATGGTGCATTTGATCATGCTGCTGTTGATGCACTAGGCCTGTTCCCTGCAACAAATGATGGCAATCAGTATATTTTGGTATTTCTGGATTACTATTCTCATTGGCCTGAAGTATTTGCTGTACCTGCAAGTGAATACCCTTGCGTTGCCAACATATTAGTCACTGAAGGTCTTGCATGCTATAGTTCACCTCGTACTTTGCTAACAGATTAAGGCTCCACTTTTCTGTCATCAGTTGTGAAGGAAGTTTGTAAAATCATGGATACTGAAAAGAAAGTAACAAACGCACATCATGCCCAGATGGACGGACTTGTCGAGTGTTTCAATGACACTCTAGCAGAAGGTTTGTCAATGTATGTCAGCATACATCAAAAGGACTGGGGCCAACACTTGCCCATGATTCTGTTTGCTTATTGGGTTTCACCCAATGCACCTACTTGTGAGTCAACTTTCTCCCTCTTATATGCATGCAAACCTTGTCTGCTAAGTGATGTTTTGTTGTTTATGCCCTCTGCTAATCTTTCAGTATCCATTTCAGTACATCTTGCTTGGAATGTGCAAAACCCTGAAGACGCACAATGCATAATTCAATCGAACACGCAGTTGGCGCAAAAAAGGATGAAGGAACAATATGATAAAACTGCCGAACCTGTCCCCTTGAAAGTGGCATTACACTTGTGTCTGTGGAGGAGAATCAGAAAGGGGAAGGGAGCAAATAAAGAGAATGCGGGAGACATGGAAGGGTATTGCTAGGGAGATGGCGGAGATAGAGGAGAGGGTCATGATGGAGGAGAGCTTGAATTAGGACTTTGATATTGAAGAGGATATGGAGGTAGGTGGAAAGCAAAGTGCCAGAGAGCAATCAGCATGTGAAAAATGCAAGATAATGGAAGAAAGATGTGATGTTGTGGCTGAGAAAGAAAAATATGAAGCTGAAGCTGTCATCACAAAGTACGAAGTTGTGACGGTTCAATGCGAACTTCTATCTGTTGCAAGGAACCCCAAGGCTTTAGCGCAGCATGGAACAGTAGAAGACGTGAAAGGAATTCAGGAGGAGACCGAACTGACTGGAAAGGATACACCAATATAGGGGCGATGGAAGTATGATTGTGTGCTATAGAATATGTTAATTAGTATGGAAGCTTCCTACATGCATTGCTCCCCCTCCCCCTCATGGTAGGCATAAATGAGTAGAATACAATACTGGATTTTGCTTGATATTTAGAATCCATATGAGTAATGATGGAGATCATTAGACCCTCCACTTTGTATAGGAAATGTACATAAATACATTTGTTAGTACCCTCTACATGTCAGTAAATGTAATCTCTGCATGCAAGCCCACCCCACCCCACCCCCCAATCACAATGTAGCTCTGACTCAAACTATTGTAAACTTGCGAGGAAACACTGAGCTGTCCTATGATTGTATCTGATCTATTGTATAGACCGGTTGGTGTTAAGTGTCAAGTGTACTCATGGAAATGTGGTAGATGGTGCACTGTTTGGCATCTGCAAAGCACTAATAGTAGCAAGAACAATAGATATGGTATGGAGTATAGTTAACGAATCCACAGCTGAAGTTATATGGAATTCTAGTATATCTATATCTGTATATGATACTTTTTGTATTATGTGTATGGTGTATAAGTCAGTGAACATGGTAGAGTAGTCTCTCTGATGTGTTATCTATGAATGTATTGTAATGACAGTAAATATGAACAACATTGTGGCAGAGATCAAAGGTGCGAGGTGATATACTGACAGTTATATTGGTAGGACATATTAACTGATCATCTCATGAAAGGGTAGGCTATTACGGTATAGTATAGACAGGGCATACACGACAACAATCTAACACATTGGGTAACTTTGTGTTTTAAAGGTGATTTTGGTACTTTAAGGCCTGGAGAACAAAAGTAGCCCATGGGCCTTTCCACATTTATGGTATTTTGGGCGTGGCTGATGACATCATCAAATAATCTTTTTTGCGACACTACAGTCTAACAAAGTGAATAACTTCTTGTTTTAAAGTTTGCTTTGGCACTTTACAGTACGGGGAACAAAAGTAGCTGATGGGTTTTTGAAAATTTTCGTATTTTGGGCGTGGCTGATGACGTCATCAATGTATACTTTTTTAATGTTTACGATGAATTTTCCACTTGCATACACTTTTAAAGAAATTGCAAATCAGAAGAACATTTGTAGTATACTAGCAGTCTGTAGTATGCAGATGAAATCACCGGACTTTTTACCACAACAACAATATCAACAGAAATATAAATAACCGTTCAATCAAAACACATAATACAATTATGGCAAATAATCGCTGTCCGAGCTGTCCTGGTCACCAGATGACGAAAAATCGCTTTCCCATTGTGAACACCTTGATTCACTCTCTTGCTCCCTTACTTTCAAATCATTGTGGGCAATTTTGGGAAGCTCACAATCTGTGTCGTAATGCGCACTGTCAATAGCAGGACTTTTTTACTCTTTGTTATTTTCACTTTTTTTGTTGGTGGCAGCTCTGTTTTATCGATGCTATCACTTTCATCATTTGCACTGTCTGAACCTTGTTTCTTTTTTCTAGTTCTTTTCTGTCATCTCAAGGATGGAGGAAGCTGATTGCCTTCATACCACAATGGCCTAATATGAGTATTATTATCTTCACTGCGCACCCATCCATATTCTGTCAGTGGAAGCTCCAACACTATTGGTTTCAGGCACTGTTTCCAGCTATACACTTGCAAGTGCGCTCGTACAAGTGCTTGTTTGACTGATGCTGGATCAGGTGGCAAACTGACTGAAGATTTTTGCTTCATTCCTGTGTATAAACGCACTCTTGTATCCACGTAGCTTTCGTTAACTTCTCCTGCGTACATAACTGTTTGGATAAATTTTTTGGCGTCTTCTAACATCTCTTCTGAAAGTGTAGCTTTTTCACCAATTCCATTACTTACTTCAATGAATTCTGGATTTTTGATACTTTGTTTCAATACCCTGACTTTCCCCACAGTGAACATGTATGAAGTCGAGCCGCATCCCGTGATGGCGTGTACTTGTGGCAGTATCTCACATATTTCATCTCCAATATGGTGACGAACCTTTGCAATAGTGATAAATTTTTCATGATCACTTTTCATGAACCATTGATGCTTTGGGTTTGTTTTCAAGTGACCATACAGGAGAAGAATGAGTACATCGGTGTCTTTTGCCACAACAACAGTAGTTGATTCCTCCAAAGATGCGTGTAAAGCTAACCTGTTATCGGCTTCTTCGTGATTACAGTCAAACATTGGTTTGGATACATTATTTTCAGTTAGCCATGTCTTTTCTCGATCTGTTAGAACAAGAGGCAATTTCAGCTTGGCTTTTGCGTCTTCAGATTTGAAAAATGGTGCTGCCAAATGGATAAGATCTTCTTTGTTCTTGATATTATTAAAGAATTCTTGCCATTCTCTACCTTGGAGCTGCATTTGATTAAAACCTTGTAAATAAACTCTTCTTGAAGATGCGCCCCTTGTTTCTCTTGTTCCTGGTTTTATGCAATCAGGTCTATAGGTGTCATTTATGAGAGCTATTGTTTTAGGCCTTGCATCACAGCTTGGAGTAACAGATTTTAACACGTGAAGAAACCATTCCGCGTATGTGGATTTTGGTTTTAATGATCTAAAAGCAGCCATCCCGTCGATTAGCCATACTGCATCTGTGGGACATTCCGTGGTAAGTGCATTTGACTCACATGCCAAGAAGTTTCGGAGAACGGCCTTGTCGGATTGGCGTAGTTGTCCTTCAGGAGCTGCTAAGCTGAGAGGCACAGTTGTCACTGGAAACCGAAAAGCTTCTTCAATGCTAATGGCTTTTGCTACAAGTAACCCAAATGCTTGGCGATCCTCCTTTAGTAATGAAAGAGCCTTTGCTACTTTCTCCTTTTTCTCCATTCCAGTTAACAATTTCTCTTTCTTAAGTGGATCAAAAATACTTTTGTTTCCACTGACAAGACGTTCTTCGATAAACTCTGTGTATCTGTGGTTTCCTCTATCTGTAGCATCAATAAGACCTTTCACTACATTACAATCTATTTCAACTCCAGTTGTCATAGTCCGTGCATGTCCTTCTTCACATGGATTTACTTGGTAGGAATGTAGCTTTACTTTGAGACTATCAACGTTGCGTTTATGACGTTTCTTCCCAGAGTCAGTAAGTTCTTTGTGAACCGATGATGTTTTTAGACGTAGCTTCTCTCTAAATGCAACACGAAGTTTGGCATGAATATGTGTAGTTTTAACCCATGTATTTGTAGCCTGAATGTCAGTACTATAACCTGAACGAAAAGGTCCAGCGGTACCCTTTGTTTCACGATTGTACAGTTCTGTAACCAGATCACCGTGAATACTTGCACACTTCTGCCCAGAAAGGTTAGCTCCATAGCCATAGTTAACAAGATCTTTAAATGCTGGGTGACCATTTTTTTGAAGCTCTCGGAGAAAAACATGCTGATATGAAAGGTACCGAGCATACTTGTGGTGATCAAAAGCAAAGACTTGTTTAAGCATCTGTCTTTCCGCCTGAAGATCTTTTTCGATGTTGTTTTCTCTTACTGCTGAAACCAAAGCTAATAGGTTGGAGACATCTTTCAAATACTGGATAGTCATGTTGCTTTGTGTCCCAGTCACTGCCATTATGTCATTCTTCAAAACTTTAAAAGATTCCATACAAGGTACTGCATGCAATGCTGCAGTGGATGGTTGGCGTCTTAGTTCTTTCAGGTTCTTCAACAAATCAGTATCCACCTTTGTGTATTTCTCCGTAATCTGCTCTGTATGATATTGTACCAGTGCATCAAACCCCTCTTTGTGTAATCTCATAGATCTGTAGTAGTGGTTGCCCTCGCAAGCTTTGTCTGCTGAGCCAGATGCAATCGTTCCTGAATCAATAAACCACTCTTTGTAGCTCAAACACCCAAAGCGCTTATAAAGCAATCATTGTGCCACTCGCAAGTGGTGAAAACCACCCATTAAAATGATCACATTTTTGTAATACTCTCCGTGTTTCCAGATACTTTGGGCAAGCTGTGCATATACTTGTTCATCCGCGTGTGCAAATATATGGTCAAGATTTAACTCTTTGGCAATATGTTTCAGTGTTTCCACGTATTCTTTGCAATCGGCATACGAAGGAGGTTCGGGAATCACGGGCATGTATTTCACGATTGATGCATTTTGGTCTACACTAGTTGTTTTCCGGTTGAAAGCTGTCCACGAGCCCAGCAATGGCAGTGATTCCTCTTCGGAAGGGACTCCATTGGCTATTGCCCAAGCAATATCTTGGTTTAAACTGTCATTTAAACTATTGACACTCTCTGCATCCTTATGGTTCTCGAATTTGACGGGTGGTTTCCGCTGTCCAATAAAATAGTCTGGCGTTGCAGTTATCAGTTCGTCATCACACAGCTCATCAAGGTCAGTTGTAATAACTGGAGCATGAACTGTTTAAAAAATATAAAGGTCAGAGATAACATTGACTTAAAGACATATTTGTATGCACAAAACATTATTTTGAATCTTTATGATATTCTAACCTGACATGATCGGTTGGAACAGTGTTTGTTCTGAAAGGTAATCTGCAACTATTGTGAACACTTCCAAATGCTTCTGTCTTGTTAAAAATTGTATGATGAAAATCTCGAAAAAAGTAAAATTTATCCTCAATATCAATGTTGATCTGCTTCCAAACTTGTGCCAGTTCTTTCAGATAATCCCATCCTTTGTTTGACAATGCATGTGCCTTATCTTTTTGTGTACTTTTTCTCTTGCATAATATACATTTCTTTTCGTTGTCAGATTCCAAACTCAAAACAGACTTGGATAAAGCCATCCTGTAAAAGTATCATCTTTGCTGCAACCTTATTTTCATGACTGAAACGTGTGGCAAAGAATTTCAGTATCAACTTGAGCACTTAACTTTCTGCAACTGTGTCATGAATAGTTGTGTTTTAAACAGAACAGCTGTGTCAGCCATACTTGGCAGCTGTGGCAACAACTGCAAATGTTCTTCTAAAGTGTATAAATAATATTGTTGTGGTCTGCCCACAGTCAAAAATGTACAAAAAAGATAGAAAATCTATCGTAAGTAGAAATGACGTCATCAGCCACGCCCAAAATACGAAAATTGTCAAAAACCCATCAGCTAATTTTGTTCCCCGTACTTTAAAGTGCCAAAGCAAACTTTAAAACAAGAAGTTATTCAATTTGTTAGACTGTAGTGGCGCAAAAAAGATTATTTTATGATGTCATTAGCCACGCCCAAAATACCAAACATTTGGAAAGGCCCATGGGCTAATTTTGTTCTCCAGGCCTTAAAGTACCATAATAATCAACTGTAAAACAAAAAGTTACCCACTTTGTTAGATTGTTGTCGTGTATGCCCTGTCTAGTAGACACTTATCAGTGCTGGGAGGTGTACAATGCAGTAAGGGGCAGGTCATTACTGATTTGTTGGGAGGGGTAGAAGATATTCTGGAAGAAAAAGTTTACTTCCTGCTGCAGGACTCCAGAAGAAACCTCATAGTCTGTGTTGTGAAATGTTCTTTCTTTTTCATCCCCCCCCCCGCGACCACTCAGTGAACTCAGTGAGACTTTCACCAACCCTCTAAGATATATTCTACTCCCTCCACTGCAAGTATCAATGAATGGGTCCATAAAGAAACATTTATAACCACGTACCCAGTAGGCGAATATGACAATAAGGCATAGGGCATTGCAGTATGTAGACATACATTCCGTAAGAAATACCATTATGTGCGGGATGATATGTGAGAATCAGTAATGGTATGTGTAACACCTACTCTGAGAAGGGAGAACAGGAAGGGGAAGACAGGAAAGAAGGAATGGTATACACGCTGTCTTTGTATATGACAGTGTTTTTTCGTCCAGTACTGACATGTTCTTACGTTGTCATTTTGGCATATTAGATAGTATGCGCCAATAGATTAGGTGTTATACAATTGCTACTATTCAGCAGACTTCTGGTTGAAGTTCATAAAAAAGGACTGTTAGAGCCTGATATACCGCATTATAAGGATATATCCCATGAATAAAATGTAGATACAGCCTGAATCATGAAATCAGAATTCAACCAATAAAAGTATTTGTGGGGGGGGGGGCTGCATAAGTCAAATCTACATAATGGAAAGGATGAACATATTAGTATAAAGATCTATTTGTAATTCATCCATCACAAGGTAACAGTATAACTTCAACCTAGAATCATATCCATAGTTCTAGCCAAATATCTTATCCAAAGTCTTATATAATTTATCCTGAGCTAGTACATTTAATATTGAGTTGTAAAGAATTCTAATACCTCTGAGGAATCTGAAGGTCTAGGTCATAAAACTAAATATCTAATTCTTGCTATTCCTAGACGATACAACAAAATGCATAGATTATGCTTATCAAACTGCTATGTACAATAGTTAGGTTGAGGCATTCAAGCAGGTGTAATACAATGGCAATGCCTAAAGATACTCCATAATTCAAGTTCATAAATATGTAAGGATATTCCTGATACATACAAAGGTGTATAATAAGCCACGCATAACATTAAATAACTAACAATAATGGAATGATAACTAACAAGGGATATAATTTGTTTTCATTGTGGAGGACAAGGGCACATTGCACAATAGTGTGGAGCAGGTTTGAAAAGGGAGGACAATACATTTGAAAGCCCCTCCACCAGTTATGAAACAGTTAGCACTTGTGCTAAAAGACAATTTAGGCTATGAAATGTTTCTCCTGTTGATAATAAAAGGACACCAGTAGTGGAAGCTAAGAGTGATGGACAAGAATTTCTTTGTGTTGTGGATACTGGAGCTTCTATATCATTGGTATCTAAGGAGAAATGGGAGTCTTGTTTTCCAAATCAAGTACCAGTATCTGCTGACATTTTAGCAGAGACAGCTATAAACACACCAATGGGTATACTTGGAAAAGTTATTCTTAGAGTTCAAGTGGGAAGCAGTGAAAAAGTGCATGAATTTTATGTTGTTGAGAAGATGGGATGTGATATCATTTTAGGTCTGGATGGGATTTTAGACATAAAAGGGGCTATTGATTTGAATGAGCAAATGGTAAAGTTCCCAGATGGCACCACAGAACCTATACTATTGCATAATGTAGGATTGTCGAGTAGGATGATAGTTGTTGAAGTACCAGACAGACATGAAGTGGTTAGGAGACCACTGCTTAAAAACCCTTGTGTTTCAGAGAGTATTTTAGAGCCAAACATTGATTTGATGAACAAAGGTGTAATGGTAGGTAGAGCTTTAGTGAAGCCTTTACAGCAAACAGTTCCAGTGCAGATTTTAAACCCAGGACATCCTCCAATCAAGCTTCATAAAGGACAAACTGTAGGCCAGCTGCAAGGATGGACCATGAAAAGGACATCCCACTTATATTGTACAGAGGCTATGGCTATTTAATGAAGAAAACGAATGAAGAAAAAGAAGAAAAGAAAAAAACACATTTGCTTGATGACATTGTTTTGTTGATGACTTTGTTTTGTGTACAATTTCATTTTGCATATTTCATTGTTTTAGTGATAGGTATTGTACATCTTCGTAGATTTATGACAAGTTCCGAGTGTCAATTCACAGGAGTAGAGTCAAGAAAACACACACTGATATAGTTTCCTCAAACGTATATCGTGAATAACTCGTAGCCTTCTGCAAGTGCTACTTTACAGCTCTCTACCCAAAAACTAACTAACTGGACCTGGTAAGTATGTTATATATAAAAGAATAGGTTGGTTCCAAATAAACATAAATTGGTTCCTAGTTCAATGACGAATACGCAGATTACGCATGATGTTAATTAAATACATAATAGATCAACAAACCTGATGAAAAAACAGCACATACTGTAGTGTCTATTTCTATCTCACGAGATTCAGAATATGGCATTGAATTTGGCATCCTTGATAAAGTGTCGACATTAGTGTGCACTTTACCTGGTCTATGCTTAATCATATATGCATAACTCTGCAAGCTTAATGACCAACGAGACAACCTAGAATGTGGATCTCTAGCGTTATCTAACCAGTTAAGGGGGTTGTGATCGGTACTTATGTTGAATTCCTTTCCATAAAGATATGGGCGAAAATATTTGATACCCCACACTAAGGCTAGGCACTCTCTCTATGGTAGCATACTTGCATTCATGTCCTTTTATGCTACAGCTTGCAAATGCTATAGTCTTCTCTTCCCTATTCAGCCTGGTTCTCATATGTCATAAAGATAGTAAAAATCGGGGATTTTCCCAATCCCCGATTCTAACGATATATGAGAACGAGCAACAACAAGCATCGCAGTCGATCCCTGATGATCCCAGTTCCATGTCATAAGAATCGTAAGAATCAGAAGCATTTCTATTTTTCTGATGGGTTCCCGACAGTTCCAGATTGTCTGGGATTTTTACGACAGATGAAAACGTGTTTTGTACCTGTACCCAACGGACTTTTGCGACAAATGGCAACATATTTAAAGTGGCAGACATTGATGAAACGCATCTCACTGCTCTTGGCAAAGAAGCTGCCACTGGCAACGATGTTGCCTTCATGGATATTGTTAAAGAATTCCCATGTATTTATAACAGAGGAAGTGCCCAATGTAAGGACAGGAACTTGAAGATGAATGCATGGAGGACAAGTGGGAAGCTGGTCATGGCAAATGGTAATGTGGAGGTGGAAAACGAGGGAAAACTTCAGTCACACATAACAGCCTCAAAGCAGTGTTATGAGAACACTAGAACATTGCTTTCATGCTACTTGAAAATGATCAAACCACCGTCTGGTTCAGGCTCAGATCAAGTGAGTATTGATCAAAAATATGAGCATCTTCGTTGGCTTATCACATTCATAAAGACAAGATCAACAACCAGGAATAACATGTCGCTGCAGAGAAGGAGCTCAACTACTGCATGCACAACACAAGAGCAAACTTGTAATGATGACAAGGAAGACTTGGAGCTAGAGCTTGCCCCAGATTATGATCCTACTGTTGAAGGGAGACCTTCTAATGAAGATGATTCTTGTCCTTCCTCTGTAGACAGTGAAGTTCCACAATCATCAACGTCTAGGTAGGTGAAACAGGGACATTTTTACCTTGCCTTATGAAAAATGTGACAGGAATAGATGGAAAACTTTCACATTGAATACTTCATATAAGTGAAACATGAGTAAAATCTAAATGAACATAAAAATACAGATGCTTCAATTTTTGGATTTTGGAGTTACAGAGACAGTACTTTGCTTAATCATTGAATACAGTGAAATTTTGTAAATTGTTGAAAGCAGTGCTGTTTGCAAAAATAAATGTGGAAAATACACCCTTCCATCATATATATCAAATTGTAGACAAAGGTCACTGATTCCTAGGAGAATGTGGGCTCATGCATGGTCAATATCCTTACACTGCATAATCCATGTAGAGGCTTCATTTTACTCCATTTAGGCCCCGTTTACACGATACCGTTTTCAAATGAAAACGGTATGAAATCATGCCGTTTTGGCCTTTCGTTTACACGGAAACGCTATCGAAAACGGCATGAAATGAAAACGGTACTGTGTAAACACATGAAAACGGTATGATTTCGTTCCGGATCGATAATGAGGTTTTGAAAAATTTTATAGTGAGGCAAATCAAATAGCTCTTCATCACTCTGAATCATTTGGCGCCAACACCAAGAGCAGTTACTTGAACAAAGAAAGGTAAACTAAATCGAAGGGAGTTACACCTATACTAAATAGCTGCCAGTAATGCCTTCAACAAAGAAAGCAAGAGAAGCAACTGATAAAGCATCAATCTCATTTAACTGGAGTGATGAAGAAGTGGAGTTACTTTTGGAAGTCGTTTTGCATTTCAAGTCAGATAAGGCAGGACAAGGCTTGGACTGGGAGTCTATCAAAACAAACTATTTAGACATTCGTGATATTTTTATAGACAGGTATCCTAAAACTTTGACAGACGAAAGCTATCCCCACCATGATGCTGCCAAACATTTTACAAAAGAAAGGATAATTTCCAAGGTGAAGGCCTTGAGAAACAAATTTAAAATAGCTTTGGACTCTGGACGTCGAAGCGGAGGGGGTAAGGTCGTTGCTCACTTTTACAATCTGTGCACAGACATCTGGGGAGGATGTCCAGCAGCAGAATCAATTACAGGCGGAATTGATTCTAGTGCATCAACAGAATCATCAGAGCTTTCAAGCAATACAGGTTTTGCTGCTGATGTGTCAGAGTCCTGTTCAGATGAAAATCAAGAAACGTCCCTGGCCCTAGAGCGTGACCCAGCTGTAATACCAAAGAGGAGTTTCCTGGAACATTTGAAAGATGCAAGACATTGCAAATTGGTTAAAAATGTTTCTTATGAAAAGCAAATGATGCAGATGACAAAAGAAGATATGGCTTTGAAGAAACAAATGATGTCGGAGATCCGTGAAATGAATATAAACTTTGCGGCACAGATGAACGTTTTGACCAATTCATTGGTCAATGTAAGCAATACTTTGACAACTGCTCTTAACCAACCTCAGCAATTTTACCAACAACAACCAACTGCACAGCACATGCCAAATACTATGGGTAACAGTTTTCTTGAACAACTAGGCTTTGATCGTCAAGGGGGCATTTCGCAAAGCAGTAATCAAAGTTCAAGCAGAAAAAGAAAGCTCCAAGAAAAAGAGTATTCGTCTGATGACGGAGAAACTTACTCATTTTATAAATTATAGAACATGCTAGATAGTAAAGCTGGAAATTTTACAACAAACTTTTAATCAAAGTACTTTACAAAGATATTTCTGATGGCTTTACCGTTTTCTTCTGTTATGCTATTGGTAATCCTATGATGTTGACCAAGGGGCTCAGAATCTTTCTCTATGATTATTGATTTTTGCACAGTTTCTTCATGGAGTTTTTCATTTTTTAATTCACAAATATTATGCAAAATAAAACAAGCATGTTTTACACAAGGAACATCATCCAAAGTAATATCCATTGGCCTTCTCAAGGCCCCAAAACATCCTTTCAGCCTTCCAAAAGCACACTCTATTGTCATACGTGCAGAGGACAACTTATAGCTGAAAAAGTGTTCTGATAATGTTTTTCCACCAGCAGGAAACTCTTTCATAACGTATGGTAGGATAGGGTATGCAGCATCACCAATAATACATGTTGGCACTTTTGGCTCATCAGGTAAAATTGCTCTGTCCACTCTCGGGATTTTACCGGTTTTCAGAAGACTGTTCACGTTTGAATTTGCAAATACCCTTGCATCATGGACTGAACCTGGCCACTTAATAGTTACATCTATGAAAATATATGCATACTTGCAAATAGCCTGCACGTTGATAGAGTATCGTCCTTTTCGATTAAGATAATCTGTATAATCTTGGGTTGGCTGTTTTATTTCAATGTGTGTGCCATCAATAGCACCTATGCATTGAGGAAAGCCATGTTTGTCTAAATATTTTGATGACAACTCAAGAACCTCCTCCTCAGTTGCAGGTAATTGTATATATTTCTGCCCAAGCTGCTCTGAAATGGATCTTGTGACTCTCCTTACAATTACTGAAACTGTGCTTCGAGAAACCCCAAAAGCATTACTCACTTTTCTATAACGGCCCTCGTCTGCTAAGTAGTACAATGTTATTGCTACTTGAGTCTCCACGTAAATAGCTTTCCTCATTGTTGTGTCAGTTCTTTGAAGAAAAGGTCTAAGTTCATCACAGAGTCCCATGAAAGTCCTCTTTGTCATGCGAAAGTTTTCTCCATTCCTCCTTTACAACAACATCATTCAAAAAATTTTTCCACTATTCAGACGTCCTTCCTGGCTTTACCCACATTGTTCGCCGTTTTCTGTTCTTCTTGCTAATTCTTTTTGGGCTTCGGTTTGAGTTTTCAGCTAACATTATTTGAAGAAGGCTGCTTAACCGTTGGTGGTACGACGTTAAATGGCGCAAAATTAGAATGATGTTGAGCTGCAAGGCAGCTACTAAGCAGGTTTGCAATTTAGTTAATGGCATATTAATCAGTAATCTTTAAACGAGACAGTGTTATTTTCAAACTCCTTTGACAAGGCTGTCGTTTTGGTGCCAAATGATTCAGAAAGATGAAGAGCTATTTGATTTGCCTCACTATAAAATATTTCAAAACCTCATTATCGATCCGGAACGAAATCATACCGTTTTCATGTGTTTACACAGTACCGTTTTCAAATCATACCATTTTCAGAAGCGTTTTCATTTCATGCCGTTTTCGATAGCGTTTCCGTGTAAACAAAAGGCCAAAACGGCATGATTTCATACCGTTTTCATTTGAAAACGGTATCGTGTAAACGGGGCCTTAGTTTCCATATGGCCTAAGGAATGCTTAGAAGCTGAGGGTTTGAAATAGCTAGTGCACTGAAAGACAAAACAGTGTCAAAGATTTTTTCACTTTTTGTGTTTCCTTTTTGTAAATTATATTTTCTTTTGGAAGTGTCAATGTTACTGAAGAAGCCAGTAATGGTTTGTTGCCAAAGGAGATGAAAAGAAACCCAAAGCAGAAACCCCTGTGGTCAAGAGAACCCAAAGCTGCAAATCCAGATTTGGAATTATGTAAGGTGATGCAAACTTTTCAAAACTCACTAGATTATCATGACAAGGCTGGTGAGGTTGCAATCACATTTGATATGCACTATTGCATGAGTCTTGCAGAAAAGATGTCAGCACTAGACAAGAGAACAAAGGTATTTGTGAGGCTTCAAAGTGAAAAGATCTTCTTTGATCTTGAGTTTGCTTCATGCATGTTCCCCAAAGACATCCATTTCCAGGGACCTCAGTCACACAGTGACCATCAAATAATCCAGCAACATCATTTTGGAAGGAGGAGCACATCAACACCTCAACACTTTTCAAGGCAGCTTGAAGACAATGATGAACTTAATACCAACCATTATACTACACTCTCATAGTCATAATGTATAGAATTATCTACCCTGACAATAAAAAGAAGATCTGAACTATATTGTTGTCTTTTGTTCACTGCTCCTTTGTGTGATACAATGCTTCTACGAAGGTAGTTCCACTATTTATTGTGTAACTTAACTGCCATGGGAGAGACCCTTCCTCACTGTTAAAATACCTCTCAAATTTCTCTCTTGTGTCCTTTGCACTTGAGCCATATTTGTTAGCATGCCCTTGAAGTGGTGCTAACCCATTGCTGTCATTTGTTACAAGTTTCCTCCAATCACCAGGAATTATTTCACCACTGCAATTTTTAGAGTCAGCAAACCCTTTAGGTATGTATTGTGCATTCATTGTCAGGCACAAGTAGTTGTGAAGACATAGGCAAGCTTTCACACTGTTGTCACCATGACAAGGAGCACTTTTTATTGGTCTCCTGAATAGTCTCCAACGAGCTGCCAAAATACCAAAAGTGTTCTCAATAGTTCTACGACATCTACTTAATCTATACTTATATATTCGCCTAGACTGTGTCCGAGAATTTCCTGGGTATGGTTTCATTAGATAATTTTTAGCGCAAAAATGTCATCTGCTACTATTACAAAGGGGAGTTTATGTCCAGCAACATTTTCAGGATGTGGTATATCAAACTCTCCTGATGAGAAGCCTTTTCCTATGAAAGAACCATTGAAAATTGTTGCATCATTATCTTTTCCATAGCTACCCACATCCACTAGAGTAAAGCAGTATTTTGCATCACACATTGCTCTCTGCAGGGGAAATTGGCACTCTACTTCGACATGGTTTCTTCTGAATCTATGGTGCAACAAGATGCAGTAAGTGCTTAAAACGGTCTGGTGTCATTCGAAGATAGCTATAAAAAAGGTGCATATAGGGATTATATACAATATAGTGACCTGTTACTAGAACTGAGACTGTGTCACACAGACTTAGCAAGTTCTTAGGAAGATCTTATTCCAAACAACAGGCAGCAGAAGAAGATGAATCCATAGGCCTACCCTCTGTGACAAAAGGAACATGAATATGTAACAGAGCATTCTTTTCTAAACTGGAAAATCTTTCACACATTATTACTTCACGCATCATAAATAAATAGGTACAATTTATTGATGAAAGATGCATTCACCGGAAAAAATGGTCCCTGTCATTAAGCCGTAGTTCTTGTACAAGAGTGTGGTACTGTCCTAACTCTTGCCTTTTCTGAACGAAGGCTCGAATCCAGAAGCTTCGTTTCCTAGACAGGCATGCTTGTCTTCTTTTTCTGTTAACTCTCCAAGCCTTAATTATACCCAACAGCAATATGAACTTTCCTTTAAGTAGGAGATGATGGTTCACAGCTGCCATTTTGAGTTTCGTAAAATGACGCTGAAATTACATCTGGCGCCAAAAGTATTACGATATTTATGATTCTTGTGACACATTTGAAGTAGGTCATCGCAAAGATCATAATTGTAGCAAGGATTGGGGATCGGAACAATCCCCGATCTTTACGATTCTTAGGACAAATGAGAACAAGGCTTTAATATTCTGTGCAAGTATTGCTCCTAACCCTGTATTGCTGGCATCTGTGTAGAGAGAAACTCTCTCTTGGACAGTAGGACAAGACAGTACCAGGGCAGAAGGTACCGAGTCTCTTAAGCACTCAAAAGCTGCTTGGCATTATTGGTTCAACTCGAATTCCACTGCCTTTTTCCGTAGATTATTAAGTGGACTAGCTATAGATGCAAAGCCCTTACTGAATTTTCCGTAGTAAGAAACTAATGCCACAAAACTTTGTACCTCGTTGCAATGTAAAGGTACAGGATAAGTACGAATGACTTCTATCTTATCTGGGTTTGGTCTACTTCCATCCTTACCAACTATATGACCAAGATACAATACCTCCGGCTTGCAAAAATGATATTTCTTTGGCTTCAATTTGAGGCCTTTGTTTCGAAAACGATCAAGTACTGCGTTTAAGTTATCAAGATGCTTATCAAACGATTTTGAGTAAACAATTACATCATCTAAATAGACCATACATATGTGCCATTGTAACCCACCTAACACTAATTGCATCATTTACTGAAAAGTGTAGCTAGCAATGACTAAACCCATTGGCACCACACAAAATTCAAAGTTCCCTTGTCTAGTACAGAAAGCAGTATTTTCCATATCTTCTGACATCATAGGAATTTGCCAATAGCCTGATGCAAGATCAAGTGTCGTAAAATAGCAAGCATCTCCTAATGAATCTAAAACATCTTCAACACGAAATACCTGGGATAGGAAATACCTGTTTCCTAGCAATCAAGGTTAACTTGCGAAAATCAACACAGAATCTAGGCAAGCCCTCTTTTTTTGTGACAATAACTAAAGGCTGTGACCAGGGGCTAGTGGATTCCTTTATAATACCCTTCTTAAGCATGCCTTGTATGTGCTCGTCTACAATATCTAATTGGCTATGTGGAATCCTATATGGTTGTTGGCAAAATGCAGGGTGATCTCCTGTATCTATGCTATGTGAAAAACGGTGGACTCGTCCAAACTCAGCGTATGACTTACCAAAAACATCATTGTATTCAGTTAATAGTTCCAATAACTGTTGTCATTCACCTGGTATGACATCACAGTTACTTAAATCTACATCATTAAACCATTTGAACAGCTCATAAAAATTTTGAACAGCATATCATATATCTGAACAGCATATACAAGTTCTGAACAGCATATACATTTTAAACAGCATATAGCATTTTTGAACAGCATATAAACTATTTGAACTGCACATAAAATATTTCAACAGCATATAAAAACGAAGCACCTCCAAAATTAAAAATACATATGAGATGCTCCAATCTATGCAGATATATTTGAAAAACAGCCCATAGAAATCAAAACAGGAGATATATTTTAAGTCCAAATAGTTTTTGCATTGGCACCCCATACCCACATTGATGGAGAGTTACCAGCTGCTACTAAATAGGGGCCCATATACACGAGCGAAATAAGGACATTTTTAGTAAGGATTAAGGCACTTAGCGCCTTGGGTCCTAGCGTATATGGTCCATTTTGCAAAGTCCACCTTATTCCTTTCACACGTAAGGATGAAAAGGACCAGCCAATAAAATAAGATAGAGATATAGAGAATTGCAGGCATATTGGCCGAAGGACAGGAAGACTTTAGTGTGATCAAAATGAAGAAAATAACGTCTTACTTTAAGCCAATAGAAAAAAGAAAGGTATATCACTGTCTCAAAGACTGTTTCTACGACACAATTAACGAAGAAGTAGGGCCCATGGTGGCCTGCGACGGATGTGATTTACGGTTTCACAACTACTGCATAGACTCTCGGAAGGCATTGTCAGGGCCTAGTGATGGTGATGGTGCATGGTTCTGTCCTGATTGCAAATCCATATTTATTAACTATCATGACATGAAACAGGAGATCAAGCAACTGAGACGCCAACTTCTTCAACTATCAAGAAGAAGCTCTGGCACCATAGCTGGCAAACGGTGTACAAATGATAATCATGGAGGACCTCGAGAGCCTAACAATAGGCCCCCACGAGCGACCAAGGAAGGCGAAGATAATGATCAGACTTATGATCCACGCTGCGATCCTCAAAATGAAATCAAGTGTCTTAAAGAAGAAAATCTATCCCTACAAAGTAGGCTAGAGCAGACACCACAGTTCGTAAATCAAGTTCTTGAAAGCAAGGTGCAGCAGAAAAACTTGAAGACTTTAAACTGTGTTGATGAAGTCAATCAAAATCAAAACCAGATCGGCAAAAGTAATAATGGCAAGAATGGCAACAGGAACAAACATAAGTCGCGCGACCCTATACAGGTAAGAGACCGACAACCTAACAATATAGGAATCGAGAAGCTCTCCACAGACTCAAGTACAACTAAGCAGCATTTGAAACCTGTTTTAATACTTGGTGATTCACATATCCAATGGCTGGATAGTTCCAAGTTAAAAAACACTGTTGTTTCAGGTATTAGTGGGTTAACGAGCAACAAATTTACTAAAGAACAATGAAAAACCATCAATGAAAGGATCAGCTCCAGTTAAGAAGTACTTGTGCATGTCGGTAGTAATGACATTTCCAAGGGCATACCTTCCAAGTCTATCATTAGCAATATTGATGATGTTTGCAAAACATTGCACCGCAAGAACCCTGATGCAAACATCTCAGTATCATCAATTCTATATCAGAGGTATAATCCATCTCTGAATATTAAAGTTGTTGAAACCAATGATCTGATTAGGAAGTACTGCTTGACTCAGGGCTGGGATTACATACCACATGGTAACATAGGCTTCAAGCATTTGCTTGGAGATGGTATGAATCTCAGCCCTGAGGGTAATAGACTACTAGCCTGCAATTTTACAAGCCACCTTAAAAGTAACTAGCTACTTACTTGTGACTCTAACAGGGGGGATGCTGACTGTTCAGAAAGTTCCAACAAAAGTCCTGAAAACCCCATTGATGGGGTCTTGTGTCATCAGCATCTAGGATTTAAGAAGGGTATGTCAAGTGCATCCCTGAATATCAATGGTCTTCATAGTCACCTAGATGAGATTCAGTTGACAACGAAGAGGTTAGGAATTCACATACTTGCATTAAATGAAACTAAGTTGGACAGTTCTATTCCTAAAGAAGTGACTAAACTGTCTGGATATCAGCAAATGTGTCGTGATAGAACATGCCATGGTGGGGGAATCTCCATTTATATCAGAGATTCAGTCAACTTCAAACCTCGAGATGATATTCTAGCTGACATGCTTGAAATCATGTGCAGTGAAATTGAACCCCTCAAAAGTAAACCTTTTCTTGTTATTGCATGGTATCGACCACCCAGTGAGCCTGTTGGTTCCTATGATAAGCTGGAAAAAGTTCTTGACTACCTGGATAGGGAAGGGAAGGAAATGATCCTCCTTGGAGACACAAACTGTGATCTCACAAGGAGACAAGATGAGAAGCTCATAGATAATAATGCTAAACACATGGCAAATATCTGAGCTGTTCAGTTTTAAACAGCTTATTGAGGAACCAACAAGAGTCACACTCGAAACTGCAACAATCATTGACCACATTGCGCAACATGTGCTAGGGACATTGTCAAGGCAGGGGTTCATGAGGTTTCTCTCAGTGATCATTATATGGTCTACTGCATTCAAAAATTCAATGGGGCAGTAGAAAAAGACCATAAGAGGATTAAGACTAGGAATATGAAGAACTTCAAAGAGGATGAATTCCTGTCTGATGTCTCTGATATATGTTGGGAGCGTATGTTCCTACAAACTGATGATACAAATACACTTGTCAATGCTTGGTCTGCATTGTTCTCTTCAATAATAGGAAAACATGCCCCTTTAAGGGAGATGCGAGTTTCTGAAAAATATTGGCCATGGATTGACAAAGACCTCAAGGGCCTAATGATAGCTAGGGATAGACTGAAAAAAGCTGCTCTGAAAAATAAATCACCAATCCTCATGGATTCATATAGACAGATTCGAAATAGGGTCAACTCCCTTAACATCCAGCTTAAAAAGCAATATTTTTCTACACAAATTTCTGAATGTAGAGGAAACATGAAAGAATCCTGGAAGGCAATCAATGAACTTCTGAATAAAAGATCAACATCCTGCAACATTGATTGTCTTAAGGATTCGGGCAATGGAATTAACAACAGAAAGGAAATTTCAAACATAATGAATAGTTTCTTTTGCACACTTGGTGAGGAATTAGCCAGCACACTTGATGCTACCCCCAACCCACTTCTATCGGGTAACTATTTTGACACTAATAACAGTGCCATGTTTAGGTTCAGGACCATTGAAGTACAGGAAATCAGGGATGCACTTGCCAAGACTAAAACTTCAAAGAGCTTTGGGAATGACAATATCTCCTGCCATTTTCTAAAACTAGCCTTGCCTTTTATTGAGAACTCTTTGGCATGTTTGTTCAATACATCTCTCGTAACTAGCCAGTTTCCAGACTCATGGAAATTGGCCAGAGTTACACCAATTTTCAAGGAAGGAGACAAAACTGAAAAGTCAAATTATCGCCCTATTTCAGTTTTACCTGTTATCTCAAGGCTCTGTGAAAGACTTGTGGCCAACCAATTGTACCAACACATGAATGCTAATAGCTACTTTTCATCTGAACAGTCTGGCTTTCTACGCCTTCATTCTACAGTTACATGTCTGCTTAGAAACACTGATGACTGGTACAATGGATTGGATCTTGGGAAGCTAGTGGGATTGGTATTTATTGATCTAAAAAAGGCCTTTGACACCGTTGACCATGACATACTATGCCAAAAGCTAGACTAATATGGTATTCAGCAGCAGCAGCAGTTGACATGGTTCAAATCCTACCTTTCCAATCGGAAACAATTTAACAGGGTTAATGGTGTAGACTCAACAGTTGAGGAAATAAATGTTGGCATACCCCAGGGCTCATGTCTTGGGCCCCTTCTATTCCTTATTTATATTAATGACCTCCCACAAGCTGTCCAAAATCAAGCATGATGCAAAATCATGATGTATGCTGATGACACGAGCCTTTGCCATCAATCCTCTGATATCGCTTAGCTGAATGAGGCCATCAACAGTGATCTTGCACAAAGTCAGGATAAGGAGCTTGAAGTTGTTCAAAAAGTCCAAATAGTGTGGAGTGCAGATTGACAACACCCTGGATTGGAAGGATCACATTAAGACAGTTTCTTTTAGGGTCTCCAGGGGAATTGGCTTTGTGAAGCATGCAAAATCCTTTCTCCCAGAGGAAACCTTAAGGACTATGTACACAGGTATTCTGGAGCCATACTTTCGCTATTGTTGTTCTGTATGGGGCTGTTGTAGTGTGACTGAGATAAACCAGTTGCAAAAAGTACAAAATCGAGCTGCTCGTATTGTAACTGGCAGCAGTTTTGATGCCCCAGGCATGCCACTCATAAAGAAACTTGGCTGGAAGACCATTGATGAGCTAATAGCTATGGAGTCTAATATCATGGTATTCAAATCTCGTCATGAGCTGGCTCCACAGTACATGTGTAATATTTTCACAAAAACATCCCAGCTGACCTCCATGACTCTTAGGAATACAGCAACTGACCTAAGGTTACCTAAGAAAAACTCCAAAACTGGACAGATATGTTTCTCTTTTAGAGGTACAAGGTCTTGGAATGGCCTTACAGCTGAGTGTAAGCAGGCATCCACCCTGTACAGCTTTAAACAATGTCTTGTTAAGTTGTAGATAGGTGTTGCCAGTCAGACAAACATCATTCTATTTTATTTTATTCTATTATTTTATTTTATTCTATTGTATACAGATATTTATTTTAGGGTGTCACAGGGGTCTTTAATAGTTTTTAATAGGGTTTTAATAGGGGTCCTCAAAGTATTGTTATTAGTATTGTAGTTGTAATTTTCATAGTTCTATTGTGATTAGGTTAATATAGTTATATTTAGTAGTTATTTTGTAAGCTTTTGTGAATGGAGGGCCCCTTGAAAATCAGCTATGCTGAAGGGCTACCCTCCTTAAACATGTGAAATAATAATAATAATAATAATACTCACACACTCGTGTAGATAAATGACGAGATGTTTTGCCAATATAAATGGAATTACATCCTGTACAAGTAAATTTATATACTATACACGAGCGAAGCGATTTAATTTTCACTGCAAAGATTTTTACACGGAGTTGAAGTCTTTAAATGCTTAAAAATATGCGAATTCTTATCGGTGAACAAATGCTCACGCACTCATGTAGATAAATGACGAGATGTTTCGCCAATATAAATGGAATTACATCCCGTACAAGTAAATGTATATACTATACACGAGCGAAGCGATTTGATAATAATAATAATAATAATAAGGGCTGCTCTCAAGCTGCCCTTATTTAAGGCAACATTGTTTTCTCATTGATCCCTGTCATCGGGAATTAGCATCAGCAGACAACGACCTTGTACAACAAGATGTATAAGGAACTGCTATGGAGAATCTTTAAAATGGTATGTTACGATCAGTCTTCATGTATTAGAATAATTGATAATTGTTACTCTTTTTGATAAGGAAAATAGGGACAGACAGTCAGGAAGTCACAACTACTTGTGCAGCACGGTACCGTTTACGGACAGGTTAAAGCTTTCACGTATATGTGCCCTAGGATACATGCTTTCCTTCACACAACAATATTGAAGCAGTTTCTTTTTCAACAAAAGCTACTTTACGAGTACTTCTGTTTCTTTTATTTTTACAAAATGCATTGATGGGTTTCCATATCATCTATCTACCTCTCATTTGACAAGTACATTTCACTTCACTATTTATTTAATAGTGATGTTCTGTTTAGCTCTTTTGCAAAGTGTCATCAAACCCTTACATTCGCTTTCCTTCATCATTCCAAAAAGATGGAGGATTGCCATATTGATACACAGTTGTTTTCTACCTGGCTCCCATTTGTTGTCTACCAATCATAACTGTAACAGTAAAGGGTTGATCATTTTTTATCTGAGCCTCTTTTGCGACACATTTTTGCTGTTTAGGTGATCTTATGTATTATTGATATAAGTCATGTTTTGTTCCTTCTTGCACATTTACAGTCTCATACAGTTGTTCTTTCTAACCCATTCTCATGTATATACCTCACATACCCATTGTTAACTGTAAGTTAGTTCTAGTAGTTAGTACTTGCATCTATAACTTGGCATTGGTTTTTCTGGACAGATGAACCCACTTACACAGTGCTTTACTGGGCTCTTTATCAACACAATCAACAACTTTGTAAACTGAAGAAGATGGCAATACTGAAGCTGCCATATCTCTTACAGTTAAGCAAAGCAAGGCGATTTGAAAACTTTTCTGTGACTTCTTGGTTACTATAAAGTGCAGAAATGCAATCTAGACAAGCCACTCGATTACGGTTTTCACAATGTATCCAGAAGTATAGAACACAACATCAGTCCTCCACATAGTTATTGACAGGAGAAGATAAGATATGTGTGGGTTAGCTTTTGCCATCTCAGTTGCACCTTGATCAGAGATATTTATAGAATTAGCAGAGCATAGAGATTCTCATATTCCCTATTTCACTTGCAATGCTGTGGGATCATTATTCCAGCCAAATCTGCTTCTGAGTTTTGAGAAGTAGATGTCAATCTGATCATGTGACAATGTGTGTGTGAGAACATACTCACAAGGTTGCTACTGTTCACAAGTGAAAGTGCAGAAATACAAAAGCCAATAACAAACATTTTCCGGGGACCCTTGACAATGGGTACCTTATTTCCATCTTTCAATGATCCCAATGTATGACTAGCATTGCTCAGAAAACACTCAATATCACATATGATTTCTTTTGTTATTGGCTTCTTTTCATTCATCCCAGATTTACTTTTTGACTTCAAGATATCAAATGTATCATTCATTAGAAGCAAGAAATTACTTGTAGCCTTGCTATCTTTGAAGTGGCTCATTTTTCAATGTCATATAAATGTTATAGCAGCATCTTTGCCACTCCAGTCCATTTCCTTCATTCAAACTTTTGAAGGATGTTTACATTGAGAGCTTTAAAAAACGTGGATTTTATCCTCTCTTATCAACTAGGACAACTTTACTACAGCACGAAAAAGTGGTACCATGTTTTAACCATACTGAAGAGCTTTTTTTTCATCCGACACTCGAGTATGAAACGTCGGATAGCGACCGAAAGGTGAACTGACATTTATAGCCAGATATGCGGGTACACGTGATATGATGAATAATGTGTCGAGTTGGCCATATGATTGGCCTCTTGGCACCTAGGACAACTACATATTACCATGACCTTTTTATAAGACATTGTTTATGTTTCAAAGGTTTTCAGTCGTGCCATGGTATTCAAAAACAAGTAAGGGAAAAGTTTGTCTAGGCGAAAAACATGAACATGACATTTATCAAATGTCATGAAATATCATATGAGAAGTGTTTGGAAATTGTTTTTTACAAAAATAATGGTAAAACTTATCAAGACATTGCAACAAGTGTAGGCTGCTCAAAGAATGCAGCTTTTGCTGTATGCAAAACGGTCTCTACACTTAGAACTGTAAAAAATCTGCCAAGGGTTGGTAGACCAAGAAGATCAAGATGCCAGGACATGAAAGGTCTTTATTGACAGTGATGCAATGTAGTAGGTTTCAACCTTTATAAAGCATTGTGCTAGCATGCAAAAATAGGGTAACTATTGAAACATTAGCAAATAACACATCAAGAAAAATCATTCAAAAATATAGCTTCTAAAGCCGTATAAGACAAAAATCGTCAATGATAAATAAAAGTAATCACAATAACTTAACCTTGCCACATAGAAACAAAGTCAATGCGATCGTTCTTTTTCTTTTATCCTTTTATCGAATCGTCCCAACACCTTTTGACTGTTAGTGTATAACTACTAGATGATGGTTTGTTGGGACATATGTGGCATGGTTACATAACAAGCAAAGTTATATTGTTGCATAGCTACTAGATTGTGACCTGTCAGTACGATGTTACATGGCAACATAAAAAACAAACTGACATTGTTACATAATTTTGTGCATAGTAGCTCAGTTACATAATGTAGAAGTACTTGCTGATAGGAATGGTCATTTTGAGGCATGTTTACTAAACATTAATGCACTTAAACACATGGTGGAAAGAATTTCTCAGTTCTGTGCTCATGTTTATGTAACTCTAAGCAGAAACTTAGGTTGGAGTTACATACATACAGGGTATACACTTCCTCGTCAAAAGTGCTGGAACGAGAAATGAATCTAACACCACAAATGTCATAGGCACTTTGAAATAACTATTTTTTTTGGTGAAACCTACAACCAAAACAATTATTTGAAACTTCTCTTACTTTATACTAATGATACAATAGAGCATAATGTATAATATATTAGGCAAATGAAACCTTTACTTACGTTTTCAAGTCAAAATTGTTAATATTTTTCTTGGATAGCCACAACTAGCACAAACAGCAAGGAGATGGCGTGGACTTCAAGAGTACAAATTGGCTATTACTTCACGTGGAAGGTCTGCTCATTTTACAAAAACGTTTTATGAGTTGGTGCTTGTTCTTAGGTGGATCTTTTCTAATCATATTTTTCATGTATTGCCAGACATTTCCAATTATATTGAGATCATGGCTTCAAGATTGCCAGGGAAGTTGGAGGATTCCACTTCTTTTTAGAAAACTGCATGTTTAAGCAGCTTTGTGGCATGGAGCATTGTCTTGTTGAAAGATAAAGGGCTGGTTCTCATCGCCATAGACTTTTCAGATGCTTTCGGGAAGATTTTCCTTTAGAATTTGCATACAATACTCTGACTTTACAGACTTTCCGCAAAGTGCAATGGTTTCAACTCCATTAGGCCCTATGCATCCCAAACCATAACTGAAACTCGTCCTGTGAAAGCTGGCACAAAGAAGTCTGGATTGTCTGCTTCACAATCAGTTCTCCATACTCTTTGGACCCCGGAATCATTTAAGAAAGAAAATCTGCATTCTTCAGAAATATAGAATCATCCCAATAAGATAAAGGCCATTCCTCCATTGTCTTAGCCCGTTTCATACGGTATGTACAATTTATGTTTGAAATGTACCGTTTTTGCTTACGGATTCTACTATTTATGTCATTTTTTGAAACTTCTCGCATAATGGTGCCTTTTGATAAATTTTCTGTAGGAAAGCTCTTGTCTATCTCGTCTTTTATTTCATTGAATATCGCAAAGCGAGACGTTTTACAAATTTGCAATAAGATTCTTTTGCCTCTATGAGGGATTACTCTTGGTTGACCATTTGTCTTACTTCGTAGTAGAGAACCAGTTTCTCCATGTTTTGCATAAGTCTGTATGCTCTTTACTTTGTGCAACCTACTGTTTTGGCAATTTCAGCAAATGAGTGTCCAGCTACTCTCAAATGAAATATTGCTGCTCTTTCACATTCACCTAATTCTCGAGACTTTGCCATGCTTGTTTGATAACAAAGTACAGAATATACTCCATAAATGATAGCAAGCAAACTAGTTAAGCAGAAAGTGTAAAGAATTCTGGTTTGTTTATGGTCATTTGATATCGTGACAGGGCGCATTTCGCGCAAAAAAGTAATGCTAAAATTTTGTTTAGAAACAGAATAGGAAACTTAGGCCGCCATTCTGACGTTATTGTTCCAGTACTGTTTGATGAGGGAGTGTATATTTTTACCTACCTATGGACCAGGGAAAGTTGGCAGAATCACATAAGCTAGAGCCACTTATTTACAGTGATGTGTTCTTATTTGTAGTACAGTTTTTTTAAAACGTCATAATATCATGGCAATAACACTACAATTACATACAATCATATACCTCTCTACTGTTAGCTAGTGTATAACGGGCTTGTCTGCTAAACCAAGGTAATGTTTAATCAAATGTTATAATATATGGAGACTGAAAGAAATAATAACAATGAAATTAGAAGCAGCAAACATACACTTTAGCAACTAAAAGTCATGTAGCTCCAGACCTGGCCAAGATCTGTGACCTTTACAGAAAATAACATAGGTGCATCTTATGGCAATGTTGGAAGCTTTCATAATGATCTGCTGTTGATGAGTAGTGTCAAAGTGCAAATCTTTCAGCATTGATGAAAAGGAGTCAGAGGATCTACCAAATATACCAAGAGCACCATCATTAAATTGGGTCACTGTACTTGCTGTAGATATTTCAACAATTTTTCTACCTTGAAAGATTTTCTTAGGGCATCTGGCCCAAATAAGTTTATTCAGAGATTCATTCAGGTTTTGAGTGAATGAGTCCAGACAGCGAGATAATAAACATCCCTGACGTAATACATTATCACTTTTATTACATTGGCCTAGCCACTATATAGTTCCCAGTAGAAACCATACATAGACAGACTGAAAGTTGAGGTCCACATTACGTTGAATTGAATTCCAAACAAAACCGAGCACGGAGAGTGCACTTCGCTTTTTTGGTTGGACTTCAGTTCACTTCGACATATTTCAGTGTCATCAAATTATGCCAAAGTGAGCCCATCTTGTCAGTTAATCTTCCTTTTCCACCAATACTCTTTCCTTCCTTTAACTTTTTATTCCCAAAACGTGACTTGAGCTTCCTTAGTCTTGTGCCTAGGCATTTCTATACATGTCCAACACACTCCCTTTTATCACTTAGAATCTCAGGCCCATAAGGTTTCTCCTCTGAAATTGCAGAATATGAAGAAGAATCTCCATCACCAATAAATGTGGTAGATTTTATTCCATACTTCTCCACACTTCTGTAAAATATATTTCGTAGCTCCAGATGAACCTTCATGGTTTACATTGCATGATGGTATATGCCACGCTTCCCATTGCAAATATGCAAGAGAGTCTCATTCAAATAGTTCTGTCTGTCACAGGCTTTACAATATTTAGACTTAATGTCAAAGTCTAATACTTTCCCCGATAAGTTTGAAACAGCAGAAACAACACCATCTAATGATGAAAATCCTGGCTTTTGCCATGTAACATCAAAGTTAGTTGTAAAATCTATTGTTCCTGTCAGATTTTTAACTTTCTCAACTGCTTCCTTCATACTAACAGTAGCTTCTTCAAGGTAGGCACTATGGATATTATCAATAAGATTGTTGGATTACCTGTCTCTGGTCATTGGCTTTTGCGTATCCATTGTCACTGCAGAACTATTTAATGCTTCTAAGCAACAATCAATCTTTCCGAATCCCAGTACCATTCTTACATTTACCTCCATACTTCTCCCTGCTGATATGTTTACAGGCCTGGATGAGGTAAACTCTTCCTCCCATGAAAAGCCCTGACAAAAAAACACAAAATGTTACAGAAAATCTCTTTTCTCTTCCATTTCTACCAGTTTCAGATTTTGAGTTGTACAAACTGGACAACAAGGCAGGCTAAGCAGTTCTGTGAGTACAAGATCAACTGATATGTAAGGGCCATATTGGGGTAAAGAGATGAAATGAAGATGATGATGGAAAGGAAAGTTGATGCTCCTGAATTTTTTGCATGCTTGTTAGAGTTAAAGTACTGGGTTGTCATAGTTATAGATGTCAATGGTGAGGAGGGTGGTATTTAGGTGAAATTCATGCATCCAAATGGACCTGCATGATCCTTCGATTGGCCTACAAATGATGATTTTCCCCTTGTACTATCAACACACATTTTCCACAAACTGAAAATGCCAGCAACAACTTCTGGCAGACAATACAAACTAAAACTGATTTTAAGATACTTTGTGATCAATGTGCAAAGATATCAAATTGAGCATTAGACTCAGTGGCTTGAGATCAAGACTTGCTATGAAGGGACAGGGAGAGCTTACTTAGTGAATTTGCTAATGCCTGACAGTGTTTGATCTGTAACTGATCTGTTCAAAGTTCCACATGTAGCCCAATACACATGTCACTTTATCAAGGTCTCTTTGATATTATGATAGTGTTTTTAAGTACTTTTAATTCTATTACTGAAGTTTCCGTACATTGTAATAAGTGATATAAGTAAAGAAATGAAGATGAGACCATGATAAAACTTATATGGCACCTTTGTCTATCTTTCAAAAATAGAACAACACCACGTTTTCTTTGGTCTGAGCTGGGCCTTTGGAGGGAGGAGATCAAAACTAAGTGCTAGTATGTTGCTTAGCAACAAAGTAGATGTATTTCAGGCTGTAATATGTCATGAGGAGTGCCTCTGATGTGATTTATGAGTTGATTTTTGAAATCTGCATGCCTTAATGCAGTAGTTGTGAAAATTTCAAGAGTTTCCTGAATTTTGTCTCTTCAATACAACAGGATGTATGTTAGCAATAATATCCCACCTACTGTGTCCGAAAAAACTTCTTGAATTGGTCAAAAATTCAATCAACAATAAAATCAGAACAGGTTGCAATATTTGCAAAAACAATTGACAGAGTTGCTTAAAATAGGTTAACTATCAAGTATACCAATTTTCAGTCAAATCTTAGAGATACGGTTAACCTTAGCTGTTGATTTCAAATGGAATGACCCAAAAATGACTCTCAGACAAAAAAAGATGTTTTGATGAAATGATGAGTCTTCTTCCTGCAAAGATCTTTTTGGCGCTAGTATGCTTTTGCACCTCACAGCGATAACAGGGGCTACCCCCATACATAATACACCATTTGATAGCTCTTCATCTGACCATTTATGTGCTACCCAATGTGCGCCATAGGGTTAGGGGTAGGGTCAGGGTGTAATAGGAACACGTGATCTGTCACATGATTGTCACATGACCAATTAGTAGTTGTATATAGTGTGTAGTTTTGATTGATTGATTAGAGAAATTATACTTCAATGTTAAGAGCGTGTCTATTTTTACCTCTCGCTTTACACCTCTTACATCTGGTGGAGAACCCTTTTCGCCCGCTTTTGCGATGTCTCATGAGGAGACACTGGGTCTCATTAAAGGTTTAGCCGCAGTTGTTCGGGACCAGAATGCAGCCATTAAATCTCGCGCTGACGAATTAACGCAACTTGCGTCTGCAGTGAAAGACCTTTCGACGTATGTTGGTCAGTCGTCGTCTACTCATCCTTCGAGTTCTCTGCGTCTTCCGAACCTCACACTTCCCGAATGTACTGGGACTGAAGACCTCGATCGCTTTTTGGAGCAGTTCACGCAGGTCTTGCAATCGTCTGGAGTTCCTACGCAACATTTTCTTACGTACCTCAAGCAGCAATGCCGGAAAGATGCCAGATCCTTTGACATTTTATGCACTTTTGATGGTACTACAGACCTTCCTTCTTCACCTGGTCCAGCAGACTACTTAAAAGTCTATGAAAAGGCCTGTCAGACTTTGCAATCGCAACGAGGTGTGCCAAAAGACCAAAGAATTCAGACTTTGTTGGCTACTTATTATACCATGCACCAACAAGCTGATGAAAGTGTCGCGCATTTTGCCCATCGATTTTGTGAAACGCAACATTCGCTGGAAAAGCTGATTCCTGGGATTCACAAAACTGCAGATGGTAAAGACCTCGAACTTCTTCACACCTTTGCTCTCAAGCTTCGTCCAGCCATTTCAAAGCAACTGTTTTCCAGAGACTTCACTTTTCCTGATCTTTCTACCTTAATCGAAGCAGCTAAAAGGTATGAACTTTCGCAAACTGACACTCAGTCTCACGTTTCCTTATTTAGTGCTTCCACTTCGCAACGTAATTTTGTAGGAAAACCGCGTAACTATAATAATCAGTCTCATTCTACGGAAATTTGTCGTCAGTTTAATAAGTATTCTAGGCCTTTTTGTCAACTCTCTACTGGTAAATGTAAGAAAGGTTATGTTCATAAGTGTTCGGAATGTGGTTATTTGATTGTAAAGCCCTCAAGCATCAATCCTCCCAGGCTAAGAACTCTCCTCGTTCTAAAGCAGTACACTCGCACGTAGTTGACGTTAAGAATTCAGACGAAAATCTAGCTTCTAGCACATTATTGCGCTCTATTCATCGTCTTTTGAGTACTAAGGAACCAGATGGCACATCCACCTCTGAGGCCACCCTTTCCCCGGGGCATTCGCATGATCATCTTTACAGTATGCCAGCTCTCAGCCAGCTTCCCAATCGTATCAATATTGAAAATTTCGATCTTGCGAATAAGAATATTTTGTGGTGCCCTGTTTCTTCTGCTGGGGTTTCCCTCCCTTTGCCACTTGATACTTGCTGCTCAGTATCCTTAGTAAGTAAGCAACATGCTGATAAAGTTCTGCAAATTCGCCCTGACCTTGCATTTTCTCGTCTTGAGCAGCCCGTCACAGTTTCTGTCGCAAGTCCATGGGCCTCACTTAAAGCTATAGGAGTCCTGCAAGTTCCCATTAAGTTTGACAATGGTCGCTCTGCCATCTTTTCCATGCTTGTGGTTCCACATCTAGCTTGGCCTATCTTATTCGGGCAAAATCATGTGAAATTAACCGATGCACACATTCGTTCTCGTGCTCGGAAGGTGTATTTTGCAGATAAAGGTTTAAATTTTGAGGTTTGTTGTAGCGATACTAACCCTATTCAAGAGTACCCTCATTTATCTTTGCCTAATGATCATTCTTCTAGTGCTAATGTTACTTGTTTATTAACTACTGCTGTTCAGGGTTCTGAACCTATTCCTCTTCATAAGGGATTCAATTTTTTGCCGGTTTGTGTTTTTCTTATGGCGTTCTTAATCAGTTCACCCTTATTTTCAGCTTCTCAGCCCTTGTGGCTTGCAGGCAGTTCTCTAATGCCGGGGGTTTCTACTCTTAGTGGGCCTATTGCACTTTCGCATAGTTCTTGCGGGGATTTTTCTCCCTTTTCTGCGCCGCATTTGTTTCCAGCATCGAGCCATTCTAAATGTCGCCCTAGCCGCCCGCTTCAAATGGATGGATTATACACATCAGGTGTGCTGACGCCTGTCTCAGAATCTTCTGATGGCGTTAGTGATTTACCACCCAGTTCAAATTATTGTTTTATCACTGTTGTCATTCATTCTACTCGTCCTTCTGCTACTTTATCATTAAATGCGCCCTTGGGACAAATTAGTTTAATGTCACTTGCTGATCATGTTGTTTTTGAAGATGCTGCCGCAATTACCGCTTCGCAAGTGGCCCGTAATTGGTATGCGCTCCACGCTGACTCGCAGCCTTTGCCTTCCGCTGATACTCCTCAGGTCAATGCGTCACCTGTCGCTCATTCTGTTCCAGATTCTAGGTCACACAATTCTATGCCTACAGGTCATCATGGTTCAATCGATTCCTCTATTCTCGCGCCATATTTGCCTTCCACTGAGCGAGAAACGCCTGAGATGTTTCCACCTAGCACATTTCCTACTTCTATGCCCTTTTCGGATAGCTATTTTACCCAACTTGTTGCTTCTTTAGACCTTGACACGTCTTTGTACAGTCCTGTCCCGCATGATCTTCTTTCTCAATTTAAAACATTATTGCGTAAATATCAACATCTTTTTTACCTTTCAGCTTCAAATCTTTCTACTGTAATGGAGTTTTCTCTTATTATCCCTACTGGTGAATTTTTAAATGCTGTTTTATATCGCTTATCTACAATCTATTCTCACAGTACGTCGGCTCTCTCAGGAATAACTGATATCACTCCTTTCTTTCTCGTTTTTGGGCGCAATGCGCCGTCTCCAGAAACTGTATCATTGGATTTACCCCCATTAAACCTCTCACCTGATCATTATGCTTATAATCTGGTACAACGCATGAAAGATGCCCACACTCTTTTTTTTCCATAAAAAGCGATTTGCGCTGCCGCCACCACGAACTGTATGATCTTACTTCGCGCGATATCACTGTACCAGATGGCAAACTGGTTTATATGCGTAAAGAAAGCCATTCTTCTATTAGTCAAAAGCCTCGCTTTTTGCGCAATTTTGACGGACCATTTCTCGTAACGGGTCACCCTCATGACCGTTCAGATCTTCTTCATCTCCGTCACATTCCTTCAGGTAAAGATTGGCCACATCCAGTTAACATTGAAAAGATCATTGTTATTCCAGATATATCTCCTTCTGATATTTCTCCTGCAGATACTATCGATAATGCCGACGATACTCTAGCAGTAGATCGTCCCAAGCAACTTTCAATTATTCACCCAAATCCTGATTTAGCTGAAGTTGCATATCGTTTAGGACAATATTTGTCTTCTATTCCGTCTAAGTCTTCCATTGCTTCACAAGCTTGCAAATATATATATGAATCTTACCCTTCGAGTAGAGAAATATTAGCTAAGCATGGTAAACTTAGAGGTCTTGTAAAATCGTGCCCTTTTCTCAATCTCGAAGGTGCCTCACACGGAGGTGTGTATATTTTATCTCTAAATAGTGATTTGTTCGAACGTTTCCGTGTGTAATCAGTATTGTACTCATGTTTTGTTTACTTCTTAAAAAAAATACGTTGTATTTTTTTAATTAGGGGGGATGGGATGTAATAGGAACACGTGATCCGTCACATGATTGTCACATGACCAATTAGTAGTTGTATATAGTGTGTAGTTTTGATTGATTGATTAGAGAAATTATACTTCAATGTTAAGAGCGTGTCTATTTTTACCTCTCGCTTTACACCTCTTACAAGGGTTAGGGTAGGGGTTATTGTTAGTGTTAGTTATTTCTTGTCAGACATTATGAAAAGCATCAAAGTACTCGCAATATTCATAATGGTGGGCATGAAACAACTAACGCTCGCCCTAACCCTTCCCTTACTCCTAAGGGAAACCCTAACCCTATGGAGTAAATGGGGTAGAATATGAATGTACATATGAAGAGTTATTGAATGGTGTACAATCGAGTTAACGGCTCCACTTACCATACCTGAAAGAAACGTAGCTTCTGAAGGATAAGCTAATCATATAAGGAGGCAAAAATTTATTGGAAAAATGCACAAAAGTGATACCATAGGTGGCAAAGAGTCAAAAGATTAGCGGATAATGAAAACATAACTATCGCTACCTGACATAAGCCCACCACCATTCCAGGAAGCAAAAAGAATGTCGGATGCTTGTGGTGTCAGGGTTATACTGTAAAATAACTGATTTGTTTTTACAGGTAAATGTTCAAAGGAAAACCACATAAATAATTCCAGTTATATAGCAACAGGATTGATAACAAAACGGGTTCTCAATGACAACAACTTTCGATTCAATATCCACTAAACAGCAACACAAGCACGACTTTGATAACGACTGTACATAACGGCGATTGAACAACGAATGACGTTACAAACAAGCATAATACGGATATGACATGACAAGCATTACCCTATGACATTGACAGGATAAGTACATGAAACAAAAGAGATAGTGACAACAGCTGTGGAGATGGCATCACGCAATAGTATGAAGTGTGGTGACTTCGACAAAAGCGGACTCAATAAGAACGTAGAAACAACATTTTACATACCATTTCGTAAACATAAAACAAACGATAAAACTAGTACTCTAACATTACTCCCTCCTTCAAAAAGAAGCCGCCTGGCTTCACTTATCAAAAGAGAGTAATGCCAAAAGAGAAACATATATAACAACGAGAGACAACACAAAAAAACGGAAAACATTTTAAACAAACAAGCTACGTTACGCCAGGATAGTCATTGATGCCTGGCACAATGTTCTCAGCTCTGCACGCTGGTGGGCATTTAGCATGAACAAAATGTCTTTCGGGTCTCTGCACGCCATAAATCATCGCTTGTGACCTCATTTCGGTACATGACCTCACTTGGTCCTTGTCTTCAGTAAGATTCTCTGGTGCGGGTGGAATATCTTTCGCTTGGACGGGTGTGGTCTTCGAAAGCTGCAGATGATTTGTTATCTGTTGGAGCTCTTTCACCAATGTATTAACATCCCTTCCAAGCGACTGAACATCTACGTAGTCACGTTGGGGTGACGGTTCTGGCAGGGGTATCTGGTCCCTAAATGATGCATGGGGACAGGAATATCTCCTATCCCAAGAGTACTTTGCAACATGACCGACCCTCAGGCAACAATAGCATATGGGTCGGCCATCTTCACAGCGGTAGATGTTGGTGCGATTTTGAAAAGTATTCCTTGCCTTTTCCTCTACCATTCTTACTCTCTCGGCCATGGCTGCAACAATGTCAGTCACAACACTCTTAAAATCTTCGATTGATATCATATTGTCCTTTGAAGGAATGAGTTCGTCGCAACGGGGCACCAATGTAAAATAACTGATTTGTTTTTACAGGTAAATGTTCAAAGGAAAACCACATAAATAATTCCAGTTATATAGCAACAGGATTGATAACAAAACGGGTTCTCAATGACAACAACTTTTGATTCAATATCCACTAAACAGCAACACAAGCACGACTTTGATAACGACTGTACATAACGGCGATTGAACAACGAATGACGTTACAAACAAGCATAATACGGATATGACATGACAAGCATTACCCTATGACATTGACACGATAATTACATGAAACAAAAGAGATAGTGACAACAGCTGTGGAGATGGCATCACGCAATATTATGAAGTGTGGCGACTTCGACAAAAGCGGACTCAATAAGAACGTAGAAACAACATTTTACATACCATTTCATAAACATAAAACAAACGATAAAACTAGTACTCTAACAATACTCTGACCATACACCTCTAGCCAACTGACGGTTCTTTCTTGCAGAGAGTATAATCCAAGCAACCCCATGAGTTCCACATGTTTTATGTCTCTGGACTTTTATTATTTGAAGACCATTCTTTAGTTGGTGCTTGTAATATTCAGTCATTGTTACATTTGTGAGAACTCCAGATCTATGCGCATCTTCAATCAATATTTTGGACATCAGGAAATCTCTGACGTTTCTAAAACTCTGTTGAGTCAAGCCTTTTCTTCTACAATATCTTTTACAAAAGATATCTCGAATTAATCATGATTGTATTAGTGACATGATGTCCATTTTGTCATCAGTGCATTGGAGGATTGTTCGTAGCTGGGCCTGATGCTGTTTCGATGATCAAGTGTCTTTGTTCCCACTATCAGCTGAAGTTAGATACTGATAACATTGTTCCAGCATGCCCTCGATTGTTCTTTCATTCGTAGTACAATTTTCTCTAAGATCATTGGCCTTATCTAGTAAATTTGGGCTGTCTCTTTCTGTTGAAGTGCTATAATCAGAATAGTCATTACTTTTAGCAGCTTCACCCTCTTCATAATTAATATTATAAGATGACCCAGAATCCGAACTATGTAGAGGCATTTCCTGTATTGTTTGTGGTGTTTTCTGGACGTGCTGTTCGATCATAATTTCCTTACTCTCTCTAGATAGAGAAAGAAGTCTCTTTATTTCATTTGCATTGCTAATGTTATGCAATTTACCGATTAAATGTGGCTTTAGGCGTTTAACATATCTATGACATCCAGATATTGGGCATTTCTTCGGATGGTGGTAATCCTTTTGCCTCGCAGAGCCTCTCCTCCCTATACACATATTGTTTTCTTGTTTTGTACTGGTGTTTTATCATTTCACACTGCTGTTTGCTTACTTTATGACAACCTTCCAAATGCCTTGAAAAGCATGCCGATGACACTTCTTTGTGACCACAGGTTCTAAGTGGACATGTCTTTCTCGTCCTTCTTCTGGTATCTGGAGGTAAAACATTCACTTTGATAGAAAGATACAAAGGTTCATCCACATATTCTCCTAGAGGCTATGTATAAGCAAATATACATCATGATTTACAAATATAGTGATAATGACAAAGAACCGGACTAATACAACACCGAAAACAAATTTCTGCTTTATGAAATTAGTGAGTATAAAGCAATAAGCAGGGTAGCAGGAGGGTTGTCCCTCCCAGGTAGTGGTCGCACCTGCCCTTTTGCGAGCCCCAGGTCCAGTTAACCCAGCTGGTAGTACCTGGTTTGGGTCCCTGCTCAGGGTTACGAGCGATGGCCAACGACGGATTCTGCATTAACTCAGAGATGAAGGCGGACGAGCTACGACCCCAATAGTCAACGGCTGTTAATACAGGCGGAGGAACTGCTGGGAAGGGAAATGGTGGTCATCCTAAGTTCACCCTACAGTAGACAATGGCGAACCACTGTAGTATTTAGCCTAGTAATACCATGATTATGCCAATTATTAATAATAGAGATAACGGCGTTAAGGAGGTTGTACAAGTGTGTGACAATCTCTCGCCCGGTAGGTGCCCTCATGTTAAGCAGGTGAGGCCAGACCGTCAGCCAGCTACTGCGAGATATTCAATTAATACAAGAAAACATCAAATAAGAACAGGCACATGGAATGTGAGGACGCTATTCCAAGCAGGAAGATTAGACAATGTGAAGCAAGAGATGGGCAGATTGGGAATTAACATCCTGGGAATTAGTGAAACCAGATGGACAGGTGCCGGAATATTCAAATCTGAGAGAAGTACCATGATATATTCAGGTGGATGCAAACATGAAAGAGGAGTAGGAATTATTTTAGAAGAAAATACCTCACGATGCTTGTTAGGGTATTGGTGTGTATCAGATAGAGTGATGATAGTCAAACTAAATGCAAAGCCTTTTAATATAGTAATCATGCAAATATATGCACCAACAGCTGATTGTCAAGAATCTGAGCTTGAAAGATTTTATGAGGAGATGGAGGAAACAATCAAACAATGCAAATCTGCCGAATTATTGATAGTAATGGGAGACCTTAATGCAAAGGTAGGAAATGAAAGAGTAGATGATATCGTCGGCCCTCATGGTTTGGGTGAAAGAAATGAGAGAGGTGAAAGATGGATAGAATGGTGTTGTGCGCATGACCTAATCATAGCAAACACATGGTTTCAGCAACCAGCAAGAAGAAAATATACTTGGAAAAGCCCAGGTGATAGAACACGAAATCAGATAGATTATATTGCTATCAAGAAGAGATATAGAAATGCAGTGAAACAAGCTAAAACTTATCCTGGAGCGGACATTAATAGTGATCATGTTCCTGTCATTACAACCATAAAGATGCAGTTGAAAAATGTAAAAATACCAAAACAACACCAAGCTCTAAACTATGCAGCATTGATGGATGATAAGGAAATGAAGCTAGCATATGCAGTGAAAGTGAGTAATCGATTTGAGACCCTTGAAGAATCAAATGAAAAGTCTAGCTGGGAAATATTTAAGGAAGCAATTGTGGAAACTGCAAAGGAGGTGATTCCAACTAGAAAAAGCAAGAAACATCAAAAATGGATGACAGACGATATTCTTAAATTGATGGATGAAAGACGATTGTACAAAGACAAGGATACAAAGAAAAACAATCAAGTAAATACAATGATAAAGAAACTATGCCAAGAGGCAAAGGAAGCATGGCTAGACAAAAAATGTGTAGAAATTGAGAGATCTCTATATACTAAGATGCCTATATGATAATTTATGCCAAACCAATCAGATTGCTTGAATTTGTACCACGTGACCCATTTTTTGCCCAATTTTAATGACACTTCTCCTCCTAGGCCTGTTGGGGGATTGTAACCAAACTCGGTTTAGGGGTTCTCCTTGGGGTCTATTTACTCACAAAGGAGGGATTTTTCTATATCTGTTCTTTTTGCTGAGATATTCCACTTTCAACGTATGGCCATTGCTTTCCTATACCCTCCGACATGCTCACTTGACACCTATGCGCAGGACTGTTGCTTTCACGTTTATGAATGTTCATGGAGGAGGATGGTGCTGTGTGTGATTGCGAGGAAAGTTTTGTCACTGTCTTTCCAGGTAAACCGACTCTGTTTTCCGTAGATGGATTGATTTAAGATTCCATGTATGTCCTTTGTCCATTTCATCTGTATTCTGCTGTTGCCAGCCATTTTTTTCTATATCTTTCAACCAGATTCAACCACCTTCCCTCGAGGGTATTGCCGCCATGACACTTCTTCTCCAAGTTGTTTGATTCTATGTGCTAAATCACCGTGCTTTTACTGCTACATTGTGAAAACATATTCAACATATGTTTGACTTTCTATTCTGTGCTAGACTATGGCAGTTTGTTTGCTCTTTATGCATATTTTGATGAAAAGGAATGGCGTGTGGTGCTGTTTTCATTTGGGAATGTTTTGATATGCACTACCGTAATATTGCCGTGTGACTTGGAGGAGAATTTTGTCGTTCAGCTTTCAGTTAAGTGCTTTTTTCGCTTGATTTCATTCGCTACGTTATCCTACTTTTCTTACTAAATTGTAATGAAATGATTACTGTATGTTTACTGTTGTATTCCTTGGTAGCTTGGAATTTATTCATTGCTTTAACCGCATGTACGAATGGCATAGGATATGGTTATGTTTGGAGATAAAATATTGGTATGTGGAATGCTTTCACTGAAGTGTGTATAGGGCTATTGCTGAATTTGGTTACACAAATTTTGCAGTTTTTACTTTCACCCTTTACTTTTGTCATAGTGTGTATGATGAAATGCAAGGGGATTCCCATGTTCATCTCACGATCGCAGATACCTGTTCTCCTTTGTTTTGGAATTTAATTGCGGTCTTTTGAGGGTGATTCCATAACTTTGCTTCAGGGGCATTAAGATCATGGTAGTTCCCCTAAGTTTTTGTTTGATGTTCTGTTCTAAATTACCGTTTTGTTTCTGCAGAAGTATCATTATGATATTCAGGAGGCATTTAATGCAATATTTGCTTATGTACTAGGAGCTTTTAACTTGCTCTTAAGTCTTAGTATATGCACATGACATGGATGTTAGGATGTCACAAGAGTTAGGCCACTTTGTTTACGTTTGAGATATTGCCCTTCAACTCGAATTTACTCCTTGATTTTATCATACATATTTTACAGGCAAACACTAGGATGTCACCAACTTTATTCTCAGCTCAGTAACTCTCTTTTCGTTTTGTTTTCGCTCTATTTACAGTAGGCCTCATTGTTATTTCCACTATAGATGGTAGAGTTATTTTGGTGAAGTCATATTAAAGGGGTTCTATTAAACTAAATATTCTTTTGTTGGCACACAGTTGCCCTTCTTTCTCAGATCATTTGATATAAATTCCATTACTGAATTCCATAGATCATTCTGCACATGATGATACACTCTTAAGGGATGAATTTATCTTGCCCCCACTCAAGTAATACCTTCATTTGAAATCGTAGTTGGTAATGCAGGATATATATTATGACTCAATTCAAAGAATTACTGACTTCCATGGATCACTCTGCATATGATAGTATAGTTTTTTAGGGATGAATTAGTACTAGATAGCAACATTTTGATTTATGGAGCCACTTTCTTCTATCCAACTACCATTATTGTTTGAAATCTGAATTTCACATGGTTGTACAACAGATAAGTTAGTACTGGATAGCTGCTTTATTTGTTTTGTATAGCCATAACCTATGAACTCCCCCCAAGAACTTTGGTTGAAATCTAATATGATGATTCATGCTGCTCAGTCATGGGCTTTACACTCTTTTATATATATAAAGCTGTGATATAGGAATACTAAGCAATATTCTTTTGTTTTATCACCTTGAACTACACAGTCCTATCACAGATTCCAGTTGTATAACACCTACATTTATGGGTCAGACTTGATCCATTACCTCTGTAGACAAGATTAGTGGTCACCTACACGATAACAGAACCACTCATACCTGCCACTTCATGTGCTATATTGTATCTGTTATGACATCTATAATGTCCTGCAGAGCGTACACCAGAAAACAAACTTCCAAGTCCTTTTATTAGCTGAACACAACATAACTAAAACTCTATCTACACATTGACCCCTTAGTCTCTCTAAGCGCATGCGTAATAACATATGAACATTATATCTCCCCCTTACTTGGAGAAATGCTTAAGTCTTTAAAAACAACAGAACAAAACTAAGACTACATATATATAATTATTTTCTAAACGGAAAATGTGAACTCCAACTGTCCTATAAGTCATATATGTTCTGTCCATACCGTTGTACGTTTCTTCGTTGTCTTTGTGGATAACGATGGCATTGTTCTACTATTTCAGGCTGATTTGGCATATTCAAACTTTCGAAATAATCAAGTTCATCTGAACCATCTGAAATCACATCTTGTCCGATTTTCTTGAAGTACGAAATGTTTCGTGTAATCGTGTGGGTATCTCTTTTCGCCGTTACCATAGTTCCTTTCTTGTCCGTAACAACATAAGGTCGTGGATCGAATTTGGACGAAAATTTGTTCTGCTTTATTTGTTTAACAAGCACGGTGTCTCCAATTTCTATCTGCGATGTCTTGGCATGATTAGTATTATCAGCATGTATTTTCATCTTTTCCTTTGCCTCTGCATCTCTTTTCTTAAGTTCTTGGTGCATGTTTGATGTACTTTCTTTGACACACGATGGTAATTTTGTGGTAATTTCACGATTGAATAACAATGTTGCTGGGGCAAAACCGGTTGTGCTGTGAGGTGTTGCACGATAATTTAAGAGAAATTTATTCAACTCCTTCCTCCAATTTTGTTTGTTAATAATCGCAGCACGGACGGCTTTGGTTAACGGTTTCATAAAATTCTCGGCTTGAGCGTTCGCCTGCGGCCATAAAGGGGTAATATGCTGATGGGCAGATCCATGTTCATTTAGAAAATCACGAATTTCAGCGCTTGAAAATGGGGGCCCATTATCACTCTTAATTACTTGCGGAATACCATGAGTAGCAAATATCCGCTCGAGTTTGGGAATCACAGCTTTTGCCGAGGTTGAATGAACAATGTCCACTTCTGGAAACCGGCTATATGCATCGATAAGAACAAGTAAATATTCCCCAGTTGGAAAAGGCCCACAAAAATCAATATTGACCGTATGCCATGGTGCTGGGGGTAGAGAAGTCATTTGTAGGGGCTCTGGACGACTGTCAGGTGCATTAGCTTGACAGGCAATGCAATTGTGAAGTAGGCCTTTCACAAGCTCATCTATTTTAGGGAACCAAACTTTTTCCCGTAACAGTTTCTTGGTTTTAATTAAGCCTTGATGGCCTTCATGTGCGATCGTCAGTGCCTTTTGTCGAAGAGTCGAAGGAAGAACGAGTTTTGAACCTCGCAAAATAAGATTGCCATCATCTGATACAACGAGTTCATCTCTAACGGGATAAAATAAGCGCAACTCCTCTTTGTTGACACCGTCTGGAACGGTAATAGCTGAATTAATCTTGAGAAAGTCCCATCGCATCTCACGTTTTAGTAGCGCAATTAAATGTTGTAATGTAGCATCCTTTTGTGTAGCTGCTTGAATTTCTGAAAGGCTCATGGCTTTAGGAACTGCATGTGTACAAAGAAAATTTACATATTCTACGGCAGGAGTCTCAAATGAAGACGTATGCTCGGCGACAGGATGTCGTGACAAAAAGTCGGACGGATTGTGCTGTCCTTTGGTATACACAACATCGAACTGATAGTCTTGTAAACGAAGGTTCCACCGCTCTATTCTAGCAGAAGGCTTCGACTTGGGGTTGTTTAAAATCATTTCCATGGGTTTACAGTCAGTATACAATGTAAAATGACCACCATATAAATAAATGTGAAGACGTTCGATCGCCCAGACTATGGCGAGTGCTTCTCGTTCCGTTTGCGAATAACGACGTTCTACATCTGTGAGAGATCTGCTTACATAGGAAACAACTTTTCGGTTGGTGGTACCCGGAGTTACTTGAGATAATATAGCTGACAAACCATAGGGCGATGCATCAGTGACAACTTCTGTGTACTTATCTTTGTCAAAGTATGACATAACGATATCGCTAGTTAAAGCTTGTTTAAGCAGTAAAAATGCCTGTTCATGAACTTCTGTCCAGTTAAATACAGCCTTTTTCTGGGTAAGTGCCCTGAGGGGTTTGGTTAAATCGCTAAAATTGTGAATGAATTTGGCACAATAATTAACCATACCTAAAAAGCTGCGAATTCCACTTGTAGACGTAGGCGAAGGAGCATTATGAATAGCGCTTACCTTCTTTGGATCTGGCGATACACCGTCTGCAGAGAAGACAAAGCCAAAAAATGTCAACGTTGATTGATCAAACGAACATTTGTCCTTGTTCAACGTGAGACCAACAGAGGAGAATTTCTCAAACACAGCTTGTAAAGCTTTGTTGTGCTCATCCTGAGTTTTACCGAAGACAATGACATCATCGCTAAAATTAATAACACCAGGGATTCCATGTAGTTGTTGTTGAATTATGTGCTGGAAGATCTCACTGGCCGAATTTGTGCCGAAGTTTAACCGTTTGTATCGCCACAGGCCTTTGTGTGTCGCAAAAGTTGTAATATAGCGGCTTTCCGGTGCTAATTGCAGTTGATGGTATCCCGATCGTAAATCAAGTTTGGAGAACATTGTCGCTCCATTTAACGAAGTGATCAAGTCATCCACGGTGGGAGTGGGGTGCCGCTCTCTTTGTATGGCTTTATTCGGTAGACGCATGTCGACGCAAAGACGCACATCACCATCCTTTTTGGGTATGACCACCAAAGGAGAAACATAGGGTGTCGGACCCTCAACACGCTCTATGATAACTTGCTTGTGCAATGTGTCGAGTGCGGCGGCAACTTTTTGGCGCATGTGAAACGGAAGTCTACGCGCGGTTTGAGCGACTGGAGCAACTGAAGTATCAATGTGTAACTTTACTTCAATATCTTTAAGTTTTCCAATGCCTTGAAAGAGATTGGGAAAACGTTCGCAAAGCTGTAAACTAGTTAAAGGTTTCTCTGCAAGTGTATTTAATTGAAGTGTTATCAATCCTAGTTCACGTGCGGTATTATAGCTGAGGAGGGAACCGCTCTGTCCGTCAGTTACGTGAATAGTTGACATTGTATACTTCGTCTTGGATTCGATAAGGGCATCAAATTTTCCAAGGGTCTTCAAAGGCGTTTGTGAGCCATAAGCAAAAAGTCTGGTAGAGGCAGGTTGTAAAGTAACGGGGTGTCTCCGTGTAAGAAACTCAAATGTGGCCTTATCAATGATGTCAGTGGAAGCGCCAGTATCTAAAACCATATCTACATGTTGATTAAAAAGTTTCACCTTGGCAACGGGCATTTTTGCGTAGGGAGCATGATGTTCTAACGAAAATAAATATTCATCATCACTACTGGTACAAGGTGGTGGAGACGAAATAGTCGTAGCAGTAACATGATGTACTCTATCATCACGCTTATTACCAGTAAATCGTTGACGATCACGGCGCATTTGTGTACGATGCGTGCTCCGACAAACCTTGGCAAAGTGGTTCATTTTGCCACAAGAATTGCAATTCTGGCCTTTTGCTGGACATTGTCCTTTGTGTGGGAGCAAATAGCCGCAATTTCCACATTGATTGGCTGCACTGTTGTTGCCACGGTGGCGCTGACGCAAATTTGAGGCGGAGGCAGAAGGATGTATGCGATTCTTGATAAAGTTGGCGCTGTCCGTCGTTGTATGTCCGGGGGCTGGTAACTTTAGTGATGTTTCTATTCCTCGTGCTTGAGTTTCACTAGCCTCCATCGCTTTAGCTTTAGTAAGGAGAGTATCGAGCGTTAAATCGTCTTCGCGAAGGGCATAGCGACGGAGTCGCATTGACGAACAATGCTGAATTATCGTAGAGAAAATTTCCGAATCAGTGTCCGCAAATTCACAATGTTCTGCTAATTTACGCAATCTAGTCGCGTATTGATCAATGGTTTCATTAGGTTGCTGTACAGCTTGTCGAAACTGAAAAACTTCGTACGTTACATTCTTTTTCGGTAAAAAATATTCATCTAGCTTTTGTAAGGCAGTGTCGTAATCATCATCTTCCCCATTATTAGGGAAACTGTCAAAGATTTCTTGTGTATGTTGGCCAACCTGGTATAACAACAATGCGCGTTGTTGTGTCGTATTGGTAATGTTCATTGCCAATAAATATGTCTGGAACCGACGACGCCACGATTTCCATCGCTGGCCTACAGAGCTTGGGTCTGTAAATGGGTCGAACGGCAAGAGCGGAGCTAAATCCAGGCGAGTAGCCATCGGAGATCGTGTGCAAACAAAAACACGCAAAAATGGAGAAACAAACCGAAGGACAGGACAAGGTGCCTTACAACAGTATCCTCGTCGCCATTTATAATGTCCTGCAGAGCGTACACCAGAAAACAAACTTCCAAGTCCTTTTATTAGCTGAACACAACATAACTAAAACTCTATCTACACATTGACCCCTTAGTCTCTCTAAGCGCATGCGTAATAACATATGAACATTATAACATCCTAAAATTATATCACTAGATTTTACAAAACTCCTTAAGTTAGAATTGAGTGAAGCAGGAGACAATGTGTAATGTAGTTGCATTAGCGCCTCAATGTAGAGAGAATTTTAAACAATTCTGTGCATAATTCATATAATATAGACTAGCTTAGTACTGATAGCCCGCTAGAACGCGGGCTCCCCTAGCTCCAGTTGAAATGTTGCATATTAGCCTTGGAAAGACTAACGCTGTGCCCCCATGAAAGTTGCATGGTCTGGTCGCATAGGATCACGAGAAGGTGACGTTATGGGACTATTCGATGGAGCACATGACTTTCGGCCTTGCATTGTGCAAATCGAAGAAAATTGCGAGAAAAAAAGTGTGCAAAAAGTGGTCGGATACCTGCGCTAGGCTACGGGGCTTCTTGACTTTCTTCCTGTCCCTTTACTACAGTTCCTTGTTTGGTTTGTAAGAACATGCCCAGCCCCCCTCCCCTAACTATTGTGGTCTATGGGGACTTCAGTGTACGTTGTGTATTATGCAGAATTGACAATGTAGAAAGAACGGTGGTTGTTATGCAGCAAGTCTAACCTATAGACTAAACATATTATTGAAATTAAGTTGTTTTGGCTGTTCACTAGTCTTTGTGTTCTGCTGAATAGTCTGTGTAGTGTCTCTTCTCTGTGTTTTTTTGACTGGTGTCTTCTCCTTCCCGTAATCTTGATGTGTATAATAGATGCAGACCTGGAATAATGGGAATGAGAGTAAGATATGGTACAAATGGTAGGTACCAAACAGAGTATGTTTCAATGTGTAAAAAGGTTGTAACAAATGTAGTTTGTATCTTTGTTTAAATATATGCATGGTGTACGAACAAACCAAATGTAATGAAGAGGTAGGGGTGGCATGTATATGATGGGTGTAAGGAGAAAGATCAATGTGTTGTATCCGAAGGCTGTGGGAAGTAATGGAGTATGATGGTAGTAAAAGAAGTGGATATGGAGTGTCAGTGAAGTGGTTCATAGTATAAGGCAATATAGTTGTAAGGGGTACCACTGTAGATAGAAATGAAACATACAGATAATCATGACAAGGGTTGATGTAAGTAACTGATGAGAGTAAGATATGTCGTGCTAGTGAGTGAAGATAATGGTGATGGTGAGAGTGAGGCATGTAGGGGTACACTAAAAAAGTGTTATATGGTGTTATATGGGTATGAATGTAAGCAGTGTAGGAAAACTGTGACACTCACTTACTATTGGTAAGGATGCCTCCTGTGGCATCTGCAAAAGAAACATGGTATTCTTTCCAATATTGAAGACGGTAGCTATTTGTTATTTTACTTTGCTGATTATGCTGCCTTCAATACAGTGTAAGTCCTAAGACGGAGAAGAAAGGAAGATGGGGAGGATCATAAAGCACAAAATACATCTTTCCATTCATTTCAACGAAAGGTTCTTCTTCAGAAACTCCCATGTATGCAAAGAAGCTTGCAAACTTTGATCCTTGGTCACTCACTAAGGAAAGAGGCCCATGTCTTCCAAATGCCTGATAGCCTCAGTACCAATTTCTTTCAAGTGCAGCCTGTCACAAGACTCATTTACAAAGTAGTAGGCTATTGGCTGTTTCCACTGTAAAATGCCCCTGGCCATCAACGCCAAAGCAGAATTGGCAAGTTAGTAGGCTATTGGCTGTTTCCACTGTAAAATGCCCCTGGCCATCAACGCCAAAGCAGAAGTGGCAAGTGCCCCAGATGTCTCTTTGTCACCAAAATCCTCAAAACCAATGATGGAGTCATTCTTTTCATCATAGTGTATGTAAATGCGATTTGAGTGACATCTCATCCATAATCAGAGAACAGAATCTGCTTCCTAGAGGTACTTGTTCTACTCTTTGCCTCAATACATATAGGGATTTATCTGTAAAGCCACAACCAGAAGAGAATTTGGAAACAAGGTTTGTTAAAGTCTTTTTTGATGGTAACTTCAACAGCTTTGCTAAAATCCTGAAAGCTTTCCCACTTATGTGGTATAAACTTAGAGCCATTGCCTTATATGAGTCATCATAGGCAAGTAGCTCTGGAGTAATAGCACCTTCTTGTAGCTGAAAGGCCTTGGTAATTTTCTGAGCCTTTGTTAGATTTTGCAGAGCATTTGTCTGCTTTTCACTTTTGATCTGTTTTCTAAGGTGTGTGATCTTTTTCCATTTAGTTGTCACAATTGGCCTCAACTTGTTTTTCCGAGGTGTGCTAGCAGACAGACTATCAGGAGTCTGAACAGACATATCATTGGTGACTTCATCTATGTTTGAGGTCCCTACTTGTAAAAGAAGAGACAACAGAATATAAAGGCTGCAGTCCACTGAATATGTGTAATGTTCAAAACAAACATGCTGAACAATGTGTTGTTACAACTAGCTCATGTTTGAAGTAGGAATAACATTTGATACTAAATTTATGGGTTATCTGGTAAGCTTTTGCTAAAACCAATGTGCTCCTTACTGCACCACATTGTGTATGTCCCTGCTTGTATGAAAAAGTAAGTCAGTAATCCCAACTGAATTGTAATCTATTGAACATGCTGTAAGAGAGAACATACCATCTAAAAAAGTTGTTGATGGCTCATGTTTATCATGATTTGAAGCTTTATGTACCTTTTCTCCTGAAACAGTCAGTCATTTATGAATATTAGTGGGGTAATGCAAGAGTAATGCTGAGATGTGGGGCAGGGGGACAAAGTTTGATAAGGATACAATTAGGGCTTTTGTCCTTTCTAACATACATTCTATAGATATGATACATAAAATGACTCAAAAACAACTCGTGTGTCTTGTTTCTTGGGATGTTCTTCTTATGGACTTGTAGATGAAACTATCTAGACAATGGCACAAAATTATGCTGTAAGATTTAAGTGCAAATTTACCTAATTGCTTTGAAGGTGGTGCTTTTCATTTACATCCAATTGTAGGGGATGGATTTGGAATAGTAAATATTGTAGGAACAGCATCTCTAGCCAATCTAGTACGGATAATGGAGAACTTAGGGAGAACTTGCTTTTCAAAATGGTTCGAGCAAAGAGCACAATTCTTCCTTAAGTAAGATGGCATCTTATTAAGCAAGTCCAGTCTTCGGTAGTTCTGTAGCCACAGTTTGCACCTAAAAATCAAATCAGTTCAAAGTGTCATTAAAGTGTTATACTATTGAGCTGACTCAAACTCTAGTGCAATAACGGAGAAGAAATGATTGCGAAATATCACAGTGTGCCTACTACTGAATACACTGACAGCTTACCAGTGGAAATCCAATGGGAAGTAGTGAAAACTGAGTTCAGGATTAGACTTCTTATTATTGCTGCAGTTTATTGCTGAGCAGTACACTGTCGAGTTCGATCTAGAACGCTTCTCACAAGACAGTGTTAAGGTTTTAACCACTCAATTCACCAGATCGCCATACAAAGTCCTACTCCTCAGAAACTTTTTACTTGGTTAACCTCGATTTCATGTTGCGCATGTGCTCGCACAAAGCGCCCACTTTTGAACAATAGAGTTTCCCTTCTGCCTATTCTGTGGTCAAACTGACTGCTGTATGTGTAAATGATGACATGATGTGTGTGTGTATGAGAAATTAAGCTCTTACTACTGTTGAAGTGACAGAGGACGTAAGTTGTAAAGGTACAAAAGAGCAAAGAGTGCCCTCGGTGATCTAATATTTATGACGTATAGTGGGTGTGATGGAAAGGGTATGTTCTGTGTGAGGAAATGGTGGAAGTATCTATTTTAGGGTAAGTAATGTGTCAGTTTCTGAGAGGAGAAGAAAAACCCATGTACCTCTGAGTGATGTAAGGGGGAAAAGACATCGTTGTTTTGCAGGGGTGGGGTTATCACATGATTAACAGACAGTGTGTCATAACTCGGGTGGATGTACAATGTGGTCTTCAGTTTAAGGGTGAAGAGGTGAAAGCTACGGTAGTGCAGTTAGAAGAGCAGATGGATCCATGAATAAAATTATGAATTAAGATTAACAAACCGGGAACAGAGCTGAAAAGGGCAGAGAGAAAACTGGATGCAGTGGAGGACAGCCTGTGCATAGCTCGATCAGCAGTTGTGTTGTACATAGCATAAAGACAATAGCTTTGGTAGTATGTGCACGTGATCAGGGAGCCATTTTGGTACTCCGGCCATGTCTCTAGCTGATCACATGCCCAGCCTATTCATTTGATACTTTTTCCATTTCATTTTTGCTTTATAACCTTATATGGACAATTTGTGGACTGCTATCATGCTATTGTTTCTCGTATGTAAAAATTATAAGTAACTTCTGTCACAGTCAGTCAAAAAGTGACTTTGCCAAGATTAGATACAATTTTCGGATGAAAGCTTAGACCTGAAGCTAGAATGTAAACGCCCAAAAGCCAAGACGCTCTGACAAGTTGCCAATCGCTGTTTAGTGATTCTTGTGGTTAGAATTTTTCTTGCTCTTGCCATTTGCCAAGTTGACAAAAGAAGTCATGCATTCTCTGCATCTGATGCTGCTGTTAAGAGTGTAAGGTTGTGAGTTTATTAGTTTGATTGATCTGTCTACATTTTGAATTTATTACTAGCCTTCGAATTCACATCTGTGATACCCCCTTGAAAGTGTTATGACACTGGTGCTTGCCCATGTGAGGAGTTAGAGATTTTAGCCCCCCTGTATTTGAAGATTGCATGACTTTTTTGTGATTTTGAAGAAGAAAGAAGACGTTACTTTGTTCATTACTATTCATTATGATTTTTACTTTGTATTTCATAAGATATTCAAGACTTTTGTTAGTTGATGTTAACAGATATTGCGAACTAGTTTTCTCTCATGATTCATTCCTTTTTGAAGATTTTTCGCAACTATGGCAGACATCGGTGATCAGGTAATCGAGTTACAAACCCAAATGACTGCGGTTCTTGGTGACCTAAAGGGAAATGCTCAATCAGGACTATTTAGGCAGCCCCCGTTTCATGGTTTCCCAAATGAAGATGTTAATGAATGGCTTCTTAAGTTTGAGCTTTTGTCTAACTTTTATGGGTGGTCTAATGCAAAGAAACGTGGAGCTTCACCTTTGCTTCTGGGAGGAACCGCCCTTGCCTGGTTTCAGACTTTGCCAGCTGAGTCCTTAGTCGACTTTAAAACCTTAACAGATGCACTAAAATCTCGTTTTGGTGCACAAAACCTTGAGGTTACCTTTCACCAAGAACTTTATGCAGGAAAGCAAGGCTGTAATGAACCCCTTGCCTTGTATACTTAGGATATGATCAAACAATGCCAGCAGTTGTCACTCTCTGAGAATGAAATGATGAACGTTGTTATTTATGGTTTGGTGGACGACCTACGGGATCACATAATTCTCAGCCAGCCAAAAACATTTGCCGAGGCCCAAAACCTTGCTCGCCTATGAAATGCCGTAAAACGTGCCTCATGGGTGCCCAGCTCCCTACCTGCCTCATGGGATAAGAATGCCCTGCAAGAGCAACAAATAAAAGAGCTCGAGGGCCAAGGTAATCTCCTCATGTCCATTGCTGTGAAAAAGAATGAGCATTGTGCTAGTTTGCCAAAACCCGTCCAAGCTCTCGAGGCAAATATGCACATTGCCACAAAACGGCAAAGAAACCCGTTTTTCCCTGACCCCCAGCCCTCAGTACTTTCAGCTAGTGATTTTTATTCACTGAAAACCGACATAATAGTGCTGTCAATGCCTGTTTGAAAAATGCAGGCAACATGCTAAAATGTTTTGCTTCAGGCACAAAACCTCACCCTTCCCACTTTGTTCAGAAGTTTGCCTGTGGCTGTAACCTTAGAACAACTGACGGCCAGCCAATGTTTTAATTATTGTCAGCGACTTGCCATGTTTCAAAGTATTGCCATTTTTGGACACAACCCCAGCCGCCAATGCCTCTAAGCCAATATCAGGAGCCGATGCAACGTCATTCTAATTTCCGGCCATCTTATAGTCATCAGCCACGGTCTCAAGATCAGCCTCAGCCTCAGCCTCAGCCTCAGTTTGGTGGCCAGTACCAGAACAATCATGCTTTAAACCCTCCCGCATCTTCCCAATGGGTGAACTGAAGGCCCCAAGCTTTACTGACTGTACCCCCCTACAACCAGAGGAAGACACGTTTGAGGAATGGACAAGGAAGCATATGGGTAGGAGAAATGATCATGCTTGTGTAAAGAATGAATCCCTTCCCCAAAACACATTGATATTCCGTGTATTGAACTTTATCATGACTTTTTGCCGTCCAACGTTTTGATTTGGCGAACTGCTTGTAGACAGCCCTGTAAAGCATTAGTAGACACTGGAGCTGCAATTACTTTTATTAGCGAACAGTTTTTCGTTACTGTTTTGCAAGCAAGTTTTGCGATCCAAACATGCAAGAAGATCGACAGCATTAAAACTGCAGATGGGAGCTAAGTACCTGTCATTTGTGCAGTATATTTTCTGTTGTTGCTAGGTGACAGCGAATATTCGTGTAAAGCAACAATTGTTCCAAGTGTAGCCTATAGCATTGTGCTAGGATGTGACTTTCTTCATAATAGTGGCACCATGATCGATGTCAAAGGGTCTTTCATGACTTTTAATGGTTCTAACATTGTTAAGATCTTAAAAGGTAACAGACCTCTTGTGCTTTCTGATATTACAACTACAACATCTTACATCATTGGTGCTAATTCAGAAACACTTATTCCAGCATTTGTCAGATTAATTGAAGCCAATACAAAACTCTCTGATCGTTATCCATTACATGTTGTAGCCTCTTTTTCATTACCCGATTCAGATGGAATGGTATCACTTAGAATCCTGAATCCTACTGAAACTCCCATTTTGTTACATAAAGGGACATCTGTTGGTTTATTTTCTGAAAGGCCCCCGATGACACTCTGTCATCCCCTGAACCCACTTATTGCAAAGCTGTAGTCGATTCTCCAGGGCTTAGTAACCAGGATTGTGAAGAACCATTGCTTTCTACATTTAAATGTTTACCAAGTGATACCCTGTCTGCTGCAGACAGTGGCCAGTTAAGTGAACTATGCGAATATAAAGACCTTTTTGCGAGTTCAGGCTTAGATTTAGGCATACATCATTAGTTCAACATAAAACGTGACACTGGTAGTGCCCAGCCCATTAAACAATCTCCTTATTGAGTTTCACAGAGGCAATGTGCAGAGATATACAATCATATTGCTAACATGCTAGATCAAGATATTATTAAAAGCTTTTCAAGTTCGTGGAGTTCCCTGGCAGTATTGCTCAAAAAGAAAGACGGAAGTACTCGCTTTTATATTGACTATCGTAAATTAAACACAGTTACTAAGAAGGATAGCTACCCCCTGCCTCATATTGATGATGCCCTCAATGCTCTCTCAGGATCCAAACATTTCAGCACTTTAGACTTGCGACTTAGTACTGATAGCCCGCTAGATATGGGCTCCTCTAGCCCCAGTTCAACAGTTGCAGATTAGCCTTGGCAAGACTAACACCGAGCCCACATCAAAGCATATGGTCTGCATTCTCCATGACCATGGATGAAAAACGCTTGCATAGGATCACGAGAGGGTGACGTCATGCGCCTCTGCGTATGAGCATGTGACCTTCAGCCTTGCACTGTTACAAACGAACAAATTGCGAGAAAAAATTCTGCTAAAAATGCTCAGATACCTGTGCTAGGCTACAGGGCTCTAAAAGAAGATGATTTATTAAGAAAAGCCCCATCTCTAAGCTAGTCTCAATTATATGACATAAGCATAGAATTTTTGAAACTACTCTTTTCAATGACGAATTAACCAAACTACACAATGTACTATTCCCACTTAATTAAATTCTAGCTTAAGGAGTCTTCTGAAATCTAGTGGCATTGGTTTAACATCTTTTAATAGAAAAGGGTCAGCACTGATAAATGAGCATGCTATAAGGGGAATGAGGTGAATCTGAAGGCAACTGCAGTAGCAATAAACCCACAAGGCAATGTCATTGAATCTGCCTGAAAAAGTCATAAGTACAGATCATGTAAGGTTAAAATGGAACCCTTCTAATGAGATAGGATGTATTCATTGTTACTATGTCCATTGGTGAAATAAGATGACAGAGAGAAACTACGAGTATGTTGTAATAGTATGTTTTTTACATATGAATGTGTATAATGTTTGTTCTCCTATGTTGTTCAATTTTACTTTTAGTTTTCGGGTTTCATTGTCTCCACTTGCTTGATTTCCATGCTTGTTTTTTGTGTTTCCTGTGTCCAGTCACAAGTACTCGAATCTTTGTCTGACTTCTGTAATAAATTAGAGTAGGATTAATGGTTGTTGAAACATACTTTAGTTTCTGTGTTGACTGAAACAACGTCTAATATACGATTTACAAATTGTATTCATTACAGTATATAGTCACTTGTTAATTAGGCAGTTATCACAAAGTTTTCTTCATATATGTTAAAGAATATGCAATCATTGAACAACTGTTATAGAATGAGTGGGAGAAATGTATAAATGCATTTGGCTTGTGTAGCCTGAAATTGGAATAGCTAGGATTATGTGCATGTAGGTAGTGCTGCAGGTATGTGACACTTACTTCACATACTTGACTGGTTGTCCTTCAATTTTGACCATATGGAAGTGCACGGTTTGTTCCATCTGAAAAAGTTGGAAAATTCTCCATTTAATAGGCCTTTTTCCTACTTACGTCATAGGCGCGCGCGACCGCAATGCATCCTGGTAGTAGTGGTCACGCAGTATCATCTGAGAAGGTCATTCCTACAGCGTTTGCGAAGAAAACAACTCAAAAACATGGATAAAGTGGAGTCACGTCAACCAGTATCATCGCAAAATCAGTTCCCCAGCTTTTCTAAAAGCTCTTGCACGGGAATTCTGCTGAAAGCGTGCAGAGGAACGTTCCTGCTCAAAAGATCAGGTGAACTTGGCTCGGCCGTTTGAGGGGAAGGATCATTTTGAAGGCTGGGCCAAATCATTGGAAGTCTTCCCTGGTGTCACGAGTGCAAGTATCAATGATAAACTTGTGGAAGATGCTTGTAGTATGAAAGGAAATTACTCTGTTAGGACAAGCAGAACTAAAAACCTTGGCTATCGACTGTAGAAAGAAGGGTATGTAAAAAATGTGCTCACCAAGCCAAATGTCAAACAACATATCATACAGTTCCTTGTTAAAGCAAGAGTACATGCTTCTATGAAGAACACCTTGTACAGTGTTTGTGTTCACCTGGATCAAGAAACCGGGGAAATAGTGTATTCAAAATGCCATTGTAAAGCAGGGCAGTGTGGCTGCTGCAAACATGTGGCAGCACTTTTATTCACACTTCTTGACTATACAAATATGGAGTTGAAGAGCATACCAGCTACATTGACATGCACTCAGGTGGCTCAAAAGTGGCATCAGCCTTTGTCAGCAAATATGACTCTTAATCATGCTGTCAAATGTAGTGAACTCATTTTTGAAAAAACAGAGGTTGGGAAAACAAAAAAGAGATCTGTTAGTGGAACAAGAGATGCTTATTGTGCAACACCTCCTTGTGCACTGAAAATTACAGAAGATGATTTGACGACTTTGACAAACAATTTAAAAGCTGCTGGCAAGGCAGCTCTATTTTTTGGAGCTGTTGCATCAAATACTTTCAAGCCATCTACACTATTTGAGACATCTAGCTCATTAGGAGTGGCCAAAGTGAATGAAAAAGCAGGTGACTTGAAGGATAATATAGAGGAGGCAGCCAATACCAATGGAAAATCTGTCTCAGAAATGATTTTTGAAAATATTGTTCACATTTATGGTACTGCTCTAACTATGGAAAAGCTTTATTTTGATGAAGAAAACACAGTTAAACTAAAAAGTGCATTTTATGTTGACATAGAAGAGTGCAAAAGGATTTGTACTGAGACTACTACCCAATCTGAAAGCACAGTTTGGTATGCTGAAAGGTCAAGAAGATTAACAGCATCACTTTTTGGCAAAATAATGAATAGAAGGAAAAGACTTCATCCAACATCCCTCATCAAGTCTATATTGGAAACGAGACCAAAGCCAAATGCTCTGCAGATACCTGCTTCCTTACGATGGGGCCTGGACAACGAGGAAGTAGCTATTCAGCAATACCAAAGCCTGACCAAATGCAAAGAAAGTGGGAAATGTGGATTTGTGATCAACCCTAAATGGCCATGGCTTGGCTGCAGCCCAGATGGGGTAGTACTTGAAGGAGATAAAGTTGTTGGTTGTGTGGAGGTGACATGCCCATATGCATAAAAAGATTTAACTCTAAGAGCTGCTGCAGAAAGTGATAAATCATTCTTGTAAACATTACAAATGGAAAATTGACTCTAAAAATAAACCATAACTACCATTATCAGTGCCAGGGTGTTATGAACATTTTGGAACTTCCATGGCTAGACTTCATTGTGTATACCACAACTGACTGTCACATTGAAAGGGTTTTTAGGGACAACATACTATGGGGTGAAATGATGCAAGACTTGTCAAATTTTTATGGATTACATATTATCCCAGAAATCTAGAAATCTAAACATTCATGATAATTGTTTTGCATGCTTTAATATTTAGCTCAACAAGATAACTTATTCTGAAAGTTGTTTAGGAATATACTCTTAGGTCTATAATAACCCCACCCCCACTTGTTCTTTCCAAAACAATCTCAACCCTCAACGTATGACTACCACTCTTTATACATTAAGACAGATTGGTACACATTGAAACCAACTTTCCAACTGTATGCTTATTGTCAAGCCTTTGTTCATTACCCCTTAAGACATTTTCTGACCCCCTACGTACTAGGATATCCCACTTATCCAGCACCCAAGAGCATCTGACCCATGATCAGTTAGCCCATTGTCATAAAAATATAATTTATGTCTGTTTCAGATCATTCTTCAGTACCTAATTCCTGCAATAGTTTCATTAACAGAGTAACTCCAGTCTGTGATGAAATAAAATAAATGAGGAAAAACTATTGCACCAGATTCTTAGCTTGAAACCAAATAAAGCAATTGGTGATGACATGATATCAGGAAAAGAACTTAGATCTGGGGGTAAATCTGTGGTGCCAGGACTCAAGGGACTTTTTATGAAAAGCTTTGAGACTGGAAAGTTTCCAGATACTTGGAAAACAGCTAAACTTAGAAGTACTTTTAAAAAGGGAAAGCAGATTGAAAGGGAAAATTACATATCACTATCACTTTTGAGTACACCAGGAAAGATCCTAGAAGGTCTAATCTGCATAAATTTGGACAGCCACTTAAAAATAAATGGAGCTCAAACCCCAAAACAATGGGGATTCCAGGAAGGCAAATCAACAGAATATCTTTTACTTCACATGACAGCTCTTTAAAACTGTTAGGAATGTTTGTAAAATGTTTTCTTTATTTTAGTAGACAGCAGGTCCATATCAGCTTAATAGCTGCCTTTTTAGGTAACCTGCTTTAACAAATAGCAAATGTATGTATGTATGTATGTATGTATGTATGTATGTATGTATGTATGTATGTATGTATGTATGTATGTATGTATGTATGTATGTATGTATGTATGTAAGCTCCCCACTTTTATAAGGTACCTACCTGATTAGCTTTGATGCAATAATGTTTCAGAATATGCTTGAAAAAGACATTTTGAATAAATCTCTTCTGTCAACAATGTTTTTTGCTTCTTATATTCACAGCAACTTCATTTGTGTCCAACCCCTAACTTATTCCAACCCCCCTGGCAATTAGGTACTTAAGAATATGCATCTTTTATTAGTGGTGGCAAAAAATTTGTTAAATAACAACAAACAACCCAGATTTTATTTAGTTCAGCTGCCATTGATATTGGGAAAACTGTTTTCAAAATCCTACACGTTTTAATTCTTGAAATAGCTCGTTCTACATGAATACGAACTGATGTTATGCACCTTGTATCAATCTCCTCTTGAGGCTCCAAATAATCTTTTCCCTTTAGAAATGGTGGACTATTTAGTGTTGTACCTGCAGGCAAATCATGATCAATGTCAAATCCTTTGTCTGCCATGACAGAGTCGCCAGCTTCCAACAGCTGCAAAATGTGCAGTCAACAGTTGCCTGTTTGTCACTTGTGCGCCCAGCATAAAGGTCAGATACAAAGGAAATTGACCCAGCAGGTGTAATACCTACAAGTCCTTTTGCAGTGTTATAGTGCTTGTAGTTTGAATATGTAGCACTCTGAGAGCGGACAGAGCTTGCCATCTCAATATACAATTCTGTGCAGTCTATGACCCCGTTTACATGGGAGAAATTGGAACGGTTCCGTTTGGAACGGTTCCAAACGGCTCCAAAGCTGGTCGCGTTTACACGGGGATTCGGGAACGGTTCCAAACGGCTCCAGAAGTTGTTACAGTGGAGGAGGGAAATGCGCAGCAACTAACTATGGTATAACTGGCGCCAAATTTGGTTGTTCACCATTTGAGTATTTTTTTGTAAAGATGGCGGCGAAGAATACGAAGAAACTTTTTAATTGGACCGAGGAGGAGACAGCACTCTTGTTAAAAGTTGTCTTGGATTACAAGACAGCTAAACTTGCAATAGCACAAGACTGGGAAACAAGTCGCTCCAAGTACGACGACTTGGCGAAACGTCTCATTGAGGCATGCCCAAACGAAGTAACGGATGAGTTTCCACGGGGCCAAACGAAAGAAACAATGTCAGCAGCTAAAGTGTCTTCGAAAGTGAAAAAGCTAAAAAATAGCGTCAGGAAGGCACTTGACACTGGTCGAAAAAGTGGTGGGGGCAGAATAGTATCTTCCCTCTACAAGGAATGTTCTGACATTTGGGCTGGATGCCCAGCAGCAATATGCATTGATGGAGGGTTTGAGACTACTGCCCTAACTGAAACCACAGATGCAGACGAAGCACTTTCAGAGGACAAGTCTCCGGCAGATACAGATCCTCAGGAACCAAGCTCCTCATCTTTTGCTGAAAACAAAGGGGATGATGATTATGCTGATGATGATTCATCAACATCATGTGAACCATTAAAAAAGAAAATGAAACGAAGGAGAGAGGAACTTTCAAATTTTATGAAAGATCGACGAAAGTCAAAAATAACAAAAAAAGCCATTTTTCAAGATAGAATGCTAACCCTTGCAGCAGAGGAGGCTGAGATAAGGAAGGAAGACTTAGAATTGAAAAGGAAACTGCTGGATCAACTTGAAGCCTCTGAGACACAGTTCTCGTCAACCATTTAAATAGGACAATGTCAGAAGGTTTTACTATGATGCGCATGATGTTTCAGCCAATGCAAGAATGTCATACAGCTCACGGTTTTTACCAAGGGCAAAGCATGAGGTTTCAGCAAAACACTAACAGAGGTGAAGACAATTCAGAGCCATATTATACTGACTTATAACTCAAAAGCACTAGCAAACTGTTATTAAGCATATACAAGCAAACCTGATTTTAAATGTTCACATTGCTGTTGATTACACTGAATATGAACTCAAACGAGACTTTTAATTGGTAGGAAGTAATATAAGCTAACATAAGAAGCTTTATTGTGAAAAATAACATGAAATAAAGGAATTTATGTAAGTTTTAAAAGCCAACATTTCAATTACATATTGCAACTCAAGAAACTAAGGGAAGAAACTTTATGGTGGGAAATAATATGAAATAAAGGAATTTATGTAATTTTCAAAAAGCCATCATTTCAATTACATATTGCAACTCAAGGAACTAAGGTAAGAAACTTTATGGTGGGAAATAAGACAAAATAAAGGAATTTATGTAATATTCAAAAGCCAACATTTTATTATATATTGCAACTTTTGAATTGTGATTACAAATAGATTGTTTGCAGCAGAAAAAACTGTTTGCACAGCTACTATAGGGTGATTGGTAATCAAACTTAGAGGTGCTTTGACAAATGATTTTTTGAAATAACATGAATCACATAAATATGAAATCAGGGGTGTCTTAACAGATTTTAACTAAAGCAATGGGGGTAAAATATTTAAAAGTTCAAAAATGTAATGTTTTTCAAATGTCACTAGTTATTGTTGAAATATAATTTAAATATGTCTCTGACTTTCTTGCCTTCTATTTCTCCTTACATGTTTTCTTTAAAAAGCCAATATTTTAATTATACATTGCAACTTTTTAGCTGTACTTGCAAATAATTTGTAAGCAGCACTGTTTGCTGACAGACTGTTTGCACAGCTACTGTAGGGTGCTTGGTAATCAAACTCAAAGGTGCTTGAAAGATGATTGTTTGAAGAACATGAATTATATAAAGCAGGGGTGCCTTAACAGTGTCTGAAATAAAGCAAGGGGGTAAAAGATATAAAAGTTAACAAATTTAATGTTTTTCAAATATCACTAGTTGTTGAAATATAGCTTAAAGATGTCTCTGACATTCTTGCCTTCTGTTCTCCTGACATGCTCCTTTGTCCAGTTAAATTTGGTTGAAAATCTCTGTCATACTTCAAAGCAGCTTTTACATGTTCATCTGGCACTCTTTCATTTTGAAGTTCGCAAAAATTGTGAAGTGCAAAGCAGCTGTATATAACATCTGGCAGATCTGTCAGGCATATGTCCATTTCTCTACGGAGAGCTCCAAATCTTGCTTTTAGTCTGCCAAAGGCACATTCTATAACCATCCTTGCCGATGACAGACGATAACAGAAGAATGTCTCATCAACATCTTTCCCTCCATTGGCATATTCTTTCATGAGATACGGTTGTAGTGGGTATGCTGGGTCACCAAGGAGACACACTGGAACACTGCCACAGCCTTCAACAATTTCTTTGTGACAAGATGGAATATCGCTATTTTTTAACATTTTGTTTATTGTGGAATTAGCAAATATTCTAGCATCGTACACGCAACCAGGCCATTTTACTACAACGTCTATAAAACAGTAACGATAGTCACATGTTGCCTGGATATTCAAGGAATACCTGCCTTTCCTGTTTATAAAATCAGTGGAGTTTCTGTGTGGCTGACGAATAAATATGTGGGTTCCATCTACTGCACCCAAGCACTGAGGAAAACCATGATGCATATAAAAATTTTCAGTGAGAAACTGCACTTCATCTTCAGTCCTTGGGGTCTTAATGTATTCTGGCCCTAATTCATGTTTTATAATATGGCATACCTTTCTCACCACTTTTGAAACCGTAGGCCTTGAAATGCCAAACGCATTTGCAACTTTTCTATATCTACCCTCGTCGGTCAAATAATATAGAGTTATTGCTAATTGTTTTTCTACCGATAAAGGCTGGCGCATATTTGTTGTCTGTTTTTCCAAAAGGGGCCTGAGCTTGTTGCATAGTAAAAGAAAACTATCTCTACTCATGCGAAAATTCTCTCGCTATTCTTCTGGTACAACCACATTGTCTACAAAGTTTTGCCACCAACTGTCCGTTCGCCCTGGCCTAACCCAGAATCTCCTCTTTTTGCGATCATCCTTCATTGCCACCAATCGTGAAGAAATACCCTGACGCTGTTCGATTCTTGCTATCATAGTCAAAATCCTTCTTTTCCGTAACTTATGATTAAGACACAATGTGTTAAGTATTTGAGCTTTAGCTACCACAACGGACACTAAGATTGAAAAAAAAGATGCCAGAGTTTTCTTTATTTGATCCATCGTGAAACATATAACCAATCGAGTCAGTTTGTCTTCGAATTTTGGCGCACAAGGGAGTCATTTTCCATTAGCCTCTGCACCAAGGCAAAACAGCCTCGTTCCCTATCCGCTCTCTTTTGGCTCGGTTCCATTTGGTTCCGACTGTTTACACGGGAGCCAAACAGAATGGTTCCAAATGGAACCACTTCTGTAGCGGAGCCAAAAGAGCACGGATAGCAGTTCCATTTGGAACGGTTCCAGCAGTTCTCGTGTAAACGCAAGGCCTATCCGTACCAGTTTTAGAACGGTTCCATTTGGAACCGTTCCGTTTGGCTCCCGTGTAAAGGGGGTCTATAACAACTCTAGTGCTTGGATATGTGGCTTTGAATGATTTTGGCATTGTTTCATCAATATATAACCTTGTTGGCCATATTGGCAATTGTCGAAAGTAGCTGTGCAAAAAATCAATCCATGTGATACATATTCTTGATACATGTGCTGTTGAAAGTGAGGCTCTGCAAGCAATATCTGCTTCAAGAAGTCCTAGCCTCATACGCACCAGTACAAGGAAAAATTCATTTTCTGGAGAAAGAGACCTTTTAGGCCCACGCTCGACATATTCATGTGATAAAATGTTACAAGAATTTGTTTTTGAATGATGATACACCAAGTTCTTCACTGCTGGTCCAAAACTATCAAAGACTGCTTTGAAGGTCTCATAATCTGGTAGACCTGTATAGAACTTGAAAAGCTGACTATCAGATCGGAAGTTTTCTATACAAAACCATCCTTGCACCTCTGAGGAAGAGAGTTTTCTTGTCAAAAAGTCATTCTCATCCTTAAGCCTTTTTGTTCTCATCTTTCAATTGTCTATTTTCCTCTTCCAAAGCTGAAATTCTGAAGTGCAAATGTTCTGATGCAGCAGTTGAGATCTCTTCTATTTCTGTTTCTATTGTTTCTGCACTTTCAAATGGACTACCATCTTCATCTAGGCAGCAAACTGAATCACCTTCCTTTTCCATTGGAAGTAAAAACTCTCTGTCCCTGCTTTTGTAGTACTTCTAGGCTTTGGTTTCACCTGTTTTGACAGTTTTGGAGTAATGGTAGGGACATTATTCATGTACGTTTTACACCCACCTTCAAAATGCAACGAACACACCCTGTATCCTATCGTGGGTTGAAACTCTTTTCGACTTACAGCATGGATCCATCTTTTCCTAAGCATCTGCTTTTCAGAGCTTTTGCCCTCAGGAAAATTGTAAAACGACAGGTGTTTGTCTTTTTTACTATTACTATAACAACCTGGAACACAGCAGGTATATCCACCTCATCCACCACGTCTTCTTTCCTTTTGGGGCTTAATATCATTGTTGACACAATCACCGCCATTTCTCGTGGTCAAATCATGTTCTGGATCACTGCCGGTGTCAGTTCCCATGCAAGAGCTTTTAGAAAAGCTGGGGACCTGATTTTGCGATGATGCTGGTTGACATGACTCCACTTTATCCATGTGTTTTAGTTGTTTTCTTCGCAAATGCTGTTGGAATGAACGTCTCAGATGATACTGCGTGACCACTACTACCAGGATGCATTGAGGTCGTGCACGCCTATGACGTACTTAGGAAAAAGGCCAATTGCCTTCAGTGGCATGTCATTGTGGCAAACCAATTCCATAGGGAAAGGTGAAGTATGAATAATAATTTAGAGTATGGTGCATAATTGCGATTTGTTGAAGTTATTCAGGGTGAATAAGTAGTGTAAATGGAAATGATAGTTAACAAAAAGTAATAATCTACAATCCTTGCCAAAAGTACGTGGAACACCACACATCTATTTAAAGGCAGGCCATAGACACAAATAGTACTGATACTAAATGAGCCGTTAAGTGACTTGAAGCCCCCTCCCCCCACAAAAACAATGTTGGATTCTGTAGATAAGATGCTGCTACATGCGAAAATGATCGAATTCTATGAGATACCAAGCATATATCACTGTAACACAACATTGTATGGGGGAGGGGGAAGCTAGGTATTGACAAGTGTGAAAAATCTGCAATTCGTTCCAACACCTTTGGCAACGATTGTAGTTACCTTTGCCTCTTCATGGAATAGTATTTCATACCTGCTGTGGGCCATTGCTAGGTGTAGGCTGACAAGTGTTGAAGCTTGTGTTAGTTTTATAATGGTGATCAATGTCATATACCCCCCTTGTTTGCCATGTGTGTTCTGTTAACTGTATGGTACTCTATAAATAAATAAAAATAAATAAATATAAATAAATATTCACGTCTAGTTATTTCTATACGCGACTATATATTGTTGCTTTGCAAACTTGAGAAAAGTTGTAGAGTGTTATTGAGTGTGTTGAATTATTTCAAAACACTTTGTCTGAGATGGGTTCTAAATTCCTGTCTCATGAATTGATTGATAATCATGAGCTTACATATTTGTATGCTCGCACTTACTCTCTTGAAGAGAGAATGATTTTGATTAGCCACTTTAATAAATTTAATGAAAGTGGTGTTTACGGTATGCGTGCCCTTAAGGCTGCATGCTGTTTGATTAAGAGATTTTACGGAGATTTGATTGATAAAGAATTACTCCGTGAAAAATATAAGGCAAATCTCACAATGTTGAGAAAAGGGTTGGCGTTTATGCCAATTAGTGCATTTCCTACATTGCGAGCTGGTGCGGGAAGTACCCGTGCTGATGGCCGATATAAGGCTGTTAGCATGCCACCCAATGGCAATAAGTGCATGTGGCATGCTATGGCTACCATGTTTAACACTGTTGCGTGTGCTAACAAGTACACGCTTTATTATTTGAAAGATCTATATCGTAATTCAGCCCAAAAGTACAAGGATCTTTTTGTTCCACACATGTATAGCGAACTTGAATATGCATACATGATAGAGGGCAGGACTCAGGCACCATTGTCTGCCAAACACCAAGCAGATGTGTCTGTGGTTCATGTTGTGGCAAGTGAGCTTGGTATACCACTCTGTGTCATTGATGACACAACCCCGCAACTTATGGGGTATAGAGCTGGAAGTGGAGATCCAAATGGTAGGGCCATTATCGTTAGACACGGTCATGCATAAGTTCCTGTTGACAGGATTCCAGAGGATGACATTAAAGATATACCACCATATGATCATCATATAGGTCTTTTGTTCCACGGGGAAGATTTTGAACATATCCCTGATGAAGTTTCTGATGATAAGGAAGCAGAAGCAGAGATTGAGCAAGAGGAAGATATAAGTCCTGACCACTTTGATGACAAGAGTGACCCAGTGGTTGAAGTGGATTATGTTGAAGAACAAGCGGAGGAAGTTGAAACAACTACCGATTTTCTCACTGCTATTCAGGCAGCTTTGTCGTTTTTGACAGGTGACAAGAAGTCAGGCAAAGCTATGGTTATTGCGAAGTCAGTTGGCCCGCTTATCACATTGGCGTGTGGTATTTTTACGTTGATACGTGGTATAATTAATGGTGTCTGGAAGTGGTATGAGTATGTTATACATATCACTTCACTTGTTAGTACTATGTGTACTATTTATGCCATCTTCTGGGATTTTGCCAATAGAACTAATGTTGCTAAAGTTCTGCTTAAAGTGGCCATGATTTCATTGTCCAATATCACTTGCGCTGGAGGTGCCGTTTATTCGCTAGTGATGAAGGTGGTTACAGTTTTTGGTGCTGGCACATTGCTTGCATCAGGTTTTGGAGGTACCATTACCACATTTGGCGGAATAATGTCCGCGGTAAAACAAACAGGTGATTTTATGACTGATGTGATTAATAATCTAGGTCATCTGTTTGGATTTGACTTGACAGATCGTAGCGATTTGAATAAAGCCATTATATCTCGCACAAGGAAATTGCATGAGTATCTCACCATGCCAACATCGGTGTGGTCGGGGGATTTATATGCTGAGATTGAAGGATACTCTCAGGATTGTAGACAAATGGTTCAGACTAATCGTGGAAGTGGTTATACAGTACCATTGCAAGGTCTTATGAAGCTGATAAATGATGTAGATGACCGGCTTCCATCAATCAAGGAAGAATGGGCCTGTAGGAAGAGAAGACCAGTTCCTGTAGGGCTTTATTTGTGGTCTGCACGTGGTGGCCTTGGCAAGACAGAAGTTGTGAGAAGGCTGGCGCTTTTGTTGTCCAAACGTATTGAAGGTTACAACAGTCGTATTTACAGCATACAGCCAGCCGCTACCCACTTTGCCAGGTATTATGGTGAACACACCATGCATTTTGATGAGGTCGGTGCAGTTCGTAATACTGATGACAAGACTTCACCATTTACTCAGCTAAATAACATCAATTCAGCAAATACCGTTCCCATGCCAAGTGCCTCCTTGGGAGGAAAGAACCAAATTCCTCAACCACATGTCGTGGTGATGACATCAAACCGTGATATGGATGAGATAGACACTAAGTTGTCTGATGAAGCCCATAAAGCACTGCGAAGTCGTATGTTGGTCTACGACTTTTGCGATGATTCTTATGATCCTAGGAGGTCTGATGCTAGGCAGAATCAGCCACATAGGAAGCCTGATTTTTCTCATATTAGGTTTAGGAACAGGCATAAAGAATTGAATGTTGATGACCTTGTGAAAGAAGTGTGCAATAGAATTGGCAAGTCCCTAGACAACTGTAGTGTATTGAATTCAGCGGAAGTTGGTGAAGAACCTTTTGTTTATAAAGGCAAGCCCTTGAGTGTGGATAAAAAGTGTGGAGCTGATGGTACAAAATATCTCCACTGGTTTGCTGGACTTCCAGGTTCTGGCAAATCTCGTGCTATAACACCTCATGTGAAGGATCTGGCAAAACACGCCAGTGTTAATCTTCACATACCAGGCACATTGGCAGAGTTGCAGGCTATAAAACCAAAGATAGGCGATGTCTTCTTGATAGATGACCTGTTCGACATTACCTGTGAGACACAACAGCTTCTTTTTATACAATGGTATAATTCACTCCCAGTAATGTGCAAGATCATTGTTGCTTCGAATTATGGTCTAAATAGCATTAATCCATTTTCGATGGTTTACAAGCTTAAGAAACTGTATAAACCGATAGACAATTTTCTTATGAAACCAGCATTGCCTAGAAGGATAGGTTTTGTGAAGAGTGATGAAGCTAGGTTCTTAGTCTGGCATGATGGTGGATGGACAGATCTTGATGGCAAAGAATTTGAATTAGATGACATTTTGGCTGATTGGTTGAAATCTGATTCAGGAGCTGCATACCCTACAGTTCTTGATAGGCTTCCAAATCCATTGCCTTTTACCGCCAAAGAGGCGGATGTTTGGTATGAAACAGATGCAGAGAAATTGACGTTCAGGATGATTACAACGGGCATATTTAGATCGGCATCATTCCGCGCAGCTAAGTACATGGCACAGATGAAAGTATTGTCCTTTGATATTACCAGCATAGGTGCTACTGTCACTAGGATGGCATACCAACTTACCAAGTCTATTGAAGATCCTAAGGTTTATGTTCGTGTTGGACCGATGACATGGTATTACTATAAGGGTGAAGTCTACGCTGGGGGTGAAAATTCACCAGCGACTGTTGTTTTGGCATGGAAACCCTTACAAGTGAGTGTACTTGGCAATACGTATTATGTTACTGATAGCCAAATTCAAGAAGTCCATCGACAGGAAACTACGCATACCACAAAAGCTCCAGTTTATCTTTCGCTGTCACGAGAGAAAGAAAGGAAGACAAAGATGTGGGAGAAGATCTATTCTCTTTATCCACCCGATAGTAAATCAGTGAATTCTACCTTTGCAGCTAAGATGAAAAAATTTTGCTCCGTAGTTTGGAGTTATGTTCAAGGAGAAGTGTATGTTCTGCTGATGTTGACAGCAGTTACTATAATAGCTGCCTTGATTATCAGGTATGTTTGAAAGAAGAAAGAAATCATCGACATACCTAAGTCTGATTTCAAATGTGGAAGTTGCTGGCTTGATCAGGAGAAGCCAATGTATAATGATAGTTGCCCTGGGAGCCCGATTATAATTGTGCCAAGGGCAAGGGACGAAAGAAGTATAGCACTTCTGTGAATGTCAATGCCAAGAGAGTCAAGGTTTCTGATTTAGAAGACTCTTCTGTGGAGAAAACACTCCATGAAGCAAGAAGGATTCTTGGTGAGACAGGTTACGCCGAGGATAGTCACAAAACTACCATGAATATTAAGAATGTCAAATACAATATTGGCTATAAGTGGGTTGACAATCAGGTGGAGATTTCGATTGACCTGCCTGATCAAGATTATTCCGCTTCTAGCTTTGATAATAATATTTGCCATTTAAGGAATAAGTCCACTGGTAGTAGACTTCATGGATTGCTACTCACTGATTCCATAGTCAGATTCCCTCATCATTTATTTTCTGACAGTGATGATGAGATTTCCATGATGTATAAAGGGAAAGAGTATAAATTGGAAACTATTGCCAAGTTTGACAGTAATGACTGTCACTATTCGGTTATTGTAGATGGTGAAGGTACATTGGTCAAAGTTCCAGGTGTGAAGAGCCTCGTCAAACATTTGCTCCCTGTTAGTGAATTGGATAAAGTTAGTTATGTTGGAGTGCATGATCCAGAAGGTAATACGACAGTTGAGATGCCGTACAAATATTATGTCCGCCTCCCACAAGTGTATTCGGATGGACAAACAAGAGTGGAAGGCATGGCTGGATTATGCACTTATGGGGACATTCTGGTAAGGTTTTTGAAGCCAGGTGCATGTGGCGCAATAAGTACCACAAAAATTGGCTCAGCTGAAAAGATTATAGGCCAATTTACTGGGATAAAGCCTATGTACAAGGCATATGTGTTTCCCTCAATCACAGTGGAAGAATGGAATCGTGTTGCTTCCACTACGGATGTGAATATGTCTTCATTGGTTCCAGAAATCCGTGCGACTTATATGGTGCCACGTACATCATGAGGTACAGCAACTGTCTATACTCCTGTAAAGTTCATGGATAAAATAGGCAAGAGGAGTGAAGCTGAACACGATTTCAAAGGTGGAATTACTACCATTGCGTCAGTCCCATCTAATTGTCTCCCTATTGATCAGAAATGTGGTAAGAAGCCAGTGAAAGGAATGCATTTCTCTGAGTTGTATGGGGTTCTCAAATACCCCGTTATGGACAAGAAAGACATAGAGATGAAAAGCTCTTCTCGTATACCACCCGATGAAAAAGGGAATAGATATGCAGAAAACATCAAGCTGATGAAAGCTCAAGCCAATACCACCGATAGTGAACATCCATGTAGTGAGCGGAATTTAATGGCTACGTTCCATCAGAAAGCAAATGAATTGGCAGAGTATTGGCGGTTGAAAGTCCCTATGCGTTATGAATCCATGACCCTTGAAGATGCTATATGGGGAACCACAGTCGTTCAACCAATGGATTTAGATACTTCCACTGGAGCAGCATTTCAAATGCTGTTCCCTGGCAAAACCAAGAAGAAACATGTGCTTGGTGAGCGAGGTGAAGTCATAGGTGAAGCCGGTGTGTGGTTGAAAGCTGCGTTAAAAGAACAATGGGAATGTTGGAAACGTGGAGACTTGTGGATCTTGCCTGGTTCGTATAGTTTAAAAGCAGAATGTTTGCCAATTGAAAAGGTGTGGAAGAAACGCCTGGTTAATGTCTGCGATCCGGTTACCACCATTAATAGCCGCAGACTCATGATGCCAATACAGCAAGCTTTTACGTCACTTGGAGCTGGTTCACCATACCAATTGGTAATGAACCCATATGTTGACATGCACGGGTTAGCGATGCAGATGCTAAAATATACGTCGTTTTATGACGTCGATGTGTCAGGCTTCGACCTAACTGTACCGAAGATTGTATTGGACGCTGATCTTCTTCATGGCATGCGCTAGAATGTATGGATATGATCTATCACCCAATGAATATTATGAATCAGTGTGGACTTATTCCACTGGAGATGACACTATCATGGCTAGTTCTGATGAGATGTTGACAGGACAAGTTGTTGCGAATTTTGCCAATGAAGTGTTGAGGATGGAATTTACAGATTCATCAAAATCGCATGAGGTGATGGCTAAACCACTTGAGGAGATATCGTATGCATCGCGAACATTTGTGCATTTGATAGGCCATACAAATTTGTATTCAGGAGCTTTGAAGAAAGAGAGCATATCATCTGCTCTTTGTTGGTCTGAAACCACTGATGAAGTTATTATAACCGAGGTGGTCAAGAATGCACTAAATGAAACTGCTTTACATGGGAAAGAAGATTATGAAAGATTGTGTTCATTGATAGCTACATCTGTATTGCTGATCAACCCGCAGCCATACAATGATTTAGTTAAAGAACGTGCTGATCAGATTTTAAACGCAACCAGCAAGAATGTTATTAAAGACAAGGACGAAATCGTATTTGTACTTGGCAATAGTGAACTCCCCAGAACTAAGCCTAGAGAAATAGATTTATCGAAGTTTTTAGTTGCAAAGATTGAGAGAAACATCGAGGAAATGACGACTGTCAGAGCAAAAGTCCACAAATTCCAGCGCATGATGGATATGCAATCTTATGATGCATTTATTGCAAGCGCAGAATTTGAGAATGTCATGTTGTTGGATGTTCCTGAAGAAAGGGTGTGGTTGTTAGGAGCTCAGGTTCCTATACAGATTTATTCCCCCCTTATGTGGAAAGACATAGCCAGAGCCATGAAAGGTGATGTTGATAGTTGGATCCAGCGATTGCCCCATGAAGAAGTTACTGGGAACACGAAAAGAGAGAGGCATGTTGCCAAGTGGATATCTGTGGCTAAACAAGTTAGGTGTATGATAGAGATGAGGAATCTCCATGCTGGAAATAAAATGAAATTGTTTCCAGATCCTGCAGACCCTGCTCCCATGATGTACATTGAGAATGAGATATTGTTGACAGTGTACACAGTTCTTGAAAACTCAAAGAATTGGCAAGAGTTCATAGACCATCCTGCATTGAAGGTGTTGGGAAAACTTGAAGTAGTTAATCAGTTCAAGCGTCGTGCTGCAGTTTATAAAGCCCACCTTGAAACTAGAACTATTTCTGATCAAGTGCACGCATATGTCCCAATACGATTTGGCATGGTCGAAATGTAGATAGACATTTATAACTGGTACAAAGGTGAATCAGTTGAGTCACGTAAGTGGATGAGGTTGGCAGGATCTGAGTGTAATGAAATGGGTATAAAGATGTGTGCATGTCGAGGGATGGATTTACAACATGTCCTTACCTACCATGAAAGATTCTCAAAGATAGTTAGAGCTGCTATGTTTTCAGCGTTTGATTATGATACGCTGAAAGAAGAGATGCGCAGGTATAACTATGGTAGTGGACAGTTCCATCACAGTACTGAACACTATGGAGCTGATCCACCGCCATATAGTGAAATGGTGGCTCATAAGGATACTCCGCAACCGCCTACGACAGAACAGATGCCAGCTGCATCTGCGTCGTCTAGTGCTTCCCCTGTAGTGGGTGTAACAGACGATAGTCTCGTCACCGCATCCATTGCAGCAGAGGCAACCGTTGGAGCAACAACAGGCGCTGCACAGCCAGGGATCATAATGGAAAATCTCGGAGGAATAGGACCGGAATTGCAACCCCAAATAGGCTTGGATCTTAATATCCTTACTTTAGCCAGAAGGAAAATATTTAAGGATATTAGAAAGTTCTCCAGTGGAATAGGGCAAGGCATAGTTATACTGGATCTTCCCATAGATCCTTGGTCGGCCACTGTCCTCAACACATTTGCATATGCGTGGGCCATTCTACATGAAGTCTTCTATGGTGGCTTGAATATACACATTCAGATAGTGATGTCAGCCACCATAATGGGCACGATAAAGTTCGCATTTGTGCCACGAGTCTACAGTGATGACTTCGTGATTGAACAAGCGAACATGGATGCCTTGAATGCAATAGAGTTGGCATGTAATGTAAATGGAGAAGGCACAATACGTTGCATTCCTACCACTGATGAGTATGCCAGGACTGGAGTATTTAGAAGGAGTACTTTGAAGAATTTTGGAAGGTTGATTGGTATTACAGCCACCAGTTTGTATAATGCATACCAAGCAGATGTTGAGATCCAGGTTAAAGTTGCATGTTCATTGATGGAAGGATCGAAATATGTAGTGCCAAGTTTGCTGAAGAACGATGTACCACTGCATGCAGGATCAGCCGATTTAGATTTGGCAGCTGAAGATGGGATTGCATTCTTAATTATTGATGGACAGCATCATGATGGCGTTGACTATGGTATTGCCAAAACAGGCATAAGTGGAAAGTCAAGGCTTGAATTCTTGGAGGGTACCACAATAATGGAAGTGGCATCGTACCCCAAGATGACCACATTTAAGAAGAATGCAGCTCCGTCTGGATTCGTGGGGGAAATGTACCCTATTGCTGGACATGAAGCTGTTGGATTTCCAGGTCAGAATGTTTTAGCGTTGTACGAGGTGAAGCGTATGTCACCGGATACTGGCGCAGAGTTTTCTGATACAAAGAAAGTTGATTCATTCCATTGGCTTCAGTGGATGAATACTAGGATGCAGGGAACTCATTTGATTAGGATGACAGATGTTCAATTGATGCCAAGTACAAGTGGTGGAAGTATTGGACTTACAAATTCGCAAGGGGTGTTTGATTACACGGAACCGTTTGGTGTGTACACTGAAAAGACTGGTGGATATGTCATTGATAGTTATGATCCACATGTGACAGATATTGATAATCACGGTCAGTTTGATCTTGGCACATTTCGAAGTTTTAGAGTCGCGCAGTTTGATGCATTTCATACGAATGTTATAGTCAAAGAAAAGAGTATGAATATTGCAAAATGGTTGCCAGACTTGAATTGTGTTGCGACTCAGATACAAATTGGTGGGATACCAATTGCGACCACTACCGCCCAAATAGGTGGAATAGTTCCAGCGAGATTTTGGAATTGTAAAGTGGCCGACGTTGATTCGGTAGTGCCTAGTGTGACGAAAAATCAGTTTGCTCACAGTATGATACCAAGTCGACAACATCAGAAAGCCGTCTCGTATGCTGTTGCTGCATGTGAATCACGTAATATGAAATCTGTTGTTACCACGTTGACAGATGCATCAGGAGTGGTGGTTGCTGAAGTGTTACGTAATAGACAAGGGATGTACATCCGTCGTCAAGGCCTTCCAAGGTATGCACGATGTGTGCAAACGATTTCTACCTTGCGCCAGGAACACCAGTTTACAAATCTAGAATTCCCACAGATCAGACCATCAGCTGGCTCAGAATTCCCTTCCAGAGTTATTGGTCCCACCATCACAGCCACTATTGGTAATAAGACTACTATTATGGTCACACCTAGTGATGTGTTGAAAGACCTTGGACAGGAAGAGATAATTGAAACTGCCAAGATTAGTCGGAGATATGGCGCTGATCCTCCACCATGTGCTACAGCTGCCAAGGCAGCTGCTATAACGCAAGGAGGAAATGCCATAACTGGAATGATTAGTGGTGTGTTTCGGCATTGGCAATGAAATGATTAAAATGAAGGTATAGTAGCATCATGAAAATAGTATTACATAATTTAGCTATGCCATTGCTTAGTTAAATGAAACATTAATTTCATGAAATATATTTTATACACCATTTGATGAAGAATTACATATAGTACACTATATGCTAAACATATTTGATAAAATTCACCAAATGATATATAAGTTGATACTACTATTTTATCATATGTGTTTTTCAAAGCTTCATAGGAGTACAGTATTTAGCTATTGTTGAAAATGTAGGATGCCCTTCAACTACACAAAATAATCAGATAGTTCTGGTGGCTGCACATTGACGACAGTTGATGTACTTGAGCCATGAAGACATGTCAATGCATTTCTCAATAGAGCACAGACAGAATAGATTTGTCCAACAGAACTGAGTCCAATTTTTAAGTTCTTTTTAAAGTCTATGAACTTACCATAATTCACAATGCCCCCAAAGACCCATTCAACAGATACCCTGACCTGACCCATTGACTGGTTAAAGGCTTGCCGTTCCTTATGTAAAGGGGCTCTTTTCATATGGGCGCTGGAGGTGGATCCTGTGTGGATAGGCAGAGTCACCATAGATACAGAGGGCTTGCCCACCAGGTGAAAAAGAGTATTGCTCTAGTTGGGGAAGCAGTTCAGACATAGCAAGGAGAGCACTGTCATGCCTCCGTCCTTCAACTGGCCCATACAAATTTGCAAGTAAGCCATTGGTCCAACAACTGATTGGACTTTTAGGGCATGCACTCTTTTGTGCCCATTGTACACTATTCGTTGATTTCTTCCCAGTCTACAAATAGGCCTGACAGTGCCATCTACAAATCCCCACCACTTGCTCAATGCTGCTCCTTTGTTGTGGATAGCATTTGCAAATGACTGAAGGCTTGGCGGAGACAGCCAAGGCTGATTCATTGACGTTAGTAGGTGCTGGAACCTAGTAACAATTTCATCAGGTTTGAAGCCATGCAAAGGTGGGGAACAGGCCATGCGAAACATGGAATTAAGTCTACATATCTGCAAGGGTAAGCAAACCTTGTGAGAGTAATGCACAAGGCTTCTACAGATTGCATTACAGTGCTGTTGTAGCATCTTATCTCCTCGGGTAACTCAAATGCTTCCGACAGTTTGTATATTTCGCCCTTGGCAAATCTAAACTCTACTAAACATTCGTGATCTTCAATCCTCTCCAGGTCAAATGCGGGATATCGCCAATAGGGCTGTTCCATGTGTAGATTCCTTCTGGGCATCTGTGCATCTAGTAGCAACAAAACATCTTCCGCATCTAAAATAGTATCATCGTACAGTTGCATAATCAATCTGTCCAGTTCAAAGTGAGCTGCCATGTTTTGCGGAAACTAATTCTAATTTGGTGCCAAGTTCCTTAGTTGGCATCCTAGTGCAGCTTTCGTAACCACAATTCTCGAGATGGTGAAACCATGTTAGTTCACAGGCCTCTAGGGGTCGCCATCCTGCGCGAAGGTGTGAATCGTATACACTCTCTAATATCAAGAACAGTTAGGAATAAAAGATACACTCTATTCTCATCTCTGTACAACCGTGTTTAGATATTTTGTGGCTACTGGCATTGAGAATGGAACACAGAGCAGTGGCTTCCTTGATTGAACTGACGGGGACATCAATTCTGTTATTGCAGTTATATTACCCAAAAAACCTTAAACTCTTAACAATAAGTCACATATACAGCTACACACTTACCCCCAACAAACTTCACCAATGCCAAAATTCAGCATTTCATGTAGCACAATTCATCCGCAAACATAAAGATTTCCTATTAACTTCACACATTAACTTCAAGGTATAAACAGCAATCTAGCAAGGAATATGACAGTAAAAATGTCATCCCAATATTGTAAAAGAACCAAGACAATCTAGAGAATAAAATCAATCTGATCAGAGAGGAAGTGTCATGGCAAAATACCCCCGAGGGAAGCTTGAGGAATCTCGCTCAAAACACTGGCATAAACTCTGCAATATGAAATACTTATGAAACAAGAGGTATAAGAGGAAACGGGAGGCTAAGCGCATCTGGGAGTGTAAGTGGATTGCCAGCTTCAACAAGTGGAAGTCGCTCAAGTAAGGAAAAGAAAGAGAGGAAGCCATTTGAATTTGCCCTCCTTACTAATTCCAATGATGATGGCGGAGGAGATAGCCTTCGAAGAGATATGATCCTCGAAAGGGGTGTAGCCACTCTCACTGACGGTGACAATGAGCAAGCAATAAGGGGCAAACTGCGTTCTGCACTTAAGGGAAAGTATTCACATATTGGTACAGATGATTTTGATTTCATCAAAGTATCACAGAAGAAGATTTCACCAATTCATTTAGGAACTGGCACAGAATACAATTACCATGTAGTGAAAAAAATTGCAGGTCAAGGACAGTTGTACATACAAGTGAAGGAAACTGCACAATGTGTGTGTGATGGCTTTCCACAAAGTGATTCTGATGATGACTTACTCAATTCAAATCCTTTCCTTTTCAAAAAAGAGGAACAAAAAACAACACCAGAAAAAGTGGACCTCTCAAAACCAAGTGAAAATTGTAGCAAAGTTCTGGATGTAGAATCAAAGAAAACTAAAATTGATGATGTTAACACTGCAACATTTATCACGATTGCCGAAGATATGCCAGAAGCAATATCTGATCCAACTGAAATTCTGCGCTATTTGCAGAAGAAAGTGGTAACAGGGCGTGAATTGGAAGTCACAAATTCAGGAATTGAGCTTATAGGTGACACTAAGTACATAATTGTTGACAGACAGAATATCGTATCCACAACAATGGAGGAGCTGAGATCAGTAGATGATCCCAGGAAAACATTTCAAGTTGATTTTTATGGTGAACAAGCTGTAGACAGTGGAGGCCCAAGAAAGGAGTGGATCAGATTATGCAACAGGGAGATATCAACAAAGTAGTTTGAACATGGTCTCAAGGAACATCTTTCAGAAGATTACTATTTTGTTGGGCAGCTTGCTGCAATTGCTTTTCTCCAGAATGGTCAGGTTCCAAAATATTGTCCTCCAGATACTTTGCATGAAATGTTGGTAAGTGACACAAACACTGATTCTCACTGTTTGAGAGAGCTTCGGAAGGGTGTAGACACTCTTGGTATGAGACTTTTTTTCAAGAAATTTCCACTTTTGATGGAGTTATTTACCTCTGCTCCAAAGTTGCTAACTGTGAAGTCACTGATTAATCTTCTTGCTCCTAGTTTCTCTGAGGAAGGCTCAAATAGCTATTGTTTTGAAAAAGCAATCTATGCTAAGTTTATCAAGTATATAAGAGAAACAGCTGCTGGACGAAGGTGTGTGAAATTAGAAGATGTGCTAATTTTTGTGACAGGAGCAAGTGAGGAGCCAGTTTTAGGTTTCCAAATGCATCCAAGCATACCATTTGTCCCAAGTGAGCTCACCCCATGCAGCCAGCCAGATGCAAATGGACCAATTGCCAAATCAAGAATCATGGCAGATTTCACACCAAAGGCCATGATCTGTGACAACTCTTTGCATTTGCCAAGAGCTACAGTCAGCGTGGAAATACCAGATGACAATCTCTTGTTCAATTGTTATGATCTTGCATTTGCAAATAGCTACTTTGGGAAAATGTAAATCTACATAAACATTTAGATGGTGTTAATCCAGAAAGATCTAATATGGACATTGGCCACATTCTCTATGGATATGAAGGGCAAACCAACACTTTCCTCATATCCACACCCCTCCCCCCATTATTAATGGTTTTTCATACTGACTTTACAAGTAAAAGTTGCTACTGTTCTGTTATCTTTAGATTTATAAGAAGTCAAACTTTAGTTATGTTATAATCAGGATCATAAGATTTGTGTGCAATGTGCAAAATAAATTAGGGTGTGTAATACTGCAGAGATTACTGTTTACTCACTGAATGTTTCTGCACTATTTGAGTGTTCACCCTGGAAAAATAAAAACACTTGTGATTGTCCCCCAATATTGAACCATGAATATTTTGTTATGTTTAGTCAGATAATATGTTATGTTGTGTTGTACTATGTATTCAATTTCACTTTTCTGATAAATTGGTAGATAAATTTTATTCTGATATTACTGTGCAGCTACGTAACAAATGCATCTGGTACTAAGATTTTTGGCAAACTGCAGAAGAGAATTATGAATGTCTACCAGTCACATTTTTCCACACAGCTTTCTTCAACAGAACCAAGTTTCATTGAACATAATTTAGAACATTAATCACATAAAAAACCTGCATATATATTAATTAGTTTTGTTGAAGAAATTCTAGCAATTCCATGTATATGTCTGCACCAAAACTGTTTGAAACTCTGTTAGGATTACAAATATTCTCAATGATTGGCAAAATGTCCTGCAATGGGTTCGTAAGATCAATTGATGCAGGTGACACAATGACATTGTTGGCTTGGCCAACTTGAAATGGGTCATCCAAATATCCATCATTTATTAGATCTGAGTTATCTCCCACTCCTTCCCTGGCCAAAGGGTTTCTGGGGTCCATCATTCCTGTTAACCATAGTTGATTAGGAGACCATCCATGCTCAGTTGACAGTGGATGATGATTGTGACACGCTTTCCACTCTTCAAGAGCTAAGGTCAACCTTCCCAAAAATACTCTTTGAAGTGCAAACATGTGCATATTGTTTTCAACATCTAATAGACCTGACTGCTCCATTCCATAAAATATATAATAGAAAATGTGGCAAACACATCTATAGACATCTCGCCAAAGTCTCTCAATCCGTTGGTTTCGAGTGGACGAGCCACACATAAAACTTGATTGGCCAGTTCCCCTTTTAACTACCATTGCATCACACACTGCTACATTCTCAACACCATAATCTACCCTTATGCGTGATGGCCACAAACCTCCATCTTCTTCAATTGCTTCTTCAAAATGTTGAAGAACGGTGCTTGCACGATTGTTTGTGGCTGCCTTTAGAAAAATTATTCTTCTTGTTTTTCCATCAATGCAGCCATGTATAACAATCCCCCATCTTATCAGTGAGTGATGGCCATCAATGTGCCAAACTGAGTTAGGCCATGGTACAAAGTATGTCCTTCGAGAAACAAGTGCACCCCATCGTAAAGCAGTGTTTCTAGGGTCCACACGGTTTATGCTTTCTCTAATTCTTTGGCGTTGTATGTGGTATCCCAGTGCCCTGAAATGCCCCCTAAGATAAGACTCCCCTGTTGTAGCACCATGAGTTCTGTTATAATCTTTAACAATGGTGTCAATTTCATCATTTGTTAGTGGACTAAAACTCTGCAAATCTTGTAATCCATAATGGCTAACTCTGCGAGCAATTGTCCAATGTGACACTTTCAACATTCCAGAAATCTTATTCCAGGAAAGGCCATACTCCCCTCTTAGTTCCTCAAGCAATTCTGGTGGTATAAAATAGGAGGGCCTCCCTGGTGCGCCGGTTTGCAGACGCAATGGCTGCTGTTTATAGCACAGTTGAACCTGTTTTCTTTGACTAAATAAGCAAAACTTAGCCTCTAATTCAGAAAATATCGACTCCAGTTCACCTAAAATACGACTATCGTCATCATCATCAGCTGCATTTTCATTTTCAGATACTTTGCTTTTGATATTACAGAGTAGAGCACTAGTTTGATGTAACAGGCATTCATGCAGTTCCAGTTGTGACATATCTTCGATATCGTCACCCAGACTTATTTCTGTCCGTTCTAAAACACTGCAAAGATACTGTTCTATCTCCGTTCCAAATTCAGCAGCCATTTTATCGATTTCGAGGAAAGGAATCGCAATGGCAACAACAACAGCAACAACGGAGATATTAAATGGAAGTATTAAATGGAAATATTGAATATTAAATGAAAAGATTGAATTATTAAATGGAAATATTAAATATTAAATGAAAGTATTAAACAGAAGTATTAAATATTAAATGCATACGCATTAAATATTGAATAAAGAAGTATTAAAGTTAAAACTAAATACATTATTGAATATTGCTACATACGGGCTGGCATAGTAAAGCCACAACCAGAAGAGAATGTGGAAACAAGGTTTGTTAAAGTCTTTTTTGATGGTAACTTCAACAGCTTTGCTAAAATCCTGAAAGCTTTCCCACTTATGTGGTATAAACTTAGAGCCATTGCCTTATATGAGTCATCATAGGCAAGTAGCTCTGGAGTAATAGCACCTTCTTGTAGCTGAAAGGCCTTGGTAATTTTCTGAGCCTTTGTTAGATTTTGCAGAGCATTTGTCTGCTTTTCACTTTTGATCTTTTTTCTAAGGTGTGTGATCTTTTTCCATTTAGTTGTCACAATTGACCTCAACTTGTTTTTCCGAGGTGTGCTAGCAGACAGACTATCAGGAGTCTGAACAGACATATCATTGGTGACTTCATCTATGTTTGAGGTCCCTACTTGTAAAAGAAGAGACAACAGAATATAAAGGCTGCAGTCCACTGACTATTTGTACTGTTCAAAGCAAACATGCTGAACAATGTGTTGTTACAACTAGCTCATGTTTGAAGTAGGAATAACATTTGATACTAAATGTATGGGTTATCTGGTAAGCTTTTGCTAAAACCAATGTGCTCCTTACTGCACCACATTGTGTATGTCCCTGCTTGTATGAAAAAGTAAGTCAGTAATCCCAACTGAATTGTAATCTATTGAACATGCTGTAAGAGAGAACATACCATCTAAAAAAGTTGTTGATGGCTCATGTTTATCATGATTTGAAGCTTTATGTACCTTTTCTCCTGAAACAGTCAGTCATTTATGAATATTAGTGGGGTAATGCAAGAGTAATGCTGAGATGTGGGGCAGGGGGACAAAGTTTGATAAGGATACAATTAGGGCTTTTGTCCTTTCTAACATACATTCTATAGATATGATACATAAAATGACTCAAAAACAACTCGTGTGTCTTGTTTCTTGGGATGTTCTTCTTATGGACTTGTAGATGAAACTATCTAGACAATGGCACAAAAGTATGCTGTAAGATTTAAGTGCAAATTTACCTAATTGCTTTGAAGGTGGTGCTTTTCATTTACATCCAATTGTAGGGGGTGGATTTGGAATAGTAAATATTGTAGGAACAGCATCTCTAGCCAATCTAGTACGGATAATGGAGAACTTAGGGAGAACTTGCTGTTCAAAATGGTTCGAGCAAAGAGCACACTTCTTCCTTAAGTAAGATGGCATCTTATTAAGCAAGTCCAGTCTTCGGTAGTTCTGTAGCCACAGTTTGCACCTAAAAATCAAATCAGTTCAAAGTGTCATTAAAGTGTTATACTATTGAGCTGACTCAAACTCTAGTGCAATAACGGAGAAGAAATGATTGCGAAATATCACAGTGTGCCTACTACTGAATACACTGACAGCTTACCAGTGGAAATCCAATGGGAAGTAGTGAAAACTGAGTTCAGGATTAGACTTCTTATTATTGCTGCAGTTTATTGCTGAGCAGTACACTGTCGAGTTCGATCTAGAACGCTTCTCACAAGACAGTGTTAAGGTTTTAACCACTCAATTCACCAGATCGCCATACAAAGTCCTACTCCTCAGAAACTTTTTACTTGGTTAACCTCGATTTCATGTTGCGCATGTGCTCGGACAAAGCGCCCACTTTTGAACAATAGAGTTTCCCTTCTGCCTATTCTGTGGTCAAACTGACTGCTGTATGTGTAAATGATGACATGATGTGTGTGTGTATGAGAAATTAAGCTCTTACTACTGTTGAAGTGACAGAGGACGTAAGTTGTAAAGGTACAAAAGAGCAAAGAGTGCCCTCGGTGATCTAATATTTATGACGTATAGTGGGTGTGATGGAAAGGGTATGTTCTGTGTGAGGAAATGGTGGAAGTATCTATTTTAGGGTAAGTAATGTGTCAGTTTCTGAGAGGAGAAGAAAAACCCATGTACCTCTGAGTGATGTAAGGGGGAAAAGACATCGTTGTTTTGCAGGGGTGGGGTTATCACATGATTAACAGACAGTGTGTCATAACTCGGGTGGATGTACAATGTGGTCTTCAGTTTAAGGGTGAAGAGGTGAAAGCTACGGTAGTGCAGTTAGAAGAGCAGATGGATCCATGAATAAAATTATGAATTAAGATTAACAAACCGGGAACAGAGCTGAAAAGGGCAGAGAGAAAACTGGATGCAGTGGAGGACAGCCTGTGCATAGCTCGATCAGCAGTTGTGTTGTACATAGCATAAAGACAATAGCTTTGGTAGTATGTGCACGTGATCAGGGAGCCATTTTGGTACTCCGGCCATGTCTCTAGCTGATCACATGCCCAGCCTATTCATTTGATACTTTTTCCATTTCATTTTTGCTTTATAACCTTATATGGACAATTTTTGGACTGCTATCATGCTATTGTTTCTCGTATGTAAAAATTATAAGTAACTTCTGTCACAGTCAGTCAAAAAGTGACTTTGCCAAGATTAGATACAATTTTCGGATGAAAGCTTAGACCTGAAGCTAGAAGGTAAAAGCCCAAAAGCCAAGATGCACTGACAAGTTGCCAATCGCTGTTTAGTGATTCTTGTGGTTAGAATTTTTCTTGCTCTTGCCATTTGCCAAGTTGACAAAAGAAGTCATGCATTCTCTGCATCTGATGCTGCTGTTAAGAGTGTAAGGTTGTCAGTTTATTAGTTTGATTGATCTGTCTACATTTTGAATTTATTACTAGCCTTCGAATTCACATCTGTGATACCCCCTTGAAAGTGTTATGACACTGGTGCTTGCCCATGTGAGGAGTTAGAGATTTTAGCCCCCCTGTATTTGAAGATTGCATGACTTTTTTGTGATTTTGAAGAAGAAAGAAGACGTTACTTTGTTCATTACTATTCATTATGATTTTTACTTTGTATTTCATAAGATATTCAAGACTTTTGTTAGTTGATGTTAACAGATATTGCGAACTAGTTTTCTCTCATGATTCATTCCTTTTTGAAGATTTTTCGCAACTATGGCAGACATCGGTGATCAGGTAATCGAGTTACAAACCCAAATGACTGCGGTTCTTGGTGACCTAAAGGGAAATGCTCAATCAGGACTATTTAGGCAGCCCCCGTTTCATGGTTTCCCAAATGAAGATGTTGATGAATGGCTTCTTACGTTTGAGCTTTTGTCTAACTTTTATGGGTGGTCTAATGCAAAGAAACTTGGAGCTTCACCTTTGCTTCTGGGAGGAACCGCCCTTGCCTGGTTTCAGGCTTTGCCAGCTGAGTCCTTAGTCAACTTTAAAACCTTAACAGATGCACTAAAATCTCGTTTTGGTGCACAAAACCTTGAGGTTGCCTTTCACCAAGAACTTTATGCAGGAAAGCAAGGCTGTAATGAACCCCTTGCCTTGTATACTTAGGATATGATCAAACAATGCCAGCAGTTGTCACTCTCTGAGAATGAAATGATGAACGTTGTTATTTATGGTTTGGTGGATGACCTACGGGATCACATAATTCTCAGCCAGCCAAAAACATTTGCCGAGGCCCAAAACCTTGCTCGCCTATGAAATGCCGTAAAACGTGCCTCATGGGTGCCCAGCTCCCTACCTGCCTCATGGGATAAGAATGCCCTGCAAGAGCAACAAATAAAAGAGCTCGAGGGCCAAGGTAATCTCCTCATGTCCATTGCTGTGAAAAAGAATGAGCATTGTGCTAGTTTGCCAAAACCCGTCCAAGCTCTCGAGGCAAATATGCACATTGCCACAAAACGGCAAAGAAACCCGTTTTTCCCTGACCCCCAGCCCTCAGTACTTTCAGCTAGTGATTTTTATTCACTGAAAACCGACATAATAGTGCTGTCAATGCCTGTTTGAAAAATGCAGGCAACATGCTAAAATGTTTTGCTTCAGGCACAAAACCTCACCCTTCCCACTTTGTTCAGAAGTTTGCCTGTGGCTGTAATCTTAGAACAACTGACGGCCAGCCAATGTTTTAATTATTGTCAGCGACTTGCCATGTTTCAAAGTATTGCCATTTTTGGACACAACCCCAGCCGCCAATGCCTCTAAGCCAATATCAGGAGCCGATGCAACGTCATTCTAATTTCCAGCCATCTTATAGTCATCAGCCACGGTCTCAAGATCAGCCTCAGCCTCAGCCTCAGTTTGGTGGCCAGTACCAGAACAATCATGCTTTAAACCCTCCCGCATCTTCCCAATGGGTGAACTGAAGGCCCCAAGCTTTACTGACTGTACCCCCCTACAACCGGAGGAAGACACGTTTGAGGAATGGACAAGGAAGCATATGGGTAGGAGAAATGATCATGCTTGTGTAAAGAATGAATCCCTTCCCAAAACACATTGATATTCCGTGTATTGAACTTTATCATGACTTTTTGCCGTCCAACGTTTTGATTTGGCGAACTGCTTGTAGACAGCCCTGTAAAGCATTAGTAGACACTGGAGCTGCAATTACTTTTATTAGCGAACAGTTTTTCGTTACTGTTTTGCAAGCAAGTTTTGCGATCCAAACATGCAAGAAGATCGACAGCATTAAAACTGCAGATGGGAGCTAAGTACCTGTCATTTGTGCAGTATATTTTCTGTTGTTGCTAGGTGACAGCGAATATTCGTGTAAAGCAACAATTGTTCCAAGTGTAGCCTATAGCATTGTGCTAGGATGTGACTTTCTTCATAATAGTGGCACCATGATCGATGTCAAAGGGTCTTTCATGACTTTTAATGGTTCTAACATTGTTAAGATCTTAAAAGGTAACAGACCTCTTGTGCTTTCTGATATTACAACTACAACATCTTACATCATTGGTGCTAATTCAGAAACACTTATTCCAGCATTTGTCAGATTAATTGAAGCCAATACAAAACTCTCTGATCGTTATCTATTACATGTTGTAGCCTCTTTTTCATTACCCGATTCAGATGGAATGGTATCACTTAGAATCCTGAATCCTACTGAAACTCCCATTTTGTTACATAAAGGGACATCTGTTGGTTTATTTTCTGAAAGGCCCCCGATGACACTGTGTCATCCCCTGAACCCACTTATTGCAAAGCTGTAGTCGATTCTCCAGGGCTTAGTAACCAGGATTGTGAAGAACCATTGCTTTCTACATTTAAATGTTTACCAAGTGATACCCTGTCTGCTGCAGACAGCGGCCAGTTAAGTGAACTATGCGAATATAAAGACCTTTTTGTGAGTTCAGGCTTAGATTTAGGCATACATCATTAGTTCAACATAAAACTTGACACTGGTAGTGCCCAGCCCATTAAACAATCTCCTTATTGAGTTTCACAGAGGCAATGTGCAGAGATATACAATCATATTGCTAACATGCTAGATCAAGATATTATTAAAAGTTTTTCAAGTTCGTGGAGTTCCCTGGCAGTATTGCTCAAAAAGAAAGACGGAAGTACTCGCTTTTATATTGACTATCGTAAATTAAACACAGTTACTAAGAAGGATAGCTACCCCCTGCCTCATATTGATGATGCCCTCAATGCTCTCTCAGGATCCAAACATTTCAGCACTTTAGACTTGCGACTTAGTACTGATAGCCCGCTAGATATGGGCTCCTCTAGCCCCAGTTCAACAGTTGCAGATTAGCCTTGGCAAGACTAACACCGAGCCCCCATCAAAGCATATGGTCTGCATTCTCCATGACCATGGATGAAAAACGCTTGCATAGGATCACGAGAGGGTGACGTCATGCGCCTCTGCGTATGAGCATGTGACCTTCAGCCTTGCACTGTTACAAACGAACAAAGTGCGAGAAAAAATTCTGCTAAAAATGCTCAGATACCTGTGCTAGGCTACAGGGCTCTAAAAGAAGATGATTTATTAAGAAAAGCCCCATCTCTAAGCTAGTCTCAATTATATGACATAAGCATAGAATTTTTGAAACTACTCTTTTCAATGACGAATTAACCAAACTACACAATGTAATATTCCCACTTAATTAAATTCTAGCTTAAGGAGTCTTCTGAAATCTAGTGGCATTGGTTTAACATCTTTTAATAGAAAAGGGTCAGCACTGATAAATGAGCATGCTATAAGGGGAATGAGGTGAATCTGAAGGCAACTGCAGTAGCAATAAACCCACAAGGCAATGTCATTGAATCTGCCTGAAAAAGTCATAATTACAGATCATGTAAGGTTTAAAATGGAACCCTTCTAATGAGATAGGATGTATTCATTGTTACTATGTCCATTGGTGAAATAAGATGACATAGAGAAACTAGGAGTATGTTGTAATAGTATGTTTTTTACATATGAATGTGTATAATGTTTGTTCTCCTATGTTGTTCAATTTTACTTTTAGTTTTCGGGTTTCATTGTCTCCACTTGCTTGATTTCCATGCTTGTTTTTTGTGTGTCCTGTGTCCAGTCACAAGTACTCGAATCTTTGTCTGACTTCTGTAATAAATTAGAGTAGGATTAATGGTTGTTGAAACATACTTTAGTTTCTGTGTTGACTGAAACAACGTCTAATATACGATTTACAAATTGTATTCATTACAGTATATAGTCACTTGTTAATTAGGCAGTTATCACAAAGTTTTCTTCATATATGTTAAAGAATATGCAATCATTGAACAACTGTTATAGAATGAGTGGGAGAAATGTATAAATGCATTTGGCTTGTGTAGCCTGAAATTGGAATAGCTAGGATTATGTGCATGTAGGTAGTGCTGCAGGTATGTGACACTTACTTCACATATTTGACTGGTTGTCCTTCAATTGTGACCATATGGAAGTGCACGGTTTGTTCCATCTGAAAAAGTTGGAAAATTCTCCATTTAATAGGTTTTTTTCCTACTTACGTCATAGGCGCGCGCGACCGCAATGCATCCTGGTAGTAGTGGTCACGCAGTATCATCTGAGAAGTTCATTCCTACAGCGTTTGCGAAGAAAACAACTCAAAAACATGGATAAAGTGGAGTCACGTCAACCAGTATCATCGCAAAGTCAGTTCCCCAGCTTTTCTAAAAGCTCTTGCACGGGAACAAGTTCTGCTGAAAGCGTTGCAGAGGAACGTTCCTGCTCAAAAGATCAGGTGAACTTGGCTCGGCCGTTTGAGGGGAAGGATCATTTTGAAGGCTGGGCCAAATCATTGGAATTCTTCCCTGGTGTCACGAGTGCAAGTATCAATGATAAACTTGTGGAAGATGCTTGTAGTATGAAAGGAAATTCCTCTGTTAGGACAAGCAGAAATAAAAAACTTGGCTATCGACTGTAGAAAGAAGGGTATGTAAAAAATGTGCTCACCAAGCCAAATGTCAAACAACATATCATAAAGTTCCTTGTTAAAGCAAGAGTACATGCTTCTATGAAGAACACCTTGTACAGTGTTTGTGTTCACCTGGATCAAGAAACCGGGGAAATAGTGTATTCAAAATGCCATTGTAAAGCAGGGCAGTGTGGCTGCTGCAAACATGTGGCAGCACTTTTATTCACACTTCTTGACTATACAAATATGGAGTTGAAGAGCATACCAGCTACATTGACATGCACTCAGGTGGCTCAAAAGTGGCATCAGCCTTTGTCAGCAAATATGACTCTTAATCATGCTGTCAAATGTAGTGAACTCATTTTTGAAAAAACAGAGGTTGGGAAAACAAAAAAGAGATCTGTTAGTGGAACAAGAGATGCTTATTGTGCAACACCTCCTTGTGCACTGAAAATTACAGAAGATGATTTGACGACTTTGACAAACAATTTAAAAGCTGCTGGCAAGGCAGCTCTATTTTTTGGAGCTGTTGCATCAAATACTTTCAAGCCATCTACACTATTTCAGACATCTAGCTCATTAGGAGTGGCCAAAGTGAATGAAAAAGCAGGTGACTTGAAGGATAATATAGAGGAGGCAGCCAATACCAATGGAAAATCTGTCTCAGAAATGATTTTTGAAAATATTGTTCACATTTATGGTACTGCTCTAACTATGGAAAAGCTTTATTTTGATGAAGAAAACACAGTTAAACTAAAAAGTGCATTTTATGTTGACATAGAAGAGTGCAAAAGGATTTGTACTGAGACTACTACCCAATCTGAAAGCACAGTTTGGTATGCTGAAAGGTCAAGAAGATTAACAGCATCACTTTTTGGCAAAATAATGAATAGAAGGAAAAGACTTCATCCAACATCCCTCATCAAGTCTATATTGGAAACGAGACCAAAGCCAAATGCTCTGCGGATACCTGCTTCCTTACGATGGGGCCTGGACAACGAGGAAGTAGCTATTCAGCAATACCAAAGCCTGACCAAATGCAAAGAAAGTGGGAAATGTGGATTTGTGATCAACCCTAAATGGCCATGGCTTGGCTGCAGCCCAGATGGGGTAGTACTTGAAGGAGATAAAGTTGTTGGTTGTGTGGAGGTGAAATGCCCATATGCATAAAAAGATTTAACTCTAAGAGCTGCTGCAGAAAGTGATAAATCATTCTTGTAAACATTACAAATGGAAAATTGACTCTAAAAATAAACCATAACTATCATTATCAGTGCCAGGGTGTTATGAACATTTTGGAACTTCCATGGCTAGACTTCATTGTGTATACCACAACTGACTGTCACATTGAAAGGGTTTTTAGGGACAACATACTATGGGGTGAAATGATGCAAGACTTGTCAAATTTTTATGCATTACATATTATCCCAGAAATCTAGAAATCTAAACATTCATGATAATTGTTTTGCATGCTTTAATATTTAGCTCAACAAGATAACTTATTCTGAAAGTTGTTTAGGAATATACTCTTAGGTCTATAATAACCCCACCCCCACTTGTTCTTTCCAAAACAATCTCAACCCTCAACGTATGACTACCATTGTTTATACATTAAGACAGATTGGTACACATTGAAACCAACTTTCCAACTGTATGCTTATTGTCAAGCCTTTGTTCATTACCCCTTAAGACATTTTCTGACCCCCTACGTACTAGGATATCCCACTTATCCAGCACCCAAGAGCATCTGACCCATGATCAGTTAGCCCATTGTCATAAAAATATAATTTATGTCTGTTTCAGATCATTCTTCAGTACCTAATTCCTGCAATAGTTTCATTAACAGAGTAACTCCAGTCTGTGATGAAATAAAATAAATGAGGAAACACTATTGCACCAGATTCTTAGCTTGAAACCAAATAAAGCAATTGGTGATGACATGATATCAGGAAAAGAACTTAGATCTGGGGGTAAATCTGTGGTGCCAGGACTCAAGGGACTTTTTATGAAAAGCTTTGAGACTGGAAAGTTTCCAAATACTTGGAAAACAGCTAAAATTAGAAGTACTTTTAAAAAGGGAAAGCAGATTGAAAGGGAAAATTACATACCACTATCACTTTTGAGTACACCAGGAAAGATCCTAGAAGGTCTAATCTGCATAAATTTGGACAGCCACTTAAAAATAAATGGAGCTCAAACCCCAAAACAATGGGGATTCCAGGAAGGCAAATCAACAGAATATCTATTACTTCACATGACAGCTCTTTAAAACTGTTAGGAATGTTTGTAAAACGTTTTCTTTATTTTAGTAGACAGCAGGTCCATATCAGCTTAATAGCTGCCTTTTTAGGTAACCTGCTTTAACAAATAGCAAATGTATGTATGTATGTATGTTCTTATCTTTGCAACCTTAGCGGGACTTGACATCACTTACTCACCTATATTAGTGGGACCTGATCATTTATCGGGACTTACATTGGGTCCCGATAAATTTCAAGTGTCTAATGCGGTCCTCAAGCATCAATAGGTAGTTTGTTTCTCATTTTGGAAAAGTCCTGCTAATCTACCAAAAGGCCAATTCTAGGGTGTGTCCAAAATAGTACCTTAGCGGGACTTGGATTAAACTCCCGCAAATGTGTAGAAGTATACATTTATTTGGTCTCTTAGCAACCCTGGTGTCCAAATAAATACCATCAGGTCAGTTTCTCGTTGCTAGAGTGCTTAAACTTGCTTAATCACATGTCCCGCGAATGTGCATGTGTAAACATTTTCACTTATGGTCCCACTAAGGTACCCAAATTTCCATACCTTAAACTTGTATCGGAGCACACAGGTGATCTTCATAATTTCAGCTACTCTGGCTAGCCCTCGAGTCATCAGGTCTGTTTCCATCAATAGAGCGAGCATATATCAACATTTCTTATGTCATATCTAAGTAACTTAATAATTTAACAATAATTTTCATCATCTTAAATTGTTGTCCATGATAGGCAAGTGCATATACAGTAATTCATATAGTAATCATAATATATCTAAAAGTCATAATTCAGTATACATCTAGTAGACATCAAATTTCCACCAGTTGTTTGTGCGACTGAATTTTACCTTTAGCACAACTTCAACTTGCAATCCTCTTCTTGAACGTGAAATAAAATTTGCTTGGCGTTAACTCTTCACATGTGCAAATATGAGAAGTAAAAAGTTACAAATTGATCAGTATTTTGCGAACAGCAGTCTTGTACTGGATAGTATCATAAATCGCCGTTTCTAAGTACAACTTTGTCTTTACGTTCATACCATTTGCTACTACTTGGAATGCCTAGTTCCTTCTGTAATTCTCCTTGAAAACAGGGAGATATGAACCCTAATTAAACAATACCTTATAAGAAAACAGAACCGGTGCCTCACAGGGATGGGGAGGCAGCGTGTTCTTTCTTCTCTCCAGAGCGATCCTTCTTATTTCTCAACTTTGGATAAGAAAGTGCTTCCGTTGTGTAACATTGTGTTTTATATCATGCCATTGCCCTTCATTGTAACAGACGACATTTTCAGTCTTGATCTCTATACTGGTGACTTGTTTATTCATAGGCATAAGAGTCTATTGATGAGGGGCTATTGCCCCCTTGTGAAACAGAAGTACATGTCATTCCCGCAATGTCTTTAGACAAACAACTATCTTATGGGGACGCACTGTAACCCACCAAGGCTAAACAACAACTCAATCGGGCCACAAATCAGTTAGTTGGGAAGACCTTCTGTGGCCCCTTACTTTCAGGCCCCCCAAACCCACATGGATACTTCCGATTGTTGGAAATCAGTTTTACAATTACCTTGAATCCAGATTTAAGCTTAGCTTGCATCTACTTGCTATAAATGTATATATGTATATAAAAGAAGTCTACATATTTAAAATATAAACCGATATATTTAGTGGCATCTGCAGTTCCATTCCGCTTCTAGTACCAAAAAGAGTAAATCAGTTATTTTAATTATTAATGGAGCAATTAATTGCACAACTATCTGCATATTCCTTAATCTGCTGGATTAGCCCATTTTGTCATACCTGCAGTAGCATATAGAGAAAAAGTCGCATTTTTGTCTATAGCTAAGTGTTGGGCTCCATTTAGAGAAAGGTCATATTCTAGTATACGTAGCGAATACTAAACTAGACTAGACAAACGGTACTCAAATACAGATTCATTTCAACAAATGCTTTCTTTGGTTAGCTTTAATTATATTGTTAATTTGGCTGCGTATCTTCATCCAACCCCTTCTCTGAAGAACTTTTAGTTCCGGTCTACCATTCCATTCGGTTTTTGGGGGTAACACTCCTCGTAAAATGTAACTCCCAAAACATAAGTGAAGTGCTTCCAACTCTTCCTTTGACCATGGCACCCAGGTCTTTTTCTTACCTTAAAGAGTCAATGTTAGGTATGCATGTAACCAATATGATTATAAATTACATTAAATAATCACAAGCATTGTGCTTCGTGCTCTACCGCTCATTTCACTTGGCAGTTGGTATAAAAATGCATCGAAATAACATTGAAAATCTATACATAGGGGAACAGCACTTACTTTGGCATGCTCTTTTGTAGTCAATTGGCTCCTTTACCATGAAAAAATTGGAAATTGATATTATATTATTTTCGGCAGCTTCACCAGCTTCAATAAGTCTCAAAAGTTAGGCATTTAGGCAACATTACAGGGCGCATAACGTTCCTTTTATCAAACAAGAATGGTTAAACATGGAAGTAAATAGAATCATATAACAAAGTCTGATTTCAAAGAGGCCCATTGATCCTTGCTTGAAATCACTACTACTGTTTAAAGATGTAATATTTAGCACACCATAGGTAAATGTTGAAAACACAGTAAACCCTCTTCAGGATAAACTTTAACCCACCTCACTTGATTCAACAACTTCCGAAGACCTAACTATAAATGAAGGTTCTTCAGCACCTAGAATATGCCAACATATGAGAGATATAATGAAATGAAATATGCTAGTAGGAAGCAGGGATGATCTTCATAATTTTGCCTTTAGATGCAGTGATCTTCACAATAGTATCAATATCAATGCCACTACTATCCATATGTTAAAATAAGTGACAATTTGCAATTAAGTAGGACATGAAAGCCAGTCAGTTGCAAAGAAATATATCAATTCATTTGGCTTTTCTTACAGCCCTACTTTTGAGCCAGAAAGCAGCGAAGCTTTAGTTATCATAGTTAAAGAAATCCAAGGTAAAGTAGAGTTTCACAACAAAGCTTAGCACATGCCTTACAGGTTCAATATATAATAAGGCTGTTCAGCACATTCTGATGTCTCATATGAGCAACCTCATGTTATATTGAAATCTCATTCTCTGAATTTTTCAGTAATGTGACCTTTTCTCCAACTTGGAATCATTTCTTTTTCAAATTAAGAAGTTGAAACGTAGATTGTACTAGAAGAGGATTGACATCAACTTTGGCATCAAACAACCCACTACTTAGGCATTTCAAATTTTTACCTTCGGTCCGTTCTGTAATGTCAGCCATTCTTTTATTCAAAAAATTGACTCCATCGTCTTTGGCAATCAAAACTTTTGCCACTTTCGTAAGCTCAACTGTGCTTTCCTCCTGCCGGTACCATTGCTTATGGACGTGTACGGAATGACCCAAATGGTTTGACACCCAAGTCAATTCCACCTCGTTCATATCCAGCAACTGCAATGTAGTTGCCAGCTCTTTTCTGATCCTTGTTGAGGTTATCAACTCTGGTTTGGCAAGGGAAGCTTTCGATGCCACAGATTTCACTGTTTGCCAGCCATCCAAATGATTTAATGAGTCTTGAAATTGCCTTGCAAAAACACATTTATTGTTTTGGCAAACACCACCAATTTCTCTTTTCCTGACAATGCAGCTAACTGCTGCTACAGTTTCACCAGTGAACAGGATTGGTACTTTTCGTCGTCGTTTTCCTGTAATATAAACAACCTTGAGCCGATCTGCAAGGTGTCTTTCTGCTTCAGTGAGGAAGGAGATAGCTTCGTTCCTTTTCCACTTGTCGTTTATAGCATCTTCCCATTCCTCCAATGTTAAAGCGGGTGGTTCTCCACCTCTTCTAGCGTTAAATGTTATTATCCTGCAAAGTGTAGCCTCTGCAAGTTCTCTCCATTCTGTTTTGCCAAACTCTTCTACTTTGAGAAGTCAGTTGATTTCACCTTTGCAATATTCTCACAGTAGCTTTATATCTTTGGCAAGAGGCAAGTTTTGAGGAGCTTTGTTTCTATTATTATCAAACTGAATCCGAACACGTGTTGTATATACGTTCCATTCGGACTCGTAAAGTTCTAAAAAGTTATTGCACTTTTTTATCAGGGAATCATCCTCTGTTCTTAGCCCCATAGATCGTGCAACTCTCGCCAAATGCTGCAATGCGTAGCCCAGCTTTACAAAAAGGCTCGGCACCTCAATCTCTGCTTCGTCATAGCCTGTTAGGACTTTTACTGATTGAACCATGAGGTCCCACTTTTTTGGATCTATTAGGTCTTTCGCAGCCAGATTAGCATTCTTGCTTAGCTCTTGTCCTTTTTCGAGAAGCTTTGCCAACGATTTTAGTTTGTAGGAAATTTCACCTTTCCTTCGAAGGCCATCTCTCTCCATCAGAATTGCCGCATATGTCAGAAGCAACGGGTCAGTTTTTATTATCAAGGTATATACATCTTGGTTCATTTTGGAAATGATACCTTCCATCACATCTCTGTGTCTTTCGTTATTGATAACTGACGCTGCCAATAGCACTCTGCTATTTTTCAAAATGTTGTGACCAGGTTTCTGGCTTGGTTCTTTTGCCAAAATTTGTGCAGGACAATGCTCTGCGTGTCTCCAAAGGAACCTTGCCTTGAAAAAACCAAAGCATTGAGGACACGGCGATACTTCATCGTCATTTTTGTTTCTTCGTACTGCTATGGCTTTCGATTTTACTTTTAAATTGCTTACTGATTCTGAATAGTCCCCCTCTCTCCTTATTCGAGCGAAGGCAGCTCTCCTCTCTGTGGAGTTTAGTGGGAACGCCAGTGCTTGAGCTACCTCCGATTCATTCGAATGGCAGGTTTCCAAATGTCTTGGCATTTTGTACAGCTTTTTGTCACAAAATTTACATATGTGCTGTCGTCTGCCATCTCTGTGTGTGGTCTCTGGAGATAGAAGATCATTATGTACTGAGTGCTGGTAACTGAATTTTATGGATTGAAATATATCACAGCATTAATTTGAGGTATTCCTCAACTTGCAAATTACAGATGGGAATTTGGTCAAAGCTAGAGAATGTGGTAGTTAAACGAATACCTCACTTAGTCGAGTTTAGTGGAAAGGTAAGAAACAGGTCTGACTTATCAAGGCTATGCTTAGTGATCTTCGAAGTGTTGATGCAAATAAAATATGCAATTATGTTCCTAAAGACCAGTTTTAGGATTTGAACATAACTACGTGTTCCATTGGTACTTAAATGGGTGCAATTTTTATCTGGTTCAAGAGCGATTAAGCTATAATTTCAATTAAAGAAGACTCCTTTCAAACCGATTCTCTATTTTCTTCTCTTTCCCTGACAATAGTAAAGTTAAAAAGTGTTTCTCACTAGCCTTCGGATTCTTTAGGTTTCATCTCCTTCATCATAATCCGTTAATTTTCTTTTACCCATATGGACAACGTTTGTTTTGGAATTTCATGCTTCCGTGAGATTGCAGCACACTTTCTGCTTTTTACTACCTTCTTTTTGAAATTTCATGCTTCTCTATTATGTTTCGCCTGTGCAGCCTAAATTTTCTTGTGCCAAGTGAGGACATTGTAGAAAACCAATAAACCATCGCAGTCAAAACAGCCGCTTCAAGTAGAATACTCAATTGGTTCTGCACACATTTCAAGAATATGCATTTGATTCTCATAAACACGTAAAACCCTGACTTTTAACAGAAGCTCAAAACCTTCGAGCATCAAAAGATGCATTTTGCAAAAAACTGATTATGTAGTCCGAGTAAAGCTGAGTATACAGGCTAAAGGGATATACAGAATCTGCATGACGAGTGAATCTAACTTATCCTGAGTATGGCAAAAACGATGTATCTTGGCTTGTTTTTGGTTTGTAAATTCAACGGGGTTTAAAATCAGGTGATCTAAGCGAAAGTCCGATTTATCCAGCTGTAGACTTAACGGGATTTAACTATATTGTAAAACCATTTACTTACCGTAGTGGATACCTTTTTCACTCCATATTGGTGAAGGATTCCCATGCTCTTGCGGTTGAGCATCCTCGACAGGATTCACATCTTCCCCTGCAAGACGTATAGTTGAAGATGGCTCTTCATTTTCTGAAATGTCTTCTTCCTCACTGTCCTCTTCACTTGATGGAAGGTAATTGCTGCCTTCATCTGAAGATTCGCTCTCGTTAGCCTATCATGATATGACATTATCTTTTACAACTATTTGGACATGCAGTTATTTAGAAACATTTAACCAAAGATCAGTTTTACACTTAATGAGAGACTAATTTCGGCCACTGACAATTCAATGTTAGCCATAGTAACTTTCCTTTTCTTTACTTATCCAAATGCTTTACGAAACTAGATAACAGATAGAAACATTGTAGCTATGATATGCTACACACTAAGGCATACTTATTCCGTCTTTGGAAACAGAGAGCTGTTATTCTATTACTCCTGGGTGCATAGTAAAATGGGGGAAAGCTTGTTAATTTTTCAGTTTTTTTCCTATCCTCCGGACCTTTTAAAGACCCCCCAGCTTATTACTTCTAGTAAGTTTAAGTGTCAACGGCCCATGTTAGTTCAATGTCCCCACTTGAACAATTTCCAACAAATGCATAACTGCACGAAGACGCATTTCGGAACGTATTCAACGTTGACAGGAAGGCAAAGGAGCATTAGAAGCTGACACTGGTCAAGAGAACAAACAACACCTGGATCACCCAAACCTTTAGAAAAAGTAATTGATACAATCTGCTAACGTTTACTATTTTGTTAAAAGAGTGCATTTATAGACGTTAGTTGACCATAGAACATAGTGTTCCTATCTGGAAAACCCACCCTGATAATAAGATGCCCGTTTATCAGTTTTTCAAAACAATTCCCACCCCCTCCCCTAACTATTACGATCTACCTTGTATTAAACACCCTAGAGTAAAGATGTGCCAAGACATTTTCCTTGGAGGGTGTCCTGACGAAACTTATGAAATATGTCATTTTTCATTAGCTTTATTGTAGCACAATAAGACAATGATGAAAATTGCTAGTAACAGCACATCATCTGCATTGTCACAAAAAGAGAGATGACTACGCCAACCAGAATCAACATAATAAGCAAAAAGCATGCTGAAATTTCGTCACTCCTAATTCAAGCTGCATTGTCTCCCACATGATCACCTTTTGCACACTTTCTTCGATCCCGAGGGACCTGGTGTTCCCCCACTCACAATGACAAATCGATGTAAGCTATGATAGATCTATGGTAGTGCATTCAAAGAGAGGGGACAAGGGGCAATAGTTTAGATCATTAGTGTTTCTAATGAAATTTTGCTAGCTTTGGTAGGTTGTTCTTACCTGGTGTATAATGCTGTCAGGAATAGGAGATTCGTCATCTGAGTCTGTATCATCAAACAATGGAAAGTCTCCATGGATCCCAGAGTCATTCAAAATTCCCTGTAAGTGAGAAGGAGCCATATACAACACCCATATACTACAGGACTTAGAGGTTTTAGGGAAGGTATCCTAAAAGGCAGACCTATCAGGGGTCTGTCAGAGATGCATGCTAGGACTTGATGAAGGACGTGCTTGAAAGGAGGAAGGGCACAGCAGTTGCGCAGCACTAGAGTTACACCCTACATGCTGATGTATTGCAGCAGATCTTGAGTAGTACTTACAGGTGGGTTTGATATGACACCAGAACGAGAATTCGCTTCAGGTGAATCATGGACACTGCAATCCCGAGATGATGAAGATTGACTCTGTGTCTTTTCCTACAAAGACAGGAGCAGTCTTGTAATACTATTAAGAAGTGTTTAAAGATGGAAAAGTTCTATTACGCAGCAAACACAAAGTTTTCGAAGTATTAGCTACTGTTGTGCGTAAGAATATCCTGGATTCTCAAGCAACTCGTAAATGCATTTTGTATGGGCAGAGATCAAGCGATGCCTAAACCACATACATCAAAGCTCATTTTCCAACTTAATATGGAAAGGTGCAATGCTATAAGATTGCATGGAGACATTACGTGGTCTTTCGGTATGATTCATTTTACGTCATAAACCATTAAACTAGTACCATAGTAGATGTTAGACTTAAACTAGTGACATGTCCAATATAGACGTTTCGACCCAAACATGAGCCTTGATGATAAATAGTACTCACAGTTGTCTTTGATACAGAAATAGGACGAAAGATGGCTTCAGGCAAATCAGGAACAATGATACCTTGAGAAGAGTTGCAGGCTATAAAACCAAAGATAGGCGATGTCTTCTTGATAGATGACCTGTTCGACATTACCTGTGAGACACAACAGCTTCTTTTTATACAATGGTATAATTCACTCCCAGTAATGTGCAAGATCATTGTTGTTTCGAATTATGGTCTAAATAGCATTAATCCATTTTCGATGGTTTACAAGCTTAAGAAACTGTATAAACCGATAGACAATTTTCTTATGAAACCAGCATTGCCTAGAAGGATAGGTTTTGTGAAGAGTGATGAAGCTAGGTTCTTAGTCCGGCATGATGGTGGATGGACAGATCTTGATGGCAAAGAATTTGAATTAGATGACATTTTGGCTGATTGGTTGAAATCTGATTCAGGAGCTGCATACCCTACAGTTCTTGATAGGCTTCCAAATCCATTGCCTTTTACCGCCAAAGAGGCGGATGTTTGGTATGAAACAGATGCAGAGAAATTGACGTTCAGGATGATTACAACGGGCATATTTAGATCGGCATCATTCCGCGCAGCTAAGTACATGGCACAGATGAAAGTATTGTCCTTTGATATTACCAGCATAGGTGCTACTGTCACTAGGATGGCATACCAACTTACCAAGTCTATTGAAGATCCTAAGGTTTATGTTCGTGTTGGACCGATGACATGGTATTACTATAAGGGTGAAGTCTACGCTGGGGGTGAAAATTCACCAGCGACTGTTGTTTTGGCATGGAAACCCTTACAAGTGAGTGTACTTGGCAATACGTATTATGTTACTGATAGCCAAATTCAAGAAGTCCATCGACAGGAAACTACGCATACCACAAAAGCTCCAGTTTATCTTTCGCTGTCACGAGAGAAAGAAAGGAAGACAAAGATGTGGGAGAAGATCTATTCTCTTTATCCACCCGATAGTAAATCAGTGAATTCTACCTTTGCAGCTAAGATGAAAAAATTTTGCTCCGTAGTTTGGAGTTATGTTCAAGGAGAAGTGTATGTTCTGCTGATGTTGACAGCAGTTACTATAATAGCTGCCTTGATTATCAGGTATGTTTGAAAGAAGAAAGAAATCATCGACATACCTAAGTCTGATTTCAAATGTGGAAGTTGCTGGCTTGATCAGGAGAAGCCAATGTATAATGATAGTTGCCCTGGGAGCCCGATTATAATTGTGCCAAGGGCAAGGGACGAAAGAAGTATAGCAATTCTGTGAATGTCAATGCCAAGAGAGTCAAGGTTTCTGATTTAGAAGACTCTTCTGTGGAGAAAACACTCCATGAAGCAAGAAGGATTCTTGGTGAGACAGGTTACGCCGAGGATAGTCACAAAACTACCATGAATATTAAGAATGTCAAATACAATATTGGCTATAAGTGGGTTGACAATCAGGTGGAGATTTCGATTGACCTGCCTGATCAAGATTATTCCGCTTCTAGCTTTGATAATAATATTTGCCATTTAAGGAATAAGTCCACTGGTAGTAGACTTCATGGATTGCTACTCACTGATTCCATAGTCAGATTCCCTCATCATTTATTTTCTGACAGTGATGATGAGATTTCCATGATGTATAAAGGGAAAGAGTATAAATTGGAAACTATTGCCAAGTTTGACAGTAATGACTGTCACTATTCGGTTATTGTAGATGGTGAAGGTACATTGGTCAAAGTTCCAGGTGTGAAGAGCCTCGTCAAACATTTGCTCCCTGTTAGTGAATTGGATAAAGTTAGTTATGTTGGAGTGCATGATCCAGAAGGTAATACGACAGTTGAGATGCCGTACAAATATTATGTCCGCCTCCCACAAGTGTATTCGGATGGACAAACAAGAGTGGAAGGCATGGCTGGATTATGCACTTATGGGGACATTCTGGTAAGGTTTTTGAAGCCAGGTGCATGTGGCGCAATAATTACCACAAAAATTGGCTCAGCTGAAAAGATTATAGGCCAATTTACTGGGATAAAGCCTATGTACAAGGCATATGTGTTTCCCTCAATCACAGTGGAAGAATGGAATCGTGTTGCTTCCACTACGGATGTGAATATGTCTTCATTGGTTCCAGAAATCCGTGCGACTTATATGGTGCCACGTACATCATGAGGTACAGCAACTGTCTATACTCCTGTAAAGTTCATGGATAAAATAGGCAAGAGGAGTGAAGCTGAACACGATTTCAAAGGTGGAATTACTACCATTGCGTCAGTCCCATCTAATTGTCTCCCTATTGATCAGAAATGTGGTAAGAAGCCAGTGAAAGGAATGCATTTCTCTGAGTTGTATGGGGTTCTCAAATACCCCGTTATGGACAAGAAAGACATAGAGATGAAAAGCTCTTCTCGTATACCACCCGATGAAAAAGGGAATAGATATGCAGAAAACATCAAGCTGATGAAAGCTCAAGCCAATACCACCGATAGTGAACATCCATGTAGTGAGCGGAATTTAATGGCTACGTTCCATCAGAAAGCAAATGAATTGGCAGAGTATTGGCGGTTGAAAGTCCCTATGCGTTATGAATCCATGACCCTTGAAGATGCTATATGGGGAACCACAGTCGTTCAACCAATGGATTTAGATACTTCCACTGGAGCAGCATTTCAAATGCTGTTCCCTGGCAAAACCAAGAAGAAACATGTGCTTGGTGAGCGAGGTGAAGTCATAGGTGAAGCCGGTGTGTGGTTGAAAGCTGCGTTAAAAGAACAATGGGAATGTTGGAAACGTGGAGACTTGTGGATCTTGCCTGGTTCGTATAGTTTAAAAGCAGAATGTTTGCCAATTGAAAAGGTGTGGAAGAAACGCCTGGTTAATGTCTGCGATCCGGTTACCACCATTAATAGCCGCAGACTCATGATGCCAATACAGCAAGCTTTTACGTCACTTGGAGCTGGTTCACCATACCAATTGGTAATGAACCCATATGTTGACATGCACGGGTTAGCGATGCAGATGCTAAAATATACGTCGTTTTATGACGTCGATGTGTCAGGCTTCGACCTAACTGTACCGAAGATTGCATTGGACGCTGATCTTCTTCATGGCATGCGCTAGAATGTATGGATATGATCTATCACCCAATGAATATTATGAATCAGTGTGGACTTATTCCACTGGAGATGACACTATCATGGCTAGTTCTGATGAGATGTTGACAGGACAAGTTGTTGCGAATTTTGCCAATGAAGTGTTGAGGATGGAATTTACAGATTCATCAAAATCGCATGAGGTGATGGCTAAACCACTTGAGGAGATATCGTATGCATCGCGAACATTTGTGCATTTGATAGGCCATACAAATTTGTATTCAGGAGCTGTGAAGAAAGAGAGCATATCATCTGCTCTTTGTTGGTCTGAAACCACTGATGAAGTTATTATAACCGAGGTGGTCAAGAATGCACTAAATGAAACTGCTTTACATGGGAAAGAAGATTATGAAAGATTGTGTTCATTGATAGATACATCTGTATTGCTGATCAACCTGCAGCCATACAATGATTTAGTTAAAGAACTTGCTGATCAGATTTTAACACAACCAGCAAGAATGTTATTAAAGACAAGGACGAAATCGTATTTGTACTTGGCAATAGTGAACTCCCCAGAACTAAGCCTAGAGAAATAGATTTATCGAAGTTTTTAGTTGCAAAGATTGAGAGAAACATCGAGGAAATGACGACTGTCAGAGCAAAAGTCCACAAATTCCAGCGCATGATGGATATGCAATCTTATGATGCATTTATTGCAAGCGCAGAATTTGAGAATGTCAGGTTGTTGGATGTTCCTGAAGAAAGGGTGTGGTTGTTAGGAGCTCAGGTTCCTATACAGATTTATTCCCCCTTATGTGGAAAGACATAGCCAGAGCCATGAAAGGTGATGTTGATAGTTGGATCCAGCGATTGCCCCATGAAGAAGTTACTGGGAACACGAAAAGAGAGAGGCATGTTGCCAAGTGGATATCTGTGGCTAAACAAGTTAGGTGTATGATAGAGATGAGGAATCTCCATGCTGGAAATAAAATGAAATTGTTTCCAGATCCTGTAGACCCTGCTCCCATGATGTACATTGAGAATGAGATATTGTTGACAGTGTACACAGTTCTTGAAAACTCAAAGAATTGGCAAGAGTTCATAGACCATCCGGCATTGAAGGTGTTGGGAAAACGTGAAGTAGTTAATCAGTTCAAGCGTCGTGCTGCAGTTTATAAAAGCCCACCTTGAAACTAGAACTATTTCTGATCAAGTGCACGCATATGTCCCAATACGATTTGGCATGGTCGAAATGTGGATAGACATTTATAACTGGTACAAAGGTGAATCAGTTGAGTCACGTAATTGGATGAGGTTGGCAGGATCTGAGCGTAATGAAATGGGTATAAAGATGTGTGCATGTCGAGGGATGGATTTACAACATGTCCTTACCTACCATGAAAGATTCTCAAAGATAGTTAGAGCTGCTACGTTTTCAGCGTTTGATTATGATACGCTGAAAGAAGAGATGCGCAGGTATAACTATGGTAGTGGACAGTTCCATCACAGTACTGAACACTATGGAGCTGATCCACCGCCATATAGTGAAATGGTGGCTCATAAGGATACTCCGCAACCGCCTACGACAGAACAGACGCCAGCTGCATCTGCGTCGTCTAGTGCTTCCCCTGTAGTGGGTGTAACAGACGATAGTCTCGTCACCGCATCCATTGCAGCAGAGGCAACCGTTGGAGCAACAACAGGCGCTGCACAGCCAGGGATCATAATGGAAAATCTCGGAGGAATAGGACCGGAATTGCAACCCCAAATAGGCTTGGATCTTAATATCCTTACTTTAGCCGGAAGGAAAATATTTAAGGATATTAGAAAGGTCTCCAGTGGAATAGGGCAAGGCATAGTTATACTGGATCTTCCCATAGATCCTTGGTCGGCCACTGTCCTCAACACATTTGCATATGCGTGGGCCATTCTACATGAAGTCTTCTATGGTGGCTTGAATATACACATTCAGATAGTGACGTCAGCCACCATAATGGGCACGATAAAGTTCGCATTTGTGCCACGAGTCTACAGTGATGACTTCGTGATTGAACAAGCGAACATGGATGCCTTGAATGCAATAGAGTTGGCATGTAATGTAAATAGAGAAGGCACAATACGTTGCATTCCTACCACTGATGAGTATGCCAGGACTGGAGTATTTAGAAGGAGTACTTTGAAGAATTTTGGAAGGTTGATTGGTATTACAGCCACCAGTTTGTATAATGCATACCAAGCAGATGTTGAGATCCAGGTTAAAGTTGCATGTTCATTGATGGAAGGATCGAAATATGTAGTGCCAAGTTTGCTGAAGAACAATGTACCACTGCATGCAGGATCAGCCGATTTAGATTTGGCAGCTGAAGATGGGATTGCATTCTTAAGTAGTGATGGACAGCATCATGATGGCGTTGACTATGGTATTGCCAAAACAGGCATAAGTGGAAAGTCAAGGCTTGAAGTCTTGGAGGGTACCACAATAATGGAAGTGGCATCGTACCCCAAGATGACCACATTTAAGAAGAATGCAGCTCCGTCTGGATTCGTGGGGGAAATGTACCCTATTGCTGGACATGAAGCTGTTGGATTTCCAGGTCAGAATGTTTTAGCGTTGTACGAGGCGAAGCGTATGTCACCGGATACTGGCGCAGAGTTTTCTGATACAAAGAAAGTTGATTCATTCCATTGGCTTCAGTGGATGAATACTAGGATGCAGGGAACTCATTTGATTAGGATGACAGATGTTCAATTGATGCCAAGTACAAGTGGTGGAAGTATTGGACTTACAAATTCGCAAGGGGTGTTTGATTACACGGAACCGTTTGGTGTGTACACTGAAAAGACTGGTGGATATGTCATTGATAGTTATGATCCACATGTGACAGATATTGATAATCACGGTCATTTTTATCTTGGCACATTTCGAAGTTTTAGAGTCGCACAGTTTGATGCATTTCATACGAATGTTATAGTCAAAGAAAAGAGTATGAATATTGCAAAATGGTTGCCAGACTTGAATTGTGTTGCGACTCAGATACAAATTGGTGGGATACCAATTGCGACCACTACCGCCCAAATAGGTGGAATAGTTCCAGCGAGATTTTGGAATTGTAAAGTGGCCGACGTTGATTCGGTAGTGCCTAGTGTGACGAAAAATCAGTTTGCTCACAGTATGATACCAAGTCGACAACATCAGAAAGCCGTCTCGTATGCTGTTGCTGCATGTGAATCACGTAATATGAAATCTGTTGTTACCACGTTGACAGATGCATCAGGAGTGGTGGTTGCTGAAGTGTTACGTAATAGACAAGGGATGTACATCCGTCGTCAAGGCCTTCCAAGGTATGCACGATGTGTGCAAACGATTTCTACCTTGCGCCAGGAACACCAGTTTACAAATCTAGAATTCCCACAGATCAGACCATCAGCTGGCTCAGAATTCCCTTCCAGAGTTATTGGTCCCACCATCACAGCCACTATTGGTAATAAGACTACTACTATGGTCACACCTAGTGATGTGTTGAAAGACCTTGGACAGGAAGAGATAATTGAAACTGCCAAGATTAGTCGGAGATATGGCGCTGATCCTCCACCATGTGCTACAGCTGCCAAGGCAGCTGCTATAATGCAAGGAGGAAATGCCATAACTGGAATGATTAGTGGTGTGTTTCGGCATTGGCAATGAAATGATTAAAATGAAGGTATAGTAGCATCATGAAAATAGTATTACATAATGTAGCTATGCCATTGCTTAGTTAAATGAAACATTAATTTCATGAAATATATTTTATACACCATTTGATGAAGAATTACATATAGTACACTATATGCTAAACATATTTGATAAAATTCACCAAATGATATATAAGTTGATACTACTATTTTATCATATGTGTTTTTCAAAGCTTCATAGGAGTACAGTATTTAGCTATTGTTGAAAATGTAGGATGCCCTTCAACTACATAAAATAATCAGATAGTTCTGGTGGCTGCACATTGACGACAGTTGATGTACTTGAGCCATGAAGACATGTCAGTGCATTTCTCAATAGAGCACAGACAGAATAGATTTGTCCAACAGAACTGAGTCCAATTTTTAAGTTCTTTTTAAAGTCTATGAACTTACCATAATTCACAATGCCCCCAAAGACCCATTCAACAGATACCCTGACCTGACCCATTGACTGGTTAAAGGCTTGCTGTTCCTTATGTAAAGGGGCTCTTTTCATATGGGCGCTGGAGGTGGATCCTGTGTGGATAGGCAGAGTCACCATAGATACAAAGGGCTTGCCTACCAGGTGAAAAAGAGTATTGCTCTAGTTGGGGAAGCAGTTCAGACATAGCAAGGAGAGCACTGTCATGCCTCCGTCCTTCAACTGGCCCATACAAATTTGCAATTAAGCCATTTGGTCCAACAACTGATTGGACTTTTAGGGCATGCACTCTTTTGTGCCCATTGTACACTATTCGTTGATTTCTTCCCGGTCTACAAATAGGCCTGACAGTGCCATCTACAAATCCCCACCACTTGCTCAATGCTGCTCCTTTGTTGTGGATAGCATTTGCAAATGACTGAAGGCTTGGCGGAGACAGCCAAGGCTGATTCATTGACGTTAGTAGGTGCTGGAACCTAGTAACAATTTCATCAGGTTTGAAGCCATGCAAAGGTGGGGAACAGGCCGTGCGAAACATGGAATTAAGTCTACATATCTGCAAGGGTAAGCAAACCTTGTGAGAGTAATGCACAAGGCTTCTACAGATTGCATTACAGTGCTGTTGTAGCATCTTATCTCCTCGGGTAACTCAAATGCTTCCGACAGTTTGTATATTTCGCCCTTGGCAAATCTAAACTCTGCTAAATATTCGTGATCTTCAATCCTCTCCAGGTCAAATGCAGGATATCGCCAATAGGGCTGTTCCATGTGTAGATTCCTTCTGGGCATTTGTGCATCTAGTAGCAACAAAACATCTTCAGCATCTAAAATAGTATCATCGTACAGTTGCATAATCAATCTGTCCAGTTCAAAGTGAGCTGCCATGTTTTGCGGAAACTACTTCTAATTTGGTGCCAAGTTCCTTAGTTGCCATCCTAGTGCAGCTTTCGGAACCACAATTCTCGAGATGGTGAAACCATGTTTGTTCACAGGCCTCTAGGGGTCGCCATCCTGGGCAAAGTTGTGAATCGTATACACTCTCTAATATCAAGACCAGTTAGGAATAAAAGATACACTCTATTCTCATCTCTGTACAACCGTGTTTAGATATTTTGTGGCTACTGGCATTGAGAATGGAACACAGAGCAGTGGCTTCCTTGATTGAACTCACAGGGACATCAATTCTGTTATTGCAGTTATATTACCCAAAAAACCTTAAACTATTAACAATAAGTCACATATACAGCTACACACTTACCCCCAACAAACTTCACCAATGCCAAAATTCAGCATTTCATGTAGCACAATTCATCCGCAAACATAAAGATTTCCTATTAACTTCACACATTAACTTCAAGGTATAAACAGCAATCTAGCAAGGAATATGACAGTAAAAATGTCATCCCAATATTGTAAAAGAACCAAGACAATCTAGAGAATAAAATCAATCTGATCAGAGAGGAAGTGTCATGGCAAAATACCCCCGAGGGAAGCTTGAGGAATCTCGCTCAAAACACTGGCATAAACTCTGCAATATGAAATACTTATGAAACAAGAGGTATAAGAGGAAACGGGAGGCTAAGCGCATCTGGGAGTGTAAGTGGATTGCCAGCTTCAACAAGTGGAAGTCGCTCAAGTAAGGAAAAGAAAGAGAGGAAGCCATTTGAATTTGCCCTCCTTACTAATTCCAATGATGATGGCGGAGGAGATAGCCTTCGAAGAGATATGATCCTCGAAAGGGGTGTAGCCACTCTCACTGACGGTGACAATGAGCAAGCAATAAGGGGCAAACTGCGTTCTGCACTTAAGGGAAAGTATTCACATATTGGTACAGATGATTTTGATTTCATCAAAGTATCACAGAAGAAGATTTCACCAATTCATTTAGGAACTGGCACAGAATACAATTACCATGTAGTGAAAAAAATTGCAGGTCAAGGACAGTTGTACATACAAGTGAAGGAAACTGCACAATGTGTGTGTGATGGCTTTCCACAAAGTGATTCTGATGATGAATTACTCAATTCAAATCCTTTCCTTTTCAAAAAAGAGGAACAAAAAACAACACCAGAAAAAGTGGACCTCTCAAAACCAAATGAAAATTGTAGCAAAGTTCTGGATGTAGAATCAAAGAAAACTAAAAGTGATGATGTTAACACTGCACCATTTATCAAGATTGCCGAAGATATGCCAGAAGCAATATCTGATCCAACTGAAATTCTGCGCTATTTGCAGAAGAAAGTGGTAACAGGGCGTGAATTGGAAGTCACAAATTCAGGAATTGAGCTTATAGGTGACACTAAGTACATAATTGTTGACAGACAGAATATCTTATCCACAACAATGGAGGAGCTGAGATCAGTAGATGATCCCAGGAAAACATTTCAAGTTGATTTTTATGGTGAACAAGCTGTAGACAGTGGAGGCCCAAGAAAGGAGTGGATCAGATTGTGCAACAGGGAGATATCAACAAAGTAGTTTGAACATGGTCTCAAGGAACATCTTTCAGAAGATTACTATTTTGTTGGGCAGCTTGCTGCAATTGCTTTTCTCCAGAATGGTCAGGTTCCAAAATATTTTCCTCCAGATAATGTGCATGAAATTTTGGTAAGTGACACAAACACTGATTCTCACTGTTTGAGAGAGCTTCGGAAGGGTGTAGACACTCTTGGTATGAGACTTTTTTTCAAGAAATTTCCACTTTTGATGGAGTTATTTACCTCTGCTCCAAAGTTGCTAACTGTGAAGTCACTGATTAATCTTCTTGCTCCTAGTTTCTCTGAGGAAGGCTCAAATAGCTATTGTTTTGAAAAAGCAATCTATGCTAAGTTTATCAAGTATATAAGAGAAACAGCTGCTGGACGAAGGTGTGTGAAATTAGAAGATGTGCTAATTTTTGTGACAGGAGCAAGTGAGGAGCCAGTTTTAGGTTTCCAAATGCATCCAAGCATACCATTTGTCCCAAGTGAGCTCACCCCATGCAGCCAGCCAGATGCAAATGGACCAATTGCCAAATCAAGAATCATGGCAGATTTCACACCAAAGGCCATGATCTGTGACAACTCTTTGCATTTGCCAAGAGCTACAGTCAGCGTGGAAATACCAGATGACAATCTCTTGTTCAATTGTTATGATCTTGCATTTGCAAATAGCTACTTTGGGAAAATGTAAATCTACATAAACAGTTAGATGGTGTTAATCCAGAAAGATCTAATATGGACATTGGCCACATTCTCTATGGATATGAAGGGCAAACCAACACTTTCCTCATATCCACACCCCTCCCCCCATTATTAATGGTTTTTCATACTGACTTTACAAGTAAAAGTTGCTACTGTTCTGTTATCTTTAGATTTATAAGAAGTCAAACTTTAGTTATGTTATAATCAGGATCATAAGATTTGTGTGCAATGTGCAAAATAAATTAGGGTGTGTAATACTGCAGAGATTACTGTTTACTCACTGAATGTTTCTGCACTATTTGAGTGTTCACCCTGGAAAAATAAAAACACTTGTGATTGTCCCCCAATATTGAACCATGAATATTTTGTTATGTTTAGTCAGATAATATGTTATGTTGTGTTGTACTATGTATTCAATTTCACTTTTCTGATAAATTGGTAGATAAATTTTTTTCTGATATTACTGTGCAGCTACGTAACAAATGCATCTGGTACTAAGATTTTTGGCAAACTGCAGAAGAGAATTATGAATGTCTACCAGTCACATTTTTCCACACAGCTTTCTTCAACAGAACCAAGTTTCATTGAACATAATGTAGAACATTAATCACATAAAAAACCTGCATATATATTAATTAGTTTTGTTGAAGAAATTCTAGCAATTCCATGTATATGTCTGCACCAAAACTGTTTGAAACTCTGTTAGGATTACAAATATTCTCAATGATTGGCAAAATGTCCTGCAATGGGTTCGTAAGATCAATTGATGCAGGTGAAACAATGACATTGTTGGCTTGGCCAACTTGAAATGGGTCATCCAAATATCCATCATTTATTAGATCTGAGTTATCTCCCACTCCTTCCCTGGCCAAAGGGTTTCTGGGGTCCATCATTCCTGTTAACCATAGTTGATTAGGAGACCATCCATGCTCAGTTGACAGTGGATGATGATTGTGACACGCTTTCCACTCTTCAAGAGCTAAGGTCAACCTTCCCAAAAATACTCTTTGAAGTGCAAACATGTGCATATTGTTTTCAACATCTAATAGACCTGACTGCTCCATTCCATAAAATATATAATAGAAAATGTGGCAAACACATCTATAGACATCTCGCCAAAGTCTCTCAATCCGTTGGTTTCGAGTGGACGAGCCACACATAAAACTTGATTGGCCGGTTCCCCTTTTAACTACCATTGCATCACACACTGCTACATTCTCAACACCATAATCTACCCTTATGCGTGATGGCCACAAACCTCCATCTTCTTCAATTGCTTCTTCAAAATGTTGAAGAACGGTGCTTGCACGATTGTTTGTGGCTGCCTTTAGAAAAATTATTCTTCTTGTTTTTCCATCAATGCAGCCATGTATAACAATCCCCCATCTTATCAGTGAGTGATGGCCATCAATGTGCCAAACTGAGTTAGGCCATGGTACAAAGTATGTCCTTCGAGAAACAAGTGCACCCCATCGTAAAGCAGTGTTTCTAGGGTCCACACGGTTTATGCTTTCTCTAATTCTTTGGCGTTGTATGTGGTATCCCAGTGCCCTGAAATGCCCCCTAAGATAAGACTCCCCTGTTGTAGCACCATGAGTTCTGTTATAATCTTTAACAATGGTGTCAATTTCATCATTTGTTAGTGGACTAAAACTCTGCAAATCTTGTAATCCATAATGGCTAACTCTGCGAGCAATTGTCCAATGTGACACTTTCAACATTCCAGAAATCTTATTCCAGGAAAGGCCATACTCCCCTCTTAGTTCCTCAAGCAATTCTGGTGGTATAAAATAGGAGGGCCTCCCTGGTGCGCCGGTTTGCAGACGCAATGGCTGCTGTTTATAGCACAGTTGAACCTGTTTTCTTTGACTAAATAAGCAAAACTTAGCCTCTAATTCAGAAAATATCGACTCCAGTTCACCTAAAATACGACTATCGTCATCATCATCAGCTGCATTTTCATTTTCAGATACTTTGCTTTTGATATTACAGAGTAGAGCACTAGTTTGATGTAACAGGCATTCATGCAGTTCCAGTTGTGACATATCTTCGATATCGTCACCCAGACTTATTTCTGTCCGTTCTAAAACACTGCAAAGATACTGTTCTATCTCCGTTCCAAATTCAGCAGCCATTTTATCGATTTCGAGGAAAGGAATCGCAATGGCAACAACAACAGCAACAACGGAGATATTAAATGGAAGTATTAAATGGAAATATTGAATATTAAATGAAAAGATTGAATTATTAAATGGAAATATTAAATATTAAATGAAAGTATTAAACAGAAGTATTAAATATTAAATGCATACGCATTAAATATTGAATAAAGAAGTATTAAATGTAAAACTAAATACATTATTGAATATTGCTACATATGGGCTGGCATAGTAAAGCCACAACCAGAGGAGAATTTGGAAACAAGGTTTGTTAAAGTCTTTTTTGATGGTAACTTCAACAGCTTTGCTAAAATCCTGAAAGCTTTCCCACTTATGTGGTATAAACTTAGAGCCATTGCCTTATATGAGTCATCATAGGCAAGTAGCTCTGGAGTAATAGCACCTTCTTGTAGCTGAAAGGCCTTGGTAATTTTCTGAGCCTTTGTTAGATTTTGCAGAGCATTTGTCTGCTTTTCACTTTTGATCTTTTTTCTAAGGTGTGTGATCTTTTTCCATTTAGTTGTCACAATTGACCTCAACTTGTTTTTCCAAGGTGTGCTAGCAGACAGACTATCAGGAGTCTGAACAGACATATCATTGGTGACTTCATCTATGTTTGAGGTCCCTACTTGTAAAAGAAGAGACAACAGAATATAAAGGCTGCAGTCCACTGAATATGTGTAATGTTCAAAACAAACATGCTGAACAATGTGTTGTTACAACTAGCTCATGTTTGAAGTAGGAATAACATTTGATACTAAATTTATGGGTTATCTGGTAAGCTTTTGCTAAAACCAATGTGCTCCTTACTGCACCACATTGTGTATGTCCCTGCTTGTATGAAAAAGTAAGTCAGTAATCCCAACTGAATTGTAATCTATTGAACATGCTGTAAGAGAGAACATACCATCTAAAAAAGTTGTTGATGGCTCATGTTTATCATGATTTGAAGCTTTTTGTACCTTTTCTCCTGAAACAGTCAGTCATTTATGAATATTAGTGGGGTAATACAAGAGTAATGCTGAGATGTGGGGCAGGGGGACAAAGTTTGATAAGGATACAAGTAGGGCTTTTGTCCTTTCTAACATACATTCTATAGATATGATACATAAAATGACTCAAAAACAACTCGTGTGTCTTGTTTCTTGGGATGTTCTTCTTATGGACTTGTAGATGAAACTATCTAGACAATGGCACAAAATTATGCTGTAAGATATAAGTGCAAATTTACCTAATTGCTTTGAAGGTGGTGCTTTTCATTTACATCCAATTGTAGGGGGTGGATTTGGAATAGTAAATATTGTAGGAACAGCATCTCTAGCCAATCTAGTACGGATAATGGAGAACTTAGGGAGAACTTGCTTTTCAAAATGGTTCGAGCAAAGAGCACAATTCTTCCTTAAGTAAGATGGCATCTTATTAAGCAAGTCCAGTCTTCGGTAGTTCTGTAGCCACAGTTTGCACCTAAAAATCAAATCAGTTCAAAGTGTCATTAAAGTGTTATACTATTGAGCTGACTCAAACTCTAGTGCAATAACGGAGAAGAAATGATTGCGAAATATCACAGTGTGCCTACTACTGAATACACTGACAGCTTACCAGTGGAAATCCAATGGGAAGTAGTGAAAACTGAGTTCAGGATTAGACTTCTTATTATTGCTGCAGTTTATTGCTGAGCAGTACACTGTGGAGTTCGATCTAGAATGCTTCTCATAAGACAGTGTTAAGGTTTTAACCACTCAATTCACCAGATCGCCATACAAAGTCCTACTCCTCAGAAACTTTTTACTTGGTTAACCTCGATTTCATGTTGCGCATGTGCTCGCACAAAGCGCCCACTTTTGAACAATAGAGTTTCCCTTCTGCCTATTCTGTGGTCAAACTGACTGCTGTATGTGTAAATGATGACATGATGTGTGTGTGTATGAGAAATTAAGCTCTTACTACTGTTGAAGTGACAGAGGACGTAAGTTGTAAAGGTACAAAAGAGCAAAGAGTGCCCTCGGTGATCTAATATTTATGACGTATAGTGGGTGTGATGGAAAGGGTATGTTCTGTGTGAGGAAATGGTGGAAGTATCTATTTTAGGGTAAGTAATGTGTCAGTTTCTGAGAGGAGAAGAAAAACCCATGTACCTCTGAGTGATGTAAGGGGGAAAAGACATCGTTGTTTTGCAGGGGTGGGGTTATCACATGATTAACAGACAGTGTGTCATAACTCGGGTGGATGTACAATGTGGTCTTCAGTTTAAGGGTGAAGAGGTGAAAGCTACGGTAGTGCAGTTAGAAGAGCAGATGGATCCATGAATACAATTATGAAGTAAGATTAACAAACCGGGAACAGAGCTGAAAAGGGCAGAGAGAAAACTGGATGCAGTGGAGGACAGCCTGTGCATAGCTCGATCAGCAATTGTGTTGTACATAGCATAAAGATAATAGCTTTGGTAGTATGTGCACGTGATCAGGGAGCCATTTTGGTACTCCGGCCATGTCTCTAGCTGATCACATGCCCAGCCTATTCATTTGTTACTTTTCCATTTCATTTTTGCTTTATAACCTTATATGGACAATTTGTGGACTGCTATCATGCTATTGTTTCTCGTATGTAAAAATTATAAGTAACTTCTGTCACAGTCAGTCAAAAAGTGACTTTGCCAAGATTAGATACAATTTTCGGATGAAAGCTTAGACCTGAAGCTAGAAGGTAAAAGCCCAAAAGCCAAGACGCACTGACAAGTTGCCAATCGCTGTTTAGTGATTCTTGTGGTTAGACTTTTTCTTGCTCTTGCCATTTGCCAAGTTGACAAAAGAAGTCATGCATTCTCTGCATCTGATGCTGCTGTTAAGAGTGTAAGGTTGTGAGTTTATTAGTTTGATTGATCTGTCTACATTTTGAATTTATTACTAGCCTTCGAATTCACATCTGTGATACCCCCTTGAAAGTGTTATGACACTGGTGCTTGCCCATGTGAGGAGTTAGAGATTTTAGCCCCCCTGTATTTGAAGATTGCATGACTTTTTTGTGATTTTGAAGAAGAAAGAAGACGTTGCTTTGTTCATTACTATTCATTATGATTTTTACTTTGTATTTCATAAGATATTCAAGACTTTTGTTAGTTGATGTTAACAGATATTGCGAACTAGTTTTCTCTCATGATTCATTCCTTTTTGAAGATTTTTCGCAACTATGGCAGACATCGGTGATCAGGTAATCGAGTTACAAACCCAAATGACTGCGGTTCTTGGTGACCTAAAGGGAAATGCTCAATCAGGACTATTTAGGCAGCCCCCGTTTCATGGTTTCCCAAATGAAGATGTTAATGAATGGCTTCTTAAGTTTGAGCTTTTGTCTAACTTTTATGGGTGGTCTAATGCAAAGAAACGTGGAGCTTCACCTTTGCTTCTGGGAGGAACCGCCCTTGCCTGGTTTCAGACTTTGCCAGCTGAGTCCTTAGTCAACTTTAAAACCTTAACAGATGCACTAAAATCTCGTTTTGGTGCACAAAACCTTGAGGTTACCTTTCACCAAGAACTTTATGCAGGAAAGCAAGGCTGTAATGAACCCCTTGCCTTGTATACTTAGGATATGATCAAACAATGCCAGCAGTTGTCACTCTCTGAGAATGAAATGATGAACGTTGTTATTTATGGTTTGGTGGACGACCTACGGGATCACATAAGTCTCAGCCAGCCAAAAACATTTGCCGAGGCCCAAAACCTTGCTCGCCTATGAAATGTGGTAAAACGTACCTCATGGGTGCCCAGCTCCCTACCTGCCTCATGGGATAAGAATGCCCTGCAAGAGCAACAAATAAAAGAGCTCGAGGGCCAAGGTAATCTCCTCATGTCCATTGCTGTGAAAAAGAATGAGCATTGTGCTAGTTTGCCAAAACCCGTCCAAGCTCTCGAGGCAAATATGCACATTGCCACAAAACGGCAAAGAAACCCGTTTTTCCCTGACCCCCAGCCCTCAGTACTTTCAGCTAGTGATTTTTATTCACTGAAAACCGACATAATAGTGCTGTCAATGCCTGTTTGAAAAATGCAGGCAACATGCTAAAATGTTTTGCTTCAGGCACAAAACCTCACCCTTCCCACTTTGTTCAGAATTTTGCCTGTGGCTGTAATCTTAGAACAACTGACGGCCAGCCAATGTTTTAATTATTGTCAGCAACTTGCCATGTTTCACAGTATTGCCATTTTTGGACACAATCCCAGCCGCCAATGCCTCTAAGCCAATATCAGGAGCCGATGCAACGTCATTCTACTTTCCGGCCATCTTATAGTCATCAGCCACGGTCTCAAGATCAGCCTCAGCCTCAGTTTGGTGGCCAGTACCAGAATAATCATGCTTTAAACCCTCCCGCATCTTCCCAATGGGTGAACTGAAGGCCCCAAGCTGTACTGACTGTACCCCCCTACAACCGGAGGAAGACAAGTGTGAGGAATGGACAAGGAAGCATATGGGTAGGAGAAATGATCATGCTTGTGTAAAGAATGAATCCCTTCCCAAAAAACATTGATATTCCGTGTATTGAACTTTATCATGAATTTTTGCCATCCACCGTTTTGATTTGGCGAACTGCTTGTAGACAGCCCTGTACAGTATTAGTAGACACTGGAGCTGCAAGTACTTGTATTAGCGAACAGTTTTTCGTTACTGTTTGCGAGCAAGTTTTGCGATCCAAACATGCAAGAAGATTGACAGCATTAAAACTGCAGATGGGAGCTAAGTACCTGTCATTTGTGCAGTACATTTTCTGTTGTTGCTAGGTGACAGCGAATATTTGTGTAAAGCAACAATTGTTCCAAGTTTAGCATATAGCATTGTGCTAGGATGTGACCTTCAGCCTTGCACTGTTACAAACGAACAAATTGCGAGAAGAAATTCTGCTAAAAATGCTCAGATACCTGTGCAGGCTACAGGGCTCTAAAAGAAGATGATTTATTACGAAAAGCCCCATCTCTAAGCTAGTCTCGATTATATGACATAAGCATAGAATTTTGAAAATACTCTTTTCAATGACGAATTAACCAAACTACACAATGTAATATTCCCACTTCATTACATTCTAGCTTAAGGAGTCTTCTGAAATCTAGTGGCATTGGTTTAACATCTTTTAATAGAAAAGGGTCAGCACTGATAAATGAGCATGCTATAGCAGGAATGAGGTGAATCTGAAGGCAACTGCAGTAGCAATAAACCCACAAGGCAACGTCAGTGAATCTGCCTGAAAAAGTCATAAGTACAGATCATGTAAGGTTTAAAATGGAACCCTTCTAATGAGATAGGATGTATTCATTGTTACTATGTCCATTGGTGAAATAAGATGACAGAGAGAAACTACGAGTATGTTGTAATAGTATGTTTTTTACATATGAATGTGTATAATGTTTGTTCTCTTATGTTGTTCAATTTTACTTTTAGTTTTCGGGTTTCGTTGTCTCCACTTGCTTGATTTCCATGCTTGTTTTTTGTGTTTCCTGTGTCCAGTCACAATTACTCGAATCTTCGTCTGACTTCTGTGATAAATTAGAGTAGGATTAATGGTTGTTGAAACATACTTTAGTTTCTGTGTTGACTGAAACAACGTCTAATATACGATTTACAAATTGTATTCATTACAGTATATAGTCACTTGTTAAGTAGGCAGTTATCACAAAGTTTTCTTCATATATGTTACAGAATATGCAATCACTGAACAACTGTTATAGAATGAGTGGGAGAAATGTATAAATGCATTTGGCTTGTGTAGCCTGAAATTGGAATAGCTAGGATTATGTGCATGTAGGTAGTGCTGCAGGTATGTGACACTTACTTCATATACTTGACTGGTTGTCCTTCAGTTGTGACCATATGGAATTGCACGGTTTGTTCCATCTGAAAAAGTTGGAAAATTCTCCATTTAATTGCCTTCAGTGGCATGTCATCGTGGCAAACCAATTCCATAGGTAAAGGTGAAGGATGAATAATACTTTAGATTATGGTGCATAATTGTGATTTGTTGAAGTTATTCAGGGTGAATAAGTAGTGTAAATGGAAATGATAGTTAGCAAAAAGTAATAATCTACAATCCTTGCCAAAAGTAATTGGAACACCACACATCTATTTAAAGGCAGGCCATAGACACAAATAGTACTGATACTAAATGAGCCGTTTAAGTGACTTGAAGCCCCCTCCCCCCAAAAAAACCAATGTTGGATTTAAGATGCTGCTACATGCGAAAATGATCGAATTCTATGAGATACCAAGCATATATCACAGTAACACAACATTGTATGGGGGCCTGGGGAAGCTAGGTATTTAAAAGTGTGAAAAATCTGCAAGTCGTTCCAACACCTGTGGCAATGATTGTAGTTACCTTTGCCTCTTCATGGACTATTAATTCATACCTGCTGTGGGCCATTGCTAGGTGTAGGCTGAAAATTGTTGAAGTGTGTGTTAGTTTTATAATGGTGATCACTTTCATATACCCCCCTTGTTTGCCATGTGTGTTCTGTTTACTGTATGGTACTCTACTATGATGTGCATATGGGTACAGTTTTAGAATGCTCTTTGCTTGTCAAGAATAGAAGGGGTCTGTTGTTATAATGAGCATAATTAATCCATTGCTTTTAGGACTGGTGTGGCTTATAGTAGTTCTTTTGATTGACAGTGCTATTGCAATGTCGTATGTGTTTACATAGTTGTGGGTATGAGAAGATTGTGGATGCTGGGAGATTATGCAGAAAGCAATGACTTGATACTGTTGTTATCACACATGTTTTGCAGTGGATGCGGTTGTAACCTTTAAAGTTATGTTGTGACCTCTGGTTAGCAGTCATAGTATGGCAAGTCATTAACATATGCTTTGAGTATACAAAATGGTTCTGCTGATTAGAAGGGAAAGTCTAAGGCGGGGAAAATGTTGTGGAGTTTGTCCCTTTAATCTGTCTTGTGCTAGCTTTAACTGATAGTTCTTAGTATTCATTGAGCTACTTTGTGAGTAAGAAGTGGGATTATCATCAACTGAAATGGATCCACAAGTGAAGTTGAAGATTGGCATTAAGAAAATGGGAGCTTTGGTGAAGCGGCTTGAGAGGAAAATGGAAATGATGGAAGAAAGGATAAAATGCGCTGAAACTGCTGTAATGGGAGCGATAGATGGGTTGATGGTATTAAAGATCCATATGTCTGGAGTTAGAGATACATGGCCATGTACTGCAAAAGCAGTCAATGATATGGAAGAGCAGGCAATAATGGATGCAAGTTTGAATGAGGACACTGACTTTGATGAAATGTTAATAGAGGCATGTGAGAGTGGGGTAGTCTCCAAAGGCGTCATGGATACATTGAAAATGACATCGATTAGGGGTATGCATTGGTTAGTGTCGCGAATAACTATATTGGTTCTAACAGGCACATGACTACCAGCCCTAAGCAGCTTTATAAAGATGTTGCTATGCGATACCAGTCTGATCTTGTCCCTGTGCTGTATAGTGAGAGCGAGTACTCTGCACTGATTGGTAAGCACACTAAAGCATGCCTCACTGATGAAGCTAAGGGAGAAGTGGATGTTGCACATGTTATTGCCGCCGAGCTTGGTTTTGGCGCTTATGTTATAGATGGCACCGGTGAAGAAGTTATAGGTTACCATGTTGGTAATGATACAGGTTCTGGAAAGCATGTCATTATAGTTCACTGTGAGCATGCTTATGTGCCTCAAGTCCCTGTACCAAGTGTGGCGTTAGAAGGGTTGCCATCGTAAGGTACGCATTTGGCAGCTCTTGTGGGTCGAGGGTCCACCCCCCCATTTCGTGGTTTGGTCACGTCACACTTGATTATGACATTGGTGATGACAATAATGAAGTTGAGAGTGATCAAGAAGCCCAACAACCTGATGCAGAGTATATAGACGAGATGGAAATGGACCGCTTGCCTACAGGTGTCAACAAGATTGAAGAACCTAAGGGTGAACCTGAACCAGAGTTTGTTAGTTGTGAATCCATCAGCTTTGTAGAGGTACTTCAGAAAGCAGTCAGTAGTGTCTTTGCTGGCCGAGACTTTGCTAAGTATGCCGCCGCAGGCGCCCCTATGGTTGCTTTTGCATGTTCTTTGTACATTTTCTTCCGTGGCATAACTACTGGCACATGGTGTTGGTATGAGTACGTTATCCACATAACTGGCATGGTAACACAGATATTGACAGTTATAGCCGCCTTTTGGATTGTGAAGAACCATGCTAGCATTGCGTCTGCCCTTGTTAAGTTGTGCTTGTCCGCTCTTACGAATATCACATGCAGTATGGGCGTAGTATATGGCTTGGCCATCAAGTTTGGAGCTGCATTAGCAGCAGGAGCTCTGGTTGCATCAGGATTTCTTAGCTCAGTGTCAAAGATTGGGAGTGTTTTCTCTGCTATAAAACACACTAGGGACTTTCTTACTGACATTATAAACTCAGTTGCAGCCCTTGTTGGATTTGATTTCACTGATCGTTCAGAGCTTAATACGACCATTCTAGCCCGGACAAAGAAATTACATGATTATTTGTCCATGCCAAGTAGTAGTTCGACTGGTGATAAGTATCAAGAAATAGAAGCTTACTCCCAGGACTGTAGAGCTATGGTGCAGACGAATAAAGGCATTGGAGACACAGTTACGCTGCAAGGACTGATGAAACTTATCAACGATGTAGACGATAGACTTCGTTCCATCCGTGAAGAGTGGCTCAGCCGTATCTGAAGACCAGTTCCAGTTGGCCTATACATTTGGTCTGAACAAGGAGGTCTTGGCAAAACAGAAGTTGTGAGGAGGATCGCTCAAGTGATGAAATCCCGGGTGCAAGGTTTTAATGACCGGGTATATAGTAGTCAACCAGTAGCAGTGCATTTTGCCTGCTATTATGGCGAGCATACTATGCACTATGACGAAGTGGGCACTGTCAGGAACACTGATCATAAAACATCACCGTTCACACAAATAAATAATAGTACCTCCGGCAACACTGTCCCAGTGCCGAGTGCATCTTTATGCTAGGCGCATATGAGAGTCAAATGGCTGAGCTAAATGGCACGAGAGACATTTAGCTGAGCCGTTTGACTCACGTGTGCAGAGGCTTTTAGGTGAGACTTTTGACTCACGAGTCGAATCTCAAGATAGCACACCAGTTTGATACTTTGTGTCACTCGTGCCATTTTGCTCATCGTGTGCGGCGGTCTGAGCACTTTTGCTCACGATCTCACCAATAACACGCATGCGTTATTCGAATCACAACAGATGGAAAGCAGGCAAAAAGCTTATTTTAAAATGGCAGATCACTTATCTTCCCAATCTTCGGAAGCAGAATTTGAAGAAAACGCTCTTTTACTGACGTTGCTATGTAGGCGTCACCTCTACCGTCGATTGAGAGCTAGTGCTAGGAAAATTTGAACTAGGCAATAGATTCTGAGACAAACGATGCAGGGAGTGTTTTCAAATCTACTTCGACAGCTGGATTATGAAGACCCTGCAAACTTCCACCAGTTCCATTGCTTAGATCGAAATGAATTTGAAGATGATTTAGCAAAAGTGGAACCAATAATTTGCAAAGAGGACACAAATATGAGACAGTCCTTAAGTGCCGGAGAACTCTTGTCCATCACTTTGAGATTTCTTTCCACAGGTAAGCTCCAAGAACACTGTTAATATAGTAAACTATCTTTAGGTTGTCACTTTAAAAGGATAGAGAAAGCTGAAGAACAAGAGTGCTTGTCAAAGTTCATAATGTGGTTTTCCATTTATTGTCAATAACATGAACTGTTATCATGTTGTAGTGCTGTAGCACCTTTTTTATGTACATACTAACTATTAGTTCTATTTGATATGGCATGATCTTGCCTTTGTCTTAAAATATTATGTGATAATAAGTCAGCTACATAGTGGCTTGGATGTTTTGTAAATAAGTAAAATAAGGTCAGAAGTATGACATTTTGCACATGGGTGAGATAATTATGCAGGAAGTCATGCTACTAAACACGTAATGTTTTCTGTTTCACCTGTGCAAATGACTTATTGTAAACAGTAACTATAAGTAAGTTACGGAATTTAAGCCAACAATAAGTAATGGTCACAGACTTAGTATAATCAACCTACTGCTTAAGATACTTATAATAGGAGAGTTAATCTCTTATAGAGATGAAAAAAGCCAAAACATCCACATAAATGGTGTAAGCCAACCTAACTTTCCTTGGCCACACAAGGTCAGAAAAAGCCAGATGTTTGGACTTTGGCTTAGACAAAGCCAATGCACCAAATCTGCCTGTGCTGTTTTTAAATCGCATGCGTAGTGTTGGTGAGATTGTGAGCACAAATGCTCAGACAGCCACACACGATGAGCAAAATGGCAGGAGTGACAAACAGTATCAAACTGGTTTGATATCTTGAGATTCGACTCATGAGTCACTATTCTCACCTAAACGCCGCCGCACACGTGAGTCAAATGGCTCAGCTAAATGTCTCTCGTGCCATTTAGCTCAGCAATTTGACTGATGTGTGCACCTAGCATTAGGTGGCAAGAATCAGATTCCTAAACCCCACCTCGTTATAATGACATCGAAGTGCAACATCCGGAATAGTGACACTAAGCTTTCAGAACCAGCCAGAAATGCGTTAATATCTAGAATGATGGTTTATGAATTTTGCGACGATCAGTTTGACCCCAGTCTCAAAGATGCAAGGCAGAACCAGCTGCACCGTAAGCCAGATTTCTCCCATGTCAGGTTTTGGAATGATGGTGAGGACCTTACGATAGATGAGCTTGCAGATGCGATTTGTGAGAAATTGGGCTCATCACTTGACAAGTATAAGTTGTTATGCCATGACCCCATTGGCTCCAATCCAAAAATGTGTAATGGCAAACCACTCAGCATTGATAAGACTTTTTCCGCTGATAACACAAAGTTTTTGCACTGGTTTGCTGGAAATCCTGGTACCGGGAAGTCTAGAAGTATTTGGCCACATATAAGAGAGTTGACTTCCATGATAAAAGTTGGCTATCATGCGCCAAGTAGCCTTTACGATTTACAGGCTATTACCACAACAATTGGAGATGTGTTTGTCATTGATGACCTTTTTGACCTCTCATCCAAGACACATCACTTACTGTTCATACAATGGTATAAGTCTCTGCCATCGATGTGCAAAGTGGTTGCACTGTCTAAGTATGGGCCTGACAGCATGAATATATTTTTGACCATCTACAGCTTCAAGAAAAATTATAAGCCACTTGATGTGTCAAAGTTGAAGCCTGCTGTTCCACGAAGACTTGGCTTCACCATCTCTGATGAGGCAAGGTGTGTCATCAAGACCAATGGAGGTTGACAAGATCTACAAGGCAATGAAGTCATCCTTGATGATGTCATGAAAGATTGGGTTATAGCTGATTCGGGTGCTGTGTACCCTACAGTCCTTAGTGAACTCCCAGATCCATTGCCATTCACAGCAAAAGATGCTGACATATGGTATGAGACGACTGTTGACAGCCCAGGGCTCAAAAGTGTATTAGCCGGAATAATGAATGGATGTTCTTTCAGAGCTGCTCGTATGTTAATGGGGTATGGAATTAAGGATTTTGATGTGTCCAGTACGGGCAGTACCATCTCACACTTTGCCTACTGTATAACTAAGAAGATTGACAAGCCAAAAATATATGTCAGGATAGGCACGCGTTGATGGCAGCATGTATAATAGCTCGGAAATGCATACCCCTCTTTGCATATGCATTGGTGGAGGATACATTGGAAGAGATGACATCGATTAATGATCAGATTGTAGAGGAAGATGTCATGGAGGGGTTCAAATTGGATAGGAGTGATGTGGATGAGGTGGAGAGAAAAGATGAACTGGATGTGAGTGTGATTGTTGTGGAAAAGGGTGTGGTAGAGATGGAATCAGGCATGAATGATGTGGTTGCGGAAGAGATAGAAGAGGATATGGAAATGGCTGCAAATGAGGTGGACATGGAACAGGTCATTGAAGATGTTGTGGGTTGAGTACAATGAGCAAGGAAGAACAGTGAACTGGAAAACATGTACATAAAATGGGAATTGATGAAGCAGGGTAGGGTGCATGTACTGAGTATTAACTAAGCACATTATAGTAACTGATGATTTATTGTTATACTTATTATGTGTGCCCTTAATGGGTTTTAATGTATATAAAGTACTTGGCTATGTGATTTGTTGTGGTTTCAAGCAGTGTAGATAGTTAAAATGAAAGTCTAAAATATTGGTGATATTGGGACTTGTTCGCATATTAATTTGGTACCCTTAGATTGCCCTGTGGTATGGGTGTTGTGTAGATCTTTTGACTAAGAGTGTGTATATACCACTGTCTTGAATAGTTGACTTAAACCATTGTTTATGGTACCTGAGACCTAGAGACAGACAAGGACAATAATAAAGTAGACACGTAATATTAACATACAGTTTCTAAGCTGTATGAAAAACAGCAGCTGGTAAAGAGTTAAATAGTTTAGAGAGCATAACAGTGGCTATTTAGATCGTGTTACTGTGGTAAGTTAGACTACAAACATTAGGAGAAGTCATGAATGCAGCAATGTGAAATGCCCCTCAAGGGTTTGCAGAGAATGCACGCAATCCATTCCTGTAGTAACACCATCGTATCTAAAGCTAATACAAACATCTCTAAAGTACAGAAAGTAGCCTAGCACTGAGAAATCCTTCCAACCAACTTGCACAAACAAAATATAATTAATTGTGCCCAAACTGGTATTCTATTTAACATGGGATGTTAAAATGAGGTTATAGATGTGTAATAGGTTATAGGAATCCATAGTTCTAGTTCATACAGCCAGAAGAGCACTGCTTCCTAGACTTTTTTCATACACAAAAGTGTCTATATCATGTCAAAAAGTGACGCATGTAAGCAAGTCACACCCTCTTAACATACATACCAAATGCTATATCAACTGTCATATATAAGTAATAATATACAGCCTGAATCATCAAACCAGGCTTCAAAGAATAATACCATTAGGGGGAAAGAGCCTTATGTCAAATATATACAGTAAACATCATGTTAATAGCTATGAGTTGTCAATCTCTAACAACTATATCATCATGTTCAGAAATGGAAGGGGTTCAAGAAAAAGACATGGGAAGAAGTAAGGGCTAGTGGCATCGCACCAGATGAAGGTTTTGAGTTAGACCAGGCCCTGGAAGATATAAGTGAAAGGAGTGAGAATGCAGAAGAAGAAAAGGATGCTACTCGTCAAGAAAAGCAGCAAGAACAGGAGAAAGACAAAGAAACTGCTGAGAGTGTGAGGAGAAGGGCAATTGAGAGCCTGTGACAGACCAGGGCAAGAGAAGGATGTAAGGAAAGAAAGGGTGGGGAGACGAGTGAATATGTGGGTTATTTAACAGAGAAAAGAGCAGTGGACATGAAAGTTTGGGAAAATCAAGTACATTTGAAACACAGGGAGGTTTTTCTGGAGGACAGGAGAGTTGAGGGTGAAATACAGTTGAAACAGAGAGAGCTGACATTGAAAGAGAGGGGACTGAGCTTAAAAGAGAAAAAGCTTGAGTTGAAAGAGAGAGAAAATGAAAATTTGCACCAGATATTGTTGAGGTATGAATAGCAACAAGCAATGATGCAACAGCAGCTCATTAGCATGCAAAATCAAATGAGCCAGATCCAGAAACAAAATGATGACATTTTGAATTTATGTTTTAAGACACAAGAGAAGCAAGAACACACAAAAACATGTAAACTTTTCTTCTTCAGTATTATTCTTGAGTCTTGTTCACAGTCACCTTGACAGAATTTTGTGGTTGACATGGGCTATAATTCGCCTATTAAGGTAGTTATTGATGTAATGTTTCCACACATTGAATGGAGTAGTCAGTGCACATCTTTTCAGAAAATCATTGCATTTCAAATATAAACTCTCTAATCATGCTGGGGGGAGGGTTAGAACTTTGAGAGAAGTAATAACTAAAGTAGAGAATTCATACTATCTACCTTCTACCAATGATAGTATGAGCCCTTTTCAAATAGAGCATTATCATAAATACAGCAATAGCACACTGTTATGGTAAATTGCAAGTAGTGCTACCTATGCAAAAATAGCAAACTTTCTATACCCAATGTCCTTGAAAAGAAGACAGAATGTTATACGTTTTACATTATGATGTGTTGAGTGATGTGATGTGCTGCTAAGTGCAGCAATCAAGTCTACATTGAGAATGGGTCTCATAAATGATCATGCATATGATCATACTTGTTGTTTGTTACAGGGTAGGCTTTTAAATCTTTGAGAGAGATTCATGATTGTAGCAATTAAAAATATATCATGTATTGTATGGATGGAGCAGAGAAAAAGTAAGTCTACATTGAGAATGGATCTCATAAATGACAATGCAAATGATCATACTAGTGTTTGTACTTGGGCATGCTTTTAAATCTTTAAAAAGGATTCAAGAGTGTACCAAGTAAAAAAATATATCACGTAATGTATGGAAGGAGAAAAGACAACCTCTTGTTTTATCTGATACCTTTCACAGCCTGGTACTCACTAGGCGTTTAAGTGCGCGCGCCCTTGAGGATGTAACTTAAACGCTAGTGAGTACCGTAGTGTGTTTAAATTCCTGAGGGCGCGCGCTCGAAAAAAAGTTAAACGCACAGATGAAAACTGTTTGATCTTGGCGTTTAAAGTTCTGAAGTGCCGCGGAATGTAACACTTCATCACACGGAAAATGATTGATCAGCATGTGGTTGTGACCTTTTTCCCTACGGGACTCCCGCACATTTTCACTTATTACACAGATTTGCGTATCTGAATAACACTGTTAGAACTTGAGAGAGACACATGTAGCAATATGGCTTGCAATAGCAAAGTATTGTCACTTGTTGACGAAGAGAAATTGTCAGAAACTGTTCGAAATTTTCCAGTGCTATACGATAAGTCCAAAAAGGGATACAAGGAAAGAGATGCAGTGAACAATGCTTGGACAGAAGTGGCAAGGTCATTAGATTTCATCGAGAATTGGGATGATGCGAAAAATTTATTCAAAAATGTCAAAAAGTGGTACTTGAAAAAAAGAAAGTTACAATATACACCTTTTTCTTTACATTTTCTAGGCTCATCACTGCTCTCAGTTAAAACCACGCGTTTAAAAATTTACATAGTGAGTATGCCTGCGGGTTTAAATTCCACAGATAAACACTCAAGGGCGCGCGCACTTTAACACCCACTGAGTATCAGGCTTAAAGAAGCTGTTTTCTTGAAGGTTAAACAAGCTGTTTCTTGGAGGTCAGCAACTACATGGAGCCTAACCAAAGTATTCTTCTAGAGCTGGAGGTCTCAGTTCAAAGAAGGCAGCAGTGTTATTACCATACAAACATGTTAATGCATTGCGAAGTAGAGCACATACTATGTATATCTTGCCAACAGCACTCTGCCCAAGCTTTAGATTCTTTTTAAAGTCTGTGAATGTGAAGTACTTCACTACATCTCCAAATACCCATTCAACAGACACCTAACTTGGCTCATTGATTGATTGAATGCTTCTTCAGCCACAGTAAGATTTTGTCTACGGGCAAATGGGCCCTGAATATGTATTCTATGTGGATATGCTGGATCCCCATAGATGCACATTGCCTGACCTGTACGTGAGAAAGAGATGTGTTGCAGTTGAGGAAGAAGACCTGACATTGCTAAGATTCCACTATAGTGCCTTCTTCCTTCAACTGGACCAAAGAGATTTTCAATCAGACCATTTGGGGTTAAAATGGACTGGACTTGTATCGCACGTACTCTCTTGTGGCCATTATACACCATTCTTTGGTTGTCCTTGGGTCGGCATATTGGCCTTACAGTGCCATCTATGAAACCCCAGCAGTTTTCTAATGCAGCATCTTTGTTATGAATGGCATCTGCATACATCTGACGATGTTGTGGAGCTAGCCAAGGCTGATCTAGGTTCTGCAATAAGTCACCATATCTACTAAACAGGTAATCAACCATATGGTTTGTTACCATGCACACTTGTGGGACTGGTCTACCAGACCTTGGAGGAAGATCAGCATACCTGCATGGATACATGAAACGTTTCAAGCATATGCATAGAGCTTCAAAAGGTTGAAAAACTACTCCATTTTCCAACGTGATAATGTTTGGAAGGTGTAGTGCTGCAGCAAGGCTGTAAATATCTTGCTTGTTAAATCTAAATTCAACCTCACATTCATCATCAGCAAGGTTTTCTAAGTCAAAGCATTCATACTTATAATATGGCAGGCCTCCATGAAGATTTATATGGCGGTTGACATCATAAAGGATAAGAAAATCCTCTTCATCAATCTCACCGTCATCATGAATCAGAACCAACATTTCATCCTCCATCTTACCTGAAAATCACTTTTGGCACCTTATCTGAATCGTCTGTGTTATTCGTAACAAGAATGTAACTCTCTGATCAGAACGCCTCAACTACTTTAGTAGCTAGGCCTCCATGAGTCGTCTTCAGTCACTGCATCATGAATCATAAACTCACTATACTTTCATATGTAAGAAGCAGTGGATCAAATAATGTACTGGTATAAACAACAAACCCAAATAGTATACACTAATGTAGAAGGTGAAGATGAAGGTTTCATCACATTATCAAACGAATTAGTACATAAAGTATCCGTATAAGACTTAGCACTTTTACCTATATTAACTATAAATACACCAGTGATTTATAATACAATGTGTACAACAGGGAAAAGTAAGGCATCAGCTATGGTGACTGACAGTAATATGAAATGTGCCTCAAGGTTGTAGAGAGAATACACACAGTACTTTCCTCAAAATACTGCAAGAAAACTAAACAGGAAAAAGAGCTATTATACTCCGATACTCCAAGGAATAATTTGAACACCATCTTAGCTTCAGCCTAAAATAAGTGTATGGTAAAAACATAGAGCTAACCAGAAATGACTGAGAACATATCACACCTAAAGAAAGCGGCCTAACTGTTCATACATACTTCCTTCAAATTCACACGCAAATGCAAAGTATCAACTGCACGCTAAGATGGTCTAGTATAACAGTAAATAATACAGTAAATATCTCATAAGTAATATACTGAAACTTCTGTAGTAACCAAACGGTAATGTACAGGTGGAAATAAAGCGAACATGACATGACTTGGTGTGATCACTGGGCCTCCGAGGCAATGGTACGAAATCTCCATCAAAACACGGCATTACATCTCGTCTAGCTGGGAATGTAGCGATGATTCTACATAAAACAATCCTGGTGAAACTAAATGGAATTCCATAGCACCTTACATGACAACCATGCTCTTTGTAAACAAGCCCTCAACTGTAAGCGTGTGGTCTTGTGAGACCACTATTGTTTGGAAACAAAGTTTGGAAACAAAGGACTAAAGGTTTCTGAAATCATGAGATCAGCTTGGGAATTCCCTCACATTTCAGGTTATAATCTAGAACAAAATAAAGAGTGTAAGGACACCAAAACATCATAGGAATAATAATGAGTTTACGATCGTGGACGTTGAGGATGACGGTGACCCATAGAGGTCTGTGAACAAGCCTAGGCACCGTCTCCTGACTTCTACAACGTTGCTTTGCCAGATTTGACATATTGATCCGAACGGTGGTAAGTACTGTTTATTTATCCATACTTTCAGTTAATTTTCCAACCTGTATATTTTAGTGCTGAAAAAGGAAAGTTTGAATTTTATCCTGGTCAGAGCACTGTTTTCCCTAATGCGATTTGCCTTGCTTTTTTAGGTTTGATCCACTGCAATTCATTGCTCCTGCATTTCCAAGGGTGTCTTCATTTTCAGCTTCTTCTACCAGTGCTTCCAAGCAAAGTCAAACATTTGTAAAATCAAGACCTGATACTCAAACATTTATTTATATAGCGTTACATTCAAAGTAGATAGCATCATTTTTAATTATAGCTATCAACAAATATGTCATATGCAACTTATTATATATGAAGGAAAATGATGTCTATATGTATTTCTGTTGTGTAAGTGTCCTGCAGATTTTCCTTTAACTCCAATAACTTTTTCTATGTAGGCCAAAGATGACATGGACATATGACCATAATATCCTACTATGTAGGGAAATATTAGCTGAGGAGCCATACAGATACAAAGCAGGCACAAGAGATAGAGGGCAAGCATGGGAAAGAATAGCCAACAATCTAAATGGCAATAGTGCAGATTGTCGGTTTGTTGTGACCCAGAGGGGTGTGAGAGATAGGTATAGCATCCTGGAGAAGGCATTTAAAAGGAAGATGGCTGCAGAGGAGAGGGCTAGTAGAATAACTGCTGAGTCTACTGAGCTAGACCAGGCAGTAGAACGTATAATAGGAAGAAGTGAGGGTGCTCAAGCTGAGATTGAAAGAAGTGAGGAGAATAGGAAGAAACAGACAGAAGCTGAAAAAGAAACAGCTGAGAGCATAAGAAAAGTTTCAATGAAAGATTGGCAGAGACCAGGGAGAGACAGATAGATGAGGGATCAAGGAAAAGACGAAGATGTGGAGTGGAGATTTTGCAGATGGAATTTTTAAAAGAGAAGAGTAGGAAAGAGATGGACTGTAGAAGAGATGAGCTAGAAATTACGAAGAAAGAAATAGAGCTTAGAGAAAGAGAAGTAATGTTAAAAGAAAGAAAACAGAGTGGAAGAGAAAGAAAAGATGAAAGAATAGTAACAGTGCTAGCTGAGCAGCAAAGGCAACAGCACGTATTGATTGCACAGCTACAGCAGCAAATGCAGGCAATCCTAGCATTGATAGGACAGAAAATAATTGAAAATATAATAGACCTTTTCAGTTTTCTCATTTCTATTTCTATGTCTCTATTTCACTATTATTTTCAACTTCAATGACAGAATGTGGCCCTTCAGCTAGAGCTGAACACAAGGGGCCCTCCACTAGAAACACTAATATTTACAAAAATCTAATACAAAAGAACAACAACAGTAATTGTAGAAACCTAGTAAATATATCTAACCATAAAAAGTTTACAAAAGATAATAGAAGGAAACAGAAATAGACTAATTATCTTTTTGAAAATATACAAGCATGATGCCTCCTCATTAACTAAATTGCATATAGTTCTATTATAATCTTTTATAATAACAAGACTCTCTCTGTGTTCTCTACATTTCTGCATTGTGAGTATCATAGATCAATCAATCAAATTCTAGGTGCATGTCAGCTTAAAACATTTGGGGATACTTCTTAGTTTCTTAGTATATGTGACAGCAGAAGTTGGTGTTGTCATTTAATGAAAGTAATATTACTTCACATCACTTACAGTATTATCATGCTCATGAGTTTTGAGAAACTGCAAAAGGGTTTGCAAGCTGATTATGACACACTGTGAATAGCATATGCTACCTAGTACCATTCATACACAATAGCATCATGAAAATAGTATTACATAATTTAGCTATGCCATTGCTTAGTTAAATGAAACATTAATTTCATGAAATATATTTTATACACCATTTGATGAAGAATTACATATAGTACACTATATGCTAAACATATTTGATACAATTCACCAAATGATATATAATTTGATACTAATATTGTATCATATGTGTTTTTCAAAGCTTCATAGGAGTACAGTATTTAGCTATTGTTGAAAATTTAGGATGCCCTTCAACTACACAAAATAATCAGATAGTTCTGGTGGCTGCACATTGAAGAAAGTTGATGTACTTGAGCCATGAAGACATGTCAGTGCATTTCTCAATAGAGCACAGACAGAATAGATTTTTCCAACAGAACTGAGTCCACTTTTTAAGTTCTTTTTATAGTCTATGAACTTACCATAAGTCACAATGCCCCCAAAGACCCATTCAACAGATACCCTGACCTGACCCATTGACTGGGTAAAGGCTTGCTGTTCCTTATGTAAAGGGGCTCTTTTTCATATGGGTGCTGGAGGTGGATCCTGTGTGGATAGGCAGAGTCACCATAGATACAAAGAGCTTGCCCACCAGGTGAAAAAGAGTATTGCTCTAGTTGGGGACGCAGTTCAGACATAGCAAGGATAGCACTGTCATGCCTCCGTCCTTCAACTGGCCCATACAAATTTGCAATTAAGCCATTTGGTCCAACAACTGATTGGACTTTTAGGGCATGCACTCTTTTGTGCCCATTGTAAACTATTCGTTGATTTCTTCCCGGTCTACAAATAGGCCTGACAGTGCCATCTACAAATCCCCACCACTTGCTCAATGCTGCTCCTTTGTTGTGGATAGCATTTGCAAATGACTGAAGGCTTGGCGGAGACAGCCAAGGCTGATTCATTGACGTTAGTAGGTGCTGGAACCTATTAACAATTTCATCAGGTTTGAAGCCATGCAAAGGTGGGGAACAGGCCGTGCGAAACATGGACTTAAGTCTACATATCTGCAAGGGTAAGCAAACCTTTTGAGAGTAATGCACAAGGCTTCTACAGATTGCATTACAGTGCTGTTGTAGCATCTTATCTCCTCGGGTAACTCAAATGCTTCCAACAGTTTGTATATTTCGCCCTTGGCAAATCTAAACTCTACTAAACATTCGTGATCTTCAATCCTCTCCAGGTCAAATGCCGGATATTGCCAATGGGGCTGTTCCATGTGTAGATTCCTTCTGGGCATTTGCGCATCTAGTAGCAACAAAACATCTTCCGCATCTAAAATATTATCATCATACAGTTGCATAATCAATCTGTCCAGTTCAAAGTGAGCTGCCATGTTTTGCGGAAAATAATTCTAATTTGGCGCCAAAGTCCTTAGTTGCCATCCTAGTGCAGCTTTCGTAACCACAATTCTCGAGATGGTGAAACCGTGTTCGTTCACAGGCCTCTAGTGGTCGCCATCCTGGGCAAAGTTGTGAATCGTACACTCTCTAATATCAAGAACAGTTAGGAATAAAAGATACACACTATTCTCATCTCTGTACAACCGTGTTTAGATATTTTGTGGCTACTGGCAATGAGAATGGGACACAGAGCAGTGGCTTCCTTGATTGAACTGACGGGGACATCAACCCTGCTATTGCAGTTATATTACCCAAAACACTTAAACTCTTAACAATAAGTCACATATACAGCTACACACTTACCCCCAACAAACTTCACCAATGCCAAAATTCAGCATTTCATGTAGCACACTTCATCCGCAAACATAAAGATTTCCTAGTAACTTCACACATTAACGTCAAGGTATAAATAGCAATCTAGCAAGGAATATGACAGTAAAAATGTCATCCCAATAGTGTAAAAGAACCAAGACAATCTGGAGAATAAAACCAATCTGATCAGAGAGGAAGTGTCATGGCAAAATACCCCCGAGGGAAGATTGAGGAATCTCGCTCAAAACACTGGCATAAACTCTGCAATATGAAATACTTATGGTAGACAGGAAAAATAGAGGCACTCTAAAAGCAAACCTTATTTGCACGAAACAATGGCTCACCTGCTACCAGAGGATGAAAGTTCTTGTGAATTCAACCAACAACTGCAAAGAACATCAATCGTGTTGGAGAGGAACTGTCATGGAGGAAAGCCCCCAAGCGAAGCTATCTCACTGGCAATATTGAACATAAGTGCCGAAAATAATACATAAAGTGCACACTGAGGAGACACAGGCACTTTGAAATCACACGTTATAGCATTAGAAAATGACTCACTTGGTAGCAGAACCACAAAATGTTCCTCAACTTACAACTGAAACAACAGTCTCAGTGAAACCATGCCCGAACTCAGAGTTGCACGTTCCGTATATCCTATTTAAAAAGGATGAAAAACAACTAAACATTGACCTAATACACCAAGGAATACAACATGAAACATCAGTTAAATCTGTTAGCACAACGTACCAGTTAAAGCGTTGCACTTTGGCAAACAGAATCGAATTGATGGAGAAGAACTGTCATGGTGAGAATGCCCCAAAGGCAGCTGTTCCAATCTGGCCTAAAAAGAGAGGCAAATACAGCACTCACATCACCCATAAATTCCATCTGAATGGCAACATTACTATAGTTTCATGACACAAAACATGGCAATACTAAATCCACTCTTGAGATAGGAATGAAGCAACGACTTGCTTGCTCAACTGTCATGGTGAATAACACTCACGAGGGAGGGCATAGCAAACTGCTTCCATACATGAAGACACATTGTTTACACCACCAGAAAACTCACACAAGTGATGACGAAAATATAAATGGACTAAAGTAGAGCATTTAGGGAGTAAAAAATAGCTACTAACCTGGTAGAAACCAATGGCATTTGTCTGGCAAAAACAGTCAACCTGCTCCCCATCAAACACACCTTGTACTGAGAGCAGTGCCTTCTGTGTGGATGATAACAATGGAAGACAAAAGGGAACAGACAAAGGCTGCAAAATGGCGATGCCGAAAAGGGAATATCTCAACAAACTTTCAAGATAAAAATGTGCAAACAAAAAGCACCCCTACTCGACAATTCGGGCCTCTGACAATTGTTTCAGCCTGACATTCGCAGAGCCCTAGCAGAAGTATCCATCACAGGAGCGGATGCTGGCCCATTTAATGTAGACAATGGTCAAGCTCATTTGCATTTTGGGGTTTTAGTATATAGAGAGATCAGGTTATCACCAAGGTTTACTGCATCCAGATTTGAAGGAAAAGACTGCTGTTATCTCTCACACTGGTCTCTACCAAGTCTGTGTGCTTAGTTTTGGCTTGACAGGTGCTCCTCCACAGTTTCAGCTCTTGATGGCTAGAGTAACAACCAGTTGTGCTCCCCACCTATTTGTTCATACCGAAACTGTGAAAAGCCTATACATACGACAGTCAGACAGCTTTAGGGTACATTTTAAGTCAAACAATTTAAGGTAGAAAACATGTTATTTCTTACGGTGGCCGTGATCTAAATGTGGCAGAAAAACGTTATAGTACTACTGAACATGAAGCTCTTGCTGTTGTCAATGGAATTACATGTTATAGACCTTATATGTTTGGTGCCAAGTTTATTGTACACACAGATCACTGTAGTCTTGCATGTTTAATGAATGGTAAAGATCCTACAGGTCGATTGGTTCGATGGGCTTTGCAAGTACAACAGTACGAACTGGAATGCTGATGCTTTATCTCATAGAACATATCTGAAGAGGTGATGGAGCCCTCCGCTCTCCCTCTATTGTCTGTCACTACTGCCTGTGCTGTCCCTTGCATTTGTTACATCAACCAATCACAGTTACGCTTACTTCACCCTTCACTGTTCCCTATTTGATCTCACGTGATACTTTGCGCTTATCCCTATTCTCAGTCCCTTTCTATCCATTCACCATAAAAGCAACCGTATTCTCCATTTCTTACCAGTTTACAATTTACCATCTACGTGACACATCGATAGACAAGAATTTCAGTGGTAAGCACGCTTTTTCTATTATCAGCATTCATAGAATACTGTATTGGTGCACTTTGATTTTTTTATTATCACTTTAGGGATGTTTCCTACCCATATGTCGAATATTCATTTATCAATATTCTATTTACCTTGTGATTTGTCATCATTTCGCTGGTCTGAGGCACCGTTGACACTGTTCCGTATTCATATAAAAATGAATACAATAAAAGCAACCGTATTTTCCATTTCTTACCAGTTTACGACTTACGATCTACACCCACCGTGGATAGAACAGAGAAAAGAAGTTCAGTGGTAAGTACGATTTTTCTATTATGAGCATTCATAGACTACTGTATTGGTGCACTTTGATTCTTTTATTATCACTTTAGGGATGTTTCCTACCCATATGTCGAATATTCATTTATCGATATTCTATTTACCTTGTGATTTGTCATCATTTCGTTGTTCTGAGGCACTGTTGACACTGTTCCATATTCATATAAAAACGAATACAACACTCTCTCTTTTCGCCTTGCGTTCACACTGCTCTGGTAATAAACTAGAGACTGTTGAGAACGCAGTTCCAACCCAGAGAATCTTAGAAGCAAAGCTCTTCAAAATGTAACAACCAGCTATGAACGCCACCAACGCAAGAACTGATGCTTTAGAACACTCTAGCAGCAATCTCATTGTTATGGCCATTTCCAGTCGTTTTCAAAATGTAACAACCAGCTATGAACGCCACCAACGCAAGAACTGATGCTTTAGAACACTCTAGCAGCAATCTCATTGTTATGACCATTTCCAGTCGTTTTCAAATGTACAGGAGCACTGTGAAAAAATAACATGGATCCACCAGAAATAGATACAACCGAAGTCGAAGCACCGTGAACATAGCGTGACCTGACTATCTTCTAACTATCTTTTAAGTAACAAGCATAACATAACGTACCTTGCAACCAATTACATTTGTTATTCCCTATCACTTTGAGATCCAGCCTATAGAAGTAACAACAGCTGTCAGTAAGCATACACAGTTGACTTGCAAGTATTTCACTAACGTATTCACTTTCAATTATTTTCATCTATGTTTACAATATTTACAACGGCCCTGATCTCCCCTCATCTCCTACAATCTAGATATCATTATTTACACGATGCATCCAATGACAAGCCTTAAAGTGAACCAAAACACGTAGACACCTTCAAAGGTCAGAAAAGCTCCTCCAGGTCACAATACAGTCATTTCGTGAGGCAGCACAGAGCATTATAGCCTTAAAAAACGAAATCAGGCATTTAGAGTCGACTCACGTCTACATCCAAAAACAGATTTATACTATATTGGAGACTACACGATTGGAGGAAAGTCTCAACGATGACTTAATCATTGACGACGAAGTGCTCCAAGCAACAGGTCACCTTCTAATAATGCAAGAAACAGGAGCACTCCCTAGTGGACAACCAAACACACCTAATGATACAGACGTGCAGAACACTGAAACTACCGGTGAGGTACAAAAGTCGGCCGAACCTTGAGACTAGAAAACACGAACGACCACCGGGATGATGATCATATGGCTACAAGACTGTAGATATGCATGTCAGTTGTATTTAGCTACTTTCACTTGACTTTGATTTGTACAGACCTATCCTTTTACATATGTAGCAGTATATTTCCTATTTAATTTTCTTCCTGTATCTTCATATACCCTCCTAATATGTATATCCCTATGTACTAATGTAGCCACATTCATACAGTAGTACTCCGTTATCATTTTCATCCATGTCAAGTTAATACCATTTCAAAACTCCTTCCTTTTCGGTCTTCACACTACACAGATGGGTTTTTCTTCAGCTCCTTCTGCATTTAGCTCCTGTTTTAACACCTTGTCATCTAGCTTCGCTCTCTGAGTGGAGTACTCTGATCGCAAACCCACCAACAGACATAAAAAACACAACTCCGTTTCTGTTTACAACCGGAATATTGTCAACGGAGCCTCAGTATTATACATAATATACGTATTTGTATTAAGTGAATTTCTGGCACACTAGTCCACACCTGCTGAGTACATCTATACGCAATGTATGGTCTAATATTCATAGAAGCCAATCATCTCCTCTGCTAAATGTTGCATGCGTTTTCTATTCCCATCATATGTATGTTTACTACCTGCCTTGGCACCAGTCTCTAATCCGAAACTGTAGTAAGGCACTGACGTACGTACAAATATTTACCCAGTATAATGACATTAATCATTTGGCTAGCCAAAAGAACATTTCACTTTTTATTCTTATTCATTCTTATTTTCTACAGTAGTGAAAAGTTGTGACTTTGTTTGTAAAAGTGTATTTGTATTTAGACTTTACATTTTCTCGATACAGTACTATTATATGTTTAGACGGGGGACCCTTGACAATTAGGATTGGAACGAAAAGGCTTCCACCCATAAAACTTCGTACTGGATATGAAATCAACTTATACTACTTCGACACTTCCCTAGAATACTACTCTAGTCCTATTACAATATGCCACCCTATAACACACTCGGTTGCCACATATATTTAGCATGACCCTCCTCCATTTCATATTAAGATCTAATGTATCTTCCCATAATATAGGTGACCATAAGCCTTTTGATTCATATTGCAACATATACACCCTTTTCACTATATTGCCAACTGTAAGTATTCTTTCACTACAATCTTTCTCCTCATATGCGCATTTAAGCTATATCTTAGACAGTAAGTAAGTACCCTTGTCATGTATCTAAGTCATTTTCGTCATAGTTTAGTGTTACCTTTCCGACTTATCACAGAATTTCAATACGTACTCTGTTATGTAGCATCCAATATGATTTTTTACTAATGCATTATGTACCAATCTCACACTTAGTCATCTATTTCGATCATACTGAACTGTCATCTCTCTCCAGTGTATTCTCTTGAGAAGCATTTGGGGCCAAACCCAGCCTTTATTGTTTAGGGACCATGGAGGGTATTTATGGTTGCTGGGGCTACCAGAACTCGCTAACTTCAAGCCAACGAACACCGAAGGCACAAATATTTCTATGGGGGTCCAGCAGCAAATACTTCTTTCCTATAAAACCAGTGTATTTGCTAGCCGTACGGTCACTACACACCAAACGACGTTCAATCCATTGACATTTCAGTAAGATAGGCAACTTTCAAGATCCTTGTTCAATTTAACTTTAAGCAACAACCGGGGAGTTTACCGCTTCCGTGACTTTTTGCTTATACAATGCGCCAACTTACTTTAAATCAGCAATACATACGACACTACCAGCCACTACCAGCCACTACCAACTTATATACCCCATACATTATACTACTAATTTGTTCTAACTGAACATTCTACTTCCTTACAACTTTTTTATTGACTATTCCAGGTTTTACTACAGTATCTACTCGCAATGCCTTTCAAGAATAAAACTAGTTGGTCTGTTGATATGAAAGGTGCACTGTTAGATATTAAACATGAAGCAATGCTTAAGAAACAGGAGGGTGATACTCGCAATCTACTTGACATCATTTTCTCTTCTTGGAAAAAACGGCATCCACACTCCAAGGCAACTAAGGGCTCTTTAAAAATATGCCTCTCTAGATTATCTAAGGCAGACACATTTAAAAATGAGCAATGTACTCCCACCACCAATATCATACCTACCAAAAGTAAGGTGAATGACGTCAAAACGGTAGATAATAGTGTTGTGGTTCAGAAAGGAGCTACATGCACTGGTAAGATTACCCAGACTAAGTGTTCTCCGACAGCTTCAACGAAGCAACTACAAGAGGATGATACTAGGAACGCACTCTGTAGGTCCTCTATTAAAACACGCACAGCATCGTCACACCAGAACAAGCTCCATAGGTCCCCTAGTAAAACACGCAAAAAAACATCGTCAGGTCAGACGCTAAAATCAAGAACAAACACGCCTCCAGCTGACAGAGATATAGACAGCATTTTACATTGTTACAAAACAGTAGTTGCTAGACGACACACGAGGAGGAGATCCCCATACAACCTACGGAAAGAAGTGAAACAGGTTTGGTTGCAGAACAACCCTAAGTGCTCTATTTCCTTACGGACTATAGATAAATTATAAAAAGCCATGAAAATCATAGTACTCCACAAAGCCAGTCATACACTACATCACACAGTACTCAAGATACCGATAGCGAGCACACTAATGACAATGTTCCCGATGATCCTGTCCAACTGATTAACATGCGTACAGCTTCTGTAAACTTAGCTAGTGAGCCCATTTTCAAATATTTATGCTATAAGTGTGGTCGTCTAAGTACGGGTTATCCTGGGCATACACTACTGGTAGCTTTCGATCCTGAATCATTTCATTTATTTCATCCTCCTGTATTAGATATGTTTGATTCACTAGGAGATTTGTCATATACCAACGCTAAGGGTCTATGGACTTCTTGTAATACTTGCAGAACAGGGCCACTAGATTTATACAATACATGTGATCCTACCACAGGTGAACTATATGTTCCCCATGTATTAGCCGATTTAGCAACCTTTACGAAAAGGGTCAGATAGCGTTAGCAGGACTTATTTCAAAAATTATCAAACTGCGTAGTGATAACTTGAAAATATGGGAGCATATTCAAGGGCAAATACAGACAAGGGGCAGACTAGATTACCATTATTCTGGCATGTATGGCTTTATGGTGAATAGAGACCATGAGCTAGTCACAGAACCACCATCAAAAGGTCAACTACGTATACAACAGGCATTATTTTGGCTTCGTAAACACAATCCACTATACAGTCAATTCTATGCCAATTATGATACACTATATAGATTCGACCCAGACAAAGTCATTCATTTACACAAGGCAACAGCTTTCTCCGCCAACAACCACACAACTGTACAAACACATCTGCGAGAAGAAGATAGTGGCATAGTAACCACTTTGGACGATAATGGTATTGCACCATCTTTAAATTCCACTATTGATTTTGCTGGGCTACAGCAGCCACACCTTCACACCTTAAACACACATCTACATGAATTGAAACAGTTGACTAGGGTTAGTTATAGTGACCCTTACTTAGAGGCAAAAGTATGGCCACATCTCTTTCCATTTGGAAATGGTGGATGGTTTCAAGGTTCACTATTAAAAGCAGGCGAATATCTTAAGCATAAATTAGTGAATTTAGACACATGATGGCGAAAGGACAGAAGTTTTTCATTTCATTGGTATGATAGGCAAATTAAAAGTAGGTTATTCTATGTTGCAAAAGCCAGACAAGCAAAGTGCAAAGATAGGACAGACGACCTAACGAGTTCCAAGTTGCAAGATGGATCATTTTATGACAAGTTAGGTACGATCGTACCAACAACACTTACCGGCTCACATAGCTATTGGGCCAGCAAACTACTCGACCTCCTAGCTTTAAGTAGGATATTGGGCAAGCCATCCTTTTTCATACCATTAACGCAGAATGATAAGTGGCCTGACATTCAAAACCACATAATCAATGGCCCTGGACCTACTCAACCGCCAATGGATATACATTCAGAATTTGAACTCCATGATATCCACCCCAGCAGAGACTTCTCAGTTGAAACCGTTACCGCCTATAGCAATAGAGTGAGATTATTCAACAAGGAAGTGATCTCCAATCCGAGTGGTCCTCTTGGAACAGTTATTGATTGGTGGGACCGCAAAGACTTTCAAAGCCGGGGTGCGATACACAATCACATGGTTGTCTGGTGCAAAGAGGGCACTGTACCTGACAATGTGGTTTGCGCTGAAGTCCCCAGGGGTGCTACAGACAACCCATCCATGAACTCTCTGAAATCATACGTTCGTAGATTACAGATGCACAGGTGTCGCAAAGATAAATGCTTCCTTGATTCACGTGGCAGGCCACTGAAAAAATGCAAATATAGCTTTCCATATCCTGTACAGGAAGAGGAGGGATTGAACAAAGCAGGGAATCACTTGCTTCCACGTCGCCACTGTGATGAAGATACTCTAGTCATTCCATACAATCAGCAACTATTGTACCTCTGGGGAGCACATATGAACATTCAGAACGTCACTGAATCAGGCTGGGAAATGTATCTCGCAAAATATGTTGCTAAAGGAGAACCCTCATTCAAACTAGACATTTCCAAGAATGCATCGGAGCCCGAGAAATATCTTCGAACAAGAGATGTAGGTAGATTAGACGTAGATCATATAAATCTCGGGCATTTCTTATGCTGTTCAAGTAGATCAGTAATGTATCTACCAACAGATTTAGCTCCTCAGTATGGCTTTTTAAAACGCAATGAGCACTTGCCTTCAGATCCTGACATTGATGATATCTTTTACTCCAATATGCTCGACAAGTATATGGAGCGACCACCTGAACTAAACCATGTATTATATGTAGATTGGGCAGAAAAGTATATGCTAGCTAGATCTTCCTCCTCACATATTACTAACACACTTACACAACCACGTAGTACAAGAACATACATTGATATGAAAGGTAGGAAATGGAAGGAACGCAAGACAGAGGCAGTTGCCAGATGGAAGTTTTATATGCCCAATGGTGACAACCAAGAGCAATACTACATGCAACAGTTAGTGCTCAAACTTCCACTATGCAAAGACACTCCTATTATATCTAAGAACAACACATCTGGTACATATATGGAAGAGTGTGCCTTACGCAACCTACTATCGCAGGATGAGGACGCTTTAGCTCTTCTGCATGATGCACGACAACGAGGATTTTCTATAGAAAACCTCAGGAAGCTCGCACAATCTCTTAAAGATATGAACTGGATTGGCGAAGATGACTTCAATGTCTTCATCGATGAGGTTGAGACACTCCATAATACGATTCAGTCAGAGGATCAGCAAGAAATGCTTGACACAGACTTAGATCGCACAGACGAAAGTGATTTAGCAAATCTAGCAGTGCATTCTACCAATATAAATCTAGAGGATTTCCAGTCAACACTATCACCTTCCAAGCTACAAGCTTATGAATATATCACACAGTCATTATCCACTGGAAAACAAGTCCTTACAGCAATTATCGGTGAAGCTGGTACAGGTAAGAGCTACCTTCTAAAGGGACTAATAGAACATGCACAATCCGTTTTGCACTTAACACCCCGTAAAGTAGCAACAACAGGTGTAGCTGCACACTTAATAGGTGGTGAAACAGTGCATCATTTCTTTCAGATGAACATTAATTGTAAAAGTCGATTAGAACCAGGGACTGTTGAATATGATCTCATCACAAATACCGATTTACTTGTCATTGATGAGTTCTCCCTCCTGGAAATTAGGCAATTTTTCACAATTGACAAAATATTGAGAGACTTTGCTACTGCCAAAAACACAGAACACATGCCATTTGGTGGCAAAAGCGTACTCCTAATGGGTGATCCAGCACAGCTTCCTGCAATTGACCAGGATATCTTTGATACCTTTCTGTGGAGGAAGCTTGATATCATAATACTAAAGGACGTGAAGAGGCAAAATGATGAGGTATTTCAACAACTACTATCCACTGTCCGCATGGGCAGAACAAGCACCCATATTAATTCCATACTAACATCAAGAGTCCTTCCCATCATCGATATAACCAACATTAATCTTGATGATCCCGGTGCTGCAATTATATGTTCACTTAGAAAAGAGAGGGATGAATGGAATAACGTATTTCTGGAGACATTAGACACCGAGCTCTATACTTTTGAAGCAGATGATACAGATGTTACTGGGAATCCTCTTCCTGAGAAAGAGAAGCGCCGTATTCTCTGGCTTCACAGGCAACGCCTGGAAGATACTTTAACAGTAAGAGTTGGTGCCAGAGTTGTCCTCTGCAAAAATATCGACACAGAGAATGGTTGGTTAAATGGCACACTAGCAATTGTCACCAAGATACATACCACATTTATTGTCATTCAGAGCCTTAGCACACATAGGACAACTGTTGTAATGAGAATGAAACAAAATGTGTCCTTTCCTGGATCCCCAATACAATACGTTCGTTCTCAATTCCCTCTTATTTTAGGTTGGGCATTAACAGTTCATAAAGTGCAGGGCATGACCCTAACCAAGGCTTATGTTCAATTAAATAAAAATTTTTTTGCTAGCGGCCAAGCATACGTGGCATTATCAAGGGTGAAATGTCTCGATGATTTATATCTTCTCGATTTTGGCCCTACTGTAATATATCTAGATGATTATTATAAGTCTTTATTGCAATGGATGGCATCTGTAGATAAATTATGCAACACTTCCTCAACACTTTCCGATGAGACAGTCACAGTCGAATATCCAACTAGATGTACGGAGCATGCCAATGTGTCCCGATGCAAAAAGAAACTCCACTTTCCTCCCAAGTTGTCAGCAGCCCACTCTTCACAAAGTCACACAGACTGTAACTATTCCTGTCGCAACTAGAAGCAACCACCTTCCCTCTGACGTAATTCCTCCAACATTCCCAACCACACATATCTCCCCATCTACCCCTCACTTAGTACAAGTACCGCAAGCTGTTGACCTTCCTCTCAATGCAGGTACACAGTCCTACACAGTACAATATCATGAACACTTCGAGGCAATATTGCACTTATTAAGGAACATTGATGTTGCCATGTTTAACCCTCCATCTATGAGTATAGATCAGCATCTCAACCACTTATTACATCCAATGCAAACATATCTTGTCGCAGTTAATACCCTAGGCGATGGCACTTGTCTTTTCCACAGCATTTGGAAGCAATTGTTCCCACAACACCTGGAAGACACTCACACAGCGAAATTCATGAGACAGGTCACATTATACGTAATTTATAAAGATGAGCATAGGTACAGACAAATGGTAACTGCATTGGGGTATACTTACAGCTTTGATCAACATTTAGCAGACATACAGCATATGGGCAGATATTGCGGTGACCTCGCATTATCAGCATTATCACATGCACTGAATAGACCACTTTATTGCTACAACTCCTTTATGAACAATGCAACAGGCAAATTTTATTTTGACAGCTCTGATTTTCAGATGCTTCAATTAATGTTTGAGACAAGGGCACAAGGTACATGGCAGCACAATATCTCTACCCCTCCTACAGTACATAATGTCACAAGAAAACCTCTCAAAATCATATTCAACATTACTCATTTTGCTGCTCTGGTAAATACCTGCGTCCATGAGGACTTGGTTCCACAGACAAATAATTTTACTATCCTTGATTTGTTGCTAGATGTTTACTAAGGATACACCTATCTGCATTTATTATCCAGAACTATTTTTAACTATCACTATAGTACATCTAGTGGTCATATTATTCAACACCAACCTACCACTCTACAGACGAGGGTAAGTAGTACTCTTCAAGTCTTCATTTTCACATGCGTACAAGTTTCCATATTCAACCACTACATTATCATACATTCTTACCTGCTCATATTCACATTCTTTTCACTATACTAACTTTTGACACCTACATTACGCCACATATCAATACGCCTTTATGAGAACTTACTTAAATCTTCTGAGTGCCTGCAGAAGGCAAGATTCAGATGTCCACCGTTGCCCGAGGTAAGTCCCTACATGCACTTTCTCAGTACAAGCAGGCAGCAGCTACCGCCTGTATTACATTCATCTTTCCTCAGATAGAGGTATTATTACCTCTATGATGTTCTTGCAGAGGGCAATTGCAGACATCACTTGCCTGTACGACAGTTAAATTACACTTTCCTAGTCATTCCACATCGCAATCTACAACCGTAAACAGATATTACATGTATACTCAATGCATCACCTATCACGCAACCTACTAACGCACCCTCCATCACCATTCCCTTTCATTGCTTATCTCTTCTTTGCATTGCCAATCTACAGTATTCTACATCTTCTGTTCACTGTAACACTCATACGTCATGTAGCTTGATTTACACTCCTTCACTCTCTATCCTCTCCCTAATTGCGATTCCCACCATGATTATTTCAGATGCCCCAAAGAGAGAGATCAAAGAGCATCACTTCACACAAAGTTTGATGCGGACTTCAACTAAAAGTTTGTTGTACTTTATTACTTAATATACTACCAACAATACTAGCTTCATTTGCTACCTGTGTAAAACGTATACCACTGTATTCACAATATCGCACTTATCAAACTAACGTATACATAACATGGTATTTAAGTCCAATTCATCTCTTAACTTTTTAATTTACACTTCAAACTCAACTCGTCATGTATAATGCCATACTCACAAGTGGGAATGGTGTGTCTGGACCTCCAACTTTTCTACACCTTATTCCACCATTTTTCCAACCCGTTATCAACTTACTGGTGAACGGGGTAACTAAAATACCATGCTATTCACCATAGCTACTGTAAGTTAAATATTACAGCAAGATAGTATATAAACCCCATTACCTTTCTCATCCCAGTACCACCACAGTGATCCACACATATTTCCCAATGACTACACCCTAGATCCCCATTTTATACACTCCTACATACCCTTCCATCCACGTGCATTTGACATTCTCACACTCATCTCCTGTCTATACCCCCACCGACATGTATAATGGTGCATACAACATCTTTTTTCTCTTGCAGACTATTATCTGGAACGGTCATAACGTCGGCTATTTCAAACGTAGAGTGGCCAATGTGTTCTCCCTGCGCAGAACTGATGACTTTCTCTTGGCTAATAGCAACGGAGAGACTCCAACAAACATAAAGTAAGTTCTCAGTATGAACGACCCATACATATACTTATCATACAAGCTCTATTAAGTATCCTCTAATGCACCCTCATTTACCATAGCACACCAACAGACTCCTTAATGGCTCTACAGAGCATTCATAATCAATACTCTATAGCCTCACACGCTTATCCAGTACACATTCATCACATACCTATAACTACCACTACACACTTACACTCGCCAATATATTTTCCTACCAGTACCCCTCCTACAAGCTTTCCACATCTATTGTCTCTTTATTCATAGCTACGGTAGCACACCTAGTCGTATATTTTCCAGACTATACTTTACTTGTAAAATTTTACTCTTAATTATAGGTCCCAGGAGACCATCTTTGTCCTCATAAAAGGACACAGGTATCCACCGAAAAAGAAGCCTAACCAGCACAAGACACCAAATTCAATTTCGAAGAAAGAGAACCAGTCTATAATACCATATAACAACCCACACTCCGTACCATACCATCCTTCCACCCAACACACACCTTACTCTACACCTCACCGTGATATCAACTTTGGACCTGTTATACGCTTTGACAATTGTCACAATATCAATAATCAACTTCCACCACGATAATAAGTACATATTTACCACCCTTATGTTAACATGCACTCTTTACTAGTCCCCCGTCTCCCCACATACATCTTGCAAAAAGGTGAAGCATTGCAATGAATTAGTGAATTTTGAAACTGGCAGTCATTCGCCATGGTCCCTTCGTCACTATGACAATATTGACAAATTGATACTTTATTCCATTGAAGGTAAAGTCCTGCGTGTCTCTGCAAATTTTCATGTCAAAATATCATCCTACTAAGGATTGATGCAATTTTTTGCAGAAGATTTGAAAGCAAGTGCTTACTGAAACAGGCAGGAATAACAATCCATAGTATCCACCTTCAATATCCAATACTAGAGGTATTTAACGCCCCCAGCCACATCCACTAGAGTAAAGCAGTATTTTGCATCACACATTGCAAGCAGGACTATGCTATGGAATCCCTTATAAATATAAAAGTGATAACCACCTCTAGTAGGGCACTCAATCATAACGTGCTTCCCATCTAGTGCCCCAAGACAATGTGCTCCCCCCAACGTGCTTCCCCCAAGACAATACTTGTAAAATTGTACTCTTACTTATAGGTCCCAGGAGACCATCTTTGTCCTCATAAAAGGACACAGGTATCCACCGAAAAAGAAGCCTAACCAGCACAAGACGCCAAATTCAATTTCGAAGAAAGAGAACCAGTCTATAATACCATATAACAACCCACACTCCGTACCGTACCATCCTTCCACCCAACACACACCTTACTCTACACCTCACTGTGATATCAACTTTGGACCTGTTATACGCTTTGACAACTGTCACAATATCAATATTCAACTTCCACCACGATAATAAGTACATATTTACCACCCTTATGTTAACATGCACTCTTTACTAGTCCCCCGTCTCCGCACATACATCTTGCAAAACAGTGAAGCGTTGCAATGAAGTAGTGAATTTTGAAACTGGCAGTCATTCGCCATGGTCCATTCGTCACTATGAAACTGTTGAAAAATTGATACTTTATTCCATTGAAGGTAAAGTCCTGCATTTCTCTGCAAATTTTCATGTCAAAATATCATCCTACTAAGGATTGATGCAATTTTTTGCAGCCGATTTGAAAGCAAGTGCTTACTGAAACAGGCAGGAATAACAATCCATAGTATCCACCTTCAATATCCAATACTAGAGGTATTTAACGCCCCCAGCCACATCCACTAGAGTAAAGCAGTATTTTGCATCACACATTGCAAGCAGGACTATGCTATGGAATCCCTTATAAATATAAAAGTGATAACCACCTCTAGTAGGGCACTCAATCATAACGTGCTTCCCATCTAGTGCCCCAAGACAATGTGCTCCCCCCAACGTGCTTCCCCCAAGACAATACTTGTAAAATTGTACTCTTACTTATAGGTCCCAGGAGACCATCTTTGTCCTCATAAAAGGACACAGGTATCCACCGAAAAAGAAGCCTAACCAGCACAAGACGCCAAATTCAATTTCGAAGAAAGAGAACCAGTCTATAATACCATATAACAACCCACACTCCGTACCGTACCATCCTTCCACCCAACACACACCTTACTCTACACCTCACTGTGATATCAACTTTGGACCTGTTATACGCTTTGACAACTGTCACAATATCAATATTCAACTTCCACCACGATAATAAGTACATATTTACCACCCTTATGTTAACATGCACTCTTTACTAGTCCCCCGTCTCCGCACATACATCTTGCAAAACAGTGAAGCGTTGCAATGAAGTAGTGAATTTTGAAACTGGCAGTCATTCGCCATGGTCCATTCGTCACTATGAAACTGTTGAAAAATTGATACTTTATTCCATTGAAGGTAAAGTCCTGCATTTCTCTGCAAATTTTCATGTCAAAATATCATCCTACTAAGGATTGATGCAATTTTTTGCAGCCGATTTGAAAGCAAGTGCTTACTGAAACAGGCAGGAATAACAATCCATAGTATCCACCTTCAATATCCAATACTAGAGGTATTTAACGCCCCCAGCCACATCCACTAGAGTAAAGCAGTATTTTGCATCACACATTGCAAGCAGGACTATGCTATGGAATCCCTTATAAATATAAAAGTGATAACCACCTCTAGTAGGGCACTCAATCATAACGTGCTTCCCATCTAGTGCCCCAAGACAATGTGCTCCCCCCAACGTGCTTCCCCCAAGACAATACTTGTAAAATTGTACTCTTACTTATAGGTCCCAGGAGACCATCTTTGTCCTCATAAAAGGACACAGGTATCCACCGAAAAAGAAGCCTAACCAGCACAAGACGCCAAATTCAATTTCGAAGAAAGAGAACCAGTCTATAATACCATATAACAACCCACACTCCGTACCGTACCATCCTTCCACCCAACACACACCTTACTCTACACCTCACTGTGATATCAACTTTGGACCTGTTATACGCTTTGACAACTGTCACAATATCAATATTCAACTTCCACCACGATAATAAGTACATATTTACCACCCTTATGTTAACATGCACTCTTTACTAGTCCCCCGTCTCCGCACATACATCTTGCAAAACAGTGAAGCGTTGCAATGAAGTAGTGAATTTTGAAACTGGCAGTCATTCGCCATGGTCCATTCGTCACTATGAAACTGTTGAAAAATTGATACTTTATTCCATTGAAGGTAAAGTCCTGCATTTCTCTGCAAATTTTCATGTCAAAATATCATCCTACTAAGGATTGATGCAATTTTTTGCAGCCGATTTGAAAGCAAGTGCTTACTGAAACAGGCAGGAATAACAATCCATAGTATCCACCTTCAATATCCAATACTAGAGGTATTTAACGCCCCCAGCCACATCCACTAGAGTAAAGCAGTATTTTGCATCACACATTGCAAGCAGGACTATGCTATGGAATCCCTTATAAATATAAAAGTGATAACCACCTCTAGTAGGGCACTCAATCATAACGTGCTTCCCATCTAGTGCCCCAAGACAATGTGCTCCCCCCAACGTGCTTCCCCCAAGACAATACTTGTAAAATTGTACTCTTACTTATAGGTCCCAGGAGACCATCTTTGTCCTCATAAAAGGACACAGGTATCCACCGAAAAAGAAGCCTAACCAGCACAAGACGCCAAATTCAATTTCGAAGAAAGAGAACCAGTCTATAATACCATATAACAACCCACACTCCGTACCGTACCATCCTTCCACCCAACACACACCTTACTCTACACCTCACTGTGATATCAACTTTGGACCTGTTATACGCTTTGACAACTGTCACAATATCAATATTCAACTTCCACCACGATAATAAGTACATATTTACCACCCTTATGTTAACATGCACTCTTTACTAGTCCCCCGTCTCCGCACATACATCTTGCAAAACAGTGAAGCGTTGCAATGAAGTAGTGAATTTTGAAACTGGCAGTCATTCGCCATGGTCCATTCGTCACTATTAAAATATTGATAAATTGATACTTTATTCCATTGAAGGTAAAGTCCTGCGTTTCTCTGCAAATTTTCATGTCAAAATATCATCCTACTAAGGATTGATGCACTTTTTTGCAGACGATTTGAAAGCAAGTGCTTACTGAAACAGGCAGGAATAACAATCCATAGTATCCACCTTCAATATCCAATACTAGAGGTATTTAACGCCCCCAGCCACATCCACTAGAGTAAAGCAGTATTTTGCATCACACATTGCAAGCAGGACTATGCTATGGAATCCCTTATAAATATAAAAGTGATAACCACCTCTAGTAGGGCACTCAATCATAACGTGCTTCCCATCTAGTGCCCCAAGACAATGTGCTCCCCCCAACTTGCTCCCCCCAAGACAATACTTGTAAAAGTGTACTCTTACTTATAGGTCCCAGGAGACCATCTTTGTCCTCATAAAAGGACACAGGTATCCACCGAAAAAGAAGCCTAACCAGCACAAGACGCCAAATTCAATTTCGAAGAAAGAGAACCAGTCTATAATATCATATAACAACCCACACTCCGTACCGTACCATCCTTCCACCCAACACACACCTTACTCTACACCTCACCGTGATATCAACTTTGGACCTGTTATACGCTTTGACAAGTGTCACAATATCAATATTCAACGTCCACCACGATAATAAGTACATATTTACCACCCTTATGTTAACATGCACTCTTTACTAGTCCCCCGTCTCCGCACATACATCTTGCAAAACGGTGAAGCGTTGCAATGAAGTAGTGAATTTTGAAACTGGCAGTCATTCGCCATGGTCCATTCGTCACTATGAAAATGTTGAAAAATTGATACTTTATTCCATTGAAGGTAAAGTCCTGCGTTTCTCTTCAAATTTTCATGTCAAAATATCATCCTACTAAGGATTGATGCAATTTTTTGCAGAAACTTTGAAAGCAAGTGCTTACTGAAACAGGCAGGAATAACAATCCATAGTATCCACCTTCAATATCCAATACTAGAGGTATTTAACGCCCCCAGCCACATCCACTAGAGTAAAGCAGTATTTTGCATCACACATTGCAAGCAGGACTATGCTATGGAATCCCTTATAAATATAAAAGTGATAACCACCTCTAGTAGGGCACTCAATCATAACGTGCTTCCCATCTAGTGCCCCAAGACAATGTGCTCCCCCCAACGTGCTCCCCCCAAGACAATACTTGTAAAATTGTACTCTTACTTATAGGTCCCAGGAGACCATCTTTGTCCTCATAAAAGGACACAGGTATCCACCGAAAAAGAAGCCTAACCAGCACAAGACGCCAAATTCAATTTCGAAGAAAGAGAACCAGTCTATAATACCATATAACAACCCACACTCCGTACCGTACCATCCTTCCACCCAACACACACCTTACTCTACACCTCACCGTGATATCAACTTTGGACCTGTTATACGCTTTGACAAGTGTCACAATATCAATATTCAACTTCCACCACGATAATAAGTACATATTTACCACCCTTATGTTAACATGCACTCTCTACTAGTCCCCCGTCTCCGCACATACATCTTGCAAAACGGTGAAGCGTTGCAATGAAGTAGTGAATTTTGAAACTGGCAGTCATTCGCCATGGTCCATTCGTCACTATGAAAATATTGAAAAATTGATACTTTATTCCATTGAAGGTAAAGTCCTGCGTTTCTCTGCAGATTTTCATGTCAAAATATCATCCTACTAAGGATTGATGCAATTTTTTGCAGAAACTTTGAAAGCAAGTGCTTACTGAAACAGGCAGGAATAACAATCCATAGTATCCACCTTCAATATCCAATACTAGAGGTATTTAACGCCCCCAGCCACATCCACTAGAGTAAAGCAGTATTTTGCATCACACATTGCAAGCAGGACTATGCTATGGAATCCCTTATAAATATAAAAGTGATAACCACCTCTAGTAGGGCACTCAATCATAACGTGCTTCCCATCTAGTGCCCCAAGACAATGTGCTCCCCCAATGTGCTCCCCCCAAGACAATACTTGTAAAATTGTACTCTTACTTATAGGTCCCAGGAGACCATCTTTGTCCTCATAAAAGGACACAGGTATCCACCGAAAAAGAAGCCTAACAGGCACAAGACGCCAAATTCAATTTCGAAGAAAGAGAACCAGTCTATAATACCATATAACAACCCACACTCCGTACCGTACCATCCTTCCACCCAACACACACCTTACTCTACACCTCACCGTGATATCAACTTTGGACCTGTTATACGCTTTGACAAGTGTCACAATATCAATATTCAACTTCCACCACGATAATAAGTACATATTTACCACCCTTATGTTAACATGCACTCTCTACTAGTCCCCCGTCTCCGCACATACATCTTGCAAAACGGTGAAGCGTTGCAATGAAGTAGTGAATTTTGAAACTGGCAGTCATTCGCCATGGTCCATTTGTCACTATGAAAATATTGAAAACGTCATACTTTATTCCATTGAAGGTAAAGTCCTGCGTGTCTCTGCAAATTGTCATGTCAAAATATCATCCTAGTAAGGATTGATGCACGTTTTTGCAGACAATGTGAAAGCAAGTGCTTACTGAAACAGGCAGGAATAACAATCCATAGTATCCACCTTCAATATCCAATACTAGAGGTATTTAACGCCCCCAGCCACATCCACTAGAGTAAAGCAGTATTTTGCATCACACATTGCAAGCAGGACTATGCTATGGAATCCCTTATAAATATAAAATTGATAACCACCTCTAGTAGGGCACTCAATCATAACGTGCTTCCCATCTAGTGCCCCAAGACAATGTGGGACGTTCCATTCTCCAAACATCTCACTTGCAATAGCCTTCCAATCAGCAGCAGATGTCGGAGCTTTCAGGTATGTTTCAGCAAGAGCTTCCCAGATTCCTAAGCAGGTGCTATGATTGATGTTACAAGCAGTGCTTTTACCCACTCTACAGTTGAATGCTTAAGATTGCTGGGAATCTCCTGTAGCAAGGTAACGCAGAGTTATAACTAGGCGCTCTGCAGGGGAAATTGGCTCTCTACTTCGACATGGTTTCTTCTGGATGTATGGTGCAACAAGATGCAGTAAGTGCTCAAAACGGTCTGGTGTCATTCGAAGATAGCTAGAAAAAAGGTGCATATAGGGATTATATACAATATATTGACCTGTTGCTAGAACTGAGACTGTGTCACACAGATTTAGCAAGTTCTTAGGAAGATCTTATTCCAAACAACAGGCAGCAGAAGAAGATGAATCCATAGGCCTACCCTCTGTGACAAAAGGAGCATGAATATGTAACAGAGCATTCATTTCTAAACTGGAAAATCTTTCACACATTATTAATTCACGCATCATAAGTAAATAGGTACAATTTATTGATGAAAGATGCATTCACCAGAAAAAATGTTCCCTGTCATTAAGCTGTAATTCTTGTACAAGAGTGTGGTACTGTCCTAACTCTTGCCTTTTCTGAAAGAAGGCTCGAATCCAGATGCTTCGTTTCCTAGACAGGCATGCTTGTCTTCTTTTTCTGTTAACTCTCCAAGCCTTACTTATACCCAACAGCAATATGAACTTTCCTTTAAGTAGGAGACAATGGTTCACAGCTGCCATGTTGAGTTTTGTGAAAATGGCGCTGAAATTAAATCTGGCGCCAAAGGTATTACGATATTTATGATTCTTGTGACAAATGTGAACTAGGTCATCGCAAAGATCATAAGTGTCGCAAGGACCGGGGATCGCAAAAATCCCCGATCTTTACGACTCTTAGGACAAATGAGAACAAGGCTTTAATAGTCTGTGCAAGTATTGCTCCTAACCCTGTATTGCTGGCATCTGTGTAGAGAGACAATCTCTCTTGGAAAGTAGGACAAGACAGTACCAGGGCAGAAGTTAACGAGTCTTTTAAGCACTCAAAAGCTGCTTGGTATTCTTGATTCAACTCGACGTCCACTGCCTTTTTCCGTAGATTACTAAGTGGACTAGCCATAGATGCAAAGCCCTTACTGACTTTTCTGTAGTAAGAAACTAATGCCACAAAACTTTGTACCTCGTTGCAATGTACAGGATAAGTACGAATGACTTCTATCTTATCTGGGTTTGGTCTAATTCCATCCTTACCAACTATATGACCAAGATACAATGCCTCCGGCTTGCAAAAATGATATTTCTTTGGCTTCAATGTGAGGCCTTTGTTTCAAAAACAATCAAGTACTGCGTTTACGTTATCAAGATGCTTATCAAACGATTTTGAGTAAACACTTACATCATCTAAATAGACCATACATATTTGCCATTGTAACCCGCCTAACACTAATTGCATCATTTTCTGAAAAGTGTAGCTAGCAATGACTAAACCCATCGGCATCACACAAAAGTCAACATTCCCTTGTCTAGTACAGAAAGCAGTGTTTTCCATATCTTCTGATGTCATAGGAATCTACCAATAGCCTGATGCAAGATCAAGTGTCGTAAAACAGCAAGCATCTCCTAATGAATCTAAAACATCGTCAACACGTGGCATAGGAATTATCTGTTTCTTGGAAATCACATTTAATGTACGAAAATCAACACAGAATCTAGGCGAGCCCTCTTTCTTTGTGACAATAACTAAAGGCTGTGACCAGGGGCTAGTGGATTCCTTTATAATACCCTTCTTAAGCATGCCTTGTATGTGCTCGTCTACAATATCTAGTTGGCTATGTGGAATCCTATATGGTTGTTGACAAAATGCAGAAAGTGTGTGCAGCAGTATCTAGTTGTTTGACTGTTCAGTGAGTTTTTTCTTCTCGTTACACCTGTTTTCAACGTGTCCGAATTTCTTGCAGAAGTTACTTATCTGACGCCTATCACTGCAACATACATTTTGTTTGTTTCTGTTGACTTTTTGGTCATATCTGTACCTGCGGTGTACTTGCTTCATGTTTGCCTCTGCCAGGGATAGTGCAAGCTTTTCTATGACTCCTTCTAAACGGTCCAGTCTGTCACTCTGCATGATCTCTTGACATAGCAGCAAGTGGTGCTGGATTGCACTGCGTTGATATTTTTACCCATGGTGCTGAACCATTTGAGATTTGGTTGTTGATTTCTTCCTGTTTTGCTAGCTCTACTTCTCGGGTGAAGCTTTTTGGGTCAGAAATCAACATGATCCGTTTAAGATCAGGCCTTAATCCGTCAACGAAATGCTCCCTCATAAGAGTGTCCTGATGCTTGACTGGTAGTTTGGTGTAGGCGCCACAAACAAGTTGTTGGATACTCAACCCAAAATCATCAGAGGGTTCCGAAATACCCTGTTTCCTTGCATACAAATCAGCATAATAAAAATGATGTGCTTCTTGGCATAAAATGTTCTTGTAGTACACTCTTTAATAGGGACAAATCTAATTTGTCACTGTCTGCTAATTCATCATAAAATTCTTCAGCCGTATCCTTTAAAAATGCTGGTAAAATATCGCATTGGCGTTTTTGCGACCAGTTATTTGCTTTTGCGACCCTGTCAAAGCTGCAGAGCCATTTCTGAATGCATTCACCGGGCTCTTTGTAAAATTTATTAGGATATACGACAGTTTTTGCCTGTTCCTTACATGACTGTAGAGCGGAGTCAATCAATTGGAGCTCACTTTCTCTAGCTTGTGTTGCTTTCTTTCGACTCATGATAGGAGTTCAGGCAAAAGTAGAAAAAAAATTCGGATAACAACCTTTAGGTTCTATATACAAAATAATCGGATGCAAGTCTATATACAAGTGATCACTTACGTTCTCTCTTTGATCATAGTATGGTCTTTCTTTCAACTAAACGTCGGTCTATCACGAGGGCTTGACACTTCACAGTTCTCAAGAATCCCACGATAATGTCACCACTGTAAATCTTTGTAGATTTATGACAATTTCCAAGCATCAACTCACAGGAGTAGAGTCAAGAAAACACACACTGATATAGTTTTCTCAAACATATATTGTGAATAACTTATAGCCTTCTGCAAGCACTACTTTACAGCTCTCTACCCAAAAACTAACTAACTGGACCTGGTAATTATGTTATATATAAAAGAATAGTTTGGTTCCAAACAAACATACATTGGTTCCTAGTTGAATGACGAATACACAGATTGCACATGATGTCAATTAAATACATAATGGACCTGGGAAACATAACTGAGAATTATCTTCCTAAACACATAAACAAACTAAATGCGTGCACTAATGCAAACAGAAGTTGGATGTAAACTAGCAAATAAATACGCAAGCAAGCAAATAAAAACAAAATGTATGAAATGGAAGATAACATGAGTAAGGGGCTGAGCGTGCGTGAATAACAGTATTACAGTAGTATTAAGGAGGGGGGAGTGTGAGAGTGTTGTGGAAGAGTGAATGTGAGTGAGACTAGACTGGGGAGGAGTGGAATGTCAATCAAGAGACTTGTGTGACTTGGACAAAACGGTACCATGAGTTGTTTTGTGAATTGGTGGTATTTTGTGGAAAATCAGAAAGTGTGTTTTTCATGAACCTTTGTCACCCGTGGCTTTGCACACACAAATAGCACCGTTATTTGGTGATCAGATTCAAAGGGTTTGGAAGGTAAATGCTCATGGTGATAATCTCGCTAGATAGGGTGGTGGGTTCTGGTCTAAAACATTGATTTAAATAGCTCATAATAGTAGGCAATGCAAACAGTAGACAAAGAACATATCGGCAAACTCTAATGGAACTCTATAGTATGAAAATAGCAACTCACTTGGCAGTAGACGTACAGAACTTTCCCCTACTACCACAAACAACAAGGAACTATGGAAATACTACCTGTACAGAGAGCAGTTTATGTGGTTTTGGAGGATAACAATGGAGGATAACAAAGGCGCTCGAAGACAAAGGAAAGATATTGAAATATCTTGTACGAAAAAGTGGATAAAAATAAAAGCAAAATGGTTTGCAGATATACGGAACAGGCACTATGATCCAGTACAAGTCGAATCCCAGTGCAAGCAAGGGTCCCCTCAGAAAAATGCTCACACGGTATCGCGGCGGCACATGTGATCTTAGCTCACGTGCATTTAGGCATTTTAGTATATAGTGACTTAAAGTTCACACTTACGATCCTCCGTTCATTCAAGATCAAATGCCTGCTACTCTAGGGTGCCCAATAGACACCTCCCCGATTACCTTCTGACAAAGTTTCCATCCAGGACATTCTTATTCCAACCCTCCACCTATTACGTGGTGGAAGTATTATCTCTACCAAGGCAATGTGTAGAGGAGATACTATGGCCTGGAAGTAAAAAGTATAGTAAGAAAAGTATGCTGATCATATTTGTTGTATAGTTCAGCCTTGTTTGTTCTGTGAACTTGGTACACATACTATTACTTTGATACACATTCGTGATAAGAAACCATAGCCTTGTCTACAACATTTTTTGGTTGTTTTCGAACTCCCCATCTATTCCAACCCCCTCCAATTAGGCTTTGAGGATTTTTCCAGCCCCCCCCATCTGTTAGGAACTCGGGAGTTTTGTCAGTATGGTTGTTCCAAATGGAGATGTCTTCTATGCCTCTAACCATCTAGCAGCAATGCAACATCGCCATCATCTATAATAGTGTTATAGTACAACTCCAGAATCAAATCATTGAGTTCAGCATTGGCTTCCATGATGCTCTTAGGCAGGTTTAGATTTTTGCACCAAAGTCACAGCAGTGATGTCCTAGTGCTGTTTTCATAACCAAAAGTCTTGAAATGGTGTGATCACACTTGTTCACATGCCTCCAAGGGTTTGACATCCTGGGCAAGGTCATAAATCATCCTAGCATTGAGCTGGACAGTCAAAATGGACAATATTTTTGCTGGTCTTCTGATAGTGAAACCAGTGAAGGGCGACAAATGGGACATACCTCAATATGCAAATGTTAAATAGACTTTCGAAATAGTAATAAAGATAGATCATGAAAATGAGTATCAAACAGCATTTCCAGAGTAAGAGTTGGCTCTTTGACACTGTTTTATACCTGTCAAGTGCTTTCCTTGTTGTTTGTCGAGGACCATATATTTGTATTAGACTGTTAAAGTATACTTGATATTGAAATCTAATCTCAATCTTTCATGAAATGACATCTTTCAAAAAGATAAATACAGCATTGTCCTCTACTTTTCTGGCCATGGTGGTTACCAAACAGTGTTTAGTTATGTCAAAAAGGATTATTTTTCTAGCCATCTTTCAAAGGTCTTACCATTTCTTTTTCATCAGTCTATATTACTATAATAACCCTTTTAGCTTATCAAGTTGGTTTAAGGTACTATGATACCTTCGATGATGAAATTTTTTGTTTTCTATTTGCAAGGCTTTTGGAACTGGTATTTGAAGTTCATATATGAATGATTTTACCTAAAGTTATGAAATAAAATATTGCTCCTATGATAAGCCCAAAAACAGCATACAAAGTCCAAAATAGTGGTGACACGAAAAGATCAAATTTCTCAAAATGCACTGCATCTGAATCACTGAAAGTGTGAATGTGGGTCCAAAAGTGGTGTAACTGTGCAACCTAGCACTGATCTGTGTTTTTTAAATTCTGTTTCAGAAAGGGAAATGCCACACTGTACTTCAAAATTTATATTATATACTTATATCTGAAAAACCATTTCATTTCAAACATTTTTCTGATTTTATTGCTTTATTGCAACGTGCTTTATCTAATGCTAATACCATGAAAATTTGAGCAAAATATCTTATTTAGATCTTGAGATATTCTTTTTCCCATACGCATAACTAGCAAAATTTTGCATACTGAGAAACACTCCAACAAAGTTTGTGTGTACTGCAACAGTTGAGAAAATGCCTAAACCATTCCAAGTTAGGTGGCAAATTCTCCAGGTCCATATTGGAGTCCCTGGTGCTCAATGTGATCACTTTTCCTTTTCTTTCTGCCTCTCAAATAGTTTCTCCTCATTTTAGCTCTGCTACTTTCTTGATAATCTGCAAGTCTTAACCGGCTAACATCCTTCTTGACACATGCTGTTTCCATGTGCTCTCCTGGAACAATATCAAGCCCCTTCATTATCAAGATTGCAGCATCTGCACCAATGTTGAAATGTGCAATAGCATCAGAAACAGCTGTTTCAATGAAGCTAGACCCAACAAAAGTTTCTTTTGGTGCTCTATCCCAGATCATGGCATTAAGTGATTCATTCTGATTCTGTGTCTTGCCATGCAAACATTGCTCAAGCAAACTGTCTTCACTCAGCCTTTCATATACTGGCTTAATTTCTTTCAAGACACTGAGTGGTATTCCTTTCGATGGCCGATATGTATGTGCATTTGCTGCTTTATCTGTTTTAAAACGACACCAGGATTCTTTGCCATCTGGGCAATAAACATGCATATGTGGGGTGCTTGTAGTGGCCAAACAGTGAAATAGACTTGCATTAATGGCCTCTTTCATTTTCTGCAGATCTCCTGCATTTGTCCTGATGGCTATGCCATAATACTTTTGCAGCTTGTCAATAAGGTCCTTTGTTAGTTTGCCCTTTCCACCCAAGCCCTTCACTTCCTTTTTTAACTTTCGTAATGCTGTTCCTAGGCGCTTCTGCACATGCCCAACACACTGAAGTCACTTTACCTCCTTTCCATGTTTGTCTTGATAGACCTCCTTCACTCTATTATAGCTTTTGCTATCATCATCACAATAAAGACTTGTGTAGAGAAGCGTGTGTTTGTCATCAGACCATTTAAACATGGCTTCAATACCAGCTGGTTCCATTGTACCTGATGAACCTGTGACGTTAGCATTGCACTTTGACGTTAGCATTGCACTTTGAAGCATGCTCTGCCCTCCAAACATCATAAGCAAGAGAATTCTTTGTGTCGCTTTCATAAAAAGAGTATTGTTTGCAAAACTGGGTGAGAACTTCTGTGTCGAGAACTTTGCCTGTTTCCATTGATAAAATGCTTACTACACCATGAAGAGAAGAATGTCCACGTCTCTGCCAAGTACCATCTGCAGAAATGTGCGCTTCTGCTAGTGTGTCAGTTCCAACAACAGAATGGATTTCTTCAGCTGCTTGGGCCATTGTTTCCTCAGCAACTCTTTTTGCTGCAGAATTTAAACATAAGTCATTCCCTTTGTATGCTTTTTGGTGAAGTGGTGGTGGCATGTTCATTAAACCACAAAATTTTGCTGCACCACATCTACCCATTCCTATGGCCCTGAATGCATATACAATCCTTCTGTTAACTTCAAACGCTCTCCCAGCTTTCCTACTTGTGTAACAAACACATTTCCAATCACAATTAGTACACTGAAGCTTTAAAAACGATGCATTACCATATCTTTTGTTGTTTACTTCACTCACAGATATCCCAGCATGATAACACTCTGGGCAAGCAAGGACAGAAGTACGTTCAGAAAAGATCTGCAAATCCATGAATCGAAAACCACTAGGCTTGTTTTCATAGGGCCTACCTTTTTCATCTTGAGCATCTACATGACGTGTTGGTAATTTTTTAGCTGAAGCAGACACATTCTGAGTGGGTGAATTACGTATCTCAGCCTGAGGTTCAGGCCTATCAGCAGTTCTTTCGTCAACGTGCTCCACAGATTGAATAGAAGGAGTTTTCGACTTTGTATATTGGTTTCCTCTAAATGTCCGTTTCCGTCTATAAGCAGAACGGAATTTCTTGACAATTTTAGTCTCCATAAGTAAAAATCTTGAAGTTCTAACAAAAAGTCCAATATCAGCACTGCTACTATTTACCACCCACAACATTGCAGATCTTGTGGTTGTTGTTGCTGTTCACAGGGACACAAGAAAATTTAGTGTGATCAGCTTTGAAATCATAATGTTATCTATATCATAGAGGATAAGGAGTAAACAATTCTAAATCGGTTGCTAGGGTGTTGCTAACGGCATTTCTTTCAACTAGTGCCAAAAACTGTTACTTTTCAGAAAAAATATGTCATGTATTAACAATTTATGAAATCAGTGATAAACTACATATATTCTAGTGTCTAAACAGCAGCTTTGCTTAAAATCGATATTTCACCAAATTTTTACCTTCTGAAGGTATCATAGTACCTTAAAAAGTTTAGCTGTATGAGATTAAACATTTCTTACTGGGGTTGGTTTGTATATGATAAGTCAGTTTCATGAAATTGCAAGTAAAAGCCAATAAACAAAACATGTGTAGTCCATGGTGTAGTCTTTCCAAGATTGCAAAGTCATCATTCAAAAACTTCCCAAATGACTACTGGCAGGCTGGTATTCCGAACCAGATTGAATACTCATACCTGGTATCGACGTATGAGGTACAGGGAAAGTGGAACCACATTCTGCATTAAACATTAGTTGTTCTATTTGCAAACGCAAGCAGCCTCTAGCACAAGGATGGAGCCTTTTCATCCTTTTTGCAATGCTTCATCCAAAAAGTGACTCTTCATCTTCCTGTTGGTTATCAGGGCTTCCTAAAACCCTTTCTGCAACCTTTATCATGGCAAGATCCACCCCCTCATTTGTTCTTTTATTAGCCCCTGATGGCCGTGCAGCTACATGAACTTTTGGTGCAGGCTTTTCTTTATTTTGATGCTTTTTCGCCTCTTCTTTACCATCACTAATCCCATCAGCTTCAACAGGTAGGCCTACCTCTTGTTGGCTGTCATGGGGAGGCACAAACTCGGCATCCTGCTCATCCTCAAACTCACTGTCCGCCGCTTCTGTAAAATTCGTCACACTTGCTCTTTGGCTTATGAAACAAGTGAGCCAGCCTAAGTTGGCAAACTCACCAGGAACAGATACAACATCTCTTCCTGAACCCGAAGGAATACTCTTGCTTTTTCGCAAGAAACGCCCATAGGCAGTCCGAATATTTGTAGATTTCTTTTTAGCTTCAGCCACTGTTAAACCAAAACTTGCACTGACTTTAACCCAACAATTGTCTCCTGCTTGTTGATTTTCATAATCATTAGAAAATTTATCATAAATACATTCGTAGCATTGCACTTCCTCCATGACACTTAGTGATGTGTTTTCTTTGCTAGCATTCATGTTGAAACCATGACATGAGGATGCTGTGCATGATGATCACTTTCATAATAAGGATCGTCCCTCGTGGTTTCCATTATCCTGTCATCTCTGTCGCAAGGATCATCTGAATCACAAGAAAGTCCATTTCATATGATCATCCCAATCATATGCGGGGGTGGAAACGATCCTTACGACAGAGACGATTACATGGAAACCTGGCTTTAATATGATTATTAGTCCATTCCAATGTAGATTCCTTTTCGTTCGGATACTGTACATATTGCTGTAAAGTCGTCTTTTGACAGAATACAGCATGTTTTACATATAGTTCTTTATTATAGCACACACAAAGGCATAACAAGCAGTAGTGGTTTGATGATTTATGTTTATTTTCACTTCTTCCGTACATTAATCGACTCATATTTTTCACCGAACAATTGTGGAAGTTCTTTTGTCATGTTAATTAGCTTGCCTATTGAATTTATGTTTACTAGGACTCAGGCGGTAGATTTAGGGAGAGAGATATTTCGAGAGTTGAGAGTGAGTACGAAAGCAACATAGAGAAAGCTTTTAAGTGATATTTGGAAACTTCGTGAAGGATACCTCAACTTAATAATTTAGGTTGATATATGATTGTAGTTCGAGCTTGTTTCATGGTGGTTAAAATACGTGTCATATTATACTGTGGCATTTTCTTGGCGTCAACTGTCAGGGACTACTGGGATATAGGGTATGCAGCAATCAACTTAGTGAGTATTATTTGTGGTACAGTAAGCAAGTTCACCACAAAAGTGGCACCCCAGATGGGAGACTGGTTTTTTGACAATAGATATTAGATTCTGATTGGGATTATGGCAACTCGAAGCAAAGCGAAGGAAAACATCAAGCCTATATCGGGAGAGGCAGAGGCATATTTAGGTGATATGGCTGACATCGAAAACAAGAAGGTATCTTTAGCAAACATGCTAAGGAAGCTATCATACTTCAACAAGTCGACAGGTGAGATATTGAAACAAAATTATAGGGAGACGTTAAGTAGACAGTACACTCTTTTGAATGCAAAAATCAACGAAGTTTTTGAAGCGATATCAGGGATACAGGAGTTGTACATAGACTCAGACGCGGACGAGGAAACAATAGATGCTTGGTCAAGCGAAATAAAGGCACAATTAACTCCTTTTGAAACATCAACAAAGGAAATTAAATCAGCTATTGAATTGCTCGATAGGAAAATGAAAGAAAAGCAGAGGAATGAGCAGTTTGAATATGAAGCTTATTTGAGGAGTGAAGCTAGAAAAGAAGAGATGGAAGCCGAAGAGTTAAAATTAGCACGGAAATATCAGCATGAGCTTGAATTAGAAGAGAGAAAACTGGAGATAGCAGAAAGAAAGCGAGTACATGCAAAGTTACCTGACTTACAGATAACAAAATTTCAGGGAAATCATTTAGATTGGTTAAGATTTTGGAGCATTTTTAAATCTCAGATAGATGAAACAGAATTGCCTGAGGAAGCAAAGTTTGCGTATTTAAAAGAACTTCTAGTTTCCAAGGTTAGATCTATGGTGGATAAATTGCCTTCTGATTCAAGGGGGTACGAGAAAGCAAAGAATATGCTATTACAAAGATACGGCGATACTTTAGAAGTTGTTAATGCTCATGTGCAACAAATTATGGCACTTCCTACCATACATAGCACATCCAGGGTAAAAATTCACGAATTTTATGATAATCTGCTGGTTCATGTGGAAGCTCTTGACACACTGGGAAAGTTAGAACAAGTGAGAGGTAATGTTCGCATGACTCTTGACAAATTGGATGGAATCAGAGCAGACCTAACAAGAACTGACGAGAAATGGAAAGAATGGGATTTTAATGATCTTCTAGAAGCTCTGAGATTGTGGACAGAAAGAAACCCTATGTTGCCCAGTGAGAAAGAAGGAAGACATGTTCAAAAAGAGTTCAAACGAGAGAAAACATTTGCAGCCAGGGAGCAGAAATCAAAACAGTGTGTTTACTGTGAGATTGCAGGTCATAAATCAAGTGAATGTCAACAGGTTATCAATACAGAAGAGAGACGAAGGATTCTTAGCGACAGGAAGTTATGTTTCAATTGCACAGGAGCACAACACAGAGCAAGTGAGTGCAAAAGTAAATCCTCATGTCTTATATGTAAAAGAAAACATCATACGTCCATTTGCGACAGAGTAAAACAGTCAAATTCTCACAGTCAAGGTCAAATTCTCACAGCTACCAATGAAAAGAAAGTTGTTCATCCGGTTGTTATCATAAACATTGAAGGTATAAAATGCAGGGCTTTACTAGATACTGGTTCTAGTAGTTCGTATGTATCATCAACAGTGGTCAATATGATAAAAAAGAAGCCATTGAGACAGGAAATTAAAACCATAGAGATGATGTTACAAAGAATGGAGAAGAAGGTAGACATCTATGAAGTAGAGCTTAAAAATTTGGAAGGTACTTTCAGTTTACATTCTGAAGTTAATGGTATTGAGCGGAAGGTTTTACTTACTTTGCCAAATCCTCATTATGAAAGGATAATTGCAAAGAACAAACATCTAGATGGGATAGACATGAATGACAATGATGGGAAAGAATATATACCAGTTCATGTGATATTAGGAGCAAGTGATTATGCTCTCATAAAGACATCTACTCCAACTAGGATTGGAAATCTGGGACAGCCTATCGCGGAGAAAACAAAATTTGGCTGGATAATTATGTCACCAGGTCAAGACGAAGAGGACACTACACTCATGTATACAAGAACAACACATGAAGACTATATGGAAATGTGTAGCCTTGATGTCTTAGGTATTGAAGATAGATCTGAAGGGAATCAGAGTTATGTATATGATGAGTTTAAAGAACAGTTGTATCAACGAGATGATGGGAGGTACGAAGTATCATTGCCTTGGAAACCTGGACATCCAGAATTACCTTCTAACAGAAATGTTGCAGAGGCTAGATTTAACTCACTGATGAGAAAGTTAGACAAGCAACCAGGAATGCTGGAAACTTACGATGAGATCATTCGGAACCAGATTAAAGAAGGAATTGTAGAGCTAGCACCTGCTGAAATCAAAGGTCCTGTCCACTACATTCCACATAAGCCAGTTGTGAGAGAAAATGCACAATCAACCAAGGTTAGAATTGTATATGATGCGTCAGCGAAAGAAGATAAAGAATCTCCATCTCTGAATGACTGTCTTGAAATAGGACCACCTCTTCAAAGGAAAATATTGGATATACTGACAATAATAAGATTCAAACCAATTTTGTTGACTGGAGATATCAAACAAGCATTTCTACAAATTTTCATAAGGGAGTCAGAACGTGATGTATTGAGATTTATATGGGTTGATGATCTGGAGAGTAGGGTGAAAACTATTTACAGAGTAACGAGAGTTCTTTTTGGGTTAGGATCAAGCCCATTTTTATTGAATGGGACACTACAGCAGCATTTTGAAAGATATAAATATAGTCATGAGAACTGTATAAAGGAGTTGTCAGATGGAATCTATGTTGATGATATTCATATTGGAGGTAACAATGTAGCAGAAGTAAAAGAAATGAAGGAAACAGCGATTAAAATATTTGCAGATGGAGGCTTTGAACTGCATAAATGGCATTGTAACTCATGGAAACTTGATGGTGAAGCAGATATGGATTGTGACTCAACATTTGCCAAGGAAAAGTTAAATGTGAGATATTACGAAACCAAGCTGCTTGGAGTTAAATGGGATAAAGATAAAGATGAGTTATCCGTTGTTTTACCTAAACTAGAAACTCCAGTGACTAAACGATCTGTGCTGAGCACAATTGCCAAAATATATGACCCGCTTGGATTAGTGTCACCAGCAACTTTGACAGCAAAAGTAATATTCCGTGACATCTGTGATCGAAAACTTTCTTGGGATGCTCAGCTACCAACTGATTTGTTGAAACAATGGCTTAAATGGATGAAAACGTTACCAAATCAAGTCTCCATTTCAAGGTCAATTTCAACAGAGGGTACAGAGATTACATTGATAGAGCTTCACGGATTTGCAGACGCAAGCATCCTTGGGTGTTGTGCTGTTGTTTATGCTGTTGTAAGGCATGGTAATCTAACTAGCCAAAGTATACTGGTTTCAAAATCCAGGCTTTCAAGAAAGAATCTTACTATACCTAGACTTGAACTAGTGAGTTGTCATATGGTTACTAATCTTCTTGATAATATAGCAAATACCCTTGAGCAGTACACCATAACAAAGCAAGCTTGGACAGATTCAACAGTGTGTTTATATTGGTTAAAAGGGATTGAACAGTATAAACAGTTTGTGTCTAATCGTATTCGCAAGATCAAAGAAAAGAAAATTGAGTTTAGATATGTACCATCTGGTGAAAATCCTGCTGATATCGGAAGTCGTGGAACAAACAATCTTCAAGAAAACGGAAAGTGGCTGCAGGGACCGTCATGGCTTAAATCACAAGGAGAATGGCCCAAAAATATTGTTATAATGCCAACAGAAGAAACTGAGACAGAGAAAAGAATGATCAAAGAGATAATGAGAATTACTGTACAGAAAGATAAAGATTTAATTGATGTGTTACTTAAGAAAAAAAGATTTTGGAAAGCTATTAAAATTCTTGCCTGGTGCAGACGTTTCATAAACAACTGCACAAAGATCAGTAAGAGTGACAAGTTGAAGGGGCCATTGACAAGAGATGAGGTCGAAGAACAAGAGATCATATTAATAAAGAAAGCTCAAAAAGATGTATTGGACAGTGAAAGTTTCATTACAGACTCTAAAAGATTGAATTTGAGGGAAAATGCCTATGGGATTTTCGTATGCCACGGCCGAATTGAAGGTGATTATCCAATCTACCTTCCGTATGGGCATCTTGTTACTGAGAGCATCGTAGAATACTATCACAGGCAAACGTTGCATGGGGGAGTCGGCTTAACTATGGCAAAAGTGAGAGAAAAGTTTTGGGTTCCAAAACTGAGAAGCTTGACAAAGAGAGTTCGTAAAGATTGCTATGGTTGTAAAAGATTTCAGGTATCAGTAATTTCAGCACCACCTCAAGGAAATCTTCCAAGAGTGAGAAGTGAAGGCACTATTCCATTTCAAGTAATAGGACTTGACTTTGCAGGTCCTATAATGTATAGAGGGAAAGGTTCTACTGAATATAAAGGGTATATTATATTATACACCTGCAGTCTTACCCGCGGACTACACCTAGAATTCTTAAGATCTATGAGCTGTGAAGAGTTCTTAATCAGTCTAAAAAGATTTATTGCTGCAAGAGGGAGACCTGAGGTAATTTATTCTGACAATGCCAAGACCTTCATTGCTTCATCACAGTGGATTAAGAAACTAAGGAAGGAAGAGAAGTTGCACGATTATCTTTCGCAACATGAGGTGAAGTGGCGATTTAACTTGAGCAGAGCTAGTTGGTGGGGTGGTTGGTTTGAACGAATGATTAGTCTTGTGAAACAAGCATTGTATAAAGTGATTGGTAGGGCGAAGCTTACATTTATAGAGATGCAGGGCGTACTTCTTGACATACAGATCGCATTGAATAACCGTCCGTTGTCCTACTGCGAAGACGACATAGAACTGCCAACGTTAACACCGAATATACTGATTTTCGGAAAAGCCAACTACCTATTTCAAGAACAGCCAAATGAAATAATGGACAAAGATCTAAGGAAACGTGCAAAATACATTCTACGATGCAAAGAGAGATTATGGATTAGGTGGCAGACTGAATATCTGAGAGCTCTTAGAGAAAGACATGACTGCGAATATAAAGGAAAGGAAAATCATTTACAGATAGGAGATGTTGTTATGGTTAAAGGCGATGAAAAGAATCGTGGAAAATGGACATTGGGTGTGATAAATAGTCTAATAGTTGACAAGAATAAAGTCGTTAGAGGAGCAAAGCTTCGTACAGGAAAATTTGACATTGAGAGACCAATTCAATTCTTATATCCTCTTGAGTTGAGTTGCTCTGAATTCAGAGAAAACGGTTCTACAGCAAAGAAGTTAAATGTCGATGCAAAAGAATTCCGGCCAAAGAGAAGAGCCGCTACAGATGCTAGAGCAAATATAAGAGGAATTTTTGGCTTTGAAGAAAACGAAATCTGTTAAAGACTAATTTACTCTTGAGTTTTTTATATCATATTTATATTTGACATTCTAGGAAGTCAAATAGGGGGAGAAGTGTGGAAGTTCTTTTGTCATGTTAATTAGCTTGCCTATTGAATTTATGTTTACTAGGACTCAGGCGGTAGATTTAGGGAGAGAGATATTTCGAGAGTTGAGAGTGAGTACGAAAGCAACATAGAGAAAGCTTTTAAGTGATATTTGGAAACTTCGTGAAGGATACCTCAACTTAATAATTTAGGTTGATATATGATTGTAGTTCGAGCTTGTTTCATGGTGGTTAAAATACGTGTCATATTATACTGTGGCATTTTCTTGGCGTCAACTGTCAGGGACTACTGGGATATAGGGTATGCAGCAATCAACTTAGTGAGTATTATTTGTGGTACAGTAAGCAAGTTCACCACAACAATAGTGACCTTCTCCCTCATCGTTGTGAATAAAATAAATAACTGTCATATAAGGTCTTACTCGCGTAGAGCAATATCAGTTTGAATTCTGGTTCATTTTTCTTCTTTCCTTCATTCTTATCTGCCATTATAATAGTTAATCCAATGGTATTAGCTGCTGTAAATTTATCTAACGTTGCTCGATTAGTTGGATCAATGGGAAAAATTAACATGCTGGTGTCAAGTTCATTAATGTATTGACAATAATTCGATATGCGTTGTGAATTTTTATTGGCTGGGTATAGTCCAGATCATCGTCATTCTGTACATTCACACACGTAGTTTTCTTTTCGATAGCTTCAGGTAGACGCATATATTTGTTTCCTTTAACGGATCATATTTTAGTAGTCATACATCACACCGTACAAAGTTTCTAAATGCCCATCCAGAACCTCGCTTCGGGAATTCATCAATATGCTTGGTTAAGTGTACTGAAAACTCTGCAACTTGTGTTGAAATTTCACTTTCATCCCCCAGCAGCAAAATGTTAATTTCTTTGTTATGAAATGTTACTGGAGGATCGGTAACAAAATCATTGATAGGTTGGTAGAGTACACAATCTACAGAGATCTGGCATTTCACTCCAACCATTGTTAGGTTTAGCGCATATTGCAATAGTGCACAGTGGGCTCGTAAGCGGACATTTGGAATTTTGGCAACTTTCAAATCATGCTTGTTCCTTATGAAATTCCAAAACTATACTTTCTCAGTATTCCAAAACGGGCTCACTTGTGTCTTAGCTGCAGATATTCACAAAGTTCTACTTGCTTGAAGTTTGGTGAATTCACATGTTTATGTTGTTGTATGTTTCCGCAAATGAGTAGACAAAAGACAACCCACACTTGTATAATCATGCGTGAAAATAGCAGATGAGTACTTCAACTATAGTACGATGAATTTAACAGTTTCTAGTATGTTGTAGAACTTGAAAATAAGTCAATTCCTGCATACTCATGTTTTAAAGTTTAGTTTTTCGGGCAAAAATAATATTTTGTCATGACAAATTGGCAAATCGTAGTCATCAGACTGGGGTCACCCAGTCTATTTATACTTAAGATTTTGGAAAACCCCTAAGATGGATTTTGTTGCCCTTTTCACTGTAGGTTCAATGAATATTGAATAGCTCCAGGAACGAATTTGAAGAAAATCTGTTCTTAGGAACAGAATTAAAAACTGTATAGAATTAAAAAATGGGTTTTGGTTCGTTTCCCACCATTTTGCTCAAAATGACAGTGTGAAAATGCAAAACATTGTCCATAAATCTGACTATTTGTCAAAATTTAACAGTCTATACATCAGTATGTATATTTTCTGGGATGCTGGATTCACTTTTCGTTACATCAGTATGTATATTTTCTTATTTCAGAAATACTCTTGCAACGAGTGCCTTATCACAATCATAGAATCGAGGCTAGTCTGAGCCGTGTTTCAGCAGAAATGAAGACTACTATACCAAATGCAAATTTTTTATACCAGATTCACCTAAAATGTCAAAAAATTGATTTTTCGTGATTTTTCTAATTGTACTTGCTAATATGTTTAGAACAAGCCAACGTTCATTAGCACATTATGACGTTTCCATATGTTACTTGTCAATGTCCGCTTGACCCCCTGTCTGGGCCCATTGTGTAGTGTTTTGATATTTACCTTCAAGTCATTTAGAGAACCTATCTCCATCTCTCTATATACTAAGATGCCTATCTGATACTTTATGCCAAACCAATCAGATTGCTCAAATTGTACCAAGTGACCTGATTCCGCCTACACAATCTCCTCCCAGGGTATTTGTCCCATGGCCCCCAAATTTCTGTTGAGGGTAGCCATTTGGGTCTACCACTGACATAAGAAGAGATATGATTTTTATCATTTTTGTTCGCCGACTTATTCAACTTTCTTCCCATCTCCATTCACAGCAATACTGTTGCTCCTCCCTGCTGGACCTCGTGTTGTCAGTTTTGCGAGCGGTACAGTAGGACTAAGTAACTGTGTGTGTTATCGCGAGGAGACTTTGGTTGCAGTTCTTCCAGGTAAGCCAGCTCTATTTTCCTGACATGGTTTGAGTTAAGAATTCCTGTATGTCCTTTGTCCATTTCATCTGTATTCTACTGTTGCCAGCCATTTATTTCCATATCTTTCAATGAGATTCAGCCAACTTCCCTCGAGTGACTTACCGCCATGACAGTTCTTCTCAAAGTTGTTCGATTCTGTGTACTAAATCACCGTGCTTTTACTGCTAAATTGTGAAAAGATATTCAATATATGTTTGACTTTGTATTCAGTGCTAGATTATGGCAGGTTGTTTGCTTTTCATGCCTATTTAGATGACATGGAATGGTGTGCTTGCTGCTTTCAGTTGGCAATGTTTTCATTAGGACTACAGTATAGTTGTCTTGTGACTTGGAGGAGAATATCGTCGTTCTGCCTCCAGTTTAATGCTTTTTTCACTTGATTTCATTCGGTAAGGTATCCTACGTTTCTTACTACATTGTGATGAAATGATTATGGTATGTTTACTGTTGTATTCCTTGCTAGCTTGGAATTTATCCATTGCTTTTACCACATGTATGAATGACATAGGATACGGTTGTGTTTGGGGATAAAGTCTTGGTATGTGGAATGCTTTCACTGAAGTATGTATAGGGCTATTGCTGACGTTGGTTACCCTAATTTTGCAGTTTTTACTTTCACTCTTTACCTTTGTCGTAGTGTGTACTGTGAAATGCGAGGGGATTCCCAAGTTCATCTCACGATCGTAGATACCTGTTGTCCTTTCTTTTGGATTTACTTGCGGTCTTTTGAGGGTGATTCCATAACTTTGCTTCAGGGCAATAAGATCAAGGCAGTTCCCCTCAGCTTCGCTTGATTTTCTGTTCTAAATTACCGTTTTGTTACTGCAGAAGTATGGTTATGATATTGAGGAAGTATGTAATGCAATATGTGCTGACATACTAGGAGCTTTTAGCTTGCTCTTGATTCTTAGTATATGCACGTGAGTTGGATGTTAGGATGTCTCAAGAGTTTGGGCACTTTGCTTATATTTGAGATATTGCCCTTAAGGCCTATCTCCATTAAAGCGAATACAGCGATTTTACTCGCGCGATCGTTCATTTCTATATACATGCTTCCGCGCGTTCGTCAGCGAATGAGTAGATATTGCTCGTTTTGGCGCCAACATGGTTAATGGTGTCAACAAATATGGCGGATAGGGATAGAGCTCACTTTTCATTCCTCTTGGCTTTGAGGCAACGAATTAGAAATAGGAAGAGAAACAGGAAAAGGAAACATGAATATTGGGTTCGTCCCATATTTTGTGAACGAAAAGCGAAGGGTGAGTTTCATCAACTGGTTCTGGAAATGAAACTTTGTGACACTGAGCTATTCTTTACATATTTTCGAATGCTGCCTGACAGATTTGAGGAACTTCTGAGGATTGTTTCCCCTTTGTTAGTTAAAAATTGTCGAAACAGAGAGCCAGTCAGCCCAGAGCAGAGTTTGTCGGTCACGCTGCGTCATCTTGTAACGGGAGATTCGCATACAACAATTGGAATGAGCTACCGTTTGAGTCCAACAACTGTGGGACGAATCATACAAGAGACTTGCGAAGCTATCTGGACAGTGCTGATGGAACAGAAATACCTCAAAGCTCCAAGCACTGAACAGGAGTGGAAAGAGATTGCCATTGGCTTTGAGATGAAATGGAATTTTCCACCTTGTATTGGAGCCATTGATGGTAAACATGTGGTGATTCAAGCTCCACCACGAGCTGGTTCAACCTTTCATAACTATAAAGGTACACACAGTATTGTACTTATGGCAGTTGTCAGCAGTGACTATAAGTTTACCATGGTGGATATTGGTGAAGCAGGACGTCAAAGTGATGGAGGGGTTTTCGCTCATAGCCAGATTGGGTATGCTATGAACAATGGCATGATGAACTTGCCATCACCACGACAGTTATCCAACCAGTCCCCCATACAATTTCCTTATGTACTTGTTGGGGATGAAGCAATCCCATTAAAAGTGAATCTTATCAAGCCATACCCAAGGGGGTGTATTGGAATAAATGAGCGTGTTGCAAATTATCGCATTAGCAGGGCCAGAAGAGTAGTGGAAAACTCTTTTGGAATATGTGCCTCAAGATTCAGAATCTTTCGCAGGTCTATCATTGCAAAAACGGCCTTAGTAATTGCAATTACAAAAGCTGTTGTAATTCTACACAACTTTCTTATGTACTCCGACGATGAAGGCAGAGATAGATATGCCCCTTCTGGTAGTGTTGATGAAGAGGTGGCAAGGGGGATGGGACTTTGGTCTTGGAGAGATGAAGGGGACAGCTGTGGCTTAAGAGATACAAGTCTAAGTGGATCAACGACTTACAGCAGGGAAGCGACAATTGTCAGAGACAATTTCAGAGACTATTTCATTTCCGAGCAAGGATCATTGCCCTGGCAATTGGACATGATTACTAGCACACTGTGCAGCTTTGATGAATAGTTATCTTTGATGTTACTAATAGTGAGTTGATAAATATGGCTGATGAACCATATTAAAGTCTATCCTTTCCCTGGCACTTTTATCAAACACAGAAGAGGAAATACTATATATCTAAGCATTTTATGAAGTCTTACAAAATTACAATTTGAAAATAAAAAATAGCTACATTCAGTTACTGCCATTCAGTGATTAGTGCTTACAGTTCAATCAGTCTCATTGTCTAATTCAATGTCAAACAATAATTTTTGTATCTCCACCTTTGCTTTCCTATTTTTTTTTGTAGGTAGTGCTGATAAAATAGGAATTAGACTCCTACAAAACATCTCGTCAGCATCTTCTTTTGCATCTTTTCGAGAGTTTTCCTTTTGGAGATAGCTTGCTATGGCGTTATCTAGCGAGCTTCCAGCAAATTGGCAGTCAACCAAGGGCTCCTGACTTTCTCTAGCATAGGACTTCCTTTTTCGTTTTGGCAGAGGGGTTGCGCTAGTGGACTCCTGTTGCTTGATGCTTTGCATGATTTCTTCACTTTCCCCATTGTCAACAGCATGAAAACGTGGCATGTTGAGATTACTTTCTGTTATTCTGTTGGTAACAACGTCTGAAAGGAAGGCCAGTTCTTTGAAATACTTGCACTGAGGCAAATTTGTTAGGCCAGCACCTGACCTAGTAAGTAGCTCCCTTTTTTTCATACATTTCGAGAAAACATCTCGAAGATTCTTCCACCTCTTCTTTAGTATGTTCTCTAGAAAATAGTAGATAGCTTCTAGCCTAACGATGCTGTGTTAGAGGAATCTATAAATTGAAATTGATAATTCTCTACATTCCCTGCACACATGCTCTCTATTTTCTACTATCGTTACTGTACTTATATAAGCACGGCGCCACTAGGGGGCTGGGTGGCTTCAGCCCCCATGTTTTGCCAACTAGACAAGCCGAAAAGATAAATATTCCAAGGATAGTAATGTTATTGGCTTCCTAGCCCACCACTTTTGTTCAGCCCTCTCACCGTGCCCCTTATATGCTTATAGTTAAAGCAGTGCTTCTCAGTTATTTTTTGTAAGGCTCCCCATGGAAAGAGACAATATTTGCACCCCCAGTCACTATAAATAAGATTATTATCTATAAAAATTGTATATGCATACCTGTTGCCCAGGATCATATGCACCCCTTCTAGCACTGCATCGAGCCCCCCTTGAAGGACGTGCCCACTATTTGAGAACCGCTAATGTAAATACTGCTTTCATATGCGTATATGGTTTGAATAGTGAATGATATTTTCTGGGGTTTATAATAACTAGAGTGGTACTTTTTGGGACTAGTGGAGTAGAAATCCATCTATCTCGATAGCATTGCTTAATCCACCCACTGAGTTAGCAACATGATCATAGATTTCCAAACTCACTACATTTCTAAACCACATACCATCAAGGTTCAACTTTCCCGATATGTTTCTCCAGGCTTGTTGCTTTTTAGGGTGCTCTTTGAAAGATCTACAGGATGTATCCCAAATACATCTGTAATCACACACCAATTCGATTAATTCTTCTTCAACATTTCTATTCACTTCCTGTCTTTCAGCAGTGTCCTCCAGGCTGTGGCTTGAAGGTTGATTGGAAGGAATGAACTGTATATTGTCGTCGCTAACTATTACCGTTTCACTTGCATCGGGTTCAGCTTGCTCCACATTAATTTTTAGCATTTCATTTGGGATTAGGCCTTGACTTGCTAGCTGTTCATGGATCAAACGAAGATAGTTCGCCATTGCATACCTACTGTGAGCGATCGCTGAAAAGTTGAACAAGGTTGAACTAGTGAGCGTTCGCCGAAGATCGCTAGTTATGCTGAAGAAATTGAAGTGCGCATGCTCAAACTCAGTTTTCGCCAGCGATCGCCTGAAATTCGCTTTAATGGAGATAGGCCTTTACAGTCGAATATACTCCTTGATTTTATCATACACGTTTTACAGGCAAACACTAAGATGTTACCAACTTTATTCTCAGCTCAGTAACTCTTTTTTATTTTGTTTTCACTGTATTTACAGTAGGCTTCATAGTTATTTCCAATATAGATGGTAGAGTTATTCTGGTCAAGTCAAATTTAAGGGGTTCCACTATACTGAATGTTCTTCTGTTGGGACACAGTTGCCCTTCTTTCTGAGATCATTTGTTATAAATGCCATTACCGAATTCCATAGATCATTCTGCACGTGACGATATACTCTTACGGGATGAATTAGTACTAGATATGACCATCATTTTTATTTCCTAGACTTAATGTATGAAGCCCCTTGCCCCCACTGAGGTAATGCCTTCGTTTGACATCTGAGTTGATGATACAGGATATATATTATTACTCATTTCAAAGAATTACTGACTTCCATAGATCATTCTGCATATGATATTATAGCTTTTTTAGGGATGAATTAGTACTAGATAGCAATATTTGATTCATGGGGCCACTTTCCCCTATCCAACTACAATTATTGGTTGAAATCTGAATTTCACATGGTTGTAACAGATAATTTAGTACTGGATAGCTGCATTATTTGTTTTGTATAGCCATAACCTATGGACTCCCCCCAAGAACTCTGGCTGATATCTAATATGATTCACGCTGCTCAATCATGGGTTTTACAATCTGTTATATATTATATAAATGTGTGATATAGGACTACTAAGCAATATTCTTTTGTTTTATCACCTTGAACTACCAAGTCCTATCACAGAGTCCAGTTGTATAACACCTACGTTTATGGATCAGACTTGATTGTGTACCTCTGTGGACAGGATTAGTGGTCACCTACATGATAACAGAACCACTCATACCTGCCAATTCATGTGCTATATTGTATCTGGTATAACATCTTAAAATTATTTCCAAGACTCCTTAAGGTAGAGTTGAGTGAAGCAGGAGACAATATGTCATGTAGTTTCATTAGTGCCTCATTGTAGAGAGCATTGTAAACAATTTTGTGCATTCAACACTTCGTATAATAGAGACTAGCTTAGTACTGATAGCCCGCTACACGCGGGCTTCCATAGCCCCAGTTCAACAGTTGCATATTAGCCTTGGAAAGACTAACGCTGAGCCCCCATGACAGTTGCTTGGTCTGGTCGCATCGGATCACGAGAAGGTGACGTCATGGGCCTCTGCGATGGAGCACGTGACTTTCGGCCTTGCATTGTGCAAATCGAAGAAAAGTGCGAGAAGACATTGTGCAAAAAATGCTCGGATACCTGCGCTAGGCTACAGGCTTCCTGATTTTCTTCCTTTCCCTTTACTGGCCCGTAGCCTAGCGCAGGTATCCGAGCATTTTTTGCACACTTTTTTCTCGCACTTTTCTTCGATTTGCACAATGCAAGGCTGAAAGTCACGTGCTCCATCGCAGAGGCCCATGACGTCACCTTCTCGTGATCCCATGCGACCAGACCAAGCACCGTTCATGGGGGCACAGCGTTAGTCTTTCCAAGGCTAATATGCACCTGTTGAACTGGAGCTATGGAAGCCCGCTTGTAGCGGGCTATCAGTACTAAACTAGTCTCTATATACTAAGATCCCTATATGATAATTTATGCCAAACCAATCATATTGCTCGAAATTGTACCACGTGACCTGATATCGCGCACACGATCTCCTCCCAGGGCATTCATCCCATGGCCCCCATATTTCTGTCAAGGGTGGCCATTTGGGTCTACTACTTACATAAGAAGAGATCTGATTTTTATCATTTGTTTTTGCCGAGTTATTCCACTTTCCTCTTATCGCCATTACCAGCAAGTCTGTTGCTCCTCCCTGCTGGACCGTGTGTTGTCAGTTCTGCGAGCGGTCCTGTAGGACTAAGTAACTGTGTATGTTATCGCAAGGAGACTTTGGTTGCAGTTCTTCCAGGTAAGCCTGCTCTATTTTCCTGAAATGGTTTGATTTATGAATTCCTGTATGTCCTTTGTCCATTTCATCCATATTCTACAGTTGTGAGCCATTTATTCCCCTATCTCTCTACAAGATTCAGCCACCTTCCTTCGGGGTATTACCGCAGCGACAATTCTTCTCCAAGTTGTTCGATTCTATGTACTAAATCACAGTGCTTTTACTGCTAACTTGTGAAAAGATATTCAACATATCTATGACTTTGTATTCGGTGCTAGATAATGGCAGGGTTGTTTGCTTTTCATGCCTATTTAGATGACGTGGAATGGCTTGCTTGCTGCTTTCAGTTGGGAATGCTTTGATTAGGACTACCGTATAGTTGCCGTGTGACTTTGAGGATAACTTCGTCGTTCTGCCTCCAGTTTAGTGCTGTTTTCGCTTGATTTCATTTGCCAAGGAATCCTACTTTTCGAGGGTGATATCATCATGACAAATCGTCCCGAGCCATTCGATTCTCTCTGCTAAATCATAGTGCTTTTGCCGGTATGTTGTGATAAACCATATAGAGGGTATTTCATGTTGTATTTTGTGGTATATCATGGTGTATTTCTCTAACTTTTTACGCTTTGTTGCCTGACATGGGATAACATTCGGGAAGCTTTCAGTTTGGGTTACTTTTGCATGATGTGAAGTTCCAGTTTTACTTTGAGGAAAATAAATTAAGGCATGATAAAATATTGACCAGTAGCGTACTGAAACTGTTTTTTCTAACTTCTAAAGTTTCCCGTGTTTTTTCTGTATGAGGTTGTTCGTTGTGTTATCTACTATAACTCTGACAGGTTTGTAGCCCTCCCCCTTATAGTTTAAGCTACGAAGAGGCTGCTGTTCGTCTTTCATGTCAGGTGTGATTACAAGCAAACTACGTGACTTCCTAAGTTTCTTGAGTGTTAGCCATAAAACGTAATGGTATCCTTCAATCTTCATTCTGGTGTAGTTTCTCTAGAGACACGCGAGGGGATTCCCAAGTTCACCTCACGATCGCAGATACATTTGATCCTTTGTTTCCGAACAACTACATTATAGAATTGTGACTGCAAAGGGTTCTGGAAGTTGTTCGGCAGATTCCTACTGGACTATTTAATAATTGCTGGAATGTTTAGAGTGCTGTTCACTTTCAGTTATGCTAGGCCACTCTGACATTGTTTACAGTTGAGACCGGTCTGGGTTGAGATGTTGTTTGTAACTTCTACATAGCTCTTTATGTCTGCAACACAGTTATTTTAGGCTAGAGCTAGGATGTTATCCAATTTAGTCTGTGGATTATTGCAGTTTGATACTCTGTCTCTGTTTCTTTTTCTTGCATTAGTTGAGGAAACATTCGTGTGCATTCTCTCCAAAATCTTGAGGGGCGTTTCATATTACTGTCAGTCCCCGTAGCTGATGCCAGTACTCTTTATGTACAACACTTTTATATTCCTTTTCACTATGGATCGTAGTGTAACTTTTGAAGAGTCAAAGTAGGGTTCCTGTATCCTGAATGTTTCTTTGCTGGAAAACAGTTGCTATAAATTCCATTAATGATTTCCATAGATCATTCGGTACATGATGATTCAGTTTAAAGCGATTACTTACTATTAGATAGCACGATCATCGCTATTGTGTGGACTTGATTCTTCCGAGCCCCTACCATCAACTCCCCCCACACCAAATATGTAATTGAGAATACTGTAATTACTCGAAACCTGATTTGAAGATTAATATTCTATAGGATGTTACTTGTACATAGCAGTATTCTGTTATTTTTATGAAGTAACACTATGGAGTCCTCTGAGCTATTATAATTCGATACAAGCTAATTTAATTGCTAAGTAAAGCTAATATACCAGATAACAAAGGACTACTGGATGCAACCATATTACAGGTTTATGGATCAGATTTAATTGTGTACCTGTATGGAGAAGATTTGTGATCACCCACTAGGTCATAGCCGTAGTCATTCCTGTCAGTTGGTAGGCTATTTTTGTATATGTTATACACTGTTACAATTATACTATTAGATTTTCCAACACTCTCTATATTAGAAGTGAAGTATGCAGGAGACAATACTTGATGTAGCTCTTTAATGTCTCACTGTAAAGACCATTTTGAAGCAGTATGTGCTTATTTCATATACAGGAGACTAGCTTAATACTGAAAGCCCGCTAAACGCGTGCTCCCCTATCCCCAGTTCAAAAGGTTACAGATTAGCCTTGGAAAGACTAATGCTGTGCCGCCATCAAAGCTGTATGGTCTGCATTTGTGAGGAGGAAGAATCCACAAAGCTCGCATAGGATCAAGAGAAGGTGACATCATGGGCCTCTGTCATGGAGCATGTGATCTTCGGCCTTGCATTATGTAAATCGAGAAAAAGTATGAGAAAAAAGTATGCAAACAATGCTCGGATACCTGCGCTAGGCTACGGGGCTGTACAGAAAAAGGATGAAAGTCAAGTAGCCCCGTAGCCTAGCGCAGGTATCCGAGCATTGTTTGCATAATTTTTCTCATAATTTTTCTCGATTTACACAATGCAAGGCCGAAGATCACATGCTCCATGACAGAGGCCCATGATGTCACCTTCTCTTGATCCTATGCGAGCTTTGTGGATTCTTCCTCCTCACAAATGCAGACCATACAGCTTTGATGGCGGCACAGCGTTAGTCTTTCCAAGGCTAATCTGTAACCTTTTGAACTGGGGATAGGGGAGCACGCGTTTAGCGGGCTTTCAGTATTAAGCTAGTCTCTATATACTAAGATCCCTAAAATTTAAATGAGCTCGCCATTGTGTACATCAAACGGACCAGTACCTGGTGTTGTGACGAATACTTCTTCTAGAGCTGTGCGATTATTGGGCTCAAACGTTGGTCAGAGGCCCCAGTTGTCGAGTAGGCCAATTAATTTTTTTGTCAAATTTTTATCTCTTGATTTCGCCGAGATATTCCAATTTCTATTTCGCGAATTTGAGGCCTTTGTGTGTTGCCTTTTGTCTTCTATTGTTATCGTCCGCATGGAAAGCACTGCTCTCACTCCAAGGCGTGTTCAATCGGGATCAAGTTTGCTGCTGTTTTCAGGAGAATTCTGTTGGGTTTCTACCAGGTTAGTACCTATTTGTCCTACCAAAATTCTATTCTTTAGTTCGCTTATATATTCTTCCTCGATTGCGTGCGTTTTCTAGTATTTTAAACGATTTGTTTTTATGTATTGAAGCAGTTTCCCATGCCCTCCCTCGCGTGTGTTATTCGCCATGACAGTTGGGCAACTAATTCATCGCTGCATTGCTATCTGGAGATTCGATTTGTGATTGCCAGTCGTTATTCAATGGAATTATAGCACTGCTGCCTTTTAGATGTGATTTACGGGCGATGTGAGCCCTGTTATTTACCTATTTTTTTAGGGCAGAGTGGAAGAGCTTCCCTCGGTGGCTTTCTCACCATGACAGTTCTTCTCCATCCGTTTGATTCTGTTCACCAGATTTCAATGCTTTAACTGGTAAGTTGTGCTAACAGATTTAGCTGATGTTTTATGTTGTATTCCTTTGTGTATTAGGATGGTGTTTAGCTGTGTTATCATCCCTTTTAAATAGGATAAACCGAACATGAAACTCTCAGTTCGGACATGGTTTGAATGCTCTAATTGTCCAGTTGGTAGTTGAGGAACATGTTGTGGGTCTGCTACCAGGTGAGTCATTTTCTAATGCTATAACGTTAGATTTCAGATTGCCTGTCTTTCTCCTGTCCTCTGTGCGTACTTTCTATAGTATTTTCGGCACTTATGTTCAATATTGCCAGCGAGATTGCAATAGCTTCCCTCGGGGGTTTTCCGCCATGACAGTTCCTCTCCACCATGTTTTATGTTACTCCCTCTTGGTGGGTGAATTTAAGCGAACTTTTGTCCTTATACTACCGGGTAAGTCCATTTTTCATGTAACTGGGTTTGTTGTCAGATTGCCTGTAATTTATCTGTCTACTTTACATGTTTCATTAGACACATTATGTCAGTATTTTGAGCGAGATTCCTCTAGCTTCGCTCGGGGGCACTTCGCCATGACACCTCCTCTCCGATCAGATTGATTTTGTTCTCCAGATTGTCTTGGGTCTTTTACAATATTGGTATGAAATGTTTACTATCGTATTCATTGCTGGATTGCTGTTTATACCTTGAAGTTAATGGGTGCGTAAAGGAGATAGGAAATCTTTATGTTTGCGTATGACTTGTGCTATATGACATGCTGAATTTGGGCATTGATGAAGTCTTCTGGGTCTATGTTTATAGTTATAAATGTGACTTATTGTTAAGAGTTTAGGGTCTTTTCGGTAGTATAACTGTAATAAAAATGTTGCGTCCCCCCTCAGTTCATTCAAGGAAGCCACTGCTCTGTGTTTCATTCTCATTGCCAGTAGCTACAAAATACCTTAACACGGTTGTACAGAGAGGTCTATAGTGTGTATATTTTATTTGCTAACTGTCCTTGATATTATTCCTATGATGTTTTGGTGTCCTTACACTCTTTATTTTGTTGTATGTTTTAGATAGAAATGCGAGGGGATTCCCAACTTCAGATCACGATCGCAGAAACCTCTCATCCTTTGTGTCCGAACAATAGTGTTTACACAAGGCCGCAAGTGTGCATTTGAGGGCGTGTTTACAAAGTGGATGGATGTCTTACACTTCTTCATGGAATTTCGTCCCTTCTCTATAAGGTAAGTGGTTTATTTCATTAACAAGGTTTCGATTTAGTTTTACCAGGATTGTTTTGTGTAGAATGGTCGCTATTTTCCCAGTTGGACGAGATTTAATGCCATGTTTTCATCGAGATTCCATACGATTGCCTCGGGGGCCCTATGATCAAGCGAAGTCCTGTCATGTTCCATGGATTTCTGCCTGTAAATTACTGTTTGGTTACTACAGAAGTGTCGGTATACTATTCAGTAGATATTTACTGTATTATTTACTGATATACTAGGACAGTTTAGCGTGTGCTGTTCATTTTTTACATTTGCGCGTGATGTTGAACAAAGTATCTATGAACAGTTATGCCGCTTTCTTTATGTTTGATATGTTGTCAGTCATTTCTGGTTAGTTGTTGGTTTTTATCAAACACTTATTGTAGGTAAGAGCTAAGATGTTGTTCAAATTATTCCTTGGATTATTGGAGTGTAATTGCTCTCTTTCCCGATTAGTTTTCTTGTAGTATTTTGAGGAATGTACTGCGCATATTCTCTCTAAGAACTTGAGGGGTATTTCATATTACTCTCAGTCACTAAGGCTGATTCCTTCCTTATTCTCAGTAGAACACTAAGTACTCTGAATCAGTGGTATATTTATAGTTAAAAGTGCAACGTCTTATACAGATATTTGATGTAGAAATTCCTTGATTCTTTGGTGTATAGAACCGTGCGTTGTCATTTTCTTCCTTCTTGATTTATTTACGCTAATATTGTGTTCTAAATTATCTTTGTAGTCAACACACTTCAGTAACTTATTCACAAGGCTGTTGTTTCAGTATAGTACTCTACTGATTGCCTATGTATTTACAATAGCCTAACAACCTTTGTTTACAACAGTCTAATCCTTGTGTTCACTATAGATTTTTTGTGCTATTTTTGGGAATCTGCATGTTGTTGCTTTAGTCCTACCTCTCCGTTTCCTGACAAACCAGCTCCCCTCTATCCTAAGATCATTTGTTATAAAGACCATTAATGATTTCTATACATCATTCTGCACATGATAATATGGTTTTACTGGATCAAGTAGTATTACATAACAATGATGTGTATTCTGTAGACTGGATTCCTGGAGCCCCATAGTCCAGTCTGCACCCCAATTAACAGTATTGTTTCTTATCAAGTTTTATGAGGGACTTACTGTAAAAAGAATATGATGTATGAAGGGTTATGTCACACTCATACAGACTTTTTGGGTTTGGAATCACTTTTCTCTAGAACATTTTATGAATATTCTTTAGCTTTTATAAATGTTGATGTATGGAATATCTCTAGACATTGTCATTGCATAAAACTTACTTGACATTCCTCATGCTAACTATTATAGCAGTTTGAATGAGATTGCTGGATGTGCCTAGATGACAATGGTATTGATAAATTTCAGTTCATGTCCTTAGATGGCACATGTACCAGTACAGTACTTGATTGCCTACCTGTATGATTTTTCTCAATAGCCTGTTTCACTGTGAGTTATCAGTTGTTACCACTAATATTACTACTTTTGATATATCATTCTGTATGTGATATGTTGTTAAAGTTTTGTATTAGCTATAGCTGGCAACCTTATTTGTGTTCTGCTTAATTGATATATCAAGCCCCCCCCCCTCTCAAATACAGTTGTTGTTATTAATTTGATTTCATGATGTAAGCTATATTTCATTTCACTGGGAGGATTTACAGCTTTGTGTGTTTGACAAGAGGTTAGGACTCACTTACATGATTTTGGTCCATAGTATTGTTACTTTTGAGTTTGCTGTAGGATTACAAGGGAATATTATTTCAGTTTTTGTGCACTTAGGGAGAAGTCATTAAGTATCAGGGGAGGGGGTCAAAGCAAATGATATAATAGGTCCAAAAATTGTGTACCCCTGTAGACATGCAAAATAATCTAGAGCCCCGGTCTGGGGAAGCAGAATATTAATTTTTGTCATTGATTTTAGTATGTCAATCATTACTTTCTCAGCTATAATAGTTTGTGATCCTTAGCAACAGGATAGGTAGTAACATATGTGCCTTCATTCTACCACAAGTTGATATGCAACTTTGTAGGATTACTACGACATTATGATTCACTTATTTACATAAGTGTAGGCATAATGTATGCTTTTATGCTTTCTGTTGTATGATGTAGGAATAGCAACCAGTACATATTAGGTTTGATAAACTAGAACTATGGAGTCTTCTCAGATTGTAGAATTCTTTACAACTAAATCTAATAAATATGGATAAATTATATGGCAGTTTGGAAACAGTATGTGATGACAAACATGTATATGATGCTAGGTTTAAGGTATGTTACTAAGTTATACTTGAGTTATGCACCCCCCCCCCCACCATAATTATTGTTAATGGGTGAAATCTGACTTTGTGATTTCGGGCTGTATACTATATCTCATTCATTGCCTTTATATCTTAATATGTAGGCTATGAGAGAGTGATGGGGTATTCCCAAGCAATATTCTTTTATTTTTATGAACTTGAAGTATGTATCCTTTGAGGCATTATAATTGCATTCCATCTTACTTATTGGGTCATATTACGTAGTATACCAGATTGCAGAAGATTAATGGCTAAAACCAGATAGAGGTTGCAGTCATACCTCTCAGTTAATGTGTAATAATATATCTTCTTTAACATGTTTGCATTATACAACCACAGTGTACAAGACTCCCTACATTTGGATTCAACCATGCAGGAGATATTGTGTTATGTATGTCCATTTATGCATCATTGAACACACCACTTTAAACAATCATATGCTTAGTTCATGTAATAGAGACTAGCTTAGTACTGATAGCCCGCTAGACGCGGGCACCCCTACCCCAGTTCAAAAGTTGCAGATTAGCCTTGGAAAGACTAACACAGTGCCCCCATTAGAGCTGTATGGTCCGCATTGTCGATGAGCATGGATGAAAAAGCTCGCATAGGATCATGAGAGAATGACGTCATGGGCCTCTGTATTGGAGCATGTGACATCCGGCTTTGCAATGGAGAAATCAACAAAAATTTGCGAGAAAAAATTGTGCAAAAATGCTCGGATACCTGCGCTAGGCTATGGGGCTTTAGAAGGTGAAGAAGAATGCCCAAATGGGAATGTCGAGAATGGGAGTGTTATAGGAATACTAAGCAATAGTCTTTCGTTTTATCACCTGGAACTACAAAGCCCTGTCACAGATTCCAGTTGTATAACACCTACATTTATGGGTCAGCCTTGATCCTTTACCTCTGTAGACAAGATTAGTGGTCACCTACACGATAACAGAACCACTCATACCTGCCACTTCATGTGCTATATTGTATCTGTTATGATATCCTAACTTTATATCACTAGATTTTACAAGACTCCTTAAGTTAGACTTGAGTGAAGCAGGAGACAATATGTAATGTAGTTTCATTAGCGCCTCATTGTAGAGAGCATTTTAAGCAATTCTGTGCATAATTCATATAATATAGACTAGCTTAGTACTGATAGCCGGCTAGAATGCGGGCTCCCCTAGCCCCAGTTGACAAGTTGCATATTAGCCTTGGAAAGACTAACGCTGTGCCCCCATGAAAGTTGCATGGTCTGGTCGCATAGGATCACGAGAAGGTGACGTCATGGGCCTCTGTGATGGAGCACGTGACTTTCGGCCTTGCATTGTGCAAATCGAAGAAAAATACGAGAAAAAATTGTGCAAAAAATGGTCGGATACCTGCGCTAGGCTACGGGGCTTCTTGACTTTCTTCCTGTCCCTTTACTGCCCTAAACATATACTTGTAGAATTGAAAAGATTTGTAAAAATGAATGAAGACATTGCTATAAATCAGTGGTCTTCTTCTTCTTCTTCATCATCATCATCATCATCATCATCATCATCATCATCATCATCATCATCATCATCATCATCTGTACATAGTGGTGGACTAAAACATCCATCCACCACCATAGAGTTAGGAGAGCCAATCTCGCGAAACCTGTCATTTGATTCCTCTACCAACACAATAGGAGATGATGGTGGCGAGGATGAAAATGGCGTATCTGGTGACGGTGGTGAAGGTGGGTGAGTTGCTGAAAGTGGTGGTTGAGGGGTTGAAAATTGTGGAAGTTGACGAGATGGTGGTAGTGGTGTGGTTGATTGTATATTAGGACAAGATGATGTTGAGGATGAAATGACATATCTGGTGAATGTTGGTGAGTTGCTGACAGTGGTGGTTAAGGGGTTGAAAATTGTGGAAGTGGACGAGATGGTGGTGGTGGTGGTGGTGGTGGTGGTGGTGGTGGTGGTGGTGGTGGTGGTGGTGGTGGTGGTGGTGGTGGTGGTGGTGGGGTGGTTGGTTGCAATGGTTGTGGAAGTGGATGAGATGGTGATGGTGGTGGTGGTGGGGTGGTTGGTTGTACTGGTTGCATAGGTGGTGGTGGGTCAAGATAAGGTAGGTAGTCATCTGGAGGGTCATGGCAAGTATGTAGGAGTATGGTGATATCTAAAATGGACCGGATTTGTGCATTAATGTATTCCAGAAGGAATGGCATTTGATTATATGTAGCTGATGTTGATGAGTATGTAATGTGGAAAAAATTAGTGTTGACTATGTGTAAATCTCTATTGCATTGATAGATGAAATCAAGTAATTCAGTCAATCAGGCATCATAAGGTTGGCTCACCTGATCTCTAAAACCATTTACAAAGGTTGATAGTCTGCTAATGCTATCCATTGAGTGGTCAATCTACAAAAATGAATAGAACAACATCAAGTTTTAAGCCAGTTTACCTTACTGAAAAAGATGTAAATGGAGAAAATGAAATGAAACTTACATTTGCATTCTGCTGTCGTGTACCATAATGCTGCAGACATAGTTGGTACTTTGTGATAAGATATATTAAAATATCTACTGTTGCCATTATCTTTGAGGCATAATTACGTACCTCTTGACCACTTATGAAATTAGCGTTAAACTGTATATTCATTGCTGCTGGAAGTATTCTATTCATGATCAGAATAAAGCGAAGTGAAGTAACTATCAACACAAGTACTCTTATAACCAAGTTTGGGAAATTATACCCATGGGGACATTATAGTGGATTATGTTTCCTTTTGATTCTAGAAGGGTTAATCAATTTGCGTAAAACTACTCAAATGAAAGTAGCCTGGTGCAATATGACAACGAATTCAAATTTTGTCATTGGATAAGTCAAATATACCAAACCACCAAAATATGAAAGTACCCTGCGCTACTGGATAGTACAGCAACGACTTATACCCATGGAGGACATTATAGTGGAAAATGTTTCCTTTTGGTTCTAGAAGGGGTAATCAATTCACGTAAAACTGCTCGAATGACAGTTGACATGATCACATGAAAATACATTGCACTTTTTTCATTGGATAATTCAAATATAACCAAGCGTCACAATTTGAACTTATCCTGCGCTTTTGGTCAAGTTAGATTTAAACATTGTACTACAGGTCGTAATAGACAAAAACCTCACAGGATTGGTTAAACTAAATAAATAGAAACAACGTGATTGGGTTAAGAAAAAAGAACTCAAGGTGCCAAAACAGCACTGGTAAGTTAAGTACTCTATAAATAAGAGTGTGCTTCTGTATACAACAGCTATGAGTAAGATGCGTTTTCTGACTGCGTTTTCTGAAGAAAGTGACTGCGAATTTTTGCAAAATACATTTCCAACCGATCTTGTGAGAATCTATAAGTAAGAATGTACTCATATGGCAACTCTGATCTCTCAAGTAGTACTTTGCTTATGGCAAGAGTTGACCATGCTGAAGCCAAAAATCCAACGATAAAATGTCATAGCGTTCATAGGTAGTTATAAATTTTGCCTGAAATGTCTAGGAGTTCGCTCTTCTGGAACATATGCAACTTTTTGGAGACAAATGGTGCATTGCAATTAAAATATCTTTGTTTGGGAGTGATCCACCAACTTTTCATGATTTTAGATGGATTTAATGTAAAAGCATGGCACATTTGCAACACTTTCGGAAATATTAGGGTTATATTTTAGCCATTACAATGCCTTTCTCAAAACATTTAGTTCTACTTACTAGAATAGCAGCTTCATATTTATAGCTTATAGTACTGAGGATTAATTCCTTGTAGTTAAGTAGAAATTAAGAATTAAAGAAAGATGATGGCACATCTGCAACACTTTAGAGAGAAACTGTGTGGATTTTCAATTTCGAGTTATTTCCTGTTCGTTTCTATGTTTCTTTAGAAACAAGCCATTTCTCAGACTAGGATGTCAGCTTCTCATTTATAATTACCCAACTAAACTAGCACTTACCGTGCGAAGGTTGGTTGTAATTATTTCCATGATGTAGGGTCCAGCTCGTAGATAGAGTTCATATGAGTGACGACGATTGCTCCCCAGTCCTTCTTCAAAGCAGGCGCATATTTTGTTTTTCAACCAAGTATATACCAGATGGGTGGGGGGTGTGGGCATATGAACCCTATCTACGAGCTGGACCCTACATCATGGAAATAAGTACAACCAACCTTCGCACGGTAAGTGCTAGTTTAGTTGGGTAATATTTCCACGTTCGGGTCCAGCCCTCCGACAGGATCCATATGAGATTTTAAAGAAGGTTGAGAATAATAAAACAAAATTGTTTAGTGAGATGAAAAATCATTTAACAAAACACTAGATATAACGCCATTATCATTCACAGGTCTGTCATAAAAACGTCCAAAAGTTGCAGCATTTGTCCAACCTGCTGCATTGCATATATCCTTTACAGATATCCCACACATCCTTGCTTTAGATGTTGCTGCACTTCTAGTGGAATGAGCTGAAAAAATATGAATGTCAATAGCAGACAACTCTAAAGTAGCTTTAACCCATCTTGAAATGGTTGTCGTTCCTACGGCCTTGAATGGCTGTGCATAACTAAGTAGAAGCTTACCAATAGGTCCTCTCATAGCAAAGGATCTATGTAAGTAAGCCCATATGTTACTAACAGGAGAGATCTCTTGGCAATCATTATATGCTGGCAGGATTATGGGTTTTATATGACAACCAGGTCTGGTAGTTTTTTGGATACTACTTATATTAAATACAACTCTTTCACTTGTCAATATCATGTGAGAAATATCTTGAGATGCAATTGTTTGGTCTCTATGACCAGTTAAGAGGCAGAGTAAAGTAACCAAACGATAGGACAACAACTGTAATGAAATATCCCGTGATTGTCCCATATGTTTTAAATATGATAAAACAACAGTAACATCGAAAGTGACTGTGTAACGTGGTAAGGATGGCTTCAGTCTAAAAAGTCCCCGCAAAAACCTTTTACCTAAAGGTTGTGAGCCAACAGTTATACCATCATTCGTTGCAATTACAGTAGAGAGTGCTGATCGGGCTGTATTAATAGCTGAATACCCTAAGTGCCGTGAATGAAAAATCTTTGTCAAAAAATTAATACCATGAATAACAGTACTTTGATGAGGGTCAATGTCATTGTCATGGCAAAACTGAAACCATTCCTTTATATATGACTTATATTGAGACTTTGTGCCGTCACTCCACGATTTGTCAATGATTGCAACAGCATCACTTGATAAAGAACTAACCTCAGTTATTGAGCTTGGATGACTGATGCTAGCAGTTGCAGAGTGTTTTGCAATGGGTGAACCTCTGTCGGATGACTGGGGAGGTGTAGCAAATCTTTGCTAGAAGGAATGGATATACCCTTGGACGAATGTATCATGAAAATCGGATACCATGCTTGATTAGGCCAATCAGGCACAATGAGGAGCCCAGTTGCTTTATCAGATATAATCTTTTGCAACACCTGTGGTATTACAGCAAATGGTGGAAATGCATAAAACAAATAATCTGACCAATCAAGGCAAAAAGCATCAACAGCAATTGCTTCAGGATCTGGTCTATATGAGACAAATGGTTTCAGTTGAAAGTTTATCCTAGATGCAAATAAGTCAATATTTGGAGTTATATCTAGAGCAGAACATATAGACAGGAAACTCTTTGGATTCAATTTCCATTCTAATCTCTTTGCATGCAATCTAGACTCCTGATCTACAAGACTATTCTCTACTCCAGGTATATGTGTAGCAGAGAGCCATATATTTTTAGATATAGCCCATTGCCAGATCACTTGTACAACAGCATTACATGGGTTAGAATGACAAGTACCCATTCTGTTTATGGTACATACTGCAGTGGTGTTATCAGACAGTACCTTTACATGTGTATTTGTTACATGTACTAGGGATTTCAAACCATACATCACAGCTTTTAGTTCTAAGACATTAATGTGAAGGTTTGCCTCATGACTGGACCAAGTACCATTAGTGGAGCAGTTCCCAAAAAACTGCTCCCCACCCCAAGGTTGAGGCATCAGTTGCCAGTACAAACTCTGGATTTGGTATAAGAATATTCTTTTCTACATTAAGAGCATTATTTGACCACCATTGTAGTTCAAGACATGCATCCCTAGGAATTGTCATCTTCTTATCAAAATTCCCTTTGGCTTGTTTAAGTGCTTGGATTTTAGATTCTTCCAGAGCACGGTAATGCAATGGTCCATATTTTGCAGCTGGAAAAACACAAACTAGATTGCCTATTGCTGATGCAACATTGCGAATAGTATGTGATGAAACACGAGATAAACTATTATCACATGCAGCCTTCAATGACAGTTTACGGTCATGTGGTAAAGACACAGACATGGCTGTTGAGTTCAACAGAAACCCCAAATATTTTATTTTCTTTGTAGGTATGAATACAGATTTTTGAGGATGTACTATAAATCCCAGAGAATCAAACAGGCAAACTGAGTCAATAACAGCCTTCTTGCATGAATCGTAAGATTCTGCTATAATCAAAATATCATCAATATATGCTACCACAATATGCCCTGCCTTATGCAATATAGCAAGGGGGGTCTTAACTTTGTACATTTCCTTGGTCCTGAACAAAGACCATTTGGCAAAGCCATACACTTGTAATAGACCCCATCAAATTCAACTTTTACATATTTTTGATGAGCTGCCAAAATTGGAACAGAATAATATGCATCCTTGATATCAATTGATGCCATGTAACAATCTGTCTGGATTAATGAGGTGACTGTATGTATTGTGTCCAGTTTGAAATGCTGGTATGGCATACATTTATTCAATGACTTTAAATTTAGGATAAGACGATATGAATCATCCTCCTTAGGTACTAAAAATATGGGAGAAAAATACTCCCCAGGTTCAGAAGAGCACTTAGCACTTATGTTCTTTCTCAACAAGCTGTTGATTTCCCTACAGAGAAAGGCCTCTTCCTTCTCTGACATTCGTTTTTGGTTTGATGTTTTATCAACAAAAGGTTCTTGCTCACATTCTAATGGCAAACCCTTGACTGTTGTCAAGGTTTCAAAATCAGATGGACGATTTTCCCATGCACTAAGTCTGTCCCTAATACCTCCAGCTGAAAATCTTGCTATTCGATAATTTAGATAGTTTATTAAAAGGGGAATAGCATCTTCAAAATTACTTACAGTTAATTCTGGAAATGGCTTCTCCTGCAAGCTTGAGGAGGTGTGAGAGGATTGCCGAGAGCCAAGACAAGTAAAAACAAACCAGTCTTAAAAATACTGATAGTAATATCGAAATCCTTTAATACTCTTGAATGATCGACGGCCTACTCTTACCATTACACTCTGGCTCGTCTGAACCCAACTGAATTACTCGCATAAGCTTGCTTCTTATATAATAGAACGGTGCACAAAATTAGTCTTATTACTTCATTACTCAAAATATATAACAAAAGGAGAATCTACCCCCGACTTATGTTACCATGACGATAATAAATCGACCTATGTGTACATACAATAGCGATAATAAAGTGATGACAGCCTAGCTCAGAACCGACGCTATACGTCATAGTGACCTAGGAAACCAAACAAAAGCAACGTAAAATAACCGGTACGTAAATTCTAAAACTGAACTAAAGTACCTAATGACCTAAGAATACTTACTAAAGCTAACACATTTCAATATGGCGTACGATAAAGTCTAATCACCATAAGGTTCATCACATATCCCCCCTTTTCTAAATAGACAAAAATTATCAAACAAATATTTTGTCTGTAAAGCTAACAGTATTTGTTTTAAAGTACTTCCTCTCTCATATTTTGTGAGGCTACTTCAACCACGTGACAATGCATCGGCATTAGACTTGTCCTTGCCTGGTCGGTGTTTAATGTCAAATTCGTATGGTTGCAGCGAAAGACTCCAACGAGTCAACCTCCCATTTTGGTTTTTCATCTTTGCCAACCATTTCAAAGGATTATGATCTGTCTGCAAAATGAACTGCTTCCCTAGCAAATAAACTGTAAGTGTATCAATGGCCCATTTAATCGCTAGACACTCCTTGTCAAGTATCGCATACTTGCATTCTCTTGGCAACAATTTTCGACTTATATATAGGATTGGATGATCAGTACCTTCTTCATCTTTTTGACTGAGCGCGGCTCCCAGTCCATAATCACACGCATCAGTTTGCAAAATGAATTTCTTTGAAAAATTGGGTGCTTTCAACACTGGTTCTGTACATAAACATACTTTCAGCTGCTTGAAGGCTTCATTACATTCATCTGTCCACTTGACTTTCGATGGCACTGTCTTCTTTGTAAGACTTGTTAATGGTGCTGCAATGTCGGCAAAGTTCTTTATGAACTTTCTGTAATATCCAGCCAACCCAAGGAACGATCTGACTTCCTTCTTTGTTTTTGGAATGGGGGATTCGTTCACCGCCTTCACTTTATCAATGCATGGCTTGACAACTCCGTTTCCAACAATGTGCCCAAGGTATTCAGTTTCTTTCATGCCAAATCTGCATTTACGCAATTTGACTATCAGTCCAGCTTGTCTCAATCGCGTGAACATATCTCTCAACTGATCCAAATGATCTTTCCAGCTCATACTATATACCGCAATATCATCCACATACCCTGTTGCATGGCCTTCTGCTCCTTTTATCAATCTATTGTCGACTAGTCTCTGACATGTTGCCTGAGCATCTGCTAAACCAAAAGGCATTGTGACAAATTGCCATAATCCGAACGGGGTAATAAACGCTGTCTTCTCCTTTGAATCTTTGGATAATGGGATTTGCCAATAACCTCTTGAAAGATCCATCGTTGTAATGTACTTTGCTCCAGCCATCTTATCTATTAAATCTTCAACTCTGGGTAAAGGATATGGAACTACTTTTGCCAACTTATTTACTTCTCTAAAGTCTACACATATACGAACTTCCTGGGAATCCTTCTTGGGAACAATGACAACTGGTTGTGCCCACTCGCTTACAGATTCTTCAATGATACCATGGTGCTCCATCATTTCCAACTCTCGCTTAACTGCATCTCTCTGTGCCCATGGAATCCTGTAGGGTCTCTGTCTGATTGGTTTTGCATTGCCAACATCTATTTTGTGCTCCACCAGGCTTGTTCTTCCAGGTATATCATTGAACACATCTTTGAATTCTTGCATAAGATTTTTCAACTGACACCTTTGCACATCATTCAGCATGGGGTTGACTTTAGGCTCTTCTGAGTCCATCTCGAAGGGGTACTGAATTTCATCATTTTTGAAACACTCGTTGCCACCTTCTAATTCTTTTCCTGACAAGATTGACATGTATGTGACGTTTTCAGGTGTGTTCCATGGCTTTAACATATTGATGTGAAAAATCCGTTGTTTCTTTTTCTTGTCATGCATTTCGACTTCATAGTTCACGTCTCCAATTTTCCTTTTGATGATGTATGGCCCTTGCCATGCTGCATGTAGCTTCTTATTGCTTGAGGGTAACAATACCAAAGCCCTTTGTCCAACTTCTAATGATCTGCTCCTTGCCTTTTGATCGTACCACCGCTTTTGTCAATCCTGGGACTTTGCAAGGTTTTCTTGAACTAGCTCTGTCATGGAAGCCAGTTTCTCTCTCATTTCAGTCACATATGTCAGTACATCATCTCCACCTTTATGCTTGGTCTCCCAGCTTTCTTTTAATACATCCAATGGTCCCCTTACATGTCGGCCAAACAAAAGCTCAAATGGTGAAAACCCTGTTGACTCTTGAGGCACTTCTCTGTACGCAAACAAGAGGTATGGTATCAATGTATCCCATTCTTTTGGATGTTCTTGTGCAAACTTGTTCAACATCTTCAAAGTGCCATTGAACCGTTCCACCATACCATCTGTCTGAGGGTGATAAGGGCTTGTTTTAATATTTGACACCTGTAGCAGCTCGAGTACCCTTTGCATTAGTTCTGCCATGAAATTGCTACCTTGGTCAGTGAGCACCTCATGTGGAATACCATAATGAGTGAAAACTTCTACCATTGCTTCGCTTGTTGTTTCTGCGTCAATGTTTCTCAAAGGGATCGCTTCTGGATATCTTGTAGCGTAGTCGCAAACAACCAAGATGTACTTATTTCCACTGTTTGTTCTTTCTAATGGTCCAATCATATCCATTGCAATACGACTGAAGGCTTCATCAATGATTGGCATTGACTGCATCTTTGCTCTGGGAGCCTTTTTAGATGTCTTCTGGCAAGCTGCACATGATCTGCAATACTCTTTCACATCATGTGAAACACCAGGCCAAAAGAATCGTTGCAATATTCTGCTTTGTGTTTTCTTTGTACCCAAATGTCCTGCCAACGGGATGTCATGTGCCAATTCCAAAACTTTCTTTCTGTATTCTCTTGGTAACACTAACTGACGAATCACCTGTGGGTTTTCTGTTTCTCCAGAGTTGAAAGTCCTATAAATGAGGCCATCGTCCTCTTCATATGGTGCCGAACCCTCTGTTACCATCTCTCTGATCTTGACCAATGAACTGTCTGTCTTCTGTAGCTTTTGCACCTTTTCTTTTCCTCCTGAATCTATACTATTCATGTCACCATCTACGCTGCTGTTTGGTTCCTTGTTCTTCCATTGTTTCTTTAGCAGTTTCTTCTGACCTCCTGTTTTCCTAACCTTCCCTTCACCTGTAAAAATTTCATCTTCGAAATTGAATATGTCTACCAGCTGCTTTGGTTTTGCTTCAGATACCATTTCCTTCACTACATTTATCGCCTCTTCTTTTTCTTTCTCTGATCTTTGTTTTCTGGTCATAACAGCCAATGCCGAACCTTTCCTCTTTTGGTCTTCTTTCAGTACCAATGCCACTAGATCTTTCACATCTCTGCCCAGCAAGATGTGTCTTGGTACACCATCTACAACTGCTGCACCCACCAAATACATCTTGCCATTGACTTCAATGTCTACAACTGCGATTGGGTACTGCTTCATGTCACCGTGTGCACACTGCATTGATATCCTTTTTCCTTCATTGACCTTTTCAACTGGCACCAAACTGGCATCAATCATGGTTTTGGAGCACCCTGTGTCTAATAATAACTCTGTCACCTTGCCTTCAACCTTGCCAAGTGTACGATATTCTACTGGTTCTTCTCTGATCACTAGCTCATCCTCCGATGTGCCTATGTAATTCGCTTTTCCCTGTCCCGTCTGTTGACTGGTCCTGTTCTCTGGACATTTCATGGCAATGTGTCCCAATCTGTTACAATTAAAGCATCTTGGCTGTTGCTGCAATGGAGAAGTTATATTTGGTTTCCACTGGACTCCTCCCTTTGTGACTGTTGACTGGACTGTTTGCTGTTGTACATTAAAATCGAAAACTTTCGGACGATCAAACTTTCGGACAAAATCGCGTCCGAAAATGTAATGGTCCGAACTGCTTTTTCGTCCGAAAGTTTTTTTTTCTTGAAAATAAAGAAAGACACAAATATGGGCTTCTTAAAGCATATAAATAAACATGAGTTGTCTAAGCATATGATTTCGCATTGTTCTTTGCGTCCTTCGTCAGCATTTTCCCATTGTTCTTCCTCATTTTCATCATTTTCCAAAAACATAACCAGTTCTTCTCTATTTTCTACACATTCACTGCTTGCGATTTCAAAGGATGATATGCTTGCTGTACTTATTTCGCATTCCATTTCTGTTCCGATGTCGTAGTTAGCTTTAATAATCTCTCTTAAACGATTTACATATCGTCTCTTTTCGTCGCCAATCTTCATGGTGACTTTCAAAAGGATCTCCAACCCCCCTCGTGGAATAGGAGATGGTTGATATTTTTCGTTGATTACAGTGCCTTGAACAATACCACCTCTATCGAGAAAAAATGACACAGCTTTTGAAATGTCTCTTGGCACATGTCCAACAACAGAGGCCGTTAATTTCTCGCTATGCTTTAGCTTCCAAGCGACGGCGTAAGGATCTGAGAGCAACGCAATTTTTTCTTGTTCTTTTTCAGCAAAAACTGTCTGGCCTTTTTTTGGGTTTTTCCACGAAGTTTTCCCATAAACGTGCCATCCTCTACTGGCAATAGTTTGAGTATAAATACTTTCCATTTTATGCAAAATGATGTTACTTGCCTCAAGGGGCAAATTGTAAGAACAATAGTTTTGCGCCACTGAAGCACCTCTTCACGTTGCTTTCAGCTATTGTCTTCTGAAGGCGCATCCTGGGTCCTAGGGTCAGTTTCTCTCTCCACCTACGGTGTCATGTTTTCTTCTCACTGTGATCTCCCCACTTCCACACAGTGACAAATATATTTGAAAAATTGAAAGCACGTGTGGTTGTTTAAGAGCACTGTATATGACTTTCAGACAGACTTGTTCAGAATCATTGAACTAACAGCGTTGAATGAAATGTCTATCTTTAACTACTTTAAAAAACTTGGTCCAGATCAAACTTCACAAGTTTTAAACAAATCCAGCACATCGTTGTCATCTAGAGAAACGGAAGAAGTAAGAAAGAAATTGATTGAAAAAGAAAGTGAAGGGGGGAAAAGAAAGAAATACAGAATATGGACAGGGGAAGAACGAGCAGACATTGGAAGACTTGCTCACAAGCATGGAAATGCCATTGCTCTGAACATGTTGATAGGAAGGTATCCAAGGCTGACAAAGCAGACTTTAAGTGATTTCAAAAAAGCCTACCTTGCCTTAAAGAGCAATGAAGATGAAGTCCTAGTTATCAAGAAAAAAAAGATAGGCAGACCTACTTTGTTGCCAGAAGAACTGATGAAGAAAGCGATTGAAACTGTAAATGCTCTGCGTTTAAAAGGTGCACCAGTGTCCGCATCAGTAATAAACTCTGTAGCGAAAGGAATAATTTTGGCAAACGACAGTTCTTTGCTGACAGAAAACAGTGGACCCATATCCTTAAGTAATGATTGGGCAAGAAACATTTTGTACCGTATGGATAAGGAAGGAAGAAAAATGACAAGACGAATGGCTACAACATCGAAAAGTCCTGTTTCACCTGGATTACTAAAGGAAACAAAACTGGACTTCCAGAGAAAAATTAAAGGACTTCAATCTCGCCACAGCATTCCAGACGAATTACTTTTGAACTTCGACCAAACACCACTATCATATGTGTGCACATCCAATCACACGTTGCATGAGAAAGGTGCTTCAAGCGTGCCTCTGCTTGGAAAAGGAAAACAAAAGCAAATAACAGGTACATTTACAGTGTCCAAGAGCGGAGTTTTTCTACCCATGCAGCTGATCTACGAGGGGAAAACAAATCGTTGTCTCCCGCAAGGGATCACATTTCCAGATGGCTTCGATGTGACACATACAGCAAACCACTGGAGCAACGAAGAGAAAGTTACCCAGTTGCTGAATTCAGTGATCTTTCCTTTCGTGGCAAAACAGCGTGAAGAATTGGAGCTACCAGTGGAACAAAAGGCAATGCTCATCTTCGATGTGTTTAAGGGGCAAACAACCAATGCAGTCCTTAAATTAATTTAAGACAATACTTGTATAAGTGTGTTTGTACCAGCTAATTTAACGCATTATTTTCAGCCACTGGATCTTACGGTCAACGGCCCTGCAAAAAAGGTCCTGAAATCAAAGTTTGAGGAGTGGTATGCTAGGAATATCGAGGCACAGCTCAATAGTGGGATTGATGTCTATTCTGTGGAGGTTTCAAGAAAGCTTTCCACAATAAAGCCTCTGCATGCACATTGGCTGATTGAGTTGTATGACCACATGAGGAACAACCCTGAAATGATCAAGAAAGGATTTGAATTGGCAGGGATCAATGATGCATTGACCACTGAACTGGAGCCAGAAGACCCTTTTGAAGATCTACATTAGATATTGCACTAAGTATAAGCTAAACTATTATCTGCGCTTTGTTTCATTTACTTCTTTGGTAATCCTGTCAAGGTGCCTTTTGTCCGAAAACTTTGCTTGTCCAAAAGTTGTTTTGTCCGAAACTATCAAAAAACAGTCCGAAAGTTTTTTGTCCGAAATATTTTGTCCGAAAGTTTTAAGTCCGAAAGTTTTCGGTTTTAATGTATTCCCTGCACATTATTCCAGCACTTTGCTGCAATATGACCGATTTGATGGCATTTATGGCATCTTTTTTGCTCTTCCTTTGCACACTGTCTTGCTGTAACATAATCATCTGCCAATTCTCCAACGTCGAATGTTGTTTTCGGTTTCCTCTCCTTTAACCATATCTTTAGATCTGTAGGCATGCTCTCCATCAGTCGTTCCATGACCATCATTTCGCAAATTTCCTCTTTGGTTCTTTCTTCCTTTTCTGCCCCTGTCCATTTGTTAAACATATCATTGAGTCGTACACCAAACCCTGAATATGTTTCTTCTGCCTTCTTCTTTGCACCCCTGAAACGTTGCCTGTAGATCTCCTCATTAATATCATACCACTTTAATATTGCTTCTTTTACTAGATGGTACTCTTTTGCCCTTTCCATGTTCAGACTTGCGTATGCTGATTGTGCCTTACCAGTGAGTAAGGGTGCTAAATTCAGAACCCACATGTCTTGCGGCCAGTTGTATGCATGTGCAACCCTCTCAAATGTCGTCAGGTAATGCTCAATGTCGTCTGACTCTGTCAATCTCTGCAACTTTGGCTGTCCCATGTTGAAAAGCATGTTCTTCTCAAAGCCCTCTTTGCGAATATGCCTTTCTTCTTCCCTGTTTGCTTCCATTTGTTTCATCTATGCCTCCCTCTCTTCTCGTTCTATCGCCAACCGCTGTTCTAACATTGCCTGATCTGCTTTGAACCTTTCCATCCTTTCGTATTCCTCCCTGCGTCTTGTTTCTTCGCGGGCCTCTCGTTCTCGCTCCGTACTCCTCAAATCTTCTGTCACTGCCGTTTGCTGCCTGCTGATCGATTCCACCAACTGCAGCATGAGGTTATCTCTTTCTTTATCTTCCTCTCTCCGTTTTTCTTCTCTTTCAGCCAACCATTTCATTAACTGCACAATTTCACTGTTCTGGCCCCCTTGTGCACCCATGGCAACATCTTGTTCATCTGTATTTCCACCTTCTGATTGTTGCGCCGCTTTCTTGTTTCGACCGCCACCCATAACTATCTTTGATTTGCTTTCCTATCTCTTCACTTACTAGTTTATCAACCTTCAGTGAATACTCGGAAATCCCACTTCTGACACCACATGTGAGCGGATTGCTGAGAGCCAAGACAAGTAAAAACAAACCAGTCTTAAAAATACTGATATTAATATCGAAATCCTTTAATACTCTTGAATGATCGACGGCCTACTCTTACCATTACACTCTGGCTCGTCTGAACCCAACCGAATTACTCGCATAAGCTTGCTTCTTATATAATAGAACGGTGCACAAAATTAGTCTTATTACTTCATTACTCAAAATATATAACAAAAGGAAAATCTACCACCGACTTATGTTACCATGATGATAATAAATTGACCTACGTGTACATCCAATAGCGATACTAAAGTGATGACAGCCTAGCTCAGAACCGACGCTATACGTCATAGTGACCTAGGAAACCAAACAAAAGCAACTTAAAATAACCGGTACGTAAATTCTAAAACTGAACTAAAGTACCTAATGACCTAAGAATACTTACTAAAGCTAACACATTTCAATATGGTGTACGATAAAGTCTAATCACCATACGGTTCATCACAGGAGGGCCCAGCCCAAATTTGCGGCCCTGCCCTAAAAAATGACTCCTTTGCTGAACAGAAGGCCTATTTGCTTGTTGATTGACACGATTTCCATATCTTGGTATGGCACTATCCTGCCTTGAGCATTCTGCGATGTGACTTATCTTTGCCACTTCCTTGGCCTCCTTTACTACCTTATGAAAATCCTCTCCATACAGAGAGGTGCCAAAGTGTCCTGTTGAAGCATTACAAATGTCCCTAATCTCGGGATCAAAGGAATTTCTTACATTAGCCTTTCGTCTATTGCCAATTTCCAGAGCACAATGAGACACTAATGTGATTGCATCAAAGGCATCTGAAATAACTTGCTCTGTATCAACTGTCACATTAGTTTTATCAGCATGCAACAAGCTATTGCATATGGTTGCTAAAATGGATGTTATTTTAACTAAAATTTGATGGGTTGCAAATAATTTTTTCTCATTTCTTATTTGATAATCCTTCTGGGATTTCATTTTGAAGACATCACTTGGTATGCTAGGCACAACAATGTTTGATAAATGTGATGGAAGCTTGTGCTTCTTTAAAATGCTTGATAACAAGTCTCTTTGAGTGGCATATTTCTGCCAGTACTGCTCAATCTTTTCTGCCAGTTTTGCAGAAATTGGCTCTCCTTTGTCAATCAAAATTGGCTTATCGCCATCCACAAAACCTAAATGTCCTCTTCAAAATCTAGGATTGGTGCTTCAGTAGTGTGGTCTATAAGTCTAGAAACGTGGTCCTGCTTAGTAGAAGCAGGTTGATCAAACAAGGAACCCAGAGAAGGTTCAGAGATCCTGGCCACTTTTGCAGGCCTCGGCTGGGACTCAGAAGATTTTTCTTCTGGCATTGCCACAAAGGAGTATGCACTCCCTGAAATAGATAAAGAATCACTAGGATCTTCATTAGCCGTTTCACGTAGCTCCACACTAGCTCTCTTTGGCTGAGCACCCTCAAAAAGACCTTGAATGGCAGAAGCCAGATCAGTGATGGCTGACTTAACCTCTGACATGACTCTCGTATTCTCATGTAATAGGTCTGAATTTGAAGATTCTCCACACAAAGGGCCTGATTCGTGTGGTGAATGGTCACTTAGCACTAAAGCACTTTCGGAATCTTTGTCCATCTTCAGTCCAAACACTTTTTAAACAAATCAACGAAAGATAAACAATACTTCCCTAGAGATTCTATAGATCTTCTGTGGTTCCGTCGAGCACCAACTTTTTCTGCAACCACGCTTGAACAAGCAGAACTGGGGAAGCCACGGGTCAGAGGACTGGGGAGCAATCGTCGTCACTCATATGGATCCTGTCGGAGGGCTGGACCCGAACGTGGAAAATAATTGATAGATATATGGATAAATTCCATGCGGTTGAAATATAAAGATTGAAGAAATGCCCCGGCACATTTGCAACACTGGTGGAATTAAGGGTTTGGGGTTAAAGTTAGGGTTATTGAAATAGGGTTTATACAAGCCAAGTGAGCTTTCCTGAGAGTTTGCCATTTATTTCCTAGAGTTTATATATACGACTTATATACAACTAGAGTTATATATTACTGACTTTGTTCTCATCATTTCCAACTTTAGTATGAAATTTTGTGTTTTGTCTGAAGCTAGATTAGTCACCTCTCTTCTACACTTTATCAATTATTGCTTGACTCTATCCGGCATAATTGGGAAAGTAAAAGCTCTACAGCTATTAAGCCAATAAAGTTAAAACATATCTGTTTCAAGTTCAATGCTTTCCACAGTCAAACAGCTTCAAGCAAAGATCAAAGTTACTTTTAAACTGTGCTTTCAAAATGAAGCAAAAAAGGAAAGTCTTTTCCTGAAATATGATTTGGTTTATCTGCCTTGTACATAGACGTGCTTTATGAATGATCACTATTACAGAGGTTCTTTCAAATAACCTTCAGAATATACTAATGTTTCTGTTGTGAGCAAATGTAATAGAAAATTAGTGGATCATCGGTTATTCTGTAATCGATCAAAGAAAGTCAGTTCTTCATATCCAGGGTTGTTGTAAAGCCCATTAATTTGACATTCATCCTGATCTTTTCAGGTACGGAGCCAGCGCTTCAGTGGTTGGGGAGGGTACAGACCCATTCACTTTGTTAACTGAGTAAGATAAAGGAATTCATTCCTAGCTAATGGCTTTCTTTCATCAAATAGTTTTACTTTTCCAAGGATTTAAACAAAAATAATGTTTTTATCCAGAGCACTTTTCTCTGGATTAGGAATCAAGATATCTTTAATCAAATAAAATAGCACATTACGATTTGTCCACTCTTTTGAGTAACGAAGGTCAGGGGAATAAATAAACGCTTATTATTTTGTTACTTAGATATGTTGTAAATATGTCATCTTCCCAAGAACACTTGCACTTCACGAGAAAGATAAGCACAGCAATAGAGACTACTTTAGAAGAAGAAACTGTTGCGGGAAGAAACTGTCACAAAAAGTCGCAAATGATTTCAATTTTTTGTGTGTAAACTGTCGTGGGAATTAACTGTCACAAACGCTGAAAAATTTAAGTATCGCGGGGATTAACTGCCACGACTTGCTGGATGAGTAGCAATTTTTGGGTTCTTCTTTCTACAAAACCGAATCGTAAACAAAGCCAAATAAAACTTTACGACAATTAAAAATGTGTGAGCTCACTGATACTTTAAAACAGAATATTTACAATCAAGAAAGGATATCACAATCTGATTACGAGAGTCCATTAGGTAGACAAATGAAGCTTTTAAAATCACTAAAGACTATTGCAACGATACACGCTTTTTTACAAGTGGATTTGGCTCCAGTTTTAGCTTGGAGTTTCTTATTTCTTAGGTTTTCTTATTTGTCCAGACTACATTAGAGAAAGTTATATTAATGCCATTGAACTAGTTCTATTATAATATGTGTATTTAATCTTATGTGTGTGTTATTTCTCCAATGGAAGTAACTATGGTGCGTCATATGTTATCAATTATTTCCACAAGTATTTTTGGTTTAGAAATATAACTCTGATGGATGCAGACACGATAAAAGAGACACGTTGCTTTTGAAAATTTTCTTTGAAGTTTGTGTTTTGTACCTGAGGGACCCACACAATTTTTAAAAAATTCAAGAATTGTGTTGAAATTTCCCTGAAACATTTAAAAAGTGCAGGAATTAACTGTTGCGAAAGGGCAAAAAGCGATCTTTTGTGGACGAAACTGTCGCGAAAGTCAGATTTATCTCGCGACAGTTACTTCCTGCGACAGTTTCTTCCCACAACAGTGTCTTCCTTTACAGTATATCAAAGGTAGAAAGAGGATAAATCAAATAAATTATATAGCAAATATACACTTTATATGTTACTTTAAGTATCCAGTTGTTTATTCTTGAGTCTACCTTTCAAGCTGTCAACATACACTTCTGTCTTATATCCTGTTTCCAACAGTAGAGCAAGTTGTCGCCTTGTTTGATCTCAGTAAATCTCCAGTCTTCAGGATATCAGTCGGAAATGTGATAGAATGTTATGCATTCCTTAGTGAATGTAAATATTCGGTGCTAAGAGTGAATGTAAATGATTTGCCAGAGGATCTATAACTATAAATAACTATAAATAGAGTATCATCATGAAATGCATGGGTTCATAGGTATCTAATTAGCTTGACAAATGGTGCATTTGCAGTAATCTATAACTGCTACTCTTTAAAAGCAACAGGCGATGGTTTGGACAGTAAAACGTATGACTTACTGAACTTTCAAAGAAACTGGCGAGAACTTGTGGCATTTTGTTTAAAGTCAGGCATCTCCTCCCATGAAGTGCATTGACAGCACTGTACAATTCTTTGTTTTTGTCTTTTTTACAGTACAGTATTATTGTCTGGGGTCAAACATGCGCTTCATACTTAGAGCCACTAGTTAAACTGCAGACAAGAGCCGTACGAGCAATCTCTCACCAAGCTTTCCTTTCACATTCCCTTCCAATCTTTAAAGACCTGAAGCTACTAAGTTTTGATAATATTTTCAAATTTAAGCTAGCAATTTTCGTTTATGAATCGATCAGTAACCTAACGCCAGTTTATTTCCATAATTTCTTTGCCACAATGCATCAGTCCATTCTCACAATACAAGGCAATCGAAACGAGGTGATCTGTTTTTAGTCCAAAAAACACTCTCCAGTATGGCATAAGATCAATTGGATATACGGGGGTTAAACTGTGGAATGGTCTGCCAACAGCAATAAGAACATTATCTTCAAAAGTTCTGTTTAAAAAGCGCCTAAAAAGCTATTTTCTAAATGCTATGTAGCACTTATAGACGTTTGATATAATCTTATGGCGATTTGAAACTTTATCATGCAAAATGAAAAACCTGAAGAGCCTCCTTCTCGTTAGTATACCTACTTAGGAGGCTCTACTTAATACAATTTCAAGTACTACGCAAGCATTTCCAATTAACTATTCTCTATTTCTAGTAATATATTAATATATTTCTATTAATGTATTAGTATATTGGTATATTAATATTAATTAGAAGCTAGTTATCATGTTAGCTGTTGTTGTAATTAGTATTAGTTATTATTATCAGTATTAGTAAGTTTAAAAAAATTATTCGACTTTCATATAGTATATAGCTTATGCTGTGATTTGCAGTGAAGTGCTATGGCACTAACTATAGAAATTATAGAAAATAATGGTGTGATGGCACTACCTATACAACTATCTTAAGCATACTAGTAGAAGGCTTAGACCAGAATCTATCTATTGAGTTTTAACTACGTGCAACTTGTAGCAGATTGGTTTAGCTATAATGCATAATCCTAACAATATCATACGATGCTGTGTGACAAAGTGGCGGTACCAATAGTTCGGATACAAACAGGGAATACAACCAAGATAGTGTATATACAATATATATACAATACAGCAACTCTACTAAACACAACTGTAACACACTAATCTCAAATTCAGCTTTATCCTCGTCTTTCTCTTCTCTTCACTATTCTCTATTCTCTATTCCAACTCTACACTCTAGCTCTATCCCAACTCTGCACTCTGAACACTCTCTCTCTACTCTCTATGACAACTCCACTAATACAGCGAAACTACACATGTGACTACATTCCGTTCCAGACTCCTTCACAGCTGCATTGAACCTCGCTTATAAGTGCAGTATCATAGTACATTGCATTTAGTATCATTCATCTAATCAGTTGTACATTTCCTGAATTAGTTATAAGCCATAACTGTAAGAATCAGAGACAGTGCTTTTTCTGAAAACTAAGCAACTTCATGGCATCCCATCCTCACAGAAAAACAATGTACTTTACTATATTATTTTGATACTATTTTTCACAGAAACATAGTTTAGTGGCTATATATTTGGCTAGAACTATAGAAAATATGCAGAGCATTGATCTACCATTAGTACGAGATTATTTCAAAAACAGTGTGGTAATGCTCCACTATATACGGTTTTTTCACAAGAAGCTTGCACATAAGAACTTGTTCTCATCAGAACTCGTTCTATGCTGGCCAACATCAAAGAAAGTCTAATACAACTCTGAAGACAACATAAGAAACTCTAAGATCTCTATTATGGTGTAGAAATGGTGTAACTATAGATGTTGATCTCTTTGACAATTGTGTTTATAAAATGTTACTTTGTTAGACTTTTGTTCAGAAATTTTAGCAGGCAGATTTGTCTTCTGTGTTTAAAGAGTTTTTAAAACTATGAAGCTTTGAGTTAGGAAGTTTTGATTTTATTAACACCAATTGTGATGCGGATTAATTTTCATCTAGCTATTACACTCTTCATAAGAAATCTACATAAAGCAAAAACATGAGTCAGGGAATAGGCTCCTGCTATGACGTTGGAATTGCATGCAATCTCCATAGAATAAGTCAAATCATAATTGAATTTGATGACATACTTTTGAACTATAAAGCCAAGTCTAGCAGTAAAAGTGGCATAATAATGCAACACTGACTTTGCAATGAAGTAATAAGTGGCAAATCTAACAACATAAAATAGATACTCCCTGCTTAATACCTTTTTCTCAAAAACTCTATCCAAGAATAGATAGCCCAGACTCCCCGCTTATTAGCTTTGTGTCTGCAATTCTGTTGGTGGCAAGAAAGGTGAGAGACTCCTATTTTTCATGTTGTATGCAGTTGACAAAAGTTTTGAAACTCATCCATAGTTATTATAATTCGTGAAACGTTCCACCTACTGGGGCTATTTCACCCTCTCCATCTATCACATCACTTTTTGGGACATTTCCAGCCTCCCACTTATTACAACTCCGCCACATCTTTTTGGGACATAAGATGTGCACATCACTCATCATCTATAATCGTAATCGAGCACTTCATTTATTAGTGGTCCTGTCATTGGTTAAATATGTGCAAGTAATAGTTTCTGAGTAAAATATGTAACAACTTGGAGTAACTTGCACTTTCCCAAATCAAATACAACAATAAATTACATGGACGATTCTACATATCGTCTTAACCGACTTGGGTAAACGTATGTTTGAATAAGGGTAAAATTCAGGAAAGATATAGATTCATTTGTAGCTGATCTGCTATGCATAATTTTGTCATAAGTTTCCATAGAGTTGGTTTCCATTTGATGTCTATGTAGTGCTATCCATTGTAGCCTTGGTTTAATGAAAATATCATAATTCCTAAGTAGTACTTGAAACCATGTAATTGTGTTGTAGAGTGTATTTTTATTACAAATTACCCTTCCACCCTAAAATACATGCAGATGCAGATAATATCATTCACGCATCTATAATAAACTTTTTTTAATGAATATCACATTTAACACACATAAATTGTCAATGTATTTGTTTGTAATTTGAAAAGATACTCAATTACAAAATTGCAAAGATTAATGCAATACTGTAAGAGAAAAGGAAACAGGTTTATTACATACTTGACTTGCTATTTTGACTAACATTCACTAATTTGCAAAAACGTCTATCAATGCCTTAAAATAGGAGGGATGGTATGCCTGACTGAATACTTATTTAGGCCTGTACTTCATCCTAAATAAGAGGAATGGTATGTCTGATTGATTGCTTACTTAGGCCAGTACTTCACCCTAAATAAGGGGAATGGTAAGTCTGATTGATTGCTTATTTAGGCCATTACTACACCACTTGCTTCTTCCTAGCTAAAGAGTTCAATAAAGAAGTCAGTCTACCTACACAAAACAGGAATTTAAGCCGGCGCTAGTACGGTTTTGCACCTCTCGGCAACTAGAGGGGATATGACCATGAGTATTATACCAAACGATAGCTCTCAACTTGCTCTTTCATATGAGACCATCCGTCAACGGATCGGTCCATGTTTCCATTCTACTCCCAATTATGGTTGGCCACTATCTGGCCGCCATGATCTCTTCCCCTCAACACTCTCCTAAGCACAAAACCATGCTATATAGAGTACCCAATAATGATATATGCCTATCTTGGAATATAACATCATGCTATAGCCAGAATTGATAACATTAAACGCGCACTTACCAGCAAGCAAAGGCAGCTCCTCTTCCCCTCCAGCTTCAAGACTTAGTGTGCAAGTTTGGCGCCAAATGCTGTGTACCTCTGTGTGCTGGCGGCGCCAAAACCACTGGCGCTACTTAGGCGCCTAACTGCTCTCATTCCACAGCTAATGGGGACCCTCTGTTTACAGTGTCTCGCTTTCGTTAGGTAATAGCATGGAACAGCAGGATATGCCAATAAGTGCCTGTAACCCCCGGCACATGACTTGTGTGGACACAGTTGCACATAAACGTGCATTTGCTTGCCTAAGTCACGCAGAACATACAAACAGAGAGATGCCCTATTCATTCTACTCTCAAATCACTACCATCTCATTTCATAAATTACCAGTCATGACAATAAGAATAACAGGACACTATCTGATGAGGAGACAGACAGTGCGATAACATAGGATAAATAACAAATCACTAAAAAATGGGAAAATGGCAGGCTTTCAGGTGGCTTTTCATGCATGAATATTCAAGTGATGTTAAAAAGCAGTGCTATTGGGGGGGGGTTGCAATAGTGGGGAGGGGGGCTGTAATGTCATAAAATCAGTTTGCGCAGTGGAGGTTGCAATAACCGGGGGTGGCTGGCAATGGACGCACTTCAGAGTTCATCACACTACTTATAGGCAGCTACAGGAACACCACCTCTCACCTAAAGACCTATTCTCCCAAATTGGGAACGCAAAAAGTACATATATAAGGGTGTGTGCATGCAGGATTTCCTGCCTGTATTTCTCCTAGAATTTCAAGTTGCAGTTATCTATGGGGCCATGGTGTGTGAAGGGGAATTTCCAATTCACAACTGTTGCAACTATGAAGTTTTCAATATCATTATATGTCCGCGACGGCTTGTTCAGTGCCTCATGTCTACACAATTATTACAACTTGACATATACAACTGTCCATTATTCTAATTGGTGCATTACCATAACCACTACAAATATAACATTTACCCATCTGTCTATCCGTATGTTCATTCCGTGTACGACTTAACGATTTACATGGAGTACGATAATGGAGCAAATATCATATCCCAAAAAGGCAGCAGTGACAGACTGCTGCTATGTCGCGCTGGTGCGGGAATGAGCCTGCATGGACATTTGCAATAATTTTCTTATTATCCTTCACATAAAATGATATGTTACATTCCAAAAAGCTAACAGTGGAGGGGCGAAGTTGCAAAGATACCGAACATTGTACGGCCTAAAGTTTACGTATGCAAAAGGGAAAATGGCTAGGGATGTGTTTGAGAGATGACTGAGCATTACTTTTAATGCACGGAAAGCCCTGCAGTCTTAAAATGAAGGCGAATAAACAGAAAAATTTAAAACAATGGTGTATATTTATGTCAACTTCATAATGATTGTAACTTGCCTAACTGTGATAATAAAGGCTACTTGAATTAGATCGTTCGCAAACATGTTCTCGATTGAATGTTATACTCGTCCTCATCGTTGTTCCTTCTCTCTCGATTTACTGTCCTTTTTATTCCTTAAAGCGCGTGCCTCGTACCACAGGGTGCTGAGGCGACAGTGTCCTACTGTTGACCGCGAAGTAACAAGTCAATCACATTTCCAACAGGATGGAAAGGGTTTATATTGAAACTTTTGGCCTATCATAGTTGAAGTTGGGTCTCAGTATGAATAAATGGGAGGAGGTGGCGGGGCAATTACATCGGGTAGCGGATATGTGGTGTCAGTACCAGACATGTAAAGGCAATATATAAATATAGATGTGCAAAAAACATATGCAAGGCATACCAGGGGCGGTCAAACAGGGTGCATTTATAACGGCTGTCAAGGATTTGAGACAAGGGGGTGATTTGAGTTTTTCCTTTACAAATTATGTGCCTATTAGCTGACATCAAGGGCAATGATAGGAATTAAAGTAGTAGTAATTAAAAAACTTACACAACATATAAGTCCGTTGCCACTTGATGCCAAAAGTGGTAAAAGGTATTGTCCCCAAATCTCTCGTACCACATGAACTCTGCACAATAATCTGGAATCATGTCCCTGTTTGTAGGCCCATGGTGTGCCTTGTGTTTGTTCTTCGCCCTCTGCCACATTGCCTCTACATGGTTGGTAGTGACACCCGTTGCCGGATCGACAAAGTGAAGGGTATGGTTCACTGTACCGTGCCCATAGCCAATTGCACCAAGCTGGTTGTAAGCCTGCCACATGTCGGAATACACCGTTGTGCCAGGCAGAACCCATTGTTGGACAATTGGCAATAGGGTGGCAGCATCTCTACGTGGTACAGGGACCAAGAACCCTTTCTTAGCGACCGGGTCATATCCGCCAAAGATCCACTGCTCTGCAACAATTCTGCCGCGATTGTACTTCCTTCGCGCAAATAAACTCTCGTCAATCTCAACCACCCGGTCTTCCCCTCCTATTTGCTCAGGGTGGTTGAGAAAGTAGGAGACACAGACGTCGCGGCAGAATTGTTTCCAGTCAACTATCGTGGAGTTGCACCCTATCTCCAACTCCTTCATTATCTGTTGCTGCGACAGTCCTCTGCTTCTCCCACAATCAATGCTCCAAAAGTAGGTCAAGCAGAGAACCTGCCACAGTTGTAGGTGAGACCCCTCAAAAAAACTGCCTTTACGAATATTAATTCGTCGGCGACACCCTCCTTCAGAGCAACGCCACACGCGACCATCAACTTCACGGCGACCAATGGTCTCAGTGCATAATGAGCCGCATGTGGCACAATGCATTTCCCTGGCCAACAGTCCATTTTCCCTGCACCATCGAATAGTCTCCTCTCTGTTGTTGTAAAATCTTAGACACAGACCAAAAAGATTCATTGCCCCAAACTCAGCTTCATTTGGAGCTCTTGCCATGCTGCCTTTATAGGTTCGGAGATACGTACGTGACAAGTTCTTCCTGACAATCCTACTTGCAACTGTCTCTGCATAGGCTTCAAGGGGCTTTATATATCTCATGATGGAAGAGTCGTGCAAAACAATTTAAGTTTATGGGACGATCGGAAGGGTACAGGAATTATGTCGTAACTTGCAATTTTGCAATGTGGTTTATTTCTAGAAAATTACACTGTCAATGTATGATGCAAGAGAGAATGGTATGTGTAACATAGACAAAGGAAACACAGGACGAACCATGCACCACCATGTCATGAGGATTGGTTGTCATTCACCAAACAAATTTCTCCTTACATTTAGGTAAGAATCATGCGTCCAGCTACTGCAGCAGAAGACAATGTGTTATACCATACCATATTTTCTTGAATAAGCCCCTAGGGTGCTTGTCTGCCTGACTAAATTTTTGGTGAGGGTAATTTTTTGTACGAACTCAAATGAACAAGTGTCAACAACGTATTTAGCACACTGCATGGCTTTTTTTTAGGTGTGCTAACATTATAAAATAGATAGACAATCCAAAGGACTGGTTCTGCAAATGTTAATTGTAATGCTGCACCCCCTTTCTCGAGCAGTGCAGTATTCCAGTCAGCAACTTCCATCTACACCAAACACCCAACCGGGGGTGGGGGTCTGTACAGGGGTCTACACCCCTGCGCTTTTACTGACATGGATTGACATTACCCTGGCACTGGCATGGGATGAGTTATGACTATTATTAATTGTGCTTTCCTAGGTAAACCTGCACCCCCACAAATACTAGTACGCACATCATCAACCACCGTATCATTCCTATCTCAATGTTTTCTCAAACATAGCATTTTTCGTGCCATTCTGTGAATGTGCCCTTTCCCCCTTAATATACCGAAAATCATTGCAAAATTACTAGCGAGTTACGTGTGGTCACATGTTATTTGCAATCTCTCACAGTCCGAAGTTCATGTTCTAATTGCACTCACTATTCCTTAATTACGCAAGGGAGCAAGGTACACAATAGTACGAAGCCACAATGGTACAAAACGTTTTCAGCCTGTCAAATAAATAGAATATGACTTCACATGTACCCTATGTCCTACCTATCTGACCCTAACATCAGTTGAAAGCTACACCCCACAACATGCCCGTTTCTATAAGGAACCACATTAGACGTAAGCTCGCCTTTCAACCTTTCAACGTAGAATATTGAAAACCTGACAATTTGCGATTTTATGCTTAGGAGAGAAAGGGAAACATACTTCAGAAAATTGTGCTCAGCCAGTATATAACAAGGAATCATGAACAGTACAATGAAAATTACCTTTTCCGTTAGGTAGTGGTCACTTTGACAAATGTCTAATACAGGAATGAAGAAGCAAAGAATTAAGAATTAGAAAGCCGGCTCCCTTCATTTACAGCCAAGAGCAGCATAGATTGATTGTCTTCTATGCTTGTGTTGAGTGTTTCACAAGCCATTCATAATAACTTATAAGTAAACTGTAAGGCACGTTCCAGAAATGCTATGCTCACGTCTGTACCATGCATATAGCGCTAAATGTCTATTGAAAAGTAAGGAACAAGTAGGGAAGGCTTAGTAATACAATGTGGCTATCAGATGTGGACAAGTAGAGAATGATTCAAAATACGCTTTAGGCTATTTCCCTTATGAAACAAAACGTTTTAAGGTAGACAGACTTAGGAGAAGTGAATATGCACATTTATATGCAATTGTGTGGAATGAATAGGGCATCTCTCTGTTTGTATGTTCTGCGTGACTTAGGCAAGCAAATGCACGTTTATGTGCAACTGTGTCCGCACAAGTCATGTGCCGGGGGTTACAGGCACTTATTGGCATATCCTGCTGTTCCATGCTATTACCTAGCGAAAGCGAGACACTGTAAACAGAGGGTCCCCATTAGCTGTGGAATGAGAGCAGTTAGGCGCCTAAGTAGCGCCAGTGGTTTTGGCGCCGCCAGCACACAGAGGTACACAGCATTTGGCGCCAAACTTGCACACTAAGTCTTGAAGCTGGAGGGGAAGAGGAGCTGCCTTTGCTTGCTGGTAAGTGCGCGTTTAATGTTATCAATTCAGGCTATAGCATGATGTTATATTCCAAGATAGGCATATATCATTATTGGGTACTCTATATAGCATGGTTTTGTGCTTAGGAGAGTGTTGAGGGGAAGAGATCATGGCGGCCAGATAGTGGCCAACCATAATTGGGAGTAGAATGGAAACATGGACCGATCCGTTGACGGATGGTCTCATATGAAAGAGCAAGTTGAGAGCTATCGTTTGGTATAATACTCATGGTCATATCCCCTCTAGTTGCCGAGAGGTGCAAAACCGTACTAGCGCCATTTAAGCCTTTGTATGAACAAATTCTATTGCATCAATACTGACCTTGCATACACAATTTTCCAAAATCTGTTTTCATTATTTTCAGTATCATGTAGGTCTATGGCTAATTCTCAAGTGATATAAGTTTAGCAGATATATTGCAACTGAGAAAAGCAGAGCTTCAGAGTGATAATGCTGCTCTACTTATATCCATCATGCAAATTCCTTGTTGGCAATCGATCTAAGGGGTATCGAAAGACAATTCATACTAAGATTCCACAATGCTTAAGTATGTGGTCCAAAAGTATCTTCAAGATACTTTTATCATATCTAGTCAAGTTGAAAGACATTGCCTAAGAGTTACTACTTCTAATGCAATGCTGCCTTACTCTACTATGGTGGCCCATCAGTATCAACAGCTATCTTATATACAAAACCAAACTTTTTGTTTACATGAGTAATTGATTTCAATATTAAATGGCATTTACATTATCAATCAAAAAGTACATGTGAAATCATTTTTTATCTTGCATTTCACTTTTGTTAACAACTAGAAAACTGATTTACATTTCATATATGTTGTAAATCATGTGATACTGCTGGGCCATTCATGTGGACCATCAGTATCAAGTCTGCCTCGTGATCACATTGACCTCGGTTGAAGTAATGGTGATTGACATTTGAACCTGGGTTTCCTTGAAGTTGAGTAGGCCCTGGGCAGACCGAATTGTACTCAATGGATTTTATGTGCTGAAATGGATCTAGCTCGCAGTGCTTGGAAAGAAGATGAGAAATTAAAGGAAGATATTGCTCAATATGTTAAACAGAATTTACACCGCTCAGAGATACTAGATTACTTGTCTCGAGATTTCAAAGTCCCTTGTATCCAGGGGTTCATACTTTTTCTGCCTACCAGTTGGCTGTGATGACATTCGCTGCACCATAATGCAGCTTGGAAGTTTTTTCGAACTTTCGTCTTTTGATTTCCCCTTGGTACGTTTATTTGTCATTAACTTCTCCAATGCATCCCACTTTGCTTTCTTTTTTCTATCAGACATAGCTTTTTCGAGGATACACTGTTCTCCCCTACTTTCTTCGCGCGAAAGCGAAAAAGGTTCATAATCGAAACATGTGCCATTTGACTTGCGCTATTCCAACCGAGGTCAATGTGATCACGAGGCAGACTTGATACTGATGGTCCACACGAATGGCCCAGCAGTATCAAATGATTTACAACATATATGAAATGTAAATCAGTTTTCTAGTTGTTAACAAAAGTGAAATGCAAGATAAAAAATGATTTCACATTTACTTTTTGATTGATAATGTAAATGCCATTTACTATTGAAATCAATTACTCATGTAGACAAAAAGTTTGGTTGTGTATATAAGATAGCTGTTGATACTGATGGGCCACCATACTCTACTATCAGGATAGGCTAAGTGACTTCAAAGTTCAAATGCAAACTTTGAAGTTTATTACTAAGTGATTCAAAACTGGCAACTTAAGGTAAATCAGTCGGTCAGTCAGTAGTGACTACTTGTCCTCTTCTGTGTTTTAGCCTACATTAACTACTTTGAATTACCTTTCAGGCTTTCACTTGTTATTGCAAATTTTAGTGTGGTATTGTATATGGCATTCTGTAGATGTATTTCCTACTAGTTTTATGTAAACTATCAAAAAGGTTCAACAGAAATGTCCCTGAAATTCAGCATTGCCGAAAGACCACCCTTCTCAAATATATGACAGGATTGAATAAAGTAGGTTTCAGAAATAGTCAAACACCAATTTAAAAGCACTTTTAAGTGGACCAAATAATAATAATAAAAATTGATAATACTTTCCTAGTACTTATCGCAAAGGTATGCCCATAATGGTCTCCATCCAATTGATCACAAATTTCAATGGCTATTAAGCCTGGTTCACACTAGGGCGATTATCATAATCGCTTTGAAGTTTTTAAAGCGAAAAATTTAATCGCTTGGTGTGAACCGTACGCGAATACGCATTTCGAAAGCGATTATCAAAGCGATTATATCAAATTTGTTTGATATAATCGCTTTCGATAATCGCCACTTCAAAGTCGACCGCTCTTCCGGCAATTGTTAAATGAAATTCTTCTGTAGTATTCCTGCAAGAATCCTGTAGCTTTTGTCCTATAAGTACTATTTTGAAACAGTTTTTCCGAAACAAACCGCGCGTAGATCAATTTATATCGAAGGAGAGAAGTAAAAGTATATCAATGGTTCCATTTCATTCACAACCGTTTGAAAATGATATTAAATCGATCTGTTTCTAAAACTACTCGCCTAGCACCTTACCTTTCTTGCTCTTTCCCTTCTGGGTCTATGGTAAGTAATAAGTTAACGCAAATTATATCTTTTATTTCGAAAACACAGCTACTCGCAGTCGTTAGACCTATGCGATGTAACTTTTCACTTCAGCGGGAATGGCGTCGGCTTACTTCCGGCTGATAGTCGCTTTCGATAATCGTTTTGGATTCTCAAAGCGATTATGATAATCGCCTCTAGTGTGAACCAGGCTTTACAAGTTTTACTCCTTTGTTTACAACACCTATTCAGTATTAATTCACTAAACCGTGTCCTATTTTCTGATCTTTTGTGCTTTGACAAAGTGTAGCCTTTCGTACTTGAGTCTGTTTCTGAGTTGGCCTATCTCAAAGTCCTCCAGAAGTGCTCGTCCCTTAGCAGAGCTTTTCAGTGCCTCTTCTAATCTGGCTTTATGGATTTTTCCGTCCATAAGTATTTGTTTGCATAAAAGATTGAGATCTTCAGCTGTCTTTGGGGGAAAACACCCTTGGTGCTGCAGGAATGTATTGATGGTTTCTCTGATACCTCAGTACTTTCAAGGTCTGAATGAAGCACTCTCTTGACCTTTTCTTCTATTTTATCTTTTGGGATCTCTTCTAGTGATGGGTGATCCAATTTTTTGAATAGGCTTCTAACCTTGTCAATGACTTTCTTTTTGCCAAGTGAAGAGAGTACTTTGTTTTTCTTTAATTTGTCCCTAACATCATCTATATTGACCTCTTTTGCAGCAATCTCATCTAAAACATAAAGTTAAAATTGTAAATTTGCTTTATAGACATGATCCATACTTTGAATATTGCTAAGAATGCCAAGCATCTATCTACAAGTTGGCTAGATACGGTGTCAATGTATTTACATAAAACACTTGAGTAATTGATGTACAAAAGAACGAATCATGTAAGAGCTTGGTGTGATTACTTGTTGGCTATTATTTTGTCAATGTTATGATAAATAGATCTCATTTCTCTCTGTCTCTTCTCGAATATGGAGCATTATAATACATGGAATCAAAGGAGCAAAGGAGAAGCGAATTTTTTAGCCTTGGTATAAGCATTGCAAAATAAAATGATAATTTTGAGATTCACTGTCTTCTAAATGCTTAGTGTTTGTGAACTCAATACCTGCAAAAAGCTCAGCAATCGCAGCAGTTTCATTTTCACTCCATCGTTTTCTTAAATTGTCATCAATGTAATATGCATCCTTTTTGGGCTTTTCTGCTGCTGCACTTCTCATTACAGCCCCTACTTCTGCAGCAGCAAGGACAGCATTTTGCTCTTTCTTTTGGATATGGTATAACCTGTCGGCTGTGGGTCTGTGGTGGCCCAGGAGATCAGCAGTTTCTTCAGCAATGTGCTCTGCTTTCTCTCTAATTGCTGTAACTGCTGCCCGATGGAATTTAGTAGCATTTACGCGATGATTGATGGTCTTTGACCTCTGCCAAATCGAGTTCATGGCTCCACTTACCATACCTGAAAGAAACATAGCTTCTGAAGGATAAGCTAATCATATGAGGAGATAAAAATGTACTGGAAAAATGCACAAAAGTGATACCATAGGTGGCACAGAGTCAAAAGAGTAGCGGATAATGAAAACATAACTATCGTTACCTGATGTAAGCCCACCACCATTCCAAGACACAAAAACATTGTCAGATGCTAGTGGTAGCAGGGTTATTTGAGGATGTATAGCCAACTGAAGGTTCTTGCAGAGAGTATAATCTAAGAGACCCCATGAGTTCCAAATGCTTTATTTCTATGGACTTTTATTATTTGAAGACCATTCTTTAGTTGGTGCTTGTAATAGTCAGTCATTGTCAAATTTGCAAGAACTCCAGATCTATGGGCATTTTCAATCAATATTTTGGACATCAGGAAATCTATGATATTTGTAAAACTCTGTTGAGTCAATTGTTCTACCCCTCCAGTCCTCAGCTTTTTGAGTATCAATAAAGCCTCTCTGCATACTTGGCTATTCTCAAACTTGGCTATTTTTTCTGGAGTGAGAAGAGTTTCTTCTTTAGTTTCGTCCCTTGTGTGCTTTTCACTGGAAGCCATCTTCTGGTACGTCCTCATCCAGTCTAAGCCATGCCTGCACAGAGCTCAGCAAATCAAAAGTTGAAACTGTGCAATAGTCGGATTTTAAAAATTTATAAAAGTGATCTAAACTTTGTAGATAAGCTTTCACCATTCTTGTTCCCAAGCCTTTTCTTCTACAATATCCTTTACAAAAGATATCTCGAATTGATCGTGATTTTATTAGTGACATGATGTCCATTTTGTCATCAATGCAGTGGAGGACTGTTTGTAGCTGGGCCTTTTCGATGATCGAGCGTCTTTGCTCCCACTATCAGCTGAAAATAGATACTGATAATATTTCCCCAGCATGCCCTCAAGTGTTCTTTCATTCGTAATACAATTTTCTCTACAATCATTGGCCTCATCTAGTAAATTTGGGCTGTCTTGTCCTGTTGAGGTGCTATAAACAGAATACTCAATACTTTCAGCAGCCTCACCCTCTTCATAATTAATATTATAAGATGACCCAGAATCCAAACTATGTAGAGGCATTTCCTGTATTGTTTGTGGTGTTTTCTGGACATGCTGTTCGATCATAATGTCCTTACTCTCTCTAGATAGAGAAAGAAGCCTCTTTATTTCAGTTGCATTGCTGATGTTATGCAATTTACCGATTAAATGTGGCTTTAGGCTTTTGGCGTATCTATGACATCCAGATATTGGGCATTTCTTTGAATGGTGGTAATCCATTTGCCTTGCAGGGCCTCTTTCCTCCCTATACACATATTGTTTTCTTGTTCTGTACTGGTGTTTTATCATTTCACGCTGCTGTTTGCTTACTTTATGAAAACCTACCAAATGCCTTGAAAAGCATGCTGATGACACTTCTCACATATATATTATTACAATAGTATATTGCGAGGTTTACTTGAAATAGTAACTTAGAAATGAGTACGGGACTTTAGAGAGCTTAAATCGAATGCTCAACACCAGTAAATAGCAAACCTTTACTCTCGAAGGTAGGTCCATCACACCATAATCATATCGCAGCTCTTCACCAATAGCTATATCTTTGCTTGCAAATAAGCATAGGCAGGGCTGTTTGCCAACCATACTTTTCTTCATACGACAGTTTCCATCAGGAGAATCATTGACAAGCCTACCTACCTGTCCATCATCAGTTGTTGCATCAATTCTATGAAAGTTTGCAGAGTTTTGCAATTAGTTCCTAATAATGTTCATTTCAAAATATTGATTACATTTTCTAATTATTTTATGCATTCATACTTCCATCTGTACTTACCATAGGTCTTTACCATCATGAATGAAGAAGAACATATAGCTCCTGTTCTCATTTCCATATATTGTTTCCCTTTTTCTCCTTCCTTTTTACTAATAATATCACCACTGTATTGAAGTAAAAACATGCCCTTTTTGAATTGTTTTGTTGTGAAGACACCCATTCCTGCAATAGCAATAATAGACAATAATACTAAAATATGTGATACAGATAGCTAATAGGAGGACCTTTAACCCTATGCCATTCGCCCTAAAAGCGGTGGTTGACGCAACCATTGAAAAACATAGCCATAAAATTTAAAGTATCAAATAATGTCTATCAAGCTATAGCTTATTTTAAAGCTTGATTGATATGCTATCTGATTATTGAGGTCTTGCACCATTTTATGATTTTTTTCTACTATTTGTTTAGTATTACTTGCACCTTAATTGGTGTGCAACCCATGAAAACTTGCATTCAACATAAAAAAAATGCTATTTATCTTCATTTGATGACAAAACTTACTAAGACTAATAGAGAGCTGTTTGTATGCTGGATATACATAGAAATTTTCAGCTCAGAAGCTTCTATGGTCTAAAAGTTACTGCACCATCTATCGGGTGCAAAATTTGGCTATTGATGCTGCTTTTTGCAATTATGCCTATGATAATGGTATTACTTCACAAAACTTTTCAAAGCTTTTTTGCTTGTGATAAGTAAATATAAGCTATGGTAATGAGAGAGAAGTATTCTGAAATTGCTCCTTGCATGAACAGCATGATTGCAAAATATAAAAATGAAACAATATTGATAAAATAACAAAAACACTTTTGCAGCATGTTACTACAATTTGCTGTCCTCACTGGTTCTAACGCTTATGATCTGTGATATTCCTTGCTGTGCCAAATCTCAAAACAAATTTTGTCAGCTGTACAGTGTAAGTACACTTGACACTGAGGTGCATCACAGTAAGAAAGCACTTTGAGTTCTTTCTTTGATGTGGCATAGCATACTTTACAATTCCTTTTTGCTTTGCTAAATTTTGGCATGTGATGAGTCTCGTACATGTCTAGCTCTTTCTTTGGGGGGCCATGTATGGGTGGGTTGCCATACTGTTCAAGTCCAACTAGTTCTCTAATCAGCTCTTCTCTAAATTCAGTTATTGAGAACTTCTTTTGGTCTTTGTAGTAGCTCCTCGTCTTGGTGTACTGCACGGTGCAGTTGAAACAGAATATAACTGTTTACTATGGAAGTGTCAATCATATGAAAAAGTAATGTCTTCCACCATCTCAAACACTTTCGAAGAACATTTCTCGATACAATTAATTGATCAGATCTATCAACACCATTCATCCTGTTGTTATAACTGTCAATGGCTTTGGGTTGCTTTATCTCAACTCTTTGCCAAATACCATCAATTTTTTCCTTCCTGTCTGCCATTACAAAATCATTGGCATTTTCAATTGATGATAATATAGTCACCACTCTGTTGTCTTTCCATTGTTGAGCTAGGCAAATACCATCTCTTTCCCATCTCATACTACCACGCTCTTTCTTACGAGCCCATAACTTTCCTTTCTTCATGCTGTCTGGAAAACCTTTTCTGTTTTCTGATGCTGTTCCAGTTGAGGGTACACCTAATGAAAACAGATCCTGTACAAGCTTTACAGATGTATAAAAGTTGTCAAAGTATACATGATAGCCTTGCTTAGTGTAGTCATCCAAAAGGTTCATTACAGTCTCATAGCCAAGTCCATTCTCTGAAGGCGCATTTCCTGCTTTACGTCCAACATATACATCGAAGTCTACAGTATATCCATTTGTGCTGTCAGCTAATACCCATAACTTGATGCCCCATTTGGTTGGCTTGTTTTTTATATACTGCTGTATGCCTGAACGATGCTTGGATTTTACCATTCTTTCATCAACTGACACATTTTGAAATGGCTGGTAGACTTCTTTGAACTTTCTCTTGAAATGATCAAGAAAGCTACTCACTTTACGTAATTTGTCTTTTGGATCTTCAGCTGCTGGGTCTACAACATGAAGCATCCCCATTAGTGCTTTGAACCGTCTCTGAGACATCATGCTCCTTGCCCAAAGACCATGATACAATGTCTTGGTGCTCCAGTAATGTTGAAAAGAACTTACATCTACCAACCCAAAATAAATAATAAGTGCAATTAACGTATCCAGTTCCTGTGGAGTTGTTTCTACCCAAGCACCATGTTTGTCTCCATATGAGGATTTGTACTGTATATTTCTCCATGCATATGCATTGGTATTAGTACATATCTGTTGCATTATTGCATTTGAGAAGAAAAGTCTAAAAAAACCCAATGCTGTTGTCATGCTTCCTCTCAGTCTTGGGCCTTCCACATGTAATCCTGGTGGCCTTCTTGGTGCAAATGGAGGGAGGTTGTTTCCTATATCAGGTGTGTCATATCCATTATCAGGCTGTGGTTGCAGTGCGACATTCACCTCAGCTGATTGTTTATTTGCACCTCTATGTCCCTCCATTACTCTTTTTCCTCGAGCAGACCTTCTCCCTTTTCTGTCTTTCATCCTTGAGACTGGGGTTGTTGTTTGAGGCTCTGCGATCACATCATGACTTATATAGCTCTCTTTAGAAATTTTAGCTAGCTGGGATAGCCTAAATAAAGTATAGATAACATATTCAGAGCAACTGATGCATAAAAAATAGTGGTATTATTATAACAGTATTGTAAAAAATCAAAACTGTAGATTAGCACAGCTGCTACATCACTCTAGTAGGGAAGGGCAGTAAGGCAAAAGTCCTACAAAAATGTGAGAAATAAGACAAAAGTAATGCTCCTGACTGAAGCCACACCGTTATATAAGCAGCAAATATGATACTGAAGGCAATAAACTGTCTTTGAAGTGATATTGTGTTCCATGGCAACAGGATGTGAAAAAAGAATGTTTCAAATAAATAACTCTAAGGTTGGAACGGGAATGGAGCTGATATAAGTGCTGTTACTATATAAAAAATACCCCAATTCAATGTAAGAATATATCTAGATCTTTGTTGAGGAAAATTTGCGTAACATGCTGCTAGTAATTCCATGGGAACAAACTGGCCTACAATTATTTACACTTTGACTCACCTGTCGAGTGGATCTTGGTCACTTTCTCCTTCTACTTCATTGTCTAATTCAAACTCTTCTCCACTTGACATACCACCGATCTCACTATCAATATCGCTTTCTCCCTCACTCATATCATTCATCAAAATATCTAGCACTTGTTCAGCTGTAGACCGTACATTCGAACGCTTGGCTGAGGAGGCCATTTTGAATGGCCTTGCTACTTCAAGTCTACTTACTTCAAGAAGGAAAAACAAGAAAACCAAGCAAACGCCACACTCATCCATAAGCCAATTTGATTGCTTGAAACCTAGTGGCTATTGTAAGATGATAAAATATAGTCGTGTATACTTTGTTGTTGTTACAGCAACAATTACGTCATCGTTCCTGGAGGAACGATATTTTGACTAGTGAACGTCAAAGGGTTAATAAATGAAGCTTTCTTACCAATATCGCTGCCAAAAAATTCTGCTTTCAACCTTGGCTGGTCTCTGTTGACCCATTTTTCTGCTTCAGCAATGTAATTTACTTTTCCAGCTCTTGATCTCTAAAGAAAATGGTTATTCAAATCACAGAAAAAATGTTGTTAGTCTATTTCAAGGAATTAGGTTTCTGTTCTTGCTGTGTTGGCATTAACTAGCATAACTACGGTACAATTTTTGGTTGTGTTAGAAACCAACTTTTAAGAATTTGCATACTACTATACTATGGTATACAAATAGAACCTGTCTTCCTTTACCAACATTCTATGCAATAAACTGTAGGTCCTGTACCTCGTATCACCAGCTTGTAGTCTACATTAAGAGCTGATGCCCTCTTATATGAAGGGTGTAGCATCTAGCGCTAATTTTGACACGGTGATGGTTACCACAAATATTAAAATTCATACCAAGCCTCTGTTCATTCTTCCAAGACTGCCAATTTGACCTAAATCAACATGAAAATATATAATAATTTAAGTCATTTGAATAGAACTCTGTAAATAGGTACTGCATGCATTCTTAGGACAAGGTATTTTACAATTGAGATCTACTGCATTAATCCTAATTTTGTGGACTGCTAGAATCACTAATAAAACTTTTTAAATATACCGAGTACACGACCTCACCAAGTGTATTTTGTCTTTCTCTTTTCTGTAGATTTTCAGGCAGTATAGACTTATAATTGTGTGTTAGCTCTTTCTTCGACAGGATTGAAATCAAATACTTATTTCGCCTCTATATTTATGTATATACATTACATTACATTCTCAACATCACGAATGAAATAAAGAAAGCTGAGTTAGAAAGGAATCGCTAGCAGTGATGGCCTGATAGGGGGGCAACAGGGTTCCCATGCTTTCTTTACGTAGAAAAATAAGGATTTTAAGGAGAAAAAAGGAGATTATTTAGTAATTTTTAAGAAGAATTTAGCTCAAGTACAACAAAATTCTATACAAATTAAGGAGATTTAAGGAGGAGGTTGCTAAGCCTCTCCCAAAAACGCAAGCACACAAGAGTGACCCTGTCAAACTACTGTAACTCATAGAGTAAAATTTTAAGCAAAAAACATAGTCTCGTTTACGAACAACATGTGGTAAGCATTTACTGATTGTGGAATAGGTTGAGAACTGAGATCAACCTGATCATCAAAAACTGACAAACATTATCTGCATCAAGAATTGAATCAAAACTGAAAGCTTTACATGAAAGGGTAGTAATATATGGTAAATATTAACATAAAAGCAACTAACAGCCTTGTATTAATGATAGACTGTACTAAAGCAGAATGCCTAGGTTGTTCTGATAACATAGCAAATCAAGAAATGGCGTAGACTTAGATTGCTTGTTTCTGTTCTAAAAGGATCCTGTTTCTCTCCACAATTTTCTCTAACTCTTCCTGTTTCTCTACATCCGCTCTTTTAAAGCATTTGACTTAGACAGTGTAGATTTTATGTCAAGCAGTGCTGTCTTCTTCTCTGCCTCAAAACTGTATTTGTCAGCATCAGAAGTCAGCTGTAGAACGGTGCCATTTAAAATGGTTACCTTCTGTGAATTCTCTTCAATCTGATCAAGTAGAGCTTGTTTTTGCTTAGTCTTTTCATTTTGAATCTTCCTTTGGGATATTTTTTGTTGGTCACGATATTATTCATTTCTAGCATTTTTCACGAACTCCATCAATTTATGGGTCATCTCCAGGTCTTGTGGCTGCAAAGTATTGCCTCTCATGTGATCTTCCACAAGTCTCTGTGCAATCTAAGTTTCACTTTGCATGTTTTGATCCAACAGCTCTCTTTTGGTACTAAAACCTCGTTCTACCTGTGCCTGTCCATGGGAAAGAATCAGCACTAGCTTGACAACGTTGCGTAAAGTCATGAACTGGCTAGCACTTCCAATAAACTTCCAAAGAAATACCTCCAGCCGATCAGTATCCTTTTGATACACAACGAATTCATCTTTATTTTCTTTCACAATGAACGAGCAATGAATAATCCGAATTTGCGCTGTCAGCAACAAATGGATTCAATTTCCTTTTTGCCACTAACAGGGAAAGTAGCTTTTCAAAATAAAGTTCTGCTCTTTCATCATAGGTGATAGCGATATCGAGCATTTTGCAAGCAGATGTGAAAGTGGAGAACTTTCATTCATGTGCCTACACATCTTTATTAGAAATGCGCACACCTTTTTGAACTGTGCGATTTGAGCTTGAGTGGCTTTCCTAGCATTCTTCAAGTGCTGTAGCTCATATTTGATAGCAAATCCAACATCTACTGTTTCTACCCACTCACCTCTTGCCGCCCTATCTAGCTTTCAAGGTATCCCAAGAAGAAACTTTTTTGTCCCCATTTAAGGCCTACTTGTATGGTGTATTGCCCATTAATCCAACTCCAAAGCAGGACTTCTAAAGTCCTTCTCACCACATTAAGGCCATCATATTTGAAGCATTTTGGAGCAATTTACAGGTTTATGGTTCTATGTTTTATTACATCAATCGGTTACAGGTCGTATTGTATCAAATAGTCAATAGGGAGGTTCAGATTCAGTGCGAGTTCGAGTGTGAGTATGACTTACGAACTGCGCAAGCAATCTGCACATTTAGGCGGGAATCTCCCTGGAAACTCGCACTAGCGGTAGTCGTCCATTTTGAGTTTTCTACCAAATCTCGCAGTGTGCAGAACGAGTTTGAAAAGCTAGATATCTTTACCGTGGATGCTGAATACCTTTATATTAATAATCAAAATGTCAGGCAATGCAAGGAATTTACCTAGAGAACTTTGTATTTGGAAGTATGAGCACGATGTGTGCCTTATTAGAGAAGTTCTACTGGTAGAGCCTTTCGTACATAAACCGCAGTCGAAGGAAAGAGGGCAGGCTTGCAGAACAATAACTGCCAATCTAAATGCACTAGAACAACCGGTTTTTAAAGTAGCAATTCGAGCGGTGACAGACAGGTTATATAAACTGTTAGAGAAATATAGGAAAAATGAGAGAGAGGAGGCAAGAGATTCGGGTATTCAAGGCACCGAAGTAGATGAAGTATACATGTGCCTAGCAGATATTGACGAAAGAATGACAGAGGCACAGAAGAGCTGGAACGAAACAAATTGTAAAGCTATAGAAAAAGAAAATCAAGAAAAAGAGATGGCATTAGAACTGAGAAGAAAAGCAACTGAAAATCTAAATGAAACAAAAAAGCGAAAAGAAGCAGAGGGGGAAATTGTGATACCAAAAAGGCAAAGAAAATCAGCTGAAGTCCTAGCTGTCATGCAGGAAGGTATCACCCTTAAACGAGAGATGGCAGAAAGATGCTACTTTGAGGGAGCAGGAATTGCAAGAAAGGAACCTTGAAAGAGAAAGCCATGAAAGAATGGCCATTGAAAATCAAGAAGTCTTGAAAAACATGCAATGAGAGCAACAACAATGTATGCTTGCAATGCAATAGAGCAATATGCAGTTGTTGGGACAAATTGCAGAGCTGTTTAAAAATGCAAAAACTAATTGATTATTTTGATTATCAAAAAATATTTTAGCTGATTGTCTGAGATGATCTGATGACTAGAAATATGAGTATAAACTGGTAATAATATTTATCTAGTCGTTCATGTCTGAACAGAGAAATACTCCTCCAGTGTGGGAGGATCTATGCCAAAAATGTGCTTGTTGAAGAACCATACAAGCATGTCCTTGCATTTCAAAGCAATGCACACATGTTGTACATTGTTCCTACTTCCGACAAAGCAATCTTTTGAGTTTTCTTGAAATCAACAAATGCAAAGTATTCGGTTATCTCTCCAAATACCCATCCACTGATACTCTTACACTGCTCATTGCCTTATTAAAATCCTTTTCTGCATCTGATAAATTGTTATTCTTGTATGGTGCTTGAATGTGAGGCCTCGCTGGATATGCTGGGTCTCCAAAAATGCAAAGTGGACTTCCATCTGCTTTATTACAATACTGCTCTACCTTGTGTAGCAAGTCGGATCTACGGAGGATGCCAGCATCATGACTTCTTCCTTCAACAGGGCCATAAAAACTTGGCAATCATGCCATTTGCAGCAACTACCGATTGATATTTGAGGGCATGCACACGCTTATGGCCATTATAAACAACTCTCTGATTTTCACCTGGTCAACATATTGGCCTACCTGTTCCCTCAACGAATCCCCAACAGGTATCAAGGGCGTGGGATTTACTATATACTGCCATTGCATATTCCGTCAGATTGTCTGGATGAAGCCATCCTTGCTGAAAACTTGACAACAGGTGTTCAAATCTTGTGTATATGAATGTCAAAACAGTGTTCACAATCATGCAAAGTTCAGGTTTACTTCCTCCGAATCGTGGGATGATGTCACTATAGCGACATGCATAGGCAAGTCTCCGTAAGAGCGTACATAGTCCTTCTTCTGCTGAAGCTGTAGTTCCATTGTTGCAAATAAATTTCGGGGCAAGTGGAAAGCTCTAACTAGTCTTGTAATATCACCCTTGTAGAAGCGGAAGTCGGCTACAATTTTGTCGTCAGTTACATCGTTCAAAGTAAAGCGTTTATATGTCAAGTAGGGAAACAATGGAGTAGTTCTTTCTGTTTCACTTTGTACCACTGATAACACTTTCTCTTCATCAATAATATCCTCAGCATATAAAAACGCAGCAGCAGTCGTAGCTTCTGCCATTGTGATCATGCAGTCACGTTGAGAAAATCATACCGGTCTTAAATCTAGAGTGACTTCGAGTTCGAGTTTCAAACTACGCTGGAGGTCCTTCGAACTCGAACTCGCACTGAATCTGAACCTCCCTATTGTATGTACCTAAGATAACCTGTCTGTTTGGACGAGGAGTAAATATGCTTTGATTTTAACCAAATGTTGGATTTACTTATTATTTGTAATAGTGTCATCTGTGTGGTATTTGACAAGTAAAAGTTTTCTACAAAATTTCCTAACATCAGTGTTTAGTGTAGTAATATCAGTTCAGTAAATATTCTGGCTCTATTTCAATAATAAAAATCGGGCACAGAAGTACAGTGAGTGACTTGATTCAACTTCAGTGACAATTCTCTGAAAGGTCCTACCAAAAGTGATACCAGGAGAAACAGAAGACCGACGAGAAATATGCATGTGCACTGCCAAAAATACTACGAAATCTGAGATGGAAATGATAGAAGCAAAAATCAACAACTTCACATTAAAATACAAAGCAATTGACCAAGAAATATACTCTGAAAAAGAGTATGTCAACCATCAACAAACCACACAAAAGCAACTCTATACCGGATGTGGATGAATGATTTCCAGCAAGAGGAGCAAAACTTGGAGACCATTTTGAAAGAAAATGACGAATGGTACTCAAATATGGCATTTGATCTGGAAACAGCTGAGAACAATGATAACCACCAACCCAAACATAAAAATTTTGAGACAAATGACAGGAACACTAACTCCTACAATGGTTAGTGGAAGTACATAGTGCCAGACACAATCCTTCTCAAAGAACATACATTAACATCGAAAACTTCGGCATTTAAACGTTTCGGACAAAACACTTCGGCACAAAAACGTTCGGACAAAAAGTACGCTGTTTCCGACACACTTCCATCCTATTTTTCACAATTTCGGCACGTATTGGAATGATACTTTTCATCACTTTGTCCATTAGAAACTAATACAATGTCATATAGAGAAGTGAAAAATAGACGAAAAATGTGTAGCAGTAAAGCAAGTAACAGAACGAGTATCACACTTACAGCGTATAAAGCATATGGGACTGGGAGATATTTCAAATTAAAAGTCATATTATTGCTAGATTAAGTCAATGAAGGGGTCTTCTCCAGGTAAAGGCATGGCTATAGCATCGTATATGCCGGCCATGTAGAAGCTCTGCTTGATCAAATCGACTTGGTTCTGCATATGATCATAGAAATGCATGGGCCAACGGGCATGGATTGGCTTCATGACAGACACATTTACAGTGATATTTATTGCATATACATCTGAGCCTTCATTCAACAGCTTTGTGACCTCTTGGCTATACCAAGCCTCAAATTTTTCGTTTAAAAATCGTTTTGCTTTTGCATTAAGTGCCAAATCCAGAGGCTGAAAGATGTGGGTTACATTTGGTGGGACAAACACTGGCAGACAAGTGTACTCATCAATGAGATCAATCACAGCTTGGGTTTTCTGTCCGTTGAAGACATCAAATAGCAACAGAGCCTTATGATTATCCTCCAGCTTCACTTCTTCCTTTCTTCTTTTTATATATGGAAAAATCAATTTTTGCACATACTCCAATGCTTTTTCTTCATTACTCCACTGGTTTGGCGTAAACGTTACATCGAAGCCTTCAGGAAACTCAATGCCTTGTGGTAAACAACGCTGTGTCTTGCCCTCGTACATTACTTGCATTGGGAGGAAACTTCCAGACATAGAGATTGCAAATGTTCCAGTAATCTGTTTCTTTTTTCCCTTGCCAACCAAAGGAATAGAGTGATTTCCTTGAAAATCAAGAGTGTGATTTGGCGAGCAAACAAATGCCAATGGGGTTTGGTCAAAGTGTATTATAAGTTCATCTGGTATGTTGTACAGCACTTGTACATCTTTAAGTTTTTGCTGAAAATGCAACTTAGTTTCGCTCAAGATCGCAGGGGCACTTGGAATTTTTGCAGTATTTCCTATGCGACGAACCATCTTCTTCTCTTCTTTTTCAATCATGTACAGGATGTTTCTTGCCCAGTCAGCGCTCAAAGTGAGGTAGCCTCCATTCTCAACTAGTATGGTCTGGTCATTCGCCATTACTATACCTTTTGCAATTGCATTAATCACTAGACATGTCACAGGAGCACCTTTAAGTCGCAATGACTTTATCCTTTCGATAGTCCTTCTCATAAGTTCTTCCTCCCCTATTACGAATCATGAAATGTAACAAAGTAAGAAACTTTGATATGACTTCATGGTGAAAAGCTCAGTTAGAGGCAAGCAAAACTTTCATGCCTGGAGGACTTGCCAAAAATAGAATCTTTAAAACTCTGAGGCATCACACCATGATTCTCCAATAACCCCCTTCCCCCAAACTGGCACAATCTCTTATAATCTGTGCACACCTTTCCTCCCCTTAACGACGTGACGCGTCTTGTGAATAGTCCCTTATTTCAATGATTCTGATAGTGTAAATGGGCTTAAAGCATTCGGCAGCTTTAAACTTCGCCAAACAAAAAGTTTTGGACAAACAAACTTTCGGACACAATCTTCTGCCGAAACTTTTTTGTCCAAAACTTTTCGAGGTTAATGTATATCCAAGGGAACACAAGGAACAGAGGGCAAATAAAATACAAAGACAAAGAACATTCAACATGAACCAACAGCACCAGAGAAACTGGAATCCAGACAATGGAACAAATCTACAGAGAAGTACCTATTTCTGTTCCTAGGCAGGAGTGCAAACTTTTAGCATCATAGCATCAAATGAACCAAGTAAGCCAAAGCTCTTTATACTAACAAACTAGGCTATTGCCAACAATGCAAAGGAAAAACTAGTTATGTATGCTTTACAATTCATCCATACAGTGAGAACTAATATTACTGAACTAAAACCTGAGGTTATGACATTGTGTGGAAAACTTTGACGTATGGAATACCACCCATACAACACTATTACAAATAATACATCAGTCCAAAGGTTGCTTAACCCTCTGAAAGCAAGCAGTCTTAAAGCAAAGGAGAAAAGGTCAAAAGCATGATTTTAACTTTGTCTTATGCCATGCAAACTAGAATGTATAGTGTTTTAATTTTTCACCATAAATGATATGGCACCTTGTCAATCCTAATTCTATCTAATCAATGTGTCCTTACAGCGTCTATTGCCTTTAACGTAAGATACCTGTGATAAAGTATGAAAGTATTGCCTAACAAAAAATTTATCCCATTGTTTCTATATTGAGCCCCTAAACTGTGAACATTTGTTTTTGACTAGTAATTAGAAAATGAAGTATTTTTTATTTTATTTTCAGGCTCTTTATGATTAATAAAGATGGAACTTGTAAAGTCTGCACAGCAACTCCAAGTGCAGTTGATTTTGTGGAAAAAAGTTATGTCCCACATGCCATAAGAAAATATCAGCCATTGAGGCAAATCATAACTATAGCACAGAGGAAGACTCCAGTGACGAAATGCTTTTGTGGAAGAATCTGTTTCACGTGATGAAGATAGGAATCAGTTGCAGGACTTGCTTACCTCCATTGAAGTGTCCCTGATAAAAGTACACGGGAAACCGGAATCATCCGGAAGTAGCAGCAGCAAAAGGGCGACCAGTACTGCTGTAGTAGCCATTACGAAAAAGGTTGCGAGTTCAATCCATGTCCCAGTTGACCAACGTCAATCCTCTTGAGCAGAAAAAGGGTCATTCCATTTGAAATCAACAGGAAAAAGAAGATTTTGTAACCCTACCTATCAGATTGGACTGAAAGTTGGTATACTTGATAGTTTACCTATGTTAAGCAACTCTGTCAATTTGTTTGCAAAAAATAGTCCAACCTGTTCTGATTTTATTGGTGATTGAATTTCTGACCAATTCGAAGTAATTTTTCAGAAACAGTAGGTAGGATATTTCTGCTAAAATACATTCTGTTATATTGAAGAGAAAACATTCAGGAAACTCATGAAAGTGTGACAACTAATGCAGTACGGCATGCAGAATTCAAAAATCAAATCATAAATCACATCAGAAGTACTAGTCGTGAAATACAACTGCCTGAAATACATCTACTTTGTTGCTAAGCAATATACTAGCACATAGTTTTGATCTCCTCCCTCCAAAGGCCCAGCTCAGACCAAACAAAACTTGGTGTTGTTCTATTGTTGAAAGATAGATACATTTGTCATATAAGGTGTATCATGGCCTCATCTTCATTTCTTTACTTATATCACATTTTCAAATGTACAGAAACTTCAGTAGTAGAATTAAAAGTACTATCATAATGCCAAAGAGAACTTGACAAAGTGACATGTGTATTGGGCTACATATGGAACTTTGAACAGATCAGTTACAGATCAAACACTGTCAGACATTAGTTATCAATAAGTGACATACTAGCCGCAAAGTGAGAGCTGAGAAGGGGGTATTGTCCACAAAGGTGGAATGGAAAAGGTCAAGGGCTACTGTTGATGTTATAGAGTTGTTTTAGCACGATGATGACTTTACTTGGCTCATGTCTGGTAGAAAGGATTGTCTCAGTATTGCAAGAAATATCTACAAACAGAAGATATTGATTTTATGCAATTTGAAAGACTTATTTAACGCATTTAAAATGAAATGTCCTAAAGTGAAGATAGGGTTTTTAACTTTTGCTTCCTTGTGCCTAAAATGGTGTACTGTGGCTGGGGCCTCTGGCACTCACTCAGTGTGTTTGCATTATACACCAGAACATAGAACTGCTTTTGATTCTGATAGGCATAACCTAGAAAGAGTGTTTAAAATTCCTTGTAAATGATCCTGAAGAAAGAGAATATATGCTGCAAAGGTGCAGTCCACAATCAGGTAACTGTCCACAATCCCCTGACCATCTTAGAATGGAGTTTTTCTGGTTTGATGGACGATTATGAGCAGGATGATATCATAGAGTCCCAGCAATGCACAACCACAGATTGTGAAAACCTCATACATCAGTGAGAGTCCATACTTGATTATGCAGAGCTTGTCATCACACAGCTGCAAAAGCTGACTGCTCATTCATACTTAGCAAGGGCCCATGCAAGGTATGTGAAGTCTAGGAAAGAGGAGATGGAACCAAACACTGCACTGTTTTTAGATCACTTTGCGCAAAAGTGCAGTCTTTTAATACAAGATGAAGTTCAGGGCTTCCACTGGAATAATAAGCAATGCAGTTTACACCCTGTTGTAATTTATTTTCAAGATGGCTATGAGTTAAGGCATCAGTCATTGTTAGTTCTATCTCATGATTTAACTCAAGATGTTCCATTTGTTTATGAAGTCAAAAGATTAATTTTAGATGATTTCATAGTACATTAGCCTCATGTAAGTACAACATAATATCTTTCTGATGGATGTGGAGCACACTATAAGAATCGTAAGAACGTTCTTAATGTATGCCTGCACAGAAGTGTATTTGGTTTAGATGCAAAATGGCATTGTTTTGCCACTTGTCATGGCAAGAAACCCTGTGATGGACTTGGTGGAGCAATAAAACAATTGGTGGCTAAGATAAGCCTGCAGAAAGGTGTTTTTAGTCACATTCTGGACCAGAGGAGCTTGCAGATTTATGTAAGGCAAGTATAGGTGAATTAAATTTCTGTTTTTGATAAAAGTCAATTAGCAAACTGGCGGGGGAATGTTATGCAAGCATTTACATAAGAAATGTCCAGTACAGGGTACAAGATCGACTCATATGTAAGGGCCATATTGGGGTAAAGAGATAAAGTGAAGATGATCATGGAAAGGAAAGTTGATGCTACTGAATTTTTCAATCATGTTCGGCTCGAGACCATACAAATAGGTGCTCTCCAAGGAGCCATACAAATAGGTGCTGGCATACAAATAGGTGCAATGCGGGAAGCGAGCGCATGAATCATAGATCTACAATGATTCACAATGTGCGATATACTGCTACAGGAATACGGGGGTATAGACCGAACACAACTATATAGTAATGAAGATTGATAATTGCAAGTATACTCATTCATACAGTCAGGATTACAAAAATACAAATATATCCATTGCCTATCATAATTACACTCTTTCAGTTAACATTTGTTATATCATCTTCATAAAGAGACATACAAGAGATAACGGTACTGTAAGGCCAAAGCCGGCAGACATACTACAATATATGGAGGAAGGGAGTACTTGCGACAAATATCACTCGAGTCTCCTTAACCATTTCAGGCGAAAATAATATGTAATCAACCATTCTCTGTCGATTTGTCAAGAAATTTCGATCATATCTCTTATAGTTTTCGAGAAGAGACACACCATACATATAGGTGCTCTTTGGATAAAACCTACAATTCGTGTCTCCTTATCCATTTCATGGGAAAATAATACAAAATCGAATAATCTCTGTCGATTTGTGAAGACATTTCGATCATATGTCTTATAGTTGTCGAGAAGAGACATACCATACATATAGGTGCTCTGCTCTGTAAAGGCCAAAGCCGGTATTGCATTACATAGTACTGTATGGAAAGGTAGGGTGTACTTGCGAAAAATATCACTCGAGTCTCCTTAACCATGTCAGGCGAAAATAATATGTAATCAAACATTCTCTGTCGATTTGTGAAGACATTTCAATCATATGTCTTATAGTTGTCGAGAAGAGACATACCATACATATAGGTGCTCTGCTCTGTGAAGGCCAAAGCTGGTATTGCATTACATAGTACTATATGGAAAGGTAGGGTGTACTTGCGAAAACTAGAGAGTTTAAGCACACACAACGGTAACGGAAATGGTAACGTTAGCTGATTAAGGTTATCGTTTCCGTTATCGTTTTGCTAAATCTCATTTAAGCATGAATCACACTATGAAGGGCGCGGGCTCATGACGTTGGCAGGAATTCCGCATGCCTTGGGACTTAAGCTGTAGAGATTTTTTATTCCTCGAATAGGCAAACCAAAGTCATTTCATATTTTTAAAAGCACGATTGAAAGTATGGCCACTTTGATTGAAGTAAACGATCAAATCAAAGCAGCGTATATGCTTGATGTCATTGATGATGCAGAATATGCTCTTTTACGAGAAATAAACAGACCACAAAGAGCTTTGGTGATTCCATATTGGCAGTACGAAAAATTTGACTTGGAAAACCTAGAGGATGACGAATGCAGAGCAGACTTTAGATTTGAGAAAAGACACATTTATGAGCTTGCACATGTGTTACATTTACCAGAACACATTCTTACGTACAACAGACTTAAAGTTGATTCACTTGAAGGTATATGTTGCCTTCTAAAAAGATTTGCTTATCCATGCAGATACTTGGACATGGTTCCAAGGTTTGGTAGACCAGTGCCAGAACTTTGTGTGATCAGCAATACTGTCATGGATATGATTTTTGAGCAATGGGGATTTTTGTTGACACCATTCACTAGAGAAGTGCTCAATCTGCAAAGTCTGCAGACTTATGCCAATGCAATTCATGCCAAAGGTGCCCCTCTCACCAACTGTTGGGGATTTGTAGATGGCACTGTACGCCCCATTTCTCGACCAGGTATCAACCAGCATGTCCTATATAATGGGCATAAAAGAGTACATGCCATTACATTTCAATCTGTAGCCACTCCTAATGGGCTTGTTGCATTTCTTCATGGTCCATATGAAGGCAGAAGGCATGACAGTGGACTTTTGAGAGAGTCTGGCCTTCTTGGGTTACTGGAGCAGCACTTGTTTTCCCCTGATGGCAATCTCATGTGTATATATGGAGATCCAGCATATCCACTCAGGCCACAGCTACAAGCTCCTTTTAGAGATGCACATTTGGACGAAGATCAAGAGCTCTGGAATCAAAGAATGAGTGCTGTGAGAGTCAGTGTAGAGTGGCTATTTGGAGACATTGTAAACTATTTTAAGTTTATAGACTTTAAGAAGAACTTAAAAATTCAGCTGAGTGCAGTTGGAAAAATGTATATAGTTTGCACTATTTTAAAACATGCTAGAAACTGTTTCTATGGAAGTGCCACCTCACAGTTTTTTGAATTAGAGCCCCCCAATATCCGTGATTATTTTGAGAATCCATAAGTAAATTAAGGGAAACTGTGTATATTTGAATGATCATTAAATGATTATAAAGAATACAAATATATTACAACAAGATCTAATAAATTATGTCTAGTCTTTCTTATTAATTTGCTGAATCATGTTCATTATCAAATTATTTTGATGCTGCGGTTGCTGAAATAATTGTATGAGTAACTTATTCTGTTGTTCAAGCTGCTCTTTCATGCCTTCTAACATCCTTACAATGTTTCTCTCTTTATTTTCCTCTCGCCTCTTTCTTTCTTGCTCAGCAGCTTCTCTGTCTTTGGCTCTCTCCTCCAATTCTTGTGCTTTCAACTTTTCCTCTGTCCTTCTCCACTCCATATCAAACGTTAACTTTTCATTCAAATATTGTGCAATCTCCACTCCAATATTCTTTCTCTTTTCCCTTCCTGACCCACACTCACTTCCACTTTTTCTTTTTGCAGATTCTTTCATCCTTTCCATACTCAATCTTCTCATTTCTTGCCCTTTCTCTACATCTGAAGCTATCTTGTCCGCCTTATCTTTAGCTGCAGCCTTTTGTCCAATTGCAGCAGACTCAAACATTTCGATAAGTTCACCCAGCATTTTGTCAATTTCTGTAACTTCTGGTGAAATCCCGCTTGCCTTTTCTTCTTCTCTATTTTTAGCTTTTCGTTTATCAAAGAGAACTTGAAATCGCTCCCTTACAGCTCTTGAATGTGTACCAAATTTAGGATTTTTGATATTGTTTAACTTTTCTGCAATTAATTTCCATTTTTCTCCTCTTTCTAAACTCCCTGCTCCCGTACTCCAAATCTCAGAAGCTAAAACCTCTCTCAGCATCAGATCATCGTGCTTTGTTGACCATTTAAACCTTTTCCTAAAATACATTTATGGTTACAAGTATTTTTACCAACGTATATTTGTGCTCTACGAACTGCTTGGGCCTAATTTTCTTAAAAACTAAAGCATGAAAAACAAAAAGTATTTTAGGAAATTATTAAGGCAAAAAACACAGAACTTACCCACTAGCCTTCCCTGATGCAGATGAAATTCGTTCGGAATCTATGGTGTCTAAATAATTCCGTAGAAAGGCGATAGAAAGTTAACATTCTGGCAAAACGGTAAGGATGCTCAGTTAAGGTTCCAGAACAGTAAGCCAAACGTTAGCAGAATGGGGATAGCCACTGGCGCCTGCGCACTTTAACGAAATGAATCAGTTAACGTTACCGTTTCCGTTACTGTTGTGGGTGCTTAAACTCTCTAATATCACTCGAGTCTCCTTAACCATTTCAGGTGAAAATAATATGTAATCAAACATTCTCTGTCGATTTGTCAAGAAATTTCGGTCATATCTCTTATAGTTTTCGAAAAGAGACATACCATACATATAGGTCCTCTTGGGATAAATCCTACAATTCATGTCTCCTTATCCATTTCATGGGAAAATAATACAAAATCGAATAATCTCTGTCGATTTGTGAAGAAATTTCGGTCATATCTCGTATAGTTTTCGAGAAGAGACATACCATACCTATAGGTGCTCTGCTCTGTGAAGGCCAAAGGTGGTAATCCTTTACATAGTACTATATGGAAAGGTAGGGAGTACATGCGAAAAATATCACTCGAGTCTCCTCAACCATTTCAGGCGAAAATAATATGTAATCAAACATTCTCTGTCGATTTGTGAAGAAATTTCGGTCATATCTCTTATAGTTGTTGAGAAGAGACATACCATACATATAGGTGCTCTGCTCTGTGAAGGCCAAAGCCGGTATTGCATTACATAGTACTATATGGAAAGGTAGGGTGTACTTGAGAAAAATATCACTTGACTCTCCTTAACCATTTCAGGCGAAATAATATAATACATTTCTAAGACCTCTTTACTCTGTCCTGGTAGGTCTACAAGTGTCTTAAGTTTTCGCGTGTGTAGTACTGTGGTGCTTACATAACCTGTTGTCTTACTAAGGAAACAAACTCGCTAGTTGCCCTGTTGCTACAGGAAAGCTCAAGAGAAGAAGAAACACATAAAAAATATTCAAGGGTGGCTTTGAAAAAATAATGCTCATGCCTCCAGGGTTAAGGGGGAAAGCTTGTGTCATATAGATAAAATACGTATAGTGTTGATGAACCCTTGTCCCTAGTAGTTTCCGTCCATGTGGTGTATTGCTGGACAGATAGTGGAATATCAAGTAAAGCACTGCAGGGACTTTATCCAGGCTTCCCATGTTACCTGCCAACAGAATCGTGTCCAAGTAGTAATGCACGCGATGTCAGGTGATTATAGAATAAATGACAAAGCGATGATGCATTGGTATGTACAACAGTAAACAGCTCTGAAGTTGGATAAAGGTTGTTTACAGTGAGATTAACGCATTGAACAATGTTTTTTATGCTGTGCTGCCAACAGACCTTTAGGCACTTTTGTCTTCTTGTCGTTTCCTGTCATCAAGATTAGCATCATCTTGTTTTCATAAATATTACTCATTCTGAATTGGAAGATTAGGATGGACACTCGGAAATTCACACCTATTTATTTACCAAGTTAGGTATTCATGTAAATTGGCCATGGCCAATCAAATATCCTGTTAAAGTAGTCCCGCAAGGATAGAGTCAATCAAATATCCTGGTAATTTAAAGTAGTCACCCAAGGATAGAGTCCCTGTCATCTCTTGTCTGCTGTCATGTGTGTCGCCTTGGAGGTGAATCTCCTGTAGATGCGTACGTATAAATAGCCGTGTACATGCGGAAGAGGTCAGATGCGAGGTAGATGTCCAAGAAGATAAGTCACCGTGCTAGTGTACTCAATCTGGTCAAGATACGACATATTATAAAGAAAGTTGTGAGAAAAAAGTTTTGGAATAAGTATCAGAATACCTCGCATCTAGTCAGTCTTCATGGCAGTGCAGCCAAGCATTGGCTCTACAGAGGTGATGATGAATGTGGCTCGGGATGGAGGAAAGCAGCCAAAAAGTGGCGCGTCGGAGAATCCTTAAAGCAAAATGCATTTCGTTTACCAAAGAGAGGTCATCGTGAGCAAACTGTAAGTGAAATGTATCATTTTGTTTACTATTCAGTGGTTGTAATGCATTATTGCCACATGTATGGGACGTTAACCCCTCGATTCATGATTGGTGTGCGACCAAGGATAAAGTCCCATACTTCATATAACTGTTAGGAATCTACAATTTGCTAGCGGATTTTACAATCCAATTTGCATGACGTATGTAGTCCATATAACAAGGGCATGAAAGGCCGGTCGTTACAATTGTACTGTAGGAACTCTAAGGAACAGGAACCTAAGGAACCTCTAAGGATTACATGCATTTTGTTATAAGGAACCACTTTATAAGGAACCTACATGTGAAAGGCCGAAATATTTACAGACCTTATACTTCTAAAGGAAAAATCCCTAAGGAACTTTTCATTTTCACATTCCGAGTGCTGTACTCAGATTCAAGTGAAGATTACATCACATTGGGTGATATCAATGGAATAGACATGATACTTCTTGATTGAAATTATGCTTTTGTGTATATAGAACCTATTTCCTGTCGCATTTGTGTTTTTGAGATTGAGTTCTAGCCATAATTAAAGGTAAAATTCAGAATTTCAATGCTTTTCTAGTGTAAATAAGGAACTTTTAGAGCTAGGCCTTTAGCTAGGTTCCTCGTAACAAAAGCGTGTATGCCTAGAGCTGGGCTCTCTAACAGAACTGCTTTCATTTCCAGTCCTATGCACTACTTTGCATTAACAAGAGATTTCTCATGCAGGTTGCAGTCTTCAGTGACTCTCAACTGAGACCTGTTGTTGAGAGGGACGTACCAGTCCCAAGTACTTGGTACGTTAACTGTACCCCTGGGGGTACATTCCTTGATATTTGCGTGGAGCTTGAGGTGGCAGCAAAGTCATCCTTGGGCATATCTCCTGCTTTCGTTGTCATCGCCGTAGGGACAAATGACACCGGGAGGCACATGGTAATGGAGAGGGCAGAGAAACATTTCAAAGCATTGCTGTCCTCCGCTATAAAGCATTTCCCGAGTGCTAAAGTAAGAAAATAAATATCATGTTTCTATCTATGCTGTTTATAAATTGATTCCATTTAGCCAAATCGTATAGTGGGCGCGTGGATCTGAGTAATTTCAAGTATACCCATTTTCACGGAAGAAGCTAACTTTGTTCCTTCAGCCAGTATGTATCTTGGTATTGTGTCAAACTGTTTCTTACATGTTTCTTAACGTCCTGGACGTTTCCTATAACAAATGAGTGGGGGTGGCAACGCTACCTTACGAATAAGGCCCATGTTACATATATGGACGTGACATATATGGCCCATGCAGATAAGACCATATGAACAACTTTGTTTATATTTTCTGTCTTTCATAAATAAGTATTTGTAAATATTTGCGAGGTGAGAAGTTCCCCTCCATAAAATAACATTTAGTCCAGAATTTCGTAATATTCCTACTCCTATGTGTGGAGGGTTACCTTACACATATGGACCTGACATATATATATATATATATATATATATATATATATATATATATATATATATATATATATATATATATATATATATATATATATATATATATATATATATGGCATATATATATGGCCCTGACGTATACGGCCAACATTACAAATATGGCTTGCATTACATATATGGCCCACATTACGTATACGGCCCTAACATACACAGTTCATAAAAATACTGTAACTCATTTTGATACTTTTGTAGTGATGTCGAAGTAAGATAATAGTCAAACATTGTATAAGTGGTATATATTATCTCATTTGCATGGGCTATCTATGTAAGGTAACGTTGCCACCCTAAGTCTCACAAACAGGCATCTGTGAGACGAGATAGAGAATGTTCAGAGTAAAAACGTGAGAGATTGATTTCTTTGTACCTTGCTTCTGGGCTAATAGAAATTTTCACATAGACCATTATTTTCCAAGTTTACTTTTGACACTCAGCCTACCTGTGTGTCTTAAGTGTTTATTACTTTTTGCCAGATGTCAGCCTCATGTTTGGCATAGACTTGTTTCTATTATAAAACAAAATATAAGTAGTTTAGACGGTGGTGTTTTGAGAGACATCTCCTCTATGTATTTGAATATTGTTGATCAATGCTTAGAAGTACCCTTGTACTTCACACTTTCTATTCCTGCAATGGTAACTCTAAAGTTCTCTTATAGATTATAGTATCGTCTATACCTCCAAGACTGGACAAATACAATCAAAGACTTGGGATGTACAATTCCATGATCCTCCAAGTGGTAGAAGACATGCGATTGTACCATGTCGACCACTGGGAGGAATTCCCTCGAAATGACCGAAGGCTCTGGTCATCCAGAGATGGTGTACATCTCGGCAGTGATCATGGTCTGCCTCTGCTTTTGGAAGGGATCCAGACTATTTTGAATGAACTCAGGTCCACTATTGTGCCATATGTCGAAAGTGAGACGTAAGTTTCAAAATTAAGTCACTCATTGTTACTTGTATTATCTTATCAGCTATAGCTAGTTGTATACGTTGTATCCATCTGTTTACTGTGCAGATTCTTATGAAATGTGAACTTCGAACTTTGCCCATTGACAATTGTCGGGTGATTGTGTTTTCAGTTCTAGATGTGAAAAATCTAATAAGCTGATATTCCACGAGTTTACAGCCTCCTTTTTCCTTTATAATAGAAAGTCTTCATTTTCGTCTAGAGGTATAAATGTTGGGCTTAAAAAGCCCCCAAGTAAACTATTCCTAAGGGTCACAGACAGTTCTGTTATGCCACTGCATGCTATGTTTTATAAGTCTAGAAATTCACCAAATGAAAATAAGGACGATATGCTGCACCCTATACCTCAATCACATAAATCCCATGAGATTTCATTTATGTGTTATAGTTAGTGGAATTTTATTCTCCCTCCAGGCCACTGTTCGAATCGCTCTTGACAACTGGACGTCAAGTTGGAAATAGCATTGTAAAGCACAAATGTTTTGCTTATTCAGATAAAGTAAGTCTTACTGTTAAATTGTCACTTCTATATACATTCCTTCTAAAGGCTGAATGTCATTTTCACAATTGTTCCCTTTCAGTAAAGTAGTAAAGTTTGTCTGTTCAGTTTATGGCAGTGCCTTATCTAGACTTGTTTTCCCCATATAATATCAATGTGCATTTGAGTTTCACTTCGAATCTCTTTCTAATCTCAGAATGAACGTGAACACAAACGCAATGAGTCGGAGAAAACAAAGCCTAAAAAGAGAGTCAAAGGTATATGACAATGAATCTTATGATCTCATAACATGGCATAGGCATAATTTATTTTCTATGTAGGCTGAACATTTAGGCACTTCCTAACGTAGTCTAATGACTGCAAAATCATTATGGCATCATAATACAGTTGTTATTTACAACAAGATACTACTTGTACAATTAGTTAATGCTGTACTCCGAACACATATTACATAATGATTGCTTATCAGTGGTGCATATATGTATTATCTACAAAATTATATGTTGATAATAGTTATTTACTACTGTCTTCTCTTACCAGGTAAACGTCATCAAAAATCATTACCACCATCCAAGAAAGCAAACATGGTAAGATTGCAGTTGATTTGTTTCACCCATTTATTATCTAATGTCATATACCCTTGCTAGGCGTTTTTTCATTGTGGAATTTATTTGATATTATCGGTCTTCATATCATTTAGCAATTTAAACTAAAAGGCTGCCGATTTATCATTCCCTTAGGACGACAGTGATTAGCTGGGATTAATCGGACCTTCCCCTGACTCTAAGTGCAGGAAGCAAATGTTTTCGCTTCACAGCCGAAAGCATCTCAGGTATCTAACTGACACTACTTAACAAACATGAGGAGTTGTTCTATGCACGTTTTCTTTTTGATGTCACCCCCCCCCCCTATCGCATATACCCTCTTATAAAGTTAACAACTTGTGGAAACAAAAACAAAGAAATTAATACTTATAGAAGCTGTTGACAAGACAGTTAGCATCTATTATAGTCTATAGCCTAGTTTCTTTAGTTTTGATCACCATAGTGCTCGTGTTTCTTAACTTATAGCCCAACCTATTACTAATTTCATACAAAGTAGTCTGTATAGAAAATTGTAAAAGTGTACTTTAATGCATGCAGTGCCGGTGCAGTGCTGTAGGTAATTTCATCCTATACATGACCTTTCTGCATACATATGTATATCCAAACACTTTGCAGAAGATCAGCTATTTTTGTTAACATTTTCAGATGAGTTTTGTCGTAACGCAAAGCCTCCAAAAAGCTGTTAGGTTAAGCTTATTAACGGATTCTCTTTTCAAAGGCTAGAAATACTGGAGGTGGTACTAATGAAGATCTGCCACAAGCAGGTGAGAAAAAAGAAGGTGACAGCAATCCAACTGGGTCCATTAGAGGGAACATTGCATCATCAAAGTTCCCCCTGGTTGTTATGTTCCGATACTGCGAAGGAGAAAACACCACAAAAGAAAAGGGACGCTAAGGACTCATATATTGATTCATGATTTGTAACGCTATATTGCTGTTGAGTTTTGTTCGGTTCAAAAACATGTAGTTTTCAATCAGCGTTGTGATCTGCGTATTGGTCTCAAAACATAACATTGGCGACGAGTATTAGGAATTATTCTATACTAAATCATGGCTACGTTAGTGCAGAGTATGCCGCCATTCGATCCAGATGCGGACATTGGTGTTTCAGTTGGGCCTAGATGGCGAATATGGTTGGAAGACTTTGAGACTTTCGTCGTTGCAAACGCGATCACAGATGATACACGCAAAAGAGCTTTGCTCCTCTATCAAGCTGGCCCTCGAGTACGAGAAATTTTTAGACAGTTACCAGCCACGGGAGAAGCGAAAGATTATAAGAAAGCCGTAGAGAAGTTGACTGAGTACTTCGAACCACAACAGAACAAGTTATATGAAGTTTATAAATTTCGCCAAGCCGCCCAACAATCAAAAGAAACCATCGACCAATTTCACACACGCCTACGTTCTTTGGCACAGAGCTGTGAATTTGCAACCGAAGAGATGGATTTTCAAATCATGCTTCAAATCGTTACTGGGGGTAGTTCAACTCGCTTACGTAAAATGGCACTCCGTGACCCTAAACTGACACTGAAAGACCTTTTGCTCGAAGGAAGACGTGCTGAAATGAGTACATATCAAGCTGCCGAAATGGAGAAAAAGACGGACAATGTGCAAGCTGTGAAAATCCCGGAGGGTAGACACAAATCACGCCCAAGAAAACAAAAGTGCAGAAGTTGTGGGGGAAAGTTTCCACACAAAAACAAACCTTGCCCTGCACAAGGCCAAACTTGCCATAAATGCGGAAAACCCAATCACTTTGCGAAATATTGCTTTAGCAGTAAGACGCCAGAAACAGGCAATAATCAAAAGCCAAAGGTACGCCCCATTCATCAGGAGGAAGAAGTGAACAGCGATTCATCTAACTCTGATTATTGTTACGCTGTGAATGTCACAAAACAAAAACAACCAGAAGCCTACGTCACCATAAAAGGGAATAAATGTCATGTTCTAGTAGACACTGGTACAACAATCAATATTATTGACAATGACACTTTCAAGCGAATGAATGGTGTTGAATTGAAGAAAACAAAGGTTAAAGCTTATGCCTACAACTCGAAAACACCCATGCAAATGCAAGGGAAATTTGAAGCCCTGATCGAGACAAAGAAGCGTTTTGCAGTTGCTACGTTTTACGTCACTGAAGACAATGGAGGGTGTCTACTCAGTTCTTCAACTGCTCAAGATTTAGGCCTCATCAGTTTTCACATTAATAAAGTCGACAACAAAGAGTCTCCTGTCAAGGACAAAGGACTTGCCGACATACTCAATAGGTTTCCTGCTGTATTCAAAAACCTTGGAAAGCTGAAAGGGAAGCAAGTAGAGCTTGTCATTGATTCGGAGGTCAAACCTATTGCCCAGCAACAACGAAGAATTCCATTTCATTTACGTCAACAAGTACAAGTTGAATTGGATAAATTGGTTGCACAAGATATCATTGAAAGGGTTCCTGAGAACGAAAAAACCGACTGGGTGTCTCCAATAGTTTGTGTACCGAAAAAGAATAGAGAAATCCGATTATGTGTGGATATGAGAGCAGTGAACAATGCAATTAAACGCGTAAGGCATCCAATACCGACAGTGAAAGATATTTCAATTGACTTGAATGGCGCGACAGTATTTTCAAAATTAGATCTCACACAGGCCTATCATCAGCTGGAACTGTCTCCTAAAAGCCGTCATATCACAACATTTACGACACATATGGGCCTATTTCGTTACAAGAGGCTAAATTACGGCACAAACAGTGCAGCTGAAACCTTCCAGCACATGTTGCAAACAAGCCTTCAAGGACTGCAAGGAGTGAGAAACATCGCAGATGACGTCATAATTTTTGGAAAGGACATGAAAGAACATAACCAGGCACTAGAAGCATGTCTTAAGCGGATGAGTGAAAATAATCTCACGCTCAACCTGGATAAATGCAAATTTCTAAAGAAAAACCTCGATTTCTTTGGATTTCAATTTTCGAAAGATGGCAAGCGGCCAGACCCCAAGAAAATTGATGCATTCGCAAACACACCAACACCTACAAACGCAAGTGAAGTGCGTAGTCTCCTTGGTATGTCCAACTACTGCTCGCAATTTATACCAGATTATGCAACGATCACTGCACCATTGCGTGAATTGACTAAAAAGAACACTCAGTTCCAATGGTCAGAGGCATGTCAAGAGGCGTATGACAAATTAAAAGCTGTGTTGACAAGCAGCCCAGTTGTCAGTTATTTCGATGTAAACAAAGAGTCGATTGTGTTAGTAGATGCTAGCCCAGTTGGTTTGTCAGCAATTTTGGCACAACGAGCACATAACTCGGAAGAAACAAAGATTATCGCTTATGCAAGTAGATCACTGACAGATGTTGAAACAAGATATTCTCAAACGGAGAAAGAAGCTCTCGCCATCGTCTGGGGTATCGAGCATTTTCACATCTACTTATATGGCGCTCCTTTCATCCTTTATACAGATCACAAGCCTCTAGAAGTCATTTATGCTAATCCATGTTCTAAACCTCCAGCTCGCATAGAACGTTGGATGTTGAGACTACAACAATACGATTTCTCAGTAATCTACAAGAAAGGTGCAGAAAATCCAGCAGATTTCATGTCACGCCATCCTTTGCCTATAAAACACTCTCGTCCTAACATTGCAGATGAATATGTAAATTTCATTGCACAAGAAGCTTTATTTCCTGCCTTGACAATTGAGGAAATAAGATCAGCTGTGGAGAACGACAAACAGTTACGTGCCGTACGTGCAGCTATAAAAACAAATTTATGGAGTTCGGATCTCGTGAAGCCGTTTCGTGCCATAAGTGAAGAGATTACAATTGATCACACGAATCATATTCTTCTTAGAGGCACAAGAATCATCATACCTCAAGCACTCCAAAGTCGTGTTATTAAATTAGCCCATGAAGGACACCAAGGAGTTGCAAAGACCAAAGCTATGTTACACGAATACGTCTGGTTTCCGGAAATAGAGAAATTAGTGAAAGAAGAGATCGATACGTGTATTGCTTGTCAAGCAACCGGACAACCAAATCCACAAGAGCCACTCCAACCAACACCACTGCCAGAGGGACCATGGAAAGAGTTGAAAGTAGACTTTTACGGTCCATTGCCTCAAGACCAATATCTTTTGGTTGTTATCGACACATATTCGCGATATCCGGAAGTTGAACATGTCACAACAACTTCAGCTAGAGCTACCATTCCTAAGCTCGATGCTATATTCGCGAGACACGGTATTCCTGACGAAGTCAAATCTGATAATGGACCACCGTTCTTTGGAGATGAATTCACATCATACATGAAGTCATTAGGGATCAAACATACAACATCTACACCGTTATGGCCACAAGGAAACGCCACCGCAGAAGCATTTATGAAACCGCTTGGAAAAGCCATTTGCACTGCTGTCTTAGAGAATCGTAAGTGGAAACAAGAACTGTATCGTTTCTTGCTAAATTATCGTACAACACCACATTCCACCACAAAGATACCACCGGCACAATTATTGTTTAATAGAATAGTAAAAGGAAGATTGCCGCTGTTACCAACAAAAAGTTGCCCAGTTGACAGACACGATGAGGCAAGGATTAACGATGAAAAGTCTAAGAAAAAGTCGAAAGAATATGCAGACGCGAAACGAAAAGTAAAGGAAAGTGAAATAAAAGTTGGTGATACCGTTATCTGCAGGCAAAACAAACAGAACAAATTTTCAACAAAATTTGAAGCCAACCCTTACACAGTAGTAACTGTTAAAGGCTCGAAAATTGTTGCCAAAAGAGGAAGATACTATGTTAAGAGAAATTCCTCGTTCTTTAAGAAAATATCACCAAAGACAGATAACAGACCAGATGATGATGATGATGACTACACTTCACGAAAGGATGATGAGAACGATAAAACCACGAGAAGATCAACGAGAGCTCGTGTTCAGACAAGACGTTTTGGAGATCCTGTAGACTCGTCATTAATACACTGACTGGACAGTTTTTGTTTTATTTTTTTTTAAGGAAAAGAGTGATGTTATGTTCCGATACTGCGAAGGAGAAAACACCACAAAAGAAAAGGGACGCTAAGGACTCATATATTGATTCATGATTTGTAATGCTATATTGCTGTTGAGTTTTGTTCGGTTCAAAAACATGTAGTTTTCAATCAGCGTTGTGATCTGCGTATTGGTCTCAAAACATAACACCGGTCTTCACATTCAATGAGACATATGTCGAGAAACAAGGAGACTGTGATTCTGTTCAGGTAAGTCGACTTACATTTTTGCCGCCACTGCAACAAATCAAACGTATGATTTCCCATTTGGAGAGGCTTGAACAAAAGCATGGTTGCCAAGTTTCTGTCTCTCTCAGCAACTGTTGTTTTGATTTAGTTGCACTTAAGAAGTTGCTTTTGTTGCATGAGATGAAAGATATAATGCATGAAGTACGACAGGAAAGCAAGTGGTTTTGGAAATTAGCCAACAGTGTTACACAGCCACATGGCACCCCAGAAGTAGACCCGACTTTGGTATCACCATTCTGTAGCATGCTACAAGACAAGAGTGATGACTATTTTTGGCCAAATATACAATTAAAAACATGTGACATTAAATGTCTGGCAGTTAACCGTTGGGTCTCTGATTTGATATTGTATCGTATAACGGAACTGTTGAATAATTCTAATCCAGATATTTTCGTATTCTATTACAACTTTTTCTCCGATGTAAATGACATTGGTAAAAGAATACAGGAGAGGCACGGAGATGCTACACCGCAGAAAATAATTTTGCATTAAATGGTGGCCAGTATAATGATGAAACCTATGTAGGAAACACGGTGGTGGGAAAGAAAGGTGTATCAGGATGCCATTTCTCGATGGGCGTTTAGTAGACAGAAGAAAATATATTGTTGTATGGGGATTCCAAGGGCTGGCCAATTCCTGAAAGTGTAGTTCAAAATATGCAACAAGTATTGACATGTATTGTTGGCAGGCAGAAATCTCTTGCAACTACACTTTCCACATGCCATGTTCCAAGAAAGCGTGAAATCATTCACTCATGCAACAAAGACTGCTGGAGATATTATCCCCGTCAAACATGTACAGATATATGTGGTGTCTCTACCATTATTTCAATGTGTCTGGCTGCTTCTCCTGACGATTCATTCCTTTCACTAAAAGGAACCCCAGAAGAAGTCGGCAAGGGGTTCGACTACTTGAACGAAATTTCAAACTATAGCGACTTCCTACGTTTGACTGTTTTGCAGTGGTTAATAAATAAGAAAATTGACATCTCTGCATTAAGATGTGCACATATTGACTGTCACAAAGGGAAGTCAAAGCCGGGTGGGGAGGTAAATTCCAAGATAGCATTTACCAAGGATAATAACCAGGATAGTACATGTAGTGTGTCTTCAAATGAACAAAAGTGGGGTCGCTTTTCCAGTGAGCAGAGAGGTATGTGCACACCTTATAGCGCTAGTGAAGAAACGTATTGTAGATTTCGTCGTATTGCAAAAATAGTAGTATTACTAGTTTTGTAGAAGCATGTGAGGTAGACGGTAGGAGAAAATGCAATCTGGTAGACAAACATTATCATTGCACCTTGTGTCCCCCATGGAAACAGTTTCCATCTTTATTTCGTATAAGACGCCATATACGCCAAACTCACGTCAACCCCGCTAGAACTTTTGAATATGATGGCTTTCCTATATTACCCTGCAAGCAAGAACATGGGAAAATTAAATAGAGTGAATCTAGGTATCATTATCACTGCCCCGTATGTAATGAGACTGTCTTGCATAGGAGCTTCTTTGTACACCACATGAAAACTCATAAGCGCAAGGTCAAAATCATCAAATCTATTCGGAAATCATTTGGTGATGTAATAAGTAGAAAGGTTGACGAAACATCTGAGCTCCCTTTCACAAATGATGGTCTGCCAAACGATGGTTTGAGAGACTTATAGCTAAAAATGGTACATTATATGAAGAAAAATGTGAATTTAATAAATCAGAGGTTAAGGTTATAGGGGATAAAGTAAGTGAAAATGGTATGAAACCATTACAAGTGGAAATGTCCATTATAACGTACCAAAAAATGTTACTGAAGTAAGGACATTTTTAGGAATGGTTTATCAGTTGTGTAAATATAGCAAAGAACGTTCTGATGCAGTGTCATTTGTACTCTCCTCCGGTTTTACAAACTATGTTGACTCTCACATAGTATGTTTTCCATATATGACCTCAGTCAGTTTTACTTTATTCAGCTGTAAATTGTCCCACAGTGAGCTAGCAGTGCACTCTCCAGTCCGGAATAGAAGTCCCCCCCCGACTATTTATCTTTTCAACAAATGCACACCAGGACATTCTTATTGGAACCCCCTGCTTATTAATTGTGAGCCAAGAGGAAATATACCTACCAGACCACGAAGTGCCCAGCGAAAATAACTCATTGTGAATGTTTGCTGCGCTGAAAAAATGCTAGCGTGAAATGCATAATTCCTGCAAGAAGCACTGAAATGCAGCTGATAGTTGTGCCAATGATGATGACATTACGAACGACGATGATAGACACATTTTTAGCATGCTAGAAATATGTAATACAAGTAATAAATTGTTTTTCAAAACATTACAGTTTTTTATCCAAAGCATGTGTTGGTCTTCTTTCCACAACTATTTATAACAGCCCAACCCATAAACATTCACATTGGATAATGGGGTGTATGTGCCTGTGTGTACCTTTCATAGTTCACAAAGTCTTGTTCCAAGTCTTTTCTGGATATGGCCAATGCATTCAAGCTTTGAGGATACTATTCCATAACCTGTATATAGATTTGCCTCACAGACATCTTTGAATGAAGAGGTATCACCATCACCAATGTAATTTTCATAAAGTAGAGTGTGCTTCTCAACAGAAGATGTGAAAATTGCCAATGCTCCTGAACTTTCCATTTTTCCAGAAGATTTTGCATGTGTTTTCTTACAAGTAAGTGTTTCCTTCCATTTATTGCATGATTGTGTTCCCTTTTTGGGCTCCCATTGCTGACAAAGTCTGCAATACTTTGACATAATATGCTTGTCAATACAAAGACCACTACTTATTCCTGTCACTACACCATTCAATGACTTATGCCCATGTTTCTGACATGTACCATCAATGGAGATGTCACATAATGTACGTGATGGATTAGTAGGAAGCTTATTGTGATTTTCATTATGAACTTTATGAGCAGCCTTTTTCATTGAACAATTACATGCATTCTAGTAAGCAGGAATCAAGTCTTTTTTGATGTTTTCATATGCTGGCCAAGAGCCCATACATGTTCATCACTCTTAGAAAATCCCTAATGCCCTCATGCCCTTTCCCAATCTCTCTAAAGGCAATGATCATATGAATATTTGCTTCATAGAATGATCTGCCACCAGTTTCTTTCGGTTTTGAATTATGGGAAGTGAACTCCTTGCATTCCCACTCACAATCATTAAAAAAACCTTCAATTGATGAGCTAGGCCCATTCTACTATTTGCGACATCATCCACAGATATGCCACCCCCACACTTAACACAGGTTCCAACACTACTTATTATATCTCTAAGAATTGGAAAATTTATTAAAATAAACTAGTTATCGGGCTCAGATGTTGATGACTCGTCCACTCGACAGCCCAACCCATAGACATTCACCTTGGAGCTTTTTCCACCCCCTCCCCCACTTATTTACTTTGAGACCTTTTTCCAACCCCCTGCTTATTGCCATCCCTTTCTATTCCAGACTTCCAGACTTCCTATACCCTATGATTCTTGCATTATGTCCTGCCACCTTTATACAAAATAGGGCAAATCACCCTTTGGGCACTACTGTACTTTTGCAGCTCTCGTCACTTACAGTGGGCTTTCCCCATAAAGTATACACCATTTGGTAGCTCTTCATCTGTACATTCTTATGCTACCCCATTTACCCCATAGGGTGAGAGTTAGGATAAGACTTGTGGTATAGGATAAGGGTTAGCATTAGTTATTTGATGTCAGCCATTATGAATATAAGTAGAATGCATATGATATTCATAATGGCAGACAAACTTACTAATGATAACCCTGAACCGAACCCTACTCTAACCCGTACCCTATGGGGTAAATAGGGTAGCATATTAATGCACAGATGAGGAGTTATTGGATGGTGTATATTTTATGGGGTCAGCCCCTGTACTTGATGAGAAGTGTGAAAGTATATTAGTGCCCACTCCTTGTTGCCAATCAGGTGGAATAAAGCCAGTTTCATATGCACTATTATGAATCATGAAAAGCTGCTGTTCAATACAACCTCCTCCTGCCTTTGAGATGTCAACTGGAATTCCATCATCTCCTGCAGCTTGTCTTCTATTCATCTGACTTATTGCTGCCTTCAGCTGTTCAAAAGCAATCTAGGACTCTTGTCCATCATAATGCAGATCATCAATAACTGGCATGACCTCTTGACCTTCTCCATCATTCCAGCCCACATCTAGCAATTTGGGGTCATTCATTTAGTATGTATGCATGACAGGGGGAGGGGGGTCAAGCAAATGCATATAAATGCGTACAAGGGGGGAGGGGGGTTGACAAATGAAGTACGTACACCAAGCAAAAACTTATCAGCTTTTTGCATACATCCTGCAATATCGTCATTTGCAAAGGTCCCTTTACAGACATTTACTTAATGTAATATATGTTCAGTTGGGATTACTTCTAGCACTTGGGTGTCAATCATACGGCCGGCAGGCCAAATCCATCAATGTGGCCCCCTAGGAATTTTGAATAAACTGAAACCTAGCGATATTTTTCCCATTGTAATATCGGTGTTTACTAGTGACATTTACAAGGCTGAATACCCAGTTTTTCGCCGTTATCTAGCATGCCAGATAGGAAACATGCGATGAGTTATGTATATTTGAAAGCCCCTATTACCTAGCCCTCTCGGGTTCCGTCAACCTACCCTATGTGGCCCTTGGGCCAAATGACATTGACAGCCCCTGTTCTAGTATGATGCTGTTTTGTTTGAACAATATTATAGATTTTGTATGAAATACATATGAAGTGATCATTTTACTTTCTCATGAATGCTTAAAAAGTCTTTCTCCATGGTTTTGAATGTCTAGAACGTTTCTTTTAGAGATGGGGGGGGGGGGTAAAACAACCAAGAGTACGTGCGCAATAAGGGGGGGTAAGTATCAAGCATATGTGTGCATACGGGGGGGACGGGGGGTCACATTTTAGGCAATGTAGAGCGTACATACTACTTGAATGACCCCTTCCAAGAAGTAGTCCCTCCCACACTCTGCAGTTTTCTCTGGCCCTGTCATAGTTCTCCATCTCAATCTTTCACTATGATACCTTGTTTGTACCTTCCTCTATAGCTCTTTGGTAAATGAAAGAGGAAGCTTTTTGATCCTTCCATGTCCTTCTTCATCTCTCATTTCACTTTCACTTAACTATGAAATGTTGCCACTTAGCACTATTGGGAGTTACAGCTCATCTAAAGCAAATGAAATCATGCCTGGATACTCTCTACTTTCAAGTTGAAATCTCCTCAATAGTTGAGAATAGCTAAAAAAGAGGCCAAAAGAAATCTAAGCTAGCATCATAACACTCAAATAGCAGCTACATATAGTACATAATAAAAATAAATCTGGGTGACAAACACAGTTACAATGGAGTCTCATACAGCAGTTACTGTTTTTGCTCGAACAAAGGGACACTTTGCATATGCTACAGGCAATTCTCAAATAGCCACTTGGACAATGCTTGCATCGCTGCTTTCTTTCAATAGATGGCTTTCTTTGTTTACAAATCATGCACATGTGCTGAATGTCGCAAGCAAAGCAACACTTGTGTTTCTGTCACAATTAATCATGCCTGATTCTTGTACAAATGGATATAAGAAATAGATGTGTGGCTAGAACACCTACACATTCTGACATGCATTTTTATCCAATTCCAGGCAGAAGAGATAAAGACCATAGAATGTATTGGCTAAATGCAGTTCATTAGGACAAGTGGACACACTCAAGTAGCAAATGAACAAGTATGAATGCCTGTTGCGTTAAGAACATAAATAAACAATTTTTTCCATTTTACCCATCTTTGACTTGCTGTAGAAGGATCTCCTTTTGGGTCGAATTCCTTCACAGGTGATAACTGGATTGCCACTGCTTTAGACAGTTTTGTGTCTCATTCCTGATCTCTGTTCTCTGGCATATTTTCCTTTGTTTACTAAACATATTGGTGTATACCTTTTTTAGGGTCCTTTATAAACTCTCGTCACCATAAAACTGTTGTGTATTCCTGTGCGGCTTTCCAGATTTACTTGGATTTAGAAATACAACTAGAGAGCATGCTACATTAAGATGCCATATTTTCTAGACCAATATCCAAGTCCATGTAGAAATGAGGTGTGCCTCTTAACAATAGATATACTGATTACAATATACTACAGCTGGTATTATTTTTAACGCTTATCATACAATGCATTTACCTGATTACGACAAACTTCTAAATCAGAGGTAAAAGTTTCAGTAATATTGCTCTTCGAAGGAAGACTTACTGAATAGTGATCTTGTTTGCCATGAGACCAGATGACTTATGTTTCCAAAATTTGTTCAGAAACTCCATGAGCTCTCGATCCTCATTTTCTACTTCACTCCTTGAAGGTAAAACATCTAGTACAAGACTAGATATAACACTAGTATTCAAGTTTCCATAGTTTTCAACATTATTTACAGGTCCTGAAAGAAGCCAGCCAAGCCTGCTTTTCACAGCAACGGGACTTCACTGCATTTGTGAACTTCACCTTGCTGCCTTTGCAAACTTCATCTTGCACTACCGCATGATAATAATCTATGCCTAGCACTAAATCTTCCATTTTACTACTTTCTGCAAAGCTATCAGCTAACCTCAATCCCTGCAAATGTGGGTATCTACAGATATCTACATTTCTACTGATAGGAGAGCATAATTGAGGAAAATGTGGAGCCTTCACTGGCACTACTTCATTGTCTACCTCCATACATATGCTTTTTTTGTTAGTAGCAACACACTCGATTTTTCTTTTCTTGTGGCAGTTGTTACTGAGTGGCTTGGTTCTTTCATGACTGGTTCCATTTCTCCACTAGCTGTCCTTTCCACTTTGTAGCAAGTGGCAAGTGGCTGTGTTGTGTTAACCTTTAACTTTGTAACACTTTGAGGTATGTTGTCAAGGCTTTACAGCGCATCCTCATCTAAGGTGATTAAAACATGCTTTTTCGTCCACCAGTGATGCTATTCTTTCTTTTATGTCTGTGACTTTGGTGCATTGATTTGAATAGTGATCTTTGTAGAGAAAAATCATTCAAGCTGTCATGTTTTCTTACTGTCATGTTTGTCACAAAGGCTTTCATTGTTGCTGGAGATGTATATTGTTTCCTTGGCTTTTTGGGTTTCATTGGTGTATCTAACTTGAGGCACCACTCCAGAGCATTGATGTCAGATGACTTCTAAGATTTCAGATATTTTCCACTCATCTCTGTCCAGTTTTCTTGCCACTTGTCACACAGTCTGGACATAATGGCGTGACTTATAGACTGCCTTATCTCTCTGAAGTAATCCCCACTTCCTCCAGTCCTCTTACATGAATGTTTCGATGATCAAATATGGGTTGTACTTGCACCAATACTTCATTAGGAGCATTATTCAATGTCAAGCGTTCTTGCATGTGCACATTAACAACACATTTTTTCCTGCCGAAATGATCCTTTAGTCTTTTGGTGGCAGGTTGATACATTTAGCCTGTGATGTCTAGTCCATCCAGAGCTTTGTACACAGAACCTTCCAGCGAATTCATACGGTATGTAAGCTTTTGGTCATCTGTCACTGGTCATTTTTGTGTACTGCACTTTTGACATTCTGCCAGAAGGATTGAAACTTTTGTAATTTCTCCATAAAATGGTGACAGGGCAATCTTAGGTACTTTGACACCACCATTTGGATTTTTGACAAACCCTATGACTTTGTGAATTTGTTGGTGAATTTACCTAACATATTTCCTTTGTTGGAGGCATTGTTAGTTTGATACTGCATTGACCTTGAAGTGATGAGTCAGGGGCAGACTTATCCACTGAAATGGTGCAATTAGACTTCTATGATCCAGTCTTAACTGAGTCAACTTTTAACTACAGTAATGTCTCCACTATTTAAAAATAAGAATATGTGCTGGGAAATAAAATCCTGCATGTTGAAATCATGTGTAGTGAACATTTTTGTATGGTTTGGAATTCTGGATGCTTAAGGCCTGTTGCCTTTAAAGCAAATGTCAGATGACTGATTACAACTGAATTTGTGCATGCACACTTCGATTTCTTGGGTATAACTAGCAATCTTCAGTGAACTGTTATGATACGGACACTCCCTCTTTGTTTCTTATTTACGTTACTAGTTGTTCAGCGGGCAAACAGTACGTAGTACATTGAGAATAGTGTATAAAGGAATCAAACAGCTACATGGATGGTGGTCAGAATTGTGCCTTATTTGGCAAAACATAATGTGTGTGCCCACCTGGACGTTGAATAACACAAATAACTTTTTATTGTCTTTTACTTGTTTATACACTTCTAGTTTTCTTTGTATGGTAGACAGTTTTGTATAATTGTTCTAGTTGGGTATTTGTAGATTAGATTTGTTAGTTTAAGTCAGTCTCAAATTAAGCTGAAGAAGAAAAATGCTGTGCATCAAGACGATTTAGCTGAAGTGACAAACCTGTGATGCTGAGCATTAAGACAAGTTAGCCGAAGAGACGAATCAAAGACAAACTTTATCGGATCTAGTTAATTAAGTAATAGATAGCACCATATGTTGAAACGCTGATGGAACCTCGCTTATGTTTGTTAACTTGATTTACAGAAAAGATTCAAAGATTGTGTTTTTTAAGATCATAAGTTACTTTTGTCAGTTGTTTTATTTTTCTGTGCTACGCAACCAAACTCACACAACTGGTAAGCCATGCCATGCTTAACATTGGTGCCCCATGTAAGAAACCTTTCAATGATCAAAGACGATACAGTTTCAGTTTTCCAATTTTCTTATGAGCCTTTATAATTACTTCAACCATTGAACTATGTCTGTAATCTGAAGTTGAATGCAGAAGTATCAAGGAAGCTGTATGATATAGTTGGCACTACCGACTATTGCAAGGCAAAGAAGTAAATGAAGTAAAAACAGTGTATCAGAAGTTGTTTCCTCTTGCCATATAGTTGTTTCAAGTGAGTTTTTATATGTTTAAACCCCTCCATCACATTCTATGAAGTTGGCAGGAAATCAGATCTTTGTGTGATTTGTTACTAGCATTTTAATCACTATATGGTCATGTTGGCTCATTGACTGATTGCCGAAGTATGTCAAACTGACACAAAGGCTTGTAAAATTGGTATTATTGTCAATTGCTGTTGCACTTTGTATGTTCACGGGGGTTTGTATTATAGCACTGCAGTACCGACTCAACATTGATTATGAGTATAGAGCTGCTTGCTTTTGTTCACACGATGGAAGCCACAGTCAATGAGTTACAAACACAAGTAAGTGCCATCCAGATGGCCCTTGAAAGAAATCTCCAGTCCAGTCTCTTTCAACTTCACTCATTTAATGGTCTCCCATATGAGGACAAAAATGAATGGCTCTCCCGTTTTGAAGCTCTGGCTACATTTCACAGTTGGTCTAATGCTAAAAAGGTGAATGCATTACCACTTTCCTTGGGTGGCCCTGCTAAAGCCTGGTTTGGCACCCAGTGTCATGAAACAAAAGCTGATGTCACAGCTTTACTGGAAGTGGACTTGGAAGGCCATGTGAGTCCTCTTGTCTCCCTTGCTGGTCAGAAAAAGTGGTATGCAACCCCCTGTTTCAAGTGTTGGTACCAAGCCATTTCAATCAACAAACAATTCAGTACAACCTGCTACTATCTCGTCAGTAGATGCCTCCATAAATCAGAGCAGTATAAATGCATTTAAAACCGAGCTCATAGCCGCCATGCACAATGAATTCCAAAACAATCACTTTGGGAAGAGACGATGACAGTTTCATCCTTCTATAGGAAATCAGGAAGGTGCTCGAGGTAGAAACTTATGTACAATGGATGGGCAGCCTATTTGTGATTTTATTTGGATATTGTAATGAGCGCCCCCAGCAGTCCGGTTACACCAATGCACAGCATAAGCCACCTATTTATACTGGTTATTCATCATCAAACCAAACAAACAGTTCTCCCCTTCCTCCGCAGCAATCTGATCAGAGTTGGCAACCTTTAAACGCAGCAGGTCCTTCAACATGGGGGTACTGAAGGCCCAAGTAGGAGTAAGTGATGTAGAAAGCGCCAAACTTGTAAGTAGATCTGGACTGCATCTTAAACAGCAGGCAACCCTACACACAAACAATGGTAAATATAATGTTATGCTAATTTATTCAGTTGTCATGTCACGTGATTATTCATTTTATTGTATATAGCCATTTATTGTTTGAGAATCAGAGTTGATACATGATTTCGAGATTAACACACACAGGCGTATTCTATCATAACTGCTGCAAATATTACAATGGCGACGATGATTAACTGAACATGGCTAATGTTTCGTTGAATCCACTTCCAGTCTTTGATCCCACTTCAGATCCGACCTCTCTCAGCCAACGATGGCAAGCGTGGAAACGGCGTTTCGAGACATACCTTACTGCCCTGGGGATCACAGACGGTAAACAGAAGCGAGCACTTCTATTGTATCAAGCAGGCCCAGAAACTCACGATATTTTTGATACTTTCTCTGAAACTGGTGGGGAAAGTGATTACGATATCGCTCTCAAGAAGTTGGATGAGTATTTTGCCCCAAAGAAAAATGTGGACTATGAAATCTTTCAATTTAGACAAGCCCATCAACTCGCTGGAGAGACAATCGATCAGTTTTGTACCCGACTACCCGACTAAGAAAACTCGCAACTCATTGTGATTTACATGATACCAAGCAAGAAATCAAAGCTGCTATCATCCAAAATTGTATCTCAAAGCGTTTGAGAAGGGTTGCTTTGCGGGAAGACAAGATAACGCTGGATGATTTGCTATCAAAAGCTCGTGCCCTAGAGGCAAGCGAACTCAAAGCTACTGGCATTGAACAATCACTGAGCTCACCGACAACCTCATCTGCTCAATCAGACTCGGTAAATCGTGTCTCAACACAGTTGAAACCTGGTCATTCAACACGATCACGGCAACAGAAACAAAAATGTAATCACTGTGGATATTCGTGGCCGCATAGGACCTCGCCTTGCCCGGCGAACGGAAAAAGTTGCAATCAGTGTGGAAAGGCAAATCATTTTGCAAAAGTCTGTCGTAGCCGTCCCATGTCTTCTCAACCTCACCCGTCCAAATCGACAACACAAGAAAAGCAAAAACAACAGCCTCTTCGCAAATTAGATGTTGCTCCGTCAGAAGACTCTAGCACTGATGATGAATACTTATACACCGTGAAAGACACCACAGATGCCCCAATGGTATCAACACCAATAGTTTCAGTGAAAGTTGACAATGTGCCTATCAAAATGATGGTTGATTCGGGTGCTACAACTGATATTATAGATGAAACCACATTTCGAGACCTTCAACGACATACTAGCCTTAAGGTGGAGAAATCCAAAACACGAATTTTGCCTTACGGTTCAAATACACCTCTGCCACTCCTTGGTAAGTTTACTGCCCGATTAGAAACTAACTCTCGCTACACTGTTGCATCTATACACGTTTGCAAAGGTGGGAATGGCTCATTATTGAGTTTTCAGACAGCCACAGAATTAGGTCTTCTCGACATACATGTAAACAAAATCACTGTAACAAGCGCTGACATCGAACAATTGGAGTCTCAGTATCCTAAGTTATTCTATGGTGTTGGTGAATTAAAGAATTTTAAATTAACGTTGCACATTGACACCAGTGTTCCCCCCGTTGCACAACCCCCACGCCGTATTCCATTCCATTTGAGAAAACAAGTTTCACAAGAGCTCAAACGATTGGAAAAGGATGGAATCATAGAAGATGTCAAAGGTCCTACACCCTGGATTTCACCATTAGTTGTTATTCCAAAGCCCAACGGCAATGTTAGATTGTGCGTTGATATGAGGAGGGCCAACGAGGCCATTATGAGAGAAAGGCATTCAAATCCGACAGTTGATGATGTAATCCATGCTTTGAATGGTGCCACGATGTTTTCGACATTAGACCTTCGATCTGGATACCATCAAATTCTATTACATGATGACAGTCGGTATATCACAGCATTTTCTACACACAATGGAGTAAAACAATTCCGGCGGCTCAACTTTGGCACAAACGCAGCATCTGAGATTTTCCAGCATGTCATCTCTACGCGACTACAAGGTATCCCAGGAGTTTTGAATATCAGCGATGATATACTTGTTTATGGCAAAACCCCCCAAGATCATCACAGGTCATTACAAGCTGTTTTTGAAAGACTTCAAGATCATGGTCTCACATTGAACAAAGACAAATGCCTTTTGTATCAAACAAAGCTAACATTTTTTGGTTTTGTATTTTCTGCTGACGGTGTGTCACCTGACCCTCAGAAAGTTACTGCGATAAAAAATGCACCACCACCCCGTTCCGTCAAAGATGTTCGTACCTTCCTTGGAATGGTAACCTATTGCTTGAAGTTTATTCAGAACTTTAGTGATCTCACACAGCCTCTTCGCGACCTCACGAAAAAGAACACGCAGTTTACGTGGACCACCAAACATAATCTCGCGTTTACCCGAGTCAAAGACGCGTTAACCAGTGATATCGTTATGGCATATTTTGACAATCAGAAAACAACGGAATTAGTGACTGATGCATCGCCTTGGGGACTTTCGGCAATTTTATCCCAATGCACACCAGATAAAGATGATCGCAGGATTGTTGCGTATGTTAGCAGATGCTTGCCGCCCGTTGAAAAGCGTTACTCACAAACGGAACGAGAGGCATTAGCAATCGTGTGGGCAATCGAAAGATTACACATATATTTATATGGTGCTAAATTCAATCTTTACACGGATTGCAAGCCTATGGAAATGATTCTAGGGAACAGAACTTCGAAAACTTCAGCTAGAATTGAGCGTTGGAATTTGCGGATTCAGGATTATGAATTCAACGTCATTTTCACAAAAGGGAAGGACAATCCGTCCGATTTTCTATCACGTCATCCCGATACGCAGGATAATAGTGTTGACAACTGCTCAGAGGAATACATACACTTCCTATCAAACCATGCAGTTCCGAAAGCAATGACCATAGACGAAATTAAAACTGCCACAAAGCAAGATCTTACGTTACAGAAACTTTGTGAAGTTATTCGCAACGATACGTGGAAATCATTAGAATTGACCAACCTGCAAGCAAATGATGTCCCAAATGAACAACAATCGGATTTCAGAGCATTTCACTCGATCAGAGCTGAACTAGCTGTCAATGATTCGTCCGATATCATCCTTCGGGGATCACGGATAGTTATTCCAAAATGTCTGCAACAAAGAGCACTTGATCTCGCTCATGAAGGCCACCAAGGCCTGGTGAAAACCAAACAATTGCTTAGAGAAAAAGTCTGGTTCCCGAACATCGACAAAATCGCTAAAACGATGATTGACAAATGTTTGCCGTGCCAAGCAAACAGTAAAGCAAATACACCTGAACCATTACAAATGTCAAAGTTGCCTACAAGACCTTGGGATGTAGTACACATCGATTTTTGCGGTCCATTTCCAACTGGCGAGCTTATTTTAGTTGTTATCGACGCATATTCAAAATTCCCAGAAGTGGAAATTATTCATTCTACCTCTGCTCGGGCTACAATTCCGAAATTGGATCGTATTTTCGCCACTCATGGAATACCAAGAATTATCAAAAGTGATAATGGACCTCCATTTGATGGCAAGGACTTAGCCAATTTTATGACCGAAAACGGTATTAAGCATGAACGAGTAACACCATTATGGCCACAAGCCAACGGACAGGTTGAAAACTTTATGAAACCCATTATGAAAGCCATTCGTTCTGCGTATTGTGAACAAAGAGATTGGAAAAAGGAAATTTACCAATTCCTTCTAAATTATCGATCAACCCCACATTGCACCACAGGATATTCACCGGCGGAACTTTTATTTTCTCGGAAAATACGGAACAAACTCCCTCACCATGAGGAAAATCCAGCCTCCTCGAACATTCCGCAAACGGTAGCAGAAATTGATAAAGCGGCGAAGGAAAAAATGAAGGATTATGCTGACAAACGTCGTAATGCAAAAGAAGGAAATATCGAAATTGGAGATACCGTTCTTGTAATGCAAACGAAAGTTAATAAATTTTCAACTCGCTTTAATCCAACGCTATATCAAATTATCAGGAGAAAAGGAACTATGTTAACTGCAAAAAGTGTACACGGTCATTACATTACCAGAAACATCTCATTTCTCAAAAAAGTAAACATAGCATATGATGACGATGATGATGATGATGATGATGACGACGATATTTGTAAACAAACGCATGAAAGAACACTTCCAGAACCTCGTTATCCAAGAAGGACAAGAAGACAAATCGAACGATATGGACAAAATATTTACGGGACTTAAAATGAACAGTATTTATGAGACTGAATATGGACAGAATAACAGACTTCGCATTTTGTTGGCAGAAGGACCTTTTTTGCATTGGTATAATTTACTATCTGAAAGTAAAGGGGAGATATAATGTTATGCTAATTTATTCAGTTTTCATGTCACGTGATTATTCATTTTATTGTATATAGCCATTTATTGTTTGAGAATCAGAGTTGATACATGATTTCGAGATTAACACACACAGGCATATTCTATCATAACTGCTGCAAATATTACAGTAAACAATGGGCCAAACCTCAAACAAATAATCAATACAGGAAACAACATTGGATATTGATGAACAATGTGCACAAAAGTCTGATCATGACGTTAATAGTTCTACTGTTGAAGCTAAGTCCTGCTGACAGAAAGCTGAAATTCTGAATACAGTTAATTATATGTTTGACAATTCTAACTTCCCTACCACCTTGAAAATAGTCCGTTATGACATCGGGTCAAAGGTTTGGGTGTATACGCCAAAAACAAAGATGGGCCTGACAAAGAAGCTCACTCACAACTTTCAGGGTCAATACCGTATCATTACTACGTTATCTCTCATTCACTTCTGGCTATGTACTCTAGATAACCATGTAGTTTCTGTGCCAGTTCACGCTAACCAATTAAAGCCTTTGTATGATCCTGCTGATAGTCCAATCGACCCTTTACTGCTAATAGATGACTCATCGCCAGGCCTTGCAGAGTCAGATATGCTATCAGACAGTTGTCTCCAGACATTTTGCCCGATGTTGCAGAGGTAGTTACTCCTCCTGATCCGGCAGTAAATGCTCCTGATCTGGTATCATCACCTGTCAAACCAGTGATTACTTGTCCTGAGGACTATCATACTCCGCAGACTATTGTTAACGTCTAATTTCTTGGACAAGCCAGGAGGCCTGTAGTAAAGGAGGGGTTATGTTGTGATACAGATGCTCCCCCTTTGTTTCTTGCTTACGTCACTGCTTGTTTTGCAGGCAAACATTACATAGTAAAATGAGAATAGTGTATAAAGGAATCAAACAGCTACTTGGATCGTGGTCAGATTTGTGCCTTATTTGGCGAAAAGTAATGTGTGTGCCCACCTGGATGTTGAATAATGCGAATAACTTTTTATAGTCTTTTGCTTGTTTATGCACCTATATTTTTCTTTATATGGTAGACAGTTTGTATAATTGTTCTAGTTGGGTAGTTGTAGATTAGATTTGTTAGTTTGAGTCAGTCAAGAATTGAGCTGACCTGTGAAGGATGAACCTGTGATGCTGCTCATGAAGACGATTTAGCTGAAGTGACGAACCTGTGATGCCAAGCATCAATACAAGTTAGCCGAAGAGACGAATCAAAGACGAACCTTGTCAGAACTAGTTAATTAAGTAATAGATAGCACCTTATATTGAAACACTGATGGAACCTCGCTTATGTTTATTAACTTGATTCACGGGCAAGATTCAAAGATAGTGTTTGTCAAGATCATAAGGTACTTTTGTCATTTGCTTTATTTTTCTGTGCTACGCAACCGACTCATACAAGTGTTAAGCCATGCCACACATAGCATTATCGTTCCTCAACCCAACAAATCGTTCCATGGTTGCATATTCTAGGGATGGGAGGACAAAAACATCATTGTACTGAAAAGGGCTACCAAAGATGAAAAGGGCTACCAAAGATGAGATTTGCCACATGCTGGCACTGTGTGAAACACGTTGATGAAGTGCTGGGCTAAACTGTTGGTCTGGACATATTTCTTGGCTTGCATTTCAGGAGTCTGAAGTGGTTCTCACAAGCTTCTTTAATGCCATTGAGTTTTTTCAGCCCTTCCATGAGGAACCACCTTTCTAGCACTGATATCACTAAACATCTGAGCATTTTCTGACACAGAGAAGCTCAGTTGCTGAACAACAATGGTATTGTTACTTATTGCACATACATTCTTTTCATCCCGAGCACTTTTTCGTTTCCTGTTAATATCCCTTTTAGTAGCTACCTTCTTAGCAATTCTTCCACTTGTCAGCTTGATTGTCAACCATCATGGTGCAGCATTGAACTTTCAATGTGGTGGAGTCCATTGTCACTTTCTGGAAATTAGTGGCACAAAGCATCATGGTATACAATGGCATAGCGTGACTTGGGGCTTGAAAATATTCTCCACATTGTTTACTTTCGAAAATTTAAACACGAAAGATCAGTTAAAAGATGTAATAGTAAAACGAAATACACTTTTTCCAGATAACAAAATTGTGAAAAAGTTATGGTAAAATCAAAATAACACAGACAAACATTTCTCAGGAAAATACACAAGAACAAAGCAGAAACAAAAATCTAGATAATGAATAGGCAATGAAAAGATCAAAGATTCACTTACAACTAGTACTGTTTAAAGGTAAAATCTTTGTGGCAAACCTTAGCTACCTTAGATAATTGATCCAGAAATATACTGTTTAGGTCCATAGGATGTGTCAATAATTAACTGTTTTGTGTCAATTGAATGTGAAAGTTGTAGTATTAGTGTTTATCAGTTACAGTGTGCCTATGTAACCAATAAAGCATCTAGAGCTCTTAAGGTGGATGACTACTTTTAAAATCAAATATTCTGATAAAGATTGCTTCTCATTCTGAACAGTATAGCATCTGGTTTGCCATAGTAAAGCATAAACTTGGGATTTCATTGAGGTTGGTAAATGTAAGTGTTTTCATTGCCATGCCAACCAACTTTCCTTCCCAGTTTTTGCCCATTTGTACATGGTTTTGGGGCTTTCTTTCATTCCTGTAGAGAATAGTGTCACCCAAATATTGAAACGAGGCCTATGAGGCCTTAACCCATAAGCTTTGATGCCATAAGTGAATACTGTGTTCAGTTATAAATTCCAAGATGCCACATGATAAAGTTCATACAAAAGTATGAGAAAAAGGGCTTGTGGCAGTCCAGTATGTACAATACAAGGAAAAACCTCTGGACAAGGAACCATGTAGGAACATGATAGTGTAAATGACAAACAAGATGGTAGGCCTATAAGGCCACATTACAGCCTGAAATGTAGTACCATCAATAGGCAAGATAGAAGATATCAAGGAAAGTTCAAGTGATGACTTTGAAGATGTTAAGCTTGAAGGAAACAGGTTTGTTGACATAGATGTTTTGGCAAGAGCATGTCCTCAATGCTTACAGTGCTCCATGGCAGTGAAAGAAGATGGTACCAAAAAGTGGGTTTTGCCTCATGCACAACAATAGATTGTAAATCAGAATCTTGTGAGTTCAAGAACACATTTCATATATCACCACAAATAGAGAAAAGTTGAGCTTTTGATGTTAGTAGTCTATTGTATTGGCTGGTAAAAGTATTTGACATGGATATAATGGCCTTGTAAAAGTCCCATGAAGCTCACATGCAAGCAATAAGAGATGCAGCTAAACTATGGTGCAGTTAAGAGCATGTCTTAAGCTGTAGCAGAAACAAACGACTTTCATGATCAGAGTGACAATAGGATTTACAAAATTGGTGTTTCAGGAGATGGTACATGGAGATGAGGGGATATACATTTATGGGGTTATGTCAGTAATTTCCATTGCATCTGGTAAGTTCTTCATACAAAGGTCATGTCTAGGGAATGCAGAGAATGTAGTAAATTGGAAAGAAAAGACTGCTGAATATCATAAATGAATGAACATTGTCATACATGTGAAGCAAACTTCATTTCATCATCTGATGCTATGGAATCGGAAGGAACTCTTCAAATTTTTAAGCTATCTATGTAGCAACATTCTTTGATTTATAGTGAATATCTTGGAGATGGTGATAGTGATGCATATATACTATTATGGAACACCAAATCTACCCATCTGAAATAATGAAATGTGAATGAGTAGGCTACATTCAAACATGTATTTGGTCTACAATAAGGGAATTGAAGGGATGTAGTGGAAATATACACCTTAGAGATGGAAAAACAAGTAGAGATAAAGGCAGACACATAGGCAACGTTATTAGAGAGTTTACGAAACATGATGCACCAGGTCATGACGCATTGAAGAAGTCTGGGTCGAGAGAACCTTGTGCGTTTCCGACTTACTTGTTACGACTTACTACAATGCATTGGATTTGGCGCCTAAATTAACCCTTTCACAAAACTTTCAAAATGGCGGATGACTTATTTTATATTATGGAGGAGAACATGATAGATGAAGAAGACTTCATTTATGCACAACGACGATTAGCTGGCATTGCATCTAGAGCTGCCCTACTGGAAGTACCCATGATTTAGTTTGGAAGACATGGCTGATGAAGGATGCTGGGTAGAAATGCACTTCAAGAAAAATGATATATATAGACTTGCTTTAGCGCTATATCTCCCAGAGACTTACCACTGCTATAATGGTGTGGTTGTGGATTCAGTAGAAGCTCTTTGCGTTTGCTTGAAATGTTTTGCTTATCCGTGTCGCTACGCCGATTTAGTCCCTAGGTTTGGGAGGCCTGTGCCTCAGCTATGCATGATGTGCACTTCTGTTTTGGATGACATATACAGCAGGTTTTCACAACATTTGACAGACCTGAGTCAACCATGGCTCTCCAGAGAAAACCATAAGTCATTTGCGAATGTGGTGCATAACAAAGGTGCTGCATTAGACAACTGCTGGGGCTTTGTTGATGGCACTGTCAGGCCTATATGCAGACCGAGCTGAGATCAACGTACTATATACAATGGTCACAAAAGGGTCCATGCTCTTAAGGTCCAGTCAGTTGTGGCTTTGAGAAGATCGATCACTGGTTGTGGAGCACATTGTGAAAACGAAACTGGGAGGATAACCTCACTTTGAGCATCAATAATATGAGTGTCTGAAACCTTAACCTCTGATACAACAGGTGGTAAGTCACTAACGGCAAAATACACTGTGTTGGTTTCTTCAGACGTGACAAAACGGCCTTTCACATCATTTACGGCACAAAATCGGTGAAGAAAATCTCATCCTAATACAATATCATACGATAGGCCAGGAACAACACATGCATCACATTGGTAATCATTTTTCCCTATACCAACAGGGAAAGAAACGAAACCATGAACAAAAACCACATGCCCATTTGCAGTTTTAACACTGTCACTTGTCCTGTTGTTAAGCAGGCTGTAACGGGTGCACAAAACATTTTCGTAGAAAGTGTCACTAATCACTGTGACTGCTGCGCCTGTTTCTACTAAAAGTTTAACTGGCTGCTTAGCAATGGTTCCCTATATTACCACATTAAAGGGGGAAGATATAGGTACTGACAAGGCTGACTGAATGCACAGAATCTCTACGACTTTTCTACTTTCATCCGCAAGTTGTGGTTTTAGAGGTTGGTTTGAAACGGCCAGTTCAGAGCTCAATTGCATTTTATTGTCAGGAACATTTTGGCTGGCCAGTCTTTGTTGTCCAACGTTACTACTTTCATCGTCCCTGTGGGGAAGTTTTTCCTTGTTAAGTCTTTGGGTCTTCAGGTCCCCGGATGTGAAGACTCATTGATTTTAGCAAATGATGTAGGCTGATACAAAATGACATGATTTTTTATTTCTTTCTTTAGCTCATTTATAAATATATTCATCATTTCGACGCCCGAAAGAGAAAGATGTTGGCATCTTTTTATGATATCTTCTGTGACAACCTCTAGCGGCTCATTTAGTCCTTGCTTATGTGCATAAAGTTCTTGTCTCGAGATAAAGTCCAAATTTTGGGCTCTACACTTTCCCTTCAGGGCAACAACCAGAGAGGGAAAATCGTTGGCAGTTTCACTGGGCAATGTTTGATACCAGGCTAAAGCAGGGCCACCCAACAGTAGCGGGAGTGCACTGAGTCGTTTTGTGTTTGTCCAACTATAAAATGTTGAAAGTCTGTCAAAGTTTGCTAACCACTCGTTAATATCCTTGGTTGGGAAGCCATTAAATGGGGGTTGTTTAAACAAACTAGACTTTGTGTTGCCATCTATTGCAGCATGGACAGCGCTTAGTTGGGTTTGCAACGTGTCTACTGTTGATTGAAGTTGCTCCATCATTACGATACGATTGTTAGCAATACGAATAACTAAATTAGCTGATAAAATGCAGCAAATTGAGAGTAGAAATTCCAGCTATCAATCACCAACTAGAAGTTCAAATAGACCGTTCTATGCTAATAGCATGAAGGTCTTGCAGGTAAATCTACATATTATATCAAATGATGCAAGGCGAATACACAAAGTTCACTCTTTGCTATGACTTCTCTTTACTTGATAATGGGAATGAATATCAATGTAGCATGAATAATCAATAACTGAAGGTGAACAATAATTTATAAATTGCAAAAATTGTCTATATCTCTATATACTTGATAACTGAAATCTTCGTCAAATTGTGCAGAAAACTTTAGTCTTCAAATCGTATCCCGGGTCAGGGCACCAGATGCTTTAGGTTTAACCACAATTGCGACAGTTTTTTCAATATTAACCTACTTTCTCAAAACAAATCTATAAAAACTTACGACCTCAAAGGAGTGACATCAGAAAATACACTGCTTGTTTGTCTATGTGAAAACTTCAGAAAAATCATGGCTTGGCTACAACTTGATCGGCTACTCATCTTTATATGTCTTTTATCACATTTACAGCCATCTAAAATCTGCGTCTGAATCTCAAAATACTGCTGAATTACCAACAATGAAGTACATATATAGAAGGTTTCGGGGGCAAAGCTTAACGTTCTGAAAAAGGGAAAATATATGTCTAAATAAGGAAAAAGTCTGTCTTAAATGTTTATCAGTCTAATCAGATAGCGTCTGACGCAAGACGTTGTGATGTGGCATCTATGTTCTATTCGAGATGCATACGTGACATGGCTGGTGCATCACCACCAACGTGGCATGTATTACAAGTCTGTTACACGTGGCATTATCAAATCCATAAACAACAACAGTGGAAGCACCTAGATTCTTCAACAAGGGTTCTTCAACAATATGCTCTTTGTCTTGCTATTTTCGTTCTTTTTATACTGGGAAACCAATACAAAGCATATGTGTTGGCTCTATAGTTTTGGTATTACAGTTATCTGGAAAACACAAATGCGATTATGCCTGGAACACCTAGATAGAGATGGGGCAATGGAAGCAGATTACCCTGGGCCCCAAGGCCTGAGAAGGGGGCCAGAGTTATGAAACAGGTCTTCGGTTATGGCATCAACTTTGAAATGTCACACTGACCTCATGAGGGGCCACATGTTTTCATTTGCCCTGCCATTCAAAACAACTCTTTGGGGTTTGGTAGGGACTTCCTATACATTACTCTAAATCTTCAAACTACCATTTTTGACAAAGCCCCCCACCAGAATTTGAAATCATTGACAGTCTTCCATCTCTTACAGGCTCCAATCAGACCCCAATCACGGAAGATGATGAATACCCTATTATTGACTGATACCCGCATGTAGACCGCTCTGATTTTATTTTACAGCACATTCCCAGCTCTTTGATCTTGGTGGCAATAGTTGTTCAACATGACAAGGCATAATCAAGAGAGTGTCTCTCTAGTTGGTTTATTCTTTTTGATGCTTTTGGCCTGGCTCTATGAAGCTACACATTATTACATAATGCGAGACAGGCTCTTCTTTTTAAAAAGGGAAAAGTGAGAACATGATGACATGCAATGTGTCAAATATATTCTTATTTTCTAGTGTGTTTGACATACACTAGGTGGAAGTGGAGGTAAAACAGGACCGTGTATTTCAGGCCTTAAATACTAAAATGGGTAACTACGATCAGGTGCAAGAACTTTTGGTGCGTGCAAACAAAGTGTATTTAATTGATGATGAAGACCTTAGTTTCTTGCAAGATCTTCACCAAGGGAAAAACCCTGTATTTCCTTATTGGAGGTGTGAAAAGTTAAATTTAGATCTCATGGACCAATATGAGTTTAAGGCTGAGTTTAGAATGAGGAGGAATGATGTTTACACCTTATTTGGAACATTAAACCTTCCTGAAGAACTGCAATGCTATAATGGAGCTGTTGTAGAGTCAGCTGAAGCTCTGTGTATTCTCTTGAGGAGAGTTGCATATCCCTGTAGATATGGTACTTTGGTGCAGAGATTCACATCACCTGTTCCTCAGTTGTTACTGATTACCAATCTTGTAATCACCAATCGTTTTGACGGGTTTGGTCATCTTTTGCAAACAATGGATCAGCCTTGGCTCTCCAGACCCAATGCAGTGCTCTTTGCAAAGGTGAAGTTCATGCAGAATGAGCTGCATTGGATAATTGTTAGGGCTTTGTAGATGGAACTGTTAGACCCATTTGTTGTCCCAAGAGAAACCAGAGCACACTGTGCCCATTGGTGGAAAAGCCTATTTTATGGATGTCAGAAAATGAACCCAAAACTAGTATTTTCTTAATCTCCACAAAACACTAAGCCAAATTAAAAAAACAATGTCACAATGTTGATTTTAAGCTACGTTATGACTGCTTAAAGGTTTTACATCTCCGAATTTTAAAATTTTCCGACTCTTGCGGTCTGAATTTCCAGTAAAATAAGCCAACGTCAATCATGTACTTGGCTAATATATCATTGGAATCATAGTAAAACCAGATATATCCTGAAAGTTATCCTATAAATTAACAAATTTAACCAAAAAGCTGAATGATAACATGTTCCTATACCTGACGAGATTAAATAAATCAAGATCTCTACAATTTAGCTAAGATTTTTTAATATCTGATTCGGATTCTCGATCTTTGAAGGCCCAGAAAAAATGTTTGCACAAAGATGCATGCATGAAGTAAAAGGGAACTTAAACTATGCTATTTCTACTTTTAGGAACCTCAAAAATTAGCTTGCCTAAATCTGCGTAAAGTGTCTTAAGTTACATTCAAACAATGGAATGATTTTAGGAAAAGTTCAACAAAACACCCAAAAATTCGACATGTTTTACTGAAATATACTAAGACATTATCCTGGTAAGAATATTGAAAAGAAACTCGGCATGGCTTATCCTAATACTTATAATAACATGAGTCAATGTCACTCTGCTCATTTTCCAAACAAGACGAGAGATTGAGAGGACATGATCTCACAGTGTGTCCATACTCTTTGCACTTTTTGCATGCAGAACCTGAAACTGCAGGACCAGGACTGCAGAACCATCCTAACATAGATGTCTCTAGTGTTTTGTTTAATCGAACACTGTCTTGCCCTGGCACCAGCACCTGACTTATAAGCCCTTATATACCTAATGCAAGCCTCACTGGATTGTTCAGCATACACAGCTATTGGCTGGCCACTAACCATCTCAAATAACTGCAATGAGTGAGCTGCCATTTGATGAACACTGGGCGAAAGCATGGCTAAAGGAAAGGTCTGTTTGTAGTGAACCATCAACTGTTGACCAAGCTGTTTAACTTTTACAGCATCCACAACCGTATGTCTGTCACTGCATTGTGTGATGGAGGAGCTTATTGAAAATCGAAAAAACTTCTGCAAAAGCAATCCTGTGTTGTGTGTTCCTGATCACACTTACAATGTTAGCATGGTGTTGAGGACTGAAGAATGTCTGTGCAACTGTACCAGTGTTAGTATTCCCACCACTTGATGTGGGGCAATCCACAAGGAAACCACAGTTTTTCGTGATATGATTCATTGATGCACTTCTTCTTGGCCAACGTGACAGCATCTTTCACACAAGGTTTGGACTCTAACCAAGTATGAGCTTGTCCACCAACAATGTGATAAAGGACTTTTAGACAGTTATCTAAGGATCTCAGCTTGTGATGCATGATGGCAAAAAATATAGGTTCTTGTTATTCAAAGGGTTGTGGCATTGACCTGATCGTTCAGTGTCATTGTAATCCATGTCACCTGATTCTATAGCACCCCACCTATCTGCAATCTCTTCAGCAGTTTTCGCAATGATGAAGCCCTTGAGGATACAGGTAAGATCATTAGCTTCAGCCCTGGTTCATTGCCGTAGTAACAGAAGCTACCTGAGTCTCCTTGGATTAAGTCTACCATTTCACCATCAATCATTTAATCTCTGTATTTGCATTCCTACTAACAGGCTGTGTGTTTAAAAAGTGATTTTGTGGTGTTTCCACGGATTCGACTTCATCAATGTAAGGCTTAAAATGAGTCAGCACGCTTTCCCTCTCCTCCTTTTCTCTCAGTAGGCATAATGGACAAGACAGCATAGAAGAATTGGGCAGACTATTATACCATACTGTTTCATCATTTAGTTTGATTGATAGAGGGCACCAAAACCACCAATATAGCTATTATCCTTCTCATCATCATTTTAATCATCATGATTATCTTCATTTCCTGCTAGCTGATGACCACTTTGATGCGAACCTGAACCATCTATTTCGATCTTCCCATCAACAAACACAACATCTTCACTCTTATACTTGATGTTGTTGAGCTTGAGTAACAAACCAACTGTGTCATCTAACAATATGTGAAAACTGCAAAATGTTCTTGTGTCTTCACTTGTAAACTCACATAGTAGAGACTTCTTGCATTAGTTGACTTCATTTCTTGTAGGAAGATGCATGTCATAATCTTTCAACAGGTCCCCTATCTGCTGGTACTGTTGACTTGAAACGTTAACATTGTATATCATAGCACATGCATTTTCAACAGGCATAGAAGTAGAGGATATCTCCTTGTTGCTGGCCTTATTCCATCTCACTTTTGAACACTTGACAAGTTTTTCAACTAAGGTAAGAGCATCAACACCCTGTTCATCAGCATGATCTTTAAGCTGATGAATAATATCATCAAGTATCCTGTTTTCGGACTTCATACTAATCACATCACTGCAAAGTCTGGTTTTTGGATGTCCACCAACATCTAACTCTCTTTTCTCCAACCTTCCAACAACATCTCTGCTTCAGGACTCTTCATACTTGTGCTCCTTTTATCCCACAAGTTATTTATCTTTCTAGCTGTTGAATATCGTTGATCAGCTGAAGTTATAATTCTACCAGCAACATCCTTGGCTTTGTCTTTTACAGACCAGGTAACGTTGCAAGCTTGCATCATACATTCAATATCATTGTTTGTGAAAGACATTTTCGACAAGTCGGATTCAGACTAAATCTTTTCCTGGGGATAAGTCAAGAAATTGGAAAGGATTTGCGACAAAAAGTAATTGGTATTGATTCAATGACAACAACTTGCTAACTGGGCACAACTGTTAAATGACTGCTACTTAACTGGTAAAATATGATACCATAACATTGCTATATTACAGCAAATACTATCAATTCTAAAAAGTATACTCAAAAAGTCTTTTGAGGACATTATATATTTGATTCTACTCAGGCAACTTTGATGAAAAGTACCGTGAGCTTGCATCACATGGGTACAATTACAAAAACAGAACAAAGGAACTAAGTCATCACACATTAGGGACACAATGGGGAACTATTGAGAATAAGACACCCAGAACAGACAAAAATAACTAAAACACATTCTATGTTCTCGAAAGAAAATAGAGTAAAAAGGCGTTAATGTACATTAAAGTACAATTTAAACATGTCACTTTAAATTAAATAAACAAACAAACGTATGGAAACTGAGACATTGTGCCAAACACACTGCAGAAGTTTCAGGCTGATATGCCTGGCAGTTTGTCCAAGATAGATCTGATATGGTCATTTTCATAGAGGCATTTTGGTATATATAGATAGCTTTACTTGTCATCATATGCAGAATTAAATTCCTTTTCCAAAGAGCACTCAAACAAGTCCATCTGATCATAAGTGAGACAAAATATCTCAAAAAAACTGATTTTGGGCCAAATGCCCAAAATAAGGTAATATGGTTCCAAATTCCCCGAAAATTGACATCTCAAAAAACTTTTTCCCTTACATATGCAGAATTAAATTTCCTTTTCCAATGAGTGCTCAAACAAGTCAATCCGATATTATTTGAGACGAAATATATAAAAAAACTGACTTTGGGCCAAACGAAATGTGAGATCTCAACAAAAATGTGTCCCTAACATATGCAGAATTAAATTTCCTAACATATGCAGAGTTAAATTTCCTTTCTGATGAGCACTTAAACACATCCATACCATAATTTTGTGTTAAGCTATGAGGTTTTGTCCTCATGTTAGCACTCTCGGCACACTGTGCAGAGGGCTGTATACAATGGATACAAAAGGGTTCATGCCATGAAATGTCAATCAGTTGTAGCACCTAATGGATGGATTGTAAATGTGTATGGTCCTGTTGAAGAATGTAGTCATGATAGTGCAATGCTTGCTATGTCTGGGCTCTTGGCACAGTTGGAAGCGTTTTCATTTTCACCTGCAGGCCAACCTCTCTGTGTTTATGGGGATCCTACCTACCACATAGGATACACCTCCAGTGTCCATACCAACAAAGACACAATGTGACTCCAGAGCAACAGGTATTTAGCCAGTCAATGAGGTGAGTAAGAGTGTCAGTTGAGTGGATAGTTGGGGGAAATAGTCTACTATTCTAAATTTGTTGATTTCAAAAAGAAACTGAACATTGGCCTGAGTCCAGTGAGCAAAATGTATGTTGTTCGTGCACTAGTAAGAAATGCACTGACTTGCCTGTATGGATCAAATACATCAGACTTCTTTGGAATCCAGCCTCCACCCTTCCATGCACATTTCAATGGACAATAGTATGTAGAGACAGTTTTTTGATAGCCCGCTAGACGCGTGCTCCCCCTATTCCCAGTCAAAGCTGGAGATTAGCCTTGGAAAGACTAACGCAGTCGCCCATCGAAGCAGCATGGTCCGCATTTTCGATGAGGATCACGGAAAGGTGACGTCATAGGCCTCTGCGATGGAGCACGTGACCATCAGCACTGCATTGGTCAAATCGAAAAAATTGCGAGAAAACATTGTGCAAAACATGCTCGGATACCTGCGCTAGGCTACGGGGCTGAATAAGAAGAGGTGGAAAGCTCCGTAGCCTAGCGCAGGTATCCGAGCATGTTTTGCACAATGTTTTCTCGCAATTTTTTCGATTTGACCAATGCAGTGCTGATGGTCACGTGCTCCATCGCAGAGGCCTATGACGTCACCTTTCCGTGATCCTCATCGAAAATGCGGACCATGCTGCTTCGATGGGCGACTGCGTTAGTCTTTCCAAGGCTAATCTCCAGCTTTGATTGGGAATAGGGGGAGCACACGTCTAGCGGGCTATCAAAAAACTGCTAGTCTTCATCATATCAATAGGGACTATATTGTGTGTAAAATTCCATGGAGTTGCATAGCATATAACATATTGTGCATAGCATCATGTGTCTTCATACAATACAAATAATATACTACATATACAGCGGTGTATAAATGAATATGAATAACTTTCACTGCTATTGGGAATCAACTTACCTAATGAAATGTGTGCTGCTAGCTTGTACTAATTCCTTAAAATACCACAATCACATGCATTCTGAACCATGTAAATCAATTCTAACATAAGGAGTCTAGTATTAGGTAGCAGGGTAAATTTGTGTTGTATTGAGGCTAAATAGTGTACAGAACAGTGGTGTCTCCATAGAATACAGATAATATACTACATATATAGCTGTGTATGAATGAAAATGAATAACCTTCACTGCCATTTGCATGAAAGTTACCAAATGATTATATGTGGTGCCAATGTGTACTACTTAATCCCTCACAATAGTACAACCACATGTCACCTGTATTTATATGCATAGAAATCAATTCTAACCTAAGGAGTCTAGTATTAGGTAGCAGGGTAAATTTATATTGTATTGAGGTTAAATAGTGTACAGAACATGGGTGTCTCCATAGAATACAGATAATATACTACATATACAGCTGTATATAAAATGAAAATGAATAACTTTACCACAATCACATGCATTCTCAAGCATGTAAATCAATTCTAGCATAAGGAGTCTAGTTTTAAACAGCAGGGTAAATTTATATTCTACCAAGGCTACATAGTGTGCAGAACATTGGTGTCTCCATAGAATACAAATAATATACTACATATATAGCTGTGTGCTAATGAGAATGAAAAACCTGCACTGCTACTTGCATGAAGGCTGCCAAATGATTATATGTGGTGCCAATGTGTACTACTTACTCCCTCACAATAGTACAACCACATGTCACCTGTATTCATATGCATAGAAATCAATTCTAACCTAAGGAGTCTAGTACAATGTAGGAAGGTAAATTTGCATTGTATTACAGCTTAAATATTGCATATAAATTGACATACATGAGTGCAACTGCCATGTGGTCGTAAGCATTAATTTTCCTAAATCTCCTACATTGTGGTAATGGAACGATATAATATATTGTCTCTTGCAACGTTTTTTTCATACAATAGAATACTCTGCTACATATGTTGCTGTATATCAATGCACATGAATAACCTTCCCTACTATTAGAAGTAAGAATATGATATACAAAAATATGAGCCAATTGCTTGTACTATGAAAGCCCTTAAAACAACATCACTTATAGGTACACATATTGGCATGGACATGACCTGGTACCTGAGGAGTCTAGTACAATGTAGCAGTTTACCAGTTAGTTGTAACCACTAATCATCTCCCATCAAATAACACTAAATTAATCAAACTCTGTACAATATTATATTATGTATTTTCTCTCTAAATGCAATGATATATTTTACTGGATATATAACTGTGTATGACCTAAAACAAATAACTCACACAGCTCTCTGGATATACAGTTAACAAATGAATACATGTGGTGATTGAATTTACTGACTCCTAAACATCATCATCATCATCATCGTCATCATCATCATCATCATCATCATCATCATCATCATCATCATCATCATCATCATCATTATTTTAATGTAACTACTGTATTCAATTGTCAACTTGTGGATACAAATAAAGTCTAATCATTAACACTGTGTCATAGATAAAGGTTTCTATTCCAAATTTGAATGCAAGATTGTCTCTGTCATCTGGTATATTATTCTTTTCTAATCTCACATAAAATTCTGCAAGGGGCATAAAAACTTTGCAACTATACAATTTTAATACCTCAAAGGACTTCATAGCTTGTGTTCACAGAATTAAAATAATATCAAATACATAATATATATTATACCCTCATAGAATAACTGCAGAAATGCTTATTGCATGACTGAGTGATACACTGTACAACATGAATAAAAAAATCAGATTTCAACAAAAAATAGTAGTTGCAGGAGGGGGGGGGGGAGAGTTGACAATACACATGATGTTGCTAAGTACTACTTATTCATGCTTGAAATCTATATCATCATGTGCAGAATGATCTATGGAAATCAGAAATGGTATCTGTAACATATGATCTCAGACAGAAAGGGACATATCTCCCAGCAAATACACAGTCTTCATAAGAGGAGAATGTATCTTCATTACACAAAAATAACACTACTATACACAGTGAAAACTACCATGACCTTGATGTAAAAACCAAGGTAATATATAAAGTAATACAGTGATTAAGTTCCCATATATGGAGTACTTAAATACATACACAACCATGTATCCTTTAAAACTGGAAGGAAACCAAACGGGAAAGCAGAGCTATTAAGCTACACTGCTGCAACAGACTACATTAAGCAAAATTTTAGCTGTGGTTTAGAATGACTGGTGTGGCAAGGCTATATGGTAATTAGAATTGAATAGCAATATCAAAAACGTAAACATAACGGCCCAATTATGAGAGATCTTGAAATCCAATATATGAGTTTAAACTAAAGGGGGAAGAGCATGGTACACATCCCTAGTATAACAGGGTGTAATACAGCAGAAGCTTATAACTAAACATAACAGTGGCTTATCGGAAATTTTAAAGCGAAAAGCAAGCGAGCCTAAATACAGTTGGTTAGATGATAATGCCCCCCCCTACACCAGGGCAACCTGATGAGCTCTCAATCAAGATCCCGTAAAAAATATCGTGTTAAAGGCAATAAAAGTAACCATTCTCAGGACTAAATACTTGCAAAGCTATATGGTGTAATCCCACATAAAATAAACCATTTAGCCATTGCCGTAGAATGAATCTGATGCTCTCTCATTCCTTGATGTTATATTCTGCAGCAGAAACATACTAATAAATCCTAGTGCCGTAAGGAATAATACCGCCAGTGCCTCATGAATTGTGCTATCAAACTGTAGTAGCAGTATCACGCTGATTTACAACGAAACACGAACGGAACTTGAAGGAACATAGTCTAGATACCAAAGCGTGCTAGGCAAACTGACAGAAACTCGCTCCAAATCTGGCAAATAACAACACTGACAACTATCAAGACCAATCACTGTAGGTTAGCTTCTCTTACAAAAGTATATTGAAGCAGTTGAAAGGAAAGAAGCCCCTTACCTCTTAGACAATGCATGAAACTCGAACCTACATTGCTAACTTGACAATCGCAGCTGTGGAAACTCCCTCAACCACGAACATGCGGTCTTGCATGCAACCCATTGTTCTGACACAACAGGACTGCTCTCGTAAGATCAACGCTAGAGTCGTCTCGAATTTCAGCGCCACGTACAACAGAATCGAAAGTCAATTGCATTAAAGAGGCTGAGGGGTACTACCCAGCAAACCTACAAAGTAATAAATAACCAATTCAGAATCAAACTTTTAGTACAAATCACCAAAGGATAAAGAGTAATCATAGTCGCCGTTCACAAAACACCCGCAGGAACTGGATTTGATTCGATTGAAACTGAGCTTGGCAAACCCCGCAAATGTATTCAATCTAGACACAAAAAGAAAACGGGTTAAGGTAAACCAATTCAAAACAAATCTGTTAGCACAACTCACCGAAGGCTAGAGAGTAATCAGAGTCGCCATTCACAAAACACCCTCGGGCATCGCATGTGAGTCGATTGAAACTAAGCTTGGCAAACCCCGTAAACTGTAGTCAGTCTAGAAACGAAAAGACAATGAATTACAACAAATGACAACGTACATTTTAATAGATTTTATAGTAATTTATAGCACCTACCATGTCATGAGGCGCGCACTTTTATAACATGATCGTGGAATTTCCTTGAGAATCGGCGTAAACTCTAGTCAAAACTCTACAATAAAACGTACAGAGAATAAATACGATCTCACAACAAATATCAATGGGCTTATTACAACATTTATAAAAACTTACATAAGCAGTTTCCAAGTGACGCCAGGTTGAGAATCCATTGCCCCACGGTGATAGCTCCGATTTCATCTAAAGTGACTCGCAGAAAGTTCTAACGATTGTCCTACACCTAGAATAAACGTTAAACATCAGATCAAAGTAAAGTCGAGACAACCCCTCGCTCATAGCGGCACACATGGGCTAACTGTTTGAGCATGATTTAGTAGCAAAACAACGACTACTTAGCACAGAATATGACAGGGGCCTCGAGCAATCTGACACTGCCAACAGCCAATGCATGCTATCTCGTGGGAATTTCTCAACAATATCTCATTTAAAAGTCGAAAAAGTAAACACTGAATAAAGGACAGAGAGGGGCTACCATTAATCGATTCATTTAGGAGCACGAAGAGGACTCACCTGCCGCATGATCAAGTATTGATCTCCTCGAGTCCTCAAGCGAATATACAATCTGCGAACACTCCCTAAACTGCTAATCTCTAAGTTGAGCACGCGGATGCATCATGTTGCTAGCAGGGGAGGTCGTGCAATACCCAAAGTGCAATATAAAGAATTAAATGTACCTGTAATTCATATAGAGACAGTTCAACGCGAGACCCCCCGATAAAACTACTGAAGCTCGCAGTTACCAGCTGGAAGGAGCATCTGTAGTGCAAGCCTGCAGCCAGAAAACAAAGGATCCTATGGAGAAGGCAATAAGGAGATGGGCACGTGACAGAAACCACACCCGGTGTTGCTTCTAGTGCTGATCGCGACTTTCCGAATGCTACATACAGGCTTCAGTATGGACAGACAACGAAAACTGGAATATCTCGAGAATGACAGAAGCTATGGAAACGATTTCTACAGTACGGGACGTAACTCGGAAAGGAGAACCAGCTGTAGAATTTTTAGCGATAGCCCCCGGCCCGTTTGGGAGGAGAAGTGTTCACCGGGAATAGAGGGTCACGTGGTACAATCCGAGCCCTGTGATTGGTCTGGCATAAATTAGCATATAGGGATCTTAGTATATAGAGACTAGCTTAGTAATAATAGCCCGCTAGACGCGGGCTCCCCTACCCCAGTTCAAAAGTTGCAGATTAGCCTTGGAAAGACTAACGCAGTGCCCCCATGAAAGCTGCATGGTCCGCATTGTCAATGAGCATGGATGAAAAAGCTCGCATAGGATCATGAGAGGATGACGTCATGGGCCTCTGCATTGGAGCACGTGACATCCGGCTTTGCAATGGAGAAATCAACAAAAATTTGCGAGAAAAAATTGTGCAAAAATGCTCGGATACCTGCGCTAGGCTATGGGGCTCTTGAGGATGACAAAGAAAGAACAAAGCCCCATAGCCTAGCGCAGGTATCCGAGCATTTTTGCACAATTTTTTCTCGCAAATTTTTGTTGATTTCTCCATTGCAAAGCCGGATGTCACGTGCTCCAATGCAGAGGCCCATGACGTCATCCTCTCATGATCCTATGCGAGCTTTTTCATCCATGCTCATTGACAATGCGGACCATGCAGCTTTCATGGGGGCACTGCGTTAGTCTTTCCAAGGCTAATCTGCAACTTTTGAACTGGGGTAGGGGAGCCCGCGTCTAGCGGGCTATTATTACTAAGCTAGTCTCTATTACTTGAACTAAGCATATAAGTGTTTAAAGTGGCGTGTGCAATGATGTATAAATGGAAATACATCATACAATATCTCCTGCATGATTCAATCCTAATGTAATGAGTCTTATACAATAATGTTGCTGCATAATGTAAACATGTCATAGACGATATAATATGTCATATCAAATGAGAGGTATGACTGCAACCTCTATCTGGTGTTAGCTATTAATCTTGTCCAATTGCTTTACTACATAATAAGACCCAATAAATTAGTGCTTTACTACATAATAAGATCCAATAAATTAGATGTAATGCAATTATAATACCTCAAAGGACCTATACTGTAAGGTCATACAAATAAAAGAATATTGCTTGGTAATACAACATCACTTTATAATAGTCTGCATAGTAAGATGGAAAGCTGATGACTAAGATATATTATACAGCCTGAAATCACAAAGTCAGATTTCAAGTATTAAAGGTACTTATGGTGGTGGTGTTGGTAGGGGGGGGGGTGTACAACTTAGTAACATACCTTAAACCTAGCATTATATAGATGGTTGTAGTCAAATACCCTATCATATTCAGGTCTAAAGAATTCTACTATCTGAGAAGACTCCAGAACAAAGTGCATAAATCATTCCTATGTGTGTGTAGATAAGTGACTAATAACCTCTTAGTAACCCTACAATACTGCATATGAACTTGTGGTGGAACAAAGTCTCATATACTATTGCCTATGCTGTTGCTAAGGATCACCAACTAATATATCCAGGACATAAATGACTGATGTAATAAAATCAATAACAAAAACTAAGTGTTGGGCTCCACAAAGTACTTAATCTGGGGCTCTAGAATATATTTGCAAGCCCAACTGAGGTACAAAATTGTTGAATCTATTTTCTCATGTACCTCAACACCCATCCCCCTAATACTTAATGACTGCTCCATAAATGTACAAAACTGAAATAATATTGCCTTGTAATCCTAGAGTAAACTCAACAGTAAAAACATTATGGACCAAAATCACGCAAGTCCTAACCTCTTGTCAACCACATAAAGCTGTAACTCCTATCAATGAATGATATAATGTAGAGCTTGCATCACACACACAAAGTTATTATCAACTCTGCACTTGAGAGGGGGGCCTGATGTGGAAATTGATTAGAATACAACTAAGGTTGCTGGCTCTACGTAATACAAAACGTTAACAACATATCATCATAAACAGAGTGAAATATCAAAAGGAGTAATGGTAGTGGTGACAACTGATATCTCAAAGTGAAATAGGCTAGTGATAAAAATCCTACAGTCAGACAATCAAGTACTATATTGGTACATGTTTCATGTACGGACATCAATTCAAATGTATGAATAACATTGTCATCTAGGCACACGCAGTAATATTGTCCAAACTCCTATAACAGCTACCTTAAGGCATTCAAGTAGGCAATATACAATCACAATGTATAGAGATGGTTGATAATTTAAGTTCATAGAAGCTAAAGTATATTCCTATAACTGTCCTAGTCACACATGATTTGAAAATCAGAAATTGTGCATGAGTGTGGCATAACTTTGTATACATAATACTCTTTTACAGTAAGTCCCTGATAACATTTGATTACAAACAATACTGTTAACAGGGGTGTGGGCTGGAAGACGGGGCTCTAGGAATTAAGTTTAAACAATACAAATACTTGTTATCTAATACTACTTGATCCAGTAAAACCATATTATCATGTGCAGAATGATGAATAGAAATCATGAATGGTCTTTATAACAGATATTCTTAGGATGGGCTGGTTTGCCAGGACACGGAGAGTTAGGACTAAAGCACAAATACACTGAGTCCTCCAAAATAACACTAAAATCTATAGTGAATACAATGATTAGAATCTTGTAAATAAAGATTGTTAGCTTGATGTAAGTACATAGGCAATCAGTAGAGCACTATACTCAATAAAGCTTTGTGAATAAGTTACTTAAGTGTGATGACTACAAAGCTAATTTAGAACACAATATTACCATAAATAAATCAAGAAGGAAGAACCTGACAACGCACGGTACTATACACCAAAGTATCAACGAATTAGTACATACAATATCTGCATAAGACTTTGTCCCTTTCACTATAAATATACCACTGATTCAGAGTTGTAAGTGTTCTACTGAGAATACGGAAGGAATAAGCTTTAGTGACTGAGAGTAATATGAAAGGCCCCTCAAGGTTTCAGAGAGAATACATGTAGTACTTTCCTCAAAATACTATAGAAAAACCAAACGGAAAAGAGAGCTATTACACTGCAACAATCCAAGGAATAATTTGAACAACATCTTATCTCCAGCCTACAATAAGTGTATGGGAAAAACCAAGAGCTAACCAGACGTGAGGGACAACATATCAAACATAAAGAAAGCGACCTAACTCTTCATACATAATTCCCTCAAAATCACACGCAAATGCAAAGTATCAACAGCACTCTAAAATATCCTAGTATATCAGTAAATAATACAGTGAATATCCCCTGAATAGTATACCGAAACTTCTGAAGTAACTAAGCAGTAATTAAAAGGCAGAAATCCAGGGAACATGACAGGAATTGGCATGATCATTGGGCCCCCGAGGCAATCGTATGGAATCTCCATGAAAACATGGCATTAAATCTCGTCCAACTGGGAAAATAGCGACCATTCTACATAACACAATCCTGGTAAAACTAAATCGAAACCTTGTTAATGAAATAAACCACTTACCTTACAGAGAAGGGACGAAATTCCATGAAGAATTGTAAGACATCCATCCACTGTGTAAACACGCCCTCAACTGCAAACTTGCGGTCTTGTGTAAACACTATTGTTCGGACACAAAGGATGCGAGGTTTCTGCGATCGTGATCTCAAGTTGGGAATCCCCTCGCATTTCTATCTACAACCTACAACAAAATAAAGAGTGCAAGGACACAAACATATCACAGGACTAATACCAAGAACAGTTAGGAAATAAAATGTACACACTATACACATCTCTGTACAGCCGTGTTAAGACATTTTCTGGCTACTGGCAATGAAACTGAAACACACAGAACAGTGGCTTCCTTGACTGAACTGAGGGGGAACGCAACATTTTTATTACAGTTATATTACCGAAAAGAACTTAAACTCTTAACAATAAGTCACATTTATAACTACAAACTTAGACCCAAAAGACTTCATCAATGCCCAAATTCAGCATTTCATATAGCAAAAGTCATACGCAAACATAAAGATTTCGTATCTCCTTTACGCACCCATTAACTTCAAGGTATAAACAGCACTCCAGCAATGAATACGATAGTAAACATTTCATACCACTATTGTAAAAGAACCAAGACAATCTAGAGAATAAAATCAATCTGATCAGAGAGGAAGTGTCATGGCGAAATGCCCCCGAGCGAAGCTAGAGGAATCCCGCTCAAAATACTGACCTAATGAGTCTAATGAAACATGTAAAGTAGACAGATAAATTACAGGCAATCTGACAACACACCTTATTACATGAGAAAACGACTTACCCGGTAGTAGAAGGACGAAAGTTCGCTTAAAGTCACCCACCAAGAGAAAGTAACATAAAACGTAGTGGAGAGGAACTGTCATGGCGGAAAGCCCCCGAGGGAAGCTATTGTAATCTCCCGGTTAATATTGAATTTAAGTGTCGAAAATACTATAGAACGTGCGCACAGAGAACAGGAAAAAGACAGGCAATCTGAAATCTACCGTTATAGCATTAGAAAATGACTCACCAGGTATCAGAACCACAAAATGTTCCTCAACTACCAACTGGACAATTAGTAGCATTCAAACCATGTCCGACCTGAGAGTTTCACGTTCGGTTTATCCTATTTAAAAGGGATGAAAAACAACTAAACATTGACCTAATACACAAAGGAATACAGTATGAAACATCAGTTAAATGTGTTAGTACAACTTACCAGTTAAAGCATTACGATTTGCGAACAGAATCGAAGGGATGGAGAAGAATTGTCATGGCGAGAATGCCCCTGAGGGAAGCTGTTCCAATCTGCCTACAAAGAGAGGTAAATACAGGACTCAAATCGCCCATACATCCCATCTGATAGGCAACAATACTATAATTTCATGAAATAAAACATGGCAGTACTAAATCGAATCTAGAGACAGCAATGAGGCGACGAATTGGTTGCTCAAATGTCATGGCGAATAACACACGCGAGGGAGGACATAGGAAAGTGCTTCGATACGTGAAAACAAATAGTTTAAAACACCAGAAAACGCAGGCAATCGATCAAGGCACTATAACTCAACTAAAGTAGAGCATTTAGGGAGGAAAAATAGCTACTAACCTGGTAGAAACCAACGGAATTCATCTAGCACCAACAGTTAACCAGCTACCGATCGAACACGCCTTGTACTGAGAGCAGTGCCTTCCGTGCGGACGAATACAATGGAGGACAAAAGAGGACAGACAAAGCCAGTAAAATCGCGATAGAGAAACTGAGATATCTCCTCGAAACTTGAAGATACAGACTTGAAAATCAAGAAAGCACCATAACTCACCAGTTTCAACTACGATCATAATTCTCAGGCACATCCAGAGAGAACCCTAGAAAAAGAATTCATAACAGTGGAGGGTGCCGGTCCGTTTGATGTAAACAATGGCGAGCTCATTTGCATTTTAGGGATCTTAGTATATAGAGAAATACGTAAGGTAGATGGGTCCTAAGTGATAAAACAACTATGGTCTAAGTGATCGTATCTCTTATGATCAATCACCCTCTTGACGGAGGATGAATCACCATCTCAAAGAAATGTTGTATACTGCAGTCCATTAGTATGCATAGTGCACTCAAATATTCACACAACTCCCACAGGCTCCATGAAGGCAGAAGTACCGACATGATTTATTTTACATTTATGATTTTCCTTCCATTTAAGGTACTCTTGAGATGTCTTAGCCTTAGATTCCCAATTAGAGCATGCTGTACAAATATTAGAGAACACTTTAATGTCAATACAGTCTCCTGTCTCCACTAATATGCAACTCACTACTCCATGATGGCTTCCATGTCCCCTTCGTTGCCAAGATCCATCAAGAGAAACTGCAGCATCTGTGGATTTTGACAAATCTTTGAATTCACTAGCAGCTCTTCTCATGCTATCTGCCACTGTTTTGGTTGCACAGGCAATTATCTTGAAAACCGTTTGTAACTACTTCTAGTCATTGGAGAAGGAGAATTAACAAAAAGGGAACAGTTATCAAGAGCGCTATGACCTCTTCCGATTGATCAAATAAATGATATCATTCTAATGTTAATGTCTTTCAGTGGCTTTCCAGATAACTCAGTAGCTAAAGACCTGGAAGAATCGAAATCTGTGGGAAACAATAAATTTTCTTCCAAAAACTGGGGCACGTTTTTAAGATCAAAAAGAAGAAACCCTTCTTTTACCATTCGTCTGTCATCTAAACTCAGGAAATGAATACTGTCCTGGTTCACGTTTACATCCAGAAGCTGAGCCTTGCTTACAAACAGGAAGAGCTTCCCTTCTACCAACAGGCCTAACTTGGCCATCCTTGATTCATCTTTTCTGCTTGCGCTTTCTCCCCTGCTTTTATTCTTATCGCCCATGGTCAAAACGTATCAAAAATGATCTTTTCTAGATGCTATGTATAAATTACAATTGTAAACACAGAAGACACGATTGTCAAAGATAAATAACTGTTAGCTGCTTGCATCCACAACGATCAGGTTCAAAACTTTCTCGACCATCTTTCTGGAGCTATTCAGCCTCTTTTCGATGTATAATGAGGTGGGAACTTATTAAAGTGTCTACATTAGTTGTTTAGGGTCCCACGGGCTCACAGTTGTAACGAAACAACAAAGTTTTGCATGCTTGGTAGAAGAAACCCTGACTACCGGAATGGTGTGATGTGGTAGGATCCAAAAAGAGACTTTTTGCCCTCTTGCAAATAACGTAGGTTGTTTCTGAACCTGACTTGAAAATCTACATAAAATGTCACATTACAAAAAGAAAACAATGTTCTTTCCATGAAATTTAAAAAATGTACCTTTTTGATAGGATCCATCTACCTTAAACCTGTGGTAGGTATGGTATAAACCTTAAGCCATGAAGTCATGATACATCAATGGTGAAAGATATTAACATAAATGTCAATTAGTCTATTTTCACAAAATTCTTGTGCTTTGTATTATTTGTTATCAAATACCTTCTCCAGAAGTGATAGTAATGCTGAGTTCTTTTCTTGATTTTGTAAAACAATGGTTTGCAGCATTTCCTTCATAAATCTTAGGATTTCAAATTGGTGTTGTACTATTTCTTCATCTCTCCCTCTCTCTCTCCTCTCTATATCTTTCTTCCTTTCTCCGTGTACTCTCCTTCATTTCATATTCTAGAGTTGTCTGAGTTACATCAAATGCCTTTCTTTTCAGATCAATCTCTGTGCCTCTCAGCTTTCTCTGTCAAATACTCAAGTACAACCCTGCCCACTTTGCGTCCTCTTTTGTCTCCCACTATCTTGAAAGTGCTTCCTCTCTCTGCTCTTTGCTAATCTCTCCATCAACCTTTTTCCCACTTCATCTGCTGTCTGCTGCTCTTTAACTTCTTCTTTAAATCTCTTGGAGTCATTTCTGTTCAGCTCTTCTACAGCTGACTCTGGAAGGCCAATTATGGACTCTACAGCTTCATCTAGCTCGATTTTATCTGGAGAAATTCCACTTGCTCTCTTCTCATTTGCCATTTTCTCCTGTAATTCGTTCAAATTTCACATACCTCTCTCTAACACCCCTTTGATCTACTGAAAACTTGGGATTTTCAATTGAGGTGAGAGTTTTTGCAATGTCATCCAAACACTGGCCCTTTTTCCTTGAACAAAACTTATATTGAAAGTGTTGCAAACCCAAAATCTTTCTGCATAAGAGCAAATGATGCTCAAGGATGCTTGCCATGTTTGGCCTTAAGTGGAACATCAAAGCCTTTATTCCTTTTATATTCAAGTTCAAGTTACATTGTTCTGCAGAAAGAGTGCAAAAAGACAACTGCTCATTGTTTGTGTCAAATTATGGAAAACAGCAAATATTGAAGTCACATCTCATTGCAAGGTGAGATTTGTGACTATACTATTTCATTAATCTAATTAAAATATAATTTGTATAAACTCAATTAAATGTTCTTACATATGTTATACTATCATATGGATATTTAAACATGACAGAGAACTCTATTAGGTCAGCAGTAGTTTGTTGAAGTTTTTATCTCGACACAACAGTTGGTGATCCACAAATTGATATTTCCTAGCTTACTGTTGTATCATGCTAATAGTGCAAACCTTGGTTCTGTAATGTTAAATTTATACTAGAAAAACGACAGAAACCTTGTAGTTTCAAAGAGCTTTTTATTAGTGTATGCTTATGCAACAGAAAACCACAATCAACAGTGGGGAATAGGCTTGCCCACGAAGAGCCTATTATGCAAGTCACGTTATCTACTTGCAAGCAATCAAACCAATCACAACAAGTATATTCTAATTAACATATGTAAATATTATTTCAGCATAGGCTATGATATATCCAACATGTAATGCTACAATTATATTAGCAAAAGTAAAAGCCTATGTATGCACATGCCTCTCAAAACAGCTTGAGGCTTTGGAAATTCAAGTTCAGTTATACTTCTACTTGTTTGAGGATGGCGTTACGTACATTGGGGTCATTCAAGTAGTACGTACGCTCTAAAGTGGCTAAAATGTGACCCCCCTCCCCCCTCGTATGCCCACGTACGCTTGATACTCAACCCCCTTTTGCGTACGTACTCTTGGTTGTCGACCCCCCCATCTCTAAAAAAAAGTTTCTAGGCATCTGAAACCACGGAGAAAGACTTTTCAAGCTTTCACGAGACATTAAAATGATCACTTCAAATGTATGTCATGAAAAATCTATAATACTGTTCAAACAAATGGCCACGTAGGGTATAATATGGCGCCACAATGGCCTGGTAGGTTGACAGAACCCGAGAGGGCTAGGTAATAGGGGGCTTTCAAATATACATAAGTCATCACATGTTTCCTATCTGGCACGCTAGAAAACAGCGAAAAAACTGGGTGTTCAGCCTTGTAAATGCCACTAGTAAATGCCGCTATTATAATGGGAAAAATATCGCTAGGTTTCAGTTTATTCAAAATTCCTAGGGGCCACATTGTCGGATTCGGCCTGTGGGCCGTATGTTTGACACCCCTGTACTAGAAGTAATTTCAACTGAATACGTACTTCATTAATTACTTGTTTGTGAAGGGTCCTTTGCAAATGGAAATATTGCAGGATGTATGCAAAAAGCTGATAATTTTTTGCTTTGCATACGTACTTCATGTGTCAACCCCCCTCCCCCCTTGTACACATTCATACGCATTTGCTTGACCCCCCTCCCCCCTTCGTGCATACATACTAAATGAATGACCCCATTTCTAGTCATTTTGGCCACTGAGTCTCACTTATTGAAGTTTCCATCTTGAAATCACAGGACTGAACTGTGACATAACAATGTAGAACAGGACATTATGAAACATCCAAAAAACATCAGTAAATAGATGCAATAAGTGCTAGAGACACACAATAAAATGCAATTTTATCGATTAGTTAGTAATGTATAGACAAAAATTTTCCAATCAAACGAGACTTACCTGTAAGTGATGTTTGATTGTGATTCTATGACGAGAGAGAGCATGGTAGTTCATGTAACCAGTCCTCAGAGCAGCAATGGATCCATGACACACAAAGCAAAGGAGGCCTGGTAGGGAGGGCCTAAAAAGTAGAAAAAGTACAAAAAGCGCTGGGCGTACACCTCCTTTGCTCCATACTACATTTACTCCTGTTGCTCAATCGCTCTGAATCTTTTGCAATACTTGAAGTATGCGACTAAAAGGTGGAAAACAATAGACCTTAAGATCAAACCATGAAATAGAAAATGCATCAATAGAAGATGCATAGGGATCTAGCCGCAAAGAGCAATAGTTAGCAGATTGTGCATTGAGGCTAATGGCAAAAAAATCAAGTTCTGGCTCATAATGCAGTATACTTAAAGCTTGTTTTAGACATTTGGGATTTAGCATCCATTCTGCATCGGGATTAGCAAAGATACGTGACTCCCTATCAGCACTACCATTCTGAACTCCAGGGATATGGAATGCTGTCAAAAGAATGTTATGTGTTTGACAAAATTCCAAAATCTGAACTGCAATAGAAGTACAATTAGAGCTGTCAGTTGTACCCTTTTTATTACTTATGCATACTGCGGTGCTGTTGTCAAGCATAAGACAGATATTTTTGTTGCTAATTGTATCTTTGAAACTTCTAACTGCATAAAATGCAGCTAAGAGTTCTAATGTAGTTATATGTACTTGTGATTCTTTGTAGGACCATTTTCCACCAGTCGTGATATTTGTCATAGCTGCCCCACAGCCTTGCAAAGATGCATCTGAATAGATTGTATGAACAAAAGGAGTTTTTCCTATTATTCCATAACTATGTGCCAAATTCTGTAACCACCAGTCACTGTCTTGAATAGCAGAATCACTTAAAGTCATCATTTTGTCAAAATTTCCTTGTGAAATCTGCAATGCCTTAACTTTGTCTTGTTCCAAACACCTGTAATGAGCAGCACCAAAAGTAATAGCTGGGAAACTGGAAACCATATATCCTAAGGTTCTTGCCACATCACGAATGTTTACCATAGAGGCATGTTTATTGATGTATCACAAGACTTTTAATAAGTTCTCAAAACGTTTTTGGGTAAGAGATATTTGCATTGCTACAGAATCTAACACAAATCCTAAAAGTATGATTTGTTGTTTAAGAATAAATTCCGATTTTATTGGATGGACGACAAAGCCAAGTGTATCAAATAAAGTTAATGTTGCTGTTACAGTCTCAATGCAACCATGGTTGGTTTCATGTTGCAAATAGATATCATCAATATAGCTTGAGACAAGATGACCTCGTTCTCGTAATACGGCCAAAGGAGGTTTTAGCACTTTTGTGAACTTGCGTGGACAAGATGCTAGACCATTGGGAAAAGCAGTGTACTGATAAAGCTGTCCTAGGAACTGAAAACGTAGGTATTTTTGATAAAGTGGATGAATAGGCACACTATAGTAAGCATCTTTTAAGTCTATCAAGGTCATCCAGCACTTTGGGGTTATCATTGAGACTACTGTTTGAATTGAATCCATTTTAAAAAGATAATAAGCAACATGAGAATTCAATGCCTTAAGGTTAAGAATCAATCTACTTTTATTATTAGGCTTAGGCAAAGTAAATATAGGCGAGACAACCTCAGTTGCTTCATGTTGACATGGGATAACAACTCGATTGGCAAGCAGAGAATTAATCTCCACTTTGACCTTTGAAATGGTGTCAGTTGAAATATGATTATCCGGAAAGCTATTATTGATAGGAGGGGGCCCATTAAAGTCAAGTAGATCCCCTGCAACCATTTGCAGAATGTATTTATCTGAGGTACTTTTCTGTCAGTGATAAAATAATATTTGATTTGCCCTGTGGTAAAAAAGTTTTACTTTCACTTGTAGATAAGGGCATAAGTGCATGGTAACAAAAGAAGAGAAATTGGTTAGGATATCATTTATTTGTTCCAACTGTGCCATGGCCTCTTTTTGATTTGCTGGACTGAGCTGTAATGACCTTGGGGCTTTCTGGGAGGATGTGGCGTCCTCCCCCACTGCAATAAAAAAGACTGACCATAAGGTTTGCTTTGTACATTTTGCACAGAAGCTCAAAAGTGTGAGACCACTCAAGCTCTGTGGGGCGAATTCTGCACAATTGTTCCCATTGTCTTGATTTCGTGTATTATTTTTGAGATGTCATTTCCAAAACGACATTTTTCTGGTTTTGTCGAGCGATTACACGCATATCTGAAATCAGCAGTAAGATATGGGCAGAGGGCTTCTTTGCGATGATACAACAGCTCTTTACAAATAGACCCCAAAAGGGTAGTACATCAATGAGACATGTAGCAATGGCCTTATGGTCCAATGGTGTGGTGTTATCATGAGACAAGAGCAAATCATTTAATGATGTTGCAATAGCACCAGATGCAACAACAAGGGTATCTTGCATAGCTACTAGAGCTCGTTCAACCCCTTTTACATCTGGTTTTAAAGGATTGCAAATATGCTCGTTTACCGGTGGCCAGAATATCTCAGTACAATTTTCTGGAACCATGTATTTGTCTTTGATTTGCTTTCGCTGACCAGTCTCAAGCTCAGTTTTGAAGCTGTCATTAACTAAAGTTGCCAACTTTGGCAAGATTGGAGGACCTTTAGGGACAGTCATGCTGGTAGAGCTATCAATGCTCTCAAGAAAAACATCAGAAGGCATAAGCTCATCATGATCCTCTGTTCCAGTTGTACCTTTCAGGCAAATCTCCTCCGTACGTGATCATCTTATTTGTGATTACCGCGATGATCATTCGGATCAATCTCTTGATTGCCAAAAGGGCTGAGAGCATCATCATCATCCCTTGGATGAATATCGGTTGAATCTAATAAGGTCACAGAGATATTATCTATCAAATCATGTGAATTATCCTTCAGGGAACAGGGTTCTCCATTGCAAGCTAGCATGGAAACAGACTTATCCACAAGGGATGTTTGCCATCTATGTGGAGCAACTGAGAGAGTTTTGCTCTCCTTGCATAACCTTTTTTCTTTTTTACTGGACCAGCTAGACATTATATTGTCATCATCAGACTCAGACATTGACATTTGTCTTTGTTGAGAATATAGATGTTGATCTTTATCAACAAGTCCTGACAATAGGTGGTTTGAGACCATACTTTGTTCATGCATCGTTTTTAGTACATTAATGATTGCTGAATCTGGCCCAGATAAACCTGGGTCTCTAGCACTGCCAGGAGCAGAGTTCTGAACTGTTTGCAATGGTTCAATATCTTTGTCAGTAAGGATATCTCTGACATTGTCTTCCATTGCAAAAAATACCCTAAAGTGAAGGGTAAAAGACAGACAAAAAGACTTTGTTCGCAATACTTATCGTGAAAATGAACCAGATGGAAGGAAAAAGCAACCAAACACTAGTGAAGATGCGCCATATATCTCTTTTCAAAACGCTGCACAGAAAACGTGACTGGTATTCAGGAACGCACCACACAACTGGTTACATGAACTACTGCGCTCTCTCTGATACTCCTCTGTAGCGATGGAGCCGATGATGAAATAGACTTAACTTATTTTCATATGTAGAAATGAATACATAAGTCCGTTCTGAGGCAAGTAGTGAAATTGTGTAGTACAATCTGCCTGCCAAGGAATCTCCCCAAATGACATGCAAAGAGATACAGTGTGTTACTACTCAAGGTCGTAGTAGAGCTGTGTAGTGGAAGTGTAAGCTCACTGGTTACATCTATAGTGCACACTTTGTGCCGGAGGATTACCTCACAAGTAAGAAAGCAACAAAACCTTGCCTAGAGGACAATGCTGTGCTATCAATATGTAGTTTCCCAAAGCATCTTGGACCATTACAGCATCACATTGAACAATGCCTACAGAGGAAGATAAAGTTATCCACATGAAAATGGCAAAGTCATGTTGTGCTGCACAGGCAAGCCCTTCACAACAGAAACTGCTAAGGAGGATTAAAACTCCCAAGCTGAAAGTGAAATGACAAGAGTCAAGGATTGCATCCTTAACATCTATAAGTAACAAGGTAAAGCATGAACAGTATGTTGCTAGAGATACTGCCAGTTTGCTAACACACTATTTGTCAGGTGTAAAACATGAGCTGTTGCAGTCAACCTTGAAAAATCAGTATCACACAGCTACAGGTCTTCATTTTACTCATGAAGTCAAGATACTTGCATGTACTCTTCATTTTACTCCCCTCAGGCATATGAATGTGTCAAGCAAGATTTGCTTTACCTTGCCCAAGTTCATGATCTAATTGGACTTCCAGTGTTAGCTGTGAACCAAGATTCTTTAGAGATGTGATTGCCCAATTACAGTAGAAGGCTTTTGAAAATGATTCATACAAGAACTGTGCTCTCATTTTCGATGGCAGGCACATAAAATCTGGTATACGTTAGAATCAAAGCACAGAAAAGCATGATGGCTTGTCAGATTTTGGGGAAGATATACTTCATTAAAGTCTGATGAGATTGCAACTGAGGCAGTTGTGTTTATGCTAGTTGGCTTACAAGGACATTGGAAGTGTCCAGTGGGTTATGTCCTATGCTCTGGAATAAATGCAAATAATGTGAGTTCTCTAATTGCAAAGGCCTTACAGTTATGATCTAGTCATGGTTTTCAAGTTTACAGTTTTACCTGTGATGGAACTGCAACAACCTGTGATTCTATGGGACATTTTGGTTGTGAGTTTGGGTCAACGTTATCAGACATAAAAGGCTCTTTTTGCTCTCAGTTGTCAACCATTCAGTATTTTTTGCTCCTGGTGCATGCCATACATTGAAACTTACTCAAAATGCTTTAGCTGATGTCAAAGTACTTGTTGATGACAATGGCAAAGTGATCAAATCGGAACACATTAAAAGTCTTCATAAAACACAAGAAGAAGAGGGTTTAAAGTGTGGCAATACACTTGGAAAGAGCCACATAGAATACCATAGACATTAAATGACTGATAAGGTAGAAGCCAAAACATTGAGCTCTTCAGTTGCAGATAGCATAGAATATCGTATGTTCTCTGGACATCCTGAATTTGCTGATGCATGTGGTACCATACGATTTATTCACATTGTAGATAGGCTCTCTGATCTCCTACATTCATGAACCCCATCTGGTAAAGACTACAAAAGGCCTGTCTTGTTTGCATGAGTGTACCATGCGTTAGAAGGTTATCAAGAAATCTATTGAGTACCTAAGTGTACAGTTACATATGGGTCTCTTCTTGCTACACAAAGAAGGAAATAATGTGTTCTTGGCTTCATTATTGCATCAAAGAGCATTGCAGAGCAATCTTGTCTTCCTTTTACCAAGGCCTGAGACTCCATATAGATATGTTCTCACATATACATTATCCCAAGATCACCTTGAATTGTTGCTTGCATGTATTCGTGGCAAAAATGGTTATAGTAGCAGTCCAGAGGTTGTACACTTAAAAAATCAAGTCTGTGGACACTATTTCTCTGACATTCCATTATTGCCTCAAAGCATGCAAATTGTCTTAAAGTTGGAAGCACTTCTGCTGGGTCCAAATTTTCTCTCAAGTGGAATAACAGAGGTGCTCCCCTGTGAGACAGGAATGATCTCACAGAAGATGAAAAGAAATTGGTCGTGATCTTTCATTGTCAGGAAAATCATGGGCACTTTGCACTGTCCAGAATGTACATGTGACCTCCACTTTGGTGCAAGCAAACATTCACTTATGTACCATCAATACCCACACTTCTCTGGTTTGTCATATCTGTCATATCTCAATGGAAGTTTTTGTGAAATCACATGGAAAATCCCTATGTGATGGTATTGGGAGAACAGATAGAGAGTGACTGCAAAGGCAAGTCTATGACAATCCTTGAAAGAGCAACTGCTAAACTCACAGCTACTGTTTGAACATTGTGACTAGGGACTATTGGGAATCAAATGTCTATTTGGAGAAATCAATGGTGGACCAAACAAGACAAAATCGTAAGGAACATATGGGGCAGAAAAAGACAAGTCCTAGAATGAGAAGCATTCACCAGTTCACACCTTTAACATAGAATGGAATTGGTGCTCAGAGAGTTTGAGGGGACAATCAAGGTGCTTTGATTGTTAGGTTTACTACTCCACCAGCAGACAGGATTTTGGCACATAACCTGAAACCAGGAAGCTTTGTTGTTTCAAAGTATGAACATCATCAAAGGGTATGAGTTGTTTCTCAAATTGACAAATAAAAGTAAGATATGGAACTACAAGTCACACATCCATATTTCCTGCAGATTCATTTGAGTGGCCATCTGTGGCAGAAATATGCTGGGTGCCTGATATGAATGGTTTGGTAGTAGTTGATATGCCAGTACCATCAACCAGAAGTGGAAGAAAATACTGTCTCAGCACTAGGGATAAGAGGAAAATCCAATAAAAACTTACTTGTAAATGCTTTTCTATCTCAGTTTGCAACAATCCTCATGCACTCTTCCTCACTGAAACATAGCACACTTGACCCTAACACCACCTCCATTCTTTCTCCTCATCTTGAATGCCCTGGCAAAGAGTTGTTGTTTTCTTTCTTCCCTAAAGGTGGTGTTTGTACATTTATCTTTTCTGATGTATTAACCTCTTGATTAACTCAAGTTGACCTCTCGAGTTCAGGGTTTAAACTCATCTGGGTGAACATTTCCCTTCCTGGTACTTCTAAATTCAGTTACAATCTTTACAGCTCACCAAATTCAAATAATCATGACCTTCTATTTGACCATCTATCTAAATCAGTTGATGCTATTATCCTTCAATCTCCACATTTTGATATCATTACCCTTGGTGATTTCAATGTCCACAAGTCAGATTGGTTTGTCTACTCTTCAAAGATTACTAACCCTGCTGGTCGATGCAGAGGCCTTTGCCATTGTGAACACCTTGATTCAGTTGATCTTAGGCCCCGTTTACACGATGCCGGTACGACGCCGGTTCAATTTGACACCGGTGTGGACTCTTTTGTTTTTTGACCTCCCGTTTACACGAGTTCGGTACGACGCCGGCATAAAAGGTGTGAAAACCCAGTTCGGTAGCCACACCGGTTCGATTTCGTGCCGGTGTGGTAGCAGCATCGTGTAAACGGCCCAAACCGGCGTCACACCAAAACGATTTCAGTTCGCTTTCATTTCGAGGGCAATAGCAATGAAATCGAGGGTTATTTGCATAATCTTCTTTTGTGTTTCGTTTATTTGTTTCCCCCTAGCAAAAAGCGCGCGAATTATTCAACGATTTTAAACATGGCTCTCAATCAAAGTCACATTCCAACCATTGCTGCACTCATACAAGTCAACATTGTACTTATTTTGCAAACAAGTGCACATTATAAAAGACGAACAAATGAATTATTGAATCTACTAGCTTTGGTTTCCCTGACAAGCTCTCAGAAAGGGGCAAAGAAGATGAGAAAGAAACGCAAACCAAAGCGATTTTGGACTAGACCTGGGAGAACTGGTAAGTGGTGGCAGAATTTTCTAGACAATGTTGTCATATTGGAAGAATGGATCGAAAATTTTAGATTGTCGAAGGAAACTTTTATTGAACTTTGTGATGAACTGCGGCCCTTTTTAACAAAATCAGACACTACTATGAGAAAAGCAATTTCCGTAGAAACACAGATTGCAATTACACTATATTACATGGCTGACGAAGGACGGTATCAGAAAATTGCAAATGCTTTTGGGGTCTCAAGAAGCTCAATCTCCCTAGTTATCAGTAGGGTCACAAATGCGATGTCAACCAATCTTGGTCCCAAGTACATAAAGCTACCTGGATCAGAAGACGAGGTTGCAGAGCTAGTAAAGAAGTATGAATACTTTCATGGACTTCCTCACTGTTTAGGAGCTGTTGATGGGACCCATATTGACATTAAACAGCCTCTTGAAAACCACACAGACTTCATCAACAGAAAGGGAAGATGCTCTTTCAATGTCCAGGCAGTCTGTGACTACCGCCAATGTTTTATTGATGTGGTCATAAAATGGCCAGGCTCTGTACACGATGCTAGAATTTTTTCAAACTCTTATTTGAACACATTTCTGCGTACCAAAGATGTAACAAATATACCAAAGGTGATAGTTGAAGGAGAGAAAGAAGTTCCTGTCTGCATCATTGGTGACCCAGCTTATCCACCGCTTCCATATTTAATGAAGGAGTTCCCATCTGGGGGTACCACCGCATTGGAACAATTCTTTAGTTACAGATTGTCATCAGCAAGAATGCCCATTGAATGTGCATTTGGAAAACGTAAGGGGCGTTTTGGATGCTTGAGACGGCCTATGGACATCAATGTAAAGGATTTACCCAGTGTCATTCATTCCTGCTTCATTTTGCATAACATTTGTGAAAAAAGAAATTTTAAGTGATCAAGTTGTCCAAGAAGCAAGGGTAAATGAAAGGGAAACTCAGCCAGTATGTATTGCTTTGAGGTCTGCAAATTCACAAAGAGAGTCATCAGCTAAAGAAATTAGAAACATTTTTGTAAAGTACTTTGAATAGTTATAGTAAATGTAATCAAAACAAGTACCAACCCAATAGGTAATGTTTTATTTTCTCAGTTAGTCTTTGCAACAGTTCTCTTATGTCATATTTAAGAATATTAATATACAAAAACTTGCAAAATAGAATGATAAACAAACCATTAAATGCTTTACAAACATACTGTTCACTGTCTAAGATCAAGACTCTAGTTACATTCATTTGGCTTTGATAAATACAAGACACTATAAGTTCTTTACTAAGAAGGAACCAGTTATTTATTGCCAAGGAAGGGGCTGAAGAGATTGTATTATGTATAATCAAACACATTCTACCCTTCTGCTTATTCAAGTCATACTTTCATTACCCTACTAAAAAAGCAAAATATCACCCCACCTTTCATCCTAAAAAGGTGCAACTATTACTTTCACAGTCAAAAACATGCATTTTACAGATTGTCCTTGGTAACATTCATGTCATGAAGAGTTTCACAAGAAGTTCATTACAGAAAAGATGGAAAAATTCCTCATAATAAGTTCATTAACCTCATGATTTTCCAATCAACCTCATGATGGCTATAGCTAGTTCTAACAACTAGGTGATGCTTCTATAGTTGATAGTTATGCTTAAAAGCAATCTCACCATATCCCTATGTTCATAAGTTGTACACTATCCCTTTAACACTGATATTTTTCAATTAAAATGTCATTTTCTCTTCAACCATCACCCAAGCCATAAATAGTGACTGCTCACTAAGTATGTAAAATTCTTATATGACTATTATTAGGAGTGACTAACTAAGATTCGTAAAAACATGTTCTTCATCTGCTTCTTCCATTGTCCCCTGAAAAGTATTAGGCCTATTTGCATTCACAGGTATTTGTTGCTGCATAAATGAATAGTCATTGTAACCTTGACCTGGATGGTACTGTTTATTGTGATGACCAGAGTATTGATATGGATTTAGAGCTGCTGTTAAAGCATTTGATAGGTTCACCAATGTTCCTGTCAAGACTTTCATGTGTTCAGCATGTTCTTGGTTTGATTTTTTCAGCTCTGCCATTATGTCTTTTTTTATTTCCAAGTCTGCCTTAGCAATTTCCAAACACTGCTTGTCGCTTGGAATTGTTTTCAAAAGTTTTGCATTTCTTCGCTCCTTCATATGGGAAATCAAATGTCTTCCTGGAGTATCTGGGCCTACAGCATTAGGTTGCGCCATTTCGTCAAGCACTTCATCATCCCCAGCAGCTATTTCACTAGTTCCCGTAATAGATTTTGGAGAGTCTGCCAGTAATATTGTTTGATCTGAAGTCTCAATCCCATGTGTAAAAGCATGTGTTGCAGGACTACCTCCCCATATCTCGGAACATTTGTCGTAAAACTGAGCGACTATCTTTCCACCACCACTTCTCTTACCTGAATCCAATGCACCACGATACTTTTGGCGCAGAACTTTAATTTTCAAATTCATTCTTTCCTTTGTAAAATCTCTTTCTGCATCATGAGGAAAGTCTGTAGATGCTCCCTCCCTTGGATATCGTTCTAAGAACAAATTTCTTAGATCATCATACTTCGTTTTGACCGATTGCCAATCGAAGCCTCGTCCTTCTTTATCTGCCTTATAGTGAAGAATAACATTTAACAATAACTCTAGTTCCTCATCACTCCAAGTGAATGAGGCAGACTTTTCCTGACTGTCACCTGTCTTCGTCTTCTTCTTTGGTGGCATCTTTTTCACTTTTTCCTTCGATTAAGAATAATATTTGATTTGTGACCGAGATTTGCTTTCTCTGCTTTCCATGTGTTTTGGCGCCTTTTTCCTAGCCTATGCGCAAGCGCAAAATAGAATTACTGTGTGATGTCATAACTATTGTCTTTCATAACCGAACCGATATCGCACCGGCATTGTGTAAACGGGACGCAAAACATCTCACACCGGCATGGTTTCACACCGGTGTCATATCGAACCGGCGTCGTACCGGCATCGTGTAAACGGGGCCTTAGAACCCACACATATCCCTGATCACTCAAGCGACAAGGCAAATACCCTTGATCTTTTTCTTACATCTAGGGCCCTGGTCAAACTTGATGAACATTTCAACAAAGAATGCTCCACATTCACTTCAAATGTTTGATGAATTGTTTGTCGGGTTTGGCCACTCTGGCTAAACATGACGATCATTTCAAATAACATTTACCACAAGCTGTAGAAAGCACCACTGCAGGAGCAGCAAGGCACCACAGCAGAACTGTCAAGAGCATATGTGAAACAAAAGGTGAAAAGTGCTTTTTTTACTTTTGGGCATAGGTTGACTTATTTTTGAAGTGCTAATACATTATTTATGTACTTAGTTTCAATTCTCAACTAGGTTTTTATTATTTTTTGCCATGTCTGATAATTACTTTTTGCTTGTCAAACAATTATATATGCAGTGGTTTTTAATTATCGACAACGTTTTATTATTTTTTGCCTGATGATTATTTTTTTGTGTATCTGAATAATTCGTGTGTACAATTATTTTGTCCATAATAGAATTATTTCTGTGTACCTACAATTATTTTTCTGCATGTCCAAATTATGTAGCATATCCCATGAGTCTTAGTAGGAAGAACTCTCAAGGCATACAGATGCGCATGTGCTTTTATTCCCACATTCCAAATGGCGGCCAAGGAGATAAAGAAACTTGCTAAAGAAGCCATTGAGAACATTAATATGATTACAAGCCTACTTAACAATTGTCCTGCTCTACCAGCTACTAGTGCTATAAATGAGCTACAATGACATTTTCCTACTGTACACTCGATCTCAGTAGAGAGCAGTAAGCCATGCTCCAGTGGCCGCCGATCATTTCATCCATATTGGTCGTCAGCATCCCTTGTTGGACACCCAGTTAAATCTTCTGTTGTGACTAGAGATGTTCTTATAATTGAGAAAGGTCACAAAAATATGCTGTCAAAGACCGAGAGAGTTGAAATGGAAAGAAGGGGATGAGTTATTTCAGGCTTCAATGTGGATAGAAGTTGGAGTGCTGAAGAGCTGCGTAAAGAGTTAAAATCTCTTCTAAAAGATACTGAAATGGAATATCTAAGTTCTGAAATAGTTAAAAACCATGCAGGAACTGTATTGTCTCCCAATATCCTAAATGGAAAAAAAGTGATGCTGCATTGCTATTCAAGTCAATATCACCTACAGGACATATACTTATTAGATTACTCGATAGCCTTCCACACATGGATGGGAAATCGATGAGATACTCTCCAAGCCACTATTTAAATGTGACATTAAAAACAGTGACATGGTTGACATTGATGTTGTTATTTTGGATGATGAACACCAGGCACCCACATCTACAGCAAGCGCAGAGCATGCTGAAAGATTTGAGTTGACCTTAGAGAGGAGAGCCTTGAAGACAGTTTTGGTATGTAGCATGTAAGGTCAATGGAACCACAGAAAGACTAAATGACTCAAGTCATTGACATGGTAACATGACCTTTAGTGACAAAGGACAATCCAAGTAATACTCAGAATAATGTCTGTAGAGGCAATTGAAATAAGAAGTCTGGGAATAGCAATGAGTCATTAAATGGTTGCCCCATATGAAATTGTTGTGAGAAGCACAGACATATTCAGCATAAATGTTGGAAAAAGTGTCTTAATCTAAGATGTAGGTGTGAAGTTGGTAAGAACCAGGGAAAACTAGAATCTGCTACTGTTTGAGGAGGTCAGCTAGCAGTATTTGAAAATCCTTCTATCATTAGCTCTGTTGTTGAGCAAGTAGATACTGCAGGAAGTATAACTGGCACTAAGTGTGTGCCTACTTTAGCTGCTCCACCAGTGATACCTATATTTGTAGCCCACAAGAAATAGTGCTTTGTGGCCCAGCAAGTGTTGTCAATAGTTTTATTGACAAACATCCAACTAAGTTTTTGATTGATGCAGGTGCATCAATAGCATTGTCAGTGAAGCATTTCAACAGACATACTTTCCCACTATTATTTTACAACCTGGGAATGTGAATGCTACTTTTGTGACAAGGGACCCAGTACAATTCAAGGGAATAGTTTTTGTGTCCCCTAAGATAGGTAGGACTATAGCATTCCAGACTTTTACGTAGCTTCTGGTTTTCAGTATGGCTGCTGCAGATTTTCTTGTCCCAAGCTGCCATGTCCATTGATTTGTTAGATCGCACATTGAATTGGACTTCTGAGACAACATTGTGGCCACAGATCCATCGGATCCCGTTTGGGAGATTTCTTTGCTAGAGAGAGTCAATAGTCCTCTCAGATCCGAGTTGTCAACTGCTGGACAAGTAAATGGTGAGTCTCTTGTCTTTACCTTCAAGTTTCTCTTGCACTATTTGCCCATAAAGTATCTACACATCATTACGCAACCATATGGCACAAAACTTTACAAGTTAAGTGTTACCATTGGATATGGATTCTTTGTGCTATAACAGGTAATAGTGGCTGGCTGCCTAAGACTGCCCTGTCCCTTCTATAATACTTTTACTTCTACATTCATTGGGATATTTCACAAAGATATAAATCACAGCTTTAATATGAATTGTAGGATGATAGCCACAATGAGCCACATGATAGATAAATTAGAATAAAATAGGTAATTTTTTATCAATGAATTAAAAATATCCACAAATGACTGCTTTGTTCTAATTTACCTATCATGTGGCTCATGATGGCTACCACCCTCAGATTATATTATTATTATTAGTATTTTCATCAGAATTATTAGTTTTATTTGAAACCCTGTATTTATCATTTTTAGATTTCACTGGATATATCATTGTCATATGGTCAGTAAAAGGGAAAAATGCAAATGAATATATTGCTGTAAAAGTTAAAACTGGTGTGCATCAATATTCTACCATAAGAATCATGAAGTCCCAGAACCCTAAACCTTCTTCAATTAAACTGAAATATTACCCAGTAATACTAGATCACTCATCCCCAGAAGAAGCCAAGTCTGCATCAATAGAGGCAGAAATTGTACATTCGTTTGTGGTTTTGTGAAAGGTAAGTGTGTAATCAATACTGTGCTAGATAAAATGAAAGACATGTTTTAGCATATTCCTTTCACTATTATCTGGCTTTGATAGATGCTGTGAAAGTCTGGTAGCACAGTAACTCAGGTCTGATCTGGTGCATTTCATTGGATATATAGGACTTTCAACCTTTCTACAGTAGGTGGTGGTATCAGATTCATTACTTTCAGGTTCATCACTAGTAAGCATTCAGGTTGCTTTCACATGGTGTACTTCTTGGTTTACACCGATCAAATCCAACTTTTTGGAGGATATTGGAAGGATGTCTTGACCGAGACATTGTTATGCAGTCATCAGTAGTGACAAAGTTGATACCAAGGAATGAAGATAATTCACCAAGATCATTCATGTTGAACTGATTGCTCAGCTTTGATTTTAGTGATTTCAACAGTTCATTCAAACTTGAATAACAATTATGTCATCCATCCATACAAGTAATATAATTATTTCATTGCCATTGTTTTGGAGAAACCTCATGGATCAGCATTTGATGGACAAGAGCTCATTTCTGTTAGGTAATGGTAGAGTAGTTTGCACCTGTTTGTCCAATTTGTTTTACTCAGTCACGGGATTTCTTCAGTTTCCAAACAAAGTATCCACCATGTTGTTCATATCCTAATGGTTGCTGTAGAAATATATCACACTTAAGTCGTGTGTGGATGTAGGCCCATCGAACATACATTTGATGCAGGTCATGTTTGTTTTCAATAGCCAAGTGCATATGGGTTCTAAGTGACTCCACTCTAGTGGCAGGACAGAAGGGTTCTGAGTAGTCTACTCCTTACTTTTGACTATATCCTTCAGTCACATACGGTGCTTTGTAGATAGGATAATCTGGGTCTCCTTTGCAAGTATAGACCCACTTTTCCCCAACTCCTGTCTTACAATTAGGTATTTTGGCGATAACAAAAGAGTCATTAGCTTTCAGAGTATTCATCTCCTCATCCATTGTTTGTTTTCAACGTTCTGTATCAACTCCATTCACTGCTTCTCAGTGTGTTAGAGGTCCAGTTATATTATTGCAGATATCATAATCATCAAGGATCTCTCCATTCAGATAGTCACCAAAGCCTTTAGGAGGTCTGCTATTCTGTGTTGGATATTGGTCTGCATTTGGTTTTTCAGAATCGTCCATGACGTTCACCTTTTTTGGGGGATTTCTGTATGTGGCTTTGGATCAGATCCTGTTTGTGCATCAAAAAGTTCATTTGGTTCACTACTAACTGTTTGCTCCTTGAATTTCTCAGTGAATTTTATGAGGAGATGCTTCTTGACTGATTTGTCTGCTGGATAATCCATAAGAAATGATGGGCTGTCATTATCATATGCAACAAGATAACTAATTTATGAACAGGGGTTCAACTTCTTCTGATTATGTAAATATGTATACCAAATAGTTCCTAAAATATGCATTTTAGAAATATTGACTAGAGCACACACCATCTCAATCTTCTCTATCCTCTCCACCTCTCTTGACACTCTTCTTACTTCAGCTCCCAACTTACTAACTGCAACATTTGTTTTCACTATAGAATCCATTGTAATAGTCCACTCACTACCAACTGTAGACTTGTAGAGCAGAGATAACACATGTGTGCGGGAGATTGTTTATATTCAGAATCTATTCAAGACCCTATGCACATGCACATGGAGTTATACAGTAATGATAATAATAATCCCTACAATGCTCCCCTTTTTAAATTTTATCGACACGTCCATGTAGTTCTCATAATGCTGAGCTGCTCATATTTTCAAGTTCAATGGTACATCAAATCCAAATCTGGCTACTGGTATCCTTGATCTTTGTGATCACCTTTGGTCTTGCATCATCGACTTGATCCTTTTCATGGTCCTTTCTTCCTGTCCTGCTTTCATTGTCACTAATGTCTTCCTCTTCATTGTCAGTACTTTCTAATGTGGGAACTCTCTTGAAATGTGAGACATTTCTTGTTATGATGTGTTGTTTACTTTTTGCGACTACCCTTGTCCCCTTTCGGCTGAACTTTGGTGTTAGTTTATTTGTTCTCTTTTGTAAACAAATAACTGAATCCCCTCTTTTACCTCTGACTCTTTTGTTTTATGTTTCTTGTCTTGTCATAATAGTCTTTGTTTTGTGCTTTCTTTTTCTTGATGTTGCCCTTTGCTTGTATATGTTTATTTATTACTGTCTTTTTTGGTAACTCTGGTAGTTGTCCTCTGATTGTTCTGTGGAATAAAAGTTCGCATGGAGGTACTTTAGTTGGTACATGCAGAGTTGTTTGATATGTTAGTAAAAACCGTTGAAGTTCTTATTTCCAGTTCTTTCCTTCTAATTAGTGAGTTTACGATTCACGACGGTGACTGAAGACAACTCAGGGAGGCCTAGGTACTAAAGTAGTTGAGGGGTTCTGATCAGAGAGTTAAATTCTTGTTACGAATGACACAGACAACTCAGATAAGGTGCCACAATTGATTTTGAGGTAAGATGGAGGATGAAATGTTGGTTCTGATGCATGATGACGGTGAGATTGATGAAGAGGATTTTCTTATCCTTTATGAGGGGTCATTCAATTAGTACGTACGCTCTAAATTGGCTAAAATTTGACCCCCCCTCCCCCCTCGTACGCACACGTACGCTTGATACTCACCCCCCCCTTTTTGCGTACGTACTCTTGGTTGTTTGACCCCCCCCCCCGCCCATCTCTTACAGAATGTTTCTAGGCATCTAAAACCACGGAGAAAGACTTTTTAAGCTTTCACGAGACATTAAAATGATCACTTCAAATGTATTTCATGAACATTCTGTAGTGCTGTTCAAACAAATGGCCACATAGGGTATAATATGTCGCCACAATGGCCTGGTAGTTTGACGGAACCCGAGAGGGCTAGGTAATATGGGGCTTTCAAATATACATATCTCATCGCATGTTTCCTATCTGGCACGCTAGGCAACGGCGAAAAACTGGGTGTTCAGCCTTGTAAATGCCACTAGTAAATGCCGCTATTACAATGGGAAAAATATCGCTAGGTTTCAGTTTATTCAAAATTCCTAGGGGCCACATTGTCGGATTCGGCCTGAGGGCCATAAGCTTGACACCCCTGTACTAGAAGTAATTTCACCTGAATACGTACTTCATTAATTAATTGTTGCAGGATATATGCAAAAAGCTGATAATTTTTTGCTTTGCGTACGTACTTCATGTGTCAACCCCCCCTCCCCCCCTTGTACGCATTCGTACGCATTTGCTTGACCCCCCCTCCCCCCCTTCGTGCGTACGTACTAAATGAATGACCCCTGATGTCAACCACTGTAGAAATCTTCATGGAGGCCTGCCATATTATAAGTATGAATGCTTTGACTTAGAAAACCTTGCTGACGATGAATGTGAGGTTGACTTTAGATTTTAAACGCAAGATATTTAGAGGCTTGCTGCAGCACTGCACCTTCCAAACATTATCAAATTGGAAAATGGAGTAGTTTTTCAACCTTTTGAAGCTCTATGCATATGCTTGAAGCATTTCACGTATCCATGCAGGTATGCTGATCTTCTTCCAAGGTTAGATAGACCAGTCCCACAAGTGTGCATGGTAAGAAACCATATGGTTGATTACCTGTTTAGTAGATATGGTGACTTATTGCAGAACCTAGATCAGCCTTGGCTAGCTCCACAACATCGTCAGATGTATGCAGATGCCATTCATAACAAAGATGCTGCATTAGAAAACTGCTGGGGTTTCATAGATGGCACTGTAAGGCCAATATGCCAACCCAATGACAACCAAAGAATGGTGTATAATGGCCACAAGAGAGTACATACCATAAAAGTCCAGTCCATTATAACCCCAAATGGTCTGATTGAAAATCTCTTTGGTCCAGTTGAAGGAAGAAGGCATGATAGTGGACTCTTAGCAATGTCAGGTCTTCTTCCTCAACTGCAACACATGTCTTTCTCTCCTACAGGTCAGGCAATGTGCATCTATGGGGATCCAGCATATCCACATAGACTACATATTCAGTGCCCATTTGCCCATAGACAAAATCTTACTGTGGCTGAAGAAGCATTCAATCAATCAATGAGCCAAGTTAGGGTGTCTGTTGAATGGGTATTTGGAGATGTAGTGAAGTACTTCGCATTCACAGACTGTAGAAAGAATCTAAAGCTTGGGCAGAGTGCTGTTGGCAAGATATACATAGTATGTGCACTACTTTGCAATGCATTAACATGTTTGTATGGTAATACCACTGCTGCCTTCTTTGACGTGAGCCCTCCAACTCTAGAAGAATACTGTGGTTAGGCTCCATGTAGTTGCTGACCTCCAAGAAAACAGCTGTTTAAACCGTCAAGAAAACAGCTTTTTAAAAACTATCAGATAAAACAAGAGGTTGTCTTTTCTCCTTCCATACAATACATGATATGTTTTTTAATTGGTACAATCTTGAATCCTTTCTAAAGATTTAAAAGCATGCCCAATAACAAACACTAGTATGATCATTTGCATTGTCATTTATGAGATCCATTCTCAATGTAGACTTAATTTTTCTCTACTCCATCCATACAATATATGATATATTTTTTATTGCTACAATCATGAATCTCTCTCAAAGATTTAAAAGTATACCCTGTAACAAACAACAAGTATGATCGTTTGCATGATCATTTATGAGACCCATTCTCAATGTTGACTTGATTGCTGCACTTAGCTGCACATCACATCACTCAACACAGCATAATGTAAAACGTATAACAGTCTGTCCTCTTTTCAAGGAAATTGGGTATATAAAGTTTGCTATTTTTGCATTTGTAGCACTACTTGCAATTTACCATAACAGTGTGCTATTGCTGTATTTATGATAATGTTCTATTTGAAAAGGGCTCATACTATCATTGGTAGAAAGTAGATAGTATGAATGGCGCTAGTACGGTTTTGCACCTCTCGGCAACTAGAGGGGATATGACCATGAGTATTATACCAAACGATAGCTCTCAACTTGCTCTTTCATATCAGACCATCCGTCAACGGATCGGTCCATGTTTGCATTCTACTCCCAATTATGGTTGGCCACTATCTGGCCGCCATGATCTCTTCCCCTCAACACTCTCCTAAGCACAAAACCATGCTATATAGAGTACCCAATAATGATATATGCCTATCTTGGAATATAACATCATGCTATAGCCTGAATTGATAACATTAAACGCGCACTTACCAGCAAGCAAAGGCAGCTCCTCTTCCCCTCCAGCTTCAAGACTTAGTGTGCAAGTTTGGCGCCAAATGCTGTGTACCTCTGTGTGCTGGCGGCGCCAAAACCACTGGCGCTACTTAGGCGCCTAACTGCTCTCATTCCACAGCTAATGGGGACCCTCTGTTTACAGTGTCTCGCTTTCGTTAGGTAATAGCATGGAACAGCAGGATATGCCAATAAGTGCCTGTAACCCCCGGCACATGACTTGTGCGGACACAGTTGCACATAAACGTGCATTTGCTTGCCTAAGTCACGCAGAACATACAAACAGAGAGATGCCCTATTCATTCCACACAGTTGCATATAAATGTGCATATTCACTTCTCCTAAGTCTGTCTACCTTAAAACGTTTTGTTTCATAAGGGAAATAGCCTAAAGCGTATTTTGAATCATTCTCTACTTGTCCACATCTGATAGCCACATTGTAGTACTAAGCCTTCCCTACTTGTTCCTTACTTTTCAATAGACATTTAGCGCTATATGCATGGTACAGACGTGAGCATAGCATTTCTGGAACGTGCCTTACAGTTTACTTATAAGTTATTATGAATGGCCTGTGAAACACTCAACACAAGCATAGAAGACAATCAATCTATGCTGCTCTTGGCTGTAAATGAAGGGAGCCGGCTTTCTAATTCTTAATTCTTTGCTTCTTCATTCCTGTATTAGACATTTGTCAAAGTGACCACTACCTAACGGAAAAGGTAATTTTCATTGTACTGTTCATGATTCCTTGTTATATACCGGCTGAGCACAATTTTCTGAAGTATGTTTCCCTTTCTGTCCTAAGCATAAAATCGCAAATTGTCAGGTTTTCAATATTCTAGGTTGAAAGGTTGAAAGGCGAGCTTACGTCTAATGTGGTTCCTTATAGAAATGGGCATGTTGTGTGGTGTACCCTTCAACTGATGTTAGGGTCAGATAGGTAGGACATAGGGTACATGTGAAGTCATATTCTATTTATTTGACAGGCTGAAAACGTTTTGTACCATTGTGGCTTCGTACTATTGTGTACCTTGCTCCCTTGCGTAATTAAGGAATAGTGAGTGCAATTAGAACATGAACTTCGGACTGTGAGAGATTGCAAATAACATGTGACCACACGTAACTCGCTAGTAATTTTGCAATGATTTTCGGTATATTAAGGGGGAAAGGGCACATTCACAGAATGGCACGAAAAATGCTATGTTTGAGAAAACATTGAGATAGGAATGATACGGTGGTTGATGATGTGCGTACTAGTATTTGTGGGGGTGCAGGTTTACCTAGGAAAGCACAATTAATAATAGTCATAACTCATCCCATGCCAGTGCCAGGGTAATGTCAATCCATGTCAGTAAAAGCGCAGGGGTGTAGACCCCTGTACAGACCCCCACCCCCGGTTGGGTGTTTGGTGTAGATGGAAGTTGCTGACTGGAATACTGCACTGCTCGAGAAAGGGGGTGCAGCATTACAATTAACATTTGCAGAACCAGTCCTTTGGATTGTCTATCTATTTTATAATGTTAGCACACCTAAAAAAAAGCCATGCAGTGTGCTAAATACGTTGTTGACACTTGTTCATTTGAGTTCGTACAAAAAATTACCCTCACCAAAAATTTAGTCAGGCAGACAAGCACCCTAGGGGCTTATTCAAGAAAATATGGTATGGTATAACACATTGTCTTCTGCTGCAGTAGCTGGACGCATGATTCTTACCTAAATGTAAGGAGAAATTTGTTTGGTGAAAGACAACCAATCCTCATGACATGGTGGTGCATGGTTCGTCCTGTGTTTCCTTTGTCTATGTTACACATACCATTCTCTCTTGCATCATACATTGACAGTGTAATTTTCTAGAAATAAACCACATTGCAAAATTGCAAGTTACGACATAATTCCTGTACCCTTCCGATCGTCCCATAAACTTAAATTGTTTTGCACGACTCTTCCATCATGAGATATATAAAGCCCCTTGAAGCCTATGCAGAGACAGTTGCAAGTAGGATTGTCAGGAAGAACTTGTCACGTACGTATCTCCGAACCTATAAAGGCAGCATGGCAAGAGCTCCAAATGAAGCTGAGTTTGGGGCAATGAATCTTTTTGGTCTGTGTCTAAGATTTTACAACAACAGAGAGGAGACTATTCGATGGTGCAGGGAAAATGGACTGTTGGCCAGGGAAATGCATTGTGCCACATGCGGCTCATTATGCACTGAGACCATTGGTCGCCGTGAAGTTGATGGTCGCGTGTGGCGTTGCTCTGAAGGAGGGTGTCGCCGACGAATTAATATTCGTAAAGGCAGTTTTTTTGAGGGGTCTCACCTACAACTGTGGCAGGTTCTCAGCTTGACCTACTTTTGGAGCATTGATTGTGGGAGAAGCAGAGGACTGTCGCAGCAACAGATAATGAAGGAGTTGGAGATAGGGTGCAACTCCACGATAGTTGACTGGAAACAATTCTGCCGCGACGTCTGTGTCTCCTACTTTCTCAACCACCCTGAGCAAATAGGAGGGGAAGACCGGGTGGTTGAGATTGACGAGAGTTTATTTGCGCGAAGGAAGTACAATCGCGGCAGAATTGTTGCAGAGCAGTGGATCTTTGGCGGATATGACCCGGTCGCTAAGAAAGGGTTCTTGGTCCCTGTACCACGTAGAGATGCTGCCACCCTATTGCCAATTGTCCAACAATGGGTTCTGCCTGGCACAACGGTGTATTCCGACATGTGGCAGGCTTACAACCAGCTTGGTGCAATTGGCTATGGGCACGGTACAGTGAACCATACCCTTCACTTTGTCGATCCGGCAACGGGTGTCACTACCAACCATGTAGAGGCAATGTGGCAGAGGGCGAAGAACAAACACAAGGCACACCATGGGCCTACAAACAGGGACATGATTCCAGATTATTGTGCAGAGTTCATGTGGTACGAGAGATTTGGGGACAATACCTTTTACCACTTTTGGCATCAAGTGGCAACGGACTTATATGTTGTGTAAGTTTTTTAATTACTACTTCTTTAATTCCTATCATTGCCCTTGATGTCAGCTAATAGGCACATAATTTGTAAAGGAAAAACTCAAATCACCCCCTTGTCTCAAATCCTTGACAGCCGTTATAAATGCACCCTGTTTGACCGCCCCTGGTATGCCTTGCATATGTTTTTTGCACATCTATATTTATATATTGCCTTTACATGTCTGGTACTGACACCACATATCCACTACCCGATGTAAGTGCCCCACCACCGCCTCCCATTTATTCATACTGAGACCCAACTTCAACTATGATAGGCCAAAAGTTTCAATATAAACCCATTCCATCCCTAGCCATTTTCCCTTTTGCTTACGTAAACTTTAGGCCCTACAATGTTCGGTATCTTTGCAACTTCGCCCCTCCACTGTTAGCTTTTTGGAATGTAACATATCATTTTATGTGAAGGATAATAAGAAAATTATTGCAAATGTCCATGCAGGCTCATTCCCCCACCAGCGCGACATAGCAGCAGTCTGTCACTGCTGCCTTTTTGGGATATGATATTTGCTCCATTATCGTACTCCATGTAAATCGTTAAGTCGTACACGGAATGAACATACGGATAGACAGATGGGTAAATGTTATATTTGTAGTGGTTATGGTAATGCACCAATTAGAATAATGGACAGTTGTATATGTCAAGTTGTAATAATTGTGTAGACATGAGGCACTGAACAAGCCGTCACGGACATATAATGATATTGAAAACTTCATAGTTGCAACAGTTGTGAATTGGAAATTCCCCTTCACACACCATGGCCCCATAGATAACTGCAACTTGAAATTCTAGGAGAAATACAGGCAGGAAATCCTGCATGCACACACCCTTATATATGTAATTTTTGCGTTCCCAATTTGGGAGAATAGGTCTTTAGGTGAGAGGTGGTGTTCCTGTAGCTGCCTATAAGTAGTGTGATGAACTCTGAAGTGCGTCCATTGCCAGCCACCCCCGGTTATTGCAACCTCCACTGCGCAAACTGATTTTATGACATTTCAGCCCCCCTCCCCACTATTGCAACCCCCCCAATAGCACTGCTTTTTAACTTCACTTGAATATTCATGCATGAAAAGCCACCTGAAAGCCTGCCATTTTCTCATTTTTTAGTGATTTGTTATTTATCCTATGTTATCGCACTGTCTGTCTCCTCATCAGATAGTGTCCTGTTATTCTTATTGTCATGACTGGTAATTTATGAAATGAGATGGTAGTGATTTGAGAGTAGAATGAATAGGGCATCTCTCTGTTTGTATGTTCTGCGTGACTTAGGCAAGCAAATGCACGTTTATGTGCAACTGTGTCCGCACAAGTCATGTGCCGGGGGTTACAGGCACTTATTGGCATATCCTGCTGTTCCATGCTATTACCTAACGAAAGCGAGACACTGTAAACAGAGGGTCCCCATTAGCTGTGGAATGAGAGCAGTTAGGCGCCTAAGTAGCGCCAGTGGTTTTGGCGCCGCCAGCACACAGAGGTACACAGCATTTGGCGCCAAACTTGCACACTAAGTCTTGAAGCTGGAGGGGAAGAGGAGCTGCCTTTGCTTGCTGGTAAGTGCGCGTTTAATGTTATCAATTCAGGCTATAGCATGATGTTATATTCCAAGATAGGCATATATCATTATTGGGTACTCTATATAGCATGGTTTTGTGCTTAGGAGAGTGTTGAGGGGAAGAGATCATGGCGGCCAGATAGTGGCCAACCATAATTGGGAGTAGAATGCAAACATGGACCGATCCGTTGACGGATGGTCTGATATGAAAGAGCAAGTTGAGAGCTATCGTTTGGTATAATACTCATGGTCATATCCCCTCTAGTTGCCGAGAGGTGCAAAACCGTACTAGCGCCGTATGAATTCTCTACTTTAGTTAATACTTCTCTCACAGTTCTAACCCTCCCCCAGTATGATTAGAGAGTTTATATTTGACATGCAATGATTTTCTGAAAAGATGTACACTGACTACTCCATTCATTTTGTGGAAACATTACATCAATAACTAACTTAATAGGGGAATTATAGCCCATGTCAACCACAAAAGTTTGTCAAGGTGACTGTGAACAAGACTCATGAATAATACTCAAGAAGAAAAGTCAACATGTTTTTATGTGTTCTTACTTCTCTTGTGTCTTAAAACATAAATTCAAAATGGTATCATTTTGTTTCTGGATCTGGCTCATTTGATTTTGCATGCTAATGAGCTGCTGTTGCATCATTGCTTGTTGTTGGTCATACCTCAACAATCTCTGGTGCAAATTTTCATTTTCTCTCTCTTTCAAATCCAGCTTTTTCTCTTTTAAACTCAGCTCCCTCTCTTTCAACGTCAGCTCTCTCCGTTTCAACTGTATTTCACCTTCAACTCTCCTTTCCTCCAGAAAAACCTCCCTGTGTTTCAAATGTACTTGATTTTCCCTAGCTTTCATGTCCCATTTCTCTTTTGTCTCGTAAATAACCAACATATTCACTCATCTCCCCACCCTTTCTTTTCTTACATCCTTATCTTGCCCTGGTCTGGAACAGGCTCTCCATTGCCCTTCTCCTTACGCTCTGTACAGTTTCCTTTTCTTTCTCCTGTTCTTGCCTCTTTTCTTGACAAGTAGTATCCTTTTCTTCTTCTGCATTCTCACTCCTTTCAATTATATCTTCCAGGGCCTGGTCTAACTCAGACACTTCACCTGGTGCAATGCCACTAGCCCTTAATTCTTCCCTTGGCCTTTTTCTTGAACCCCTTTTCGAATTTCACATATCGATCTTGCACTGCTCTCTGATCTACAGAAAACTTAGGCTGTTCAACTTTGTTTAAGTTCTCTACTATGCGATCCCAACATTCCCCTTCTCCCTGGATCCATGCCTTAAAGTATAGGGCTCTTCATCAAGTATTTCTCGACAGAGCAAAATGTCGTGTTCTTCTGTCCAAGTCATTTTTGGCCTAATCAAGGTAATGATACATAAACATTCTTAGCAAATAAACCAAGGGTAGAAATCAATGCTAGGCTTTTAACACTAACTCATGTGCACATCTACTAACCTCAGGAGAATTAATGAAGACAAGTTGAGGAAGGAGAACATTTTCGCGAAATTTATATCATAAATGATATGACATAACCAGCATCTCCATTACATGTTACAATTCTATATAAATGTCAGTAAACAGGGAAGTACAAGCCATGCAGCTGTGTGCTATAATGTTCCTTCCAGTTCTTCATCATAGCCATGAACTGTTGCAACAAAGTAGAGATTAAATACAAACATGAGAAGTCTGTTGTGTGATTCTGCAAGTGTGTTTAATGCTGCCATTCCGGAGTGTTAGGCCAACAGTATATCAAATCGACGAGTGCTGATGATGCTGAATATGCTTGGGAGGTAGCTGTAGCTCATTTTGTAGTGTGCTCATGTCCGTTATTGTAGTGTGATGCTGTTTGGTCAAAGATTTTTTATGTGATGACGATCTGGTGATTCTTTCAGATATCATGCCTGGGATCCATTTGATGATGTTGCAAGGGTGATTTGAGTTAACAGTGATGCAGATAGTCTGGCTGTTAGGCTTGGAATAGGGCTTGTAGACTCTGGTAGTTAGAGTGAAGGAAACATCTAGAAAATCAACAATCCTCGGGTTTGCTTTTATTCTGATCTATAAGTTGACTAGTTCCTTAAATAGATGGATAAGATTGTTTCTGTCAGATTCTGGACCACTGATATTACTAAACCAGCACAGGCAATCATCTCTGTATAGGCCACAGTTGAAAATGATAGACCGTATGGAGTTATTTGGATTTGATGTGAGGCGAGTGATGGATATTATGGAACTGAATAATTATGTACCTACTGTGGATAAAGACGTTGATTTTTGGGTGTTAAAGTATCTATCATGTAAGCTGATGAATTATACCGAGGGTACGTGTAGTGTATTGCTGCATGTTGTAAAATGATAGATGTTGAATTTTTATATATAGCTCAAAATGATTTTTTTGTCTGAGGGTAGTTGTAGTTATTTTTCTGTGTTGTATTCTACCTAGGTGTATCGAGGGTGGGAGGTGGTGAACATGGAGAGTGGATATGTATATTTAGATCGGGTACGTCAATGACGACGATGGGTTTCTCTCGGGATCCGAGTAGTCGTCGTATGTGTTGCCGATGTCTTGAAGAATTCGACCACAGTCAGATTGGATGTAGCTGTGGAGGTGTCACCACCGAAGATGGTGCTACCGATGTATATGAACGCTATATAACTGTCGACGAGACGCGTTCGTGTCTCGTACTAGGTATAGATATTAAGCCTGTTATGGCCGAGAAATATATCGACCAGTATCAAAAGTATATTACGGATAATGGGGGGGGGTAAGGGTAACTATGAGCGTATATGGTGTCCCGATGGTTGTGCTAGTAATAGTAGTAGTGATGTACCCCCTATGACATTTCCCGAGTGGATGGTGTGGTACGAGAGGGCTGGTTATAGATTGACGTCTAGTGATGTTAATATGATGAACGGGGTTAGAGATCTTGGCGTTCGTGTGGATAGATTGTGGTGGACGGGAGAGAGGTATGCCAACACTATTGCAGAGGCTAATGGAGGGATGACGGGTGGCGAGCGTAGGGATATGGTCGAGGTCTGTAAGAATGCTGCGGGTTTGGTTGGATTTTTTAATATAACCGACAGGTCTCGTAGGTTTGAGGAGTATGTATCATTGAGGCGACCGTTGACATGGTATCTCGTGCGAGTGGATCTCTGTACCTTTTTGTCTGGTATAATCGTCAGTTGTTGATGCACGAGAGATGGGGAAGTCCATGGTATGGTATCGAGAGGTTTTACGGTCTGGAGGTGCCTCGCGGGCGTAGTGTTGGACGGGATGGGAGACATCGCGAGTGTCGTATTATGTATAATGATGTGGCTGGTAATAGTGGCAGTAGTAGTACTGGTAGTGATAGCAGTGATAGTGGGAGTATCGGGTCATCGTCTATCGCGGGGGGGGGGGGTATAATGGTGTATCTATAGAGTATTGTAGTGATGATAGTGATGGTGTATCTATAGAGTTTTAATAAAACGTATGATGTGATATGTAAGACATAAATTGTTTTTTTGCTAAAACAAATCTATGTTTTATTGTTGCAGTCGATCTCCTGTGAAGTCTAGAGAGTATTCGGATGAGATTGCTAATGCTGAGAGTATGTTTTGTGTAAGCGAGTTGAAAATGATAGATCGTATGGAGTTATTTGGATTTGATGTGAGGCGAGTGATGGATATTATGGAACTGAATAATTATGTACCTACTGTGGATAAAGACGTTGATTTTTGGGTGTTAAAGTATCTATCATGTAAGCTGATGAATTATACCGAGGGTACGTGTAGTGTATTGCTGCATGTTGTAAAATGATAGATGTTGAATTTTTATATATAGCTCAAAATGATTTTTTTGTCTGAGGGTAGTTGTAGTTATTTTTCTGTGTTGTATTCTACCTAGGTGTATCGAGGGTGGGAGGTGGTGAACATGGAGAGTGGATATGTATATTTAGATCGGGTACGTCAATGACGACGATGGGTTTCTCTCGGGATCCGAGTAGTCGTCGTATGTGTTGCCGATGTCTTGAAGAATTCGACCACAGTCAGATTGGATGTAGCTGTGGAGGTGTCACCACCGAAGATGGTGCTACCGATGTATATGAACGCTATATAACTGTCGACGAGACGCGTTCGTGTCTCGTACTAGGTATAGATATTAAGCCTGTTATGGCCGAGAAATATATCGACCAGTATCAAAAGTATATTACGGATAATGGGGGGGGGGTAAGGGTAACTATGAGCGTATATGGTGTCTCGATGGTTGTGCTAGTAATAGTAGTAGTGATGTACCCCCTATGACGTTTCCCGAGTGGATGGTGTGGTACGAGAGGGCTGGTTTTAGATTGACGTCTAGTTATGTTACTATGATGAACGGGGTTAGAGATCTTGGCATTCGTGTGGATAGATTGTGGAGGACGGGAGAGAGGTATGCCGATGAGATTGCGGAGGCTAATGGAGGGATGACGGGTGGCGAGCGTAGGGATATGGTCGAGGTCTGTAAGAATGCTGCAGGTTTGGTTGGATTTTTTAATATAACCGACAGGTCTCGTAGGTTTGAGGAGTATGTATCGTTGAGGCGACCGTTGACGTGGTATCTCGTGCAAGTGGATCTCTGTACCTGTTTTTTCTGGTATAATCATCAGTTGTTAATGCACGAGAGATGGGGAAGTCCGTGGTATGGTATCGAGAGGTTTTACGGTCTGGAGGTGCCTCGCGGGCGTAGTGTTGGACGGGATGGGAGACATCGCGAGTGTCGTATTATGTATAATGATGTGGCTGGTAATAGTGGCAGTAGTAGTATTGGTAGTGATAGCAGTGATAGTGGGAGTATCAGGTCGTCGTCTATCGCGGGGGGGGGGGGGGTATAATGGTGTATCTATAGAGTATTGTAGTGATGATAGTGATGGTGTATCTATAGAGTTTTAATAAAACGTATGATGTGATATGTAAGACAAAAATTGTTTTTTTGCTAAAGAAAATCTATGTTTTATTGTTGCAGTCGATCTCCTGGGAAGTCTAGAGAGGTTTAGAGAAAAATAAAAAAAAAAACTTGTTGATAGGACACTCAGCACCCTATCGTTGTGTGTGATAGGACGGTCAGTTCCCTATCGGTATCTAGAGAGAGACAGCGAGAGTATAGACAAGGCAACAAAAAAGAGGTTGTTGAGTTGATATATATCGTGTACTGGTGAGTGCGTTTGGTTTATATATATCTCTGCGTTGATTCTCGTAATATGCACACGGGTCGTTAGTGATGGCCGCCACTTGTCCGCCAGCCGGGAGGGTTGATGATAGGTATTGCCCGAGATGTGCTATGCACTATTGCAGGTCATCGACTGGTGACGACAATCAGACGAGCGATGAGTGGCTTAGGGGGCACGCGGCTCTGCCGCACGTAAAGTGTAACAGTTGTTCCCATGAGTATATTTTGGAGCATATAAACAGTCACAGGGTTCTTCATCATCCCTATCAGTGTGGTCACTGTGATTTTAGATTTTCCACATTTGCTACCAAGAGATCTCATGAGCAGACGGCTCACCCCCAGTACGTGTGCATGTTATGTGATTCGCGACATGTTTGTTATGCGCGCCAGTCCATACGTGGACATGTGCAGTCTGTGCATCCCGGTAAGTCCATTAATCTGTGTGGACAGTGTCAGCAGATCTTCTACTCGGAAGGGAATCAGAGGTGACATGTGGCGATGGTGCACAGGCATTGCTGTGATATCTGTGGTGATGATGGTATCTCGTTTCATGACAACGCGGCTTTGCGCCAGCATATTGCGGTAGAACATAATGAACATGTGTGTGTTTTTTGTGGTTGTTGTTTTCTTGATGAGTCTGCCCTGGCTCTTCACCAGGACAGGCACTGCACCAGGGGTTTCAAGTGTATGACGTGTGATCAGGAGTTTCCCACTCTTACTCTCTGTAATGCCCATATGACTACCCATAGGATGGTGGGGGGTGGTGTGTCCTTGTGTTCCGTTGATGGACCTAGCCAGTTGGCTTATAATCTGACTAGGAATAGGCTGGAGACCGACAGCTGTAGGCCTTGGGAGAGTGACGCTGCGCATTTATGGGGGAGTGGACCCATCCAGCAGGCCATTAGTGCACGAGATAGGGAGTCGCATGGGGTCGTTACGCGGGTCGAACACGCCCACGACGCTAGGGTTCGCGCTGAGCTGGAGATGCATAGGGAGGTTATGGATAGGATTCGCGCCATTTATGTCAACGAGCTTAGGCATTTCATCAATCATAGGTGTGTAGACGCGACGGGTAAGATTGTATCTGTCAGGGTAAACTTTCTAGAGAATAGGCCCTTTTTCCCCAAGCTAGTGGACGCACTCCACGATATCTTTCGCGCCAATAGGGATCAGCTCCCCTACAAGTTATTCTTGCGCTTCGGACTGTTGCTCTACAAGGAGGAGACTAACGAAGTTATTATTTTTTTTTATACCTTAGCATGCCAAGCTAGACGGTAAGTACCAGGTTAATCAGATCCCCAACGTCTGGCGCATCGACGGCGGGGGTGACGAGGATCAGGTGATATGCGAGGTCTCTGTTACCATTTTTTTTGATAACGTGGCCGAGTGATTTGACCATGATTACAAGTATATTGTAGTGCGCGTAACGCATATGGAGGTTACGCTGTTTAGGTGCGAGGGCGCCAATGACGCCATAGACCACGTATACAATAGGCGACAAAATAGGGTGGGACGTGGGCGGCAGGAAGCCGAGGAGGAGTGCTGTGAGGAGGAGCCCGTGGACCAGTGCAATGATGATATCTACGATCTCGTCGAGAACGACGAATTGTCGTGGGCTGTGGACGGGGATGACGGTATGAGTGAGAGGGCCCGTAACCCCTTTATACATTACAAGGCGGACGTCGATGACGAGGATAGTGGTGGTGCCAAGAGTGCGGAGGACGCGAGGGCCGTGTGAGAGACTAGAGTTAGAGATTATGTGCGAAAAAAGTGTCGGGGGGCTAACCCTCACCTGTGGACTCTGTCGTCTATCCTCCCCAGGAATAACAAATCTCTCTACGGTAAGTTGTGCTTCTTTGGACAGGTGTGTGTGTGGCAGAGGATGCACGACAAGAAGAACATTTCTGACTCAACGAGAGAGGTTCGTGATAGTATCAAGAATGACTACTACGGTGAGTACAAGAGGATTTGTAATATAGAAGACGACAGCCAGTTTGAGGGAGTCCATGTAGGCATGATTAAATTTATGGAGAATTTGTTTAGACAGAGGATAAACGCCTATGAGATTGTCAACGTAAGGGAGTTGGCCGGCGAAGCCGTGCTGGAGATATTGTACATGACGTCTGGCCTCACGTCCGTTAATAAGGATGCATATCCCCCCTTGGAACTTCTTTTGTATGATAGGCATTATTATACCATAAGGAACCTCAAGTTGTTCTCGTCGTCAAAGTACGTCTGCCCGTCCTGCGGCAGACTATTCGATCACCAGAAAAAATCTACCATCATGCGCCATATGTGTACGTGCTGTGGGCACACCAGGTATTTCTACAAGTCTGGTGCCGTCAGGTCTCATGTAGATGTGTGGGACAGGTGCAGGGAACTGTTTGACTGGCCTGGGGATCTGGTGACGGATGGTATGAAATTTACCAAACATTATCTAACGTTTGATTTTGAGTCTAGAATGAGCAGGCGGGTGGTCAACGAGGTGTACAAGTACACCGAGTCTGTGTACGACGACGAGACCAACGGTATGGTGGAGAGGGAGACGACTGTCGTGGATAACGACAGTAGCGAGTGCTCCACGAGATCGTACGTAGAGCGACATCATGATGACATGTACGTAGTGGAGAACGGTCCGTTGTCATACACGCTGTCATGGAATGTGGATGACGAGGAGGGTGACAGGGAGGAGTGTTGGATGGAGATGGGAGGTGGACGGGGTGGTAAGAGGTCTGCTCGTGTCGCACCCGATGGTGACAGGCTGTGGTACTGCTACAACAGTTCTGAAGATCCTGCCGAACGTGTGCGCGATGTCTGTGCTGATATAGTTAGGGTTGCTAGGTACGCGCGTCATAGGCGATTTAGTACACATGCCCATGTCGTCGAATGGCTCGAGGAGTGGTTTGTCGCCAGGGGTCTCTGTCTTCGATTGCGTGATACGAGTGGTGGCAGCAACTCTGGTGGCATAGTCTGTCTTGTCGGTTCTGACGACGATGCGGGGGGTGGGGATGCGATGCGCAACATGAAAAAGTGGCACAGGGAGATTGGTACTATGTATAAGATCCGGGAGTTTCTGAATCACCTGCCTGTTTTGGGGTTTAACTCCTCGGGGTACGATATCCCCCTACTTAAGAAGTGGTTGTTCCCCGAGTTGGGTGCGAGTCATCTGTCGTCACCTGACGATCTGGGCTCTGTTCGTTTTATCAAGAAGAGCACAAAGTATACTAGTGTTGTCGTTCCCGGAGTTATTGGCGGTGCGGGTGGTCTGGTATTTCTGGATGTTATGCAGTACCTGGCACCGGGGTTTAGTCTCGATCTGTTCATAAAGTCTTTTTACATCGCCGGTGACGGGGACGACGGGGAGGATGCTATGAAATCGTATTTTCCCTACGAATATGTCACCGACTACTCGGTACTCTGCGAGATGACCATGCCTCTGTACGAGGCTGTCTTTAGTACCCTTAGATAATCGAATGTGTTGGACGAGGAATACGAGAATGTCTTGGCGGAGCGCGGACTGCCACGAGGTAGTCGGGTCGACGCACTGTCGGACGCGCACCGTGACAAGGCAAGACGTCCTAAGAGCAGGCAGGAGAGGTATGCCGAGCTGTGTGAGATGTGGGTGACCAAGAGGTGGAGGACCGTGGGAGATTATCTAGAATACTATAATGTCCAAGATGTGGTGCCATTTCTCGTGGCTGTTAAGAACTATACCCTGCAGTTCAAGGATAGGGGTGTTGATATGTACAGGGATGCCATCTCTCTGCCCGGGGTCACCAAGCATATCCTCTCCAAGTATATAGGTACAGACGAGATGCATTTTATAGACAATTCTTCCCTGTACAGTCGTATCAGGTATAGCGAGGTGGGTGGTCAGTCGATCGTCTTTACTTGATGTAATGACGACGACTTTCCGTATGTTTTTTTTTTTTTTGTTTTTTGTTTTTATATCAATGTCAATCTAAAACTCAACAACATACAATATTCTGTGCCGTCCATAGCAGAAAAGGACATGACGTCATCTGGTTCTGGCTATGAACGGCACTTACAAGTCCTTTAACAATAATCTAAGAATACAAAACAAAGAACAACAAAAACAATACAAAAACAAAGTTTAAGCACTCTGTGTACCATGGCACCATCCCAATGTGACAGGCGCAAGCATGCACCAGCCTGGGTGGTTGAAATTGATTGAAAAGAAATTTGCACCGGCAAGGCCTGTGCCGAGATGGTTGAGATCTGGCTGTTGATATGTGGTGCCATGATTCACAAAGAGCTTACTTACGCCTACAATAAATAAAAATATTTAAGGGGTCGCTGTTAGTGAGCTCTCCAAAGAACTCCCTAAAGGAAAAGCCCCATGAACCAAAGATGCCCCAGGCCACAGAGCAGCCACCCCACCACCAAGAACCCCAGACCAGACACCGCCCCAAAGAGCCGAATGAGCAGGGCCCAGGCCCAACTCAGCAAGCTACCCCGAGCAATACCCAGCCCGCAGCACCCCGGCAACGGAAGCGGCAGTCCAAGGCCAAGGACACCATCAGCCCACAGAACCCCCTGGAGCTCTTTCTTTAAGCCTGTTCGTTGCCTTAATATATGCAATCGATGCCTCTAAAAGAATTCGATTATCAGTTTCGTTCAGTGCTGGACTGCCATAAAGAATCAAATTTAGTAAGGCTTGTGAATCAATGGTACTTAAATCCATTTCTGGAAGGCGTGAAAGTCGTCCAAGGAGATCATTGCGCATCGGTACAAACAAAGGGCAGTGCAGGAAGAAGTGCGCATTGTCTTCAACTCCAGTATTGCAAGCACACATCGGACTCGAACACTGAAAAGTATGTCGGAACATATGCTCGTTTAACGCATTAAATTCAAGTCTAAGCATTGTTAGTTGTTTTACACCAAGGGCATCGAATACTCCAAACAAGGAATTTTTCACCGGTCTTATAATGGCAAGCACTTTACGTTTGAATTCAGCTATTGTTGCAGAATTTCTAACATTTCCATCAAGCTTATTCCATTCGTGAAGTACATTCGTGAAGTATGTGTTAGAGGATCGCTTTGTCTTACTGAAAGGTATGTCATAGTCACGATTTCCTCTTAGACCATAATGAAGTGTTCTTTCAGTTGGCAATTCTGCAAAAAGATAAGGTGGATTGCCCGTTTTCCTTAGGTTGAAAAAGTGGCATAAGCGTCTGTACCATCTTCGATTGTAAAGGCTTTCCCAACCAAGTTCATTATAGAGCTTTTGTCTATTAGTTCCTCTCCAAACACCTGCAACAGCAAGTGCTGCCGAGTATTGAGTTTGTTCGATTCTTTGTGTGAAGTTTAGTATCATTTCAGGATCGTGTCTGTGAAAAATGATATCACCATAGTCCAGATGTGGGCGAACATATAGCTTGTAGACCTGATCAAGGACATCTCGAGATACATATTTAGATAGATATTTTATCATTCCTATTCCTCGTCTAGCCTTCAAGATAGCCTGTCTAATATGACTTTTAAAGTCAAGCTTAGAGTCGAGGATTAGCCCAAGATGCTTGTGTTCGTCCTTCCTTGCAACTTCGTCCAACCCCAGATTCAAATATGGATGCTCTGTTGTAGTCCTTTTGACCGAAAAGACCACCTCCTCTGTTTTATCACAAGTAAACTGCATCTTCCATTGCCAAGCCCAAAGACGTACTCTTTCTAGATCTTGATTAAGAGTCTCAGTAGCTTCATCTTTGTCCTTAACCACCGAGAAAATAGACGTATCGTCTGCGAACAGCTTAATGTCATTTTGCACACCATCAACAAGGTCATTTATATACACAAGAAAAAACAGCGGACCAAGTACTGAACCCTGAGGTACACCCGATGTAACAGTCAACCAGCCAGAGTTCTTTCCATTTAAGACAACTCGCTGCTGTCGATTTATCAAAAAGCTACAAAGAAGTGTCAATAGCTTTCCGGATATTCCACTACATTCAAGTTTGTACAGTAGACCTTTATGCCAAACTCTGTCAAAAGCTTTTGATAGATCTAGGAACACAGCACGAGTTTCCAGGCTAGGAATGTTATCAAAGGAGCAGTAAATTTTTTGAGTAATTGAAAGTAACTGATTAATTGTTGAGTCCCCTGGCTGGAAACCCGACTGATGAGGAGTTAGGAGACCATTTTGTCGTAAATGGCTATAAACCGAGTCAAATATAATCTTTTCATACAGCTTTCCAAAAATCGGGAGTAATGAGATTGGCCGATAGTTGGTTTTGCACCGCCTGCTATCTTTCTTGTGTATAGGAATGACATTTGCCTTTTTCCATAGAGACGGATATATGCCTGTTTCTAAACAGTCTTCAAAAATAAGGCACAAGGGTTCAACTATTGAGAAATCGCAAATTTTGATCATAGCAATAGAGATTCCATCGCAACCATGGGCTTTTTTGCTATCTAGAGATCGAATAAGTTTAAGAACTTTTTCCCTATTGATGGCGAATCCTTCTAAAAGGGCTCCACTCTTTGGTGTAAAAGAAGGAAGGGTGCTGCTCGTTAATGTCTCAGAGCACATTTGTACAAAGAATTCATTGAAGATATTCGCCTTGGCCTCTAAATTTGTCACAAACAATCCGTTTTCTAACAATGGTGGAATATTAATATTTTTCTTTTGATCACTTAGTCTGTTCATGGTTGACCAGAATACTTTTGTACCGTTAGACGGATCCGATAGTTTTCGACCGAGGTTACGATAGTACATATCCTTTGCATTGATGACCAATCTAGATGTTTCATTCCTAACAGTTTTAAAGATTTGCCAATCCTCCAGTCTCCTCCCGCTTTTCATAAACTTCCTGAAGACCCTGCGCTTGCGTTTTATTGCAGTCTTAACCTGTCTTGTTATCCAGGGCGGGTCCTTATCATTTAACCTTAGACTCTTGTTAGGGATATTCGCTTTTATAATACCGAAAAGTTTACTAGTAAAAAGTTCAGTCATTTGATCAGCATTAAGGCCTTGGAATGTCGATGGCCAATCAGTTTGTTGGAGCGAACCTCTTATGGACTGGACGTCCGATTTTGAGTAATCCCAAACTGTTCTCTTATAAGGAGGAGGGCAAGCGAGCGAGATGTTTAGTTCCCCAAATATAATTTGATGTTGGCAATGTTCATCAAGAGATGGGTGTACACCATATTCCATAAAAAGATTTGGTTGATCAGTTACAAGTAGATCAATACAGGTCATGCTTTCTCCTCTTATGTTAGTTGGCTCATCAATACGTTGGTATACATTATTAGTCTCTATGAGTTCCTCTAATGCTGTTCCCTCAGGAAATTCCTCATCTAGGGGCCACCACTGTGCAGATTTACAAGTCAGATCACCCGTTAATATGAAGGAATGAGGATGTTCCCCCCTAACTCTGTCTATCACAGTTTGTATCCCAGAAATGAACCTTTCAAACTGCTCGACACTTTGACTAGGGCTACGGTAGACAACAGAAAATAAAACTTTTTTACGAGCAACAGTTACTTCGGCACAAACCATTTCGTTGAGCACTTCAAGATCAGTTCTTCGCTTAATTGACAGCCCGTCACGATAATAAATACAGACCCCACCACTTCTTAGATTGTCAGAATGATCACTGCGATAAATTTCTCTGCTGAACCCTTCAATCATGATATCATCGTTATGCACAGTGTTGTTCAACATTGTCTCCGAGATGGCAAAAATGTCATAGCGATGAATTGAATTGTAAGCCTTGATTAGAGAAATTTTTATCTGCTCTCTGGTACAGAGGCTATTTAAGTTCCAGTGACAAAATTTAAAAAAAGCATTTCTATTTGGGTCTGGGTTTAGTTCTATATCACCAGAGAGTAATATCAACAAGACCAAATAAAAATATGTCAACACTTCTAGGCACAATATACCCGAAAGGGAAAGTCTTGATTTCCAAAGAATTTGCTGTCGACAAGAGGCAGAGTTAACAAAACACCTGAGACGTGTCCTGAGGACTTTAAGGAAGATGCAAAGAAGGGAATAAGCTGCTTTTAAGCCATACCCAGAGATCTTTGAGTAAATAAATACAGGGTCATGCCATCTGTAATTAGCAGGTTTGACAACACTGAGGACAACAGCAGTTAGAACCGAGCATGGAAGGACGAACACAGAAACACCGATTATCAAATACAGATAAATAAATCCAAGGCACACTGATTGGAGCAAGTCTACTAGTGACACCCTTGGGAGAGATATCAATTGAAATCTATAGTTTGATTGCGCAATACCTGCACGCCATTGGTTAATTCCTACTGGCATACAAGCCACCTATGATCACCTTGGACATGATGTTCACACCTTCCCCTAGTAAAATTACCCATTGTTAGAGAGCGACCTTTGAGAGAAAAACAAAAACGATATTCTAAAAGTGTCAAAAGGTACAAAAAACACATAAAGCAGGAGAAATTTTAGGTTTTACGAGCTTTTGGGACTACTTTACTTTATTCAAATCAAGCAGTCTCTTCGAATGGGTAATGAACCTTGCAAAAGGTTGGCGGTTGGCTTAGAAAAAAATAGCGACCTATAACAGGGCAAACAAAATCGCAACAGCAACAACGGAATAGCCACCCAGATAGACCAGAACAGACAGGCACCCAAGTAGCTAGAAAAATAAACTGTACCTACTCAAGCCCCAGGCACTTTACTCCGCTGCAGCGAACGCGACTTTATCCCACAATGTTTTCACAGAGAAACATAAAAACAAAAACTTACATATTTTTGTCAAGTTCAGCTAGCAGGGCTTCAACTGAAGTAGAAAATATAAATTTACCGTCCTTCAATTTCGCAACCAGATTACAGTTGATATCTGTGAAGGCATAATCAATGTCTGCTCTGTTGAGATCTTTGACAGCCAGAAGTGTTTTGAGCCGTTTTTTCGTCAAATCCAAATGAATTCGAGCACCGTTTGTGGCCTTTTTACGATTTTTGTACACACTTGTACGATCTTTGAATGACTTGAGGCGCACTATAATCTGCTGGAATTTTTTGCCCGAGTCATTTTCGATAACTGGACCAATCCTGTGGGCCCTGTCAATAGCATCCCCACCTACCCCACAGTTTAGCTTTTCGATGACGTTCTTTGTTTGTTCTAAGCAGTTTTCCTTTGTACCTACTGGGGGTAGTTCCATGCCATGAATACGCAAGCAATGCCTATGGCTATACTGTTCACCATCATCGATGCGAGTCTCCAGTCTGTCCAATACTGCCAGTTTGCTTTCCAGCTTTTCAATTCTATCCTCCAGCTGAAATATTTTAGTTTCTTGCTCCGTTATTCTTTTTGTAAGAGCTTCGGTCACGTCTTTGATCGTGTCTTGAATACATTCTTTGCTGGGTAAGTTTACAATTTGTTTACTTATCGTAGCAAGGGCATCCTCTATCAATTCCTTGACTTCGATACGGCCTAGCGGTACATTTTTAGATCGAGTGGTTGTACCTCCTTCTGCTTGAGTCGACATGATACTTACTAATAATCAATTAATCGTCCAAAATATAATCAATAGTTTTAATCACTGCAATGGATCTTCATTTAACAAAAATACCCCATCAACTCTGTGAGAAACACTCAGCAGGCAAAGTCACAGAAAAACACGTGTGAGTCCGCCATGAATCAAAACCAAAAAGTTTCTGTATGTTAAGGGGTACAATGCCAAGTCTCCTTATCTTCACTCTCTGGGGGAGGGTCAGCTTGTGGGTAGGCCCGTAGTGTATACCTCTCCCGGGGGTGATGTATGCTCCATATTACTTAGGGAATCTCTGGACGTTCGGTCCGCTGGATGGCAGACCCGTACTTGCAAGCACACTACGACCCGGTGGCAGATCCTGGCCGGTATGAGGGTGGACTGGATACTGGCGACCGACTTTGCGGGACGGGATGTGAGTGTCGTGGAGAAGGGTGTCTCGGTGGAGCTGACCAAGAGAGAGAGTGCGGAGTACTGGGAGAAGTTGGTCTCCAATGACATCTCGCTGCGCAGGTGCGGTCTGGTTAATAGGATACTGGTGGACGCCGAGTTTAGGGTCGATGGCGAGGTCTACTGCCTCGACTTTATGTTTGGCGAATCGGAATACAAAGCGGAGGCGGCGCGTAGGAGAACCGCTGATATCGTGTCTGTATACAACGCGATGCGCTGTGCGCACAAGGTGCTCGGTGATAGGGATGCTACCGTGCTATTTAGGGATGGGGACTGGCCCGTCACCGCCGAGGAGCGTGCTTTCTGTAGGTCCCGGGGCGGGGTGTATCCCAATAACGTGACCGACAACTGTCTGGCCGTCGACAAGGGGTCCCCCTCTCCCGAGGTTGTGGAGGCGGATCAACTCGTGAGTTGTATCCTGGACGGAAGGGTTCACTGTCTTATCACGTGCGATCTGAGGGTGGCTGACGATCTCAGGGATTATTTTGAGCCTTTTGCATCCATTATTAAACACGCCGTTGTTACATATGATGATATAGGCCCCTTTATGCAGGGTGTGGTGGACCAGAACGGTATCCGTGTGGGTGAGAGGAGGTGTGTGATTGATTCCTATGTGGGTAAGGAGGTGACCATGGTGGATGACTACTTTAGGTGGTTGCTGGAGCACGGTGTGGTCTTTGAGGGGATACACCAGTTTGTGAGGTACAAGAGGAGGGCAGTGCTTGGGCCGTTTAGGGATGACATCACCCAACTTATCATCCTGGGGGACGGGGACAGGAGTAGCGAGATAAGGGCTCTCACCACCAAACTTATAGGCAACAGCGCGTTTGGATCTTGTATAACTAATAAGGGTAAACACAGACATGTGCCACTTAGTACGCTGCGCAGGAGTCCCATGCCCCAGGGTTATCGGTCCACGGAGGAATGTTACCATCCCGATCTCAGGTACGGTGGGTTCGACATCGCCGCACTGCAGACCAAGCGATCTATCGCCTCTCTCAATATGTTTATCCGATACGAGCAGATCTCCCCCTTTCTCCTCGAGGTCGAACGCCAGCATATGCGTGTGGTCTACGATCAGATGCGACAGATTGGCAAGATGATCTTCGATCTGGCCAAGCTGTCCCTCTTGCGGTTCGTCTACGATTTTGTCTTTCGCGTGTGTGGGAGGGAAAATGTGATCCTCCTCCAGACAGACACCGACAGCATGTACATGGGGATGCAGTACGAGATGTTCGAGGAGAACATCGTTGACATGCCAGCGTACCTTGGGCTCAGGGACCAGTATCTTGTCAGCGAGAGACTCGTCCTGTACGGGATGAGGACACCAAACAGGTACAAGTCAGAGTGTGACGGGAGGATGATGGTGTGTCTGTGTTCCAAGTCGTACTGCGTGTACGATGGTCGTGTCACCACCTCTGGTGGTGTCAAGTTCTCCTGCAAGGGCATCCAGAAGAGGAATTTTGTCACCAGGTATAGGGAGGAGGGTGAAGAGCGAGATGTGAGTAGGGGGGAGTGGATATTTCGGGAGTACGATAGGGCTCTGTCTGCCGGTGTCTCTGGTGGGAGGGCGCATTACAGGGAGGCGGTTAACCGGGGTCTTAAGAACTAGTGCGGGGATATGGTCATGTACTCTCAGAAAAACACACCGCCCCCGCCACCACGTGGTTTGACCCGAACAATGCCTCACACTTCCCCCCGGATCAGGTCGGATTTGTACTGTACATGCCACCACCGGAGCAGCCTGCCGTCTACCAGCGACAGCCTCCAGAGCAGCAGCCCGCCATCTACAAGCAACAGCCTCCAACACGGCACCACCGCCTCCAGAGCAACCCCCACCAGAGAAGACGCAAGCACCCACCCCAGTGCTACCAGACTACGACAACGGGGATGACGATGAGACGTTCGAGATACTGACGGATGAACCCTATCATCCCCCCATGCAACGCGAAGAGGAGACCTCGGGACCGCCACTCCCACAGAGGGAGCTGCTGGCACTGCTGGCACTACCACAACAGAGGGAGATGCTGGCACTGCCGCCACCAGAGATCATGACGGCACCAGACACCGTGACACCAGACGCCATCACAACACCAGACGTTGTCACGACAGAACCGCCACCACCACCGGAGGTCTTGCCACCCTACAGACTGGACGAGCAGGATGAGTACCGTGTATAAGTCGAGCAGCAATCTGGTGAGCAGGCCAGCGACAAGACGCTAGTCAGCAGCAATGACAGTGATGTGGTGACCGCTGACTACTACAGAAGCAACGACAGCATGAGACTGCCAGCGAATGACAGACGAGCGCTCATGCCGTCCCTGAGCAGGATTCCGATACGACATCACCGCCAGAGAGCTGCACCATACAGCCAGAGAGCACCACAATCGGATTCCAATTTGCTGTTGTACGAGATGGCATACGACACAGATGCCAGTGCCAACAGAGACTCGAGATCGTCACGCACCTCACCCTCGCATCCCATACTGTGGACGTCACACTTGAACGCGAAAACTCAGAGCGACCGCCATACCACCCCAGGATCCAGAGGACGAACCGGAACCGCCGATGCAGAACAACATCAGAGGAGACTTGTGACCCAAGAACCAGCTGTACCCCACGTACATACTGTGGGCAAAGTACAAACCCGACAACCTGATGTACGAGCCCGACACGATATGCCTGAACAACCCCATGTGCGAACCTGGTAAGTGCGTTAAGCGAATGTGCGTCAACAGACTCAAACCGTTTGCCGCAAATAGCCGGAACCGGGAGATCCCGACGAACGATATATGAGAGACAGGCGCACATACGTCGCGGGCTGCAGCACCAGATACGGCACAACCTCAACAGGGTCTATGAGGGAGAGACGGAATCGCACATACCACACGAGATATACCACATGCTGTATGCCCTGCACAGGAGACAACAGAACCTGGAGAGGATCCGGTGCAGACACCACCCAATGACGAGATCGGAAGGGTGCAAAACGAACGCAGACTGATGCGAGATGTCCTATACCACATAAAGGATCTCCCAACCAGTCGCCCACATATACGATTGTGGGTCGACGGTCGACAGCATAGTCGACCCCCCACACCCACATGAGCTTCCAATACCTGCAGGCCGACATGGACGTGTACACCCATAGAGTGATGGATGCCGGGTCGTCGCCACAGTTCACGTACTAGCAGCAGCAGCTGCAATACTCTCCCCAGTCATTGCAACACTATCTCCATCAGCAGCAACAACAGTATCGTACGGCACCACCACCGCCACCGGCTCCGCAACCACCCTCTCCCGCCCCAACACGACAACAGCAGCAACCATCACTGGACAACCTGTCGTCGTCGCAGCTGCTCGAGGCCCTGGTGAACCATGCGAGTCAGCGAAAACGGGGAGAAGACGGGACAGAGACTCAAGAGACAGCTGTCCCGTGTCGTACACAGCAGGGAGAGCGACGACGATAGTCAGAGCGACGATGAGTATGACCAACAGAGCGACGACGACTTCTTCCTGTCACCACCGACAAAGACCAAAAAGAAATGCAAGAGCAGCGACGAGGACACGGGAGACGCGCTATTCGACATGCTGGTCCGAGGCGGCGTTGCAAAACAAGGTGGGAAGAAGCAGCTGTCGGACAGACAGGACTACGTGCCATACCAGCAGTATGAGGACAACGTGACACGGCATGCCACGGGGGACCTAAGGTGGATCGACCCCAACGAGACGGTACTGCACATGCAGGACCACTACGAGGCCGTAAAGAAACTGTTCGAGAAGCTAAGAGAGGGCAATCTGGTGGACATCACCTGCATACCGTCGGTTGACAGGAGCACAGTCTGGAAGAGTTCCCCTGGTTGGGCACACAACGACTGACAGACGATGACCTGGCCACCTCGCCCGTCTTCCAGTGCCACCAGGCCGAATATAAGACGCTCGCCAACGGATACGCCTATTACCTAAACGACCTGTCCCTGATGCAATGAGTGGAGGAGCTCGGGGACTACACCAGAGACCAGTCGTACCTGGGGATACAGGACGACCGAAGCGACGGTATTCGACGACAGTGGCGGAGGATACTACCAGATACTGCGCCTGTCACATTTGCTGGTGACGATCCTTGGTCTGGAAACCCTATCCAACATACCCCAACCGTCGACGACCTCGCCACCGTCATTCCCGAGATTCGTCTACCCGGCGAAGGGAGGGGACGCCACCAAGCTGTTGCTGTCCAACCTGAATCCGCAAGTATTTCTGGAGGGCACTGTCGACGACACCCTCGCGACCGCCATACAGGCCAACCTGTCACGGTCACAAACACACCATCCTTTGCCAGACGTATAAACAACAGCGGCACAGATGAAGAAGACTCCTGATAATACGAGATGCACCTGGGACACCCCACCATAATGTACACCCTCTGAACCCCACATCTGGAACACAACCTTCCACCCCCGTTACCAGACACCCCTTGAACAGACGACATAACACACCCCTCATATGCAGCCTACACCCCAACATCCCATCCACCACCAGACCCAACATACGCCTAACCTCCCGAAGACCACCACACGTCACGTAATGTTCCACCATATACTCGACAAACATATCCACAAACTCGTCCCCCGACATGAGCATGTCGAAAGAACAGTCGACCAGACCACTGCCGCACACACCTGTCCCAAAGATACTGTTGCCACACCCCCGCGCAAATGCCCTATGAGCATTGTTCATGCCGCCAACAAATGACTCCACACACCCACCAAACGCGGCCCTGACGTACTTCTGAACCAGGCATCGCAGCACACTCACGTGCAGCGACCCCTCCCCAAACATCATAAGAGCAGGAACAACGAGGAGCATCATGTACCTATCGTGTACCACGCACCCACTCTGTCCCAGAGTGTACAACTTGCAACCATCCAGCGCCACCCACACGTCACCTGCCATCATGGTCAGTCGCTGCTGCAACTGATCCATCACATAACATGACACACACAGCCCCCTATTATTGGTGGTCTTGGCAGTCATAATAGCTCCCCCGAGTATAGCCACCAACCTGACTCTATACTCCCTGGGTACCATACAGGAGCAGAAATTCTCTACAGAGGCGGGACAGTACACCACCCGAATCCTACACCTGTTACACATAAATCTGGATTCTCCCATGACTCCCCGATGGATATAATAGCGTGTCCCCTCCACCCGACCCACACTTGTACAGCAGGGCTGAATAAAGATGCACCACAACGCGAAAGCACTCTCCAACCCCTCCAAATACACATTCCCCTCGACGCCACCCACGCTCGCCATCTCGTCCGCATACGCGCGAAAAGTTCTCTTGCAGTACCGGTTCAACTGCACCATGACCGAGTACAATATGAGGTGCTGGGTGATCTCGAATCATCCATAGGTCAGACCGCCACTCTCCCTGTCCCACGAATCCCACGACAGCGACGAGCTCCCACCCACGGGATCACTCTCATCCACAGTGCAGACACTCAACCATCCGTACGTCCCGGTGAGGTAGGTCCGAAATATCCCATAGATCTTTTCTACCAGCATCTCTCTCTCCCCGTCTGACAGACCGGCAGACTGTTGCGATCTCACAACACCACTCACCGGGATATTGGCCTTGGCAACAGGACCGACAACAGCTGCTGAGTCCTTTGTTACATGAGACGGGGGAGTCGACACCGAACCGGATGTCAAACTGTCGATAACTACCTGCCCGTCTACACGATCACCACCATTCGCAGCCACAGTCTTGTCGAGTGCAGACGGCGGCGACATGGCCTGAGCAGCAGACAACAGGGACAACAGCGTCTTCTCACCACCATCTGGAGGAGCAGCATCATGTCTAGAAACAGACAATACAGCACTATCAGTAATGTTGGTCAACGACGAGTCACATTCAAGACCTCGACAACACCACACCAGAAAAAATTGTGCCTATGAGTAACGACACATCAGACCCCCAGTACTACACATGCCAGCACTCACCATCGGATAATGAAGAGACGGCACTGTGGGCACTGCACAATCGCATGGCTCGCGAACTCGTCCACCCGCAGGATGAGCTACTGAGCAACTTCAACATGCACATGACCCACAGCCCTCCATCAGCCATCCGAAAGATGACAAGACTGGATCACTGGCTACCCTCCATCCGACGACGACAACAAACCATCGAGATGATGATACAACAAGACGAGACATGCCACCAAGAGACCTACCCGTGCTACACACACTTTACCTTCAACATAACTGCACCCGTCTCCAAGCTCGGTCCGCTCTTGGAGAAGCTGGCCAGTCACATAGGGATAACCAGCTCCCACATGAGCGGGAACAAATCGCACTTCAAGGAGACAAACTTTGTCATACTTGCCCAGCGGTACTGCTACTGGACCCTAGATGGAGCGGCCACTCTCATGGTGAAACAACCCTACCCGAGATGATCACTCAAATCGGACATCCAACAGGCCCTGCAATGGCAGTCGCTCTTCCTGGACGACTTTCTCACCACTCACAGACAACTCATCACCACGTGCACCCTTGTCACCCACCAGAGCACCACCCACCATCTGGCCAGGATGAGGAGGACTGCAAAACGGACGGAGATCCACGCCCTCTGGCACCTGCAACAGACGAGGAAACAAGTGACAACGACTCAATAATACACACAGACACGGAGGAGGACCTCCTACACAACAAGATAGCCTGAACGTCAGTACCTCTCACCCAGTTCCAGAGGACCCTCCTCCACGAGCTACTCCTCCACACGCAGACGTGACCTACAGGCCGTGGCAGACCTCCTCCACAATCTATTCCTCCACACGCAGACGTGCGGCCTCCACATGACGAGGATATGCTGGAGACTCCTCGACATACCCACCTCAACCGCTGATAAGGGAAAGACGATAGCCAGCTCGGCACACGTCCCCTCGCGAGTCACCATCATACCCCTGAAAGTCACCACACCGTCCTCGTCCTCGTCCTCACGCAAACGAAAGACCCAACCCCCCCAGGAGACCAGCACCATCGAGTTCCTTGCCAAGCTCCCCAGCGACAATGACAACAACACCAGCCAGAGCGACACCAGCGAGAGCGAGGACGAGAGCACCAGCAGCAGCGACAGCAACCACCCGACACCACACTCACCAAAGAAACAAAAAAAACAAGAAATCACCACCCCACTCGCGTCGGGACGAAAAACACACCTCGACGCACCACCTGACGACACCACCGACATGACCATCTCCCCCCTCAACCTGCCGACACGACAGACCAAATCACAGCAGCAACAAACGCGTCCACTCTCTCGCACCCCCCATGTACCAATCCACTCTCCACACAACAGCCAACAACGGGAGTGTAGATCCACCTACTTCCGATCCACTCCTTGCTCTGTAGATGACCCGTCTGCTCACAACACAGCTCTCCGGCAGAATCAGATCTCAACCTCCAAAACGACATACCACAGAAGACTGCCACGGCGAGCGCAAACACTCCACAAACAATTACTTCGTGAACAATAAGGGTTAAGAGCACGATGAGTCAGGGTTAAGAGCACAAGTGTACTCACACATTCCTGCGCGATCACAATCTCTATAGGATTATAAAACCCATTGAAATGCATCTCTATAGAATTATAAGACCCATTGAAATCCACGAACAATACCATTGTTCATAATTTCTATACACATACTCCCACGCAAAATAGCACTATAATACTCCATTCAACTCCACTCCAGACACAGATATATCATCATGGCAAACATATACACATTTGAAAGACGCAACATCAAGCTCACAAACGTCAACATGGACGACCTATCACACCACACCGTCCCCCTGTGTCTCCGACTGCACCTCACAGTCGCCATGATAAAGACCCCCTCCAACAGGTGGGAAGCGATGCAGACCTCACACAGACGACCGATACTCAGATACCACGAAGTCACACTCACACAGGACCCCAAGAAGACTCAATACTGTAGACTGCATCGCCTCAGGAATGACATCCGCATCCTCGACGACACAGAGACCTGGACAGACACCGCCGTCGCACACGTATTCAAAGAGGTACTCTCACATATACACCCCCTTCCGTTTGTCACACTCGAAAAAAAACGCTGTATCATAACCGTAAACAACACCATCAGACACATAATCCTCATAGGCATGCTAGACCCCCATTTCATCAACAACATTGTAATCATGCGCAGACATACCTCACATCTCAAACCACCTCGGACTCCAGCACTGCACCACCTGCGGCAACATATGGGATGGACACGCCCAGTGCACACACCCAGATGACTTCAAAGATCGCAGTGGGGACACAGACCCACCAGCAGACGACCAGTATCGTATCACAACTCTATAGACAATCATATATATTATATCACTATATTAGTATGTATCAATATGTCACACAATACTAGCATACCTCTCGTCTCTCTACACGTCTCATCTCAACAACAAAAAAAACCGTGTACACTCTCCGCACCGACACTATCGTCGGAACGCGGTGTCTTTGTACCAAAATTAGGTACAGACCGGTTCTCGGCAACCCTATGCTCCCATGCAGCACCCTGATAGAGCAACCTGTCCCGCGACCATATAGCCACTCTCTCCTCAGAACAGATGATAGCATTGGCAACATGTACCATCAGTCAGCCCATCCTCCTCCTCGTAGACGGCAGACAATCCACTGCGGATCCATATGCGTAACCTCGCTCAGACGCGAAGCCACAACACCCACACATCCCCTCCGCGCCTTTATACCAACACACGCACCCCTCCGCCACCATTCTAGGACCTCCCGCACCCTCCCGCAACACACACCTAGTTTCTTATATAAAGTTTCTTATATAAAGTTTCTTATACCCGCTCTCTTGTAAACCAGTTTCTTATACACAGTTTCTTATACACCGGTGTCTTATATAACGTTTCTTATATAAAACACCAATCAAAGCACTGTTCCAGCATTTCACGCAATGGCTCATTTCCAGGACAACATGAACAGGATCCCAAGTGACATGATGGAAGTGATGGATTGCACATTATTTTAGCTAGTGCATGGCTGTAATGAAGCAGTGGAACCTCCTCATTTCTTGTTAGTGTGGCCATATTTGTGTTCGTCATCATAAGCTTCACATTATTGTGAACTGTACAAACACATACTTGATGAGTGCCACTGGCCCCTGCAAGAAAACACTCCTTGGGACGTAACATTGCACATTTGGAAAAGCCTATTTTCGTTTCTGGATACTTCTGCTTAACTGTGCATAGATTTCCTTAAGAGTACCCAGAATAAGTCGCTTTTGCAGCTTAACTGTCTCGCCCCTAATACAGACACTCAAACAGTCTTTCTTCTTTGGCATTGCTCTACTGATATTGTCATGATGGTAAAATTCTCTAACCGCATCTGCTGTGTCTTCTTCTATAGGTTTGCCACTTTTTGGATTAGGGTTGGAAAGGATACCTTTTTCTAAAGCAAGATGCTTTGCTTGGGTTGCCATTCTATTTGAGCAGCCAAATCTCAACATCATTTTTCTACGGCTCCACGAGGGTGCAAAAATCGTTAAAATTGATATCTTTTCACTTCGTTTTGTCGTGCTTTCATATTTCTTGACAAGGGACTGGACTATATTTTCTGCATCTTGTGATCCTAATTCATTCTGTGCTTGGGGAGTACTTGAATTTGTTGCTAATGCATCAATTTTTGTTAAAATTGTTTCCTTTACCCTCTCTTTCTTACGTGGAACATATATTGCTGACCTCTTCATATTCCTCTTGTTAAATGGGCTAACTCCAATAAGCTCAAGTGATTGATTTATTGCTCCAAATTCTGCTTCAGGAGACACAAAACTTTCATCAACATTCATTTCAGAAGGGTCTACCATTTCCTCTATACACTCTTCGTGGTCTACTGGAGATGAACTACAAGATGATGATAGGTTTTCTGGCGGTAATGTGGCAAGCACCTTCCTACATTTACTGCAAATTTTTTGTCCCAAAAGAACTGTGGATGGATGACTCTGAGCTTGTTTTTCTGTTACTGATCACAAATCTTTCGTCTGTCTAACATCATGATTACCAAAGGGATTGCAGCAATACCTATGCTTGTTGGTATCATAACTCCTATTGGCTGACATCTCAAAGCATTAGTTGATTAGCAAAGGAACCTTGAATTGAGCACTCTTCACGAAAGAACTGATTAGCAAACAAGTATCCAAGTTTAATTCAAAGTGCATGACAATATTCAAAATAAGAACATGGAAGTCTACACTTGGATGAATTTGACGCCTACTTTGTTTTGACCATAGAAATAGTAGGACTAGAAGGCGCGCTGAATCACGTGACACTGGGGAAACATGCGGAGCTAAAATGGTAGCAACAAGGGGGCAGAAAACAAAGCGCGGGACAATTCTACAACCTGAGATAGTAGGTCGTCGCACTGAGAAATGGTTAAATCGTGCTCTGCAGTAAAGTGTGCGAATCGTCGCAGAAGTCGTAATGGAGAACAAACCTCGTTGTTGTTTCACAAGTATGCATATTTGTATCACATTTTACGTAAATTCAAACATATTCTTGCTATATTTGTTATATAGGCCCATCATTCAAATTCAACTATATATATACTATACAACTTTGCAAAGCTCACAAGGTGTATTTATTTCAAAATCAGTATTGTTCTACTTTTACGGAGCTGGATACTTGGTTTTTCTTGGGACAATAAATCCTGAGAATGTTTGTTCCTTTCCTTTTCAACCGATTAACAAAACAGATCCAATAGACCTAGATCCCTCTCTCGAAAAGTAAACCTTGTGGCCCTCGAAAGTACGTACGGATCATTTTTGTATCTACTTGCAGGTTCCTGCTTAATAATCCCACTTTACTCTCTAAATGGCTATCTGCCATGAGGAGAGATAAATGGGAACCAACATCTAGTTCCTACCTTTGTGGAGAGCATTTTTGCGATTCGGACTTCTCGTATCCAACATCCTTACCCCATTCCAATGCACTCAGTAAAAGATACTTGAGGAAAGATGCAGTTCCTTCAAAGTTCAAGTTTCCTCCCCACTTACAGAAGAAACCAACAAAAGAAAGAAACCCCAAAAAAAGAATGATAGAGAGCCAAGACAGTCACCCTAGTATTTGTCCACCAAAAAAGATTACCCGGCAAGATCATACATATGCATTTTCATCGTCTCCAAATAAAGTTAATAAACAATTTAAAGAAACAATCAAAAAGAAAAATCAAATCATCAAGAACCTCAGACGGAAAATCATTACTAAGGAAAAGACAATTAAAGGCCTGATGATAAAACTAAACCAAACTAAAGTGCTGTCTCAAGAGAGCTGCTCCTCGCTTACAACTAACTTTGGCCACATGACCACTGAGCTATTCAGAAATGAAGCAAAAAATAATGGTAGGTCATCTGGATCAAACTATTCAGATGAAAACAAGGAATTTGCCATTTCATTGAGGTTCTACAGCCCAAAGGCTTATAAATTTGTGAGACAGCATTTATCTCTCCCTCACCCTGCAACACTCCGTGCATGGTCCAGCAATACTGAATGTGAGCCAGGTTTCCTCAACTTACCCCAGCAGCAAATTGCTGACCTTGTAAATGACAACCAAGATGATTGCATTATCATTCTTGATGAGATGAGCATCAAGAAACAAACATGTTGGGACACTAAACATGACAAATTTGTAGGTAATGTTGATTATGGGTGTATATAAGGAGAGGAAAGTGACAACATTGCTAAAAATGCACTTGTTATTATGGTGTCTGGCCTTAAAAAACCTTGGTATGTACCATTGGCATACTTTCTCACTGATATATTGAATGCAAATGTTCTCTGTCAGCTTATAACAGAGGCAATAAAAATATTAACTGAGATTGGTGCCAATGTACATGCTGTTGTATTTGATGGTGCTCCGAAGAACGTTGCAATGGCTGAGACACTTGGCTGTAAAGTCAATAAATTGGAGTATTCATTTCCACATCCAAGCAAAACCAACAAACAAATATACGTAATTTTTGATGTCTGTCACATGGTACAATTAGCACGAAATGCCTTTAGTGACATGAAAGTTCTTTATACATCAACTGGGGAGCGTATTTCATGGGAATATGTTCTGGCACTATACCATGCTCAACAAAAAGACATACTACATCTTGGTAATAAGCTGAAATCCAAGCATGTGAAATGGCAGAATTATAATATGAAGGTTAGTGTAGCTGCACAGACATTTAGCCATTCAGTATCAGCTGCAATAACATTCTTAAGGAATCTAGAATTGAAAGATGTCAAAGATAGCAAGCCAACTAGTGATTTCATTCTTTTGATGAACGATCTTTTTGATATGCTAAATTCAAAAAGTAAATTTGGGAAAAACAATAAAAAGCCAATATCCCTTAACAATATCCTAGATATTGAAGCAAGTTTGCAAGACAGTGTCTTGTTCTTAAGGTCCCTAAAGGACACAGCAGGCATTCCATTGATCAAAGGTCCAAGGCAAAGGTGTGTCATTGGCTTCTCTATGTCAGCTCTTTCTATAATTGCAATCAGCAAAAGTCTGCTGCACAGAGAGTCTTCTCCATTTGACTACATACAAACATATCGTTTTTCACAAGACACACTTGAAATGTTTTTCTCAAAAATCCGTGGTCGGTTTGGCTGGAATAATAACCCAACAGCACTACACTTCAAATATGCAATGAGATCACTACTTTTAAAGAACAAGGGTGAAGCACCAAACACTGCTTACTGTGTATTGTCTGTTGAGAATGAGATAGGCACTTCTTCTGTTAAAGTAGACTCATCAGTGTCTAGTCTCCTGCAGTCATCAAATATCTGGTGCTCAGGTGTTCTACACTACATTTCAGGATATATTGTGCGTAAGATTCTTCAAGTTATTGATTGTCCTGATTGCACAGAAGCACTGTTTTGCAACTCAGATGACTATAGCAACAGAAGCAATCTCTCCCTCATATCTTGTAAAAAATATCGAACTTTATTAACTCCATCTTCTTCAGTTGTAAAGGTTGTATCAAAGTCTGGTACATTGGCCATAACATCAAAGGTGCTTCAGCAGAGTAAGAGCAATGTATTCCCATCCATACAGATGCACTCAATGGAAAGCCACATTTTAGACAGCCACTTAAGAGATGATCACATAACAAGTCTCATTAAACTCATTGTATCAAACTACCTTACTCTGTTTTTGCATCAGTTTGGAAAAGTGTACACTGAAAGAATAATTAAAGGAAATAATCCATCACGAAGAAATACATTAACCAAAAGCATTCTCTTTTACAATGAATAATGTAGAAAAGCAAATAATACAATGTAGTGACGAAAGGGAACGCCGAGTACCAGGCGCGGTGAAGTAACCTGGCAATGAGATGGAGGAAATGCCATCTGTCGCTACTTGTTTTACAAATTAGCAATCTACTACCTAACTGATTCTATGTTATTATGTAAATATAGTACTTGTTCTAATACAACTATGTTCAACAATCTTTAGTGTATTGCCAAAATACAATAGTAACGTGCAAATACAGCAACTTATTTTAATATATTGAAAAATAACACCACTAATACTTACAAGATAAGCAATAACTATGCGAAAACCTCCGAAGTGGACGACGTGACCTAGCCACAATGCTTCAGCAGGTGTTTACGACAATGAAGCTTGAATATGAGATAAACACAATTCAGTGAACTTTACTGTTGTTTTTTTTCACTCACACTGCAGTCCCTGATGGTGGCAAAAAAGATTGACAGGTGTTAGGTCCTAAGCTCTCATCCACCTTGGCACTGACGGAGCGTACTCGTGAACGAAACTTTTGCGTTCAGCAGCATAAGCTGTCAATGGAACTGTGACAACATTCTAACCTTTCGCATCAAAACATACATGGCTATGCAAATCATGGGCCAATGGTACGTAGAGCTACAACCGTTCAGAAGTCAATGGTTTACCACCTTTTCCTTTTGCCCCCTTGTTGCTACCATCTTGCCTCTCCGTGGTTGACCAGTCCTCTAAGCGAGAGAACAAGAGCGCGCCTTCTAGTCCTTCTATTTCTATGGTTTTGATTGACTAAACCAGGGGTGTCAAACTCACTTTGGCCCAGTGGCTACACAAGGCGTACTTATTTCAGGGATGCAGGAGGTTCAATCTTAAATGCCAGCTGATACAGGTGAGAAAAAGTGTTCAACACTCCTTCAAGTGCCAACTATTTTCTGGCAACTTTAAAAGATAATGTGGCTTGATTACAATAAGAATACAATATAATTAAGACAATTTACAGAGGTTTTGGTGCTAGTAGCCCCCCTCCACATACCCATCAGACATACAAAATCACGCTTATCAATCTATTTCTTGAAGTGAATATGTAACTGACTTTTCTTCAAAGAGTATTTTTGCTATAATACTCTGTATACTGTGCGATTCCTTTTTACAGAACCATCAAAATTGCTCTTAGAAACTATGTTTCTTAAGGAGATGTTGATTAATGTGATAGCAATTAAGGATTTCTAAGGATGTCGTCTATGGAGATTTTCTTTCTTTACAGATTGTAAGGACATGAAGTAACTCTAGAATATTTGACAACCCCATGCAGAACTGTGGAGAATCTTGATTCAAAACGTAAAGTTGTTTAACCCCCTGATTTTGATAGACCGGAACACAATGCTTAAAGTGCTATTGATATTTTGTGGCAGATTGAAATAAATACTATTGTTTTGCTTTGCTAGAGGATGAGAGCAAGCATTATCGTATAACCACATTCATATTGTTGATTTCGGATATGTATTTGGGATTACAGTATGTGTGTTCATGTGGAGTTATTCATTGGAGCTTGGCTTGGGGCTTAAGCCATGTTCTCCACTTCAAGACGTTTATTCAATGATACATTCAAACATATATTAGGTACTGGAATTGCTACTTTCCATGAAAATAATCATCTCTCGGCATATGCTCACAATAGTCATTTTTCTTATGCTTTATTTACAATTGACTTCAAGGATCCTTGCAATTTTTCAGCCCTGTATCGGCTTACATTTGGAAGGGGCCCTAAGTATGCTTAAGTGCGGATTGTGACTTATTTCATGGATGTCCCATTCTATAACTTTCAGGAATAATGCAGTAAAGGTTGATATAGCATTCTGACAGATGTTTTATTTTTCCCAATTGACATCTGGACAGGGTCAAAGGTCAAAGTTTTGATAAAGCATTTTAACATTCAAGCTTTATTATTTTGCATCTTTTGATGCAAGAAATGGAATCTCCACAAAAAGAGCTTTCAAATGAAACAAATTACATGATGATAGGACAAGTATAGCCTGAGTTAGCAAGTATGGGGACAAAGCGGGTGGTGGCAAAGGCCAAAACTTTGACTGGGCATAACTTTGGCCCATGTCCCATGAGGACACTCAAAGTTTTCTTGAGTGTTTAACGTATCAATTTCATGCAGGCATAAAATTTTCAAGGAAATCTATGGCATTTGTGTCCAAGGCTTGGTCCCACTTGACATGGAATGACTCTGTTACGGCTGTTAGTAAAGCAGGTGAAATTGCTGGAATTATCCTTATCAACCCTGCCATTCATAATTCGATAACCAGCGGCCTTCCAGAAGTCAATAAAAGCAGGTCCGTTAGCATTAATGGGAAAGGTGTCTTTACTTACTCTTTTATCTAGATGTTGATCTGGCAAGTAAGTATCATCAAGTGGCAAATAGTCATCCACTTCGTCATGTTCAACAACATCATTGACGTCATTCATTCTAGTATTTAAGTTGCCACATAATAGAACCCACCCTTTTCATTCATAAGTAGCACATTCTGATTGGAGAGTCTCAAATGACAGAGCTAGCCCTGTTCTCAATAAAGTTGAACTGTTTGAGGGAATATAAATAAAACAGATGAATAAATCTTGTTCCCAACCAACTCCATTTTGATAAGTCTGCACCAGAAATGGTAACTATCAGAAAGAACAATTGAAACATATTTAAGAATTTAATTGAGTACTAGGAGGGATAGACCCCCAGAAGGTCTGCCCCTCAAACAATTCTTACATCCTGGCTCGTGACATTCAAACAAATTATTAGTAAAGTTAAATGATGATATGTCAATAGGATCTCTCCAAGTTTCAGAAAAGCAAATTAAATCATTGCATTCTAAATTCTGTTCAGAAATTCACAGCCTGCCTGTCTTAAAGTTTGAACTTTTGGATGTCTAAATTTGTTAAAATTCCACACTGAGAGATTTAGGTAATTTTGAATAGGTAGGCAGAGGTTTGGTGTTGGGTTGCAATAAAAGTCTTTAGCTACACTACTTGAGTTTTGGTCGTTAATGGTAGCCTTTCCATCTCGGCCAAAACCCTAGTGCATTGAATTAACTAAGTCATGATAATCAGCATAGGACCTGATCTTGAAGGTGCAGGGGTTATTAATATATCTAAACTTAATTTTGCCATCAATGGTCCATACGCTGTTGACATTAAGAAATCTCCTATTCGAACTTACCTCATTAAAAATATGGGTAATACCAGGAGCCAGATCTTCATTTATTGTTATATGCGTCGGCTTCTTTTTGTACCTCATAACAAGTTCCTTGGATTTGTGGCTTACAAATGTGACCAAAATCGACCTTGGATTGCTATTCTCACGACGCCCAACTTGATACACAAGTTCAATTTCGGAACGGTCCACATCCAAATCAACTTCTTTCTTAAAAGTGTCCAACGTTATCTTTTCAGTGCCTTCTCCCATCTCCTCCAAGACTCCTCTAATTCTAATTGAATGTGTCCTCGACTATTGTTCATGGTGATCTATCAAAAATTGTAAATCCTTACCATCATCAAAATGTAAGCTAATATCATTAGACATAGCCTTTACTTTTGACTCTAAATCCGACTGCTTTCTTTTCAGATTCGTAATATCACCTTAAACCTCTCAATGTCTTCCTCAATCATAGATAACAACAGAGCCAGCATTTTATTTTGATTGTCAAGAATACACTCTTGGCTGCATTCAATTTTCTTTTCAAGCCTCATGAGAATCTCAGAAGAATCTTGAGTTTCATCAGTCTTTGTGGACTTATTATTCTTCTGTTGATTTGTTGCTCTGGGGTTTAATTCCACATCTCCACTAAGCAGCAATGTGAAGACCAGATCCATACCTACAAGTCCACCAGAATAGCAGAATAGGCCACTCTTCGACAAGATTGCTTATGTGCCGGTTTCGAAAAATTTGCCTTCCTCCATGCACTACCTACTAGAGCTCTCCTTTGAAAATCACCATTTGGAATCCTATATTTATAAACCACCTTCCAATTTAAATGATCTTTGGACTTCACGTCCAAACACTCCACGATCACACTAACAACAAGTATGAGAGCAAAGAAAACATGTGCTGTCACCTCCATCTTGGCTATCACCTTGGTATTGTACATCGGCATCAGGGTTCACTACTAAAGACTCGGTCTCCTCGCACTGTTCTGAGGCCTTCTCTGCTCTCTCCTCTCCAGTCCATCTAACATAATCTACTTGAATGGGTGTTGTCTTTGAGAGCAGCAGGTCATGGGTTATCCCCTGGAGCTCTATCAACAGCTTATGAACATTCCTATCAAGCAAATCCACACCTAGGGGGCCACTTGGTAGCGATGGTTCTGGTGTGGCTGGATCTACAAATGATGTATGGGGACAAGAATACCTCCTGTCCCAAGTATTTTGCCACATGGTCGACCCTGAGGCAACAATAGCATATGGGTTGCCTGTCTTCACACCTGTAGATATTCATGTGGTTGAGGAAAGGGTTTCTTGCTTGATCCTCTGCTTCCTTCACTCTTTCCCCCATAGCAACAATAGCAGTGTACACAAGATCCAGAACACCTTTTAAGTCCATTGTCTCAATGTGAAGAGTGAGTATGTCCCACGCCAGGGCATCAACGTAAAATAACACGATTTTATTGGATTATTAATATAAAGAATAGAGCACATAACAAGTCACACAAAGAGTCTTATCTTTACTCCTTTTATATGAACTCTTGATACGGTAACAACTTTCCAACACACTTGATACGCTAATGACAAATTCCCAGAACAGCAACACGACAACTCTAAACGTGACCAACAGCTTTGACTGAAACTCCAGGCGACAACTGCTAATGAGGACTTCACATAACAACTGACTACACAGAACATTACATGCTTTATTTATATTAATACACAAGATGTAACAAAACAATTATAACATATGATGGACTAAGGGGGCAATGTGATGGCATGGTAGCACAACAACAAATAACAGTATACTACGATTAGACAATACATCACAGACGAGTAAAGCAACATGATGACATTAACTGTGGGGAGATGAATGATACAAGACTACAAAAGACAGAACCAAGGGGAACATAGAACCAACGTTACTTAACATGAGGAAATCAAAGACAAAAATAAAACTGTTGCTATAATGTACTGATTGTCCTGATTGTACAGAAGGACTGTTTAGCATTCTCTGTCACTTTAACAGAATCACTTGAGTCCTCCTCTGGCATCTCATATTGTGATTCGAAGTCTTGATAATTAACCTGAGTACCTTTCTGACACATACTTGTGGACAAGCAACACTGTGTGGACTTATTCTCCTAAACAGAAGATACCTGAGTACTTGTAGTAGTGTAACAAATAATGCAAAGTTAAGTTTGAAATATAGCTATTGTTCACTGTGTGTGGATCTCCTAAAATATATATAAAATTTTCATTGAAAAGTCTGTTGGTACTACAGAACCGCTATGAATCTGGAATATCTTTTATTTATTTGCAAGTGATAACTTGCAAGCCATTGACCTCAGCTCATACATTGTAATGCCATAAAAAATTGCAGCAGCCTTCAGGATATATTCAGCAAGTTCAATTTCCAACACATCATTCACTACTCTTCTTGATTGTTTATGTCCAAAGTTGCCATGAAATATGCTTTCTTTTTCCCTTACTACCTTCATATAAAGGGCCAAAGTGCGATAATGAACATCAATCAACTGCAAAGCTTTGCGAATGCTCATTCCAACTTTGATAGCATGAACAGCAGCTTAAAAGTTGTCCTTGGAAGTTCTAGCTCAAATTGCTTTCCTTAGGTAATTCCGCACTATCTAAAAAGTGTAAAAGAGGTAAATTTATGTGCACCAATGTGAAAACTGTTGATAGAAATAGTCTAAGTGAAAAAGTAGCCAAAAAATAGATTCATTGATATGAAGGCATGTTTTCACAGCTGGTTCAGTTTTGAGACAACTGGCCCTGAACCAAACTTTATACAAATAGGCCTAATTTCTCAAATATGAGTCAAACGAATATCAAGGGAAGTCAACTCCGAGTTAAAAATAATGCAAATGGATAATGAAAACAAGTAAATAGTTGTCACAGAGCATTGTATGCAAATGCTACTGCCATTTTCCAAAGGACCACATTTGCATTCAGGGTCAGCAAGAACAGCTAGATGCAAGATACAGGAAACATAAAAACACAATAGGAGTAAAGATAATAGAGCATGACCACTGTTTGGCTGCCCGTCTTACAGGTGGTAGTTACAATGTGAGCATTGAACTATATATATATATATATATATATATATATATATATATATATATATATATATATATATATATATATATATATATATATATATATATATATATATATATATATATATATATATATATATATATATATATATATATATATATATATATATATGAAAGACTGGGAAGAGAGCTCTATTGTTCTGAACTGTGTCCATAAATGATTGCACAGAGCTTATAGCTGTATGTACTGCTTTTGGTGGGAAATGCTTAAACATGCCTACCATATTTTGCTCTACTATTCTCTCTTTTATTCCTGCCTCTTTAGTAGTCGTGCCTTTATTTCATTGTTTGAAAGAGTAATCCTGCCTCTGCAGTAATCCCACATGCAGGATTGCTGTATACATTATTTGTAAATAACTTTATTCACTGGCATAAATGTTTAAATTTTTGCTTTGAGCATCCAATGTTGTTTCAAATGCTGTCTACCAACTTGAAATGAAAACGTAGTATCATATCATCGGGCATGATCACAGTTACTAAAACGAACAATTTTGGTGCAATGCATTGGTTCTGTTATTTTACTGAACAATCGTGTCAGTTTGGACCTTCTTCAAATTGTACTATTTACTCTGGTTTGCCACAATCATTTCTAAGAACCACTTTTTGTGGAAATGGTATCCTCAAACTAGACTTCAAGGTATTGAGAAAAGAACCCTCCCTCTCCAATATACCCACCTCTCTAATAATCCCGCCTTTTTCCGTAAGGTTGAAATGCAAATCCCACAGTGTGACTATTAGAGAAAATACAGTATTAGCTGTGGTGGTTGTACAAACAAGCTGATATCTAATAAAAACAAGTGGAATATATCAGTGTTTAACCTTTGTGCAATGTCTTTTGTCACATGTAGGTTCAAAAGCAACAGTCTTGTGCTGCAAAATGTAAAAACCTACAAGGAATTAGACCGAAACATTAATAATAAATGTTGATGTTATGTCAGTCATTGGTTGCATACAGCAGGACTGGCATACAGCGTACAGTATACAGTCTGCTCAGGAACTTGTATTTGTCTCTAAAGTGTATTTGTTCTCTTGTATTTTTTCTCTTTTACTACTGTCATAACAAACTGACGTGATGGCTACTTTCTCTCCAGTGCCATATAGACAACTTTAATGCTCTTTATAAAATGTACTAAAACATATATGTTTCAAACCACTTGCTAACCCATCAATTTTCTTTAAATGAGAAAGAAAAACTAAAAAAGTGGCAAGCAGCCATTACATGTGGTCACAAAAATGGAAAGAGATGGGTTGCAACTTCATATAGCTTTATATGCAGTGACCATTTTGAAATAACCGACTATTTTTCCACCTGGGAGATATTCCCACTTTCAGTTGAAGCCTGAACCAGTTCCAACGATTTGTAACAGTCATCCACTGCATTTGGAACCAAAGGAAAAGCCCTTTATTCGCCCAGGAATCAAGCGGAGGCAACCAAGCCCATCTAGTTCTGCAACAAAAATCCTGCGAAGTCATAACTATGCCAGACCTCAGTGTGATTTAGGAAAGGAGAGTAACAATAATAAAAATCGGGAATTAATTAAGAACAATATGCTCATGTCCAAACATACTATGTTGCAGAGGAAAATAAAAACTCTGCAGCAAAATGTAAGACGGAGAAACAATAAGATTAAGACCCTGAGGCAGTTACTCATTGAAATTGAAAGAAAACTAATGATAGTGAGAGATGAGGCTTCATTGCAACATAATAATTGTGAAAATGTCCAGTTGTCAGTATTTACTAACACCTTACAAAACACAGGCAGACAGGAGAAGGGTAGGTGATATGATGACACAGTGAAAGACTTTGGAACACCATTATACTTCTACTCTCCAAAGCCATACAACTGTGTAAAAGGTACATCAAGTTTGCCACATCCATCAATGATTCGATGATGGTCTTCAAGTGTTCAATGTGAACCTGGCTTGTTGATGTGAAGAGGTATTCCAATCACTCTCAGAATTTACTGAAGGCTGTCCAGACAAGCAAGACTGTTGTCTGATCTTAGATGGGATGGCAATAAGAAAAGACTTCTGATATGATCCACAAACAGATCATTATGTGGAGTTTGTTAAATATGGAGCTGCTATTGTGGAGCCAGATGAGCAGCCTGTCACAGAGGCTCCTGTATTCTTGCTTACTTGTGTCCAGGGTCACTGGAAGTGCCCAATCGGTTACTTTTTGATCAATAACAGTAGTGCCAACGTACAAATGCAAATGGTAAGGATTGCATTGACAAAAGCAGCTGAGATTAGCTTGAGAGTTGATTGTGTGACATATGATGGAACAGTTACCAACATGAACATGTTTCAGCAACTTTGATACTGCAACATATGATGCTATTAAAACAACATGTAAACATCCAACAATGAATTATAATTTTTGTTCGATTTTTGATCCTTACAACATGCTCAAGCTTGCAAGGGACTCTGTTGCAGACCTTTCATACCTTGCTGACTCTAGTAGGGAGAAATTTGAATGGAAACATTTCAAAGATTTGCATGCTCTGCAAGACAAAGATGGGCTTAAAGTGGAAAATAGGTTAGGGTCAAAGCACATAAAGTACCAAAAGTAGAAAATGAATTTCTCCTTAGTAGCAGAAGCACTCGGTAGCTCAGTAGCAGATGCTTTTGAAGTCCTAAGAGATGGTCTGCATATGGATAAATTAAAATCATGTGGCCCCAAAGTCCTGTTTATACATTTCATAGACAGGGTAGTTGACATGTTACATTCAATAAATCCAATGGCACATGGGTTTCAACAGCCACTACAGTTATCAACAGAAGCTAGATGGCCAGCTGTACTTGAAAGAGCAGCTCAGTATCTCTCTCTAAACGCATCCATTGATCAGTTACTTAAATATCATAGAAGGAAACAATTTGTCATTGGTTGTGTTCCAACAATAAAGTCAACTGTAGAGCTTGCCACTTTTTTATTAGTGAGTTTCCGATCGACGACGGAGGACGTACGTGAGGTCTGGAACTAGTGCCACCGTCTTACCGTCCTAAAAGGTAGTACTTGTGATTCCGATTGACAACGGGAACGAGAAGTTGGCGCCATTTTATAAGCCTTTGAAACATGGATGGTATACTGTACCTATTGCATGATCGTGGCGACATTGACGATGAAGAGCTTCTACTTTTAGTTGGTGATAGACAGCACAATTTGCACACTGGTCTTCCCTATTTCAAATATGATAGATTCAATATTTTTGAGATGGGTGAAGACGAGTGTGAAGTTGAGTTCAGATTTAAAAAAGGTGACATTTTTAGGCTTGCAGCCGCTTTGCAGTTTCCTGAAGTCTTCCGGTGTGAGAATGGTGTGGTGGTAGACACTGTCGAAAGCCTATGTATCGCTTTAAAGAGATTTGCATATCCTTGCCGGTATGCAGACCTTATCCCTCGCTTTGGAAGGCCTGTATCCCAATTATGCATGATTACAAATCTTGTAGTAGATCATATGAACGACAGATTTGGCTACCTCCTCACTAATCTAGATCAACCGTGGCTGTCACGTCAGTGTTTAAAGTTTTTTGCAAATGCCATTAGCAATAAGGGTGCTGCTTTAGACAACTGCTGGGGCTTTATTGATGGCACAGTGAGACCAATTTGTAGGCCTAAGCAGCATCAAAGGCTTTTTTACAATGGTCACAAAAGGGTGCATGCCATAAAATTCCAGTCAGTTGTCACACCCAATGGAATTATTGCTAACCTGTATGGCCCAACTGAAGGAAGAAGGCATGACAGTGGCATACTTGCAATGTCAGGACTGTTGAACCAGTTAGCTCAGCACTCTTTCTCTCCTGAATGCCAGCCTTTGTGCATCTATGGGGACCCTGCGTATCCTCATAGAATTCATCTCCAATGCCCATTTGCAAGAAGACCTAACCTTACTGATGAAGAGCAAGCCTTTAATCAGTCTATGAGTAAGGTCCGTGTTTCTGTAGAGTGGGTCTTTGGAGACATCATAAATTATTTTAAGTTTACAGACTTTAGAAAGGATCTAAAGGTTGGCCTCAGTGCTATTGGAAAGATTTATGTTGTTTGTGCCCTACTGCAAAATGCCCTTACTTGCTTGTATGGCAATCATACGTCAGCCTTCTTTGACGTGCAGCCACCAGAACTGGAAGATTACTTCAGGTAAAAGCAGACAGCTTTTAAGGTGCCAGAGCAGCTTTTTTAAAAGTCTGCCTAGGCAGTTGTGTAGAAGCTCTTCAAACAGCTTTTTTAAAAGCTACCAAAGCTACTTAAGTTGGTTCTCTCCAATTTACACATGATATATTAGTATACTGGCTAAATTTTAATAAGTATATGGTCTCAATGTACTCATGCATTGTTTGATTATTGTGGTAAGTCATCTCTCTAATAGATTTAAGCAAGAGTATTCCTTCTATAATTGGATAGCATGTTACAAATCAGCACTAATTAATAAGCTACCACATTTAAGATGTGGAGGTACTGTTATTATTATCAATATTATAGTATCATTATTTGGCAGATTCAGTGCTCAAAGGTAAAAAACAACAAATGAGAAGCAAAAAACATGTTTCAAACTGCAATATACAAAACACAGAACCCAGCAAAATGCAGCAACATGAAAAGAAGATATTTTATATTTCCTATTCAATTTCAACAGAGAAACTTCATTTCAAAAGGAAAAGTGTCATAGGGTAGTGACTAATATTTCAGGTATGTTGATAGTGAAAGTTGGGAATGTGTGAACAATAAAAGAGAATTTGGTCTAAAAATGAGGAGGCAAATAATACTTAACAGCCTATCTTTTACTTCTTTTCAAGGCTTTTTTGGTATAGGGACAGGAGTAATTTGTTTTGCTGCTGTACCTCCTCCAAAATAGCCTGTTGCTGATGCAGTTGCTGCTTCAAGACAAAAATTAAATCATTCTCTCTTTTCAACCTGGCCTCCAATTCTCTCTCTCTCATACATAGCTCTCTCTTTCATATTCTGCTCTCTTTCTTTCATTTTTCTTTCTGCTTCTTCCCTCATTTCCCTCAAATTGATCTCCCTATTCCTAAACTCCATTTCCTCCTCTTTCAGCTGATCATCATGCTCTCTTCTTTCCTTTAAGTACTCTATTGCTTCTGTTCCACACCTTCTTTTCCTACCCTCTCTATCCACACCCTCTCCTGCCCTTGTCTCTGCTAGTCTCTCCATTGCTCTCTTCCTAACTGATGCTGCAGTGGTCTTTTCTCTTTCTAACTCCTTTCTCCTTTCTCCAGCTTCCCATAGCTCCTCATTCATGAGCTGTACTATTTCTTCAAGGGCCTGGTCCAGCTCATCTGGCTCATCAGGGCAAATGCCACTAGCTCTCTCTTCACTTGCCTTTTTTTTCCTAAAATTTTTTTCTAGTTTTGTAAAGCGATCCCTCACTCCTCTCATATCAACAAGGAAGTGTGGGCGCTCTACATCATTCAAGTTTTGGGCAATTTTCTCCCAACAGCGTCCCCTATCTCTTGTCCCATGCTTGAAGCGGAAGGGCTGTACCAGCAGGATCTCCCTACACAACATAATGTCATGTTCCTTGGTCCATGTCATTTTGCACCTTTGGACAAGGTTTTCGTTTAGCACATAGCCAGCACAGAGGGAAAAGCATATGGTACCAATAGTGCTTAAAAGCTTGTAATACTATGAATATATGAATGTATATACAAATAGATATAAATGATACATTGCACACCTACCAATTACTATAAAGAAAGCATAGCAAATTTATATTTATTAAGCTAACATTTAGTCGACCAGTGATATTATCCCTCCTCCATAGACAATTGCTTAAAACGCCATACTATGTCTTATAGATATAAAAGCATTGACTACCATAACATCTAATTAATGTGCTAAAGTTAAATAGCTATATGTATAGTCCTCAAAGAGAATAAACACTACGAACACTGTCTGAAAATCCATTGACTTTGAGGCCATTTTCTTCCCTTCACAATACAACACTGAAATGTGAAAATAACGTAAGTTCTTTTACTGTTTATATGATGATGAGGTAAAACGAAGATGGGTTTAACCGATAAAGCTTTAAAAGAAACAATCAAGCTAAAAATAGAGTGAGTATTACCTTGTTAACTTTACCGTTCTAACGAGGACGTCAAAATTTGCAAGATGAGTTTTAAAACCCAACATGCAACAAACACGGGGGTATGCCAAGTTGCGTAATCTTGCTAGTTCCAGGCCCTGGACGTTCTAAACACTGTTCCCGTCGTCGATCGGAAACTCTCTATTGAAGCGAGAAGACAATCCATTTAAGAATGTATTAACTAACAAATCTCCCAGGATCATATAGAGCTGCTATTTTCTTGCACCTGATGCAAGGTTGGATAGAACAACAACCCAAATGTACTGCTGCTGGAATATGCATTGTGTAAGCTTCTATTGAGAAATAAGAGAACTGCATCACTAAATGCTCATTTCCAGGTATTTGAACAAAACACACTTATTGCAGTTTTCAAGAACTCTGCCTTTAGTGCAGAAAGGGCTTAACAGAAGTGTGAAATCCAGTCAGAACCAGAAATGAGCATTTGTCAACCCCCCCCCCACGTGACAATGACATACCCATCCCTAATTGCTTAAGGGCATTGCAAACGTATGCGACAAGCAACAGGTTTCGAGCAAGGCAACAAAACACAAGAGACAAGTGACAGCCGCTTGCTCGCACATGTGAGCGACAGCTGGCGAAATACACTTTTCTTTTCTACGTTTGAGGTACACAAAATGGCTACGTCGAGAGACTTTTTTGAAAGCGAGCTGTCTTCAGACGAGGAAGTAGAACTGGGAGCACTATTAGCAGCTACAGCTATTATAGTTAGTAAGCGCAAGAGGCGAACAGAATGGACAAAAGATTGGTTGAGGGAAAGAAAGACATTTGGTGCATACTCGACACTCTTGAGAGAGTTGCTACTCAAAGATGACCGGGAGGCAAGGTGTTTTCTCTGAATGTCGTATGACAATGTTCAGTTTTTGCTGGCACGAGTGTGACCGTTAATAGAGAAGAAGGATACCTGGATGAGAAAAGCTATTCCTGCAGGCGAAAGGCTCGCTATCACATTGCGCTATCTTGGGTCAGGTAAGTCTTCTTCCATTTAGTTGTATCTTTATTTATTCCCAGAGTCAAAAGTATTTTGTCCTGAGGAGCAATTACTGAAAAAACTCTCGTAGGAAGTTTTTAAGTTCTCAGAAAATCTAAAAATCTCTAAGTTCTTCAAAAAATCAAAAGAATTTACAATATATTTCAAAAATCCACAACACCTTTAAAATCCCAAAAATCTGTGGGATATATGAACTCTTTCGAATATTCGAAAAATCTAGATCTAACAGAGTTTCCTCTGACAGATTGGGCTCTTCTCTTACCCCGCCTGACTTTCCCTGACTCCCTAGCTTATCCTCAGTTATGTGTGCACTGATGTTGCATATTACTATTATACCTACATACATACATACATACATACATACAAACAAACATATATATATATATATATATATATATATATATATATATATATATATATATATATATATATATATATATATATATATATATATATATATATATATATATATATATATATATATATATATATATATATATATATTTATGTATATATATATATATATATATATATTTATGTATATATATATATATATATATATATATATATATTTATATATATATATATATATATATATATATATATATATACATATATATATATATATATATATATATATATATATATATATATATATATATATATATATCTATATATATATCTATATATATCTATATATATATATGTATGTATCTATGTATGTATGTATGTATGTATGTTTGTATAGTGACAATTTAAGGAGCCTCATTGCTTTCAATTTTCTCTGATATTTATGTTTTTACCACAGGAAATTCTTTTTCGGACCTCAAGCTTTTGTTTCGTGTGTCTGATAACACCATCCATAAGATTGTGCTAGAGACCTGCAAGACTATATATGAAGTATTGAAACAGCAATATCTGCCTGTAAGTTTTTGACATACTGAGATATGCTTACTATTCATGAAATAACATATTCCCTACTAACACATCAACAACACTGTCAGATCATTGCAGCATATCTCACTTGCCAATGATATTACATACAAGTGTAAGTGGTAGCAGTAGTATTAGATATAGAAATTCTATTTGTAAAGCTAGGACAGTATCAAAACAGTGTTTCACCTTAGAAGTCAATGACAAAGCTTATTGCAGCACAGAATACCAAACAGTTTAAGCATAATATGGAACAAAACCTATTTCAATATAACAATATAAATTACAAAACTAGAAATAGTAATGCACAAGTTATTACAACAGCATTCAGTGAACAGTACAATTCAAAAGAAATTACAATACGCAAACTAATCAAGTAGAAACAGTGCATTAATAATATCTTCTATTCATGGTCACTTTCATCTTCATCCAACTCTGAAAGAATAGCCTGTATTCTATTTCTGGCTATTCTTTGTTTAATTCTTGGCAATTGGTCTACTTGTGCAGCAACATATATGCAAAAGTTTTCATTGGCTAATGTCTCCTTGACACTACTGGCACGTTTGGCAATACTTTCAAGGAGTGAGACAGCCTTTGAAGCAGGATCCTCTAACTTTCTTTTTTTAGGTGTCCTACTTGGGGGAGGGGAATGGGGCCCATCTGCAATACCCTGTGGGTTTAATGATTGGAGAGAGTTGTGCATATTCCCATTATCCTCTAGATGTGAAGGACCAGGCAAAACAACAAATTCACCAACTGTGCTCTCTTCCTCTATATCCTCATTCACATTCAGTGACCATTGCTGACTTGTTTCAGTTGATTCCTGCATGCAGAAAGGATGCATATGACATTTATTGCTGGAATGCTCTATAAATTGTATGACAATTTTTTTACAGGTAACATCAACTGCTGAGCAATGGAAAAGGGTGGCTGAAGAGTTTCAGACAAAGTGGAACCTTCCAAAGTGCATTGGTGCCATAGATGGCAAGCACATTCAAATCAAAGGACCCAACCAAGGCTCAGAATACTATAACTACCTAGGCTATCAAAGCATCATTTTGTTGGCGATGGTTGATGCAAATTATTGCATCACATATTTTGATGTAGGCACACATGGTAGGGCTGGTGATGCATCAGTTTTTAGGGAATCAACGTTATATAGAGGTCTAGAAAGGAATGAATTAGGGATACCTGATCCAAGGCCACTACCTTCAAGTAGTGACCCTCTCCCATTCTTCATTGTTGGTGATGATGTGTTCCCCCTAAAGCCATATCTTCTCAAGCCATACCCAGCAAAGAGAATGGGAGATATGACTTCAAATGGAGCAGGAAAGGAGAAAAGAAAGAATATTTAACTATCGCCTATCAAGGGCTAGGCAAATATCTGAAAATGTCTTTGGGAGTCTGACAGCTAGGTTTGGTGTATTCAGAACAGCAATACATCTGTCACCAGACAAAGTTGTCATAATAACAAAGGCATGCCTTGCCCTTCACACTTTTTGTCAAAGGCACAGAGATAAACATTTTGTTCCTCTTTCTCTTGTTGATCAAGAGGACCCAGTATCTGATGAAATGGTACAGACATGTTACAGAAAGAGAACGTTCAACTCAGCAGAACCTTTGATCTTTCAAACCAAGGTGAAGCATATTATATCTTGGGTGATATGAATCAAGTGAGATCATTCAACAGGAACTATTGTTTTATTTCAACCAATGTATATTGAGAATATTCTACAGAGATTTGAAATGGAACAATGCCATCCAGATAAAATACCTCTTGAGCCAGGAATGAAAGTTTCACAATTAGCTCCAGATTAAAAATATGTTGACAAAAATATTTATTGAGAAATCATTGGCTTTTTAATGTATACCATGGCAAGCATGTGACTGCTGTATCATTATCGAGTCAATACATGTTACATCCTGGAAAGCAGCATTGGATTGGTAACCAAAGAGCTTTAAAACTAGCATAGAATTCAAAATATAATGAATGCTCTTAGCATATTGAGATTCGTAATTTGTTCTGCCATGAATGACTTTTGGTAGGAGATATTTCTGTCAGGTAGTATACAACTTCAAAAATGCTGGCAGACATAATGACTAAAGCTGTGCCCTATCCATTTCTTCATAAAATAGGAATAAACCTTAGAATTGTTACTATTTTGAGTTAGCAGATATTGCTCATGGGTGGCTGTTACAATGCAGCACATTGACTTTATGAGCATTATTAGCTCTGTCTGTATAAGTTGTTATTGTTATTGAACTGAGGAGTATGATCTCATGTGTTTGTGTTCTGTGATATGACTCACGTTTTGTTTGGTTTGATAAACTTGTTCTTTTGTAATGATTGGAATATTGGTTGATATTATATTGGCTATTCTGTAACCGATGTTTCATATATGAGTTTTTCCTTCTATTCCAAACACAGTTTAATGTAAGAGAAGTACCTATCACATCTCTTCCCTGACACAGGACAGGCCTGGTGCTGTTTAATGCACTGGTATTTTTTGTCCAAGAAACAAAGCCCCAGTATAGGCCCCTAGTTAGCTACTGTGATCTGTTTGCACTATTCCTAGTAATCGTGGGTGCCTGATGGACATCCCACCACTACTTATTGTTTTGAACATTTTCCACCAGGTACTTTGGCTTGCAAGTAAACAGTATAGTAAGAAAAGCACACTGATCACATGTTTTGGGTGATTCAGGCTTTTTGTTCTGTGGGTTTGGTAATATTACTGCAATACACATTTCTGATAAGAAACCATAGATTTTTCTACAACATCTGTCATCATTTGTCAACCCCCTGACTTAGTCCAACCCCCTGCTACTTAGGCTTTGATTATTTTCCCAGCCCCCCCAACTATTCACCCCCCTGTCTATTAGGCAACCAAGAGTATCAGATTTAGGTACACAAGGCCCAATCACACAGTGTCATGTGTTGTTTTGAAAGATGTCAATCATGCAAAATCTCAACAAAGATTTTGTGAAGCTAAACTTTCATTTCACAGTGTCATGCCAAAACAAAAAACTGCAGTGAGCAAAGTCTCTTGAATGCTATTTACTCAACTAACTGTTGTGCCTCAAACATGACTTCAGACAAAAGTGAACTTTTTTATTTTGATATTGGAAGTATCTATTTAACTGTAGATAAAATGTCTGATAGCCAAAAATATAATTCAATTAAGAATGTTTGGACACCTGATTCCAAGTTTACATTTCCAAGTCATTCAGTTTTTGGAAACAAATATAGGTCTATGCTGAACTGGCTTCCCAAGGTCCCATGGGTAGCATACTCTAAGAAGATGGAGAGTGCTGTTTGTCTTTCCTGTGCACTTTAGTAAAAATGCAATGGACAAAATGATTAAGAAATTAATGACTTACTTAAAGGTCCTTCCTCTGATTGGTCATGTGCCTTAAGGGTATTCCATGACCAGGATGATAAAAGTCAGATGTTCATAGAACTTTAATCCTTTCAATGCAAAACTTTGCCTTGTTATGGAGAACAAAGTACAGCCTGTCAACAAAATGCACTGTGTTGCTTTTGACAGGACAGTGTCTGGGAACAGGGAGAAACTAGAGCCCATTGTGAAAAGTGCAATATTGTGTAGGAGGCAGAGCATATCACTTTGAGATCATAGGGTGACTCTTGACATTATGACTCCAAAGACTATGGCACCTTCTAGGCACTCCTGGATATCAGAGTAGACAGTGGGGATACAGTATTGGAAGAACATTTTCAACAAATCTCCAAAAACTGCTACATACTGCTCAAAGACCTCTCAGAATGAAGTACGTGAATGCTGCTCCAACATGATACATGAACAAATCACAGCCACTGTTAGATCATGAAAATCTTTTTCAGTGTTAGCTGATAAGGTGACAGATAGTTGCAGAAAACAGCAGATGCCTTTAGTGTTATGCTATGTCAAAAAGAACAAGGAACTTTAAGAAAGATCTACTACATTTATTCATTGTGATAGTGGTATCTCAGGCAAAGCTTTGAATGACAAGTTAATACCGTGTATCACCAAGGAGTTGTCACTGGATAACAATACTTGTAGGGGACAATGGTATGATGAAGCAGCAAACAAGGCAGGCCAGTAATGTGGCTTGGCAACCAGAACTCAGCAGATAAATCCTGTAGCTCTTTACACAAACTGTGCCTCCCATAGGCTTACTCTTTGTGTAGCTGCTGCTTGTCAAATTCAAAGTGTTGACACATGATGAGTAGTGTGGCAAAAGTGGATATTTTTCAGATTACAGAGGCAGATGCGTCTTGAGAAGATGATGCAGACATACACTCCTTCAGGCAGTCATAGTGGCTCATAGATATTTGTTGACCAAGGTGGGTTCCTATGTATTGCTGGACTAGACAGATTCTTAGAGATGTACATTCCACTCTGAAGGTCATTCTATTATGAAATAAAATGATGATGATTCATGGAATTGTTCTTCCTCTGATGCTTACGGTACTGTTATTCTATTACAAATCTTTACTTTTCTTTTTACTTTTGTTATTATGAAGAAATGCATTGATATACAAGATCTGCAACTGCCCAGCCGCAGGGAACACATATAGACATACTAAAAGCTATCATTGAAGCAGGTATGATGTTGAACTCATGTTACAGTCTAAGACATTTCCTTGATGTCTATCATAATATTTGATTTAAAAAGGCATGCAGCATCACTGACAAGGTATATTCAACAATAAAGCACCCAAGAATCTGTGAGAACAAAAGACAAAAGAGCAATCCAATCCAGCTAAAGATACAGAACAGTATATTAAAGTCAATATTTCCAGTCAGATACTTGACCACCCAAATCAGGAGGTATCCAGTCAATTCTCTGATAGGACTTGTATGGCTGTTGTAGGGCTCTCTATAATCCCAACTATCATGGCTAGTGAGTATGCCTCAATGAGGCAAGTCCACCTCAAAAATACCTAAAACAATGCCTGAAATGACTTGTACTGCTATGTTCTCAAAAGCAAAGCATAGGGAAGTTGTTGTACCTGCTTCTCATGCAGATCTAACTAACCCTTCTGACTTTTCAATAGCAAATGTGCCTCAAATATGTAGTGGAGACTTACAGACTATGGGAATTCATCATGTTGATACAGATTGGAAGTAGAACTTTTAAGAAGTCTGCAGCCACTATTCTTGGGATTTGCCAGATTTGTCAACTGTAACATATGGAGATGATAAGTGGAATCCCTCTGGAAAGAAAAACCAACAGGACTCCTTCCATCCAATATTGCTGATAAATTGAAACAAACAAACCCAGTGGCATTCCCAAACGTTTTCACTGCATTAACCATTCCTGCTGTGTTACCAGTTACTACCCATACCTGTGAAGGTTCCTCTGTGCGCCTCATTATGACTTATCTGCACAGTACCATGACACAAAACAGACTTACTGGGTTTGCATTCTTATATACTCAGAAGGATATTTACGTTGATGTAAACTGTGTTGGTGATTACTGTTATGCTTGAAAATATTTTGCAGTCAGATGGGTCCATTCAAGGCAGTGATGAAATGGTGCACTGTGAATTATATTACTTTATAACATATTACACCATTTTGCAGAACCAAGCACTAGCTCTAGCAGTGGCATATATAATAGTTCATTTCTGACACACAGACACTTGTTCCAACAGAGGCTCATACTTGGTTTTGTTTTGTTTGTATGCTCATAATCAATGTACAATACAAAATACTGCAAGCATGGGAGTATGGACCTACATAACAACCCTGAGGAATGTAGCAGATGCACTTCTGTCTCTTTATAAACAACTCTAAAAATAAACAACTGCCGAAAAATTGGCTCATAAAGTAAACAACTGCTAAACAACTTCAATGGGGTGATTTTGTGGCAATAAAAGTAAACTTTTTAGACATTATGTGAAAGGTGTGATTCATATCTTATTCTTATTAAACCTATAACATATACGAAGATAAAATGAATAAAAGACTTGATAAAAATGGTTACAGTACATGTATGGCATTCTTCCTTAAAACAGTTCAGAACACTTCATTCACAAACACATGAAAGATTACTAATCAACTGTGTTAGCTGTATTAAAAATAAAAACATTTTACAAAATTTAGACACAAAGGTAAACAGCCAACCGAATTTAGGTTAAAATTAAAGCAACTGCTAAACAACATGTCGGGCAATTTTTATTGTTGAGCTAAACAACCTTTGGGGAGAATTGAAAATTTTTGGTGGTTTATACAAAAATGCTTAACTTAACTTGAAGTCAGTCTCAAAATGGGTGTCGGCCAAAACCGCAGAGATAGGAATATAAGACCACTAGAGTGATAATGAGGCTTGCGCGAGTGAAGCACCCCAGCACCATATTATTGGAGGTAGGTTTTGTGAAAGTTTCTCCTGTTCTACGTTCATACTCCCGGCAACTCTTTGGTGTGCACTTTACAGTCAGACAATCATTTAGCAATTTCTGAGTATGGCAATACCATATTGCATCTGAAAACCGTACTTACAGACAAACATAAAGTGTAAAACACATATAAAATTGTTCAAAAGACATATAAACTACTATTATTTTCCAAAAGTGGCGATTTTAGATCTCAGAAGAGTGCTTATGAAGGGCCAGACCAACTTCCCCATCTGTAACGTACCTTCAACAAAATGGTTCATCAGGTGCTTCAACCTCGTACTTGTCAATCAATAGGAGTGCACACTCTAGTGTTCTAATATTCCTATCGCTATGGGCAAAACAGAGTAAAGACTTTGTACGATTGGTTATGCATGAGTAATGCATAGCCTTAGGTTGGTTTGTGAGCCTGATATGACTCCCTGTTTGAAACAGACTTCTGTCACAACCATATAAAGGAAAGAAAATACAAATCTATAGATGAACAATGTCTCAAGATGAGAGAGATTTATTGTTCATGAAGAGGAGTGGGGCAATCTATTAACAGCATTGTAATGCATGAATGTACGTTAGGGCTGCATTACTACTTTGCAAATTTGCACAAATTGATAGCCTCTAATCTTCATACAGAAGAACATTTCATTTGAAAGGTTTGATAGGCCTTTTGTAAGCAATGTAGCAGTGACATTGCCAAGAAGACCATGTCTGTACATCATACAAATGGCAGGACAGCAAAAAGTGTTACATATCCTCTGAACTACTGAAAAATTTCACACTCCAATGCAAAAATACTACCAGTACAACTATTGTTCAATAGAGTAGTAAAAGGAAAACTACCTATGCTACCTGCAAATAAATACCCAGTTAACAGACACAATGGAGCCAAGATTAATAATGAGAAGTCTAAAGACCAATCAAAACATTATGCTGACGCTAAAAGGAGAGTAAAAGAAAGTGAAATAAACATTGGTGATAAAGTAATTTGCAGACAAAAGAAGTTGAGCAAGTTTTCATCAATGTTTGATATTCCCTGATACACTGTGCTATGCACAAAAGGATCACACAATGTGGCAAAAAAGGGGAGATCGATATCTGACCAAACACTCCTCATTTTCTGTAAAAAGGTGACCTGAAACACAGACACAAGTACGTCTGATGACAGTATGGACGATGAGGATAATGATGAATACCGTACAATGATAATGTCAATATACAGATTCCTGGGAGATTGTCAAAGATTGTCAAGAGGCCAAAGACCAACTATGCATTTTGGAGATCCAATTGATTCTTCTGTAGTTCACTGAAAGGACAGCTTTTTATTAGTTTTTTAAGATAAGAGTGATGTTATGTTTTAGTACTGCAAATGAAAGTACGAACAATAAAAAATCAAGGACACTTTGGACATTCGTGAGTTAGTTAGTAGGGAAGGTATAGGGGATGTTAACCCTAGTTAGAAAAATCTTACCGTAAGAAAAATCTTACCGTAAGAAAAACCCTACTGTAAGAAAAATCTTACTGTAAGAAATTCTTTACCGTAAGAAAAATCTTACTGTAAGAAATTCTTTACCAAAGAAAAATCTTACTCCGGTAAGAAAAATCTTACCGTAAGACATTCTTTACCGTAAGAAATTCTTCATATTCCACATCTATAAATTGAGTGAATCGACATCATGTTTTCAATCCTAGCTTTGAATCAAGAAGTAAAGTCAGCTTTGAATCAAGAAAAGATGGAGAATATGCCAGCAAATTATGCAGTTGTAACAACAGACACTGAAAGTCTAACCATACACAATGAAAGCAAGGATATTGCTCGGATGACTGCCAACATGAATACTTGGAAATTACCAAAGAAGTGCCTTCACAATTTTCTGAACATCTTGGATTCACATGTTTATTTGAAGACTGATAACGCTGATGGTTTTGAAAAAGTCTACATCAATCCTAATAACAAGGTTGATGATGTTCTGCTGATCAGCGAATATGTCGAGTTTTCCAAACTTATAGAACCATTCATGAAGACAGTTACCAAGAAGAAATATGAGGGAGGAAAAAGAAAGAAATTCATTTGTCTATTCAATGTTAAAAAGATGGAATGAAGCCAAAGAGTATTATTCATGCAGAGTTTTAGCTGTCTCAACTGAGGGTAGTACAGAATGGAATCTTCTATTTGATTTCCGCAAGTTATATGAGATGGATGATGGTGTGGTGAGACTGACAAGACGTGGAATCACACTATCAGAAAAGTTATCGAGAGAAGTCATTTCTAATATCAAGAAGCTGAAAGAAATTATTACCAATTTCCCAAAGTCTGTGAAAAGAAAATCGCAAGATGATCATGATAACACACCTGCTAAGAAACAGTGTAAAGAATCGTATCAAGAATACAAAAACTTGTATTTGAAAATTAAGAACCTGATTAATGAATTTGATTTTTAGTGTTTTTTTCATTATTTGAAAATGGTTTATTTGTAAACATTAATGTTCATGTAAAGAAAATGTTAAGAATGTTCTATAAAAAAACCAAGCAATTCTCTATCTTCATGTCATTTCTTTTTTGAAACAACACTGCCAAGTTGATCAAATGGAAAACATGAACCGTATACAACAGTTCAGTACAAGTATTCCTTCCAAAAGAATTGAATTTGAGTATGCACCTCGTAAAGTCAAAATTCGTATGGAGAAACAAAAAACCTCAATTAGTTATCTTGGCTTAGAAAAACTACAAGAACTTATTGAGAATTATTTAGGTGATGATACAAAATGGGTCGGGCCAAAGTGTACAATCCTTGAATGGAAGACAAGAAATCGAAGAACAAATCAACGTTTACCGAAGGAAAGAGTGCAAGTCCACAATGAAGATAATGGTGATGTGTATGCTTTACTTCAACTATGGACTAACAGAACAATACCATATGAATTTAGATTGGATAGTATAACACTTCAACAATGTAAAAACTTATGTGTTAGAGAATATCTGGGGACGAAGATTGGACCCATTTGGGTGTCAGATTGTATAATAAAGATGTGATGTAAACATTTCTTTACAGTAAAACAATGTTACATTATTAAGATATAAGAGCATTTGTTTTGTAGAAAAAACAGTATCCACACTTTCTTCTTTGTCGACGGATGAATTAAGCGGTTAGTTCATATACAAAATGCATTCATACCAGACACATATTAAAAATATTGAACTAAGTGGTGAACTGAGAAGGAATATAAAGGAGTGAATAACAACAAGTCGAAACACGGAAGATCTTATATATTGTGAGAAAAGATATTGGCCTCTCAAAGATCAGATAATGTATAAACCCAAAGTCAACAGAGAGCAGGTGACATTCATTAAAGCGTTGAACTATCTACATTATTATATACCTCCACTACTTACGATTCGAAGAGGTAGCTGCATGCCGTTTGATTTAATGAAAAACATAATTAACATTCAACTTGTTGGTATGATGAACCCAACAAAGCGATTTGATGATCTTCAAGAGTTTGCTCCATTCCTACGCGTTGGCACAATGCAATACTGTTTAACATGTGGAGTTTTGTTTAACTCGCAGAATAAATGTATTTGCCTAGATGGTTTATATATTGGTGATTAAGAAATATATCCATACCGGATAATCAACTTTACTGTAAGGAAAACCTTACCGTAAAGAAAACCTTACCGTAAAGAAAATCTTACCGTGAGAAACACCTTCATTACAGTAGAGTATAAATTCTAGAGGCGCCACATTTCTAAACTATTTGTTTGAAGAATTTCACAGCAACAAGATGAACAGTGGTAAAGACTACTATTATGATGGAGGTTTCATACCTGATCTCAGTGTTGACTACAAGAAAGTGCAAGATATTATTATGTTAATATCCAGGAAACAAACATATGAAGTCAAGAGAGATCACTTTCTCAAAATGATGAAATATCTGTATGAAAATACGTACATGGAGGATGATGATATATACATGACGGATACTTACGCTGATGGAAAGATGAGACCCTACCTGGATATAATCGCTAACAATCCTTATGCTGTATGGGCCACAAAATATCGTGGTATAACTACAAAAACTATTGAACTTTTATCATCAAATTTTGAAGGTATGAAACAAAACCAATTCCAGTTACTTAGTATTAATGGTGTACGCAAAGGTGCCAACTGGGAGATCAGTTTTCATATTCAATCATATAAAGTTGGAAATAATGATGTGGTGACACAGATGAAAAGAAGACTCGAGTTATCGCATGAGGCTTCAAACGGAATTATTAGAAATGCTGGAAACCATATTTTCATGGAGTAATATGTGGGATCATGAGAAGAGTGCGGAAACAGCATTAGTAGATGAGTTATCTACAACAGCAGCACTGGATGAAGTATCTACAACAAGAGATGAGACTACTAGCAAACTCGGTATGAACAACACTATTAAAGATGATGAGAGATATCCCATGAATCAAACAATGGATGATGCCAAAGCAATGCAACTTACAATTGGTAAAGAATTCACACTAACTGATTTGATAATGCCTAAATTAGTCAACAAGAGTGCCGAATAGTGTAACGGCTGTCAAGATGTTATTGGCGCTATATATAACCTAACATATATAACCAAAGCGAAAGATATGTTATATCATCTGAAATACCTCCCACAGAATTTCAACGATATCCCACATCGAAACGATTGTTTGGTGGAAAACTCGTTACAATTCATACTCCATCATTTCACAATGGTCTGTCAAGACATTGCCGTATCTCCTATACCCTCAGATGAATGGATAGAAGCTATTTCACAGTTGAGAGAGTACGCTTTTAATCATAGTATGGATCCGAAGACATTTGCATATCCCCAAGAGATGAAAGTTGACCTCTATTCCAATACTCAAAGAAGTTGCTTACAAATATTGAACACTATTATAGCTATTTATTTTTCATAGAGGAACATATGTTATTCTTGTAGAGATAAATAAAATTTAGCGTGTTACTGTTGTAGAGAATAAAGTTTAACAGTTCTTTATAAATATAAGTTCTCTTTTTATTGCCAACCATCTATTGCTATGGAAGAGTATACAAACGAAGCTATAAATGTTAGAGATGATTACAGAATTTTGAAGTAGATAGGGTTTACAGATGAAACCGTATGTTATATCATAAATCATAGTACTGGAGATACTCACCAACCTATAGAGTACTGGGTTAACGTACATATAGAATCATTTTTCCGTGAAAAATGGGAAAAAGAGCTCCAAGATTACATTCGTAAGAGTAGTACTGAAAGAGAAGATGTTACCACTTGATCCAAACGAGTTATCAAAAATGATAGAAATGATGGCGGATGATATACGCCTGAAATTGTATCAAAGGAGGTGCAAGTTTTGCAGATCATGCAAATCAGAATATGATAAAATGCTAAAGATACTACAGGGTAGTGATAAATTTGTTGAAATGGAAAAATTAGCAGCTCAACTACCGCCAAAATATAATGAACACAACTGTTACATGGCCACTCCCATTTCTAATACGACACAAAATTTTTATGAGGTTGTGAGGACTATGTTTCGCGAAGATTATAAGGAGATAACATCAATGGAGTTAGACCATGTTTTCGAGATGTTGGATTGTTACAGAACACTCTCACCATCGTCTTGGTTTATAGAGAACCTATTTCTCTCTCCTGAGATGAAGATTAAAAATATTCCCATGGAGAAGTATATACCCTATGAGTTAAGGACTACATATTCTCTAGAGTCTCATGTTATAATCTTAAAACTACTACTAAAGGTTTTAACCAAAACTCTATAAATAGAGGTATGAGATCTACAAAAAAAATACAATATGATGATATACGATATCAGATTTAAGACCCCATTTTCATTGATATTGGCTGGAGCAAGTGGTTCAGGGAAAACGACTTGGCTGGAAAATTTTCTGACATTATTAGATAAGATAACAGATGGAGGGGAAAAATACCAAACATTGTTGTGGTTCAGTGGAAGCAACCAACCAGAACTATTCAAGAGGATTAAGAGTAGTTTTAAAGGTACTACTAGAGTTTTTGATGCAATTTATAAAGAAATATACTCAAAGATTGAGGAGGAGGGGAAAAACTCCATAATCGTCATCGATGATTTGATGCACGAGATGTTGGGAATCAAGATATCGGGAAACTGTTTACGAAAGGTAGATCACATTTAAACTGTAATATACTTTTGCTCTGGCAAAATGTATTTCCAAAAGGACCCGAGATGAGGAACGTATCTATAAATGCGCAACACATAGTGATATTCAAAAACCCTAGAGATAAAAGCCAGATAAGAGTCTTCGCGCAACAGGTGGCGCCGGGGAAAGTGAATAAATATTTGGATGTTTTTACCGATTGTACTGAGAGACGTTACGGTTATCTGCATTGTGATTTTTCGCAGAATACACCCAAAGGAATTCGATTTAAAACAAATATTCCCCCACGAACATCCCGTTATAGCATATAAAATATGAGTTACACAAAGATGGTAATGATTCCTGTTGATGTTTACAAGAATATTCTAGGGGGGAATCATCAACCCAATGGAAGTCAATTTGTTGGAAATGGAGAAAATTTAGTTGAGTCATCACCCAGAGTTCTTGAAGAACAAAAGTCTCAACAGAAATCGCTAACATGTGCGAAGAAGAAGAAGAGGAGAGGAAAAGTAAGGAAGAAAACATCACCAAATAATCATAAAAGACACGAGGGAAAGAGGTATATTCGCAACATCTTAAAGAGAATGTCAAAAAAGCAGTTGTCAGCAAGTATATCTCATAGAAGATGAATGAGAAAATTAGCGACTTATATTACGATCCAAGCTTTCCGGCATCATTTTCAAGTCTTGGTAAATTCTATAAAGAGGCCAGAAAAGTAATTAAAAATCTAACAAAGCATGATTTGAAAAAATGGAGTTTAAAATCTAATACATATACAATACACAAGAGCGCGAGAAAGAACTTTCGTCGTGAACGAATAAACACAAGCAGAATTGATTACTTATGGGAAATCGATTTAGTGGATGTGAGTAGATTGAAAGACTTTAATGATGGATATACGTTTCTTCTGGTATGCATAGATACATTTAGTAAATACGTATGGATACGAGCATTGAAAAAGAAGACGGGTAAAGACACCACAAGTGCTTTCCTCAGCATTCTAAACGCTAGTATAAGAACACCTTCAAATATCCGATATGATCAAGGCACAGAGTTCAAACCCAAAGACTTTCAACACCTGCTAAAACTGGAAAACAGGAGGTTTAACAGGACATTCAAAAACAAGATGTATAGGTATTTTACTGCCTCAAATACATTAAGATACATAGATGTACTGAAAGAGTTGGTTACGTCATACAACTCAACGTATCTTAGATCTATTAAAATGAAACCGATACAGGTGAATAAAGCGAATTCTGATATCATGCGACGAAATCTTTTGCCAAAATCTAAAGGTAGAAAGGATAAAACCCCTTCTTCATTGCTGCCAGGTGATTATGTAAGAATCAGTCGCCGTAAAAGAACGTTTCAAAAAGAGCATGCCCCAACCTGGACAGAGGAAATATTCAAAATAAAAAAAATCTTAAAGAAGAGTACACCAATAACGTATATAATAGAGGACTTATTAGATGAGGAGATTAGCGGAAAAGTCTATAAAGAGCAGCTTCAAAAAGTAGATATGCCACTCACGTTTGTTATTGATAAGATACATAAAAGACGCACACGTAAAGGGAAGAGAGAAGCTCTTGTACGTTGGAGAGGATATCCCGTGCAATTCACACAATGGATTCCCTTGGAGGATATTCAAGAAATACCCCATTCCAATTGATACTAACTCCATCTCTTGATGATGGAAGTCTATCAATGTACATGATTACTTATCAAGCTCCTATAATACTTAATCCTGATATGCAATGGAAAGCAGCAATAATTGATGCTTATATCCCAACCTCGATAATAGTAAAAAACAATGCAAGGAGAAAATACCATTGGTTCCTATATGTTTACAAGTACGATAGCCCACAACACCCACTAAGAAATAAAATATATATCTCGTATCCAAGATGGTATTACGAACCAGAAGATGAAGAGACAGCCGCTCATTCGTTTATAAAAAGTTTAATGAAGTCCAAAACCGAAAAGACCTCTACGGCGAATTTACAAATCAAAATCCTCCCGCAAAACTTCAAATATATGTGGAGATGAATATATGTGTATTAAGGGTATAAAGGCGATGAAGTGTGACAATGAAATGATCATAATTAACATGGACAAGGAGGAATACAGACATTTATTTGGTAAAATAGCTCAATTTGACACGTACTATAAGGGACGACTACTTCCGGTAAAAGAGGGGGAAAAATCGTTATGTGTATTCGATGAGACGGATAGCGAGATACAAATAAAATCATTGATTAAGAACCCTTATATAACGGAGGCAGGATATGATCCAACAGACAATTCATTGTTGGGGGTTATATTCAAATCTACCGAGAAAATCGTAAGAGAAACAAAAGGAGAAGAAAGAATCAGTTCTAGAGTTATTGATATTGAATGCAGTTTTATCGAAACTACGAGGCTAAGAGTATAGAAGGAGGGACAAAAGTACTAGATATTGTTAGCGGAGACTCGCATGAGAACTCTACTCTTAAATATATAAAGTTGGAAACAAATGTTATTACTTCTATCCTTGTAAACATTGTAGATTCCATTACAAAAAGACCTATTACTATTAATGGAAGGTCTTATGTCACTGTTCACTTTAGACCCAGATTGTTCTGATTATTGTTTGAAAAAAGAAATGTTGGACAATAAGACTATTTGTTTCTATATGTTTTCTCTTTTTTAAAAAATGCTTTCAGAACTAAATAAATCATTAAACCAATTAAACGGTTTTTTGTTCATGAAAATACTTGTGTTCAATAATCTTCATCATCTTCATCATCAGCATCGTAGTCGCGCAACCACCAGAGTTTTTCAACATCATCGTCTTCATCATCTTCCACATAGTATTGTGCACCATTATATTCTTCAAACTTTAATTTAATACCATCCTCCTCCACCATTAAACTCCAATCCTTTTCGAGTTCATCAGCCTCCTCATCTTCGTCTATAACGATTGTGCTCTTCGTCTTTTCTTGTTTTTTCTCATCATCTATGATTACTATGATGTCTGGTTTGTTGCTGCTGCTGCTGTATCTTTCGGCCATTTCGATGTTAATCTGACTCTTTCTGCTGCTGACTTTTTGGTTACTGATGTATGGTGGCCTAGAACCGCCATAAGGAATTTTGAACATGATATTCAAATTTTTCAAAGTTAAGTAAAATCATGGTTAACAAAAATTTTAAACCGTTTGAAAATGAACCAGAAGTGAAATAAAAATGAAATAAAATTTCAAACCATTTGACAATGAAACAAAAATCAAATGAAAATGATATAACATGCTGTTTAAAACTATTTGAAAGTGAAACAAAAATCAAATGAAAATGAAATAACATGACATTTAAAACCGTTTGAAAATTAAAATGAAAACTCTTCCAGCCTAGAACCGCCATAGCACACAATGCAGTGCTCACGCAGTGTGCTCGCATCACAAGCTCAAATGGCCATGGAAACGAGGTAAGAATAGCCTCCCGCCAAAAGGTACATGCTGGAAGTTTCTGCTTGTTATATCTTCTCATTTATCATGGCATGGGAAGACTTTCGAAAGAAAATCAAAATGAAGAGAACTGGCAACAAACCTGGTAATGTTGCAAGTGGAGGCGGAGTTGGAAATAGCATTCTGCAATCTGGAGAAATAAGTGTCCAACGGTTGTCTGCTGAAGTGGCTGGAAAGGCCCAAAAATATACAAGGATAGGTGCCCGAGAGTTTGTTGAATTCAAATATCCAGAGGTCACACTGGAGAATATAAAAAGCAGTTGCGAGAACCACTTTAAATCACAGCTAGGAAGTGACTACTACTGCGACATATTGGCAGGAGACCAAGGACCTTCATGCTCCTCGCTAAGTCATATTCCCAACTTAAAAGTTAGTCATGTACGATTTGTCAGGGTGTCAAAGAGAAAAGCAAGTAGTCATAATGATGTGCAAACTTATGAGCCTTTGATACATCCTCCTATGAAACTGAAGAGAGATAGAGCAAGCAGCAATGTGAGTACATGTTCTACGCCACAGTCATTTCCCACAAGTAGAAAAGCAGTAGTACTTGCTTCAGTGCCAGGTCCCTCATGCTATCCTAAAAGTTTATCTGTTGCAGACATGTTAAAGCTTGGGACAAACTTCAGCAAAGCTGGTGGAACTGTTGTGCACCTATTTAGATTTGATTTACAGCAGATGTTGTGGTCTTCTGTACCAACAGACATTGAATTGTATATTGAAGATAGCCCTATAGGAGTTGGTGGGTTTCGAGAAGCTTTCAAAGCTACGTGTTCAAGTCCTGCATTCAGAAATACCTGGGTTCTGAAAAAATACCATGAGGGAACATTGAAGATCATTGCTGATCTGGGAATCACAATAGAGCAGCATACAAAGAGACTTGTTCAAATGCACACTTTGGCTAGGAACTTTTGCTACCAACTCAAGGCAAAGATGTGCAATGAAGGTGTATCTGAAGAATATGGAGAATTTCTTCACTATGGTGAGGTATATTTTGGCAACCTTGATGATGGAGAATGTGTAACCATTGAGGAATTTATCCCTGGCAACTTTGTAAAATATATGAACAACACTGGGATTATGTGTACCACTCATTCTGATGACAAAGATATTGGTCAAAAAGCTGAAAACCTGGCCCACTTCTCTTATGACAATTCACAGCAAAAGGTGATGGTCACAGACATCCAAGGAAGTGGCTATTCCTTATATGATCCAGAAGTTGCTTCTGCTAATTTGACAGATGCAAATCAAGGGGTCTTGTTCTGTGCTGGCAACCTATCCAACTATGCCATAGAGACTTTCAAAGCCAACCACGTTTGCAGAAAATTTTGCAAACTAACAAGACTGGAGGAAATTTGCTCTGTTTAGGTCTGATATAATGCTAAGATATTGTCCTGTTAATGTTTCGTTAATCCCAAGAAAGACCCCCCACAGTTAAAACTACATATGATAGAACACGTGTGCAGTGGTGTCAGAATTGATTCCTCTTGTATTTTCAAAGATAAACCATGTTACTACATTAACATTTAGAGTGCTACTAGTAGTTATATTATTAGACAATCTACTAACTTAACTGCTATTTTGTGTAGATGGTGCCTTGGAATATATGGGTTTTTTATGTGCTTTTCCATCTGGCTTTTAAATACAAAAAGGTATCAACACAGTCCCCTGGTTTCACTTTCAGTGGATCCTTCAGGATTGCTTCACATTTCCTTCGAAATTCTGGGTGTAGAAAATCATCTGAACTGTGCAAAATATTTGAAAACCCTGCAACCTCCTTTAATTCATCTTCAGTGACTTTCCAGCCTAAGTAAAATGAGAAATACTTCTTATCAAAGGGAGATGGGATTGACCAGGCTTGACTACTGCTGCCTGTATTCAAGTCATTAGCTACATACGTGATTGTGTAATACTATTGAAAAGAAACAAGTCTACTACTACCAACTGCAAGTGTTGGAAAATCATCAGTTGTCAAGGCCTATTAGGTGTTCAATGAAGTATAACAAAAACTTGTGCCCTGACTTCTAGCACATGTTTTCTCTTCTATTGCATTTTTAATGTTTTCTGTTTCATGAGGTGCAAACCTTATACACCTTAGATTCAGGCAAAGATACAGCCTTCTACATAGATACAGCTTCTAGTTAGATCCATGTTCGCTTACCATATTCATCAAGTCTTCAAACTGTTGGAAAGTCATAGATGTGGTTTGGGATGCCATCTGCAAGGAATGTATGTTTCTGAGTTCTAATTCGGTGAGTGTTCCAAATAGTGTCTTTGAAGATATTAATGTCACTATCCACCAATGGTACCATGAAATAAGCCAATAGCATCCTGGAGAAAAACCTTTACAATAGTATGGTGGAAAACTATACGTATGTTCAAAAGTAGTGCTTGCCTATACATCAATGCTGTGTTTCACCCAAAATGGTGCCACATACACCATGAAACATAATATAAAGTACAATTGATAATAACAATATATTTCAAGGTATGATGTCATGTGACATGAAAGAATATAGCACCTATTAGGAAATAGCACTAAGTTTCATTACAAAAATATTATTTTTAGAGGCATACATACAAAAACTGCAACCTGTCTGTTTCATCATGTGGATCATAATATCCATTTTCTAACAAATACTGTAAAGGCAACTTGTAGAATTTCTCAAGACGCTCATGAAGGTCCTTCCACCATCTTTCAATCTAAAATAAGATACTACATAGTTAACCTCAAGGAAGCACAAATAACACATAACAAGTAAGAAGTAGGATGACAAGAAAGAGAACTGTTGTAGAGAGAATACCCACGGTAGTATCAATTATTTTCCATATATACAAACTAGTACCTTGGGTATGTGAGTAAATATGGGCCAAACTGAAGTCCTACTGTTGTAGGATTTCAATTTGCCAGAAGAGTACCTCTTCTATCTAAATAACCATTATTATAATGTGAGTTGTCCACAGCCTGATGGGGGTAAAGTATGGAGATTGTTTCATCTATCTACAAAGCAACTTTGCAGATATCTAACACTTGCCACAAACTGGGATCCCATCTCTTCATTTGGAGGGTATGGTTTTACAGGTCTGTGGTCACTTCTATATTATTGAAATTGCTTACCTTATTAGATGTTGAAGGACCATATATCACTGTCTTATCACACACAGTATTGCACTCAACATCCTTCATGTCATCACAGTTTCTTCTTAAATATGCATGCATTGTTGCAATGATGCCTGTTTCTGTACCTTTATCTAGTCTCAGTTTTGAAGCAATGATGCCATTTTGCATCAAATAGTCTAGGTACCAGCGAGCAACCAATAATGGATCATGGTTAGAGGTCCAGACTTTTACCCACAATATCTTATGGCTGGCTGTATCTAGACGGCCATAGATTGCCAGGGGAATGTATTATTCTGATATCCCATTACTTTGTCGTGCCCATCCAATGAATGCACTTGATTAACTCCACCAATAATAAAATGTCCTTTCGCTTTCTGATTTTTACCAACAGCTCTTTCCTGTAGACCTGCTGAATCCAAGTGAGACATTATATCATAAACAAGGTCTCGCGGAACATTAAGTTTATGGATTTGGCGGATTTTTTGGTGCATAGCTCTATAACCGAGGAGCTTTCCAGGGCCTTGCAGTTCCTCTTGCACAGCTTGTTGCACTGCACCTACTGTTGTGGCTGCATCAGTGTATTTAATGCCGAAGTAAGTCAATCGCCTTTCCAGTGAACGCATGCTCCAAGCATACTGATTAAAATCCCTTCTCAAGTAATCCAAAATGTCTATGCGTTGCATACATTGCCGAACGTGTTCGATCAAACACTCCTTCAGAATAACATCATCTGTCCAACTATCGTCACGAATACGAGCCATATTGTTGATCAGCGCGTACCTTTTGGCGGGAGGCTATTCTTACCTCGTTTCCATGGCCATTTGAGCTTGTGATGCGAGCACACTGCGTGAGCACTGCATTGTGTGCTATGGCGGTTCTAGGCTGGAAGAGTTTTCATTTTACTTTTCAAACGGTTTTAAATGTCATGTTATTTCATGTTCATTTGATTTTTGTTTCACTTTCAAATAGTTTTAAACAGCATGTTATATCATTTTCATTTGATTTTTGTTTCATTGTCAAATGGTTTGAAATTTTATTTCATTTTTATTTCACTTCTGGTTCATTTTCAAACGGTTTAAACTTTTAGTTACCCATGATTTTACTTAACTTTGAAAAATTTGAATATCATGTTCACAATTCCTTATGGCGGTTCTAGGCCACCATACTGATGTGATATCGACGTATTCCACCACCAGATAACAATCCTTATTTATAGCATCATCGAATCATTTGTTCATGTGATCTTGATGACGTTATACAATCTCTTTGTATTTTCACTAGTAAAAAAATTCCTTATAATAGTCATGAGTCATGTCACCCCCAAGCATCTTGTATTTTTACTGGGAAAAAATCTTTATAATATCCATGAGCCATCTGCTCATGTGACCCCTCTTTGTATTTTCATTAGTAACATCTGTGAGTCATCTGCTCATGTGACCCCTCAACCCCCCATGATGTTCACATCACCCTCCAAGGGTATTTAAAGCGATTTTTTTGTTAGCTCATCATCGCATCGCTTCAACTGCATCAACAAAGTCAAGATGGTTGGTAAAGCACAGATTCCAACAAGCTATAATAACAGACATATCTTTGTTAAAGCCAAGATAAAGTTCATAAAATCACTCAAAAGCAATGTCAAGAGGGTGCTATCAACTTACCTGTGGGAAGCCTACAAGGAGAAAACAGTGTCGAACAGTTTACACTCCTCGGCTGCAAAATTTAATCTAATACTCAAGGCGATGAGTGATATGGTATACAACTGAGTAGGCAATATGTTAATAAAAGACGTCCTACCTAAATTTGAGGAAATTGCAATGGAAGAAGAAGAGTTTCTCAATGCTGCAGAGTGCAAAGAAGAGGTTCTCAATGCTGCAGAGTGCAAAGAAGAGGTTCTCAATGCTGCAGAGTGCAAAGAAGAAATTCCCCATGCTGTAGAGTGCAAAGAAGAGGTACCCAATGCTGTAGAGTGCAAAGAAGAAGTTCCCCATGCTGTAGAGTGCAAAGAAGAAGGTCCCCATGCTGTAGAGTGCAAAGAAGAGGTACCCAATGCTGCAGAGTGCAAAGACGAGGTTCCCGCTGACAAAATCCCTCCTCAGATTAATGAAACAATTGAAGAAGTGTTTCCATGGAATACCATTAACTTTGATAATAATATGTTTAACGTTAATGATGAAAGTGTTACTTCTTATGAAGATATATTGGATTTTCTTAACAGTTTTAATTCGTTTCCTATTCAACAAATATATACTATTAGTGTGGTTTTTTTCCTCTTTAAACCTCTTGCTTGTTAAAGCGCAGCAGGTATCATTCATTTAATGAAGAAAATGTGTAAAAGTCATGTGACCCTCTCATTACGTCAAACAAGATTCTATTCAACTAGTTTGGAGATATGCAAGGTCACTCGTATACATTTCCCGAGATTGTTCATTTACTAAAGAAAATGTGTAAAAGTCACGTGACCATCTTATTACGTCAAACAAGATACTATCCATCTAACCACCCATATTTTGGACTTTTACACATTCAAAGAATTTAGTGAAGCTCGAGAACTATGTACTTTTACACATTCAAAGAATTTTTCTTTTTGGGAGGGGGGAATGTCACATGTGTTTAATGGGAAAGTCTAATTGGTTGAATGTTAACACAAAATCGAACTATGTGATTATATATTATTTGTAAGATAATTTCGTGCTAAACAGTATCGTTGAAAAATAGAAGCAAAGTGGTGTATTAAAATGGCTGAAAATATTCAAATTGTAAGAGTGCCAATGCATATTTTAGTAAGTCAAACAGTGCCTGAGGGCAGACAAATGGTAGTGAATCTAAGCGACTTAGGGGAAGGTGACATAGTCTTTACTAATTCGAGCGGTGAGTTTTATCATATTTTTTTTTATAGTTTAAAGTCTTTCATTGGATAAGATGTACTATCATAAATTACTTTACTATCTTGAATGTTTCTTCTTCTTCTACATTTTAGATGGTAGACTCCTCCAAGCGCGGGGGAGTAGTCAACATCGTTTAGGAAGAATATATGCAAGCGAAAAATTCGTTACCAAGTACAACTTGTAGTAAGTTTTTGAAAAAGTTTTCATGAACACACAACATTCTTTGTAGATGATAAAAAAATACTTTATTCAGTTTTTTTAAAAATATTTTTTAATACTTTTTAGAACAGATTGAGAAGGTGTCGACAGGTGTTAGAGAGGCAACAGAGGAGGAGGGAGCAGTTGGTTGAAGAGAGGAGGAGAAGAATAGAGGCGAGGAGAAGTTCAAATGAAGAGGTAGAAGACTGCCTCCCTGTCATGGGTGGCATTCGCAAGTGAAGCGGGGGTTGTTTCTTGCCCTCATTGCAGGCATTTACCTGCTTCCTTTGTGCCTGCATCTTGAGGGCAAAAAAACAACCCTATCCTTTCCAACATTGTTGACAGCGGAACTCTTTCTCATTGTTGTGAGAAACATTTTGAGGTTCGTGTTCCCTTCATTTGTTCTTATGGTGATTGTAAATAGAACTGTAGTTAGAATTATTTTAATTGTTAATAGAAGTATTTTAATTGTTAATAGAATTATTTGAATTGTATTGTTTAAATTGTTAATAGAATATTTAGAAAACTTTATTCAAATTGTATATAGAATTGTTATTCAAATTGTATATAGAATTGTTATTTATTAGAATTAACAAAAAACAAAACAATACCAAGAGCGCTCCACATACTGCACATGATAAAAACACGCAAGTCTACATTTGAACTATAATATTTGGCATTTACCACAGTAAGTATTCATATACATTTCATTCCATGTATCATTACTATCTAACCATGGTTTTAATCGTCTCTTGTAAAAGTCGTTGACTTTATCCAAGACCTCGGTCTTCCCAGCGACATTGTAAACAACTGCATAGACAATATAACCATATGCGGAGAGAATTCTTCCCAAATGGATGTCATCTCGGAATAATTCTTCAAGTATATTCTCGATAACACCGGATGCACTGCGTTTTGCTAGTTTCTCGAAGATATTACTCCTCAAAACTTCTTGCTTTTTAATCACCGTTGTGATAACTTTTGCAATTCTTCTGTCCTTATATGAATATTGGTCTATATTATTGTTGTTCATTAAATTGATAACGCATTTTATAAGTTTGTATTCATCCATGGCCCGTCTTTTTGAAATAGCAAAACATAGTAATAGCCACACTCATTTATATACACATCTGGTAGGTTTTTTCTTACATGGTAAGTTTTTTCTTACATGGTAAGTTTTTTCTTACAGTAGGATTATTCATATGATGGTGCTCGGAATGCTAGTAGAACATGCAAATCTTCCTCTGAGACATTATTAATTAATTTATTCGAAAGATTTGTGACCAAAAGTCTAAAATCTGTTGCTGTAGTGATAAGTATTCTCTTCCATCTGAGTATCTCCACAGTTGATAGTTCCCCTCTATTTGAGACAACCTCAAGAAGATGCGGTTGTCGGAAGACACGATCAAAAGCAACTAAGTTACAATTTAATCGCAATACCTTTTGTCTTTCACCATTAATAACTATGTAATAACTATGTACACAACATTCCCATTTTGTACTCAATCCTGGTAATAACCGGGATACATCAATAGATTTATTAAATGATTTCACGTTTAGGTAATAGACTCGACTCATACGTAAAAAAGCATCCATTTATTAGCTATATATATATAGTTTTCGTCAACAAAAATTTATTATAAATAGATGGTGTTGGAATAATACCATTGACTAATCATGAATTCGTTTTTTGCGAGAGCTAACATTTCATATAATAAATTTTCCCCTCAACTGACATTAGATGGTCAATGGGAGGTCTCATTATATGATATGGCGTTACATAATAATAGTAAACAAAAGAAAAAGAATACAGTCGAGAAGGTATTTACAAAGAACGACTTTCCTACATTATCAGAAGTAGGGAGGGAATGGTCTGATCGACATGTAGTGCTATTTTTGGTGAGACTTAACTTTGACCGGATGGTGAGACGATCATTTTTAGGAGGGGATAGAGAGGTCGACTTCTTAGAAACAGAAGATATGGAAGCAACCGAAAAACTTAGGAAGGCTTTTAAAGCGTTTCAATATGGTAATAATCGGGGATTTGGTACACAATCATCACCGTTTGACAAATGGAGTTATCAAGTATCTTCTAAAACGCTCCACGACACGCAGGCACAATACGTAGCTGTAGCTAATCAAATATTGATAGATTATTGGAAGGAAGATCCAAACAGAAAAATAACAATAACACACCTTTGTGAGTTATTATCAAACTCATTAAAACCAAAACTTGGAAGGGTGAGAGAATACGTTAAGACAGTAGTCAAAAACATGGCTGGTAAACTAAGTGTCACGCAGCCGCCATATTTCTATGCACTGGAAATAAAGTATGTGAATGGATTTATAAATATAAAAACTCCCTGGTATGTGTATAAAGTATATTTCCACCCAGAGTTCCAAGCTCTAGTTAATTTCCCATCACTTGATAGATGGGGTAACTGGTATACTATATTTGAGAGAGAACTAATCACAGTGCCAAATTAGTTACGAGGAACACAGTACCTCGCAGATGAAGATGGTGAAGGAGGTACACTGTATGAGTTTAATACAGAGAGGTATTATATACGAACACCAACAACACTGCTGCAGCATTATATAATAGATGATAAATCAGATGATGATGATAGTATGCAAGTGCTTAAGATAAAGGTACCACATATTTTAAATGAGACAAAGGTTGGAGAAAATACCGAATCTTTGTTACGCATAACTAGTTGGAATACTAGACAGGTATATAAAGAGTTCAAGATTCCATTATATGTAGCACTCAGATATGTCAATATCGATGATTTTTATATCGAAGTAACTAATTTGGATGGAGAGAAATTAACAGATGGTTTTGTGACATTACATTTCCGGAAAAAATATGAGTAGTAAATTGCGAAACAATGCATTCTATATGACTTTAACACCTACAGTACAATCGACAACCCGACCCCAATATGAAGAGATGATGAGCGATTTCAGCACACAGTTACGAACACCTGTAAGACTTAATCCCGTCAATAAATGGAGAGCAACTCTCGCAAATATATTTATACCATTAGATACAAAATTTTTAAATCATGGAATATATAAACATCATTGGTTTCAATATGTATGGTGTGAGGCAAATCAGGATGAAATTTTTACGGAAAAGCGTTATTTTCTGAATGACAATGAGTGGGATGATGTTACGGAGTTTGTGAAGGAATTCAATCGCAATCGAATTATTGGACACGATATATCCTTATGTAAAGTTGAGATCCCTATCGAGTTGGCTATATCTGTTAATGAATTCATATATATTCGTTTCAAACAAGATATAGCAAAGGGGAGTAAAGTAGGGTTTTGTTTGCATGGAAGAGTGGGCTATAAATTTCTTGGTGTTAATACTGCTCAAACCAAAGAACCAATTTTTAACGGTTTCTTGAACCAGGCTCTGGTTGATAACATACCATACACGATATCAGTTAATGAAGATGAGGATACAATGGATATCTTATTCACTCCAACTGACGACAAAATTACAAAAAACACAACCGCACCTTCGAAATTTAAATTTGTGAGACATAGAGAGGAAGATGGAAGCCGTATGATCGATATTGAATGCAGTATAATTGAAAGCAATAAAATAGCAGGTATAGATGGGAGAACATTACGATGTGTTGTTGATAATATGCTAGATGGAATTACAGAAGTATCTGAAAGCAGACAAGACATGTATTTACCTATTGAATTACACGAAGTCTCATATATACGATGTAGACTTCTTTACCATGGTATGTTAGTACCACTAGAGTATAAATACGAATCTTCCAGACTTCTACAACTAATCTACACGTGTTTCTACGATGTCCTAATTATTCTAATGTATACGCATGATATGTCAACACTACAGGTGGAACGTTCCGATCAGAACTTCAACAAAATTGGCCCATAATAAGCCTGATATACTGATATGGAACAAAGCAGACAAAACCTGTGCAGTTGTTGAGATAAGCTGTCCAGCCGATATGAATATAACGAAGAAAGCAAAAGAAAAACTTGATAATTATGCAGCCCTTTACGAAACTTACAAATGCTATACCAAGGCTACACATTTGACATGGTCCCTATAATAGTCGGTGCACTGGGCTATGTCCCTAAGGAATTGAAAACCAACCTCGAAAAACTAAACTTTAATGAGAATGAAGTAAAAAGCATTACAAGAAAATTACAGACTATATCGGTCTCAGGAACTGTGCAAATCATGAAAACTTTTATGGGATTCAAAATGTAACACCAAAGCTAGAACTGATGGTTGTTTCTTATCCTCTGTAGCTTTACTTCTTTTTTCGTTTTAATTTTGAAACATTTATTTGCTCGGCCCTTGTTCTATTGTTTAGAACCGGGCTTTTTTTATTGTACATACTATTGTAATAATGGACTATATTATATGAAACATACATACATACATACATACATACATACATATATATATATATATATATATATATATATATATATATATATATATATATATATATATATATATATATATATATATATATATATATATATATATATATATATGTATATATATATATATATATATATATATATATATATATATATATGTATGTATGTATGTATGTATATATATATATATATATATTTATGTTTATTTGTTTGTATGTATGTATGTATGTATGTATGTAACTGCACTTGTTAGCAGTTCTGAGTTCCCATTAAAAGAGATGTTAGATGTATTAATTGAGAAAACACGGGACAGGGGATTTTGCATTAGGCCTGATAAATGTACCATTCTCTATGAACGTAGGTCTGGAAACAGGTGGTATAAAGCGAAAGGAGATAAACCACCAGATATCAAAATTAATGGAGGAACAATAAAGGTTAATAGCAGACACAAGCCAGTTACATATCTTGGGAAGCCACTAACAGTTGCTGGAGAGGATGAAAATCAGGTTCCAAATATGTTGAGGGACTACTCAGAAATCCTTGAAAATATCACTGCATGTTCACTACCACTTGCCCTACAGATTGAAGCACTAGGGACAATGGGTCTGTCAAAGATAGAGCATCATGTCAGTAATACATTTATTACAGAGGAAAAGCTTCAAGATTTTGATAAAGTTCTGATTTTATGCCTGAGAAAGATTTTTAATCTGAATAACAATACTACTACCAAAACAATGTTTATAAAGAAACAGCACGGAGGACTTGGTATTAGGAAACCTTCCACTATCTACAAAGCAACAAGGATAAATCTTCTGATCAAAATGCTTAACCATCCGGATAACAATTTTAAATTTATTGCATGTCATTCACTTACCCTTGACTTCATGAAGAGGGGGATTCCTCGATCACAAGCAGATAATAACTGTCTTGGTTATTCAGTAAAAGAAAATGGGATGTTAGAAACACACATAAAGGGAGGGTTTGGTGTGCAAAACGCCTTGCCTCCTGGTCATCTTTGAGTAGCAACTCTCTCAAGAGTGTCGAGTATGCACCAAATGTCTTTCTTTCCCTCAACCACTCTTTTGTCCATTCTATTCGCCTTTTAGTAATTCTCTTCGTTTGAATATTTGAATTACTAATGAAGTTTTATACTATATTAATTGAACGGTCTCACCACTGTATTTCTCTTTTCTTTTCTCTCGTCGTTGTAGACTGGAGACAATAAGCTACACGCGACTTGTATTTTGTGTGTGTTTCTTCGCCAAGATAGAAATTCAACTGACTATTTTACAATTTGAATTGGTATATACATCTGCTCCCCGGAATTACGTATAAAGATGGAATAACAAAAATCGATGTGGTAAAGGAAAGGCTAGACAATGTGTTGAGGGAAAGTTAGTATAAAAATAGGCCTAACAAAAGGGCACGGTGTTTTGACGCAATAGAATGTTAGTGTGATGTTAGTTTAGTGTTAGCGGAGAGGAAGTGATGGCAATGAGTTGTAGAAAAAAAAACACGCAATGAATGAATGAATGGAGTGGAAGATAAAGTAACTAAAAATGTAATTGCTACAAGGCTCCCCCCCTAGAATGCACGCGGAGTGTGACATTCGAAAAATATAAAAATACAAGATACAACGAGGAAATGAAGGAAAGAAACTATAATGTTCAAGGTCTCTATGGTAAAAGTCAAGCAGTCCCATATCTGTCCGGAAAATGTACTCTTCTTCCTGAGCGAGTGGTACTTGGCAAAATCTTGGATTGAGGAGCGTCCGAAGTTGGTGAATCTGTAAGGGTGTCAGGAGTGGTAGTGACTGGAGCAGAATCAAGATATGCAGGTTTCAAGCGATCAAGGGTGACAGAAATTTGCTTGCCCTGAATGTCAAGAAGAAAGTGTTTCTCATGTCGACAGAGAACTTGGTAAGGTCCATCGTAAGGTGGATCAAGAGGTTTGCGGATGGCATCATGGCGAACAAAAACATGCGTGCATGTAGAAAGATTGGGTGGTACATGCGATGGTGGAGATTGCAGGCGTGGTGGAACTGGCCGAAGCTGGTGCATATAGGATGATAAACGATCTGCATAGAGTGTAGGGTCGAGTGGCATGGTGGCTGGAGAGGGAATAAAGAACTGTCCTGGTAAACGAAGAGTAGTTCCATAAACAAGCTGGGCAGGAGTGCATTGGAGATCTTGCTTGAATGTTGTGCGAAGACGGAGAAGGATGAGAGGAAGTAGTTCTGTCCACTTGGAGGAGTCGGAGGAGGCTTTCAGACAGGCTTTCAATTGACGGTGGAAACGCTCAACCATTCCATTGGCACATGGGTGGTATGCAGTTGTGCGTATCCGTTTTGTTCCGAGAAGGTTGGTAAGAGCTGTGAAAAGGGATGATTCAAATTGTGTACCACGGTCAGTTGTAACAGTGGATGGGACACCAAAGGTAGATATCCAATGAGTAACAAAAGTGCGAGCGACAGTTTCAGCAGTAATATCAGGAATGGGAATGGCGTCTGGCCATCTTGTATAACGGTCGACACAGGTGAGGAGATAGCGGTAACCTTGTGATGGTGGGAGGGGGCCGACAATATCAAGATGAATATGGTCAAAGCGGGCATCCGGAGTTGTAAAAGTACCAAGGGGAGTAACAGTGTGATGTTGGACTTTAACACGTTGACAAGGAAGGCAGGATTTGGTCCATAGGCGGATATCCTTATTCATGCCAGGCCAGACAAAGCGTTCCGTGATGAGGCATTGTGTGGCGCAAATTCCAGGATGTGAAGGGTTATGGAATTGATCGAAAACTAGACGGCGGAAAGGTGCAGGAATGTATGGGCATGGCGAGGCAGTGGTCATATCGCAGAGAATAGTGCTGGTGGAAAATGGTAATGGCAGAGCTTGGAGGTGCAAGGATGTTGAACGGAGCTGAGAGAGATCTGGATCATTCTGTTGGGCTTGTGCGATGAGTGTATAATCGAGAGGAGGTGTGGGAGCAGTAAATGCATTGATATCCATGCGTGAAAGGGCATCAGCGACTGGGTTGTCTTTGCCTTGAACATGTCGAATGTCAGAAGTAAACTGGGAGATGAAATCAAGGTGGCGTGTTTCCCGTGGAGAATAACGTGATGACGAAGAAGAGAGGGCATGTGTCAGCAGCTTGTGATCGGTGAGAACATAAAATTCACGTCCTTCCAAGAAATGGCGAAAATGGCGGATGGAGAGGTAAATAGAGAGTAACTCACGACTGAAAGTACTATATTTGGTTTCAGCAGGCTGCAGACGCTTGGAGAAAAAGGAAATAGGATGCCAGGTGTGATTGACGCGCTGTTGAAGAACTCCACCCACGGCGACATTAGAAGCATCGACCATCAGGCAGTATGGTGCAGACGGATCAGGATGAGTGAGTAGAGTGGCTTTGGCAAGAGCAGTTTTCACATCGTGAAAGGCAGATAGTGCATCCTCGGAGAGGTGAAATGAGTCGGTACTGGTTCGCTTTGGCGACAGGAGATCAGTAAGTGGTTGGACAAGTGAGGCGCAGTGTGGAATGAAACGACGATAGAAGTTAACCAAACCAAGGAATTCACGTAGCTTGCGTAAGGAGGATGGAGCAGGAAAGTCTTGAATGGTTTGCACTTTTTGCGGAAGAGGAGAGATACCATGAACTGAAATCTGGTGGCCTAAAAACTCAAGAGAGGCAGCACCAAATATGCACTTTGAAGGATTGATGACAATACCATATTCCGAAAGACGATTGAAAAGGATATCCAGGTGTGCCAGGTGCTCGGCTTCTGAAGAACTGGCAATCAGGACATCATCGATGTACGCATACACAAAATCAAGGCCACGGAGAACTTCATCAATGAAACGTTGAAAAGTTTGAGCAGCATTACGAAGACCAAAAGGCATGCGCAGAAACTCGAACAAGCCGAAAGGTGTGCAGATGGCGGTCTTAGGAACATCATCCGGGTGGACAGGAATCTGATGATACGCACGGACAAGATCAATCTTGGAGAAAATGGATTTGCCATGGAGTGAAGAGGAAAAGTCATGAATGTGTGGTATTGGATAACGGTCTGGTAGAGTGACTTTGTTGAAAGCACGATAATCACCGCAAGGATGCCAATCACCAGGAGTAGGTTTGGGGACCATATGGAGTGGAGAAGATCAAGAACTGTCAGAAGCACGAATGATGCCAAGCTGGAGCATGTGATCAAATTCCGATTTAGCAATCTTGAGACGATCAGGAGCAAGGCGGCGAGGACGGCAAAAGACAGAAGGTCCGGTAGTGCGAATGTGATGGGTGACGGAATGTTTAACAGATGATTCATTGTAGCATGGACGAGAAATGTTCGGAAATTTGCGCAATAAATCTGTGTAAGGAGTAGAGGCAGGGAAATGAAAAACAGGACGTGGTGAAACTGTAGTAGACTGAATACCATTAAGACTGAGGCCGGTAGTAGTGTCAATGAGCTTGCGATGGCGAACATCAACTCTAAGTCCGAAATGGGCGAGAAAATCTGCTCCCAGAATAGGGAGGGGAAGGTCAGCAATTATGAATATCCATCTGAAACAACGGCGAAGTCCGATATCCAAGGTCATGGATTTTTCACCAAAAGTAGAGATGGCAGATTTGTTGACAGCCTGTAGAATCATGGAGGCAGGTTTGCGTTTTTCAGCAGCAGAAGGGGGAAGAACACTGACATCAGCGCCGGTATCAACAAGGAAGCGAGTACCAGTAGTACGGTCAGTGATGTAAAATAGGCGACTGGTGGTGGAAGAGCCAGCTGGACTGGTCGCCGCTAGTGGCTGGCGGTGAAGTTTTCCGACTGTTGTGGAGTGGCAGTGTGAGAGACTGGAGTATGTACGTCAGAGAGAAAAGTACAAGGTGGGATGCATTTGTGGGCGGCAGGGCCAAAACGCTCATGATACCAACAGTATGGAGACAGACGAGTGCGGCTAGGTGAACGGGAAAACGAAGGCCTAGAAAAGCGAGAACGAGAGCGACTACGTCCACGAAAACGAGGCTGATCACATGAATCAAGTTGAGTAGAGAGGGCCTGAAGTTGAGCAGTTAACTGATTAATCTGGCCTTGCAAAGCAGCGATTTGGTTGTTATGTTCATGCATGGTTGGTGGTGGGAGACGTGGAGTAAGAGCAGCAACAGACGGATGAGGCGAGGCAACTTCAAGGATTTTGTCAGCGAGCAGAGAAAGGTCTTCAAGGGAGACAGTCTGAGGTGTCGAAGCAAGAATAAGCTGAATGTTCTGAGGTAAACGTTGCAAAAATAATTGCCTTAAAATACCATCCTCGAGGACATTGTCACCAAGAAGCTGACGCATTTTGCGAAGGAGTTGAGAGGGCTGGCGGTCTCCGAGTTCTTCGGCGATCAGCAATTGATGTAGGCGTTTTTGTTCAGAAGCGGAAGTACGGCGGATGAGTGTAGCTTTCAAAACATCGTAGGGAGTTTCAGTAGGGGGAGAAATCAAAAGGTCTCGAATTTCTTGGGCAATTTCGGGTTGCAACGAGGCAATGACATACAAAAATTGCGTGGATTGAGAGGTAATACTACGAGTGAGAAACTGGGCTTCAACTTGGGCACACCAGACAACAGGATCGTTAGGCCAAAAAGGTGGTAATTTCAGCGAGACGGCATGGACAGCTTGAGGTTGTGGGAGAATGACAGTAGCAGCAGAGGATGAACTATCGATGGTCGGTGGATCAAGCATGATGATGTGGAAATGGCAATGAAAACGGTTGTGTAAGACGGCAAGTACGAATACAAACAGTAATATACAAGCAAAACAATCAGTGAATAAACAATGAAACTTGTGTAGTAGTTCGTAGGCTCGGTCACCACTTTAGTAATTCTCTTTGTTTGAATATTTGAATTACTAATGAAGTTTTATACTATATTAATTGAACGGTCTCACCACTGTATTTCTTTTCTTTTCTCTCGTCGTTGTAGACTGGAGACAATAAGCTACACGCAAATTGTATTTTGTGTGTGTTTCTTCGCCAAGATAGAAATTCAACTGACTATTTTACAACTTGAATTGGTATATACATTTGCTCCCCGGAATTACGTATAAAGATGGAATAACAAAAATCGATGTGGTAAAGGAAAGGCTAGACAATGTGTTGAGGGAAAGTTAGTATAAAAATAGGCCTAACAAAAGGGCACGGTGTTATGACGCAATAGAATGTTAGTGTGATGTTAGTTTAGTGTTAGCGGAGAGGAAGTGATGGCAATGAGTTGTAGAAAAAAAAACACGCAATGAATGAATGAATGGAGTGGAAGATAAAGTAACTAAAAATGTAATTGCTACAGCCTCGTGCGCTTACTAAATATAATAGCTGTAGCTGCTAATATTGCTCCCAGTTCTACTTCCTCGTCTGAAGACAGCTCGCTTTCAAAAAAGTCTCTAGACATAGCCATTTTGTGTAACTCAAGCTTAGACAAGAAAAGCGTATTTCGCAAGCTGTCGCTAACATGTGCGAGCAAGCGGCTGTCGCTTGTCTCTTGCTTTTTGTCGTGTTGCTCGAAACCTGTTGCTTGTCACGTACATGTGCGATGCCCTTTAGCTGGAACTCTACCATATGGAGTTGCCTTTTTGGCTTTAATTTCCTAATCTGCTTTTTGACCTCCAAGATAGTAGTCTGTTGGAAGTGGAAATCATTGGCATCACTAAATTAGCTCTTATTCTTGAAATACTTGGATCATATTCTTATTTCCTTCCGAGTATTTTAAGAATAAGAGCTAATATTAGTGATGCCAATGATTTCGACTTCCAAAAGACTCTTCATCTGTACATATGCTACCAGATTATCCCCATAGCGTTAGGGTTTCTGTTAGCAGTAGGGGAGGGTTAGGGCTAGTGTTTGTTGTTTCATAACCACCATTACCAGGTGCGCAACTATGGGGGGGGTCCTGGGGGTTCAGACCCCTGCCCTTTTTCTCAGAAAATTGCTAGAACTATGTTTAGAAATGATGTGATTTAAAGTAACTCAACAGAGTTGAAACGCAGCTTATCTCAGGGGACTGGGTCAGCTAAAAATAGATACTCTTAGCCATCCAGTCACAGTTGAGAACAGCAGATGTTCATGTGATCACTTCAGATATGGCTGAGCACGTGTGATACAAGACAATGCGGCCCTCATGTGATCACTTTGACTAAACAATCAATCTGTACACCTCTATTGAAGTGAGTTGCACGAGGATACTTCAAGGTTTGAAGTATCAACCAAAGAGGGATGGCCACAAATGACAAAGTCCAGACATGTATTTCAACATAATGGCTCCTCCTGATAGATGTGTGGCAGGGCAATCATCTGTAATGCTATGCAAAGGATTTGATGTTCTTACTGCTGTTCACATTTTAAAGAGCACGTTCTCTTCGGATATGGAAGATGATGAATTGCATACATTGCCACAACACAACATGTAGAGTACCCAAAGAAGGGGGTAATCAAGAAAGTGAAAGTAGTGACACTTGCTGATCTAGAAGCTGCAGTTAACCTTAACCAATACACAGCACACAAGTCAACAGGTTCAAATACAATCTGCTGTAAGAAGCATCAGTCAGAAATGCACAAGAAAAGTCCCCTATGCATTCAGAAAATGCTTCAACTATTAAAAAGTATAGGTTTTAATGCTTCTTGTGTCTGTGCTACACTTAATGCTACACCAATCACTGTAGAAGAGTGTATACCAGGCACATTTGAAAAATAATCTAACAATGCAGCATTTATGGAACAAGCCAGATCTGATGAGCACCTAGTGAGTATTGAAAAAGCAGAATGGAGCGGAAAAGTCATGCATTTCTCATATGAAGTGACCAATAAAGACTGTAGAGTAGTTGATCTGAACGGTGTAGATAATGAATTGTGTCATCCAGAAATTGCAAGTACAGTTTTATTAGAAGATGGTGAACTGACTTTCTGTGCTGGAAATTTGTCACAAAATGCAATTGAAAACTGTTTTCATAATCACTTGTGCTACAAAGTATGCAAAATGCTTGGGCTTTAAAAACGAATGGACAACTGTGGAAAAAGCTATAACAGGTCTGAATAATATAACCTCCTTGCTTCAGATGGTGAAATTTGTTTTATTAGAGCTGTCTTCAGTTCTTCCACATTGATGTCACTGGGGAGTTAATTGTAAAACTCTGCAGCTCTTTCTCATAGAAAAGCATGTAACACATCTTTCTGGCACATGTCAGACCAATTGTTTGCCATAGAAACATGTCATCACATATCTTTTATCAAACGGCTCACCTATCTATAATGGTGTTATCACATATCCCTCAAAAACAAATAGGATTAGTGTGCCTTAGTCGTATATATTTAGTGAATGCCATTACTATGGATCTACTACCAGAACTCTACAAGGTAGAATTAATTCAGTGTAAATCAAGTGGTCCTTGTAAGAATTTATGGTGCTGCCTTGTTTTCACTTTATTTATCCTTTTTATTTTTCTTTTATTTTTTCCAAGCGGGGGTTGATGGCTGGTGGCTGAGGCTGTTTTCTCTATTTGTTGTTGTTTTATGGGTTTTAATTTGTTGATTGGAGTCATTGTTTGGTGTATGAGAGTTGAAGCAAGATGTACTTTGATAATGTATGGATGGAACCGTGAATTACTGGAAGATAATGAAGAACAATGAGATGACAATAAAGATGAAGAAGACGACAACGACTCAAGACCAAGTGACATTGAACATGTGTTCATTCTTGCTTGGACAATCGGATCCTTTGGGCTATTAGTCGATTCTAATATTATTTGTTTTTATGCTGTTATAAGTGCATTTTATCCTGCATCCACCTCTGGTAACACTTCCATGTTGATTCTAGTTTATCATTTCTCAAAAAGGCTTCAACATATTCCATTACAAGATACCAGTGCTCCCACCATGCTATTGACAATCAATGGATTTGTATATTTAATCTAATGTAAAGCCTTCATAGTGATGGTGCCCTCAATGTCCATGGCAGTATCATGAAAGAGATTTTTACTCTCTTAGGCATTGGGATGTAATGCAGACTCCCCTACCACCAATTGCCCCCAGTGTCAGTCAAAATGAAGTTGCACATTAGCCGTGGAAAGACTAACGCTGTGGCACATCGAAGCTGCATGGTCCCTATTGGACATTGAAGTTGAAGAAGAGTCACAAAGCCCTACCCTACCAGTGCTCCCACCATGCTATTGACAATCAATGGATTTGTATATATAATCTATATCAAGCCTTCATAGTGATGGTGCCCTCAATGTCCATGGCAGTATCATGGAAGAGATTTTTACTCTCTTAGGCAGTGGGACATAATGCAGACTCCCCTACCACCACTTGCCCCGTGTCAGTCAAAATGAAGTTGCACATTAGCCGTGGAAAGACTAACGCTGCGGCACATCGAAGCTGCATGTTCCCCATTGGACATTGAAGTTGAAGAAGAGTCACAAAGCCCTACAGCCTAGCGCAGGTATCCAAGCATTTTTGTCACAATTATTTCTCGCAAATTTTTGTCGATTTGACCAATGCCCAAGTGAGGTCACATCTGAATGCGTCAGCAGCCTTACTCAGTTCAATGCTGGATGTGATAAGAGGTAAGTTAGAACTTCTACTTGAATTTTAATTGGGGATATTTCTCAGGATGGCCCAATAGTACAGAAAAAGTCAAATTCATCGCTTCTGTATTCTGTGGTTTTGAATTTTGCACTTTATTCAGACTTCCACTGAACAGAAAAACTGCTGTGCCAACAATCCATTTGCAGGACACGTTCACACATAAAACATCCAGATTAGCATTCAGTAAAATAGAAAGGGCATGAGGACCAGAAGAAACATTGAAGGGTAAGTATGAGGGTAATAGTCAAGATGCAAAAATTAATCATACTGAGCAAAACTGGACAGCAGATAGCAAACATGGTAGTAACAAGATTTCAAGAGCTACACAAACTGACCAATTACAAGTTCAAGAAGTTACTAAGTAAATTCACTCAGATAAAGAAAGTCAAGCAAGATGCCACCAAAACAGACCAAAAGACAGTTGGCTTACAAGCACCATTGGATATGGTGCCTGAATCATCCTCTCTGTAAAACAAAAAAGAAAATATGACTCTGTAGGAAATCTAACACAGAACATGTAAGACACTGATGATGCAGTGGATGATGTTAATAGTGATAATGATGAACTTAGCACCAATGATGATTCAGACAGTGATTATGACCCAAAAACAATCTAGAAAATTAGTAAGGTGATGAAGATACAGGTCCAAAGTTTAGACAAATGGAGCCCTTCTGAGATAATTTTAGGCCTCAAAAAGAGACTAAATACACGGTTTTTCACAACCAACTGCTACTGTTGTCAATATGCCATTTTTGTTCATCCTCTGCTGTCACTGTCATGTCTGGTTTGAAAGGCAGCAAGTCAGTTACTGTAGTCCAGTGTTCACATTGCAAATCCATGTGGGAATGGTGCAGTCAGTCAAAAATAAGGGGATATGCTGTTGGTCATATATTACTGAGTGGAGCCATACTTTTCTCTTGTAATCTTACAAGCACATCATTTAGGTTGGTCAAAAGTATACACATTGCCTGTCGATATCCAAGATCATTTTTTTGACGGCAGACTAACCATATGCATTATGTTGTGACCACACTTTGGAATTCACAGCAGCAGGAGTTGTTGCAAGGTGCAACAGAAGAAGGTTTGTTACTTGGAGGGGGTGGAAGGCGTCATAGCATGGGACATTCTGCTAATTCAATTATATGATAGATTTCAAGTGAGGGTTAGAGCATTTGTGACAGATCATCGCAGGCAAGTCACAGCATGGTGGAAACAGACTTGGCAAGGTGTTAAACATCACTTGATTATTGGCACATTGCCCAGTCCATTAAGAAGAAACTGACATTGTTGTCTGAGAGGAATGGATTTGAACCCGTGGGAGACCAGACTAAGTCTCTAGCCAACAAATAATACTGGTCAGTCATGTCTACAGAGATAGATGATAAGAACCTCATTAAAGGAAAATGGTAATCTCTAATCAGGCATGTTCAGAACAAGCATGAGAGTCATGGGAATCCATATCCAAGGTGTTCACACCAGATGGTATCACCAGAAACTATACATAACACATCATGGTCTACCCCTGACTCTGAGCATTGTGATGCTTTTGACAAGATTCTTCTGGACAAGACATTATTAAAGGACATTGCAAATAGCTCCGCATTTGGTCAGACATCACAAGCTGAGGGATACCACAGGCACTTTGCCCCCAGAACGTACCATTTTCATTTTTCAGTGTAAAACCACATTACTTTTGACTGCCATGCATTACAATCAAAATGCTGCAAGATGCCAATGCCAGAAGAACAAAAGATAGCCTGACTTTACCATTGCAAAAGAAGGGTGGGTACATTGGTAGAAAGGGTCCAACTATGTGCACTTACAATTATGTTGACAGACAGTTTACTGCATTGGTATCCAGATTGATTTCCCACAAAGATATTCATGATCAGCAAGACATGAAGTCACCTCCTCCACTATGTGTCAACTGTGACATGTCAAACAAGAAGGTTGCAGTAGAAGAACATACAAGTAGATTTAATTAAACATACAAGTAGCTTCGTATATTCGTATATTCGTATATTCGTATATTCGTATAAGTTGTCCTTTGCCCTGATAGTAAGTCTACAATTTTTCTGTTAACTACTAGCCAAACATGAACAACCTTGAATGTTAACCGAAGTTAATCTAATACAGAAACTGTTAAAGAAAACATAAAACTTCCTCTTGCTAAACACACTGTCATTAATGTTATGACGAAAGTAAAAGTAGAAACTCTATTGCACACAATGGATGTATGAGGATAACCATTTGATAAATGACATGTGTCTATTGTACAGTAGCAGAAAAAATATAAAGTGAACACTGGTGAGCATAAGTATCAGTTTGGAGCATGGTTTAGAGGTCATGATGTAAGAAACCAACAACTTCAAAATGTTATGCATTTCCAGGTGAAGGGAAATATGCCCTGATAGAGCTAACAGCACAGGAGGGTATCACAACTGTAATTTGCTATCCAACGTATCCATGAGTCCATGTTTTATACAGTCTATATGCAATATGCTGATACTTTTTGTAACCTTGCCATGCCACTTGCAAAACACATAGGTCAAGGCAAACACTCTGGACACTGTTGTGATTCGTAATGCTAGTAGAACAGTTCTCTTCCCCAAAAAAAGTATGTTATCTGCAAGCTGTCCAAAAGTGTTTCACATTCTTTGCAACACAGACACTCAACCGCTTTGTCCATTATCTGAAAATGGTCATGACTGCACCTGTGGCAAAATAAAAAGTCACAACAGAACAGGCAAAGAAGTTTCGCAAACCAACACACTTTATTAGCTGTGTCAAGAATCTCTCTGCCCTGTGCATCTCAACCATTATGAAACAAGTATTTGATCTGTTGAATGTGTATGCACATCATTCGCTTGATTTCACTTTATAGTCAATAAAAAAGTACTTTCAAGACTGAGTTGCACTGTCCCCCCAGGAGATTAGTTATTCACCTTGGTATTTTCTGGTTTATGGGTATGTCCTGTCGTTCAGGGTATCGTTTTAACTGACTTTTCAAGAGCCAGATATATAACGTTTGGCAGTTTTCCTGAAGCAAAATGTTTCAAAAATCTCTTGGTCTTTAAGTCTGATCATGTGAAGAAGCATGGCCTTTTTTCGGGCATCATTGGTTATTCCCAAGGCTCCAAGAAAATAGTAAAAGGCTTTCTTCCATTTTCCCCAGTTTTGGGACACTTGATTAGGATCACCATGGCATTGACTTGGTGCTATACCAGGCATGTAAATATGGGCAGCCATTTTATATCACAACGGTGAAAGATAATGAAAGAAAAGGCAAGGAATATGAGTATAAATATGTGCCTGACTCTAACAAACAGAGATAGAGACAAGATAAATCAAGCCAACAAGCAATTGCCCTCAAAATCAGAATGGTATTTGCAGTTAGGGAGATTGGAAAGGGCTACAGGGCAATGTCAACATTTAGCAATTGTATGAAGTTACCCCCTCCCATGGCAAAAATACATACAAACATATGAATAATGTCCTTCACAAGCTTGTGAATCTGAGGGAGAAGAGAGCTTGCAAACTGCCAGCAAAGAGTTACATCAGTTGTCAGAGCAGACCTCTGAAAATAAGGACTGTCAAGTATCTGTTGATGGGACTTGGCAGAAGTGTGGGCATTCTTCATTAAATGGTGTTATAACTGTCATTTCAAGCAAAATTGGTAAATGCTAGCATGTAGCTGTCATATCTACATTCTGTAAATCTTGCCAACAGTGGTCAGAGAAAACAGATCAACCAGCATACAAAAAGTGGGCAGCCAATCATGTGTGCATGACTAACCACACAAAGTCATCTGGTGAAATGGAAAGTTTAAGTGCAATATACATCTTTCAAAGACCCATTGAAAAGCATAAGTGAAATACGTGGAATACATTGAAGATGGTGTTTCTTCCTCTTTCCAAGAGGTTGAGACTTCCGAACCATAAGTAAATGACATTTCAATTAGAAAACTTAGTGCATTGGACAAGTCCGAAGGAGAGTTGGTTCCTAGTGCCAAAATCTAAGAAAAACTGTAAAAGGAGCTAAGTTATCAGATGGTAAATGAATACCCGATAGAGGTAGATTAATGGATAAAGCCATAAACACACTGCAACATTACTATGGTATGGCACTTAGAGGCTACACAGATGATGTTAGACAGTTTCCGATTGACAGCACAAGGACAACAGCACTGTTAGTGAGGCCTAGAGCTAGTGCGGCCTGTTGACAATGCATACCCAGTGCCTGCTCCTCTCTGTTGGCTCTAGAATGCAGAGTTGCAAATCTGCAATCTTGGTCGGAACGGTGGTTTTAGCAAGGTATGATAGAACCACTTTCTACTTTTTTAGTTTATGTCACGCTTCATCGAGAAATACTGTCTGCTATTAACTACCCTGACAGTTAGTAGTTCATCTGACATCAGTTATCTTTGAGTTTTAGACCCCGTCTGCACGAGTACGTTTTCAGATGAAAACGCACCTTTATTTTTGCGCTTTAGCTTACTGTCTACATGACAACGGAATGTCTGTGAATGAAAATGTAACTTTTTGAAAACGCTTTCCACAGTGGACTTATTTGAAAACGCAACTGTTTGAAAATGCTTTGTTTCTGTGTAGACGGCCGAACAGTTTCTGAAAACGATTCAACACCAACAACACGTTTTGGTGGCCTCTGTGTTCTGTGGCTTGGCTATGCTCATTGAAAACATGCGCCTGCACAGATTTTTGCGTTTTCATCATTTTCATGTATACGGGCTAGACAAAGTGAAAACGTTTGTGTAGAAGGAAAACTTTTTATCTGTTTTCATTTAACGGAACATGCAAGTTTGTGAAAACGTAGTCATGTAGACAGGGCCTTAGTGCTCTACAATCAAGCAGTATATGTGGTGATGATGGTAACACAGTCCACTAAAACGGACATAGAAAGTTAGTCCATGTTGATGGTTACTATGTCTCTTAAGAATATATTCTAAAAATATGAGAATGTATTCCATACTCACTGTGAAGATGGATGCCCACGAACTCATAGTCCATGATAGGAAACTTGTTTAGTTGATGTTGACTATAACTGACATCATATGAAACTGAGGATAGCTATATTTACATGTACTTGTACACAAATAGGTTGTATTCTTCAAAGTTCGGCAGATGTGCAATGTAGGTTAACAGCCAAATCCCATTAAATTTTATACAAAATTACTCCTTATGATGAAGAGAGTTTAAGCAAACAATAAACATTTTTTATTGTCTGTTTCAACTCTCTTCATCGTAAGGAGTACTTTCGCATAGAATTTACCTTGATTTGGCTGTTACCCTAAACTGCATATCCGCCCAAAGTTCTGTAATAACACTTTGAAAATATGAAGACATTGACATACATTGTCTCTATGATAACTGTCCTATAAAACCTTTCTGAACAGGCACAAACTGACATGGAACAAACAACATGACAGGATTACTTCTTTTGTACTTTATCACAGACCCATAGTGAGCAAATAACTGCCTTGTCATGAGAAAAACCAGTGCTGGATGTTGTGGGTGAGACAGACCTGCCAACCTAACATTTTCAAAAACCTGGAGATTTTAGATTTTGCCTTAAAACAATGGGGAGATTCTGTCCAAAACAGGGAGATCATGGGAATTTTTTAAGGGAATAAATATACTTGCTAAAATGTTGTTCTAGGCAAACAGTTTATGCCAAAAATGATCACGAGAAGTCTCTTCATGATAATATTTAGTGTCTTTTGACACTTAGGAGGCACTAACAAACAATCTTTCTCCTGTAGAAATCTGATGAACATATCCTTGAAACATATGATGTTCTCTGGAGTCTTTGAAGCATAAGAACCCTGGTGGAGGCAAGGTAAGTCCTTTCCACAAGGAAGGCAATGAAACTTATTCTTGTCATGTTTCCCTTCTGGTGTTGGGTATAAAGCTTTCCATTCCTGTCTAAATGAAACCTTGTACATTTTTGAACCAGTGAACCTTTTTTCGAAAAAGCTGTTGCTTTAGCTTTGTCTTCATTTCCATCATTTGACTCGATCTCATCAGAGCTATGTGCAGTTCAATTAAAATAAGAGCAACTGGTACACTTATTGAAAAATGTCTGCCAGACCCATAAACTCTTTCAAATCACCGTTTGTTAGGTTCAAGCATGTTAGGCTGCAAAGTGTCACTCCCACCAGTTCTATATTATCAAGATGTAAGGCAGTTGACGAAAGCTGTCCATCAGTTGTGTGTTGGGCAATCGAGGCAAGATCTAGCTCCATAATCCCCAACGCATTCAGACGATTTCTATAATGATTGTCACCAAAGCCAAGACACGTATTGGGCTTTATTTGAAAATTTACAACGTTATGGAACTAGTCTCATTAGGGGGCATTTTTATTTTTCCCGTTTCAGATTGGCGTGCTTGTTCCCAGTAAGATTGAATAAAAAATTTCAGGATTCAATGTAAAAGTCTAGGATTGAACAAAAACTGTTGGTGTAGCACGAAAAAGCAGACGCATTCTTTTAGCATACTGAAAGCTTTTTTGTCCGACACTCGTCAGAGTATGAAATGTCAGATAACAACCAAAAGGTGACCTGAAATATATAGCCAGATGCGGGTGCACGTGATATGATGGATAACGCATCTATTTGGCCCTATGATTGGCCAATTAGCACCTATTCACCATTGTTTACTTGAAGAGTCCAAGTGAAAAAACTTTTGGATTAAATATAAATGCAAAGATTGAATGTATATACGAAATTGAAAATTAAATTGCTGATTGATTGAATATAAAACTTGATTTACAAGTGAATATTGAATATAACAGTTAAAGATTGAATTTGAAATGCAACGATTGAGTGAAATAGTGCGAATATAATGTGTAAGTATTGACTTGAAACTGAAGCAAACCAACCATGGAAGTGAAAAATGAAGCAAAAACATGAATTGGATATAAAAACACAGTTGATTAAATATAAATAGCACATGTTTGAATATTGCTACAAACGGCCAGCCATTCATAGGAGGTATCAACATCATATTCACTCACTTTTCCCCCTCTATTTGCAATCTCACTTGCTAGTCCCTTGTCATTAGTTTTCCATTTCCAGAGAGTAAGTCCCCCCTTCCTCAGTCTCCCTTGGCCTTCTCATAGAGGGAAAGGGCTTCATCAGTGTTCTTACACCCCATCACCAGGTCATCAACAAAGAACCCCCCCCCAAGAGCTTCTTTGCAAATGTAGGGTCTTGTTCCTCATACTGCTTTATGTGATGTTGAAACACAGCATTAAGGAGACATCGTGAAGAAGTGCATCCAAAGATGACCCTCTGAAAGCAAAGTATAAGTATCTCAGGCTCTCAGGTATGAATATCCTTTAACAACAACAACAACATGAGACAATCTCTATCCTCTGGGTGTACCTCACTATTTACAAATGCTTTGGCAATGTCACTTACCAAGGCTACTGGATTTGCTCTAAACCTAAGCAGAGCATCAACTATTAAGGGTGTTAAGGCAGGGCCAACATGCAAGCAATCATTCAATGATACCCCTGTTTTGTCTCGGCATGAGGCATCAAAAACACTTTGCAGCTTAGTGTTTTCTGTATTCTCTTGTATTACTGCCCTGTGATGAAGGTAGTGGATCTTGGAGGCAGGCGCCTATTCTGAATCCTACTCGACAATACCATCCTTCACCTGCTGTGAAATGACCTCATTATACTTTTCAAGGATGTCTGGTGTTTTCCTGAGTTTATCTACATTGCTTGTCAACCTGGCTAAACTATTTGCATAATTTGAAGGCAAAGGGTTCTGAGGAACCGTCCATCTGGGCCCAACAGAATACCTTTTCCATGTGAAAATGATGTTATCAATAACACTAGCATGCACATCTTCTTTTTTCCTTATGCCAATATTGTCTAAATGCCATAACTTACTCAAGTTTGCATCAACATCAGTACCTTCTGTGTTAGTCAAACATGAAGCTGTATTAAGTAAAACAAACAAAATAAAATTGCAATCAGCATAGAGAGACTTCTTGCTTTTAAATGGTCCTGATAAAACACATCCAATATGCATCTTCACAGCAACTGGCTCTCCTGGCCCCCCTCATATCACTTCCCCTTCCTGGAAGGCCCAAATGTAATCTGAGGCTACCAGGCATCCAACCTCTAAAGTATGACACCTACTGACATCTGAGAAGAAAATGTTTGTGAGATGGGGATACTCTTTCTTTATGCAGTCAACATGACTGTCTAGGATGTCTGCACTATCTTGCACAACAAAATGCTTCAATCCTTACCTTTTTCTAAGGAAAGGAAAAGGATAGCTGAATGACATCTCTCATCTCAATCTCAGCTTCACTCCTCCCAATAGCTTAAAGTCCAAGTCTTTCCCTTCTCACAGCTTGCAAACCTAACCCTTCTACTACCTTGACTGCTATTCACCTCTTTTGACTGCCTGTTTTAAATAAAACTCTCAGTTTTCCCTCTTCTTTATCTTTCACTTCAGCCATGGCTGTTTGCAGAGCTACACTCCTTTCTGAACCAGTAATACCCATGTATGCACTCACATTGGGGTGTAACATGCTTGCCTTAGGCTGCACATCCTTACTGTTATCCCTATGAGGAAAGCTAGGGCAGATACTCACATGATGTATACCCTCACACAACTTACAAATGATTCTAGACCTACACTTAAAGGCTGTATGGCCTACCTTTAAACAGAGAAAACATCTGCCTTATTTACAAAAAGAATGCTCTTACAGTCCTTTGGATCTTTAGCTGCATTCACTCATCTGCTGAATGGTCATCACTTACGCAAAATGGGTATTTCCATGCTTGTTCTTTGTTCCTGCTTGAAAACAGAGCAGAAGCTGTTCCAGGTCCTTTGCTCTTAGGCCTGTGTTGCTGCACTACCATTTATTACGTCCCTCTGCCACTAACAATGGGACTATCACCTTCCAAAACGTCCAGCTGCTTCTCCAAAGGTTCCAACATATCATCAAAATTTCATTCCATATGAATAGTGCCAAACCAGATCATGTTGTTTCTCAGGGACTGTGGTACCTTTTCCATCAGAACAGGAACAACAACACTTCAATAGCATTCTTTCTCAGCTCCCTGTGCTTCCAAAGACCAGGGTTGAGTTTCAATCTGTTCTCTCAAATGACACAATCTTTCCATGTTGCTCTCACTGAAAACTGGTGCCAGGTTAAGTAGCTCAGTAATGTGTGCTCTCATAATAACTCCTGGCTTCGCATACCGTTTGATCAGAAGATTTACTGCTGTATCATAATATGCATCTGTCATGGAAACTCCTTTAACCACGCTCCTTACTGGTTCCCCCAAATAGCATCTCAGATACTTACATTTATCAACTTTGGCAAGATATAGATAATCGTGAACGGCACTCTTGAACCCATCCCAAAAGTCAGTCAATTTGGCAACCTTCCCAGTGAACTTTTTGAGTTCCCGCTTGGGTACCTTTACTATTCTGCTGTAAGCTACAATTTGAGTACCAGTTGAACTTATAGAGTCTCTAGATTTGCTGCTTGCCAATGATTGAATTTGCCCCTCTGATCTTGAACTAACTGAAATGTTACAGCCATTTTATTCAATCTCTTGTATGGTGTATTAAACTTGATACTAGTCCATAAGTAATCTTTTCCATTACTTCACTTGCTTTAGTGGCTTCTCTGTTGCAGTCCTCTTCTTCATATCTGTTTTCAATCATGACATTAAGAATTTTATCATCCAACTCTTTGTTCTCTGGTGTTTTCTGTTCCTTGTAAGTTTACCAGGCATTGTGCCAACTTTAATCTATCACAACCATCAGCCTCTGCATCCAAGTAGCAACTGATCTTGTTCAGTAACCTGGTTGTAGTTCCACGGTGACTTTTATGCTTTTCCTTCAAGTCTTTGACATGCTGCATTCTGTAAAAGCTACTCTATCCCGCTTGGTGGACCATATGTGGTGAAATCAACCCCCCTATTTGCTAGTAAAAGATAAAAAATTGCCATTACCAAACCAATGCAAAAAGACAACTAACGTGTCTTTTAGTATGTCATCCCAATTCTACAGCTTGCTACATCATGTAGGCATGCACTAGTTTAAGTGACAACTAACTGGTCCATTTAGGTTACGACTACATATCATTTTAATCATTAAAATATCAGCCAATAAGAAGCAAGAATAACAGGAAAATGACCACGATACTTTTTACAATGATTTCTCTGTTAGCATAGCTTTCTTGGACATTAAATGCTTAGTCAACATCCACATCTCGGATTCAAATTGAGGAATTTATGTAAATAATAGCCACAAACAGCACAAAGTAGTAGAAATAACCATGATTAATAAAGCATACTGACAAATGACTCAAAAATGAATGAACCTTACTAGCTATTATACTACATTCTAATATACTGCTGCAATGCAATAGCAAATGGCGCGGGGTCTTCCTGACAACTTTAAACAAGCTTTTTGTACCAATGATCTGAAGTACTCTTCAAGAAGTGTTGGCTGCAGGTTAAAAAAGGTTGATGTCTGATTGCCATAAAGGCATGTGAGGGAATTTCTCAGCAAGACACAGACAACATAGATCTTCCAAACTGCACTGAGGCCAATGTTCAGATCCTTCCTATAGTCTGTACATTTGAAAAAATTTACAATCTCCCCAAATATCCACTCTACACAAATGCGAACCCTAGTCATGGATTGATTGACAGCATGTTCATTATCTGTAAGATATGGCCTTCATGCCAAAGGACATTGAAGATGTACTCTGTGATGTTAGGCTGGATCCCCATAGAGGCATAAATGCTGGCCATCCAGGTTGAAAGAGTGCTGTACCAACTGGTATCAGAGCCCCGACATTGCAAGAAGTACACTGGTAATGTCATTCCATTGGACCAAAAAGGGGGGCAAGTAGTCCATTAGGTGCAACCCCTGACTGTACTTTCATTGGATGGACCCTTTTAAGCCCATTGTAAAACGCCCTTTTGTGCTGCTTAGGTCTGCATATGGGCCTGGCTGTCACATCTACAAATTGTCCAAAGCTGCACCTTTGTCATGCACAGCTTCTGCAGATAACTGCATATGACGGTGTGAGAGCCATGGCTGCTCACGGCTGGTAAGGAGGTAGCCATAACTGTCAAATATGTGGTCTACCATCAAGTTTGTAACCATGCAAAGTTGAGATACTGGCCTAGCACAGTGAGAGATGAGATCAACATACCTACATGGGTATGCACATTATCTAAGCAAAATGTACAGACCTTCTACAGTGTCGATAAAAATGCCATTTTGGCATTTTAATACTTCAGGGAGATCTTACACAGCAGCCAATCTGAAAATATCTTCTTTCTTAAAGCTAAATTCTACTTCACACTCATCATCTTGCAGTTGAAAGATGTTAAAACTATAATACAAAAAGTGTGGGAGGCCATCATGCAAATGTATAGGCAAAAACAGTAGAAGTTCCTCATCATCAAGTTTGTCATTATCGTGTTGAAAATACAAAAAGATACTCCATTTGTAGCTAGTTTGAGTTTGGCACCAATGCTGAGTCATGGTCATCACTTGGACAAGAAACATCCTTCTCAGTAGCATGGTGTTTAGGACTGACATTGTCGATTGGAAACTCACTATTAATGCCATGACAAGAGCTTTTGGTGCAGTTCTTTTCCATTGTTCTAATGTCCAGTTAGAAACTGACTGGCACACATTTTGTGCTACAGAGGAAAATAGCTGGTGTGAATTGCAAAGTGACAAAGTTACTGGCAGGAAGGTATACAAAAAGAAAATAAACTTGAGCCACTATTTTCTGATTTGTTTTCAAAGGATCTTCTTACAAAATGTCTGCACGGTCTCATACATAATGCAAATGAAGCTTTAAATAATATGGAAGAAATCTCCAAAAAGAACTTTTGAGCAGAAATATTCTTGACATTGCAACACATCCAGCTTTACTTGAATTCTATGGTGGGCAGCTTGGAATTTGCAAAGTTACTGAAAAGCTTTGTTTAAGTAGCATTATTTCTATGGTAGCCCTTTCACATACTGGGGATAAAATAAGCATAAAAGAATCCATAACAAAATCAACTGAAAAGTGAAAAAGGAGAAAGAAACTGAGAGCAGTAAGCTGGCCCATAGCCAGCTTGAATTCGCAAGGGGGGGGAACAGCCAATATATATTGTAGTGACCCTAAACACCGGGAACCAAACCTTCAACTCAGGCCTCATTGCATCATTCAATCTCAATCGACCTTTTCCATTTCTGCCAAGTCATCCCACATCTTGACATCACCTTACGTCATCCCTGTCATCACACCTTACAGGTCATTCCTTTGCTTTTGTTTATCTCACATGTCCATTCCACCTACTCAGCCCACCACCTTCTTTTTATATCTATTTAATATTTCATACGTAATGATTCGTCAGCTAAATTTGTGTATATATGTGTGTAAAATTATATTGAATAATCAGTCAGTAGATCAGAACCTCAACTCAACATCGTCTATCTCTGGCTCCGTGTTCTCTGCACGTTAAATAAGACCGTCTACAATCAACCACCAGAGGAGAAAGGCCAGTTACCCCTGCAGCATATTATATCACAAAAATATAATACATATATATATACACACAGACACACAGACACACGCACACGCATATGTATATGTATATGTATATATAAAAGTCATTTCTGTAGGGGGGGCACAGAGGTAAATGTCTCAAGTCCAGGAAAGGCCTTGCCCCCAGGCCCCCCTTGGCTATGGGCATGGCAGTAAGAAAGGGATTTATTGATTTGGAAAATGAAGAGGAAAAGCACCATCCTACAAACCTGGCTCATTTTAGATAGTAATAGATGTAGTTACTTGTAAACTCAGTTTTCTCAGTGTTTAATGTCTGAAGTTTATTGAACTTACAAATGTTGTATATTCTAAAGGGAGAGTCAGACTGCCTTGCAATTTTCACATTTTGTAGCTCACTTGTACAGCTAGGAACTAGACTAAAACCAACATGTTTGCTTATCTACTTTTGATCTTATTCCAAGTAATCTTCCCCTTTTTTCATCTGGCCATCTGGTGGCTGGTCAATTCCATTGATTTGAAGGCATAGCTTACATTGGTATTGTTTAGCATTATAGCTTGACTTCTTCTAATGTGTACTTGCACTTTCAAGAACTGCAATTTATCATTATGCCAGGCTTCTTAAGAGTAGACGGAATACGATGAAATGGGTTAGGTTATTGTGGTGTAGTGTAGATACTGAGGAGTAGCACCTTTGTAGGCTTGTCAGCCGCACATCTGTGATGTGGACAAGAACACTGGTCTCCCAGGGCTGCATAACTCTCGCTTATGGCTCCTAGAAGTCAGTAGTGCACACTGACGGCCACACCATGGGACCTCGCCTCGGCTGGCGTGCTAAACTAAGTAGAGGGTAGCACCAGTCCCTAGGACTGGAGTGATAGGGGATGTCACCCCTTAAGTGCAGAAAGTCTGTAATGGCTGATGAAGCAGAGGAATTCATGTGGATCAATGGTTCAGAAGGCATGACAGCAAGATGTGTGGAAGGGATTGGGCCCCCACCATGTATTACCGAAGTTAGTCATGGATAGAAATAGTATTAGATGTAGAAGTACTGATGGTGAAGTTGAGACCCCTGCAACTGAGCCAGATAAAAACTACAGGGAAGAGGATAATGTTTCATTAGCAAGTAAAGTAGTGGATGATGAAGATGTCTTAAACCCTAGAGGACACCTTCTGATAGTGCTAAATTGAAAACTAGGAACAGATGCCTAAAACTGGGAACTTGGAATGTAAGAGCTTTATATCAAGCTGGAAAATTAGACAATTTGATACAAGAAATGGAAAGTATGAGATTAGATATTCTAGGAATTGCGGAGACACATTGGGTTGAAGAAGGAAAAATTATTAAAGAAAATCACACAATGATATACTCAGGTGGAGAAGAGCATAGGAAAGGGGTGGGTATCTGGATGAAAAACAATATAGCTAGGTCAATGCTGGGCTTTTGGGCTATATCAGAGAGAGTCATTATGCTGAAATTGCAAGCAAAGCCTTTCAATATTAACATTAGTCAAGTGTATGCACCAACATTAGATTGTGAAGATGGAGAAGTTGAGAAGCTATATCAGGAAATAAACAATGGCATCAAACAAACAAAGTCAGGTGAACTGCTATGTGTAATGGGAGATTTTAATGCGAAAGGTCGAAAAGAAAAATATGAGAAGATAGCAGGTACACATGGATTAGGGAATAGAAATGAAAGAGGAGACAGGCTAATAGAATTCTGTCAACAAAACAACTTATGCGTTGTCAATACATGGTTCCAACAGCCAACAAGAAGATTATGCCCAGGAGGTACAACAAGAAATCAGATAGATTATATACTAATTAATGAACGGTTTAGGAACAATGTGAAGCAAGTAAAAACATACCCTGGGGCAGATATAAACTCAGATCATATTCCAGTTGTACTGAAGCTAACTATTAAACTTAAGAAACTGGAAAAACCAAAAGTAAGAGATCAATGTGATTTAGAACTATCAAAAGAAGAGAGTTATAAAAAAAGTATAATGTTGAGATTAGAAATGCATAGTCAAGATTCTGAAATCACACACTTGAACAAACTCCTGAAGATCAAATTGAAGTGGAGAAGACATGGGGCATAATAAAAGACAGCTTAAACACGTTGTTGAGAGCAGTACTGCCCAGTAAACGTGCAAAGAAAAAGAAACCCTGGATGACAGATGATATTCTTAGGAAGATGGAAGAACGAAAGAAAGTCAAGAATATAGATTCAGATAAATACAAACAACTACATAAAGAAATTGAAACACTATGTAGACAAACGAAAGAAAAATGGCATGTAGACCAATGTAAAGAAATTGAGCTATTGGAAAAGCAGTACAGAACAAGAGAAATGCACAAAAGAGTAAAAGATCTTACCAATAGGAAGTCAAGGAAGACAGCTAGTGGTTGCATAAAGGATAGGAATGGAAAACTACTTTTCGATCAGGAAGACATAGCTAATAGATGGGCAAAATACATCACTGAGCTGTACAATGACGATAGAGGGGAAATGCCAAGTTTTGAGGTAACGAGTGGCGAGAATATCATGAAGGAGGAAGTTGAATTAGTAATAAAATCTATGAAAGATAAGACAGCAGCTGGACCTGATGGACTATCAACAGAAACTCTGATACCTCTAGATGATCAGAACATTGACATGATTACAGACCTATGTAATACTTTATACAACAGTGGCATAATACCAGTAGACTTGAAACACTCTGTATTTGTAACTTTACCTAAAAAACCAAAAGCACAAGATTGCTCATCATTCAGAACAATTAGCCTCATGAGCCATGTCACACAATTACTTCTCAAAGTCATCCAAAGAAGAGTAACTGATAAAATAGATCAGGAAGTAAGCCATCTACAGAGTGGATTTAGACCAGGTGTAGGAACAAGGGAAGGTATATTTAACTTAAGAACACTTTGTGAGAGAGCACTAGAAGTTTGAAAAGACGTCTACATCTGTTTTATTGACTATGCAAACGCATTTGACAAAGTTAAACACTCTATGATAATAGAATGCCTATCAGACATTGGCATAAATGACAAAGATTTACAGATAATAACCAAACTATACTAGGAACAAACCGCAACAGTAAGAACTGAAAATGGCGTAACAAAAGAATGTCAAATAAAGCAAGGAGTCAGACAGGGGTGTGTACTATCTCCAAGTTTATTCAACTTATATACTGAGAAAATATTGAGAGAAATAGAGGAGATGTAGGTGGAGTCAACATCAACAACGTAAGATATGCAGATGACATGGTGCCTCTTGCAGAAAACAAAACAGATTTACAAGACTTAGTAACAGCAATAAATAATAAAGGGAAGTGATATGGAATGGAGATAAACATCACAAAAACTAAGGGAATGATTGTTAGCAAGAAAGAGATGGTGCCTGAAATAAAGATCAGTATAGAAGGAAAGAATATTCAGCAAGTGAAGGAAATGATATATCTAGGTTTTATGGGTACAGAAAATGGAAAATGTGAAAGAGAGATCAAACGAAGGATAGGTGTAGCGAAGTCATCGTTTGAACAAATGCATAAGGTTGTAACATCTAGGATTATCAACATAAGTGGAAGGCTGCGCCTTGCCAAATGCTATATCTGGTCAACATTATTGTATGGAGCAGAGACTTGGACACTATCAAAAGCCACAGGTAAAAAATTGGAAGCGTTTGAAATGTGGACCTACAGGAGAATAATGAAAGTATCATGCAAAGAATATAAGAGTAACGAGGAAGTTCTCAGCATGATAAATTCAAAATGAATGCTAGTAGAAAGTATGAAAAGAAGAAAACTAGCGTATTTTGGACACTTAGTGAGGAGAGATGACATTCACAGATTGCTACTAGATGGAAAGATTAATGGAGAAACGAAGTAGAGGTAAACAACGACTCATATGGGCAGACAACATCACAGAATGGATAGGAATAAAGTACAACGAGTGTATCAGGGTGGCACAAGACCGAGGGAGATGGAGATCCATGACAGCCAACCTGCTGGGAGCAGATGGCACCAGATGATGATGATGATGAATTTGTCATTCATTTCATGAATGGTATGCTTTTGGTCATCAAGTATATAAAGCAGGTATTACATGTGACTGTTTGTAATGTTTGCCCTTGTATTGTGTTCAGTTTTTCTTTTAGTGTTTGGTTTTTATTGTCTTTGCCTGTTTGATGTGCATGGTTCTTTCTGTGTTGCCACTTTCCATTTATTATCACTTGAATCTGTGTCTGACTTCTGTAGTAAATTAGAGGAGATTCAATGGTTATTGAAAATTATGTCAGTTTCTGCTTTGACTGAAACAACTTCTAGTACAAAGTGGAGTGGATATGGAAGTGTGACACTGGGATATAGACGTGTGGAGTTAATAATGTATGATATATGATACTATATGTTGTTATAACTTGATTTGCAATGAGTGGTATGCGTAAAATGAGGTTGGTATGCTTGGAATCAGTGAAACTCATAGTAGGAATAGTGGTACATGAATGTACACTTTACAAATGGTATTTGTTGCTGTATATAGTCTCTTGTTGATTAAGCAGTTATCACAGAGTTTTCTTAATATCTGTTAATCAATAAGTAAAGGTTAAACAACTGTTATGAATGAATGGAAGAAATGTGTACTTGTAGTTAGCTTGTGTAATCTGAACTTGGAATAGCAAGAATTATGTGAATGTAGGTAGTTTTGCAGGTAAGTGACTCTTACTTCATGTCCTTGATTGGTTGTCCTTCAGTTGTAAACACATAAGTCAGATGGTTTCTCCCATCTGGAAAGTTATAAAAGTTTACATTTACAGGCCTTCAGTGTCATTTTATTGTGGCAAACCAATTCCTAAGAGAATTGTGATGTACAAATGATAATGTAGATTGTGGTGAATACTTGAGATTTATTGACGTTATACTGGGTCTATATAGGCAGTGTAAATGGAAATGATATTTTTAGTCTAGTCATCTTTGTCTCCTCATCGAATGTTCCTTGATACCTGCTCTGAGCCATTACTAGGTGTAGCTTCAATAATAGAGAGTTTACAATTGATGACATTGCTTTCGACGGCAACCCATAGAAGTCTGTGAACGAGTGTGGTCAGGGTCATCTCCCTTCCTTCACCACCCTCATCCAAATTCTGCAATGTTGCATGTTAGTTTTTGATGTACTGGTCACAACCTTGGTAAATATCATTGATTTATGTATTATTTTCATACTTTTTCTACATCTCTATATGTTAGTAGGGAAACTAGCTTAATACTGAAAACTTTATGAAAAATGGCAATTGATAAAGAATTAAACAGTTTGAGAGCATAAAAGTGGTTATTTAGACTGGAATACTGCGTTGATATAGAATACAAACTGTATGAGATGAAGCAATAATGCGAAACGCCTCTTGAGGGGTTGCAGAGAATGCATGCAATCCTTTCCTGTAATAACACCACAAAACCACAGGGGTAAAGAGAGGCAATAAAGTCCACTATTTCAAAGGATATTGGACAACATCATTGCTGTATTCTACAATAACTGTTAGAAACATCCAAGAGCTATCATATCTACAGCTACTACAAACATTTCTAATGTACACAAAGTGGCCTAGCGCTGAGAAATCCTTCCATCCAACTCATGGGCGTACAATAAATGTTATGATATATGGTTTCCAGTTTCCCAGCTATTCATTTTGGTGCTGTTCATTACAGGCGTTTGGAACAAGGCAAAGTTAAGGTATTGCAGATTTCAACATTTAATTTTGAAATGATTACTTCAAGTGATTCTGCTATTCAAGCCTGGTGGCTACAGAATTTGTGACATAGTTACTGACTTACAGCAAAAACTCCCTTTGTTCATACCATCTAGTCAGATGCATCTTTGCAAAGTGGGGGGTGGGGGCAAATTCATTCAGATTCATTTAATTTTGTACATAACAACAAATAAAGATAAATCCTTTAGGACTACTGCATAAAAGTAGAAATATATAGTTGATGGGTGGGTGTTTTACCATCAATGGTTCAATGACAGCTCTACATTCTCATACATTTCCGTAGCAACAGAGCCGATGATGAAGTAGACTTTTCCAATCAAATGAGACATACCTGTAAGTGATGTTTGATTGAGATTATATGATTCTTGTGAGCTATGAGCAAAGGAGATGTATTCCCAGCCCTTCATACTTTGTCTAATTTTTGGGCCCTCCCCACCAGATCTCCTTTGTTTGGTGTGTCATTGATCCAGTGCTACTCTGAAAACTGGTTACATGAACTACTGTGCTGCCTCTCGTACACCTCCATCACTACTAGCCGTGAATCATAGATTCACAATCAAACATAACTGTCAGGTAAGTTTCATTTGATTGGAAAAGTCTATGTTGTGTCACATGCATCAAACCAAATAGTAACCTGCAATCTAGCCAGGAGCAATGCAGTAACCTCATCGTAAATGCTTTATCATGATATAGTAAGAAGGGCACCACCATTTAGGGAATAAAATCAAATGGGTTAGAGAGGAACTGTCATGGCTGTAGGAATCTGCTGGAAATAGTTGAAAATGCACAAATTCAATGAAGGAAACATTGGCCAAATGAATAAAACATTTTAGGATAATAAACACCTCTAAACTTGTACGAAAATGACTGAAGTCTCCCTGACCTACTTCCTAAAATTTCATGCCTAAAATCAAAAAAGGGAGGATGCTAGAATCTCTTGGAAAGGGTGATACAGAGTACATTATAAAGTAAGCAATGCGTAGATTTGACGAGGCAAATACAGGAGAAACTGGCTGGAAACATTTGACAGAAGCAAAAGGACTTACCAGACAGTAACACTATGAAATACTGGCACGTTAACCATTTAACTGTCATGCCAATAATCAGTGCTGCACTACATCTTGATATTACTGTGACTGCTGCATCGTTTGGTGTCATTGTCTTCTCATTTGCATTTGGAATGGCTACTGCCCTCATCTCCAGTGGATATAGTGACTGCACAGGTCGAATAAGTTCGTATGTTCTACCACCTGGTGTTGTCTTGAGTGTGACTCCCTCTTGACACCACCTTTACCTCTGATTATGGTCAAGACTTCTCCTAACTTCCATTTGTGTCTTGGTAGGTTCATATCCTTCACCAACATAATGTCATCTTGTGTTATTTTGTTGGTATATTTTATGATGCTCTCTCAGACTTTGTCCAACAGGTCTAGTACTTCTCTCTACATTTCTGAAGATATCTGAGCCTCCTCTTCACTGGTATTAGGTCTTCATCACTATATACTTCTTATCTTGAAGACTCCATTCTTCTACCATGTGTTAGATGGTTAGGAGCTAGTGCTTCAGTTTCTAATTCTTCAGTTTGGTATGTCAAAGGGCCTGTTGTTAGCATACCAAAGTGATTTCTTCAACATGTGTTTAACTAAACCAACCATACTTTTGAAGAAGCCATCCCACCAGGGAGGATTTCATAGATTAGACTTCCACTTGATGTTTTGGCATTGCCAGATACCATCAACTTTGGAGTACTGCTTCTTGTGATCAACCCTTCAATCCTTCTGAAGGTTTTTGCAGCCATGTCTCAAACCACTTCAACATGCAGTGTTGAGGAAGGTGCAGAGGTGAACAATGTGATGTAGGCTTTCTTTTGATGTTTGCCTTCTTTCTAGTGCAGAGGTCTTGCAAAGTCAACTCCTGCCATCTGAACAGCATAACCTGATGTTGCTCTAAACTGTGGAATGGTTGCAGTCAAAGGTTGTTTGAATGGCTGTGCATTATATCTCTTGCAATTGTAGCAAGACCTGATTTCCTTCTTTACTTCTTGATGTGCATTTGGAACCCAAAATCTACTTCTAAATGCAGCTAGAGTACCTTCCACCCCCATATGCAACACTTGTATGTGAGCATCCATGACTACAGAGCTGATAGTTGGTTTCCCTTTGGTACATAGATTCGTTGCCAATCTTCTTGTTGAACAAATCCACCCTGGCATCTGAGCATCTTCATCCATCTTGATACCAAGGTTATTTATCTTCTCTTTTCTTGGTTGAAACAGATGCTGAGTACATTTGATCCAGAGAGTGTCTGGTGCCTTTACTTTGTTGATTGTCAAATAGTAAGACTTTTTCTGGGATTTTCTCTGAATATTGTTGACAAATCGTAATACCAAGGCTGCTATCCTGAACATCTTTCTACCACTTGTATACTTGTAGGCATGTATAGACTAGCCAATCCCTCCTCTTGCGTTATCAGTTGTAGTAATGATAGCAATAACTCCTCTTCTTTAACTCCTTCATTGTTTGATGTTTTTCTCTGTGGCCAGTCGTGTCTTGTTGCTAGCTATTGTGGTCCTTCCTACCATTTCATACAGTTCTGGAGTCATTCTTGTGTAGTGTCCCTTGTCCCTTCATCTGATGGATAGTCTTCCGTTGGACAGTATCTCCACTGAATGCCAGCTTGAAGGATTTCATCAACTCTTTTCTCACAAACTGTTTGAATTCTCCTTTGTTCTCCAGCCAACAAAGTGATGTATGTCTATCCAACCACAGAAGTGTTTCTTTCACATTATAGTGCAAAGCTGCCTTTACAATGAATTTGGTTAGCATCTGGGCACCACAGAGTTCCAACTGAGGTCTGCTGTATCTGGCTTTGCTACTCTGGATTTTGCTGTTAGTTACTTGTCATATCTTCCACTGGTTTGTGTTATTTCCAAATAGATCACTGTACAATATGCTAAAATACTTCAATCTGCATTGTCTGAATGTAATGATAGGATACTCCATTATGGATCTGAACCATTTCTGCCACTTCTTCATCAATTTTTCAGTGATTCTTCCATCCCAGCCACTTCTTGCCATTCATATGTCATGGAAACTTTTCTCTGCCAATGCAGCTACTGTCTGTAAAAGCCCTCCATGAGTGGGCTCATATTCTAGAGAATTGGCTTTCTCAAAGCTGACGGCTATCAGATCTGTGTTCTGACCCCACAGGATACCCAACACATTGTCCATCTGCATTGTTTTGGATTCCCTGTTCTTTCTTCATTGTAGTTTCATCTTCTTGTAGTTCTGGAGCAATTGATTTCCACTTTCTCATGATAAAGTGACCATCTTTAAGTCTCTCACCCAGCTTTTGCTTCGGTGTCCTTACTTCTGCTATGTCTTTTCCACCACATGCTACGTTATCCACAAATAGGCTGCTCTGTACTGCAGCTAAAATGTCTGGGTCTTGCTCTTTGTACTGGTTGATGTGCTGTCAAATGGTGGCACCATGCAGACATGGACTTGGTCCTGAACAAAAGATCACACATACAGAAATGGACTTGATCCTGAACCAAAGATCACCCTTGTAAAGAGAAATTCTTGATATTCTGAAGTTTCTGTCCAAACATCTTTAGGCCACAAAAATATCATCTCATCAACCTTCTTCTCCAAGAAGGCCTGTTTAATGTCACCAAGCAGTGCAACTGGATACGGTTATACTTTGATCTGAATGTTGTATAGCAGAGGCTGCAGTGGTGGTCCAATCCGCAAACACTCATTCAGTGACTTGTCATTTGAAACTCAGTTATTTGTAAGATATTACTATCACGTGGAGTTCTTTCGGCACAGGACAGCTTGGAGAATTCAATCATCCGAATTGCCTTATGTTTTCCTGACTCTTTAGTAACTACATAAATCCCTAACTATTCCAGCTACTGGTGATGAAACTGGTACTCCAACATGAAGGTAGTACTTACCACTTGATTTCGAGAAAAAGTTATAAAATTTCACAACTTTTATTTTTGTGATATATATGCCAGAATTTATTATAGAATATTTACCAAAAATGCATTCTGCCATAGAATTAGGTTTTCTCTAGATATAGGTACCATTTTCCTGCATCTACAGACATTGACCTCCCTAGCAACAATGTTTATAGTGTTGCTATGGCTATTTTGCTACCTTTCCCTTAAACCCAATTACCCATACTTGGTCTATAGTATACCCTATGGTTGTATAATGCACTTGGTCTATAGTATATCCTATGTTTTTATAATGCACATTCGTCACCCTGTGATCCTCCTCTAAAATATCTAAAAGCTCCCAATAATAGCAGTTTCTTTATATCTCCCACTCTACCTGGAGAGGTCTCTTTTGTAATCCAATCCCTTAAGGAAAGCAAATCTACTGGGCCAAATAGTATCCCAGTCAAGCTGTTGAAAATACTTAACCCTCACATTTCCATTCAGCTCTCTCAGATCATTAATGACTCTCTTCAAAATGGTCTCTTTCCTGCTAGTTTAAAGATTGCAAAGGTTATTCCAATTTTTAAGAAGGGAGATACTTCAAAAAACTTTAATTATAGACCCATATCTTTGCTGTCCATTTTCAGTAAGATCCTTGAAAAGATTATGCATAAGAGATTATATAACTTCTTAGAACATCATGATATACTATTTCAAATGCAATTTGGGTTCCGCAATGGACATTCTACTGAGCATGCATTGATCAGTTTAAGTGAGAGAATAAAATCTACAATTGATTCAAACAGAGTAGGGTGTGGACTATTTATTGATCTCCAAAAAGCCTTTGATACCGTTAACCATAATATCCTACTTCAAAAATTAAGTCATTATGGAATTAGAGGGAATTCATTGCATTGGTTTGAATCATACCTAACAGGGAGACAACAATATGTTTCAGTCAACAATTGTTCTTCTAAACATGGGCAAATTTCCTGTGGTGTTCCTCAGGGTTCTGTTCTTGGCCCATTACTTTTTTAATCTTCATCAATGACCTACCAAATGTGTCTAAAGTCCTTTCATTCTTTCTTTTTGCAGATGATACCAACATTTACTATGAGTCAGATAACATAACTAGGCTTGAGTATAAAATTAATAAAGAATTATTAAAAGTAAAATCTTGGCTTGAAGTAAACAAGTTAGCTTTAAACATTGAATAAACAAACTTTGTTCTGTTTCACTCCCCTAGGAAAAAATTGCCCATCAACATACAAATTAAATTTGGGAAAAAACCAGTTACCAGATCTCGGTATGTGAAATTTTTAGGTGGTTTAATGGATGAGCACCTCTCTTGGAAATTCCATATTTCTGAATTAACTAAAAAACTCTCAAGAGCATCTGGGATCTTCCTTAAAATGAGACATCTACTTTCCATTGATATAATGACAAATCTTTATTATTCCTTATTCTCTTCTTTCCTGACTTATGGTTCATCTACTTGGGGTCTCTCTTATGACACTTATCTTGAGCCTCTTTTTCTTGTGCAGAAGAAAGTACTCAGATTTATTTCCTTTCAGCCCTCCTTCTCTTCCTCAACACCAACCTTCCTCTCTCTTAAAATTCTTAAATTGAAAGATATGGTCCATCATGATATTCTCAAATTTGTCTATAAGTCTCTAAATGGCCTTTTGCCTTCTCCCTTTCATAACTATTTCCTTCTCAGCAACACTGTTCACAATCATGAGACTCGTCAGGCAGTGAAAGGTGACATTTTCCCACCCATTACGAATTCATTTCTTTATGGCCTTAGATCAATAAAGTATTTTGGTGCCAAACTCTGGAATGACTTGCCAACTTTTATCAAAAATTCAGTTTCCTTTAATGTATTCAAATCAAAGCTAATGGAATTCCTCATCAATAGTTATGGTCTTTAATTTTCTATACTATATTAGTCCGTGAATCCTTGACTTTCCTCTCTTAAACAGTCTATAATGATATCTGGTTTTGTGTTCTATTTTAGCTATGATATTTTGTTTACTTGTTTGCTTCTTTGTTAGTTCTTTCTTTTAGTTTCTTTATTAAGTTTTTTTAGTTTCTTTATTATCATGGGGGGGGGGCTCTCTCTCGATTAGTCTACCTATTCAGAGAGCTCCTCCTTAATCAATCTATCCTATATACAATCATGTAACATTTCTTTTCTTTTCCTTTATTTGTTGCACATTCGTAGTTCCTTCTTGTAATTAGTTTTAATGTTGCACTTGTATTTAACCGTATTGTATCATGTAGAATTGTATGTAGGGTTGATTGATAATAAATGAAATGAAATGAAATGAAATGAAATGAAATGTGATCGACTCTATTTCATACAGGGACTATAGTTGCCTGGCAAGTAGCTTGGAAGTGCTTGTCCAATGCTTTGTAAACTTGTATATACTACAAGCTAAGCTAGCTATAGTCTGTCTTCTGGTTTCCTGACTGTCAGTGGAGGAATATGCCAGAAAATAAATGGAGTTCACTTTCTAACAGACACAAGAGGAAGATGACATTCTGTGGTGTCAGGTAACTAGAAATATACCAGGGGAATAACATCAAATGAACTAGGCCAATGGACCAAGCTGACTTTGCTACTACTCTAAGTGTTTCACATTGCTCTACCCCCAGGAAAGTAAGATTACAAATACATTTTGATAGAAAGTTAGAAAATTCCTCATGTCAGGTATTTGAAGAGGACGTTACCAGAAGCTCTACAACAAACCATAGTTTCTCAAATGAGAAAAGGAAATGGCTTGCTCAAGGTTTTCCCGTTTTGAGTTGCCTATTATTATTATACAGAGCAAGGAATGGAAATCCGTATTTTGGTGCTTGTCTTGAGTTTATTTGAATTTATCATACTTGGATGTTGCAATACTAACTTGGTTATATTGGAAGTACTTTAATGTCGTTTTTCTATTATGTATCGATCATCGCTCTTTGCTTTAGCAGTTATTTTTCCCATTTGTACCTTTTGTGGAAAAGACTTCATATCTCTAGGCCCGTCATTCGTGGCACTGCAGGAGCAAGTTGAATCCTGAAAATGACTTTATTCATGTAAACAGCTCTCCAATCAACTTAGTTACACCCAAATCTATGCCTATTATCACAAATGGCAATAAAGAAACAAACTGTTCCTGTGGTAAACATTGCAAAGGGCTGAGGGGGCTAAAAGCGCATCAACATTCTTGCCAGATTATTCAAGGCCTTAGTCAAAATGTGATGAAGGATGTAGGCGAAAATAATGGTGGAGATGTGGATGAAAGTATGCTTGGAGATTTGGGTAATAACAAGTGTACGCTATCATCAAGTGTTTTCTTCGAGTGTGATAACGAAAGTATGAAGAAAGGAGTAAAAGTACCGAAGTCTCCATAACATTGGGGAATTCCTAACGACTTTTTTAAGGCAGCATTTTCAAACAAACCAATAGATTCATCAAATGTAAGTGATGTCATCAAGGAATTTAAGTGCGCCATTTACACTTACCTCAAAGACATCTGTGGGTCTGTTGACAACAATCACAATAAGCATCTGTCAGCGAAATACAAAGGCAATACCACGAAAGATTTGAAGGGACTTTTGAAAGAACTTAAACAGTCTGGTGGTGACACAGAAGAGATCAAGTTCGTCTCAAGAGACTTGCGGCACAAATTAAGAAATGGCAATAATGGTGATATTTACACAAAAGTAAATACTAACCTTGACCATGATAGTCTTATCGGTAAATCATTCTGGGCTTATATTAAGCACTTTCTTACATCGAAGAATAAACAACATCCTTCCTTCACTGAGGCACGTTGCATTTACTTTTTTTGTACTACATTTGCATCCTTGAATCCTAACAAACAGTTTTGAATTCCTTCATGGATTCCTCTCCTTGCTCCTCCACAGATTCCTTTTACTTCAGAGCCCCTTCTTATCAGCAAGGTACCAACATAAGTCATAATATGACATCTTCTGGTTCACCTTGTCCTCTAGATCAATGTTCAAGTATTGCTTTTTAGCAGTGGCCTTACTTACGGAGGTATCTGACGAATATCATTTGCTCCCTTTGGTCTTCCGGAGAAATCCCAACAGAATGGAAAAAGGCATGTACTATCCTACTTCATAAGAAAGGTGGTACTGATGATCCTGCCAACGTCCGGCCAATCACTCTAGAGTCTATGCCTTTGAAAGCCTTCATATCCCCCGCCATACAAGACAAAATTCTACTCTTATAATAAGGTCTATTTTCATTCTTATAAGGCATAGACTTTGACTTTATAATAAGGTCAATTTATAAAGTCTTCTGCTATAAGGCCTAATTTCTGAATATTTATTTTTATAAAGTCTGATTATATAAAGCATGTTTCTATAGAGTGTATTTTCATAAAGTGTATTCCTATGAATGGTGATTTTATAAGGTCTCATTTTTCACAAAGTCTAATTTCTTATAAAGTGCACTTTTATGGACTGTGTTTTTCCTAAAGTGTGTTTTTATAAGGTCTACTGTTTCACAAGGTCTAACATTTCATAGGGTATACTATTTATGAGCTCTGGTTTATGAGCATGCGCAGTAGAAACCTTTCACTTGTCAGCGGGAAATCGCAAGGAAACTCACACAAAATCAAGAATAGCCCTTGAAAGTGATGTCCAGCAGTTTTTCACTGATTTACCAAGTCTATCGCAACAAGCCAGAAGGCAGCTGTTTAGTGAAAACCTCAATGCACTTGAATTTTGGACGAGACGGTTAAATGATTTCTTGAATGTTTTGAATGTTCTGCACAAGAGAAGTGATGAGACTGCAGCACCTGTTGAGCTTATTGATAGCTTCGGTAAACTAAAATGGGAAATTCAGGTTCTACGAGACAGATTCAATGACATGATTACTGCAGATGTTGAGTATCTTGCTGAAGTAAACAACACGAGAGTGAATTGTCCAAACGAACACGCTGGAGGGCTGGGACATGTAGGGAGACCTAGAAAATATGTGCCTAAAGATGACTTGCAGATGCTTTGTACTATTTATCATTCTTGGAAATATGTTGCATCACAGATTGGAATTTCTGAACGAACACTGTATCAGCGTCGGCAAGAAGTGGGAATCGTCACTTCCAATAGAGATGGGCCTAGGAATACGTATTCAAGCATAACAAATGATGAATTGCGCTCTGTCGTGCGGGATATTCTGAATGTTCTCCCCAACTCAGGTGAAAGCTACATCATTGGGGCTTGCCGGTCAAGAGGTATACATGTACAATGATACAGAGTCAGAGATGCAATCGACATCGTGGATCCTGTTAGCAGAGCCCTCAGAAGAACAGTCAGCATTGTGAGACGCACATACGGTGTAGCAGCACCAAAGTCTTTATGGTGAGTTCCTCACTAATCGAAGGTTGTAATAAATGTCAGGCCACGTTCACACTAGATTGTTACACGTAAGTTTTTATCTATTTGTCAAAAAGTATGCTAAATGATTAAATTTCTCATAAGTATTTTGATATTTAAGTTTTTGCGTTTAGCAATGCTATTGATTCTGATTTGGTTTGTGAAACTGACATGAAGAAAGGCTGACTCCCCAAATGTTAGAGGTTTTCAAGTGTACATTTAGCTCAATAGTAGTATAAATTGGGTCTTAACGTGCATTTCAGGCATATTGATGGTCATCACAAGTTGATACGGTGGCGCTTTATAATCCATTGTGCACTTGATGGCTACAGCAGGATGACTGTTTATTTAAAGTGCTCAACAAATAATAGGGCAGCCACTGTCTTAGAATTATTCCAAGAAGCTGTGGCAATGTATGGTAGGCCATCTAGAGTTTGAGCACATTTCGGGATAGAGAATGTCGATGTAGCACGATACATGCTTAGCATACAGGGAATAAATCGTGGCAGCATGATTACCGGAACCTCAGTACACAATCAGCGCATTGAACGACTGTGGGGAGAAGTGCGAAGAGTTGTACTTCATCACTTTCAAACCATATTCTATTTCCTTGAAAACAGGCAACTTTTAGATCCACTTGATTAAATACACATGCATGGTCTGCATTATGTATACCTCCCACGCATCAATAAAGCCCTACTTGAGATGCAGCAAGTATGGGCTTTCCATCCCATTTCTACTGCGAACAATAGATCACCCAATCAGCTATGGCACTATGGCATGACACGGTTGTTACAGTTGGATCCCCAGTCTACAAATGACGTGATGATTGGCACTTGGGATGAATATGGTCTTGATGAGGAGGTACCAGTGCCACCTGTTGACACAGATAACAATGTGACAGTTCCTGAAAGTAGAATTTCTTTAACTCCCGCACAAGAGCAGAGCCTACAAGAAACAGTTGATCCTCTACGCGAAGACAACAATGAAGGGATTGACATCTATTGCACTACAGTTGAACTATTATCAGTTTGAAGGAATTTCTTGGTAACAAGTGGAACCCACTAGCAACTTAACAAAATACAGTAAAAGCCTTGCACATAATAACATATCGAAAACAAACACAAGGCCTTACACACATTAATACTATATATAATCTGGCCTAATAAATCTTAAAAAGTTTTGGTTGTTTAAAATCAATGTGAAGAATTTTTACAAATTCTTCACATGTTGATGTGTTTACAGCCTGCAACATGAAACTGCTAAGAACAAGTAACTACTCCTGAGTACCGAATAAATGGGGGTGTGGGAATAATTGGAGGGGGTTGGAAATGGTTCACTATAATACTAAGTGGGGGGTTGGAGCAATCAGGGGGTGGGAGATCGTAAGCTGTGACCAGAATGAACGAACGTCGCTTTTTCGAATGATTTGGGAAGGCAAAGGCAATGCAGTGCTCATTTTCATTCTGATGTATGGGTCAAGCAAATAAATAAGAAAAACGTTTACACAAGTAAATTTCCTTGTACACTGTGAGTACAATTTTTCACGAAATACTTAAAAGGGGGTTGGAATAAGACTTATTCAACAAAATGTACACTGTGAGTACAATTTTTCACGAAATACTTAAAAGGGGGTTGGAATAAGAGCGGGGGGTTGGAAATTAAGTTTTAAATTAACTTAATAAAATAAGTTTTCTCCCCAAAATATTACCTCAAAGAAGTTGGTATCAAATCACTTTTCAATAATTAAAATATGTGGGTATCTTTCTAAGAATTGAATAGAAACTACATGGTCCCCCAGGGTCTAATAATGTTGTCTTGACAGCCTGTAAACCTAGCACTCTTAAAGTACAGCTAAAATAATCACCAATCATACTAATAAAGGAAATAAAATGAACAATATAGGCCATGTGCACATCAACATGGTTTTGCCATGATTTACAGGTTCCCATGGGATGTTAGATTCATATCATAGTGTCAATAGCTATTGGAATTCCTACAAATTCTTGAAAAGTCTTTTTGTGCCAATGTGTACAAGGCCTGTATTGCATGTTTGCACTGAAAATAGCAGTCTAAGCCTGGCATTGGGACTATACCAGATAATATATACTGAATGTAACATAATCTCAACAACAGAACACTTTCAATATGTTTAGTAAGACCCTTTTAGCCACACAGTCAGTATTCAGCAAAGCCTGCATGTCCAAACTTGAGAGCAATGTCCATTTGCTCAAAAATTTTGTTTTTGAAGAGAAAACAGTGGGAAGCATAATAATACATGCACATGCAGATGCTTTTGGCAGTGAGTAGTCTTCATTGTCTTCTAAAAACTTCACAGAGGTCATCTTTGAGGCACACGGAGGTATTGCCCACAGACCAGTTGCAAATTTCAGCAATGTGCTGAGATTGCCCTCTGAAAAGTCCAGATTTTTCTCTTCAGCTGTGGATATGTACTCTATAAACCATTTCAGAGCTTGTCTTTCTGCATGACCCTCTGGTGTGGAGCCAAGGAAGGACAGAAAGTCATCTGCTGTCAGATTCTCTTGTCTGTACAACAGAACATGATGTGCAACTTTTTTGTGTCTCTTTAAAAGGTCAAGAAAACCTAAACACTGCAATCCCATACCTAGTGCAGTGAGTTGATCTTTTCTTCGTCTGACCAATTCAGTAAAAATGAGCTCCTGTACAAGGAAATATTTGTTTTCCGTGGTTACAGGTTCAGTACTTGACCACTCAGTAGAGTTGATAACTTGCCAGAATGATTCATGGTTAGGATCTTCCTCTAATAGCCTGTCAAATGCCATCTTTGATTCTACAGCATCAAGCTTCTCAAGTAGCTCAAGGAGTGTGGCAGTTGACTCACTTTTGACTGTGTAATCTCTTGATATCATAAGAGTGCTGGTGTCCTGATCAATTATGTAATCTATAACCCATTCAGCTAAGACAGGAAACCCAGGACCACATTGCAAAACAGAATGGGCTATTAATGCCCCAACCAGCTCAAACTGTATACTCTTGCTCCCTATTCCTCTTCTTGGACTCAACTCCTTCCCACCTTCAAACAACCTCTCCTTTGACTCCTTTAAGCAAATGGAGAAGAACTCTACCCTCAGAGCACCACCATCAATACCTTTTTCTCCAGTCTCAACAAATTGGACACAAAAGTTATTTCTTACTCTTTCTGGATGCTTACTTGCAACTTTGTAAAATCCAAGACAAGCACGCACGCCATACATCATCCCTAGTAACATTAAGGCTAGTGTCATCTTTATCATTTATAACCTCCTTAATATAACTCTTTAGGATTACATCAACTGGCTGGTCAGCAGACACCGCCAAGTCCATACTTTTTTCACCAGAACCACTGGTACCACTGTGCTGCAGTGTGTTTCCAGGATCAACATAATTGCTTTCATCACCATCCAGCAGTAAATGGATTGCATCTTGCATATCACCATTTGAGCCTCCTAATGCAGCTTCTAACTGTGAATATGACTTGTCTGGACACACTTCAGACATATACTGCAAGGGGCTAGATTTTTCTTTTAATTCATCATCATCCTAAAAAATATCAAAAAGGCAAGCTCTTTATGCAGGTCACTCTCAACAATTTAAGAAATTCACGTTGATGTACAATAGCATATTTACACTGGTCCATGAACAGAACTAAAAAACACTCATCCAATAATAAAAATAGGAGTGAAATCATGCCTAGCTTGCATTTACAAACTGTGGGCAATGTCTATTTTCACAACAGTATGCTTCAGATTAACAACCTTGTTGATTGTTTATACAGAGCTTAAATTTTATATATACCAAATCAATTTTCACAACATGTTTGACATAGTAAACCATACACAGTATATATTCAACACAAACTGATGTTTGGCCCTGATTGCTGAGAGGGAGAAGGATGTGTGAGAAGGATTTCACCAGGATAAATCGTAACACAAAAGCTAACCTTTTATTAATACTCTTATGTGGTATTCATAAAAGGCCAGCAAGTCAACATTCATTTTACTGAAATCCATCACAATAATTGTATGCTTCAAAGCAATGAAAAAAATGTTAAGATTCTTATAATTACAAAGCTAGAGGTTGACAAAATTTTTTCACATTTTGTCCATGTTTAAGGTTTCTTAATAAACATCATAATGTATGCATATAAAATAAGGTGGCACTCATGAAATATGAACTATATGAGTAAAATGGTCAAGCTGGCATCCAAAGCTGGGAAGGCAAGAAGTGGATTTTTATACAATATATATACCTTAAACAGATTATCCAGACTGGTTTGTCTCAGGCCAATGACATCAATATCATGGAATGGCCATAACCAGATAATCTTTTGTGCAAAAAGGCGACTCATCCTTGCACCATCCACTGTTTGGTCTTTGGTCAAGCATGGGTGCTGTAAACTGGAACCAATACCAACCACTATTTCAATTCTACAGCAAATGGGAAAAGGAAAGATATGAATGGTAATGTAAAGTCCATTTACATCATGGAATGGTTCCTCTAATAGTCCTTACACAACTTTCCAGGGAAATAACTTTTTCTGACATCAGTGGGCAATACTACTTACCCCTGTTGGGTGAGATCTGAAAGCAGTGATGTAGCTTGGGGGCAAGGGCTGGTCACCCCAATGGCAAAAGTTTTGTCTGAGAAAAGAACACATCTACAAAAAGTCTGCACGTCTGTCATAAGAAGAGATGGTTAGTATAAAAAAATCATTCTTGTAATACTGTCTTTGTTGATAAAACTACTTAAACTGCTATTTCTGTAGAATAAGTGGTAAAAAACTTATATGTTTTCATGCATATCTCTTCAAGCTGTGTGCTTTACATCAATTTCATGCAGTAGACAGTTAAAAGTTCTATCTAGTGTTTAAAAACATGAAGCTGAGTGCCAAATCAATGAAGCTGGAAAACATGTTAGGTATATTGTTTTGAGTAAACACCCTGATTTGTATAGACAAGATATTGATTGTTCTATTTCTGTAGCTGTTAGTATTGATGGGACATGGCAAAAAATGGGTTATAGCTCTAAATATGGAGTTGTATTGGCCATTCTTGTAGATACTGGAGAAGTTGTTGACCTTGAAGTACTGTCATTGCATTGTCACAAGTGCAAAAAGCACCAGCATGATGATAAGGCAAGTGATGATTACAAATTCTGGAAAAGAAAGCATGAACTGACTTGCCACATTACTTTTGAGGGATCATCAGGTGGAATGAAGAGTAAAGGTGGTATGAAGATGGTTAGAAGATCATTAAAAATCACAGGCCTGAAATATGTGATATTTGTTGGGGGCAGGGAAAGTGATACCTTCAATGTTGTCCATGTCAGTGTTGGAATGAGAATACAGAATACATATTGCAGCAAGTTGTTGTCCGTTCTGAGCAAAGTCTACACATCCCCACAAATGGCCTACTTACACCATACATTGGTGACAGAGGTCTACCTTTTCACTAGAATGGCTGCATAGATCATACCTGAATGATTTAGTGGGTAAGATTTTACAACTTGGTTATGCCATTTTCATCACTGCTCAGCAACCAGTGCTTGAGATGATGCTACCTGTCTTCCTAAGTTGCCTGCCTTCCTACCTGCCCCTACTACTGTGTATTTTGATTCCATAGCCGAGGAGGAGGAAGATCCCTACCCCAGTTGCTCACCAGTCTGCAACAGTGTGTTACCCCTGCACCTGATAGAGAGACGTTCTATCAGGATTGTGAACAACCCTTGAGGACATTTGAACATCTATCCCTGTATCTCTGGTGTTTGAAAGATCTCCTTCATCATGCTGAGCCAGATCTTTGCGATACTGTCTTCAATGCGTTATTCTGCTGCCAGTTTATACAAGGACTGCCCTTCCCCCTACAGGCAAAAGTACTGGAATCCGATCCTACACCAGATCTTGCAATAATGGTGCCAACACTTTTGTGCCCTCAATGAATCGCCCATGGGCACTCTTGCTTCATGCACCTCTGTGCATGCTGTTGCAAGTAAGCCTGCTGTTTCTCAGTCAGATTCTTATACTGGTCTAGAAGAACAGCAGTATGTGGGAAAAGTAGAGCTCTTGGTTTCCAATATGGCGGACCAACAAGCCATTTTAAATGCTACTGTTTCATGACCACTGTCCTCTCCTACCCCTCCATCACATCCAAGCATCTTGAAGTTGCAAGTGCCGAAAAGTGTCCATTGTTTCTACTGCCACAAGGAAGGCCACACTGTCCACAGCTGTTTGAGACATTGAGATGCCAGCCATTGCTCTATCTGTAGTGTTCACAGTCCTGGAAGTTGTGCCACTACGTACAGTATAAACAGTATTAGTGCTATGAACAAAATTGCAAGTCTCAGTATCATTTAAACTTCTATGGGATGCCTTGCTACGAGTTTGGAGCAATGCGCACCCTTCTGTCTTTTCTATCGGATGATGGTGTGGACATAGAAAAAGACCTTCAACTCATAAACTGAAACCAATTCATGCAGCATGCGTTATTGATCTTTTTAATCACATGGCCATGGATAATGGAAAGGAAATTATTTACAGTGGGTGGCGGGCTGCAAGAATTTTGGATGCATTAAAGCTTGGCCTGGAGAAGCTGCCATCAATCGACCCCTTTGGTGATATTGCTCTGATGCTAAATGATGACAATCTATCTGATGAGGTAATGCTCCTGGCCCTCTGTGATGTTACAGTTGAAGAGTATGTCACTATGAGTGGCCCTGCAGATGACTATGAAAGTGATGATGGTTCAGAGTGGGAGGAAGATTTTGAAAGGGAAAGTGACAATGAAAATTGTATTTGATACCTTGGAAGTGCTGAAATGCAGCATTACTTCACAATCAGTTCAACAGAGGACTACACAGAAGAATACAATATCTTCTCCAATAAATTGAAGCAAACACTTCCTTATATATTAGAACAAGGAGTCATAGACATACTTGACCTATATATCCAAGAAATAAAAGAAAATATATATTTAGAAGAAGGTACAGAAGAGTACACTACAGATGAAGATACAGACATACAATCAATGCCAAATGTCTTGGAACACTTTCCGGACTATTTGACCTTCCTGGTTAGCATTCCCATCACTCCTTACAACAATCTTGATTTATACAGGTTTTATACACAGTAAAGTAGTCAAAAAGCTTTCAGACAACTGTCAGCTAACACAAGCATCAACTCAACATTGTTCTGGGGGGTAGGGAGTGTAGTCTAGTATGCTCAATTGTCACATAAAATGCTGCAGTCAACATTAAGGATATGGCATGTAGAGGAGTTATTTGCCCGTCTAAAAGCCCTTGGTCCAGCCCCATAGTTTTAGTAGGAAAGAAAGAAGGCAGCACCAGGTTTTGTGTTGATTTCGGTACAATTAATGCAGTTACGCACAAGGATGTGTACCTTTCCCACACATAGACGCAACAGTAGATACGTTAGGTGGTGCACGTTACTTTACAACGTCAGACTTATCCTCAGGGTATTGGCAAGTGCCACTTGAGGGAGAAGACAAGTACAAAACAACTTTCTCTATGCACACAGGTTTGTGGGACTTTACTGTGATGCCATATGGACTTTGCTGAGCACCAGCCTCGTTTCAGCAATTAATGGAAGTAATGCTAGCTGGGCTCACTTGGGAGACATGTTTAGTCTATTTATATGATATTATAATGTTTCCCCGCACATTTGACAAACATTAAGCAGACTTGAATCAGGTTTGTCATGTTTGCGTACCTGTGGTCTCAAACGTAAGGTCAAGAAATGCACTTTTTGCACGCCATAAGTCAAGTACTTAGGGCATGTTGTTTCTAAGGAGGGTCTGCACCCAGATGAAAGTAAGGTCAGTGCATTGCAAAATTTTCCTATTCTGCAAGATCTCACGCAGCTTAGATCTTTCCTAGGACTTATAGGATACTACAGGAGGTTCATTAAGGATTTCTCAATGCTTGCTGAGCCTTTGTATTGCTTAAGTAGGAAGAATATACCATTTATTTGGAGTAATGAACAAGAACAGGCAGTTAACTACATGAGGAAAATGCTTCCTTCATTCCCAATAACACAATTCCCAGACTTTAGTATGCCTTTTTACATTCAATCTGATGCCAGTGAAAAGGGATTTGGAGCAATAGTGGGTCAGATTCACAATGGTACAGAACTTGTAGTTACATAACCTAGCAAAGCAATAACTTCCTCTCAGAGTAAGTGATCTACCATCAAAAAAGAAGCCTTTGCAATTGTGTGGTCTGTGAAATACTTTAGGGATTATTTATATGGTCGAACTTTTACCATCTATACAGACCATAACCCGTTAAAGTAGCTATTTACGTTAAAATTTCCTGAATAAAGTAGAATATAGGCCAGGTAAGAGCAACGCCTATGCAGATGCATTGTCACATATGCCTGTAGTCAGTGCACTTTCTCCACCACAATGTGAGTTTGCGAACATAAAGGAAGTGCAGAATAAGGATCAATCAATAGCGCAGCTAGTCGCATATCTGCAAACAGGTGAAATAGCAGGTAATTTTTCAGATGACCGCAAACTAGTATCAAAGGCTAACCAGTATGTTTTGCAAGATGGCATTTTGTACCACTTGTACAGTCCTACAATGCCCTATAATAGGCAGAAGACGTGTTGCCAACGTGTACCTCTGCAAAGCCTTATGAACGAAATTCTTGGTAGGATGCATGATGATGTAAACTGCAGGTCACTTAGGAGTCGTAAAAACATATGACAAGATACCACTGCGCTATTTTTGGGAAGGTATGTATACGGACATAACACACTGGATAGAAACTTGCAAAGATTGCACATCTAAGAAATCACCTAAGCACAACGCAACCACACCTATGCAGAGCATTCCAGTTGAGGGACCTTTTGATCATATGTGTGTTGACGTTTTAGGACCATTACCCACCTCAGATTCAGGCAATCTCTATGTAGTTGTTTTTACAGACAGTCTCACAAAATGGCCAGAAGCTTTTGCTATTAAGTCCGCAGGCACTGATGTTATTGCACAACATTTTGTAGACGAGGTAGTGAGTAGACACGGAGCCCCTCGTACACTGTTGTCTGATAGAGGTAAGAATGTCTTGTCTAGGCTAGTACAGGAACTTTAAGACCTATTCTCCGTGAAGAAAGTACATACTTCTGCATATCATCCGTAAACAGATGGTCTGACAGAGTAAGTTTAACCACACTCTTTACACTATGGTTTCTATGTATGTCTCTAAGCATCAAAGAGACTGAGATAGATTCATCCCTTTTGCACTGTTTGCATACTACACTGCAGTACAAGACTCTACTAGAGAGGCACCTTTCTATCTTCTCTATGGTTGAGATCCATGCTTACCTCTTGACACTGTATTATCCGTACCAATAAGTAAATACGCTTCTGCTGATGATTACAACCAAGAAGTTATACGTTGCACTCAGGAAGCGCGCTATGTAGCTCAACAAAGCATAGAATGCTCATAGTTTAATCAAGCAGCATTTTATGATAGACATGCTAAGGAAACAGCTTTTAAAGTCGGCGATAGAATGTGGCTTTATAACCCCCTAGTTACGCAAGGACTTACATCTAAGTTAGCTCATCTTTGGAATGGACCGCGTAGAATACTTAGGAAAATATCTTTGGTTAACATAGAAATACAAGAGAGTCCACGTAGGAAAACAATGGTGCATGTGAATTGGTTTACACCGTATGTAGATCATCAACCAAGACCAACTGAGAACTTCGATAATCTTTAAAAATGTAATGTAGAACAATGAAAGGACAGTCACATAGAAGAGGAAAATTAAATGTTGTTGAAATATACTGTTGATTCGAATACCAAAACTTAATATTTGTATCTTTAAAACGCTGCATTGAAACAGGGATGTTTCAACATAGGGGAAGGTATGTCACGATAAAATATTGTCTTCATTCATTTAGACCATTTTCTTCCTCTTACGTGTTTCACTGCATATTTTTCTCTTATTTGCATCCGCTTTTTCTTACAGCCCATGACTAACCTTATCACACTATCTTTTGACACCATAGCCTTGCTGTCATTCCCGTTTATGTTTACTTTTAGCATCTGACTAGTTGTTTTCCTTGTCCTGCTCCAGACCTGACACCTGCAGAAGAAGAAGATACTGTATCAACTGGCACATTCAGCAAACTCATGTGAACCCTAACAGAATCTTTGACTATGAGGACTTTCACATATTACCCTATAAACAAGAACATACTGCTTCTCGCTACACCAGATCTAGGTACCACTACCATTTTCCGTTATGTAATAAGACTGTGGTATGTAAGACCTTTGTCATACAGCACATGACAACTCATAAATGTAGGGTAAAAGCAGCAAAATGGTTCCCAAAAGCAGCTACTAATCCCAAATTAGCTACCAATGAGGAATTACCTACTGTGGAACCAACATCTCACAATGCAAGCAATCAAGTAGTAAAGGAACCAGAGCTTGAAGGCAAAACCAATGAGTTTATTCAACAGCTTACTGATTTCACTCAAGCAAATGATGATATAGCTCTTAATTCTGAACCCAAAATAAAGGGAACTGTGAGTGCCTTTGTTTCTTGTCATATGCGTTAGAAAGTAATGCTAAAAAAGACTTTAAAGCGCCATTCTGTCACTGCACATAACAGCATTAGCACAACAGCAGTGTAGTGTGCTCAAGAGAGCGGGCTTTACATGGTACGCAAAAATCAAAAGGGCGGCATTGGATCCAGTTCATGTGAAAAAGGTATACACTACAGTAAATCTACATCAATAGATTGTGGAGATCTCAAGTGCAAATTATAAATGCAACTTGCTAGTAGAGCAAAAATGATGGACCCCATGAATGCAGACATTTACCTCAGGCAAATAATGCAAGCTATCCGGATCAAACAATTCTGATTGATGCTAGAATGTGCAAATTAGGGCAAGAGAACTGTTACAAACTTTTGAAAAGTGAACCACTTATGACGTGCATAGAACCAAATCAGCAAGCTATGCAGATAAATGCACCGGCTGTTGTTCAGTGGCAAGATGGCAATTATGTTCACATGTCAGTATTATAATATAGAAAGTAGGCCTGTGCAAATGTGATGCATAGTTGTGTTCAATAGGCAAACTGGCCAAACTGATTGTCAGTGCAATAGACCAGACAGCGCTATTTTTGTCTACATAGAGCCATAGGGTTGTGATTCCTTTACCAAACAAATCAGTTCCTTCTGTCACTTATGGAAGAGGCCAACAATGACACAGAACAAGGTGATCTTTCACATTTGCCATACTTGTAGGGAATTGGAGTGGAAAGACCTACCTGGGAAGCACCACGGTTGGCAGAAAAAGTATATCTGGATGCCATTTTGCAATGGGTGTATAGTACACACAGCAAAATGACGTGTTCTATCGTGATTCCAAAGGCAGGCCACTGCACCAAAGTGTAAGTCAAGCTTTACACAGTTGATATTTGAGACTTGTGCATGTGAGCATCGCAAACAACGGTATACTCCATGTGCCATGTTGCAAAATAGAATGAAATCTCTCATTCATGTGTCAACGGGTGTTGGAGGACTTATCATCTTCATGTGTGCTCACATATATGCGGTATTTCTGCACTACTTTTGATGTGATTGGCTGCATCTTGGGATGCTGGCATTTTCTGCCTGACAGGAGCGCATGACCATGGTGTCCAATATTTCGAGTATTTGAGAAATGTATCAAGCTAGAATGATGTCCTACATTTGGCAGTTGTTCAATGGCTCTGAAATAAAAAACTTGGCATCTCTATGTTTCGATGTGCAGAGACTGTCTGTGAATCTGACAACCTGGAACAGGCAGAGGCAAGTACACCAATAGCAATGGCAACCCACGCAAGCACAAGGGACATTGCAAGCAATATGGCTTTCAACCTAGGTCGCGCCTGATTGGCTGAGGTGGGCACCCTTGATGACGTGGTAGCAACCGACCAGCCAAGCTTTGTTGGTGGGTAGAAAGCATATCAGTGTCACTCTTGTTAATTCAAAGCAATACAACGCATAGTCGTCCAACATTTCACCGACCTCTACACAATAAAGTGGTATAAATAAGTATATTATGATATCACACTTAGTTTGATTGCTTACTTGTATACAATCCATCGCTGTTTTGTCTGTTTAATCGCAGCTGTTTGTCTCAACTAAGTGGGCCTATCCAAATGGCTTGTAAAGAAGTAGTGACATTTACTGGACAAATGAAATGTGATAAAGACAATGCAAATGCTGTAGAAAAAGGCGAAATCAAAGTCAGGTCTGGATTTATTTTGCAGCTTTCTCTTTCAGATCATACATTATCTTCGAGGGTTAGAGCATCTATGACAGACAGATGCTATTCGGTTGCCATAACAGTTGATGGTGAAGGTGGTATACTGGATGCCTCTTGTGACTGTCCTCGTGGTTCTTGGCTTTGCAGTCATATGGCAGCAACTGCAATCCACGCAAACAAGAAAGGGCTCTCAAAAGCTGACTTGCCTAAGTCATGGATTTCACGGCCTAAGAAAAATGCCAAGATTGAGTGCAGGACAATCTCATACTCTTTTCCTCCAAAGAGGTCAGAATATAGAGCAACGTCAAGAAACCTAACGAAGGAAGATAAAATGTTTCTTTATAATGCACTTAGAGAAGTCTCTTCTAAGACTCCCCTTCAGTGGATCATTGGACTTGAGCCACCAGCCTCTGCAGCAAAGGATCCCCTAGAGCCTATGATCATTGAAGACGTGTTGCAGGACTTCACAAATAATAGAGAAATATTCATAGAGAAATGTAGGGTTTCCAGAAATCAGATAGAATGGCTTGCACAACACACATCAGATCAGCGGACTTCACAACTGTGGGGCAAACAAAGGAGACTTCATTTACCTTGGAAGCAACTTTGGTGAGCTGCTGAAAGCTTTTCATAGACATCATTGCCAAGGCAGACCATTTCCAACTTCTCTTTTTATGAGATTAAAAGGGGAAAACTGCTTTTCTACCACGGATGCACTTTTGTGGGGGCAGATGCATGAAGAGCGTGCCATCAAAACATATGCAGAGGTCACTGGAAACAGTGTCACATCATGTGGATTATTTCTTTTTCCTTGTGGATCCCTAGGAAGCACACCTGATGGCAATCATGGCATAATACAGAGTAGCACTTCTGGAAACAGTATACACCTGTTTGTTATAAGAAAAAAGTTTATAAGAAAATGAGGCTCAAATGGCCTAAATCTTAAGAACATCGTTAGAATATCACAAGGCTCAAGGTCAAGAAAGTGCTAAGAAGGTCGCAGTTTATCTTTTTTAAATGCCAGAAATTGACATTGACTCATTTTTGATCAGACTCAGAAAACGAGTTTTTGCCCCTATTGCTCATCGAGGAAATCGTGAAGATTTTCTTCATCACATTCCACATCTTTTTGAACATCTTCCACGTGGTCAAAGACAATAACATCTTCGTAAGTGCTCTCCATATCTTTGCCAATGTCATTTCCAACTACCTCTGGAGATTGTTCAGCTTCCATTGTTCATGGGGCATCAATGGCAGCATCAAGTGCAATAGGGGTGGTACTTCATACTTTTCCAAACTGTCTGGTTGAATCACGGCATCATCACTGCCATCAGCGGTTATGAGGCAGCCTGTTTTTTAAAACAAGTGATACCGGAGTGAGTCCGATCTGCTGTCAACCAATTTTCGATATGCATCCCCTATCCAGTGAGTGAGAAGTATGCAACGTTCAGACGATGTACATTTCTCAACTCCATGCCAACTTTCAGCATTATCATCATCATCCAGCCAGTCAAAGAAGGAATGCTTAATCATTGTTTTCAATTTCTGAGCATAGCCTGCATCAACTGGCTGCCAGAGATCTGTAGCATTCTTCAAGCCATACCAGACCACTCCATTTAATTTGGCAACAGATTCTCGAAATGCTTGGGTATTTTGACTAGTAAGGTTGTCACAAAGCAAAACAAATCATGATTCTTTTTGAACAACTGGCTTCAATGTTGTTGAGAAACACTGACTACACTTACCTTATAAAATGTAAATAACTGCGTGTGATTCCTAATTCTACATATGTGTCATTTGTAGTAATCATTGACCTCTACAAACTTTATTATCCACATGGCGATTAGGCTCAAACAGTCTGGAACTTTCATTGAGCCTCGTATTCAAATCAGGAACCTTGTAGAATAGAGAGTCATGTTAGAAACAAGGTGAACGTCATAGCAAATGTGAGTTTTTTTGGTGTCACTGGGAATTGGAAGTCTAGAGGGCACAGGGGCCATTCTTACAGAGACACAAGGTCCCCACACCAAAAGTGGCGACCCTGCCAGGACTTTTCATGTAGTATTGAGGATTTCAATCAACAAAGATGGCATCTCAGGACAAATACGACAAGGTGATGAAAATGTTAGCTTTCAACCTCAGTAATTCTGAAGAGATTTTGCAACATGGTGAAAAAGAGGATGTTCAACTGGAATACGACAAAAGTTGCGAATAAATACGAAAACTGGAAATTGAGAGAGAAGCCGTGATGAACGCAATGTTAGACAAAGAAAAGACATTGGAGGAAGTTGACGACTGGGGAAAACAATGAACAAACGGCTTGATACCAGCACGAGATATGCGAAAGAAAGCTAAAGACCGACTGCGCTGTATAGGTGAATAGGAACTAAAGGTGGAAAGAGAGAACGAAATACGGCATCAAGGGACATTAACAGAAGAAAATGTTCTACATCAAATTAGAGGAAAAATGGTTCAAAAGAAAGCTTGAAATAGAGAATGAATATAGTAAGAAAAGGGAAGACAGAGAATCTTCCAAACCACCAGCTCTACAGTTACAGAAATACATGATCACGCCATTTACTGGTGAATATAAAGATTGGCTAAGATTCTGGAATCAGTTTACGGTAGAAGTGGATGGATCACACATTTCTGAAATCAGCAACTTTAACTACTTGATGCAGCTTGTCAAAGGGAAACCAAGGGATGATATCCTCTGCCTACCCCATACTGTGGAGGGGTACAATGAAGCAAAAAGAATACTGGAGGAGACGTATGGAAAGGATGTAAAGTTTCATAAAGCCCTTATTAAAGAGTTGGAGAATTTGCCGTATGTATCACATATTCACAAGCTGCGAGACATACACGAATTCTACAACCAATTTTCATGTGTCGTAAGAACCTTGGTGACAATGAAGAAGCTTAACTCAGCAGCAAGCTATTCGTATACTCTGATGGACAAACTTGGACCAGTGAGACGTTATTACACAAAAGGATGATGAGTGGGAAAACTGGGGACTGGAAAAAAGTGCCGAAAATCTGAGAAAGTGTGTGGAAAGAAACCCAATAAAAGTAAATGACGATTGCCTTCAAAGGAAAGGCAATGCAGACTCAAGCCGGGACTGGAGAAGTCAAGACAAGTTGATGTGGATTCATCCAACACAACAGCAAAAGAAGAAAACAGATTCATGTGTGTACTGTGGCCTACATAATCACAAAGGGACTGACTGCCTGAAAATACTCAGCATGTTGCAAGCAGAAAGGAAATCCTTGGAAAGAACAAACTTTGTTTCAACTGCAGTGGCTATGGTCACTTAGCAACAAGGTGTAGCTCATGTGGTTGCAATCAATGTGGAGGAAGGCATCATACCTCACTGTGCGACAAGAGGGTGAGCACATTAGCGCCATGGAGCAATGAAAAGAAAGAAGTCTTAGGAGCATTATGTGATGGGACAACATTACATCCTACAGTAGTGGCACACATACACAGGGAAGAGGTTCACATTATGATGGATAGTGGAGCAGGAAGTTCCTATATTTGTACGGAACTAGTGACAAAGTTAAAGCTGAAACCATTGCGCAAGGAAAGGAAGAACATCGAACAGATGTATGGCACTGTCAATAAGCTAATTGAAATATACAAAGTGAGGCTTACATCATTGTCTTTTCCAGAGTTTTCAATCAATGTGGAATGCACTAATGCCAAAAAGAATATTCTAACATACTTACCAAATCTGACTATTGGTAGTCTGAAGAAGGTGTACCCTCGTATCAGAAGACTCACCTTCAGTGATGAGATAACCAACAGTCAGAGGCTACCCATTCATATCATCCTTGGAGCAGCTGATTATCAGAGAATCAAAACCACAGAGCCAAGCGTACTTGGAAAAAACCCCGACAAGGACCCGGGAGCAGAGCTTACAATGTTTGGCTGGATATCGGCAGGGAAGGTTACCAATACACACTCAGAGACAGACAAGAACTTCTTAGCAATAAGTAGCAGAGACGACTTTGAAAGGATGTGTGCCATGGACGTATTAGGTATTTTGGAAACAAAGGAAGAGCAGTTCCATGAATATTTCAAGGGGACACTTCAACGCCTGTCCAATGGGACTTATTCAACGCATTTGCCATGGAAAACAGACTGCCCTGCACCACCTTCCACTCAGTAAGCGTCAACGAAGCCAAAGAACTTCCAAGACAATGTCTTACAAGAAAACAGTACAACATTTGATCTTGAATACCACCGATAAAACAGAACTAATACACAACCTCAGTGATATGGATTTATCACAATCACATATCAATCTCTTATCCAAGGGTCTAGGCTTCATACCTACACCTAAGCCCACCTCTATCCAAGAAATCGATTCGGCATTTCAACAAGTCCGCAGACAAATGCATTTGAAATATTTTCATCGAAGAACACCTAGACATGATTTCAACCATCTACATATTCCTTCAACATGGGAACCCCCTATTCCAGACAATACTAGTATTCACAGATATCCTGAACAAATATACTTTGAAATCAATCAACAACATAGGCCTTTTCCCCGTATTGACAATCTTTCTAGAGAGGATAAAATAGCTCTACATGATCTATGTACCGAAAACATTGTTACAATCAAACCAGCTGACAAGGGCAGTAAAATTGTTATCTGGGACTCTACCAGTTATCTGAGGGAGGCCCACCGACAACTCAATGATCGACACTATTACGTACAGTTGGATCACAATCCCATGAGTGATCTAATTTTTGAGATTTCAACCTTTGTCACATTTCTTTACCAACATCACCATATAGACTATCCAACGTTTATGTTTCTAGATCCTAGCAATCATTCTAGGATACCAATATTTTACTTACCACCTAAAATACACAAACCAGGGGTCCCTGGACGCCCGATTATATCAGGATGTACTTTACCTACAAGCAACCTCTCTAAATACATTGACTATTACCTCAAACCAATTGTTAAGCAAAGTCCATCTTATCTACAGGACACAACGCATTTTTTGCGTAAAATCAAAGAAAGTGCTGGTGAGATACCATGCACTTCTTGTTTAGTGACTTTTGATGTGAAGTCACTTTACACCAACATCCCTCATGATGAGGGAATCAATGTTTGCATAAGCACCCTACAGGCTTTCTATGGGAGTGACCTCCCTTTATCAGTTAAACACTTAATACAGATACTTCACTTCATTCTCCAAAGAAACTATTTTCAATATATAGATAATTTTTATCTACAAACACACAGTACTGCTATGGGGTCACCATTTGCTCCCATTTATGCTAATATCTTCATGGACTCTATAGAGCATCATACACTTACTTCAGCCCCTGGGGGTAAGAAGCCACTCGTGTGGTTTCGTTTCATAGACGATAGTTTTTGTATTTGAACTCATGGTGTTGATCTATTAGAGATTTTCTTTAAACATATGAACAGCACCCATCCCACTATACAATTTGAAATGTCACATTCAGTTAATGAGATACCATTCTTAGATGTACTGATTCTCAACGGGACAATACACTGCATACGACTTTATACTAGAAACCAACTGATGTTCCGTCACATCTACATTCACATTCTTTTCACCCCCCTAATTGCAAAGCAGGCATCATTTACAGTCAAGCTCTGAGATACCGTCGCATTATCTCCAATGATGACAATTTAGAGTTCCATTTACAACAACTATCTACCATACTTATCAAACGGGGCTATAATAGTGGCCTCATTAACAAATTATTTTCCAAGGTATGCCCATTATCGTGAGATGATCTCTTACAACTCCATTCACGGGCCTCTTGTGATATATTACACTTCATTAGTCCATTTAATCTGGATACTGCACAGATTGGACGGATACTACATGAACATTGGCACAACGTTCAAGAAGATGACGACCTACGTGACATAGCATCAACCACACCCATTGTAGCAGTCAAAAGGAACACAAACATTAAAGATTTACTTGTTCATACCAAGTTCACCAGTCCAGATACGTGATATGACTCACTTATACTATACATAGTGATGCATTTTTTCATGGGTTCATTCTCTTCCCTGTACGATCGGACACCGTGTCCGTATTTCAATGCTGAATATACATCCCGGGTCGTTACTCATTTATCATATTAAGATTCATTTCCGTATTGCTCTCTGCACTATATGTTTTCTGTTACTACTTCTACTCCTCGTCTGGTATGATAGTGTCCCAAGTGGATGCTGGGGGGCCTGTGATCATAAAAGCATACTATCATTAAACCCCCGAAACGCTGATCTCAGGTTGATAGCTGACGAATCGTACCTATTTTCATATACAGTATGCTTCTCTCATATACCTTTCCATTCTCTACATCCCTAATCTACATTATACACGATCTTTATTCATATTCTTTTCTGCACCATGACTCTTTTTGGCCTCATTCCCACGGACACTCGTTGCTGGGATTACCCTTTATTTCTTGTTTTACATTTTATATTGTTTTAAACAAACAATCTACATCAATAGATTTAGGAGATCTCATGTGCAAAGTAGAAATGCAACTTGATAGTAGAGCAAAAATGATGGACCCCGTGAATGCAGACATGTACCTCAGGTAAATAATGCAAACTATCCTGATCGAACAATTCTGATTGATGCTAGACTTTACAAATTAGGGCAAGAGACCTGTTACAGAAACTTTTGACAAGTGAACCACTTATGACGTGCATAGAACCAAATACGCAAGCTATGCAGATAAATGAACCGGCTGTTGTGCAATGGCAAGATGGCAATTATGTTCGCATGTCAGTATTAGATGATAATATAAAAAGTAGGCCTGTGCAAATGTAATGCATAGTTGTGTTCACTAGGCTAAATGGACACCTTGATTGTCAGTGCAATAGACAAGAGAGCGCTATTTGTGTATACATAGAGCCATAGGGTTGTGATTCCTTTACCAAACAAATCACGTCCCTTTGTCAATTATGGAAGAGGTCAACAATGACACAGAACTAAGTGATCTTTCACAGTTGTGATAAATGTTGGAACTTTCAATGGAAAGACCTACCTGGGAAGCACCAAGGTTGGCAGAAAAAGTATATCTGGATGCCAAGTTGCAATGGGTGTATAGTACACGCTGCAAAACGAATTGCTCTATGGTGATTCCAAAGGCTGGCCAATGCACTAAAGTGTAATTCAAGATTTAACCAGTTGATCTTTGAGATTTGTGCATGTAAGCATCGCAAACAACGGTATACTTCATGTGCCATGTTGCAAAACAGAATGACAACTTTCATATATGTGTCAACAAGTGGTGGAGGAATTATCCTCCTCAGGTTTGCTCACATAGATGGGGTATTTCTGCAATAATTTCAATGTGAATGAAGTACCTGCTATGGAAGCAGCATCTCACAATGTGAATGATCGAGTAGTAAAGGAACCAGAGCTTGAAGGCAAACCAATGAGGTTATTCGCTTACTGATTTCACTAAAGCATATGACAGCAAACCTCTTAACTCTGACCCTAAAATAAAGAGAACTCTCAGTTTCCTTGTGTCTTATCATATATGTTGGAAATTAATGCTATAACAGAATGTAAAGCAACACTCTGTCACTGCACATAACAGTATTAGCACAACAGCAGTTTGCTGTGATCAAGAGAGGGGTCTTTACATGGTGCACAAAATTCAAATGGGTGGCATTGGATACACAGTTCATGTGCAAGAAGTCATAAAGTACAGTAAATCCACATCAATAGATTGTGGAGATCTCAAGTGCACATTAGAAATGCAACTAGCTAGTAGAGCAAAACTGATGGACCGTGAATGCAGACATTTGCTTTAAGTAAATATTGCATGCTAACCAGATTGAACAATTCTGATTGATGCTAGAAGTTGCAAAGTAGAGCAAGAGAACTGTTACAAACTGTTGAAAAGTGAAACATGTATGAAGAAGTGCACAGAACCAAATAAGGAAGCTACATAGGTAAGCACCAGGCGCGAAGGCAGGGGGCATGGGGGGCAGTGCATGCCAGTTGAAAAACTTTGCCTGCCCTTGCCCACCCACTAAATATATGCTTTTTGCCCAAAAAGAAGACAGTAAAAATTTGACATAAGACAGCTAGTATCAAGGAATGTAATGGTAGCAATCTTCTGCTGGGTCACAGTTATTTTTCTTATGCTATAGGAAACTCAACAGCCAGTAGACACATGATGCCACCAGATCAAGCGGAAGCATACGGCATAGCAAAAGATGCCTAGGCCTATGGGAGTTGTAATGGAGTAAACATCCAAGACTAAGGTCTGTGCAGTAAGAATGCTTCGCAGAGGGGTGCGCATCACTCGTAAACCTTTTACTCTCGAGAAAAAACAAAAAGTATTTGCCAAAAATCCTCAAAATGTTTTGTTGTAATGTATACCATGATATTACTTGATAATAAGCCTATTCAGATCCACCTGTCATTTTCTCGATTTGTATACAAGTTTGATAGAAAATCTTGTTATTTCTTCATCTACCAAAAAGTATGGGAAGTCAATAGGCCAAAACAGTGGGAAAAGCCACTGGTAAGAGTTTTACAGTTAAATAATATGCCAAAGAGCTTTTGCCAAACATCATGAAAGTTATATCAAATGTTGATAGAAAAGTGAAATGGGCAAATCCACCTCTCATTTTTTGATTAAGTGCCACATAGTTCTGAGAGAAGCGAAAATGGTGCTTTTTCAGTACAAAGAAATGGTGTAATATCTGACCTGCACACAAAGCGGAAGGAAACCTTTCGGCAAATGTTACTTATTTTTTCCTATGACGAGACAAGTTGAATAATATTCACAAGGAAAGTATCGACAGGGTGTATGGCCCATAGCCTTACGTTGATAAACTACCAAGTTAAACCGTATATACCAAAAGTCTCAAACCAGTTTGAGATGCTATACAACATGGTGGGTTACAATGTGACTCGTGAGCCACATGCTGTTGACCCCCTGCATCATGTATTCTTTTCTAGACAAGTGTCAGAGTTCATTGTCGTAGTAGGACTTGACTTTTGAAGTTGCGTATAGGGACATGTCGACATCAAGAAATATCATCACTTTCTTTCAAACTAAAGCAAGAAAATGCCCCAGCTCACTTTTAGTTGATGAGACAAAAGCCCCAATTAGCAAGAGTGGAAGAACTGTTGAAAATATCACCATTGTTCCAAAGGAGTCATCAAATCCTCTGCCACCTTCGATCCCAAGCAATTCAGTTGAAGCTACTCTTTCTGCATTTGGATCACTTGATCGGGAAAATGCATCTTCTGCACCAATGTCATCTGCAAGTGATCTCAACACCTGTACTCCAAGCCAGCCACTCTTGAAGACATATTCAGCAACTTCAGTCGCTGGGTCTGTGGCAAGATCATTTAACAGCAACTGGTACAAAGGTCGCCCATGGCTTGAATATTCGATGGAAAGAGGTGCAGCATTCTGTTTTCCTTGTCGTGTCTTCGGAGTTAACCAAAGGTCAACAACCTTCACAGGAGAGGGATTTAATGATTGGAAGCATGCGTTGGGCAGATGGACTCGTATTGGCACAGTGCATAATTGTCCCAAAAATTGAAGGAAGCTGAAAGGATTTGCTAAGCATGCTGCACCCACTTGCCATGCAAATAGCTTTTCAGCTAGGAAGGATAAGGAAGCGAGGGTTGCAGCAAGCATGACTTTGGGTAGTATTGTGCACAAGTCTGATAATGAAAACAGAAAGTGGTTGGAGGTAATCTGTCACGTTATTAGGTATCTAGCTACTGAGGGTCTGCCATTAAGAGGTGATGATGAGAATCTTGATTTCAGTGAAGGCCTTTCTGGTGGTCTTTTTTGGATACTATTAATAATATAGTGTTTCCACTCCAACCAGAAATTGCAGCCCTTGCCAAGAAAAGTCCACGCAATGCCAAGTATTTATCATCTGACATTCAACCTGAGATTATTCAGGTCATGGCTAATATGGTTAGGAATGTTCATGCTTCTCGTGTCAAAAACTCTGAGATTTTTATGGTAATGGTAGATGGGACATCTCTATATACTAAGATCCCTAAAATGCAAATGAGCTCCACCATTGTTCCCATCAAAAGTACCGCCAATTGCGGCGTTAATTATACTTAAATTAGGATCTTCTCCTGATGACCACCAGACTTATGTAGCAGGTCTCACCCGTTCTGAATACGCTCCTTCTTGAGTTTTGTTATATTATCTAGAGTTTTTGCCGAGTTATTCCACTTTCTATCTGGCGATTTTCTGCCCTTTGTCTTTCGCCTTTTGTCCTCCATTGTTGTCGTCCGCATGGATAGCCTTTTCTCTTGGTAGCACTGGCAGTCCTTACTCGGGTTTCGCTTGATGGCAGATGTCGAGGAGAAAGTGGTCGCTTTTCCTACCAGGTGAGTTGCTCTTTTCGTGCTTAAAACGTTTCATATATGTCTGCGTGTATTTACTCCCTCTAATGTGTGCGTTTTCTTCTGTTTTGGTCACTTTATGTCCTAGGTTTCCGTGATATTCCACGACCATCCCCTGCGTGTTAATCACCATTACAGTTCAAGAGCCAACTCGTGGAAAATTTCGTTCTTTTGATGCTAGGTGAGTCGCTACTTTCGTACAAAACATTTCGACTTGAGTGTGCCAATTTGTCCTTTGTCGCATGTGTGCCTTGCCTACGATTATGAGCTATGTATCTCAATGTTTTCAGCGAAGTCCAGCGAACCTCTCTCGCTGGATTATCGCCATGACAGTTGCTTCCCATGCCGTTCTAATCTATTCCCTAAATCACCGTGCTTTTGGTGCTAAATTGTTCTTAAGTATCGAGGAGAAGTTTACAGTTATATTCTCTGCTATTGTAGTGTGTATTTCGCGTGTATATACTGGAGATAATTGCGATCGGGTAGCTTTTAATTTGGACAGTGCCCTCAAGGTCACAGTTTGCCCTTTGACTTGCAAGGAACTATTGACAGTATTTTCTACCAGGTGAGTGGTGTTCTAAAGCTATTAAGTTTGATTTCAAATTGCCTGTCTTTGCTCTGTTAACTGCGTGTAATTTCTATAGTATTTTCGACACTTATGTTCACTATTGTCAGCGAGATTACAATCGCTTCCCTCGGGCATTTTCCGCCATGACAGTTCTCCAAAACGATTGATGTTCTTCGCTGTTTCCGGGTGAATTCAAGCGAACTTTCTTCCGTCTGTTACCAGGTGAGTCGTTTTTTCATGTAATAAGGTTTGTTTTTAGATTGTCTTTATTTTGTCTGTCTACTAAACGGGCTTAATATTACATAGGTTATATCATTATTTTGGACAGCGAGATTCCTCAACCTTCCCTCGGGAGTAATTCGCCATGACACTTACTCTCCGATCAGATTGAATGTATTCTCTAGATCGTTGTGGATCTTTTACAACATTCTGATGAAATACTTATGATATGTTTACTGCTGTATTCCTTGCTGACTTGCTATATTTATTGCTTGAAGTTAATGCGTGCGTAGGTTGTGTTTCCTGATGAATTGTGGTACAGGGGCTACTGAATATGGTCATTGCTGAATTCAGTTGGGCCTAGGTTTTTGTTTTTTTATTTGATTGTGATAAGGGTGTAAGTTTTTATGGGTAATATAACTGTTATCAGAAGTTTCCATTCCCCTCAGTTCAGCCATGGAGGCAACTGCCCTGTTTGTTTGATTCTCATTGCCAGTAGTCAAGACACATCTAAATACGGTTTGTACAGAGATGTCCAAAGTTTGTGTAATTTATTTGCTAACTGTTCTTAATAGTATTCCTATGCTATGTTGGTATTCTTACACTCTTTATTTTGTTGTAGGTTGAATATAGAAATGCGAGGGGATTCCCAACTTGAGATTAGGATCGCAGAAACCTCTCATCCTTTGTTTGCGAACAATAGTGTTTACACAAGGCCGCAAGTTTGCAGTTGAGGGCGTGTTTACAAAGTGGATGGATATCTTGCAATTCTTTATGGAATGTCGTCGCTTTTCTATACGGTAAGTGGCTTATTTCATTGACAAGGTTTCGTTTTAGGTTTACCAGGATTGTTTTGTTTAGAATGATCACTACTTTCCCAGCTAGACGAAATTTATTTAAATGTTTTGAGGCAGATTCCGTAGGATTGCCTCGGCTCGTGTGTCATATGATCATGGCAGTTTCTATCATGTTCGCTTGATTTTCGCCTATAATTCACCGTTTTGTTACCACAGAAATTTCGGTATAATATTTAGGAGATGCTTACTGTATTATTTACTGATATACTAGGACTTTTAGCGTGCTGTTTGTACTTTGTCTTTGCGCGAGGTTTTGACGGAAGTATGACTGAATAATTAAGTTTGATATGTTGTTCGTCACGTCTGTATAGTTCTTGCTTTTTACCATATACTTATTATATGCTTGAGCTAAGATATCGTTCGAAGTATTCCTTAGATTATTGCAGTGTAACAGCTCTCTTTCCCGTTTGGTTTTGTTGCAGTATTTTGAGGAAAGTAGTACGTGTATTCTTTGCAAAACTTTGAGGGGGCGTTTCATATTGCTCTCAGTCACCATTGCTGATGCCTTCCTTATTCTCAGTAGAACATTTTGTATTCTAAATCACTGGTATATTTATAGTTAAAGTTCCAACGTCTTAAACGGATATTTTCTCTACTAATTCGTTGGTAGTTTGGTGTATAGTGCCTTCCGTTTTCTGTTAATTCCTGCTCGATGTTTTTACACTGATATTGTGTTCTAACTTTGCTTTGTATTCAACGCAATTAAGTAGCTTATTCACGAGGCTTTATTCGGTATAGTACTTTACTCATTGTCTTTGTATTTACAGCAGTCTAACACTCTATTTACAACAGTCGAATATTTCTGTTCATTATAAATTTTAGTGTTATTTTCCTTGAATCAGCATATGGGCACTTTTATGCTAAATAGTCGTTTCCTGGCTAACCAGCTCTGTGCCTTGCTGAGATCATTTGTTATAGATACCAGTAATGATGTCCATACTTCATACTGCACATGATAACATGGCTTCAATGGATGTATTAGTGTTAGATACCAAGCATTTGTATTGCGTAGACTTGATTCTTGGAGCCCCACCTTCCAGCCGCCAACCCATTTAACAGTATTGTTCATAGTCAGATGTTACGAGGGGCTTGCTCTACCAGATTATTATGTATAAAAGGATGTGCCACACTCATACACAGTTTTTGACTTTGAAATCATTGTTGAATATGTTATAGCATCTTTTAACAATATTTTTTCAGCTTATATGCAGTTGCATTATGGAGTGTCAGGCAGTGCCATTTGAATGCCTCAACCTAAATAGTATATCAGTTTTCAAGAGTTTACTTGGTGTGTCCAATTGACGTCCTTAGACCATAGTTGTAGCAGTATATTACTTTATTACCTGCCTCTATAATTTCGTCACTAGCCTATATCACTGTCAGGTATCAGTTGTTACAACTACCATTATCACTTATCGTATATCATTCTCCATGTGCTGACATTTTCTTAAGGTTTTGTATTAGGTACAGCTAGCAACCTTATTTTTCGTAAGTTTTGCATCCTCTGTGATGTAAACAGTGTCCCAAGATATAATTCTCTTACAACAATAACTCTACTATTTCCTGTTTATTTCAGGTGTCTGCTTCACATGCCTCCCTGTTCAAGATATCGTTATTCATACTAACACATGGATTGTTTCCAGTTATCACTTGCAACTGCAGTACTTACAAATACCAGTACTTCATTCCATACATCATTCTGCACATGATGATATCATTTTACCACGTGAATTAATACTAGCCAGCGGGGATATATCACATGTCTTACACGTTTTTTGTATGAAAAAGACTTTTTCCTGAGGCTCAATTTTCGTACCTTTTCACGACTTTGAGGCTTAGAGTTTCTTAAGATTTTCTTAACTTTCAGAGGAATAGACTGGCTGAAACTGGCTACTCTGTTTTTATTTTGCCACCATATGCACGACACCAGTGATGTGGGCCCAATACGATATCGTTTCAGGCCTCTCCGTAAATATGTACATTACATAAATATCAATTTTTGGCATGTAAAGGAGATGAATTGTCATTTTCTTAGCGTTTTCTTGACCTTGAGCCTTGTGATTGTCTTACGATTTTGTTAAGATTTTGGCCATATGAGCCTCATTTTCTTATAGACATTTGTCTTACAAAAAAAGACATGTATTCATTACATGTTATTCCACGTTTGGCCATAGGTACCGTAACGCGCAACAGTCGCTTACTCTTTCACCTTATACTCAGTACCTATCTATAAGACAGGACCAGCAACACACCAAATACACTATTCAATATACATAACATATTTATTATACACAATATAGCTTTATACCATGCATATACGCTCTGTTTCACTCATTTTGTTACAGTACTCTGACCATACTTCACGGTCTAGCTCTACTTTTGACACGCGTATACATATTTCTGTCGATGTTCAATGTCAAGATTTCTTATGACTTGTACGTGAAGTACACACAACATTACATTCATCATAATCTACACTAATTTATATCTTCGTGTACCTTACGACCATAGTGGTTGTCCCTCCACAGTTCCTTCCTGTATGCCATCTTCTCCCTTACTTTCAGACCTCTGTCCATCCTCTGACGTTGCTGCCATTATGTCCTCTTCTATCTTCTTCCCATCCTCTACCATTCTTTCATCATCTCCCCCTTTACTTTGAGTCTCCTTTACTTTCCCTGGTGTTGCCTCAATGACGCACTCTTCTATCTTCTTGCCCTCTCTATCTTTTCCATCTTCTGACATTTTCTCCACTATCGCATCTGTTCTCTCATTCACGTCTATTTCGTCAAATTCTAGATCGTCGTCCCTCAAGCTTTCCTCCAGCTTCTCTCGCTCTCTCATATCTTCCACCTCCTTTGCTACACTGCCCCATGTCTTTTTCAGTTCCTCCATTTGCCACTTGGCCACATTCACGCACTCTGTTAATTGCGCCAAATCTCTTTGTGCCACTTTCATTCTATTTTCCATCAGCTTTGCATTTCTCTCTGCCCTCTTTATTTGAGCGCCCATTTTGCTGAGAGCAACCTTTAATCTCAATTCCGGCTCCATTCAATTTCTGTACGTTGACCTCACCCCTTCACCATTACCTACTGATTACCATTCTATATGTCCTCCCTTTCAACCACTCCCTATACACTCGTTCCAATCCCCACACATCCCCTTCACCATCACTTTCTTCACGTCTACTTCAGGGATCCATAAGTTTACACTTAACACGCTTTCATTGATATTACACTTACTATTTCACTTACTTCTTCCCTCATATTCACACATCATTCATATCTGCTCCCGGATACCCACATTACCGGGACAACCCATATTTTTGACGTATGCTTTACATAGTTTCTTCTACAACACTCATTCATACCACAATAGTACACCACCTCTCACAAACCTGACACAGCTTCAGTACATGCACAGCCAACTTAATTCAATTCAACCACGTTGTAGACACTTTCTAAGTGTAAACCATCAGTAACTTTCATCTACATCACTTTATAGCTCATTCATTCTATCAGACACTCATTATAACTCACTACCTATATCACACTACAGTCCAACCACTACTAGACTCATTATCCACAATATTTACTACTCTTTTTCCATTTACTCTCGGATTTCCCATCCAACTATATTGTTCCCATGTCACAACCAGGTTCCATCCAACATCCAACATCCGAATAAAGTGCCCATGGCCCTTACCTATAGTACACATATCTTGCAATGTATGAACCTTAACGAACGTCATTCATATCGCTGGATAGTATGTATACACATGTCACATCAAAGATACAACCCACCCGGATCTCACTTCTATTCTCTTTGATGACCCACTGACCATATACACATCATGATAGTAACCTGTACGAACACCGGGGGTTAGATGAGGAGACACTATTTACATCTTATAAACACGTCCAACCTAGACATCTACATTCATATCTTCATTATAGATATACGACCATGGCAACAAGAACATACGAGGTACATCTCGGAGAGAAGAAATTGGTAAGATATTTTACGTTTTCTTAATTCTATATCTATCATCTGAGTATATACAACTCATAATCCATTGCTCTTTAACCATATTCTTTGATGTTTATGGTACATCTCACAATTTCTACTGTTTTTTTTCACCGTTCACCAACCTACATACACTCATAACAACTCTCCTTTTCCACTATATACAATGTATCCTGACAATATCGTTCTTCTGTCTTCTCTCCTAGGAACTAGAATTCCCACTTGATATTAGTTTTCATGCCCTCAAGTGGAAAGTCGCGAAGGCCTTTGACATAAAGAAAAGAGCCAGATTCCATTTCGTGGATGAACAGGGACAAACAATAAAAGACCTAAAGTACGTTTTATCTGTAGTGTTAATTTAACTACTATACTATCACATCCAACACCTGAATACTACCACTCTCAGGTCTCTCAGGCTACCATACGACTACCCGTCATTAGCCTTATCCTCTTATGTACATAGCCATATTCTCTTCATTTTTTGTAACTTTTTACAATTATACATATATGCACTTCAATCTTTTCTGTGATCACACACTCTTAACTATGTTTTTATTGCAGATCTACAACATCCTTATTCATCAACCTACGACGCCCAAAGAAGAGAAGACAAAAGGGACATAAGACTAAATCACAAGCAATCGGACATAGCGCAGACGGACACTACACCAAAACCACCAAAGACGAGAGACAAGTACTACATATAACGAATAGTAGGATAGTTGTACATTTGTAAATAGGCGCACAACTTTTTCATTTGTAGATAGGGGCTTATAGATAGATAGGACCAACTTTTACTCCCGATCCTTTTTCACATAACACCCTTTCACTTCCCTTCACGTGTTCCCAACCAATTTCTCCTTACTCCATTCAAATTCTACTACCTTCCATCAACTTTCCACTTGATTTGCTCACTCCTCTTACAAACAGAATGTAGCATGATGTTCCATTCTATATCAATGTACGATAATGACACACACAGTGTACGCCCCTTCCACTTCTCCTACCTTCCACCCTCTACTACATACCACACATTTATCGAGAAAAACTACACCTCTCTATCCCCTACAGTTAGTACAACCAGTACTCATGAATCATGAATAAACAGGGGGTAGGACTATTTGGGGGGCCTAGAAACTGTGCTGAATTATACTCATTAGAGGAGGGTTGAAAAACCTGAAGGGTTGGAAACTATACCATTTCGATATTGCAAAGAATACTTTAAGATGATTCAATAATCATAAATTGTCAGCAAAAGCAAGGTACTCAACATTATAGTTGTGGTAGTTTACTGAACATATACATATACATATGTTAGTGTAACTTTCATTTAAATTGTATTCTGCATCAAATCATTTCATACTACACTTCTCTTGTATTACCTCAATGATCCTATCTTCCGCGTTGGGGGGGGGCTGTAATTAATAGCGTATTCTCCTGAAACCCCTCAACTGTCGATTACAATTTCTTTTTGTTTATACACACCCAAAATATACACATTCACGTTTAGACGTTAAGTACTGCAATCTTTATTTTTATAGAAATAAAGTTTATAAGAATATTGAGTCTCGAAATTGCTGAAATTTAGGACTAATCTACGTATAATACCAGGCTCAAAGTTCATCAAGAGAAGAATTTTTTTGTATCGCAGTTATAATACTGCTTTCAACTATACTTTCGCATCATCCATACAAAGTATAAATTATTGCTTAGTTTCGTCATGTAGTAACACATCAACAAAACCTGGATTGTATTTCTTCACTTATTAGGTGAAGGTCCACCTTTGGTAGTTAAGACTACTTTAATAATAATTCTAGACTCAAAATCACATAAAGTTAAGAATATTGAGGCTCGGAAACAATTTAGCTATTCTTATATAAGGAAGGAGTGTATCTACACTAGAGTGTAAGATCGGTTACGATCGTGCAGGATCGCAACACACGTGTACAACCATCCACCTCCACGTCATGACCTACATATTCAACAGCCCTATATTGTTCTTGTGCCTTCTTTCCCAGACATGCTACTTTCTGTCCAACTGTCTTTCTTTGTTTCCCGTCCTTTGTCCACATTCTATCTGACAGTTCCAGATATCTGCTTTCCATCACCTGTCATGTCTCCATAGCATTGCGCAGCGGATATACTTTTGCCAGAACTTCTCCACTTCCGCAAGAATTGCTGCTTTCACTTTAGGGAGTTTTCGTGTAACTGCTGTCAGTTTACTAGCTGTTCACTGAGACGATCGTCGTATTGGTGAAGCCAGACAACTTTTCACGTTGTATTACCAGGTATGTTACTCCTGTCCTATTACTAGGTCATATTTTATATTCGCACTAATTCCTATAGTCACTGTCTCCGTTAGTGCCTCTTGCTGCGCAAATGCCGTGATTTTTTTCACGAATATTCCGCGCCTTCACTTGAGACCCATATTGTGTAAAGCAGGCTCCTTCCCCCACATTATCATATGTTTCGTTTGCAATGTCAGTTTACATATACAACATGCTTACCTTGATTTTGCCATGTACTTTTATGAACTAAACATTCCCGGCACTTGAAATTTGTGCTTGAAGACACACAAACAGCCAACTGTTGTGTTTCACTCACTTTTCCAGATTTAACATGTTTAATCTCTCCAACACTCCTATACTATACAATTGTAACTTTCTAGCCCACATGGCCAATATTTTGTCAACCACAGGGTCTCAGTGTTTAGGGCGTGGGGTCGGACTTAGATGAACCATTACAGGTTGGAATTTTCGTATTTAGTTTATGTATTTGTAGATAGTAAGACGAAATGTGGAGTGGTTTTTCCCGAACGCACTGTTCCCATCATCCATTCCTTACTGTTCCTTTACAAGGCTATGGTAGTATATATTGGTGCACCTTTGCATCTATTAGTTTTAGGTAAGCGATCTGGATTTATGGTCCAGGGAAAAGTCCCTTCACAGTTTTATGATACGCTTGAAACCTATAGCACAGTATAGAGTATTAGTATTTATCATTTGATTTAGCTATTCTACATAAGTTCTGTTTTATACCGTGCATTTGCGATATATTTTAATGAGTCAGTTTCAACACACTGGTTATTTCTTCTATACGTTTTCTTATTTTCTACTTACTGCTCATTACCCATCCATTTGTAAGCTCCTACCGATAACTGTTTATTTATGTCTCACTTAAACAAGTGGACGTTTGGCACTTATATTATTCGTACAAAGCGAAGCAATGGTGTGGATAGATGATCGGCAAGCATGTCTGCCTAGAACAATACACACAGACTATTTTCACATTACTCCGTTTTTATCTGGTTTTGCTCCCAACTACTGTAACTGTTTTTCTTCTCTGTTTACAATACTCCATTGCAATCAGAATTGCATACCGTAAATCCTTCACTTAGCCCCATGGGGCTTATTTGTTTTTGATGGTTTTTGGGTAGGGTCTTATTTGAGGGGATGGTTTATTCCAGGTGACCTTATTCACGTATTTGACACATCTCGCATAGACAACTCTTTCGCAACGCTCCTACTCTCTATAATATTAAAGGAACAGTCAAAATTTGACCATTTGTCTTTATTTAAGTCTTCATCGTCATCTCGAAGAGGGGGGGGGGAGCCTTACTCCAGGATGGGCTTATTCACGGATTTATGGTATCTATGAAATTTTATTCATATTGATCCTCAAATAGGCATCTGCTTGACAGCTTCTTTTATATTGGCGCTGGCAGTAGCATTTTCAAATTGTACCGGTTTTTGTGGTCACATTACAGAGTTGCAGTATTTTTTAGCTCTGTCAGTTACCTCCGTTTTCGGGGAAGCCTTCTGTGAGCGCAATGCCAATCATGGAGCTACCCAGATCCGTTTTTGTTTGCAACCAAAATAGTGTGACCGGGGCCATAGCTTTACGGCCTGAACATTTGTGATCTACAACACCTGCACATTACTACCAAGCCCAATTTTATGTACAGGCATTCAGTATCTAGCGTTTACCATTTGTTACTACTTTAAGAACTTAAGTCGTCTTACAGCTTATTTTGGTCGCTAAATGTAAACAGTTGTAAAATCTGCACACTTTGTATCAGCATTCATTCAGTACCATTAATTGTTTTCAGTAAGATATGGGTGTTATTTCTTTTGATTCACTTTATTCTCTCATCTTCCACCTTCCTGTACACGTGAATAGCCAGTACAATTTTCACTGGGATCAATATACATGTACTCTCGGCTTCTTAATGCAAGGGGTGATCCTTATTAATTTTTCAGATTATTTCCCATCCTCCAGACCTTAGTAAGACCCTCCGCTTATTAATGTTAGTACGTTGTGGCGTCAATGCCCATATAACTTATAGGTCAGGCACAGGTTTTCTCATTTTGTATTTTTGAAAAGACAATATGCGATTGCATTCACTTTTTGAGTCTTATTTTTAGTTATAAGTAAGTCATTTCACCTTAGAACATGGTGTTCTACTACTTACAGCATGATGGCTTCCTATCTGGAAAATTACCCAGATTACAACCATCCCACATTTATTGATTTGTCGAAAAGCTTTCACCCCCCCCCCCCAACTATTATGACACCTCGTGTATAAAGCATCCGAGAGACCTCCTACATACGCCATTCAGACAGAAAACTTGCTGACAGATATAACAAGGTTCCATTCACCTTAAAGCAACTGATAGCCACTCTGTGTGTCACTCTTAGAATACATGTTGAGACTTTGTTTCAGCTGACACTTTATTCCTGCCACACACCATATAAAATATCTTCAATCAAATACTGTATTTGCTGCTCTATATCATGAACTACCCAGTACAACCTGTACGTACGATCACTTAGGGAGTACTCATAAAGTATCTGCTATATGGGGGTTCATGATATTTGGCTGGGCCATGAAAAACTCTACCTTACCTTTATGAGGCTATAAACAATAGTCAGGCCCATTCTTTGGGGCCATGGAGAATGTAATAACAAATGTCAAATTTTAAATCAAATATATAGGTGGCTAATTTGCAATTGGTACCAGCATTGGCTCTCCAGCAGATGTACTCTTTAGTGCCTAATAGACGTCCCCCCCGCTAATTAATTTTTTCAAAATTTTCCAGCCAGGACATGCTTATTCCAACCCCCCGGCTATTAAATTTTGGGAAAATGTCATAAAAGAACTTTTATGAATGACGTGAATAATTATTTTTCTTTGTCTTCGTTTGTTCTTATTTGCTATTATTGGTTTCAGAAAACGTTGCACTGCTTAGAAGCTTTTTCAATACCCCTGTCTATTAAATTTAAGCCAATTTTCCAACCCCCCCATCTATTCCAACCCCCCCCGCTAATTAGGTTTTGGGGATTTTCCAACCCCCCCAACTATTCCAACCCCCTCTATTAGGCACCAAAGAGTAGACACACTACAGTACCACTGCACTGTCCAAAGTTGTAATCTTTTCCAACTGTCAGCCCAACACTGCTCACTACAACTGATTTATGGCTATACTACAATTTTTTATACAAGAACAATTTTTTATGAACACGAACTTCATGAAACTGATGTTCATCTTCTTCTTCAGAACTGTCAAAAAACATCTTTTCGTAGCGGTTTTTTATTTTGTAGAAACTTTATTTAACAATGTTATATGGGTGCAGGCCATAACTATGAGGTTGCATTGGGTGACAAATGCCACCCTTGGACAACAGACTCCCAGCTGTTTGCTACCCCTGGAAATTTTTCTGCAGTTTTTCATTATTGCTTTATATTTAGGATATATATCCTAACATTTGGTTTATCTCAGTTTTGGCATTTACAATGCAGTTCAGTCTTCCCTTTTCAACATATTTATCCATTTAATATTGACAATTGTGATGGCATAAAAGTCTGGAATATGCTCTCTTCTGCAACCCCTGAAGCACAGGCCTGGCTACAGGGTTTATTGTGTCATGAAAAATATCCCGAGTTTGCTATTGGGCCACAAAAAATTAGACATACATCTAGGATGGGCCACAAATCTATTTGGTAAATGTTAGAAAAACCACCCACCCCCATATAGCAGATACTTTATGACCACTCCCTTAGATACACTTATTAGATAATCCACATCACTTTCAGGATTATGTGGTTTTTGTACACAACACACACTTTTTCCCCCTTCAGCCTCAATGTTTCTTACTATTTTCTCATATCCAGCCTTTATTGTTTCTTGAGTGTTTCTCAAAACCTCTTCAAATTCCTATAGCAACAGAGCACCTATGAGATTAGCACTTCAATTTTCAATTAAAACCATTTCAGAGATAGGTGTGTTTTCTATTTTGTTTCCAATTCAATTACTAATTTGCTCGCAACAATGGATTTTTCAAGATTACTTTTGAACCTCAGCCTACCTGTTCTCTTTACTTCTTTCTTAACTGTTGCCCGATTTGAGCTTCATTTTTCTTTGAAAGACAACACTATGTACAACACTTCACACTTCTATTCACAACACCTTAAATAGTACTACAGTGGATGTTCCCGATAAGACCCTTCAAGGTGCCTATTTACGCAACCTGGGTTTTCCCCTGCCACTTTGGATCAATGTGAATGCAGACACTTACTTATCAGAAACACATTTCACCACTATCTCATCAACCTACATACTACCAATAACTCACTTTCAAGTTGACACCAGCATAGCAGTGTCAGCAGGTAACAGCCACAACAACAACCATGTCTTCCTCCTGTCTTTATCACTTTCATGTCAAAAACACCATTATCATCTTCTTTTCTCTTCAAACCCTAAACACTGTGGACAGGTTTTAGATATACATAACAGCATCAAAGCAGCACAATCTGCATCAATTCATTGCCACTTCTATGTCATTTTATTCTCTTATTTATATACACTGTCTTACTTTTACAGCTACGATTACTATTCATTAACGTTAATATTCATTTCATTCAAATAAGAATTTACATTGCAGAAATCTTTTAACAACTATCTACTTGCAAGCAAAGAAAATCATACAGAGTTCCCCTCTCCACAGTATTTTTCCAACATAGCCACATTCAAACCCACACTCTGGATCTGCCTATGGCTATGAGCTACAAGCTACATCCTTCCCATGATCTTTTTCTCTCTACATTGCATGCAGTCAATTTTGCATAAGACCAATCCTGAATATCCTTCATGTCTCAGTATATTCCATCCATACATGGAATTTCATGCCACTTAACTAGCACAACAATTTATGTCCATCTACCTCTTCAATGCAGCACACACACCACGCATGATACATCACCTACATTGTAATACAGATATGACCAAACCATATTTATGCATGTTAACTACCAAAAACAATAGGCTTTGATGAATATTTTAATTCTACACTATATATGATTACTTCTACACAGCACCATTCTCAAGGACCTTTCCTTATCACTCTAAGGTAGAGCTCCACAACAAATAAAGAGGGATCATCAACTCTTTTTGGACTTAGCAAAGGGGCCACCTAGAATAGAGTTACAATATAGGGGGCCAATGAAAGTATGTCCAACCTTTTTCCACAACTACATTGTATCAGTCAATTTCCCTTTCATATTGTCTGCACTATTCTTCACACAATGCTAGATTACCGCTATATTCAATACCATTATAGTACTCACCATCAACAATGCACAATAGGTCGACGTAGAGAACAATATGCTAAAACAGTATTATCACTTTTTCTATCTCCTCCTATCGGTATTTTCATTTCAATACACAGCTATTAAACTATGCCCCGTCTACGGCGATCCCGAGTTGTTGATAGACGGAGACAGGTACACTATCGTAACCTGATGCATGACCGACGGCAAGTACACAATCCAGCTGCACACCATGATCATGATCCTCCTATCATTGCTGCAGTGAATGACCTTGCTGACTTGCGGCTGCAAAATCCAGCTGCAAATGCTGCCATTCCACAAGGTGCACAACAGCCAGACCTTCCCCAGGAAGATAATGTCATTCAGTTACCTGCACCACATCGCCTTGGTGACATGAACAACAGATGTCCACACTGTGCAGCGAAATATTTCCAGGAGGAGTGCAATGCACAACACATCTTCACCAGATGCTGTTTCCAGGGAAAAGTCACCTTACCAGCAATTCAGCTCCCATCACACAATATTGTGGAGCTTTTCAGCGGTGACACAGCACATTCCCGGCACTTCTTGGAAAACATTCGCCACTACAATGCTGCGATGTCAATGGCTTCTTGGAATGCAACACTGAGTGAACATGCAGGTAGGGGGCCAAGAGTTGTAACAATTCATGGTCAGGCCTACCATCTCACAGCTGCACAAGAAGCTCCACAAGGTCAGCCACCGCAGTATGCACAGTTGTACATCCTTGACACCAACGAAGCAATGTACCAGAGGACCAATGATCCACGCAATCAAAACCTCCAGCCTCAAATCATGCAGCTTCTACAGGATGAACTACTTGCTATCAATCCATATGCACGGCAATATCAGAATATGGGTCAGATTCTTCAACAGGAGAGGCAAACTGCTGCTGCAAACAATCAGCCTGTTCGCCCTGTCAAAATGATCATTGCAACACGACCATTTCAAGACAGGCGATATGCTAATCCCACCACAACAGAGATTGCAGCAGTCTATATTGGAAATGATGGTGCTGCACCAAATCCAGCTGACCGAGATCTTGAAGTGTATCCTGCTCAACCTAATGCACCAAACACAGTCAAGATCAAGGCAACATCACCAAATGCCGACCCATTGACTTACCCCTTGCTGTTCTTCCATGGAGACATGGGCTGGAGTGTCAACATTCAAAGACATGTTGTAGCCAATGAAAGGCAGCAGGGGGCAAGACGCAGAGCACGACTCACATTAAATGAGTTTTATGCTTTCAGAATTGCTGTGCGTGACAACTTCTCCACCATTCATCTTTCCCGTCTGTTGTTTCAACAGTATCTGGTTGATGCATTCACAAAAATAGAGGGAAATGAATTAGCCTACATCGGATCACACCAGCAACAACTGCGTGTTGAATCATACCAAGGCTTGATGGATCATTTAGGCAGACGTGCCCAAGCTGAAGATGTGAATGTAGGTCGCATCATCATCCTACCATCAAGCTTTGAAGGCAGTCAAAGAAACATGTACCAAAAGTACCAAGATGCGATGACAATTGTAACAAAACATGGGAAACCTGACATTTTCCTCACAATGACAGCAAACCCAAAGTGGCCTGAAATTCAGGACAATTTACTTCCACATCAGACTGCAAGTGACAGGCCAGACATTGTCAGTCGTGTCTTCCACTTAAAACTGAAGGAACTTCTCAATGATGTTCTTGAGAGTCATGTACTGGGACATGTGACTGCATATGTGTATACAATTGAGTTTCAAAAAAGAGGTTTGCCTCATGCACACATGGTCTTATTTCTAGCAGATGCTGACAAACCACGAACAGCACAAGATGTTGATCGGTTGGTATCTGCAGAAATTCCAGACCCACACTTGCAGCCAGAGTTCCATGATACTGTGAAGAGACACACGATGCATGGCCCCTGTGGTGAACTGGACCCTCATTGTGTCTGCATGGAGAATGGGGAGTGCAGGAAACATTTCCCAAAACCTCTCCAGCTCCAAACAGAATTCAGTGTCAATGGATATCCACTGTACAGACGACGTGGGCAGCATAGGGCACAACTGCGTCGCCACACGGTGAATGACTCGTGGGTTGTACCATACAACCCTCATTTACTCATGAAGTTCAATTGCCATATGAATGTGGAGGTTTGCACAACTGTCAGGAGTGTGAAGTACATTTTCAAGTATATCCACAAGGGCAATGATGCTGCACATGTCGAAATCAGACAAAATTATCTCAACCATGATGAGATTTTGCAGCATCTCAATGCACGCTATGTTGGACCACACCAGGCAGTTTTCAGAATCATGCAGTACAAGATGCATGACAAAAGCCACATCATCATCCGGCTTGCAGTTCACCTCCCTCTGCAGCAAAATGTCTGCTATCGAAATGGCAATGAACAAAGGGGTCTTGACCGTGGGCAAAACACAACATTGACAGCATTTTTCAAACTCAACCAAGAGGATGTGAATGCACGTCAATATTTGTACCACGAAATTCCTCAGCATTACACTTTCAACCAACAAGGGAAGAAATGGACTCGCAGACGACGATCAACTGCACCAATCATCGGTCGAATCTATCAAGTTCAACCTTCTGATCCACAGCAATTCGCTCTTCGCTTACTCCTCCTACACCGGACAGGAGTGACATCATTTGAAGACCTGAGAACAGTTAATGCTCAGGTGTGCGCCACATTCAAAGATGCAGCAAGAGCAATGGGGTTGCTTGAGGATGACACCGAACACAGGCGCTGTTTGCAAGAGGCTTCAGTAATGAACATGCCCTCACAAATGCGCCAGTTGTTTGCGACATTGATGGTGTTTCAAACTCCATCCGACATCAGAGCCCTGTTTGAGGAATTCAAAGAAGCTATGTGTGAAGATTACATCAGACATGACCAACTCCATGACCCAGAAGCCACATTGCAGGACAGACACATTCACCTCTGTCTCTGGAACATTGATGCATGCCTCAGGGTTCATGGTAAGTCAATTGCAGATGTTGACTTTTCCGATCTTCCACAGCTTCCTGCCAATTTTGTTAATCCACAAAATCAGAATGAACACATTGACATTGTTCGTGAACGGCAGCTGGGTGAGCAAATGCTCCAACAACTCAACATTGATCAGCACCATATTCATGACACCATTGTCGATGCCATAACAACAAATTCTGATCAGAATTGCTACTTTGTGGATGGACCTGCTGGCACAGGTAAGACCTTTCTTTATAACACTGTAGTTCACAACCTTCAGGCTTTGGGAATAAAGGTGAAATGTATGGCATATTCTGGGATTGCCAGCACATTGCTTATCAATGGAGCAACTGCACACTCCACATTTCAAATACCTATTCCTTTATTGCCTAATTCTACGTGTAATATAAAAAGGCAAAGTGCCAGAGCTAACATTCTAAGGGAGACAACAATCTTTATCTGGGATGAAGCATCAATGATCCCAGCAAATGCATTAAAGGCTGTTGATGTCCTTCTCAGAGATATTACCCAGCTTGATAGACCGTTTGGGGGTAAATTCATGTTTCTTGGTGGTGATTTTAGACAGGTTCTCCCAGTTGTTCCCAGAGCAGGTAGAGAACAGACTGTTCGCCAATGCATCATCAATTCACACTTGTGGCGTCACTTCCATCAATTCCAACTGGTGACAAACATGAGAGCCGCTCGAGATGACACATACAGGCAGTTCTCTGAATGGCTTCTCAGACTTGGCACAGGTGATGAACCACATGATGCAAATGATCATGTCAACCTTCCAGACGAGATCATGACAGAATCACTGCAAGACATGATCAACTTTGTTTACCCACCACTTCAACCTGGTGATGTGGATCTCATGCAAGATCCTGCATACATGTCAGAACGCTGTTGCTTAACGCCATTGAATGAGAATTCCCATCACATCAATGATCTCATTCTACAGCACCTCCATGGACCAGTGCACACTTACCTGAGTACAGACAGAGTAGTCACTGATAATCCAGAGGAAGCAGCAGCATATGCAATGGAGTTCCTTAATGCACAAACTCCCAGCGGACTTCCAAAGCACAAGCTGGAGCTTAAGGTACAGTATTAGTAGCTTTTAGTATCATTCTTTATCTTCATACTTTTATCACAATTTTTCTACATTTCTATCATTTACATCTCCAGTATTGTATCTAATATCCTACTTCCCTCTTTAGCATGACTAATATTCCCACATGTAGCACACCTTATTCCTTTCCTATTTACTTTGACAGCTATGACTATCCCTTTTAGTGAGTGATACACACAGTTCTGTATTTCCATGCCAACTTTGCTACTATATTTTCAAATAGTATCTATGGTTGGATCATATTCAGCATATGCCATTTTATCTTATATATCCCAAGAAAAAAACCATCCTTATTTTCCATATGATTATCATGTTAGGTTGGTGCTACCATCATTTTGTTGCGTAACATCAATCCAAAAAAGGGACTCTGTAATGGTACCCGTCTCATTGTACGGGACTTGCAGCGACATGTGATATGTGCAGAAATCATCACAAGTGAGCACAGAGGTCAGTATGTTATGCTACCAAAGATAGCATTGTCATCACAAGATTCTGCTCTGCCAGTCAACATTGTCAGGTGCCAATTTCCTGTCAGACTTGCATACTGCCTTACAATCAACAAGGCACAAGGACAATCATTGAGGTATGTTGGTGTTTACCTTCCTAAACCTGTGTTTAGCCATGGTCAGTTGTATGTGGCAGTGTCCAGAGCAAAATCATTTGCTGGCCTCAAAGTCTTCACATCAACTGGTAGACGTACACACAATATTGTTTACCGTGAAGTCCTCACATAAGCATCATTCAACATGATGCCATATCATCTTGTGGTGTTCTCCATACAGTGACTGCATGCACCACCCCAAGCCCTGGCTTATGACTCTAGCCTCATCTTTTAACTCTCTCTATCTTTCATAACCTGTTCGTGAGGGGTTGTTGGAAACAGGTTGAACTGTTTAGAGGGTACATCAAGGTGTCTTCGTTCATCTTCAAATGATCACTCGCTCTACACATTTGGTCTGTGCATACTCAAGTATACCAGTCAGTTCACCACTGTTTACAATAAGAGCTCTATATCAAAAGAACTTTAGTGGCCTTCCACTGCCTGCAGTCTAAATTTTTACCATAGATTCATTTCTGACAGTTATCCTTACACTTAATTATGTATTACTCAATTTTTTAAACCTATTAGAACCACATACAGTTACCAATCTTATTGTGGTTGTTTTTACCTAAACTTATTCACTAACAAGATATATCAGAAATCATACATAATTATAGCTAATAATTTAGTGCCTGACTATCCACAAGGATTATCCCCAGATAATAAGTGATGTGCATTGCAAAGTGCCATTGTCACTATCAACATAATTTAAAGTTGCACTGTCATATCCTTAGATTACAAAACACACTTTGATAAGGACTGTCAGTGCAGACTATCTGTTTCTATTTCATGCTATACTCCTACACAATAGCAAGTACTGTTAGCACAGGGTACTTTAAGTCCCATAGAACAGACTGTTACTTGAGTATACCGCATTCACCGCGGTCAAGAGCAGATGGATCCTTGCAAGCATATACCATGGTATGTTTATAGCTCACAGCCTTTGCACCTTCATGCCTATGCCATTTCATACATCGTATGTTTGGCACACGTGAGCACCACTTGGATCTATCATGTGATCTGCAGTGATACATTACAGACCACCACTGCATATGCCAGGCAGGATGAACAGCCTTTACTCTGCCATGACTCTTTCTGGCTGAACGATGCATTGATGTACTTACCTAGAGTCATCATCGCACAGCTTTTGAATGCAGTACTGCACATACTTGAGGAGGTATGATCACTTTTATAGTGGATTCATTAGCTTGAATCTCATCTCATCTTAGCATTCATATGTTCGTATGTTTGCCCACTTGAGCTCTGAGATTCAGTATGTGATGGCCCACATTGGTGCACCATGTACCAAGGTGCATGCAGTTATCTGTAAACCACTTCCATTGCGACCAAATAGATGTCATATGTAAGTATACATGGTATGTATAGTCATTACATTTGTATGAAACTTTATGTCACATAAACTTTACAGTCACATTTGCCAACACTTATGCCCTACTTTCTTCATTCACTATATCATCTGAAAGTAACTGATTCCTATGACAGTTCATGTGCCCATTCATATTCAATTACCATAGTATGCTTATATACATTTCAATACTCATATCACATTTATGCACAGATTTCAATACCCATTACAACATTCATCTCTAATGGTTTTTATTGCATAGATTGACTTTATTTTGTGCTACTAGGTTCACTTTGCTTTCCGCTACTATTCCAATAGCACTGACTTGAGTGTGTAAACACATTCAATGTCAGTTCCATCACAGCAACAGTTCGTGCAAGTATGATTCATGCATATATCAGCTGGTAACCACTCACAGCATATTGATATTATGCTTCTCCACTTGCACACAACCTTTCACCATCAGTGGCATCTAGCACCTCGGTGTTATGACGACAACATGCTGTTCGCCTACTGCCACAACACGTTTTTCCCAAACATGGATGCAACCTTGACGTGGTGTTTGGGCTTTACACCAATGCATCCAACAACATCCAAATATTTACAACTACCATCAGTTACCTTTATACATCATTCTGCACATGATGATATCATTTTACAGCATCAGTTAACATTACTTTTGTACTATATTATAGTATTCTTACATACTACCTTCTGTGTTACCAGCTGATTACTATATTGATTGCACACTATCTTCCATTTATCCAAATGGCTCTAGCAGACTGTACTGAGTGTATTTCCACATACGCAAAAAGTACCAATTCCTACATACCCTTCATCGCCTGTCTCTTAACACCTCTCTAGGCACTCAAAGCACATAACAATATAATTAAGACTAGCGTTTTTAACTGATAGCCCGCTAACGCGGGCTACCCTACTCCAGTTACCCGCTGTGCCAGTGACAACAAAATTGCAAATTAGCCTTGGAAAGACTAACGCCATAGACCCTCTCTACAACACATTCTGGACTTTGCATGTACACAGACCAAAAGCTTCGCAATGGATCATGGGAAGGTGACGTCATTGACCTCTGTGAAGGAGCACGTGACACAACAGTTCACAATGGATCATGAGAATGGGACATCATGGATCTCTGCGAAGGAGCACATGACCACAACGAACAACAAATTGGCAACAAAAATTGCGAGACCAAATTGTGCAAAAAATGCTCGGATACCTGCGCTAGGCTATGGGGCTTTTTCTCTTTCTTTTTCATCTTCTAAAGCCCCATAGCCTAGCGCAGGTATCCGAGCATTTTTTGCACAATTTGGTCTCGCAATTTTTGTTGCCAATTTGTTGTTCGTTGTGGTCATGTGCTCCTTCGCAGAGATCCATGATGTCCCATTCTCATGATCCATTGTGAACTGTTGTGTCACGTGCTCCTTCACAGAGGTCAATGACGTCACCTTCCCATGATCCATTGCGAAGCTTTTGGTCTGTGTACATGCAAAGTCCAGAATGTGTTGTGGAGAGGGTCTATGGCGTTAGTCTTTCCAAGGCTAATTTGCAATTTTGTTGTCACTGGCACAGCGGGTAACTGGAGTAGGGTAGCCCGCGTTAGCGGGCTATCAGTTAAAAACGTCACTATATACTAAGATCCCTATATGATACGTTATGCCAAACCAATCAGATTGCTCGAATGTGTACCACGTGACCTGATATCGCGCACACGATCTCCTCCCAGGGTATTTGTTCCATGTCCCCCACATTTGTGTTGAGGGTGGCCATTTGGGTCTACTACATACATAAGAAGAGATCTGATTTTTATCATTGTTTTTTGCCGAGTTATTCCACTTTCCTCTTATCGCCACTACCAGCAATTCTGTTGCTCCTCCCTGCTGGACCGCGTGTTGTCAGTTTTGCGAGCGGTCCTGTAGGACTAAGTAACTGTGTATGTTATCGCGAGGAGACTTTGGTTGCAGTTCTTCCAGGTAAGCCTGCTCTTTTTTCCTGAAATGGTTTGATTTATGAATTCCTGTATTTCCTTTGTCCATTTCATCCGTATTCTACTGTTGCCAGCCATTTATTTCCATATCTTTCAACGAGATTCAGCCACCTTCCCTCGAGTGTATTACCGCCATGACAGTTCTTCTCAAAGTTGTTCGGTTCTGTAAACTAAATCACCGTGCTTTTACGGCTAAATTGTGAAAAGATATTCAACATATGTTTGACTTTGTATTCCGTGCTAGATTATGGCAGGTTGTTTGCTTTTCATGCCTATTTAGATGACATGGAATGGTGTGCTTGCTGCTGTCAGTTGGCAATGTTATGATTTGCACCACCGTAATAGTGCTGTGTGACTTGGAGGAGAAGTTCGTCGTTCAGCTTTCAGTTTAGTGCTTTTTCGCTTGATTTCATTCGCTAAGTTATTCTACTTTTCTTACTACATTGTCATGAAATGATTACTGTATGTTTCACTGTTCTTTTCCCTGGTAGCTTCGAATTTATTCATTGCTTTTACCGCATGTACGAATGGCATAGGATATTGTTATGTTTGGCGATACAATAGCGGTATGTGGAATGCTTTCACTGAAGTATGTATAGGGCTATTGCTGAATTTGGTTACCCTAATTTGCAGTTTTTACTTTCACTCTTTACTTGTGTCGTAGTGCGTACTGTGAAATGCTAGGGGATTCCCAAGTTCATCTCACGATCGCAGATACCTGTTGTCCTTTGTTGTGGATTTACTTGCGGTCTTTAGAGGGTGATTCCATTCCATAACTTTGCTTCAGGGGCAATAAGCTCACGGCAGTTCCCCTCAGCTTCGCTTGATTTTCTGTTCTAAAGTACCGTTTTGTTACTGGAGAAGTATGGTTATGATATCGAGGAAGTATTTAATGCAATATTTGCTGATGTAGTAGGAGCTTTTAGCTTGCTCTTGATTCTTAGTATATGCACGTGAGTTGGATGTTAGGATGTCTCAAGAGTTTGGGCACTTTGCTTACATTTGAGATATTGCCCTTACAGTCAAATATACTCCTTGATTTTATCATACACGTTTTACAGCCAAACACTAAGATGTTACTAACTTTATTCTCAGCTCAGTAACTCTTTTTATTTTGTTTTCACTGTATTTACAGTAAGCTTCATAGTTATTTCCACTTATAGATGGTAGAGTTATTCTGGTCAAGTCAAATTTAAGGGGTTCCACTATACTGAATGGTCTTCTGTTGGGACACAGTTGCCCTTCTTTCTGAGATCATTTGTTATAAATACCATTACCGAATTCCATAGATTATTCTGCATGTGATGATATACTCTTAAGGGATGGATTAGTACTAGATATGACCATCACTATTATTGCCTAGACTTAATTTATGAAGCCCCTTGCCCCCACTGAGGTAATGTGTTCATTTGACATCTGAGTTGATGATACAGGATATATATTATTACTCATTTCAACAAATTACTGACTTCCATAGATCATTCTGCATATGATATTATAGTTATTTTAGGGATGACTTAGTACTAGATAGCAATATTTGATTTATGGGGCCACTTTCCCCTATCCAACTACAATTATTGGTTGAAATCTGAATTTCACATGGTTGTAACAGATAATTTAGTACTGGATAGCTGCATTATTTGTTTTGTATAGCCATAACCTATGGACTCCCCCAAGAACTCTGGCTGATATCTAATATGATCCATGCTGCTCAATCAATAGCTTTACACTCTGTTATATATTATATAAAGGTGTGATATAGGAATACTAAGCACTATTCTTTTGTTTTATCACCTTGAGCTACCAAGTCCTATCACAGATTCCAGTTGTATAACACCTACGTTTATGGATCAGACTTGATTGTGTACCTCTGTGGACAGGATTAGTGGTCACCTATATGATAACAGAACCACTCATACCTGCCAATTCATGTGCTATATTGTATCTGTTATAACATCTTAAAATTATTTCCAGGACTCCTTAAGGTAGAGTTGAGTGAAGCAGGAGACAATATGTCATGTAGTTTCATTAGAGCCTCATTGTAGAGAGCATTTTAATCAATTCTGTGCATTCAACAATTCGTATAATAGAGGCTAGCTTAGTAGTGATAGCCCGCTACACGCGGTCTTCCCTAGCCCCAGTTCAAAAGTTGCATATTAGCCTTGGACAGACTAACGCTGTGCCCCCATGAAAGTTGCTTGGTCTGGTCGCATAGGATCACGAGAAGGTGACGTCATGGGACTCTGCGATGGAGCACGTGACTTTCGGCCTTGCATTGTGCAAATCGAAGAAAATTGGGAGAAAAAATTGTGCAACAAATGCTCGGATACCTGCGCTAGGCTGCGGGGCTTCTTGAGTCTCTTCCTTTCCTTTTACTGCCCCGTAGCCTAGCGCAGGTATCCGAGCATTTTTTGCACAATGTTGTCTCACAAATGTCTTCGATTTGCACAATGCAAGGCCGAAAGTCACGTGCTCCATCGCAGAGTCCCATGATGTCACCTTCTCGTGATCCTATGCGACCAGACCAAGCAACTTTCATTGGGCACAGCGTTAGTCTGTCCAAGGCTAATATGCAACGTTTGAACTGGGGCTAGGGAAGCCCGTGTGTAGGGGGCTATCAGTACTAAGCATCAGATACTAACAGAGAAGAGATTCAGGGCGTTGTTGCTTGATTTCTTTCTTTGAAGACAGGGGAAATTGAGGAAAAAGCACTTAATGTTGGTGAATCAGGTCGATCTGCTAAAGACATATTCGCACTTGTGCGAGAGACTATGGAAGACTGTGGCATTAGTTTTGATGGGCTTGTATCACAAGCTTTTGACAGAGCTAGTGTGATGTCAGGAGAGCGAGGAGGATTGCAAGCTTTGATTAGCCAATTTTGTCAAAGAACTGTATGCTACATCCATTGGCTTTGTCATAGGCTGCACCTTGTTGTAGAAAATGTAATGAAAAATAGTCCTGAATTAAAGGAATACTTTGGTGTTGTGTCTGGCTTGTACAAATTCTTCAAAGTGGCTCCTATAAAGGAAGAGTATTCAGTAGGTAAGCTTAAGAGGTTGATAGAAACAAGATGGTCTGGATATTTGGCTGCATGCAAAGCAATTGATAATAACTACGGAGATATCGTCAAAACGCTGAATTTGGCATCAAAAAATAAAGAGCTGGATAGTACTATCCGTGCAACAGCTGTAGGGTTTTGGACAGAAACTGTTGCTGATGAGTTCTTTTTCCTCACCAATTTTATCTTGGATGTGCTAAAGTTGTGTGATATTGCAAACAAAACCCTCCAATCATCGAAAGAAAACTTAAATTCAGCAATGTTGTCGATAGCCGTGATCCATGAGACAATTAAAGAAACACAAGAAAAATACAGTGACGCTAAGAGTCAGGAAATTATAGAGAAAGGGAAAGGAGGTAAACTGTTGTTATCATTAGTATCATCAAAACTTCCATGTAATTGCCTAATGTAATCGAACCACTAGCCTTTCCTCCTGTTTGCATGATAGTGTGATTACATGTGTATTGCCTTTCCGCGATACAAAGCATTTGCGATCATTTGTAACAAACTGTATCGACTGTATGGAAAGAGAATGTGATTGTCGATTCGTCAGAAGACAACAAAGTGTGGAATGCAATGGAATGTCTTTTGCCTTCCTCTCCAAACTTTTTGAATCTGAATGACTTGGAACCTTTGTTCCACTATGCGATGACTATACCCACGGTGAAGAGACAATTTTTGTCTGAGACATTAGGTATAGTTGATCTGGATGCAGAATGTTGTGTTTATCGACGCATATTGCTGAAAGAATACGACAAAGGGGTATTCTTACACAAAAATCACAAAAAGGTTGATCTAAATAAAGTGTGTGCATTTATGGTGAAAGCCCACATTGACTGTGCACCAGTCCTTACAATGCTATATCGAGTTGCTGCAACTGCTGGGTATGCCTCAGGTCGCGTCGAATGCTTATTTTCAGCACTGACCAAGGTAGATGCTCATCAACGAAGACGGCAAGCTACAAAGCGAGAGTCTAATCTCACATTCCTTCATTTTGAAAGAACAACGTTGATGTCACTTGGGTTTGATGACTGTAAAAGTCTGGTACTCTAAAAATCGAAAACTCTCTTTCAAGTTGAGAAGATGATTGGGCTCTACAGCACACATTGTTACATTTTACAGTCGAACTTTTAAATCATTCCATGAAAAATACGACATTAAGCTTATCTTGTTACCTTAATTTATATTTCAACATTTGAGATTTAAAAACTCAATTTTACAGTTGTGTTACTAGAAACTTTTTTAAGGGAGAGAAAATGTATATTTTCAAGCTGTCTCGATACTAAGCACTAAGGGCAAACTCACTCATTACGTAACACCTATAGGGGGAGACAATTATACTTTTATTTGTTATGCTACTGTTTAATCCATATGGAGGGTCATGCTGTGGAGCGTAACTGGAGGGGGAGGGGGTCTCAACAACTGAAAAGTAAGCGTTGCGTAACGGGTTTGGCTCATCTTTTGTCATTGCCCCCCCCCCACGTTTCCAACTCTGGCTTTGTGGTTGATAAGTAAACCATTTTTTGTGCCATGGCAAGATGGCATTTATATTCATATGTCAGTATTAGATGATAATGCAAACAGCAGGCCTGTACAAATGCAATGCATAGTTTTATCCAATAGGCAAAACAGCCAAATTGATTGTCACTCCAATAGGTGGCGATATGTTTGTATATATAGAGCCATGGGGTTTTTAGTCCTTTACCAAACAAATCAGTTTCTTTTGTACATTATGGAAGAGGCCAACAATAACACAGAACTTTGATCTTTCACATTTGCGATGATTGTAGGTACTTGGAATGGACAGACCTACCTGGGAAGCACCATGGTTGGCACACACATTATATCTGGGTGCCATTTTGCAATGGGTGTATAGTACATGCAGCAAACCGAACTGTTCTATGGTGATTTCAAAGGCTGGCCAATGCACCAACATGTAAGTCTTGATTTAACCAGTTGATATTTGACATGTTTGCACGTGAGCATTGCAAACAACGAAATACTCCATGTGCCATTGTGCAAAAAAGGAACTCTGTCAATCATGTGTCAGCAAGTGTTGGAGGACTTATTCTCATCAGGTTTGCTCACATATATGCGAAATTTCTACAATTGTGTCAATGGGAATGGCTGCATCTTGGGATGCTGCCTGTGTCTCCCTGACAGGAGTGCATGACCATGGTGTCCAATGTTTAGAGTATTTGAGACATGTATCAAGCTAGAATGATGTCCTACATTCGGCAGGTTTTCAATGACTCTGAAATAAAAAAAGTGGCATTTCTATGTTACGATGTGCAGAGACTGTCTGTGAATCTGACAACCTTGAACATGGAGAGGCAAGTAGACCAATAGGAATGGCAACCCACGCAAGCACAAGGGACAATGCAAGCCATAATAAGTCAAAGTAAACTGACAAGGAACTACTTCCAGAAGACAATGCAGATAGGTGCACACCTTGTCATCCCTATGCACATAATGCCTCCAACATTCCTCTAGGGTCTAAATGAAGCAGGTTTGGTAGATTTATTGACTTGCATCATTCCAGTGGTGGTAGGAACTGTAACCTAAGCTACGAGCATCATCACTGTACAATATGCCTCCTGTGGAAGTGTTTTCAGTACTTATACCGAATATCATGGACAGAGTAAAAATCTAACACAAATGTTATGAAAATGTCAATGTACAAAAGATCACTGATAAGACTCATACAGAGAGACAGATGAAATTTAGGGACATATCTCCAAGAAGAATGGGATCAAGAAAGAAATGCTGTGTGGGAAAGTTGAAGGACGGAGAGGTAGAGGACAACAACAAATGAAATACATGGACAGCCTCAACAACTATGTCACCAGTAAACCACTCAGCAATACTGAGCTGATTAGACAGATGGATAACAGAAAAGAATGGCATGCCATGATCATAAATGTCTGCTCCCAACCTGACACCTGATGAAACAGAAGATACTGTATCAATTGGCACATTCAGCAAACTCATGTGAACCCTAGCAGAACCTTTGCCTATGATGACTATCAGATAGTACCCTGTAAACAAGGACATACTACTTCTCCCTACACCAGATCTAGGTACCACTACCATTGTCCTTTATGTAATAGACTGTGGTGTATAAGAGCTCTATCATAAAGCACATTACAACTGATAAATGTAGGGTAAAAGCAGCAAAATGGTTCCCAAAAGCAGCTACTAATCCCAAATTAGCTAGCAATGAGGACTTACCTGCTATGGAAGCAGCATCTCACAATGTGAATGATCGAGTAGTAAAGGAACCAGAGCTTGAAGGCAAACCAATGAGGTTATTCGCTTACTGATTTCACTAAAGCATATGACAGCAAACCTCTTAACTCTGACCCTAAAATAAAGAGAACTGCCAGTTTCCTTGTGTCTTATCATATATGTTGGAAATTAATGCCATAACAGAATGTAAAGCAACACTCTGTCACTGCACATAACAGTATTAGCACAACAGCAGTTTGCTGTGATCAAGAGAGGGGTCTTTACATGGTGCACAAAATTCAAATGGGTGGCATTGGATACGCAGGTCATGTGCAAGAAGTTATAAACTACAGTACATCCACATGAATGATTGTGCAGATCTCAAGTGCAAATTAGAAATGCAACTAGCTAGTAGAGCAAAGATGATGGACCGTGAATGCAGACATTTACTTTAAGTAAATAATGCATGCTAACCAGGTTGAACAAGTCTGATTGATGCTAGAAGGTGCAAAGTAGAGCAAGAGAACTGTTACAACCTTTTGAAAAGTAAAACAAGTATGAAGAAGTGCACAGAACCAAATAAGCAAGCGATCTAGGTAAGTGCATCATCTGTTGTGCCATTGCAAGATGGCAAGTATGGTCATATGTCAGTATTAGATGATAATGCAAACAGCAGGACTGTGCAAATGCGATGCATAGTTGTATCCAATAGGCAAAACAGCCAAATTGATTGTCGCTCCAATAGGTGGCGATATGTTTGTATATATAGAGCCATGGGGTGTTTAGCCCTTTTCCAAACAAATCAGTTTCTTTTGTAAATTATGGAAGAGGCCAACAATAACACAGAACTAATTGATCTTTCACATTTGCGATGAATGTAGGTAAGTGGAATGGAAAGACCTACCTGGGAAGCACCATGGTTGGCACACACATTATATCTGGGTGCCATTTTGCAATGGGTGTATAGTACACGCCGCAAAACAAATTGTTCTATGGTGATTCCAAAGGCTGGCCAATGCCCCAAAGTGTAATTCAAGATTTAACCAGTTGATATGTGACATTTTTGCAAGTGAGCATCGCAAGCAACGGAATACTCCATGTGCCATTTTGCAAATCGAATGACCTCTTTCATTCATGTGTCAGAGAGTGTTGGAGGACTTCTCGTCTTCAGGTTTGCTCACATATATGCGGTATTTCTGCAATAATGTCAATGTGAATGGCTGCATCTTGGGATGCTGCCTGTGTCTCCCTGACAGGAGTGCATGACCATGGTGTCCAGTGTTTCGAGTATTTGAGATATGTATCGAGCTAGACTTATGTCCTACATTTGGCAATTTGTCAATGGTTCTCAAATCAAAAACTTGGCATCTCTATGTTACAATGTGCAGAGACTGTCTGTGAATCTGACAACCTCGTGCAGGGAGAGGCAAGTAGACCAATAGGAATGGCAACCCATGCAAGCACAAGGGACAATGCAAGCCATAATAAGTCAAAGTAAACTGACAAGGAACTACTTCCAGAAGAAAATGCAGATAGGTGCACACCTTGTCATCCCTATGCACATAATGCCTCCAACATTCCTCTAGGGTCTAAATGAAGCAGGTTTGGTAGATTTATTGACTTGCATCATTCCAGTGGTGGTAGGAACTGTAACCTAAGCTACGAGCATCATCACTGTACAATATGCCTCCTGTAGAAGTGTTTTCAGTACTTATACCGAATATCATGGACAGAGTAAAAATCTAACACAAATGTTATGAAAATGTCAATGTACAAAAGATCACTGATAAGACTCATAGAGAGAGACAGATGAAATTTAGGGACATATCTCCAAGAAGAATGGGATCAAGAAAGAAATGCTGTGTGGGAAAGTTGAAGGATGGAGAGGTAGAGGACAACAACAAATGAAATACATGGACAGCCTCAACAACTATGTCACCAGTAAACCACTCAGCAGTACTGAGCTGATTAGACAGATGGATAACAGAAAAGAATGGCATGCCATGATCATAAATGTCTGCTCCCAACCTGACAGCTGATGAAAAAGAAGACACTGTATCAACTGGCACATTCAGCAAACTCATGTGAACCCTAGCAGAACCTTTGCCTATGATGACTATCAGATAGTACCCTGTAAACAAGGACATACTACTTCTCCTACACCAGATCTAGGTACCACTACCATTGTCCTTTATGTAATAGACTGTGGTGTATAAGAGCTCTATCATAAAGCACATTACAACTGATAAATGTAGGGTAAAAGCAGCAAAATGGTTCCCAAAAGCAGCTACTAATCCCAAATTAGCTAGCAATGAGGAATTACCTGCTATGGAAGCAGCATCTCACAATGTGAATGATCGAGTAGTAAAGGAACCAGAGCTTGAAGGCAAACCAATGAGGTTATTCGCTTACTGATTTCACTAAAGCAAATGACAGCAAACCTCTTAACTCTGACCCTGAAATAAAGAGAACTGCCAGTTTCCTTGTGTCTTATCATATATGTTGGAAATTAATGCTATAACAGAATTTAAAGCAACACTCTGTCACTGCACATAACAGTATTAGCACAACAGCAGTTTGCTGTGATCAAGAGAGGGGTCTTTACATGGTGCACAAAATTCAAATGGGTGGCATTGGCTACGCAGGTCATGTGCAAGAAGTTATAAACTACAGTACATCCACATGAATGATTGTGCAGATCTCAAGTGCAAATTAGAAATGCAACTAGCTAGTAGAGCAAAGATGATGGACCGTGAATGCAGACATTTACTTTAAGTAAATCAGGGGCGGATCCAGCCTAAAATCTGACTGAGTTCCAAATACTTGGAGGGGTGGGGTCAAAGTGTGCTAGGAAAATTTTAAGACCACGCCCTTTTATACAGCAAGCAACCGCCCATTTAGTCAAAATTGCTGATAAACAGTGAGGAGAAACCTGATGGCTTCCTGTCCCCATAATGCTAAGATGTGCACTGTTTTCTCAAAGTAGAGGTATTATGGGGTGCTACCCATTTATTGCTACAGGGTTTTGAACAAATACAAAATTGCATAAACAGTCAAAGTTAAGGCCTTAAAAGCACTTGGAAATCAATTGAAATACTAAATATATACATAGAATAGATAATGAAGCAGAAATTATTATATCACAACTGTGGAAATCATACAGATTTCTGGAAAATTATTGTTTTCCATTTTGCAGGCAATCATTCATGTGGTGGCACAGTTTACTTTAGATACAGGTTTCCCTAGATGATCTGTACTGTTCTATAGGAGAATGAAAATTGTTTGCCAACTGGTGGCTATATAACCTCTCTCCTATAGATATACTTTTTCTAAAATGGTTATCTATTCTGTAATACATCCTTTGATAAGTCTCCAAGTCTGGAGGATTATGTTGATGGCATGAGTATATATGGTCCCAGAAACGGGCGTGACAGGGTATTGACAGGTGCCAGTGCTTGGAAAAATTCCTTCATTTGAAACTTTTCCAATCACCATAATGATAATAATAAAGTAAAAATTGTTCATAAGGGCATGCTGTTCGATGCAGCAGAAGTTCTCAGTGTGAGCAAACAACAGATAAAAGATAAAACACCAGCTTTAATTGATAGGCCTAAAAGTAATGTGGATCCAAATACACTCCAGAGACTAGGTGGACACTCAGACGTCTGGCCTTTTGCTCATGCACACTCGAAATCTCATCGATAAAGGCCATACTCAACTCTGCAGACTGGTCCTTAGCAAAGCTCTCCATGACATCTCGATCTCGATGGCTCAATGGCAAGCCCAAAAGCCCAGCCTGTCTTTGAAATAACCAAACTTTCCTAATGTTATTTCTTCGTTTCCATGAAACCCATCAGGTAACCCTGTCTATGATTCTTGATGGAAGCAGATACAGTTGGTAAACGTGCACTAAAGGTCGCCATATTGACATTCAATAGTGAATTGAAACAGGATGTGCCTAAACAAAGATGACTTCCAAACGATCGTAGACCAATCAACGAATTCTTACCTACTGACTTATTGTTTCTGATACATTTCATTTCCGAGTTCCACCATTGTGTCTGACTAGGTTCCATCCGAGTTCCAAATCGAAAATCTATTGTCTAATTCTGATCATTTCCAATGCCCAAGGATTTTATTTCCGAGTTCTGTGAGTTCCCAAGGATTGTCCACCGCAGATACAAATCATGACAGTGCTCCGCATAGCTAATAATATTTTTCAAAGTGTAGGCGAGAGAACCGGGAGAGAGAAACAATAGTGTTTTTCACTGTCATTGAATTAAATCATCTAACTTTTTGGAGACTTCATTGTAACCCATACTTAATCTAGATAACTTTGACTTGAATGTAATGAAATATCATTTTATTTTGCAAAATCTGACTGAGTTCTGGGCAGCAGGGAACTCGGTCTGGATCCGCCACTGAGTAAATAATGCATGCTAACCAGGTTGAACAAGTCTGATTGATGCTAGAAGTTGCGAAGTAGAGCAAGAGAACTGTTACAAACTGTTGAAAAGTAAAACAAGTATGAAGAAGTGCACAGAACCAAATAAGCAAGTGATCTAGGTAAGTGCATCATCTGTTGTGCCATTGCAAGATGGCAATTATGGTCATATATCAGTATTAGATGATAATGCAAACAGCAGGACTGTGCAAATGCGATGCATAGTTGTATCCAATAGGCAAAACATCCAAATTGATTGTCGCTCCAATAGGTGGTGATATGTTTGTATATATAGAGCCATGGAGTTTTTAGTCCTTTACCAAACAAATCAGTTTCTTTTGTAAATTATGGAAGAGGCCAACAATAACACAGAACTAATTGATCTTTCACATTTGCGATGAATGTAGGTAAGTGGAATGGAAAGACCTACCTGGGAAGCACCATGGTTGGCACACACATTATATCTGGGTGCCATTTTGCAATGGGTGTATAGTACACGCCGCAAAACGAATTGTTCTATGGTGATTCCAAAGACTGGCCAATGCCCCAAAGTGTAATTCAAGATTTAACCAGTTGATATGTGACATTTTTGCAAGTGAGCATCGCAAACAACGGAATACTCCATGTGCCATTTTGCAAAAAGAATGACCTCTTTCATTCATGTGTCAGAGAGTGTTGGAGGAATTATCGTCTTCAGGTTTGCTCACATATATGCGGTATTTCTGCAATAATGTCAATGTGAATGGCTGCATCTTGGGAAGCTGCCTGTGTCTCCCTGACAGGAGTGCATGACCATGGTGTCCAGTGTTTCGAGTATTTGAGATATGTATCGAGCTAGACTTATGTCCTACATTTGGCAATTTGTCAATGGTTCTCAAATCAAAAACTTGGCATCTCTATGTTACAATGTGCAGAGACTATCTGTGAATCTGACAACCTCGTGCAGGGAGAGGCAAGTAGACCAATAGGAATTGCAACCCACGCAAGCACAAGGGACAATGCAAGCCATAATAAGTCAAAGTAAACTGACAAGGAACTATGTCCAGAAGAAAATGCAGATAGGTGCACACCTTGTCATCCCTATGCACATAATGCCTCCAACATTCCTCTAGGGTCTAAATGAAGCAGGTTTGGTAGATTTATTGACTTGCATCATTCCATTGGTGGTAGGAACTGTAACCTAAGCTACGAGCATCATCACTGTACACTATGCCTCCTGTGGAAGCGTTTTCATTACTTATACAGAATATCATGGACATAGAAAAATCTAACACAGACATTATGGAAATGGCAATGTACGAAAAATCACTGATAAGACTCATAAGAGAGAGACTAATGAAATTTTGGGACACATCTCCAGGAAGAATGGGATCGAGACAGACATGCTTTGTGGGAAAGTTGAAGGATGGAGAAGCAGAGGACAACAAATCATTAAATACATGGACAGCCTCAACAACTATGTCACCAGTAAACCACTCGGCAATACCGAGCTGGTAAGACAGAGAGATAACAGAAAAGAATGTTACAGATACCAAGACTGTACTGATCGGGTGGATACTGTTGATGGTAAGGTCCTCATGTGACAAGATATGTGCTTATTCATAAGAGAAAATGTTAAGAACCATGTTGCTGTGGGAACTGTATGCAATATGCTACAAGAATAGTTACACATAAAGCTCAAGCAACACACAGTTTTCAATGCATACATTTCATTGCCCTAACTGAACAACATTACGAGTTAAAGTGTGTTAGTTGCAGCCTCCACCCCCATGCTGATTGCTGACTTTAATAGAAAAGTTGTATTCAAGTGCCACATGATTGAAAAAATATATCCGATAGTGACAACAATACAGCTGACTATCTGGACTGTGATGAGTTTTGGAATAAAGTCAAAATCAATATGAGTATTATGGGACTTACTCAGACTACACCTGTGGAAATAGAGGTTAAGCCATCCATCAGCAACTGGTTGCCCCAGTTAGGTACATTTACAAGATCTAGTAATTTACTTGTAAATATTGAACATCAGAATATTCATAAGGCAACAGAAGAGTTAGAAGTGGATTGTAGAGAGCCATTGGAGGAATGGTCATCATCATCAAGTAAACAAAGTCGTAATACTAGTTCCATTCCACTTACATTGCATTTAAGAAATGAAGTTTTAAAGACTTTTTGAATATAAATTTTGACGGAGAAGTTCTTATTGTAATAGGTAATCCATTCCATACTTTTGCCCCTAAGTATTGAATTGAGTTCATGCTATATTGTGACGTGTTTATATTAGCCAGAAACAGATCACCACAAGAAGATTGCCTTGTATTATGACAATGAACTGTTGAATGTAAAGAGAAAAAACTGTGGAAACAGTCTGGTGTGACCATATTAACTGATTCATAAACAAAGGCTAACAATCTTAATTTGAATATATCAACAATTCTAAGTAACTTTAGATCTTTGAAGATAGGTAGGGAATGGGCTAGATAAGGTTGATGTGAAAAAGCCATGAAAGCAAGGAAAAGCCTCGAAGCTTACAACCAATACCAGTCTGGTTGGGTTCAAACAGGCCATTTTTAAACAGTTGGTGTGATAACTGTTTTATCCGCTAAAGGTATGCACTCCCAATGATTCAATGAAAAGCCTCAAAAGCAGCCTCAAAAGATGGTTCAATCTCATGTGCCCCTTGCAACTGCATGGCTGGGTAGAAAATCACCCTCTCTACAAACTAGCAAATGATGTCACAAGATAAAGTGAAGATGCATGTGTAGATTATTAAAAACTGTAGCATTCAACTGTAAAAAGACAAAAATATCTCTCACAGATGCCAACTAAAAATACACCATACAAAATACAAGTAGTCTGAGTAACAACAGGCAGTAATCTCAAAACACAAGTCATCTGGAAATGTAACTTAAATGGTAGCAACCTGTTCTGCAAGTCAAGTGTCAATAATAAACTACCTGTAATAGCAGAGTTTGAGCCTGAGTTGTCTGAAAATTTCGGCAAAAGTTTTGTGTGTTTTCATAGATTTTTGCCTATTGTCAAATGTAGTAACCATGATCTTAGAGACAATAAAACAATAGTGATTATGCAACAATAGTTGAAAGTGTGCAAGAAATGTTCAAAGAAGCTAAAGTATATGTTTATGCTACTGAAAGGATAGTAAGTTGTATAAGAAAGACAATACATCAGCTGTTATCCATAGGGGTACAACAAAAGAAATCTGGAGGGTTACAGTATGGAGGCTTCTTGGACAGGCTTAGGGCCTCAAGACCTTATAAATTGAAAACATATGTACACGAAATAGACAAGTTAAAGCTATTAAAAAGGAATGAAGAGTTAGCTGTGGAAAAGCAAAGCCTTGAGCAAGAGCTAAAAGTGTCTTGTGATGTAATGGAAAAGCTGCAAGATGACCTAGACAAGGCAAAAGCATCTGCAGGCTTTTGGAAGAAAAGATTCAAAAGCATTGTTAGACAGCAAATAAGGCAAACAAGAGAGAGAAAAAGGCTTGAAAGGAAAGGTTATAGTGAATACTCAGAGAGAAGCAAATATAGACGTAAAAAGTAGATAAAGGAAGAATACCAATCAGCCTTAAATTTTCTTGGCGTATTTGACCTAGTGCCATATCAAATGATATTTAATGACCCAATAGGGAAGTATTTGATTCTTTTTCTTCAATTGATGAAGAGGAATTCAACCATAACTTCTTGGGTCAAGATAAAGATGATAATGAAAATAGTGATCAGTTGGATGAAATTAACATGTTACTCTATGAAAAGGATAAACTTAAAATATCAAATACAGCTTTGCAGGAGCCTTCAATAATTTCTGGAGGCCTACCATCTGCATATAGCTTGAAAAAATGGATTGATTCCTTAGATAAACAGTGGCAGATTTCCTTCACACCTTGCAAGTCAGTTGGTGTTCAAGTGACGATTGAGGATAGCCTCAAAGATCAAGCCAAAAGACAACTAGCAGAAAATAAGATTGAGCCAAATGGGACTGTTCAGATATAATACAGTGGAGATGGAACAAGAATAGGCAAAAGGTTGCATTGTTCACTTTTACCTACTCAATCATCAATGAGGGGAAGTGTGCTGGAACTGAGAATGGAAACTATATTCTGGCAATAGTACAGACAAAGGATGATTATAGAGGTATAAGAGAGTTCCTCGAAGATATGATACTGGATGTTGCGAGTCTATCATATATAATAGTTGCAGATAGCACCTTGAATTTGGACTTCTTTCGTGGAGGTGACTGGAAGTTTTTAGCAACAGTGTGGAATTGGTCCAGGCAACCAGAACTTTGCTTATATGTGGTGCATCTGCCCAAGTCCTTAAGACATGACACCTCAAACTTGTGGCCAATCAACGATGTGCCATCAAATGGTTCAAGACCAATTGAATCAACAGAGACAGATTCAAAAGGTAGGAAGACTACTTGTCAAAATGAACCACTGTTTACCTGCATAAAGATGGACCGTGTCATAATAGACACTTTACATCTATTTCTCAGGATCTGTGATGTACTGAATGAAAATCTCATCACAGAGTTGAGAAAGGCAAATGCTATTGACACATGCATTTTCTTACTTCCTTGAACATCCCATTTACTTGGTCAATTAAGTGGGATACAAGCAAGGTACAATACAGAAGCCTAACAGGGCCTGAGAAAATGCTAGTAAGTGAAAACATTGACATAAAAGAAGTACTTCCCATCCTATGCTGAGACACTTCAATGTGTTTGGAAGAAATTCCTCCTCCTCTATACTAATATGTGACAAACATTTCATGAACATGAGGAAATAGGCGCATTTTCTCAATCTGTTTCCACATGGATTCAAGATTTGTTAAGCATTTATCAGACCACCAATGTCACACCCTATATGCATGCTCTCTACTGTCATGTTCCACAGTTTTTAAGGCTCTATGGAACTATTGAATCTGTCAACCAACAAGGCCTTGAAAAGTACAAGTACCAGGCCCCTAAGACCTATTTTAGGTCCACAAGTCACAGAAACCAGGAGACCCTTCATCAACTGTGTCTGAAGAAACACAGAATATAGTTTTTTGAGGCAAAAGCAGTGTAAAGGGTTACAGGAAGTTACTGCTGCAGAAGCTGTGGAAGAGATGGGGCATTATATTATGATGTTCACCAACAAACGCACAGCATGTGGGGTAGCTATTTGCCTTAAACATCATTCAAGGTTGATGGAAAATGGAGGAAAGGCTGTTAACAGATCCTATAAACTGAAGTTCCATCTGACCACACAAACAGATTTTCATTCCTTACTTTGTTCATGCAATGTATGTTCTGTTTCCATAAAGCTTCTTAACTATCCTCTGTATGCAATTGAAAAATTTCTATGTCCTCGTTTATGATGAAAAATCAAAATACTGCTGCAAAAGTAGTTCCTTGTATTTGGCAGCATTTCCAGTTCCCCTTACAAAGCTAAAAACAAACAAAAGGTCTTGCCCATATTTTTATAGGAGAAATCTATCACCAACTGGTATAAAGTCATTGAGTGGAGGCCTCCTCTGAATCCAAAAATGGACAGGTCTGTCAACATAACCAAAATCCCCAAAAATGATTTCCAATGATGAAACAATGACATGACCAAAACTATAACATTCCATCTCCTGTCAAGTAAACTACCCAGCTCTTCATTTTGTAAACATTTGTGTTTGCTCACTCTGGTACCGTCATCAGGGGTACCAAATGGTGGAGAAAACATTGTCATAAATATCTGGATTGACAATCATCTCTATTTTGCCTTCTGGATCATTTCTCCTTCTAGACCCAAGTTGTCTTTTACTATGAAGACACAATGATGTACAGACTTTGTTGCATCACTCAGCTAGTGTGGACTCATGTTGCACAGGTAGACTTTCATAGTTTGCTTTCAGACATTCTTTGTCTTCAGCAATGGCTTTCCATTCATCACATGTCTCTTCATATCCAACAAAATGCACCTTTATATGCGTAGATGCTGAGTTACTTTCTTTTATTTCAATATCATACACATTTTATCAGCTTTTTCCTTTCTGTTGGATACCTTCTGAATAGTTACCAAATCAGACCTTGCTTCAGAGCCGAAGCACTCGATAGGCCTGTGACTACACTGAGATTTGGAACTGGAAGCCATTGCTGAAATCAAGACAAACAGTGAAATGTGCAGTTCATACACACCAGCTCTGGCTTTTACTTAGTTGCTGGAGTTGCGACACAATATAATAGTAAATACATATTTCACCTGATAATAGCATTGGTGGTTTCATTTGGGTGTTTCACATAACATCACGCATGGCAAGAAGGGAATGGATGATTATGTCACCTTCAAAAAGCCTATGCAAGTCAGAAGTGCTGATAACACCATTCTTTATGGTAAAAGTCCAGGATGGAAATAGAAAGTTAAATATATGATTGTATGGCATAAGTGCTATGGCCATCCTGGGTATGACAACCTGAAGTTGTTACACAGAAAATCCATGATTATTGATATGAATGTGATGACAAAAGATCAGGCTACGAAAGATTGTGAATCGTGTACCTTTGGAAAGCAGACTTGTCAGTCTTTTCCAAAGAAAAGGTCACACCAGTATGGTGGCCGATACTTGGCACGACGTTTTTTTCACAGTAAGTCAAAACATAAAAAAGATTCATTGTAATTAAAAATCAAATATGGACAAAAATTATTCTGAATATATTTTTAAAAAAAATGTATGCCATTTACAAATTTTTTTCTTCTAAAAACGTTATCACACTGTTTTGCCAAGAAAAAAAGATAAATGCGTTTAACTTCTTTTAATGGCCTAAACATGCCATGTCAGCAACAGCAAAACTGATAACAATACAAGGAAACTTACTAATGGTTGGCTATTTTGGGAGATGATTGGAAAGACAATGGAGACCTTAGACTGGATCTTGTAGTTTACAGCAGGCAAGGTATAAATCGGCAAGACAGTCTTTATTATGTAATGAGGGACTACCCTCAATATACATGGAGTTTGTGCACATTATGCCGTTGCTTGGCCCATTGTAACAGCATGAAAAGGGCCACACTGTCAGTATGAAACAGGTAAAAGATGCAGTGCGGAAAGAGTTAAATGGCCCTGGGAGGGATCTTGGATACAGAGCTCTGCATCATAAAATAAGACAGGTGCACAGTTTCGATGTTCCAAGAAACTTGTTATATGCTGTTATGACTGACCTTGATACTTGATTCACAGGGACTTTGTGGCAGAGCAGTAGGCACAGAGTGGGAGATCAAAATCTTCACTTCTGACATCATGACCACATTCTTGTTTCCTAAAGGTTGGAATCATGGGGAATGATTGAATATCAGCACTATTATTCACTTGTTTTTCAATAAATCTGACAAAAATCAATCCAAGATTTTTATATGCTTCAGTATCTAGCAAGATGGTCCCTGCTCTCCAGCAAGAGTATCAACTTCTTTTCCATCATCTATACTAGTATTACAGTGATCTTTGCATGCAGTCTTACTATTTTCAATCAAAATTTCATTGTAGTTGTAAGCTACCAATTCTCTTGGTCCAACCCTGGTGTACTTCTGTGCTTTCCCAGAAACAGCTGAGCTCAGTGTTTGTGCAACAAGCTCTTTGATATCCTGGCTTGCATTGCTCCCTTTTGTGTTTCTATCCCCTACTTGTTTCATCTTCATTTCTTCCTTGTAGTGCAACCATGCTTTCCACTTGTTTTCAGCCATATTTGTCACACCTGAAACATTACTGCTGTTGTTGCTGTTGTTGTTGGTGACATGGAACTTTTAGGCCATTTGATAAAAAGTTAAACGCATTTACCTGCATTTTTCCTCTACAAAACAACTCTGATACTTTGTTGTCAAAGAAAACAATGGTCAAGTAGTAAATAAGTTTGCTTACAAATATATTCAGAATTAAAGTTTTCCCATGCTACAATTTTACTTACAATGACCTTTTTACTGTTTTTGAAGTACTGTGAAAAAAACATCATGGCATGTATTGGCCACCATACACCAGTGTACTGATGTCTTGGAGCTCATTCACATTGTTGTGATATGTTTGTGGCCCCAGAGTGTACCTTAAGTGGGAGATTCCAGGTACTTTGTAACATTCATTGATCACCTTTCCACTTATACTGCTGTCTACATGATGAAAAATAAAAGTGAAGTTCTAGAAAAGTTTGAAAAATTTGTTGCTTTGTCTGAGAAGTCAAGTGGAAAAAGGGTAGAGAGATTAAGATCAGACAGTGGTAGTGAATATACTTCTGAATAATTCAAGAAATAGTACAGAGGTCATGGTATAGTGAACAATGAAATAAAACTCTATTCCATACACACCTCAGCAAAACGGAATTGCTGAATGCATGGTATGAATGCTGGCATAACAGGAAGCCAGATGTTTGTCACTTTAAAGTGTTTGGCTGCAATGCATTGGCTCATGTCCCTGAAGAAAAAAGGACCAAGTTGGGGATATGCTAGTGGTAGCAAAGGATATAAGCCGTTCAATCCTGAAACAGAGCAAATGAGTATAAGCTGCCATGTGATATTCCTAGAGACTTCAGTTGAGAATGCTCTGCAAATAAATAAAGTGAGTCCAGAAGAACTGTAGACTACCAACAAGAGCTTGGGGCCTGGTGTTATACACCTTTGAAACACTGATGATCCACATGATGATTATTACATTTGTGATGATAATGCAAAACATATTGAAGAGGACCATGAAGCATTGCAAAGATGATCTCAAAGGAACAGATTAGCTCTTGAGAGATATGGGTGCAGGAATGGTCAATGTAGCTATGTGGACAAAACAATTAAAAACTGTCTATTGACTTCTACTTGTTTTCATTGAATAGGAAATAAAAAAAGCTTTCAAATGAGCCATCATTGAGCACTCTAGCAGTTGCAGAAGTTGGGTTCTTTAAAAAAGGAAAAAATATTATTTGGCCGAATTTTCATACCATTACAGTATACAAGATCTTGTGATGAAAACTGTTTGGAAATGAAATTAAGCACTCAGGAAGCCAAATTCTAATATCTACTAAGCAATACCTTCAAAAATGGCTAGGGTTGTTCATAAAGCTTGAAAAAGTAAACTTTTCAAGTTGATGTATATTCAGGTTCATTATATAGCTAATTTATTCATTATTCATGTACACCAGTTTTTATTTATTTCCGTAAAAGCATAGTAGATAGTATGGAGAACCTATACATTTGAAATGTACTGGAAACAATTGGTATGACATAATTATATGTATCTAGTTCACTTATTCATACTTTATTCAACCAGTTTATATTTATATTTAACTTAGAAGCCATAGTAGGTATTATAGGCAACCTGGATAGCTTGAAATGTACTAAAAGTTGTCCAGAGAACACAGCACGCCATATACTTTTATTAATCTCATTATTCTTTCACTTTGTATATATCCTATTTGCCATATGACATAGCTGAAATTGCATGTATTATGGGTGATATGAAGCTGCAAATGTATGATATGAGGATTGTAGCACTCCATTGACTTAGAAATGTAGCATTTTGTTAGTTGGGCAAACAAACCGGTTACCTCTTAACAAGTTGGAAACAATAACAAGGCAGGACTTCATCTGATATTTCCAAGATCCTACAATTTTTCAAGGGTTTTGCCCTAGGGCCCCCTTCTTCTTTGCTTTCCACTTCCATAACACTGCTGTTGTATACTGCCATAGAAGTTCCCCACCATTTCAGCCCCCACTCCAAAGTGTACTCCATAACCCCTGATTTGAAAGCAAATTCAGCTTAAAGACCAAGTCTCCATTGATCAAGTCTGCCCCAAGTGCATATAGTGAGATATCATGGTCAACAGCATCTTCATGTGTTTCTTCTTTAACATCCCAATATCCAACTCTACAAACATTTCTTGTCTTAACTTTTTCAATCCTTCCCATAAAACTCGTCTTTTCTCCATTCTCTTCCTGACAGACATGAAAAATGTCCCTACCCACAGAATTCCCTGAAAGCAAGTCTTGTAAATGGTGGCTATTGTTACTTTCTAACTCTGGGAACTCTTTGTCAATCTCATCAGCATTTTCTATCCTTCTTAATATTTTGTCCAATTTTTTTCTGTCCTTCATATCAATTTTTTGCTTTCTTCTTGCATCCCTATCTGCTATTTGGCTCTGAATGTCCTTTCTTCTAACCCTTATGTTATCCCGGTCTTTACTAGCAAGTGGTACCGTTTTCTTAATCAGTTCGTCTTTCAACTTGTTATCCATATTGTCTAAGTACAGTACTGTGTTGTTTTTCTTAGAACGCAATTGTGCTGAAAGATAGCCGAGTGAAGCATTTGGTGCTCTTTTCTTAGCTGCACTGAACATTCCCATTATTTCCTCACAGTCAATAGTGTTGAGTCTACAAGACTTTGCTTCCTCCTCTAAAATATCTGGTAATACCCCTTCATTGTAGTACTTTTTGTATTGCCATTCTATTACATCTGATGCTGCTTTCAATAATGCCTCTACCATTTTAACAAAAGATCTGTCAAAGTTTGTATGACCCCTGTGCTTCAATGCTGTCAGTGTTGTATCTCCAATTAACTGGTGATTGAAAAAGTCAGTCTGACGGTCCAAAAAGGATTCTGCATCAACTGCTTGTTCTTTTACCCGTGCATTTACTCCTTTGATTACCTCAATTGCACCAACAACATCAATTGTTTGGTTCTCTGGAGCCACATAAAATGTCCTCATCCAAGGTCCAGTCAGATATTTCCCTATCAGGCCAAGGACTATCATCTCTCTTTGAGTCACACCAAGGCAAAAATCCTTATAGATAGCCTTCCTAAGCCCCCCCCCCCCAACAGGAAGTGCCATTTTGAAAGAACAATACAAATCTTTTCTAATGCTCAATGAGTATGCAACATGTGTGGAAACCTGTGTGAAGGCTGTTACCTCAGCAGCGAGGTTGAAGTCCATGAGGCAGATTGTTACTTTTTAAGAAGATCACAAAGCCCTTTGGGTCACCCTTCCCATCCTTATATCGCAACTTATTGATTTGGAGTACTATATTCCCTGCCACACAATCCTTACCATAAAGGGATCTGTGATCTATCTCTTCACCTTTCAATGCTACTCTGCAACAGGTTGAAAGTGAAACCAGTGAGTGTAGGTTGCAATGTAGCTTGATGATCCTTATTGCTGCATGATTGGCAGCTACCCTATTTGTCATGGTGTTCTTACTGTTACTAATCATCTTTTGCCTTGTCTATTGAAATGTTGCTTTGATATTTATCTGCACATACAGTTTTGCAAGGTTATCAAGTGATTCAATTATATGGTTTGCATAATCCTTAGCACAACCACCAGGTAACTCATCAATAGCACATGCAAGTGTTTGTGTTTCTGTAGTTATTACAATGGCATATATGTGCACCCCTTCCTGTGTTGTGGCATCAAATGCAAGTGTTGCATTACTATTAGCTAAAAGAGCCTCTGCACATTGAAGATGGGAAATAACTCCTACTTCTTTGGCCATTTGTTCTACAGTAGTCCGATGTGGCACATAATCAAGTGTTGTACCCAACCTTTTGTTATAACTTTGCATTAGCACAGGGATATTCATTGTGGGTACCTGGTTTGTTATAGCATCATATACCATCATCCTTGTGTTTATGTTATACTGTTTTCTTCCACTGTGGGCTGAAATAGTGGTATCCCTTAAACTTGCCAACTCTTCCCCCCAAAACATCACTAGCAATTTCTGCCTTGCATAACGTATCACCCTGATCCTTAAGTATCCTCTATGATTCCTTCAGCATATCATCCTTCTCCCTTTCATTTCTTTCATCTCTTACTATTTGTGACTTAATGCCATACTGCTTTCTTCTTATTCTATTCTTTTCCATTGCTGTTAAGTTTTGTCTCAATACTGCTAGCTCCTTTGTAAGCTTTTCATTTCTCTCTGATTCAACCTTGGCTGTATGTTCTTTCATTGCTTCTTGTTCTCTAGCTCTTTATGAACATTGGCTACACTTCGGTTTGAGCTACTCATATACAAATATAAAACATGGCCCACAAGTAATGGTTCGTTTTCTGGTTGTGAGGCATACTCTTCCCCAAGGTAAGTCAATGCAACCCCAGGGCCAACAGAACTTTTTCTTCTTTTCTTTGGTGGCATTCTCAACAAGATTTTAATACGTAGATAGATGTAAGCAAAAGTTAAGGTAAGGCATTCTAATGTAATGAAATGCTGAAGTGATGTGAGCCCAGGTATAGTGAAAAGGAATTGATGACACTAAGTAGTAAGTTCAATGAGTCAATAAATGGAAAATGAAATAATGGCAAAATTCCCCTGAAGTCCTATTCATTTTCTATGGCAAAAAGTCGCTTATTTAAACAGGCTTCAGATTGGGGTAGTCCTTCGAGAAGTGGTAGAAACTGAGGACAATCAAATATAAATCTGAATGGTCAGCCACAATATTATAAAAAAAGTACACAGTAACGGAATATTTGTAAGAATCAAGGATATAAATCACTATAATTCACAATCCAATAGCGTTCAAGCCTCTCCTTCAAATCAACAAGATGGCCGACCTACGGATCAAGAAAAAGTGCTGTGTACTCCGCGACCAACAAACGATCTGCACGATCAAATATCGCAATTAGAAATATTAATACGGATTCTTCACATGTAGACAGTCACTTGAAAACTTGAGCAAAATTGACGTGAATCACGTATATATCTGATTGGCCAGACCTTATAATAGTGTATTGTTCTCACAAACAAAGAGAGGAGACAAACAATAAGTACTACGGTGATCAGCTGACTTTTATAGTCACAAAACTCTTGTGCAGACCGTGGACGAAGTACCTGGCGTGAATCTAATGAGATGCGCACATACCTAGTCAATGGTGGAACTATGCAAACTAGCTACTTCTGATAGCAGGATGGAAAAATTTCTAAGCTCAAAATGGTGGCAGTAACTGCGAAGGCGCTCTGTATAGCGATGAGAGAAACATGCAATGTCAGATAAGGACAGTACTGAAATAATGTTATTTAAATGGTCTTTTATTACCCTTTCACACAGAAATGTTATCCATGTTGTGCACATATTCACACGAAAATCAAGTAACACCCGATCTCAATGATAGTTAATGGTACAACCTACTGTTACTATGCTACGCTACTGTATACTGCCCCAAAGAACCTTCATTAAATTTTAATTTTGAGTCAATAGCTGGAACTATCACTATTCCCAACCTAAATATGATCAATGCAAACAAGTAAGCTTGATCCTCCAGTTATTTTACTGCTCAAATCACATGACATCTCATGGTTTACACGCCATTACTGCTTGTGAGGTGACTTCATAAAAATGAATGTTTCTCAAACTGTTGACAAATGCCACACACGTTATGTGCACTACCACGTTGTATAGGATTTTGGTGTAGTCCTTGGCATTTGTTTTATCTGTATTATCTGTATTACTTTTTGTATAAATACCATTGGGTACTTATGCCTATCATACTGCCAATGGCATCTTTTTTGTCTGTAAACATTAGGTATTACATATTGTATTGTATTTTGTATTAAGTACAGGTGTATAAAAAGAAGACAGTTGTATAAGTGTTGTACTTCACTACTTATGCAGTGGCACACCTGGGAACCTTTGCCTCTAGCCAGGAGGTGTTGTTGACACTATGGTTACTTTTCACCTATTGTCCATATGGGATAGAGGCTAAAAGGTGACTTCATAAAAATGAATGTATCTCAAAAAGTGTGACAAATGCCACAACCAGTTATGTGCACTACTAAGGTGTATAAAGCCTGGTTCACACTAGGGCAAGTATCTTAATCGCTTAGAAGTTTTTAAGGCGAAAAATGTAATCGCGTGGTGTGAAGCATACACGAATACACATGTAGAAAGCGAGTATCAAAGCACTTATATCAGATTTGTTTGATATAATCGCATTTGATACTTGCCACCTCAAAGTCGACCGCTCTTCGGGCAATTGGTAAATGACATTTGTCTGTAGTATTCCTGCCAGAATCCTGTAGATTCTGTCCTGTGAGTGCTATTTTGAAACAGTTTGTCTGAAATAAACCACGCGTAGATGACTTTATATCGAAGAAGAGAAGTAGAAGTATATAAATGCTTCCATTTCGATCACACCTGTTTGAAAATGATAGTAAATCGATCTGTTTCTAAAACTACCCGCCTAGCACCTTCCCTTTCTTGCTTTCTCCCTTCTGGGTCTATGGTAAGTAATAAGTAAATGCAACTTATATTTGTTATTTAGAAAACACATCTACGCGCAGTCCGTAAACCTATGCGATGTAACTATTCACTTCAGTGGGAATGGCGATGGCTTTCTTCCAGCTGATAATCGCTTCCGATACTCGCTTTGGATTCTCAACGCAAGTATGATACTTGCCTCTATTGTGAACCAGGCTTAACTGGTGTACTTCACTACCTATGTGGTGGCACACCTGGGAAAATGTGCCTCTAGCCAGGACATGTTGTTGACCATATGGTTAATTTTCAGTTATAGTCCATATGGGATAGAGGCTAAGGGGTGATTTCAACAATGACTTTATATCAAACTTTTGATGAAGAAAAAGTAAGTTAACTATTGAGAATGCTCTTATAATAGTGTAATGTTTGTCTATTTTGTATTGGCATTTGTTGTAAGTAAGGTAAAGAGAACTGGGATTAATACACCATCTCTAAATGAATCAGGTTACTTTGTAGAAGGGAACTTTTAAAGTATTTATCAACCATTTTCTCTATGTATATAGAAAATATGTTTATATGTTCCAAATTGCTATAAGAAAGTAATGCTTCATGTTGCTGATGTTTGTGGCTATCATATAATAGTATATGTTCCTCTGTTATGAGTAAAGCTATGCTCTTATCTGGTGGAACAAGTAACACAAATGGTGCTGCTGAATTGTGTCCTTTCAGTCTAAGGAAGTGTGATGTCAAGTCCTCTGCATTTATCATGCATTGCATTTCTTCTGGCAGATATAAAGGAACTGAGCTTTGCTCTATAAATTCTTCTACCATGACATTTATTTTACCATTTTCTTTATCCAATAGCTGATATCTAGAAAGTCATCAAAGTTTTGTATGTATGTATGTATATATATATATATATATATATATATATATATATATATATATATATATATATATATATATATATATATCTATATATATATATATATAGATGTAGGTTTGAAGTTGGTAAGAACCAGGGAAAACGAGACTCTGCTACTGTTTGAGGAGGTCAGCTAGCAGTATTTGAAAACCCTTCTATCATTAGCTCTGTTGTTGAGCAAGTAGATACTGCAGGAAGTATAACTGGCACTAATTGTGTGCCTACTTTAGCTGCTCCACCAGTGATACCTATATTTGTAGCCCACAAGAAATAGTGCTTTGTGGCCCAGCAAGTGTTGTCAATAGTTTTATTGACAAACATCCGACTAAGTTTTTGATTGATGCAGGTGCATCAATAGCATTGTCAGTGAAGCATTTCAACAGACATACTTTCCCACTATTATTTTACAACCTGGAAATGTGAATGCTACTTTTGTGAGAAGGGACCCAGTAAAATTCAAGGGAATATTTTTTGTGTCCCCTAAGATAGGTAGGAATATAGCATTCCAGACTTGTACATAGCTTCTGGTTTTCAGTATGGCTGCTGCAGATTTTCTTGTCCCAAGCTGCCATGTCCATTGATTTGTTAGATCGCACATTGAATTGGACTTCTGAGACAACATTGTGGCCACAGATCCATCGGATCCCATTTGGGAGATTTCTTTGCTAGAGAGAGTCAATAGTCCTCTCAGATCCGAGTTGTCAACTGCTGGACAAGTAAATGGTGAGTCTCTTGTCTTTACCTTCAAGTTTCTCTTGCACTATTTGAGTGTTATATATATATATATATATATATATATATATATATATATATATATATATATATATATATATATACGATCAGTAGCTAGCTATATATATATATATATATATATATATATATATATATATATATATATATATATATATATATATATATATATATATATATATATATATATATATATATATATATTGCCAAAATTTCTCAATATTATAAAATCAGATAATACACAAAGAAAATCGACAATCTGTTTAAATTTCCAAGACATGTTTCGGCTTGGTACTCAAACCATCATCAGTTGAAATGACTAAGTTAATGTTACAACAAATAAGAACTATACACTATCAATCGAGTATATTAATCAAACAGAGGAATGAAAGAAACGAAAAAAGAATGTGGCGGTTAAACAACGAAAGCTAAAAGCTCAATGAACTATTATAATGTTGCAGTTGTTTATTTAAGTTAGGCCTTTCCCACATGATGTGGAGTGCTTCCTTAATTTTTAAGTTATGATAAGTGCTTGCTGAATCTAGTACCTTGAGGCAATTTTCCCTGAAAAGAGTTTTACACGGAGTTGAAGTCTTTAAATGCTTAAAAATTAAGCAATACTTTTTAGTAAGCATACATACCTTACGCTGGGTAAAATTAGAAAGCTTAAGGAATGGCAACTTAAAATAAATCGTAGAAGTATCAGTAGCTGATTTAGAATTATTAGAACTATGAACATTATCAAGATAAGAATGGACTACTCTACTTATTAAGCCTTCAGGGTATTGATTCTTTTTGACTATATCGAAGAGTTTTTTAACATCATCATTAAAGTTAGCAAGAGTGTTATTAATTTTGTAAGCTCTGTCAACTAAGGTGCGGATAAGACCACTTTTATAAGAATAAGAGGTAAAGCTATAGAAAGCACTAAGAAGTCCAGTAAAAGTGTTTTTACGATGGACTGATGTTAGAAGATTACAAGGATCCTTATTACTGATACAAACATCAAGAAAAGCCAACATCTTATTAATGTCTTTCTCCATGGTGAACGTTATATTGGGATGTTGAGAGTTATTAAATCATAGAATACTAAGGCATCTTGTTCATTATTGAACAGGTAAAAGGTGTCATCAACATATCGTCGATAGAGTTGAAGAGAAGGACCTTGATATTTGTTAAGCCATATATTTTCATGATGTCGTAGAAAAAGATTAGCCAGGACAGGTGCAAGAGGAGAGCCCATAGCAACACCATCTACCTGATCATACAGTTTGCCATTAAAGAGGAATTTAGTCTGTGACGTAGCAAACGAGAACAGTTTAACAAGATTAGCTTTGGAAAGTTTGAGATTAGGATTTCCTTCTGCAATATAGGAGACAGCAAGATCAATAGACTATTTAAGTGGAATGGTAGTAAACAAACGTACCACGTCAAATGAGACCATACCTTTGTTGGAAAAAGTAACCGTTTTACGGTCTTCGACGAAAGACAAGGTATCAGAAATAGAATATGTACTTGGCAAACGAGGCTGTAGAAGATTACATAGATATTTAGCTAACTGATAGTTGACTGTATTGACAGAAGAAACAATAGGTCTAAGAGGTGGCACTCCATTAGACGACTGAATCGTATGCATTTTAGGTAATCCATAAATGCGCGCCGGCTGAGAGCCTGATGGGTAAATAGTGCTATATATATCTTTATCAATTTTTCCATTCTTTTTACGTTCTCGAAGGAAACGTTGCAACTTACCTTCTCTAATAATGGTGGGATCACTATCAAGCTCTTTAAATTTATGCTTATCATTTATTATGTTAAGAATACCTTCTAGATAATCTGATCTATTTAAAACAACTACCTCATTACCTTTATCAGGTTTAAGAATAACAATGTTATTGTTTTTATGAAGATTCTTAAGAATTTTTATGTATGTATATATATATATATATATATATATATATATATATATATATATATATATGTATATATATATATTTATATATATATATAGGATATCATATATATATATATATACGATAACTTTCTTACTTGTGAATAATGCAAACTTTCATAACTGTTATATATATATATATATATATATATATAGATATATATATATATATATATATATATATATATATATATATATATATATATATATATATATATATATATATATATATATATATATATATATATATATATAGGTCATTAGGATATCTTTCACTATGGCCATTAAGGAGGCTGTCATATGAACATCTTGAAAAGTGCCTCTTACATGCATTCTAATACTGATCACATTGTGCTTGAGATATCAATGTCAAATTTTCTATGAGCATTCATGCACATATACAGTTTCCTTCTTACCACTAAAAATCAATTTGGGGCTCAGGTTTGGCAACACTCAATAAATGGAACCACTTTTCACATTTTGCTTCAACTGTCTCAATCATCATACTAGGCCTATCAATAAAAGACATTTTAAATAGATTCTACTATATAGATCTTACTTGTGAATAATGCAAACTTTCATAACTGTTATGAAACTGGGGTAAAGCCCCAAAATGTGGTTTCCATGGCAACAATGTCTAATTTTTCATCAATGTAACTTTCAATTATCGAAATTGAGGATACTAGTTATCTGAATATAATAAGAAAGTTTGGCTTTGCTGGTGTTTCAGGTTCCAAAGTAAAATGTCCCTATACATTGCAAGCTCTAAATGTGGTACTTTTGAGAAAAGTGAGGTTTTCCAATGCTACATACCCTCCTGAAAATATCACATTAGTTTGTAAAGTCTACAAGTCATACTTTCAACAATGTTCCACTTTCTCAGCTCTTCAAGGCCTCGTGCCTCGCACAGAAAGCTGACTGATTTCATGTTAAACTGATACATTGTCTTTGCTTTATTCCTTAGCCGAATTTCATCTTCATTTCATAAAGCACTCAATGCATTAATACCTGACATGACTCCAAGTGTTTGCATTACAGTTGACTTGCTCCCAGAACCAGTAGTCCAACTGCAGATATTATTGCACACCCCAATATGGACACACCTATTTCCATAAAACTGGGCCTTTGGTACAGGAGACCACAGTCTCCCATTCAAGCTCTCATTGTGGTTTTGTGTCACACCAAGCACACATTGTTTCAGTAAAGTATCATCACTCAGTCTTGAGAAGATTCGTTCTAGATCATTAAAGAAAACTCCAGGCATTCTATTTGACGCTGTGCATATCTTGGTTAGGTTTGCTACATCGTTTTGAAACTGACAGCAAGAATCCTCCCCTTATGGCAATATTTGTGTTGAAAAGTAAGGCTCTTTTTTGGATAATCTATAACATGATGCAAAATTGCCTGTATGGCTGTTTTCATATCTTGTAAGTTACCTTTATTCTGCCTTATGGCAAAGCCATAGTACTTCTGAATTTTTTTAGTATTCATAGTCTAGGACTTCTACAGATCTAAATGAGAGAACAAATACCACTCCAATCTTTGAAGTATGCCCCCTCCTTTCCAGCTTCCATCAACATTAACTGGTATTTACCCAATCTCCTGCCCCTCCTCTGTCACTTTACTTTTCTCTGGTTTTTCAACTTGTAGAATACTAAAGATGTGATCTGCAGCATCCTTCAAGTTTTCTCAGCTTCTAGCTTTCCTTTTTGTTCAATTTCCTTCAAGGGTCATTCCATGTCAATTCATCACATGGGATCAACCCACCATTAGTTAGACTTGCTTGAAATTTTGCTTACTAGTAGCAAAGTACACTGTGAGTGATAGCCCACACTTTTGCTTTCATATATTTTATGTGGTTTAGTCTACATAACTATAATGTTCAAAGAATGTAGATAGATACTGACAAATAATGCTGATGTTGACTATGAAGCTAAACATTAACTAACTGAATCAATCTCTACAAATCAAATTTATAACCATTAAGATTCAACATAAATTAACGAATGTCAATCAAATGATCACGTGATATAAACATGCAAAACATTATATCCCTACCTTGCTTTACATAAAAAGTCAATTTTCCTGATTTACATACATACATACATATATATATATATATATATATATATATATATATATATATATATATATATATATATATATATATATATATATATATATATATATATATATATATATATATATATATATATATATATATATATATATATATATATATATATATATATATATATATATATATATATATATATATATATATATATATATACATACATATAATACTAAATGTATCAATATATGTTGTTCTAACCAAATGCAAACAGTTACTGAAATGCAGAGCTAATGTGATTATCTTTAGATTCAAAAATATTTTGCCCATAGTGCTCGACTCTATTCCTTAGCCTTGACGGATATCGTGGTTCATTCTCTTGTGCACATTGCTGCTCCGAACAACTGTCAAAATCATAAAAGTCTTCATCTTTGGACGTAGTATTAGCAGCATGTTCATACTTCTTAAACAATGAAACATTTCTAGTTATATACTTGCCATTCCTTTCTGTAGTAACACGATTTCCTAATCTCTGTGTCACTTTGAAAGGCCTTGATTGATATCGTGTGGTAAACTGTGTTCCTTGGTTTTGACGTACTAACACAGTATCACCAATAGCAATGTTAGATGGTTTTGTGTTATGTTTGTTGTCTGCGTAGGTTTTCATTTTAGCCTTCACTGCAGAATCTGTCTGTTCTAAGTGCCGATGTTTGACTGAATCAGTGTTTGTGATGAGATTTGGCAACTTGGTACAAATGTCCCAGTTAAATAACAAGGAAGCTGGAGATTTACCGGTAGTAGCATGTGGTGTAGCATGAAACTTTAACTGGAATTTGAAAATAGCACACTTCCAATCTTGTCCTTCAGAGTGCGCACTTCTGATACATTTCTGCAGTGGCTGCATAAAGCGTTCCACTTCAGCATTCCCTTGAGGCCATAGAAGGGAGCTTGGCTTGTGAGTAACTCCCAGTTTTGTCATACACTTGTAGAAATCTCTACCTGGGAAAGGAGGGCCATTATCACTTTTGATAAAATGAGGTAGATCATGTGTAGCACATATGCGTTCAAGGTTTGGTATGGTAACTGCAGCAGATGTAGACTTTACAATGTCCACCTCCGGATAGCGACTGTACACATCGATTACAATGAGCAGGTAAGCACCACCTGGAAAGGGTCCACAAAAATCGATGTTGAGGGTATGCCATGGCACAGGGGGAAGAGTTGTCATATGTAGTGGTTCTGGTGGACTTTCTGGACTATTAACCTGACAGGATAAACATGAGCCAATTACTTCTTTGGCTAGGGCATCACTTCCTAGGAACCAGATTTTTTCTCTTAGCAATTTCTTTGTTTTGAGTAGGCCTTGATGACCTTCATGCGCGATGTTTAGAGCTTTTCCTCGCAAAACCGCTGGTAAAACAATGTGAGATCCGCGTACAATAAGGCTATTTATTGAATCTACAGACAGTTCATCTCTTATGTTTCGAAATACTGTTAGGTCTTCTAATGATACATCAAAATTAACAGATTGTTGTTGTGAGTCTAAAGAATGTCATTGATTAGAGTGAATCACTTGAGTGAGATGTTGCATTGTGCTTTGTTGTTGTTGTTGCAAGCTTAATTTCTTCCAGAGTCATAGCTTTAGGAACTGTATGTTCAATAATGAAATTCAAATACCTGGTAGCAGTGTCTTCAACTTCAGTGTCAGGTAGTGCTTTAGCTACAATAGGGTGTCGCGAGAGAAAGTCCGATGGATTGTGCGGTCCTTTATGTACTGTATATCAAAATCAAAGTCTTGAAGTCGAAGTTTCCATCTTTCTTTCCTGGCTGGTGGTTTAGAGATCAGGTTGTCTAGGATCATTTGGATTGGCTTGCACTTAGCGAGAAGCGTAAAATATGCTCCATAAAGGTATATATGTAATCGTTCCATAGCCTAGACAAGTGCAAGGGCTTCTCGTTCAGTCTGCGAGTATCTTCGTTCCACGTCGGTGAGAGCACGGCTGATATATGCAACTATTGTTCTGTCATCTTAGTGCAGTGTCATTTGAGACAGAATAGCCAACAATCCGGTAGGTGATGCATCAGTTACAAGCTGGGTAGCTTTGCCTTTGTCAAAATATGCCATGACTGTTGTGCTTGTAAGTGCAGATTTAATAGCTTGGAATGATTTTTGATGCTCAGATGTCCATTTAAATGACATATTCTTTTTTGGTAACTCTCGTGGAGGCTGGGAAAAATCACTGAAGTTGTGAATACACTTAGAGCAATACGTCTCTAAGCCAACAAAACTGCGAACATCCTTTACAGTTGAGGGTGGAGGCGCATTTTTTTATGGCGTCCACTGTAAGAGGATCAGGTGATATACCATCGCCTGACACCACGAATCCAAAACAGGTCAATTGATCTTGATTAAATTTGCATTTCGCTCCATTGAGTGTCAATCCTTTGTCAGAAAAATGCTGAAAAACAGCTCGTAGAGTGTAATCATGCTCAGCTTGGGTTGTACCAAACACAATAACATTGTTGCTGATATTAAGGACATTCGGGATATTTTTTTTTTTTTTTTTTTTATCATATAAAAACAAGTTCTTAAAAAGAAAAATAAAAATACATTTTCTTGTCAACACTCGCAGTGAGGAAAGACATGGTGTCACCGAGTCCTCACTACAAGTGCCACTTACAATTTCATTGTTTATTTACAAAGTACAAAGTAGGTATTCATGCTGAGGTCAATGGCAGTCACAAGCACACGACAACGCGTGTTCCAAAATATCAAACATTAAAAATAGAACATGCTGTCTGAAGGAAAAATTTTTTAGGGTTAGAGACTACCATTGCCCTCAGCATGAGCCAGTTACGAAAACTAAACCAAACACAAACAAAGGAGAAGGGTGTGGCTGTTGTTACCCCCCAACGTAGTTATTCAAACCTTTAGAAGATTTAATAAAGGATATTGTTGCTTCTAATATCAGTCTATTAATAAGTGTGCTTCCATTAGGCTTACCATACAACAACAAATAACAAAGATCCTTAGTAGTCATGTTAGCTATATCAAAACCAACATCTGATATTTGACCAAGGAGAGTTTGGCGCAAAGTACAGAACTGTGGGCAGTGCAGGAGGTAGTGCTCAGTGTCTTCCTTAGTTGCTCCACAAACACACGCTGGACTCAAACATTCAAAGTTGTGCCTAAATCTATGCTCATTCAAGGAGCTGAACTTGACTCGAAGCCTTGTTAGTATTTTATATTCGGGATATCGTGTATTTGCTTGTGAATAATATGTTGGAAGATCTCACCAGTAGAACATGTCCCAAAATTAAGTTTCCTATAGCGTAGAAAGACCTTTGTGCATTGCAAACGTAGTGATATAGCAACTTTCCTCCGCAAGCATTAATTGGTGATAACCCGAATGGGGGTCAAGCTTTGAGAACACCTTGTCACCATTCAGCAAGTGTATCAAATCGTTGATGGTAGGCGTAGGGTGGCATTCACATTGAATTGCTTTATTCACCATTCGCATGTCCACACAAAGCCGTATGTCGCCATCTTTTTTTGGGATCACAACATGAGGGGACACAAAAGGGGTTGGGCCATGGACTTTCTACATAATACGTTGTTCCTCAAGGAGGTCTAAGGCATTGGAAACTTTCTGTTGCATATGAAAGGGGATCTGCCTTGCAGGTTGAGCAACAGGGGGTACGCTTGAATCGATATGTAAATGAATTTCCACATCCTTTAAGGTGCCGATACCCTCAAATATGTGTGAAACCTCTTGCAAGAGCTGGTCATGAACCGTTGAATTGTGTGCTTGAACTTTGTTGATATTTACGTGAATAAGGCCTAAGGTATTAGGTGAGGTATAACTAAGAAGGCAACCAAAAGTACATTTCATGACGTGAATATCAGTGATAGCAATTTTTTTCTTCGATTCAAGTGTTCTATTGAATTTGCCTAGTAAGAATGTGTACCACTGGCAGGCAGCATACATCCTCTTGCTCTGGCCAGTGGAATGACCTAGCAGGACCATGATGGTGCATACATTTGAAACAAGCATCATTTTGCTCTTTGTCTATTTCCATCACACTTCCAATCCAACATGAGCCTTCATATAGACAAAAAATAAAGTCATTGACATCAATGCTTACAACAAATGGTTGATGGTGATGATTATGTTGCAAGACAAATGGATGATCATCACTGCATCTCTTGACTGCTACTGTGCACTCACTAACTGGCATATATCGATGAAATGACCTGGTTTCTGGCACTGCATACTTGCCCTGAAATCTCTGGTCTAAAAAACACCTTTTCTTATCGATAGATGTCTTGTCAGCATAGAGAAATGTTACCGTTTTTATATTGTTGTTACAAAATGTAAGAAGGTCAATTGATGTCATTATCTGTTGTGTTGTTGCTTGCTGCAGACTTGTCTTTGCTGCTAGTTTTTTCACAGTACCCCCCTATTCCATCACAGGGTTGTTTTCCATGACTAGTGGCAAAAAACGACCATTTGGCAGTGACATTAAAATCTGCTCTTTAGTAGCACAAATTCAAGACATTGTTGCACTTCTTTTATTGACCACTGCAGCCAGCAGAACAGTATTCTATGCTCTTCACATTTGGTAAAGACATTGTCAGGTCCTACAAAACGTGCCCCTGGACTTCATGTACACTTGCCAAATCATGCTTTGTATCATCACTTAAGAAACAGTATGACTTGTGGCATAACGTATCATCATCTCTATAATAAACTACATCTGGGTGGAGAGTACATTGAAGACTTGTCCAATTGAAACTCACTGCCTCATCCTGCACAACAAATCCATACTTTTCTGCAAAATCACCAATGAACAGTACCTTTCTTGGCGCTAAGCTTTATTTGCGAAAGTTCAAATACTTTGCCTCGGATTTTGGAATAAACAAATGTCTTGTTAGCTTTTTTATTTGCACTACTACAAGGTCTACTTCGGGATTGTTTCCCGAATTCCGAAGTTTGGATTGTTTCCTTCCTTTCTACAAGTTCTGAACAGTCTGTTGTAATCCAGTAGCTAAAGTCTATAGACTCAGTGTCATCAAAGTCCTAGAGAAAGCCATAGACATGATTTCTTAGTTTGTCTATCACTCTCACTATCAATAAAATATTTGAATCGAAAAGAGGAATGACAGAAACAAAAAAGAATAAGGCAGTTAAACAATAGAAGCCAAAAACTAAAACTAAATGAACTGTTATGTTTGTTGCTTATTTATGCTAGGTCTTTCCCACATGATGTGCAGTGCTTCCTTGCTTTTTAGATTGTGATCAGTGCTTGTTACATCTGGTGCCTTCAAGCAACTTTCACTACAAAGATTATTACATGGAGTTGAAATCTTTAAATGCTTAAAATATGTGAATTCTGAGCAGTGAACAAATGTAGATAAATGATGAGATGTTTCGCCAATATACATAGAATTACATCCCACACAAGTAAATTTATATACCACACACAAGCAAAGTGATCTGTTCACATGAGCCTTAACTGCAAGCAAAGTTTACGTTTTAGACGAAAAAAGCTAATTCAATATAAAGATTATTGCAATGCTTTTTAGCAAGCATATGTACCTTACACTGTATAAATGTTTAAGGAATGGCAACTTAAAATAAATGTTGCAAGTATCAATAGCTGATTTAGACTTATTAGACATATGAACATTTTCAAGATAATAAAGTACTACTCTACCTATTTAGCCTTCAGAGTATTGATTCTTCGTAAATGTATCAAAGAGTTTGTAGCATCTCTCTCCTCCCATACAAATCTTGTCTTCAAGAACTACCCATACTCATTCATTTTCACACTTTGTTTTACTCCCATAGCAAATCATACCATTACTTCATTCACACATCTTATGCACAACCACCTATTGCGTCAAAATCATTATTTGGGGCCTATGTTCTCCCTACTCAGCATTTTCTACCACCTTGCTATTACCTTTTCATCCCACATAAACAGTTAAGTAACCTTTGTAGTATACAGTATATATATATATATATATATATATATATATATATATTTATATATACATATATCTTTAAATTGTGACTGAAGGCTATTTATGGTTTCAGCACTTACAGCCATTATTCAAGATATACAATATGTACAAATATATATGATATTGTACTTACAAATGACAACAGCTACAAGATTCTGTGAATACCACTGGTCCAAGGATGGTAGGTGACGTAATGACTATAAACAGTACTATTGTTCTCCATAGACTAAACTAAACAAGAGCAGAACCACGCAGTCACATGTAATCTCTCTTTGATACAAGAACCTAAAATAACACAGGTTCTTCTTGGATATTCTAGAAAACTCCTCACATGGGACACCAATATGTTAAACCACAGTGTTTTGTGTGATCTAATGTGTGAGTTCATCTCTATAAAAAATTGAACAAGAAGTAGGAACAACAATATAAACGTATGACCTTGACACTTAGCAAGGCTTTAAGTAGACTTGAGTCGAAAACAACTCAGTTTTATAACAGCAAAATGCTTGTCTTTAAATATGAAACAAAGGCACAGCAATTGAGCATAAAATCTTAAACTAAACCAATTCTAACCTAACAGGTCTTTGTCGATCTCAGCTCTTCAATACTATGGCTTCGGCTGGATTCGTCTTTGTCTTTGTCTTGACAAACAGATTCAAATAATGCCTCAGTCACTTCTATTATACCTATATATTTTGTGCTCTACCATACAAATATATAATCCAAGTACGGGGATAAGACGTTCTTGTTCATGGACTCACATTTGATGTTAGCATTATGTCATCTCTTCTTTCATTCCTGTTGCACTGTTGCTAGGACTTGTTGCTATAACAGTATAACGTATAGCAGCTAAGTGTGGAACATTGCAACATTTGTATCTCCTTTCAATGGTAGCGATGTTTTCTTATGAAATTGTGCATTCTGATTAAGTTGAGCTAAGTTAAGTTGAGTTAATTAAGCTAAGTTGAGTTAAGGACCATTGTCTATTCATTCTGCCTAAAGAGACACACCGTGCATATAGGGGTCTTAGGCCATATACTGTTTAGATAGCATACAAGTGGTATATACCCTATAGCGACTAAGTGTGGACAAAAAGCACAATGTGTGTCTCCTCTCATTGTTAGTGGTGTTTTCATATCAATGTTGTCTAATGCAATCTACCAGTGTTCTAATCCACGGTCTACACTTTGTTGTGTAAGGAGTGAAGGTATTGTTGTTGTTGTTTACTTTATTTTGAGTAGGCTGTTATATCTAGCATTTTCAGCTAATTTAGGCCTACTGTGCATGCCGCATCCAGGCATGGGACCCCTAGTTTAACATCCCTTTCGAAGGATGGTGGAGTGAGTTGCTTTGGTCGTTTTTCTAGATATTCGCCTATCCAGTTCCTGACCTAGCACAGCCAAGTTTAACTTCAGCTAGCTAACTGAAGCCAACTGAACCGCTTGGCCACTCACCCTGCGAATGCAGGTATGCATATACTGGTATATCGGTATATTGTGCATGTTGTCATATCTAGATAGGCTACTTGTATTTGTGACCAGTCATGTACATAGACATGGTTATCACTATGGTTGAACAATAGAGAATGCATGATAGAGTGACAAAGAAGATACTACTGTGTAATAGTAAATATGTAAACGGGTATTGAGGAATTACATACTCATGATTACCCAGTTGTGGAGATATGATGCATCATAGGTATGCTCCGTGCATAGTGCTTATTGATGCAAGAGAGTTCCACATGCGCATTTTGACGTTAAAGTGGGAAACAAATATGTGGTGCTAAAGTATGACTAGCTGCTGTCACAGGATGTTAATAAACTTTGTGTACTATTTACTTTAGAAAACATTATAGACATGATTCACAATACACGTGCATTAGAAATAGTAGAATGACTACTTATTCATACAGGTTATCATGCAGTGTTGCAGTTTCTGTTATTTGCTAATCAGTATGATCTTGTGTTGTGCGCACCTTTACATAGGGGTCGTTCTGCAACCTTTTTAAGTTTTAGACTTGAATTGGAAGAAGCAATATAATCTGAATGTCTCGAGTACTCAGCTCTGACAACTTTGGAAAACAGCAAACATGTCAAAGGATGAAGTAAAAGGGCCAATAGTTGTGTGTACATTCCAAATTTTATTATGTTACACAGCAGTGCCGTAAAGTACTGGCTACTGGCTTCATAGAAGTGAGGATCAATGTGGTTGGGACTGGCGAAAAGCAGGCAAAAAGTGGCGGATTGGGGAGTCACTAAAGCAGACTTCCAGCCGTACACCAACTGGCGGTCACATTAAAACAACTGTATGTAGTAGCGTATGTCACATTAATGTCATTGGCATTCTTTCTTCTCTTATATTGCCATAACATCTTAAATTGTACATTTCAATAGAGAGTTTAAGCACACACAACGTTAACGGAAACGGTAATGTTAACTGATTCATTTCGCTAAAGTGCGCAGGTGCCAGTGGATATCCCCATTCTGCTAACGTTTTGGCTTACTGTTCTGGAACCTTAACTGAGCATCCTTACCATTTTGCCAGAACGTTAACTTTCTATCGCCTTTCTACGGACTTATGTAGACACCATGGATTCCGAACCAATTTCATTTGCATCAAGGAAGGCTAGTGGGTAAGTTCTGTGTTTTTTGGCTGAATACTTTCATAAAAGTTTTCATACATATTTTTTGTTTATCATACTTTAGTTTTTAAGAGACTTAGGCCCAAGCAGTTCGTAGAACACAAATATACTTTAGTACAAATTCTTGTAACCAATATATTTTAGGATAAGGTTTAAATGGTCAACAAAGCACGACGATCTGATGCTGAGAGAGGTTTTAGCTTCTGAACTTTGGAGTACGAGAGCAGGGAGTTTAGAAAGAGGAGAAAAATGGAAATTAATTGCAGAAAAGTTAAACAATATCGAAAATCCTACATTTGGTACAAATTCAAGAGCTGTAAGGGAGCGATTTCAAGTTCTCTTTGATAAACGAAAAGCTAAAAATAGAGAAGAAGAAAGGGCAAGCGGGATTTCACCTGAAGTTACAGAAATTGATAAAATGCTGGATGAACTTATCGAAATGTTTGAGTCTGCTGCGATTGAACAAAAGGCTGCAGCTAAAGATAAGGCGGACAAGATAGCTTCAGATGTAGAGAAAGGGCAAGAGATGGGAAGATTGTGTATGGAAAGGATGAAAGAATCTGCAAAAAGAAAAAGTGGAAGTGAATGTGGGTCAGGAAGGGAAAAGAGAGAGAACATTGGAGTGGAGACTGCACAATATTTGAATAACAAGTTAAAGTTTGATATGGAGTGGAGAAGGACAGAGCAACAGTTAAAAGCACAAGAATTGGAGGAGAGAGCCAAAGACAGAGAAGCTGCTGAGCAAGAAAGAAAGAGGCGAGAGGAAAATGAAGAGAAAACCAGTGTAAGGATGCTAGACAGCATGAAAGAGCAGCTTGAACAACAGACTAAGTTATTGATACAAGTATTTCAGCAACAGCAGCATCAAAATAATTTGATAATGAACATGATTCAGCACATTAATAAGAAAGTTTAGACATAAGTTATTAGATCTTGTTGTGATATTTTTGTACATTTACTTCAATCAAAGTGGCTATACTTTCACTCGCGGTTTCAAAAAATATGAAATGACGCTGGTTTGCCTTTTCGAGGTATAAAAAATCTCTAAGGGTTAAGTCCCAAGGCATGCGGACTTCCTGCCAACGTCATGAGCCCGTGCCCTTCATAGTGTGATTCATGCTTAAATGAGATTTAGCAAAACAATAACGGAAACGATAACCTTAGTCAGCTAACGTTACCATCTCCGTTACCGTTGTGGGTGCTTAAACTCTCTATTGACTCTATGGAACACTACATATACTGTTTTTCCAACAGGTTGCAGTCTTCAGCGTTTTGGAACATCATCCAGTCATAGGAAAAGACAATATGGTCCCCAAAATGTGGTAAGTAAACTGTACTGAAGGAGGTACCTTCCTGGACTTAGCAGTAAAGGTGGAGGTGGCAGTAGAACAACTCGACTTGTCACCAAGATATGTCATGTTGGCACTTCGGACAAGCTATGCTGGGTGGCATATGATAATATGAACCAGCAAAGAGACAATGTACAGCGCTATTGGTTGTCACAGGGACACATTTTCCAACCGCTAAGGTCAGAAGAAAAGTATCCAATCTTGCTGTCTCTTGCCAAATACTTCCACAAACAGTATGTGTAAAGTGTGATCGCATATGACAATGTGCACTAATTTTTCTATATCACATAGTTACTGTATTTATTATCTCTTAGCTAATTGTATCATCAATACCCCTAAGACTGGATGAATATAATCAAAGACTTGTGGTGTATAACTCCATGATGGCAATGGTGTCAAAGAAGTTGGGACTTGAGTACGTTGATCATTGGGACGAATTGCCAATCGGTGATTGATGGCTGGGGTCATCGAAAGACAGTATTCACCTGAGTAGTGGCCATGGTTTGCCAGTGCCCTTAGAGGAATTAATTCCACAAGTAAAGACCTATCCTACAAGGGCAAACTGGTAAATGGATGATGGCATATGACTTGAGACATTTTCACAGACAATGAGATGTAAGTGTGACACATACTTTACTTTTGTTGTAAATATGTGGAGAATATAGTAAAATTTCAAGTAGTTGCTTTTCAAAATTTGTGTCTACCGCAGCCAACTACCAATCAAATGAGTACCAAGTCTCCTCTTTCTTCGTATAAGTACATAATGATTTCAGTCCACCTGTGATATGTTATGCAGGTATCTCTTCTTCATTAGGCACCTTGAGGAAAGCATAAGGAAACATGGGCACAGTTCCACCAACTTCTGTCTCCCTGCTAGTCGTTTGATGGATAATACCATCACCAGGCACAATTTCTTTCTTTATTACATTGCTATACTGATGTGCAAGCTATCTAACATGAAATACATCCCAATTTCATTCCTTGGTAGGAATTCACATCATTGTGTCATGATAATATGATTTGTTTCTATTTCCCATTGCAGAATAAAATGAAACCACACAGTGATTCAATTGATAGGCCAAGAAAGAGACGTACAGATGTGTGCCATTATATTTCGATATTCCTTAAAGTTTTCAGTATGACATTCCACATATTCCCATCCAGTCTGTTCTATTACATTTTTATTATATAATAAATAGTACAATGGCTTCTTCAAGCTGGCTAAAGTAGTATATTGATTATTAACTTGTTTTCTCATGTGTCGGATTTTTCATACGCTTTGATGCCTTCGCAGTACTCTTTCTTCTTTAACCACTCATTAACTTTCTCACTTAACTGAAGTAGATTATGTATGAGTAGTCATTGCGATATGCAATTATATCATTTTCACCATATGCACAGCCTAAGTATAACCTTAACATTAGTCATAATTACGTTACAGAGTTGTTTTTGCAAGTGGTTTATTAGCCATATTTATGTAAATCTTGTATCATGTTATTCTTACTTTTGATTGGTAGGAGTTTATAGATTCGTTTGATTTGTCTACAAAAAAGAGAATTGGAGAGTTAGACAGTAAGATCAGATAGTTGGATAGTTGGACAGAGTTCAAGCGAGAGATGCAAGTAGAGAGAGACAAAGAGAGTAGGATAGGTTTAAACTACTGAAGGCCGATGTAAATCGATTGAATGAAGGGTAACAAGATACGAAACTTGGTGTCTCTCTGGTTGGTCTCTTGGCACTTTAGAACTATATCCCTGAACCAGCAGATATTTGGCGTTGGTACGCTGAAGAAAGTCTACATCTTGGTCCACCATGCCAGGAATAGTTAAAGGAAGAGAAAATGGATGCCACAAAATTAAAGAAGATACAGAGAAGTTTTAGTAGCTCCATGGCTGTTTTTATATGAACTACTAATTTGTAAGTAGAATATAGAACATACCACTTATGGTCTTGCCTTAACTGTGTAAGCACAGAATAGAAGTAGTTGGCTTTCTTCTTTATGATTCTTGTTTTCTGATATAAAACTTCTCTACTAACTGATTTCTCAACCATATATATATATATATATATATATATATATATATATATATATATATATATATATATATATATATATATATATATATATATATATATATATATATATATATGTGAAAAGTCTGTTGGTACTACAGAACTTCACTACAGCACGAAAAAGCAGTACCATGTTTTAATATAATAATCAGTATGGTTAAAACATGGTACTGCTTTTTCGTGCTGTAGTGAATATATATATATATATATATATATATATATATATATATATATATATATATATATATATATATATATATATATATATATATATATATGTGAAAAGTCTGTTGGTACTACAGAACGTCACTACAGCACGAAAAAGCGGTACCATGTTTTAACCATACTGAAAGGCTTTTTTTCATCCGACACTCGTCAGAGTATGAAACGTCGGATAGCGACCGAAAGGTGAACCGAAATGTATAGCCAGATATGCGGGTACACGTGATATGATGAATAATGTGTCCAGTTAGCCATATGATTGGCCTCTAGGCACCTATTCACCATTGTTTACTAGAAGAGTCCAAGTGAGAAAATGACCTCTTTTTGTTTACACAAGACTGGGTTTTGAGTCTTTATGTAAACTGATAGCTTAGTACTGAAAGCCCGCTAAACGCGTGCTCCCCTTACCCCAGTTCAAAAGTTGTAGATTAGCCTTGGAAAGACTAACGCTGTGCCCCCATAAAAGCTGTATGGTCTACATTTTAGATGAGCAAGGATCAAAAAAGCTCGCATAGGATCACGAGGTGACATCATTGGCCTCTGTTATGGAGCACATTACCTTCGGTCTTGCATTGTGCAAATCGAAGAAAATTGCAAGACAAATTTGTGCCAGAAATGCTCTGATACCTGCGCTAGGCTACGGGGCTTTCGACTTTCAACCTTTTCCTGTACAGCCCCGTAGCCTAGCGCAGGTATCAGAGCATTTCTGGCACAAATTTGTCTTGCAATTTTCTTCGATTTGCACAATGCAAGACCGAAGGTAATGTGCTCCATAACAGAGGCCAATGATGTCACCTCGTGATCCTATGCGAGCTTTTTTGATCCTTGCTCATCTAAAATGTAGACCATACAGCTTTTATGGGGGCACAGCGTTAGTCTTTCCAAGGCTAATCTACAACTTTTGAACTGGGGTAAGGGGAGCACGCGTTTAGCGGGCTTTCAGTACTAAGCTAGTCTCCTGTATATGAAATAAGCACATAATTGCTCAAACTGTTCTTTACATGAGACATTAGTGAACAACGTCACATATTGTCTCCTGCATACTTCAATTCTAACGTAGATAGTGTTGTAAAATCTAGCGGTAGAACTGTGACAGTGTATAACATATACAATATAGCCCATCAACTGACAGGAATGACTACGGCTATGACCTAGTGGGTGATCACAAATCTTCTCCACACAGGTACACAATTAAATCTGAGCCATAAACCTGAAATATGGTTGGATCCAGTAATCCTTTGGTAACTGGTATATTAGCTTTCTTTAGCCATTAAATTAGCTTGTATCGAATTATCATAGCTCAGAGGACTCTATGATGTTACTTCATAAAAATAAAAGAATACTGATATGTACAGGTAACATGCTATGCAATATTAATCTTCAAATCGGGTTTCGAGTAATTACAGTATTTGGGGTGGGGGGAGTTGATAGTAGGGGCTCGGAAAAATCAAGTTTACACAATAGAGATGATCATGCTATCTAACAGTATGTAATCCCTTTAAACGACCCATAGTGAAAAGAACTACAAAATGCTGTAAATAAAGAGTAGTGGGAGTCAGCTACAAACGTTACTGGAAGTAAGTAAGGCATCAGCTACGGGGACTGAGAGTAATATGAAACGCCCCTCAATATGTTGGAGAGAATGCACACGATTGTTTCCTCAACTAATGCAAGAAAAAGAAACAGAGACAAAGTATCAAACTGCAATAATCCACAGACTAAATTGGATAACATCCTAGCTCTAGCTTAAAATAACTGTGTTGCAAACATAAAGAGCTATTTAGAAATTACAAACAACATCTTATCTGTGAACAATGTCCGAGTGGCCTAGCATAGCGACATCCTTTCCCCCAACTGATGCGTATAAGCTAACACTGAACAGCACTCTATAAATCTTAGCAATTATTAATCAGTCCAGTGGGTTCTACCAAAGAACTTCCAGAACTCTCTACAGTCTCAAATCTATAATGTAGTTGTTCGGAAACAAAGGATCAAATGTATCTGCGATCGTGAGATGAACTTGGGAATCCCCTCGTGTGTCTCTAGAGAAACTACACCAGAATGAAGATTGAAGGATACCAAAACGCTATATGGCTAACACTCAAGAAATTTAGCAAGTCATGTAGTTTGCTTGTAATCACACTTAACAAGAAATATGAATAGCAGCCTCTTCATTGCTTAAACCATAAGGGGGAGGGCTACAAACCTTTCAGATTTATAATAGATAACACAACGAACAACCTCATACAGACAAAACACGGTAAAAATTTGGAAGTTAGAGAAAACAATTTCAGCACGCTACTGTTTGATATTTTACCACGCCTTACTTTATTTTCCTCAAAATAAAACTGGGACTTCACATCATGCAAAAACAACCCAAACTGAAAGCTTCCCGAATGTTATCCCATTTCAGGTAATAAAGCGTAAGAAATAAGCGAAATACGCCATAATATACCACAAAATACAACATGAAAATATCTTCTATATGGTTTATCACAACTTACCGGCAAAAGCACTATGGTTTAGCAGAGAGAATGACACGGCCCAGGAAGATCTGTCATAGCGATATCACCCTCGAAAGGTAGGATTCCTTGGCAAATGAAATCAAGCGAAAACAGCAGTAAACTGGAAGCAGACCGACAAAATTCTCCTCCAAGTCACACAGCAACTATATGGTAGTAATGGTTCGCAACTGTAGAATACGGATGAAATGGACAAGGGAGATACAGGAAATCTTACATCAACCCATTTCAGGAAAATAGAGCAGGCTTACCAGGGAGAACAGCAACCAAAGTCTCCTCGCGATAACACATACAGCTACTTAGTCCTACATGACCGCTTGCAAAACTGACAACACGCGGTCCAGCAGGGAGGAGTAACAGTATTACTGTGAATAGCGATGGGAAGAAAGTTGAATAACTCGGCGAAAGAAATGATAAAAATCAGATCTCTTCTTATGTAAGTAGTAGACCCAAGTGGCTACCCTCAACAGAAATCTGGGGGCCATTGGACGAATACCCTGGGAGGAGATCGTGTGCGCGTAATCAGGTCACGTGGTACAATTTAGAGCAATCTGATTGGATTGGCATAAATTATCATATAGGGATCTTAGTATATAGAGATTCCAAAACACTTAAATGAAAGGATGATCTTGCTTTCCCAGTGATCCGACAAGTATCGTCTGAATATGTTTTGGCGCATTCTGGGTTTTTAATGAGATGTTGTCCTATGGCCGAATCACTTTTCATTTTAGAATTAGAGTTTTTACACATACGAGGTGGCTGTTCCCTTATTGTAGTGTTTGTCTTCCTGATGCTCGTGGGTATATGTTGCTTTATTCTGTCAGCTAGTCTCTGCGTAGTGCGTCCTACGTACCGAGCTTCACATCGGCACGAAAATTCATAAACTACACAACTTTTTTGAGTGGTAGGAACGCTATCTTTTTTAGCAGATGGTAGCATGACCTTAGTATTGTAGACCACACGAGGTTTCACAGCATAGAAACAGGATGTAATGGCTTTGTTACTTTGGTTTTCAAATCTTGATGAAACATTACCAATCCAGGGCAATTTTAGGTAAACTGGGCACTTCTCAGGACCACACGGTTTTTCTGCTGCAAAGTTGGCAAGTTTTTGCTTAATACAAGAAATAAGGACATCGTCTGGATATCCATTTTCAATGAGCAGTTGTTTTACTCTATCAAGTTCTGAGCCTACTTTAGGTTTGGAGCAAATCATTAGTGCCCTGTGAACTAAGGTTTTGATAAGGCTAATTTTCCTTGATTTTGGGCTGAAGGAATTCCAACGGATGTATTGCCCTGTAAACATTGGCTTCCTGTAAACGCTGGTGAGAAATCCAGTGCCCTCTTTTTCCACCAAAACATCTAGAAAGCTCAAGGAGTTGTTTTGCTCCTTCTCTACTGTGAAATTTAAAGCTGGATGCAGCAAGTTAAGTTTTCCATGAAAACAGTCACAATCCAGCTCGGAACTTAAGATGACGGAAGTATCGTCCACATATCTACAGTAGACACCTGGTTTTACGGTGTTATCAAAAAGTCTACTTTCATGAAAGCCCACGAAAATGTTTGCTAAAGCCAGCCCCAAGGGGCTGCCCATTGCCACTCCATCTAATTGCTTATACATTTGGTTGTTAAAACTGAATTCCACTCCTCGCGTAGCAATTAGCATCAATTCTTTAAAGGTGTCCTCGGGGAATGGAGGGCAATCAAGGTGACCTCGATACAAAGCATCAGCACAAATCCCTATGGTCTCATCTAATGGCACATTTGTGAATAGACTGCTGATGTCAAAAGAGCATAGAAATGCCTTGGTAGGTTCTAGGTTGCAGTTTTGGATAAAAGTGGCAAACGTAAAGGAGTCTTTTATACAATGTGAGGAGTAGGATTTTAGGACCGGAGCCAAAATTTCTGCTAACCACTTAGCAAGTTCATGTTGAGAGGAGCCAATAATGGATAAAATGGGCCGAAATGGGGTATCTTCTTTATGTGTTTTAGGCAAGCCATACATGCGGGGGCGCTGTGAGCCAGTGGGTCGAATCCTATCGTAAACATCACGAGTAAACATCTGGCTATACATTTCGGTTCACCTTTCGGTCGCTATCCGACGTTTGATACTCTGACGAGTGTCGGACGAAACAAAGCTGTTCAGTATGGTTAAAACATGGTACTGCTTTTTCGTGCTGTAGTGAAGATATATATATATATACTGTATATTGCAAAGATTACGTAATTGTTAGCGTGGGATGACAATGTAATAGTGAGGCGTTAGAAAATGCTGATTAGGGAGAACTTAGGACCAAACAATGAGTTTGACGTAAGATGTGGTTGTGCGTAGGAATGTGTGAAGTAAGTAATGGTATGAGTTGTTATGGGAATAAAACAAATTGTGAAAATGACTGGATATGAATAGTTATGGAAGAAATTATTTGTTTAGGAGGAGAGAGATGCTACAAAGTCATAGAGGGTATATCACAAGGCAGATGAAAACAATCAACAAACAAAAGAAAGATGTTGAAAAGCTAAAGCAGCTGGAAATGCAGTTAAAAGAAAAGCTTCAGATGGCTAAAGACCTTGAGGAACAAATTCTAGAGTTGATTGCAGATTAAGAGAGTGAATCAGAAACAGAGGGGCAGATGCAATCAGTAAAGAAATAGATGAAGCGGCAGCCTTTGAAGACAAGGTAAATTCAGCAATTCGTTCCATTCAAGAAATTCTTTTGCCTAACAGTCCTATGCATAGAGGTGAACAGAACAGTTCTATAAGAGTATCAAGACATTAAAATGTGAGGAAAGTTAGGGCAAAATTACCGAAACTGGAACTACAAATGTATTCTGGGAAGCCACAAGAATGGCAGGAGTTCTGGGACAGGTTTGTAAGTGCTGTTCATGAGAGCGAAGAACTTTCAAGCATAGATAAATTTTGATATTTGAAGTACTATTTGGAAGATGGGGCCAAAAAATTAATCTCAGGGTTAGAACTGACGGAAAGGAACTACAAGGTTGCATTAGGTTTATTGAAGGACAGATTCGCCAAACCTGCTATAATCAAGCAAGCCCATATAAGAGAAATTATGACTTGCATTCCTGTCTTCAATGAGACAAATATCAGAAAGATGAGAGACTTGTACAAGTCTTGAAACCCACTTTAGAGGGCTGGAAACTTTGGGAGTTGATGAAGAAAAGTACTTTTGCATTTTCATTCCAACAGTTATGGAAAAAAGTCCAGATGCAGTCAGATTGAGCATGATAAATGACGAATTAGAAATTCGAGAGAGGTACCAACCAGACCACAGAACAGCAAGACATGATGAAGATATGAAGCCGAGGTCTACATGGAAAACCCAAACTAGCGGAAGTGCTCTACATGCCACGACAAATGCATACAGCGACGGAAAAGGTAAGAGATTTTGTGTGTTTTGCAAAGGAAACCACTAAGAAAGTGGTGCAAGAACATTGCCAGCTTCAAGGAACATAAGAACATTATTTTAAAGTATGGTAGATGCTTTAAATGTTTTAAGAGAAACCATAAGGCCTTTGAATGTCATTCCAAAATCGCTTGTTTAAACTGTAATCAAAGGCACCATTCGTCTCTTTGTAATAGGCCTAATAGAGACAATGAAAGTAATGATATAAATGTAGAAGCTAAGTCGTTTTCACCGTCAGCTGCTACTAAGCCAGCCTCACTAATTAACACTACATCTTGCATGGGTAATGTAGGAAATGGGGGGAGTGTAGCATTGCAGACAGCACAAGCCAGTGTAAGAGGTGACCAGGTTGTTAAGGCTCGCATACTTTTCGACACAGGTAGCCATAGAACATTTGTCACACAGGACATTAGAGAGTATAAGCATGATGATGAGAATGATAACCATAATGATAGGGGTTAATCGTATCGTTTCCATTATCGTTGTGGTAAAGTCAACTTAAGCTGTGACACCAGTGGGGCTAGCTGGATTTACGCATATCACGGCTCTGTTCTATGTGAATCACCTTGTTGTCATTAGGGAGGTTTAGATCCACTGCGAGAACGAGCTCGGGTTCAAGTTTCGAACTGCGCAGCTAATCTGCGCAGTTTTGGCGGGAATCTCCCTAGAAACTTGCACTCGACAGCAAGGTTCAGTTCGTCTTTCAACCAAAGCGTCGCACTGCAAGGGACGAGTTTTTAAGCGTTGAGTTTATTGAACGAGAAGGCAAGAGCTGGAGATAAAATGTCAGCTGGTAATGCAAGGGAGCAAAGAGAACTCTTTATCTGGAAATCCGAACACGATCGATGCCTTGTTCGCGAACTACTCCTTGTTGAGCCTTACCTTCATAAGCCCCAATCGAAGGAGCGCGGGCAAGCTTGGAAAACGATAGTGACAAATTTAAATAACTTAGAACGACCAAAGTTTCGAGTTGCAGTTAGAGCTGTTCGGGATAGGTTCTTCAAACTCATGGAAAAGTTTAATAAAAACGAGAAGGAGGAAGCAAGAGCCTCTGGGATTGAAGGAGCGGAGTTTGATGACATTTATATGGGCCTAACTGACATCAACCAAAGAATGGAAGAAGCAAGAAACAGCTGGAAAGAGACAACGGAGAAGGAAAAAGAGAAGGAGAACGAAAACAAGGAAAAAGCATTGGATATGAGGCGGAAAGCAACAGAGAGTTTAAGTGAGACGCGAAAACGAAAAGGACTGGAAAGGGAAGAAAGCACTCCTACAAGAAAGCGAAGGTCAGGTGATGTCAAAGAAGTACTTCAGGAGGGCTTGCAGTTGAAGAAGGAGCAGTCAGAAATGAACCTGAAATGTAAAGAGGAAGAATTAAAAGAAAGGCAGCTGTTAAGAGAGAGTCAACAAGAACTGGTGTGGCAACAACAACAGTTTATGGCGAATATGCAAGCCCAGCAACAGCAATTTTTATTGCAAATGAACCAACAAAATATTCAAGTACTGAAGCAAATAGCTGAAATATTTAGAGACAACAAAAACTAGCTATAAATGTGGTTTTTGTATTGTAGAAGCTCTTTTAAGTACACCCTTCATTAACAAGCCTATCTCAAGAAATGTGACTAAATTTGGTAAACTACACTCCTTTACATAAGAACCTGTAAATTTGAGGTTCAGACTGGCAGTTCTTAATTTTTCCAAAATTTCAAGGCTAAATCATTCTTAATTTGTTATTCCATTATAAGGGTGTAGGCAATTTGACAAATTGAACATGTTTCCAACTCTCAGTTAAATAATTTCTAAGAATTCAATAGCTAAAGGACTAAAAGAGTCATATAATTAGACTACAAAATCAGTAAAGTATTGTTCTAGATTTGGAGGAACTACCTCCATGAACCTACTGGTTGATGACCCATACAAACAGGCCCTGGCATTGTGGAGTAATGCACATACATTATACATGGTTCCCACTTCTGAAAGGGCAATCTTTTGGTTCTTTTTGAAATCAATGAATGCAAAGTACTCTGCAATTTCACCAAAAGCCCACTCTACAGATACCCTCACACTGCTCATTGCTTTATTAAATTGTTTCTCTTCTTCTGTCAGATTGTTATGCTTAAAGGGAGCTTGAAGGTGAGGGCGTAGTGGATATGCTGGATCACCATATATGCATAGTGGATGTCCATCTTGTGTGGTACAGTGTTCCTCAAGTTTCTGCAGAAGTTCTGACTGACGAAGCATTCCAGCATCATGGCTTTTACCCTCTGTTGAGGAATATAGATTTTTGACTTAATTGAATTCAATATTAGACCAAATGGTTAGAGAAAAAGAAGATATCTGAGTCAACAACCTTCATGATCCAAAAAAGTTATCAATAAGTCCAAGGGTGCAGCCATGGTTATAAAAGTTGGGGGCATAAATGAAAATTTTATGGCTGTGCCCTCTGCTTTTCTCAAGATTGCTACTAACCCAATCCCAATTAATTTCTCATTGATTTTATAGAAGTCCTGGGCACCATCTTGGCAAAATGTGGGGACATTTCCCCCCTCTGTGGCCATGCCATTGAATAAACCACATAAAACAATAAAATAAAACTATATTCTACTTACCAACAGGGCCATAAAGGTTGGCTACAAGGCCATTTACAGCCACAACTGACTGGTACTTCAGTGCATGGACCCGCTTGTGGCCGTTGTAAACAACTTTTTGGTTCTCTCCAGGTCTACATATTGGTCGAACAGTGCCATCTATAAATCCCCAGCAATTCTCAAGGGCATGGCTCTTGCTATGCACTGCTTGTGCATATTCAATAAGTTTGTCCTGTTGTAACCAACGCTGCTCAAAGCTACTCAGGAGATGTTTCCACGTATCACTTAAATGTCGCATGACTTTATTGACTATCAGGCAGATTTCTGACTTACTTCTACCAAATCTCGGAATTAAATCACTGTATCGGCAAGGGTAGGCAAATCTCTTCAGCATCATACATAGTCCCTCAACTGCCGAAGCAGTTGTTCCATTCGAACAGACAAACTTTGGGGGTAAACGAAATGCCTTCATAAGCCTAGGTATATCTTCCTTCTCGAAGCGAAATTCCGACCTGCATTCATCTTCATTCATGGAATTTAGATCAAAACGTTCGTATCGCCAGTATGGGAAAATTGGCGCCCGTTCCTCCAACTGAGAGGTGATTGCCATGACATCTACATCGACAAGATCCTCGACGAAGAGAAACGTAGCTGCTGCAATTACACCGTCCGCCATTTTGTTTCGTTTTCTTGCCTCGGCTCAAATCTAAACGAATAAAGCAGCACTGAACGACTTCCAGTGCGAGTACAAGGACCCCTGGGAAGAACTTGAACTCGAGCTCGTTCTCGCAGTGGATCTAAACCTCCCTAATAGACTCTCGTGTACCAATCCACAAAAACTAATTAACTCTTTAGATATGGCTGGAAACGATGTGAATGCAGCTGTTTTTATGGCATGACATATGACTGTTATAAATGACCAAGAAATGCCCCTTTTGGAAAATGTTTATGGGTCATTCCATATCAAATCATCAGAAGTTTTGGAAAATTTTAACCCTACCCTTCAGAATAGCCTCACATTTGGTTTACTGGTAGAAATCTATAACTTAGATAAGACTATAGACTTTTTTTGAGAACTTTCATCTTGTTCGTGTTTTATGGACAATTCAATTTGTTTAAAATGCCCTCCTCAACACTGTGAGTTACCGATGACATCTTTGACGCACAAGTTAAAGGTATGTTAAATTTCACTGGAAAGAGATACATGGAGGAAAACAAGCACCAAAGTATTTTCAAGCATGTAGAATTAAAAAATACCACTTAGAAAATCATATCAAGCACTAGAACGATGCCACTCAAAATAAACTTATGTAGCTTTCCAACAAAATATTTTGGTGGTGGCCAGACATTGAATTTTTCCCTAAGAGGCAGATCTTTTACAGACGTTTTTATTATACATTCTAAATCTACATGTAACAATCATGTAATAGACAAAAAACCAGCCTGGGGTCTTAACTGCTTCCTACTCACGTTAGGTTGGAAAATGTGACCATTTTTCATATCAAATATACCCATGTGTGCAACATTTGTCCAAAAGTATAGTGTTACTTTACACATGCAATGTTATAAGTGTGTGTTTTAATGTAGTTGTAAAGACTACAGCACAAAGTACAACTGGTGATGTCATGTAAAGGGTACATTATGATGGTCTTGATGCTAGCATGGAAATGTTTCAAAAAACGAATTGAAACCTTAATCCTTGAGGGTAGCACAACGTTTAGCACTGGTTGAAACATCTGTTTCTTCCAAACTGTACTGTCTTCCATTTGCTGTTCCTGGGACACCAATCGTACAGAGGACATGAATCATCGGTAGTGAGCTGAACATCATCAATATTGTCTTTTATTAACAAATTTTGCAAATTGCTAAAAGGAGGTATGAGTTTTTACAAGTGGTTTATTGAAAAATTTCATTGCCGAGCCTGCTCCAGCACATTATTCCCACAGGTGCCAAATGGGATGACTTGGTCCATACAAGCAATCACAGTTATATCAGTTGTCTGTTTGGCATGAAGTTATCACAAACCTTCAACAAGACAATAACAATAAGGTAAGCAACTACTTTTACTTTGTCTTTGATCATGGAGGATGAATGCTCAGGTGTCTTTAAGACTCTCCTAATGGACAAATAGAGTCTTTTTAAGAGATACCTGTAACTCCTAGTGTAAGGCGGTATAGCAGTGCTGTGTAGAAGTGCCTATAAAAGAATTTTAGCCTTTTCCACTAAATCCAACGATAGCAACTCTTACTAAGATTAGTCTTGAAATGCATTACGTGAACTTAAATTATGGTTGTCTACACAACAGATCTGTGACATTGTCAGAAAGTATCTGCAGTTAATATGGAAAAGATGCAAAAATGTTCTGTTGGCTTTGAAGTAGATGATGAATGCCACAAGAAATCTTTTACTTCACGTATTGGTTTGATAAATGCTGCTGAACTGGATGATGAAGAAAAAGAGTTGATTGGCTTAAGAGCAGACTTGAAGAAGTCCATAGAAACAGTTGTTTTTCACCACAAGCAGTTTTATCTGGTGAAGTTTATGACCTACCAGGATAGATGCTGTGACCCTTTTCATTCACACAAGACACCTGCTCATGGTTAAAGTTGTTAAGCACATCTTCAATTTTTGCATTTCATTACTAAATTCAAAACACATTGTCTAGACATACACAAATTTTTGAGCAAAAGAGAAACAAAATTACTTGTTGGAAATCTGCTTATATCTCAGCAATCGCAGAACATATTGATATTAATCGGAACAAAGTGCAAAGGTTAATACTTGAAGGGAATATGCCTAGTTAAATAGGGCATATATTGACAGCAATGCACAAATGAGATAGCGCCTTGTCAACTCTAATTCTAATCACTGTGTCCTAGCAGTGTCTATTGCCTTTAACTTAAGATACTTGTAGTAAAGTATCAAAACACTCCTTAAAAAAGCATTTATCCCATGGTTTCTCTATCGAGCCCCTTTAATAAACTTTAACATGCGATGTTTTCTAAGTATTTTATTCATTAAAAGTTTATAAAGGAGAGACACTCTGAACATTTGTTTTTGACTAGTAATTAGACAATGAAGTATTTTTTATTTTATTTTCAGGCTCTTTACGATTAATACAGATGGAACTTGTAAAGTCTGCACAGCGAATCCAATTGCAGTTGATTCCTGGAAAAAAGTTATGTCCCACATGCCGTAAGAAAATATCAGCCATTGAGGCAAATCATAGCAATAGCACAGAGGAAAACTCCAGTGAAGAAATGTTTTTTGTGGAAGAATCTGTTTCACGTGATGAAGATAGGAATCAGTTGCAGGATTTGTTTACCTCCATTGGAGTGTCCCCGATAAAGGTACATGGGAAACTAGAATCAGCCAGACTTAGCAGTGGCAAAAGGAAGATTGGTACAGTTGTAGAGGCCATTACGAGACAGGTTGCAAGTTCAATCAATGTCCCAGTCGATCAACTTCAATCCTCACCGAGCGCTAAAAGCATCAAAGCTCTTTCAGACAAAGCAAGATGTTTTGATGAAATGAAGAGTCTTCTTCATGAAAAGATCTTTTCTTTGGCATCATCCAGCTCACAACTTGAAACCTTGATGTTGTGTCCATCAAACTGGACAGTCAAGCAGTGTGCTGAGTATTTTAGAGTTTCAGAGTATCTTGTACACACAGCTCAAAAACTTGCAAATGAAAAAGGCATTTAGTCACACCTAGACCCCAAAGTGGGTAGAACGCTCTCCCAAGCTTCCAGAGATTTGGTACTCCAAGTGTACCACGATGAAGAGTACACAAGAGAGATGCCAGGTCAAAAAGTTTTTGTAAGCATTGGTCGCAATATACATAAACAAAAGCGAATTATTCTTTGTAACTTATAAGAACTATTTAGGTCTTTCAGGGAAAAGTTCCCGGAAGTAAAGATAGGGTTTTCAGACTTTTGTCCCCTGAGACCCAAGTGGTGCATTTTGCCAGGTGCTGCTGGGACACATTCAGTATGTGTTTGTACCATATATCAGAATGCCAAGCTACTTCTTTCTCAGATTGGGGCTAATTACAAAGAATTAACAAAGTTTCCTGTTTGTGACATTGATAGCGAAGAGTGCATGGTACAACATTGTCCAAACTGTCCAAAGTCAACAGAACTTTTCCAACACAAGTTGTACGAGATTCTGGAAAATGAAGGATATGCTGAGAATGATACCATCAAATTTCAGGAGTGGACAACTACTGACCGCTCAACAATGGTGAGTCAAACAGAGTATGTGTACGATTATGTGGACATTGTTGAAACCCAACTTCAGAAGCTCACATCTCATTCATTTATCACTAAGGCTCAGGGTAGATATCTGAAGTCCAGAAAAACTGATATGGATTCTTCCACTGCATTAATACTAGGTGATTTTGCCGAGAATTATAAGTGTATGGTGCAAGATGAAGTTCAGGGTTTTCACTGAATAACTCTTCATGCACTCGTAATCCTGTTGCGGTATACTACAAGGGAGACTCTGAGCTGCAACATATGTCCTTTTGTATCATCACAGATGACTTGAGCCATGATGTTCCAACTGTCTATGAAGCCCAAAAGGCAGTTCTGAATTGTACAAAAAGAAAAAGTGCAGATATGGCCAAAGTTGAGTATTTCTCAGATGGGTGCAGTGGACAATATAAAAACAGAAAAAACTTTACGAATCTTTGCTACCATGAGTAAGATCACTCTCTAAAAGCATCATGGACCTTCTTTGCCACTAGTCATGGAAAGCAGCCATGTGATGGCATTGGAGGGATGGTAAAGAGACTTGTTGCTAGGGAAAGTTTAAAGAGAGTTTCTGAAAAGCAGATTCTCTGTCCATCAGCAGTGTTTTCCTATTGCAAGGAGAACATAAAGGAAATTAATTTCTTCTATAGTACAAAAGAGCACATAAGTGTCAAAAGAAATTCCTTTAGCAGAAGGTTTGAAGGAACTGTTCCTGTTCCTGGAACAAGAAGTTTTCACTAAGTTGACCATATTGGTGGCACAAAACTAGCAGTAAAGAGATGCAATGAGGACCAGACATATATTCTGCAACATGATATTCTGGGCCACAAAAATATAGTAAAGCTTGATTTTGCAATATTTCAATACGTTGCATGTGTGTATGAAGGGATATGGTATGATGGAATTGTACTGGAAGTAAACCAAGAACTGAATGATATATATGTTAAATGTATGCACCCAAGTGGGCCAGCTAGGTCCTTCACTTGGCCCAATGTTGACGATTGTACCAGGATTCCAATGATTCATGTCCTCTGCACGATTGGTGTCCCAGGAACAGCAAATGAAAGACACTACAGTTTGGAAGAAAAAGATGTGTCAAACAGTGCTACACGTTTTGCTACCTTCACGGATTACGTTTTCAAGTCGTTTTTTGACACATTTCCATGCTAGCATCAAGACCATCATAATTTACCCTTTACATGACATCACCAGTTGTACTTTGTGCTGCAGTCTTTACAACTACATTAAAAGACACAACTATACCATTGCATATTTAAATTAAAACTATACTTTTGGGAAAATGTTGCGTGCATGCGTATATTTGATATGAAATATGGTCACATTTTCCAACCTAACGTGAGTAGGAAGCAGTTGAGACCCCAAGCTGGTTTTTGTCTATTACATGATTGTTACATGTAGATTTAGAATGTATAATAAAAACGTTTGTGAAAGATCTGCCTCTTAGGGAAAAATTCAATCTCTGGCCACCACCAGATTATTTTGTTGGAAAGCTACATAAGTTTATTTTGAAGTGGCATTGTTCTAGTGCTTGATATGATTTTATAAGTGGTATTTTTGAATTCTACATGCTTGAAAATACTTTGGTGCTTGTTTTCTTCCATGTATCTCTTTCCAGTGAAATTTAACATAACTCTAACTTGTGCGTCAAAGATGTCATCGGTAACTCAAATTTTTGAGGGGGCATTTTCAAAAAATTGAATTGTCCATAATACCCGAACAAGATGAAATTTCTCAAAAAAATTCCGTATTCTTATCTAAGTTATAGATTTCTACCAGTAAACCAAATGTGAGGCTAGTGTGAGGGGTAGGGTTAAATGGTGATGATGATTTCATATGGAATGACCCTTATAGGCCCAATGGAAATCTTATTTTACCATACTGGCAATATGAAACAGTCGATCTGGATGAAATGTCTAACAATGAATGTAAATCTGAATTCCAATTTGAAAAAAGGGATATATTTAACCTAAAAGTTGTACTTCATTTCCCAGAGGAAATAATCACATACAATAGACTAACTGTTGATGCAACAGAAGCCATCTGTATACTCTTGAAGCGTGTTGCATACCCCTGCAGATATTTGGATATGGTTCCAAGATTTGCAAGACCAGTCTCCGAAATGTGTGTTATTTGCAATACTGTAATGAGAAACTTGTATGAACACTGGAGTTTTCTACTAACTTTCTTTGATCGAGAACTTCTGTCTCCAGCAAGTCTTCAAAAATATGCAGATGCTATTCATGCTAAAGGTGCACCTTTAACAAATTGTTGGGATTTATAGATGGAACTGTGAGGGCCATATCCAGACCTAGCAGACATTAGAGAGTGTCATACAATGGACGCAAAAGGGTGCATACCATCAAATGTCAGTCTGTGGCTACACCAGATGGGTTGGTCGTGTTTCTTCATGGACCAGACCAGTCAAAGGAAGAAGGCACAACAGTGGGATGCTGAGAGAGTCTGGCCTCTTGCAAGTACTTCAAGAGCATTATTTGTCCCCTAATGGGGACATACTGTGCATTTACAGGGACCCTGCCTATCCCCGTTGTCCACATCTCCCAGCTCCATGTAGAAGTGCAGTGCTTGCAGAAGAACAGCAAACCTGGAACCAGAGGATGAGCTCCACCAGAGTCAGTGTAGAGTGACTATTTGGGGTCATCGTTAAGTATTCCACATTTCTTACCTTTACAAACAAATTGACAATCCAGCTAAGCTCAGTCGGAGAAATGTATATTGTATGCACATTGTTGACAATTGCAAGGAATTGTTTGCATGGAAGTAGTACTTCAAGTTTTTCAAGTTGATCCACCAAACATAGAAGAGTACTTCAAACAGCTATACTTGTATGTAGAAAATGTAGCATAATATCTGCATTTCGTGTATGGTCGCACTCTGCATGGTCAGTTTATTTAGTCAACAGATAGCATTCCAAAGAGGTAAATGTTACGTTTAAGAACAGAATACCACTTATTTAGAACAACTTTATGAACCATAAATTCGAACACTTTATACAAACAAAATCAAAGAGAACTACAAAGTTGCTAAATTCTTTTGGAAAATGTCACTTTCCTTCTGCATTATCTCTGTTATAATTTGTTTTGTTACTTTTATTTTGTTCCTTGTACCCCTGCGGTAGAATTCCCGCCACAGGAATATATTGCGTTTAGTTTTGTCTGAAGATTGATTTTCTAAAGTAACACATGGATATGTTGTGATTATATCTTGGTGTTTATCTCCAAACACACACATATAGAAGATATTATAACATGGTGTCAGGTGTGTTTTTGGGTACGGAGCTACGATTGTTGAGGCACTAACCACGAAAACAAGATGGCGGAAAAGGAGTCATTTAGCAAACCGGGGCCGCTGATTTTTGATGCCCATGCAGCTGATAACTGGCAAAAATTTCGTATGAGGTTTGAGATTTACCTCGTAGCATCAGAGAAAGATGAAAAGCCTGATACATTGAAAGTAAACCTACTAAACTGCGCTGGAAGTGAAGCTATAGAGGAATCTAGCCATTTTGAGTATTGGGAGGACAAGAGCCCGGAAAATTATGAAGATGTGTGCCATACATTTGAGCAATTATGTCAAGGTGCAAGAAATGTAATATATGAGAGGTTTGTATTCAATAGACGTAGCCAACAAGAAGGTGAAAGAATTGATAATTTTGTTAGTGATTTGAAGCGTCTCTCGTTAGCATGCGAGTTTGGAGCCATCAAAGATTCTTTGATTCGAGACCGGATTGTGGGAGGTGTATTATCATATGAATTGAGAGGGGAACTGCTCAAGAAGCCTGACCTTACACTTCAATGTACACATGATTATTGCCGCACCTATGAGGCTGCTGACTTACAGAAGTTCAAATTTTCACAAGCAAATGAGCCAGGGATTCATGGGACTATCCACAATAGTGAAAGACATCGAAAAGGGCCAACGAAACGATGCAAATTCTGTGGTTATCAACATATGTTCACAAAGCCAAGTATATGCCCTGCCTTTAAGAAGAAATGTCTAACCTGTAACAAGGAGGGGCATTTTGCCAAAATGTGTCCAAATAAAGGAAAAAGAGAATCTAACATCAATGCAGTTGAGCAGGAACTGACCAGCAGTGATCTAGACCAAGAAGAGAAGGTTACCTCACATCTGTACTTTGGTTCTGTTGAGGTGGCAAGCATTATCAACCAACCTTCTGGTGTTAAAAAGAACTTGATATCTCTGAAGGTAGCTCAAAAACGGTTAAGTTTAAAGCAGACACTGGAGCAGAAGCCACTGTCATCCCTTATGATCTTTACAAGAGTAACACTACCAAACCACTTCAAAAGATTTATCAACCCCTCAAAGGCTGGCTTGCCAGTAAACCAGTGCACCCAGTTGGTTGTGTAAAGCTCCCTGTACAATACAGACAACGCAAAATGGATTTGCTGTTTCTCATAGTCCATGGAGATTTCACCCCTCTTCTTAGCTGTAACGCATGTCTTGATTTGGAAGTCCTGCAGTTTATGAATCTCGGAATACTTGAAGTACCACAACCCATCCCCAGTGAGAAGCATAAGGACAAGATACTTAAAAATGGATTGTTTGATAACGATAATGTACTTTCACAATACCGTGACTGTTTCAGCTTAAAACCAGGGACGTTGCCAATAAAAGTTCACTTGGAAATAGACCAGTCTATTCCTGCGGTTGTCCACCCACCAAGGAAAATTCCTGTTGCACTTCTAGAACCTACAAAACAGAAACTGAGTGAAATGGAGACTGATGGGATAATTGTCAAAGAAGATGAACACACACCGTGGGTTTCTTCCATGGTTGTTGTTGACAAACGGAAAGAGACAACTCGTGATAACCCACCCACTAAAGACAGTATAAGGATCTGCATTGATCCAAGGGATTTGAACAGAGCCCTCAAAAGACCACATTACCCCATGGTTACCGTTGAACAGGTGGCTGACCGACTGGCTGGGGATTCAGTATTTACTACACTGGACGCTAGTAGTGGCTACTGGCAATTACCTGTAGATGAAGAAAGCTCTAAGCTGCTGACTTTCAATACTCCTTGGGGCCGATATAGATTTACCAGACTCCCATTTGGTATCTCATCAGCCCCAGAGTTGTACCAGCGTGAAATGGACAAGTTGTTTGCTAATCTACCAGTTGACATTATTGTGGACGATTTTCTCATTCATGGAAAGGATGAAAATGATATCAATGAGAAAATGATTGCAGTGCTTGAAAGGAGCAGAGAAGTGGGACTGAAATTTAATCCACAAAAAGTGAAACTACGTGTTCAACAAGTGACGTATGTTGGTCATGTTTTCACATCAGAGGGACTCAAACCAGACCCAGAGAAAGTGCGAGCAATTCAAGACATGCCACCACCATCAGACAAGAATGGTTTGCTCTGATTTCTTGGAACAATTAACTACCTTGATAAATTTATTGAACATAAAGCTGACTTACAAGGACCCATCTCGCAACTGACTCAAAAATCTGCTGACTTTACATGGGAGGCACCACAGCAAGAAGCTTTTGACAAACTAAAAGCTGTCATTACTAAGGCACCAGTGTTGGCGTATTTTGATAATGACAAACCCACTGTGTTGAATGTTGATGCAAGTGGCACAGGACTTGATGCTGTGATACTCCAAGATGGCAAGCCAATTGCATTCAGCTCTAAAACTCTGTCATCATGTGAACAGAGATATGCTAACATAGAAAGAGAACTATTGCCATCCTTTGGGGTGCACAGAAATTTCACACATATGTATATGGACGAAAGGTACTTGTAGAGACTGATCATAAGCCATTGGAAGCTATATTCAAAAAACCACTCAATGAGTGTCCACCAAGGCTGCAGAGAATGCTTCTAAAATTGACCAAGTATGATCTCCAAGTTAAGTATGTTCCAGGAAAGCAGAAACTAATCTCTGATTGTTTGAGTCGAGCACCACTCAGTGATACTGTGCCCATGAGTGATCCTGAAGATGTAATTGGGATCAATTTAGTTGACACTTTAGAGATAGAAAGCAACACCTTGAAGAGATTTAAAGATGCAACCAGCACAGATATCACATCACAAGTTGTAATGGATTATGTACTTCAGGGATGGCCTTCAGATAAAGATAATGTGGACGAGTGTGCCAGAGAGTATTGGAACTATAAGGAGGAGTTAAGTGTTGAGGATGGACTATTGTTCAAATCTGACAGGCTTGTAGTTCCAAAGTCCTTGAGGCAGGATGTTCTAATGGATTTACATGGAGCCCACTTGGGGGAAAATAAACGTCTTAGTCTAGCAAGAGATTATGTGTTCTGGCCTTCAATGACTGCTCATATCAAGGATAAGGTATGTTCATGTCAAATTTGTAATGCTTTTCGAAACCAACAACAGAGGGAACCACTACTTCCCCATGAACCCGCCGGCCTACCGTGGGAAGTGGTTGGAACTGATATTTTCCAGTTTGCTGGACATTCTTATTTGATCATAGTTGATTTTTATTCCAAGTATTTTGAAGTGGAACTATTACGTCAACCAACAACCATGTGTGTTATCAACTCAATGAAACAAGTTTTTGCTAGATTTGGGATTCCAATGAAAGTTGTCAGTGACAACGGCCCACAATATAATAATACGCGAGCTGTATTTAGTACAACTCATGAATTTAAGCATTTTGCAGAACAGTGGGGTTTTCAACACATCACAAGCTCACCAGGATATCCCCAATCAAATGGCTGTGCAGAAAGGGCAGTTCAGACTGCAAAACAAATCTTCAGGAAAGCTACAGCAGAAGGTAAAGATCCATTTCAAGGTCTCTTGAAATACAGAAATACACCCTTTGAAGGTATAGGGGCATCACCAATCCAACTTTTGATGGGTAGGCGAACTCGTACACCATTGCACACACATCGCCGCCTGCTCATACCCCAGGCTATGGAACCAAAGACTGTTGTCAAAGCATTGAGAAATCAACAGAAAACTGCATCAGCAATTTACAACAAAAACAGCAGGGATTTACCCCCATTAGAGGCTGGAGATCATGTCAGAATATACAAAGATAGGCAATGGAGGAAAGCAGAAGTACTTCCAAGGTCATACATTGTAAGAGATGAGAGGGGTCAGGTGTTCAGAAGGAACCGGAGACATATACTTGCTACTCCTAATGACCCACCTATAGTAGTAAGTACCCCAGCCATCCCAATAGTATCTGAACACCAAAATACCACTGTACCTGGACAACCAGCAGTAAATGTAGAACACAAGAGTCCCAACCATGTACCAATCAGAACACCAACAGTACCTGGACAACCAGCAGTACATGTAGAGCACAAAAGCCCAAACCATCTATCAATCAGAACACGATCAGGATGTGAAATAAAGAAACCTGACAGACTGATTGACCATTACTTGGACAGAGGATGTTATAATGTGTTTTGTTACTTTTATTTTGTTCCTTGTACCCCTGTGGTAGAATTCCCGCCACAGGAATATATTGCGTTTAGTTTTGTCTGAAGATTGATTTTCTAAATTAACACATGGATATGTTGTGATTATATCTTGGTGTTTATCTCCAAACACACACATATAGAAGATATTATAACAATCTCCTAATAACTCTAGCATTAATGCTTTCTGTTCTTCTAAGTGATTTGACATTTGTAATAACATCTGGTTTTGCTTGTCAATATGACTGCAAATGGAATTGAACGTCTTTCTACGTGGTCTCTATACCAGTCTCTCTCTTTCTCTTTGTATTCTCTGGCCTTCACTTTCTCCTCTAATGCTCATTCTTTCAACTCAAAATCCCTTTTTTGCCATTCAACGTCAAGTTTTACTTTTTTATTGAGGTATTCAAATGTATCCTTTTGAACCCTTCTCGGTCTCTTTTCTTTTCCCCTGTCACAGTCTCTTGCCTGCCTTTTAGAAGACTCTCCTAAAGTCGCCATTGACGTCTTCCTCATCTCAAGTCCTTTGTCAGCATTCAAAGCCATTTTATCTGCCCTCTGTTTTGCTATAGTTTCTCGTTCAAGATTAGCTGTTTCGAAAAGTTCTATTAATTCATCAAGCAGCTTCTGGATATCAGATATATCAGGAGACATTCCGCTTGCTCTCTCCTCCTGTCTATGTCTTGTTTTTTGTCTCTCAAAAAGAAATTGGAAACACTCCTGAGTTGACCTCTGGCTGACATTAAACTTTGGCATCTCTATTACGTGCAGTGCCTCAGCAATTTTTTTCCATTTCTCCCCTCTCTCTGAACTACCAGTTTTGGTCATCCAAATTTCAGAATTTAGGACTTCTCGCAGGAAACATTCATCATGACTACTTGTCCACCTAAATGAAATAGAACAAATAGAGCTAATGCATTTATATTAAGTAAATATTTTCTACAAGTTAAATGAAATTACATCCTCAAATCAGAATCCCACGACAAAATGTTTTGTTTAAGGAAAATACCCAAGACACAAGTCAAAAAACAAACAACTTACCCATGTGTCGTCGAATTCAATGGTATTGACCATGGTGAAGCCATATCTATTCTTTGTTTCAGTTTAAAGTCCCACATCTTGTACCACGGCCCTACCGTTGTCAGAGAACGATAGATCTGCTTTCTATCATACTAGAACACTAGGTGAAAATGATAACATCAGGGGAATCTCCACAAGCATGTGCACACTAGGCCAAAGTAGCCTTCTACCATTATCGTTATGGTTATCGTCTTGCTTGCTTAAACTCTCTATTGTTGATCAAGTAGGGAAAGTGCATTTTAAGCAGGAAAGCTTAGCAATAAAGACATTTGGCTCTGCTAAAGTGGAAGAAAGAATGAGAGATGTAGTTGAACTCGAGCTGTATTCAGTACAAGGTAGGAAGCCACTTAGAATAGTAGCTTCTGTAGTGCAGCATATTTCAGAAATTAGACATGAACACCCAGAGATAGTTAGACATAACTTTCACCATCTTGCTAACATGTGGTTTTCAGATGTTTCTCCTAGACAGGAATCGCTGACATCTTGTTCATGATCCCTATCAAAAGCTTACATGTTAACTGTTCTGTAAGGCTTCATGATGAAGTAAAACAGCTATGGGACTTGGAAACAAGTGGCATCAGAAGTACAGATGAAGTGCATGATGAATTACTTGATAATGTTTCATAATGATAACATTAAATTTCTCTCATTCTAAAATGTTGAATACTTAGTTCATGGCTTGAAAGAGTTTTGTATCAAAAATGGATAATAAACACTTGATTGAGTGAGTGATTGTGTATTAAATCAGGCTCCGGTAAACAAATAGATCACTCAGAAGGCAATGTGCTGTGTGTTGGTGCGATAACACATTTGATAAAACTGATACCTCGCTATAACACATTAGTAGACTATTTTTGCGGTCATTCAGTAAGTACGCATGCACGAAAGGGGAGTGGGGTGAAGCAGAAGCATATCCTTTCATACACGGTGATTGCCATATCCAAGCTTGACTTCATGGGTATTTATCCTATGACAATAAGACACATTTTTGTGGAAGTGGACTTTGTTGACAAACTGTATGACAACTTGTACCATTGTATTAACGTTTTCATGAGCAAGGTGGGTAATAATCAATGGATAACATAGTTTCTATAAATGATATTAAAAACTTCTATGTTGAAGATAGCACTTTTTGCTGTCATTATAGTCTATAGAGATAAAAAATGGACTGTTATGAGGTAGAAGTGTTGAATAGGCTAATAATAGCTACAGGAGATGATGGGCCTACATTGAAAATCATGTAGGAAAGGGGTTATAGAAACTTCGTTTTATACCCTTAGCTCCTTCCAGTGTTGTAAAGTGAACTTTCTTTATCTCAAATTGATGTCCTTACTTTATTTAGTTCCCTATAATTTATTGTTGATTGTATTATAACTTTTAATGTCATTTCTTTTGCAGAAAGAAGAGAGAATATCGTTCTCCAACAGAGAACTTATGGTTATTTTTCTTATTTTTGGTCAGTTTGTGTTAAGTGTACTTTTATTTGTTTTTATATTTTTCAACTGTTTTTTGCCTATTTGTGTGCTTTCCTTTTTTCAATCCCTGCAATGCCTTTATTTCTTGCAAACCAAATGAATTCTGTTTGTATAACAACCACTTTTATAGGACAAAACCTGTAATTTGCCGGAAAATTAAGAGCAAACTTAGAAGAAACTGAGGCTGACGCACTTTTTTGAACGTACTATGCACAAGCTTTCCAATAGCGTATACGTTTTTTCTTTCATAAGAAATCTAGCTCAACGGCTAGTACTAAAAGTTCCTTAATGTGTTTTGCAGCTTTACTGATGGAGGTATTTAAAGCAAAAACATTTTCTGGGAGCAGAGCTTGCCATTTATACTGGGGGACGTTCCACGCCAATAGTATTGATCGTAAAATGTCTTTGATACTACTTATGTTTTGTTCAGCGAATCCATTGCCCTGTGAATGGTATGCTGATGAAGGATGCTTTTCAATATCAAGTATATTACATATGTCTTTGATGGTGACACTAGAGAGTTTAAGCACCCACAATGTTAACGGAAACGGTAACGTTAACTGATTCATTTCGCTAAAGTGCGCAGGCGCCAGTGGATATCCCCATTCTGCTAACGTTTTGGCTTACTGTTCTAAAACCTTAACTGAGCATCCTTACCGTTTTGCCAGAACGTTAACTTTCTATCGCCTTTTTACGGAATTATTTAGACACCATGGATTCCGAACCACCTTCATTTGCATCAGGGAAGGCTAGTGGGTAAGTTCTGTGTTTTTTGCCTGAATAATTTCATAAAAGTTGTCATAAATAGTTTTTGTTTATAGTGCTTTAGTTTTTAATAGAATTAGGCCCAAGCAGTTCGTAGAACACAAATATACATTGGTAAAAATACTTGTAACCATAAATGTATTTTAGGAAAAGGTTTAAATGGTCAACAAAGCACAACGATCTGATGCTGAGAGAGGTTTTAGCTTCTGAGATTTGGAGTATGAGAGCAGGGAGTTTAGAAAGAGGAGAAAAATGGACATTATATTGGCAGAAAAGTTAAACAATATCGAAAATCCTAAATTTGGTACAAATTCAAGAGCTGTAAGGGAGCGATTTCAAGTTCTCTTTGATACACGAAAAGCTAAAAATAGAGAAGAAGAAAGGGCAAGCGGGATTTCACCTGAAGTTACAGAAATTGATAAAATGCTGGATGAACTTATCGAACTCGTTGAGTCTGCTGCAATTGAACAAAAGGCTGCAGCTAAAGATAGGGCGGACAAGATAGCTTCAGATGCAGAGAAAGGGCAAGAAATGAGGAGATTGAGTATGGAAAGGATGAAAGAATCTGCAAAAAGAAAAAGTGGAAGTGAATGTGGGTCAGGAAGGGAAAAGAGAGAGAACATTGGAGTGGAGACTGCACAATATTTGAATAACAAGTTAAAGTTTGATATGGAGTGGAGAAGGACAGAGCAACAGTTAAAAGCACAAGAATTGGAGGAGAGAGCCACAGACAGAGAAGCTGCTGAGCAAGGAAGAAAGAGGCGAGAGGAAAATGAAGAGAGAACCAGTGTAAGGATGCTAGACAGCATGAAAGAGCAGCTTGAACAACAGACTAAGTTATTGATACAAGTATTTCAGCAACAGCAGCATCAAAATAATTTGATAATGAACATGATTCAGCACATTAATAAGAAAGATTAGACATAATTTATTAGATCTTGATGTGATATTTTTGTACGTTTACTTCAATCAGATTGGCCATACTTTCAATCGCGGTTTCAAAAACTATGAAATGACTTTGGTTTGTCTATTCGAGGAATAAAAAATCTCTAAGGCTTAAGTCCCAAGGCATGCAGACTTCCTGCCAACGTCATGAGCCCGCACCCTTCATAGTGTGATTCATGCTTAAATGAGATTTAGCAAAACGATAACGGAAATGATAACCTTAGTCAGCTAATGGTACCGTCTCCGTTACCGTTGTGAGTGTTTAAACTCTCTACTATCTACATTAGAACCTTTATCACTAAATATGTAGTAAGACTCCATGGATGTAAGTCCAGTATGACAACAAAGCATCTGCAACAACAGGGGCCATCCGATCCTGAAGTGGGACCACAGCAAGGTACCCCAAGAATATGTCCCCAATAAATAAAAAGTAGTGGAAGACATCATGATCCTTTGGTATAAATGCAATATCAAGTGACATGACTTGCATTGGTGCTTCTGGAATTGCCATTGGAGAAAGAGGAGCTTCTGATGGATAGGAATCACTTGGTTTGTCGACAGATTGACCATTGAGAAATAAAGTTTTATAAATATCCATACATATTAGGCCAACAAAATGATCTTTTAATGTCAAATAAGTCCTATCTGCCAAAATGAGCCGAGTTATGAATCTCACTAACTGTGAACTTTCTTACTGTGCCAGGGACAGGGGGTCAGCTGGATTTGTTCAGAAGATTATTTTCTACTCTAAGTTGATTTTCAATGTGGTTTACTCTACCTTGAATGACAGGTTCTCCGTTCTGCACCAGCCTTTTAGTAGTACTAATCACTGGGTCGACACCTTGTTCTCGTTTCAATTGTTTGATACCAGGAGCATTGTCAATTGTATACATTTTGTCCTCGAACGGCAATTGTGGCTGTTGGTCATTTGAAGCATGATTTAAAGATAACATATCAGCTTTGACATTATCTTTACCTGGTATGTACAGGACAGTATAATTATATTCTTCTAAGTCTGCAATCCAATGACTAAATTTCCCCCACTGTCTTCTTTTTCTGAGATGGACCAGAGGATTATGGTCTGAACACAGTATACATTTGGTACCCAGCAAATATACATGCCAGTGACGAACAGCTAGTATTAATGCTAAGATACATTAAGAGCCAGTGCTGAAAAGTATGCAGTTGGATGCACGATATTATCAATACCCTTCTGAGACAATACTCCTCCTGCTCCATTATCACTTGCATCAACTTCCGCTATAAATGGCTGATGGAGGATAGGAAATACAAGAAATGATTTACAGACTAGATATTGTTTGATTTTGTTAAATGCTGCGTCTCTATTGGAATCCCACTCAAATGGACCATTGTCTCCAGTAAGTCAATGTAGTGATTGGCTAATCGTAGCAAAATCCTTAGTAAATGCTCTGTAAAATCCAGCCATGCCCAAAAATCGTCTCAACTCCTTCTTAGAGCTTGGGCAAGAAAAGTATCCAACCTTGCTGTCTCTTGCCAAATCCTTCCACAAACACTATGTGTATATTGTGATTGCATATGCCAATTTGCACCATCTTTTCTTTATCAGATATTTACTGTATTTATTATCTCTTAGACAATAGTATCATTCATACCCCCCAAGGCTGGATGAATATAATCACAGACTTGCGGTGTATAACTCCATGATGGCAAGGGTGTCAAAGGTATTGGGACATGAGTACGTTGATCATTAGGGTGAATTCCCAGTCAGCGATCAATGTCTGTGGTCATCAAAAGACAGTATTCACCTGAGTAATGGCCATGGTTTGCCAGCGACCTTAAAAGAATTCATTCCAAAATTAAAGACCTATCCTACAAGGGCAAACGGCTAAAAGGATGATTGCATACCACTTGTACCCTATTTGTGGAAAATGAGAAGTAAGTAAGACACATAAGTCCCCTTTGCTGTAGATATATGGAGAATATAGTATGCTTTGCAAAATTCGAGTCTACCATACCCAGCCACCATTCAAAGGAGTAAAAAGTCTCTCTTTTCTTCATATAAGTACAGAATGATTTCAGTCCACATGTGATTTGTCATGCAGGTATGTCGTCTTCAATAGGCCCCTTGAGGACAGCATAAGGAAAAATGGGCACACTTCCACCAACTTCCATGTCCCTTCTGGTTGTTTGATGGATAACATCGTCATCAAGCACAAGTGCTATCTTTATTCAGATAGGGTTTGTCTAATAATTTATGTTGCTATACTTGTGTGCATGTTGTCTAACATGAAATACACCCTACTCTTGTTTGTTGGTAGGAATTCACCTTATTGTCCCATGATAATATGATTTCTGTCTATTTACTATTGCAGAATGAAATGAAACTGCACAGTGACTTGAGTGATAGGCCAAGAAAGAGAAGTACAGATTTGTGCCATTAAATGTCACTATTCGCTTAAGTGTTCAGTGTGACATTCCATGTATTCCCATCCAGTCTGTTCTCTTAGTTTTTTATTACACTATAGATCGTACAATGGCTTCTTCAACCTGGTTACATTTGTATTTTGATCATTCACTTGTTGTCTGCATGCAGCAGGCTGCTACTGAATGAATTGATTAATAGGCCATTTAGTGTTCCGTTCAGTTGCACACAAGTTCATAACATGCAGCCAGCATTGCTTACTAAAGCCTTTCCTTCTGTCCAAACTAAATGTCAAGCAAAGGAGAATCATGCCAACAAAGAGAAGACGTCAGAAGTATGTTTATTATCCTTATCTGGCACCCATCCTCTTGCATATCTCCTGTATCGTATTGTGTTGTTATGTATATCAGAAATATGAACAGCTAGGAAGCAAAGATATTGGTTCCAGTTTCCTATAGCCACACACTGTATGTGAAACAACATATCTTGTAGAGCAGTGTCAACTTTGAAATATCCAAAACTTTGTCATTTTCATGGTATGCAAATGAAGTGTCCAACCTCTTTCACATTTAATCTACACTTTCCTTTAGGAATACACTTAGATGCATACGTGATTCATATCGATTCTTTATGCAGAAATAAAGCCTGCATTCAGAAGAATTACATAGATTATTTCTACTAGCCCCTCTTTTTGTAGGAAGACTTTGATTTTCCATCCTTTCCATCACCTGCCTGTCATGACAAGATCAGCTAAAAATAAAGAAACCCCCCTCTTCTTCATGCATTGTAGGTACACACATAGCAACTGGTACTCATTTGTTGAAGTACCATTAAATTTTAGTATTCCAGAACACCCTAACATACTCAGAGTCGTTTGTAAACAATTCAAACAAGATGGGTTTTGTATACTACCATGTACAAATGTGTAATAATTGGACCTCTGCAACAGAAAAAGTTTGACAGTCATGAAGTTAGATCTGAAATTCATAAAACTTCCTTGCTGTTAATGCAGTCCTTTTTATCTGTCAGGAATAATGAAGTCATGCCAATAGATGAGATGCAGGACAAAATAATTCAGATGCAAATTTCTAATAGTAGAGAGCTCCTCAGTGATTAACCCATTCTTCTCTGTGGAAGGCATAATATACTCTTGCAAGGACACAGATATGATTCTAGATATTATGAAACAACAGATTCTGGCAACTTTCAGGCACTACTGGACTTCAGAGTTGACAGTGATGATGCTGTTCCAAAAGATCATTTTAACAATTCTGCTAGAACTGCAACTTATCATTCCAAAAGCATACAGAAGTAACTTATTTCTTGCTGTGCAGATGTTCTTAATGAAAATATAAGTAAGGTGGTAGTCTGCAGCTAAAACTGATAATGTTTTGAAATTTTGACTTTTATCCATCTACATAAGAATGTATCGCAGATTTTGAATATCTGATTTGCTTTTCCATACTTTTACATTATACCTGAATATCAGCATTATTATGATAAAGCACACCCAATTTTCTCTCTTGAAGTTTTGGGCCCCACCCATTTCATGTATCACTGGCAGTTCTATTTGTTGTCTTCTACCACTCTTTAGCCTCAGTTTCATTCAAACTATCTGCCTGAACAAAGTATTCATCAATCAAGGGGCTCACAACTATCCAAAGTGAATTTGCTTAGCTAGTTTATTAATCTGGATATCTTGTAGTAAATAAAACATGATAGGAAATAAGAAGAATAAGGTAAGGTGCTCAAAGTGATGTTTCTATAGGAATCAATTTACTACAAGTGAAGAAGGAGAATCAGACTTGACTCAAGCACCTAGGCCTACAGAAGTAGCTTCCCAAAGTCCATCAACTGCTCAATTTTCAAAAAGACCACTTGTTGATACACCTGTATCTTGTAGCTCCAAAAGATAAGACTAGAAAATATGCAAATAACAGAATGTAACTGTTCTCATTGGTTGTTTCTTCATGCACATTAGTGCTCGTCAAGATCTTATTTATACAATTGGTTCTTGCCCTTTGTGTACGTCAGAATTGTTTCCAGTCCATCATTCAGAAAGTAAGAAAATCTGTCTGTTTTAAAATATAATGTGCATCTTGTAGGTGGAGCCATTAGTTCTTCTCATCTCCTATTGTGCTCAAGGAGAATACCCTAGGTCCAAATTTTTTTAGTGTTACTTTACAAACAGTTATGGCAATGAGAGAGGTTGGACAGGGTCATGAATCACTAAAAACATTCACAATATGTATAGGAATGCCTAATTCAATGACAAAAACACATTCTCAGTAATAACTGGCAAACTTGTAGATGCATATGAAGATATATCACAGGCCTGCATGAAACAAGCAGCAGAATAAATTAGAAAAACAGCACTCGATGAAATGCTGTTATAGATTGCCAAGTAGCAAGTGATGGCACTGAGCAAAAGATAGGTAATACCTCTTTACATTGAGTTCTTGTGACAACCTCAATGGGAGCTAAAGTCATTGAGTGCCATGTTTTTACAAACTACTGCAAAGTATGTCAAATATAGAGCAAGAAAGAAGGGAGAGATTCTCATGTACAATGGAAGAGGAGCCATGTATGCAAGAGTAACCATAAAAAATCATCAGGTGCTATGGAAGCAGATAGAGCAGTTGCTATTTTTCATAGATCTAGTGAAAAATATAAACTTAGATATATAGATTTCATTGGAGATGGTGAAACTGGATCCATTTTATAAGTGTGTGAATCAAAGCCTTATTGTGATATATTGCCAGAACACGGCTTAGAACACAGCGTAGAAAGGTACGGAGTGATTACAGGGGGAAATGTTTGTGTGATGGCAAAGAGTATGGGACAGGAAAGACTTACTGATAAAAACATACTACATTGCAGACATACTATGGTATGGCAATAAGGCAAATTACTTCAGAGGTATAAGCTATGAAGAAAGCTATTGGGGCAGTCTGATATTGAGGATGAAGTCATTTGTCATCAGTTTTGCCCAAGATCAGAAAATAGTTAGTGCACTTGGCAGACAGACAGAGCTAATGGAACATAAGACGAAAGAAAAAAGATATAAAGATATAAGAAAAAAGTCAACCTGCCGGTAGAGATAAAATCACTAAAGCCTGGTTCTCACTGCGAGTTTAAGTGCGCGCGCCTGTGAGAGTTCACGTTAAACTCTAATGAGAACATGCAGTGCGTTTGACTTCCTGAGGGCGAGCGCTCAAAAACAGTTAAACTCACAGAACAAAATTTTTTGATCTTGGCGTTTAAAGGTCTGAAGTGCCGCAGAATGTCACACATCATCAGGAGGAAGTTCATTGATGAACATGTGGTTTTGAACTGGTTTCTAAGGAAACATGCAGGTTGCACCTCTTCCGTTGATATTTAGATGTTGAAAAGTACTTTATTCACATATAATATATGAATATACTTTACTCAAATGCGTATTTCCTCGCGGATCTAACACCCAGCTTTGCTTATTTCCCCGCACACTCCATGAATTTGCACATAGAATTGAGTATTCACACTTGATTCATACAAGGCACTACCCAACGGTGATACAATTTGTGAAACAAAATAATCCTCAAGAAAGTCAACAAATCTAAACAACTATGGCTGAATGCAGAAAAGGCTTGTCACTTCTTGAAGAGGAAAAATTATCAGAAGCTGTTTGCAACTTTCCCGTGCTGTACGATAAATCCCGTAGGGGATATAGAGAAAGAGACAGTGTGAAAAATGCTTGGACAGAGGTTGCGAATTCATTAGAATTCATTGAAGATTGGCACGATGCAAAAAACTCCTAAGAAATTTTCAAAAAGCAATACTTACAAGAAGCGCAAGTTGCTAAGAAACACGGATAAGTCTGGGGCATCTTCAGCATCTGTGGAAAAGGCACAGAGAGATTTTAATCCATATCAAGTTTTTCATGGATTGATATATACTTAAAGCCAAGGGAATTGAAGACCAATGTAACTGACCTTGACACCGAATCCATATGTAGTCCTGGTAGTAGCAACTTTATCTTGGATGAAGACGAGCAAGATTCAGATAATGAGAGCGGAAATAATGATAAAAAAGAGACAGATATTGAAGAAATGGAGAGCAAACCCACCAAGCGAAAACAGTCAAAGAGCACGGAGAACGTGAATAAAGTAAGGAAGTTATCTATGGTTGACCAAAACCAAATAAAGGTGATGGAAGACATTGAACGCGAAATGGTGATGGAGAAAGAACTGAAACGGGCAGCAAAGGTCCAGGATGCCGAGGAAATGTACCGTACAAACCTTGCTTGTGAACTACGTAAATGTACTGAGGAAGACAAATGCCTGATTAAGCATGAAATTAACAATAGTATGTTTAAATACCAAATGTGTAAAGTCACCTCTCATACACCAAGCTTTTCAGGTCAAATAACCAGAGTATCAGGACCATCATTTCATCAAGGACACCCATATTCATAAGTACTCTTGGGAATAGAAGACTTGGATAAATAAAGTCAGTGCTAAGTTACTGCAACTAAAGTCAGTTAGATGATTATTGCCGTATAGCTTTGTACTCCATTTTAATGTCAAATAAGTTGTTTTCATTACTCTTAGCTCCAATAACAATTGTAGCATGAGTTAGTCAAAGTTGTATTATGTAAAACTATGTTTTCTGGTATGTTCTCCTGATATATGCTAGCTGCCATGGTACACTGGATTTCTCTGTATTCAGGTAGTCCTTCAAGGAGTCACGCATTTTTGTACACTCTTCCTTTGGCCTTTAACCTCATACCGACGTTATGCTATGAGAACTGAGCACTTCACCTTGTACTTCATTTCTCCATTCTCCTGTTTGAATTGAACCGCTACTGTCTTCTGAATCGATAAATCCAGAGGGACTGTAGTATGCGTTGTTTGTTTTTCGTAAATAGTTATGGAGACATAAGCAGGCTAACACATATTTCTCAACATGTTCTACTGTGGCACGAATAGGTGTGAGGAAAAGTCTCCAGCGTGCTACCAAGATGACAAATGCATTTTCTATCACACTGCGACATCTGGACTGTCTATTGTTATATATTCTTTGTTCTTCTGTTAAGCTTTTTCCTGGATAAGGCCGTATTAGCCAGGGCTTTAATGGAAATATTTCAACTCCCACAAGAAACTAAGGTAAAGGCTCAAATTTGCATCCATCGAGTTTCTCAGGTGTAGGTACCTTCAATCGATTATCTTCAAGCATTTTCCCCATACTTGAATTTGCCAATACTCCACTGTCATTATTACTCCCATAGCTGCCAATATGATACAAGGTGAAACAGTAATCTGCATCGCAAACTGCAAGAAGTACTATACTAAAAAATCCTTTGTAAGTATGGATAAGTGTCCCACTTAGATTAGGACATTTACTTCGAATATGTTTGCCATCTATGGCTCCGAGAACATGGGGAAAGTTCCAAACCTCTTCAAATTCCTTTGAAATTGTCTTCCATTCTTCTGGGCACGTTGGGGCTTTAAGTATAAATCCTTTAGGGAATCACTTATAGCTTCACAAGTCTCAGATACACTGTTACTCACAGTTGCTCTGCCAATGCGATAAGAATATGATAAGGGTTGCTGACTTTCACCTGACGCTAGGAGTCTGAGAGTCAACGCCAATCTTGCTTCAGCTGGAATGGACTTTCTAAACGTTGTATCTTGTTTTTCTATCCTGGGACGCATCAAGCTTAAAAGATGTCCAAAGTAGTCTGGAGTCATTCGTAGATATCGAAAAAAGTATTCGCAATCCTTCTTCAGCTCCTCAAATAATGTGTTAAAAGTACCAAACAGTTCTCTTTTCTTATAGATATCTCATATCCAAAATCGTCTTCTTGTTTTCCTCTTGGTAAGATTTCGAACTCATCTCAAACGTGAAAGAGTTATCAAAATAGATAGCTTTTTTCTTAAACTGTCAAGGCTCATGACTGTTCTCAGAGTTAAACTCGCGTGTGTAAACAATTTTCTAGTGAGTATGCCTCCAGGTTTAAATTCCTAAGTTAAAATCTTGATGGGTGCGCACACTTAAACGCACTTTAACTCTCAGTGAGAACCAAGCTTAACAGAGCCACTTTTTCATGACCAGAGCACACATGAACTCTTCAGCAAATGCCTTCATGGACAAACTCAAAATGCAAATGAAGCATTTAATGCTATTTTATGGCTGAAGTGCCCCAAGGAAAGTTTTGTAGGAAGGAATACTCTTGAAATTGCATCATATTCTGCCACAATAAACTACAATGAAGGGTTTTACAAAATAAAAGATGTATTTCGTCAGTTAGGCATCCCAGTCAATAAGTACTTCCTTGATTGGGCTATAACAAAGGACAAGCAGAGGGTCAACCTATCAGCTATTAAATCCTCTGATTTTGGTAGAAAAAGAAGAAAAGAGAAGAAAGAGACCAAGGGCTATCAAAATAGGCGTCTTAGACAAAGAAAGAGACAAGGAGGATGGTGAATCCTACTCAGCTGGATCTTTGTGAAATACAATGACATTGCTCATTCATCAACATCCACATTCTGGATTTCCTTGAAACTGATGATGTTGAATAGAAAAACACTGATTTCTTACCATTTTTTTTATCAAATATAAAATCTTACAATAACAAAGTACTTTGACACTACCAACTACCAGACTACAATACAAAGACGTAACCCAGGGGGAGGAAGATACCATGACTACCCCCTGGGATTGAACATATACATAACTACAATCAACACTACAAAGCTACATACGAATACTCGATCACATTTCACATTTGATGGCAATAGCTAGATATAAACTAAGTTTGTTTCGAAACCCTGGTTGTAAAGTGTATCAGGTATTACGGCGGAATCAAATTTTCCTGCCATTGTGCGTGAAGGATTTAAGGAAACACCTCTACTTGTTAACGGCTTACCAAGGTAGGACTAATAGAAAAAGATACGTAAATAAGTATGGTGCCATGATTGGTCATTTGGCACCATACAACGTGATGTCAGATGTGAAATGGATATCTACAAATACACAACAAGGTACCTGGTGGTTATGTACAGTTAATCTATAGGAAACGACCAGTTTTCTGGATATACTGTAGAGTCAGCTCGATTATGTTCCTGTTGAGGTTATTTGGGAGGTCTTTATCACCATAAAGTAGAAGCTGTGTCAATGCCTCATTTAGAAGATTGGTATACCCATGTGGTTGTAAAAATCTAAAAACCCCAGCAAGAAGATCTCGACGTTCAGCCTCAAAGGGTTGGCAGAGCAACAGACAGTGTTCTGTGGTCTCGATGCCATCATTGCTAGGGCACATTGGGTTTATGGAATCCCCAAAAGTATGCTTCACTTTATGGTAGCACACTTTACTAAGCCCCACTCTGAGCTGGGTCAGATAGGATAATCCTATAGGGTCATGAATGCCACAAGTAGATTTAACAGGAGGACGGATTTTAGAGATCAGCTTTTTCTTAAAGATAGCAACAGATGGTGAAAGTCTAATTTCATGATCTAGCTCATTCCATTCATCTAGGCAAGTGGGGAAGAAACTAGACTTACATTTTTGTGTTCTTGCCCTTATTCGTCCAATGACATCCTGACAGCGAAAAGAGTAATGTGCTGGTTGAGGTTCGGGGATTCGGTCTCGTGTATATTCTGGAGTCAGATTATTTTCCATTTTGTAAAACAAGGTAAGGCATCTACTCCAGCATCTGGAGCGTAATGACTCCCAACCAAGTTCAGTGTATAATTTAACTTGTGATGTTCCCCTCCATGTTCCCGTAATGGCTAGAGCTGCAGTGTATTGGACGGATTCTTAACATTTGTATGAGATACTAGGTTCAAATGTTCTACCCTAATAAAAGAATCCTTCCTCTAGAACATGAACCTATAGAACCCTCAATAGCTATTACTTAAATCAAAACTTTATGCAAATACAATCTGTCTACACAGCAAAATTATGTACATTGATATTAGCATTGCTGCTAAGTAGTTTAAAAAAGCATTACATTGCTGTCCAAGTCACATTGACATCATTAAAGGATTGCAAAAGATCTCTATGATGAAAATGTCACTGCAGACTGCAAAGACAGAAACCAATGTATATCACCACACATGGTTTCAGTATGCAGTAGACTTAGCATCGAAGGTTGCTGCTGCTACACAGAGGCATGGGAGATACACAGAGGTAATATCCAAGCTGAAGACATCTCAGCACACTTCAAGTGCAATGTATCTATTTCGTTTCTAGACCATCCTCGTCAAGAATTGACCACAAGATTTTCAGGAATTAACTGCATGGCATAAAAGGCTCTATCCATTTTTACTGCTGTCATGATCACAGAATACTCTTCAGAAAGCAATAGCTCCTTAAATAAATCAAACTATAGTTCCCCTTCCATCCAAACTGCAGTCACGTCAGTACTGGAAGCAGCTGTAGAACCTGAGATTGCGAAACAGCTGACTGTTCCTCAAGTGAAAATCCAATGGCTTGATAAGAATTGAAAGAGGACCTGAGGCAATTGTGTGAACAATACTGGGAGAAAAGATTATGTCGCAGTTAGAGATAGAAATGGTGTAAAGAAGATACAGAAACGTTGGTTGCTATGTCACATCAAGAGATATACTTCCTATTCAAAACTGAGTTTCCTAATGACAATATTTGTTTCTCTTCATTTTGTCAGTTGAGACCAAAATGGTGCATTACTGTTGGGCATTCTGGCTGACACAATGCTTGTGTCTGTTGTTATCATCAAACTTTGAAACTGATGGTGTCTGGCATTGACCCCACCCTAAATTATGTGGAGTTGTCAAGAAGCCTATATGCTCCAAACAGTTGATAGTTGTCCTGGTATCAAAAAAGCAAAAGAGTTCGTAAATTAAGTGATTTCAGCAAAATTTGAAGACGAAGAATTTGTTTCATTCAGACGATGGAAGAAAGGCAGCAGGTCAAGTTTGATAGATAGTACGGACTTTTTAAGTGATTTCTTTGACAAACTTGGTGCACGTCTCCCACACCATTTCATTTATGAGCACCAAGATAGGTGTGTCACGATACCCTACTTTTTCTACTCATTCATTCTATGATTCCTTCTCTGCGTCATAACAGTCCTTCTCTATTGATTGTTAGCCTCATTTCCTTGCTCATCCTACTGAGTCTTGCTTTCAGTTCTTTTACATAACTACCTCTCTTTCACCCCTCTGCAGCATCTCTGACTATACCCTGACTAATGATTTTTCTTGTATTTTCTCATTCACACCTTTCCTGTTTTCTTACTTTTGTATGATTAGGTTTTATTCATAGTTCCTGATTAGCTGTATATAGAACCCATGATTTCACATGTACTTCTAGTTTTAGTCTATGCAATCAGCTAGCTATAATTCCATGTTCTCTTCCAGGAGTTCATGCTTTATTCAAATGAACGATGTAAAATTCAAATTATAGTTTTTTTGCCGCTTGAAGCTATCTGCTATCACAATTGGTGACAGCACAGTTGGGATTACGATTAAATAGGACCTAGATGAAATAAAATCGACGGTTCCTAGCATACGTTGTATTTATTTTCTGGAGTTCCAAGCACCTTGGCAGACTGAAATTAAAGGTAACAATCATAACAGAAAAACTAGGCACAAGTATTGAGCACGTTGTAGCTGCTGATGAACAAAGTGTCATGAGTGGAGGTAAGCTCTTCCTCAACCCGGACAAATTTTACGGCTACCCTAACGATGATGTGATCGACTGGTTCAGTTCCTTTGAAAGAATTGCAAGGTCCAATCAGTGGTCAGTTGAGAAATGTGGGAGCATGATTTTGGCTTATCTGCGAGGTCCAGCTGGTGATGATTCCGAAAAAATACATGAGCAGAACAAGCGCACTTACAAAACAATAAAGACATCCCTTATAGACCGATTCAGTCCTGCGGACATGAGGAGATCGGCATACAGCACCTTGGCCAGTAGGAAACAGGGGAAGCACGAGTCAGTGAACGAGTTCGCCTCAGTCATAGAACAGTTGGAGTTCCATTTGTTTGCTAGTGATGTCGAGAGTGAGGTGGTTGAAGTGACAGCAAGAGAGCATATCATTAAGGGACTAAAGCCAACAGTCATGAAAAGGGGTGACAATGGCTGACCCAAAAACATTCAATCACTCAATGTGTGTGGCTTTGCATGAGGAAAGCCTAGAGATTACCTGTGGGCCGGAGCAGTTGCATGCAGTTCAGAGCAGCCAGCAAATAGTCAGATGACAGAGGTCATTGGGTTGCTGATGACGTTATTGCAGAAGAGTGACACTTTAGGTCTTACTACTTTTAGAAGTAAGAATTCGAAAAGCACCAAGAATAGATTTTCTAGGGAAGGTTGCCCCATTTGTAATTTCGGTACTAAGCCAGGGCATAGTGAAAGGTCTTGTTGGGTGAAATATCCTGAGTAACAAACTGGTGCTAAAGTAAAATCACTTTCAGAAAACTAGTATCTGCTACTGTTCATGGAGGTCAGATAGCAGAGGTAATGTCAAATGATTTGGGATACTGTAGATAATACAGTAATTGAGCCAAGTAGTACATGAAATAAGTGCATTTCGAGTACTGTTAATTCGGAGGGTACACCTAGCATTGCAGACTTATTGCTTTGTGGGCCCTCGAGTATTATAGAAGGCTGTATTAATGAACACCCCACAAAATCATTACTTGATACTGGCGCATCAATGACCATTGTCAATGAATCCTTTCCACGTAAAAATATGCCAAATTTCCCTTTGTGCCTTGGGGAAGGGAATGCTACATCGGTTACAGGTGACCCCGTACACTTTAAGGGCATTTTCTCTGCATCCCTTAAGATAGGCAATAATGCACTTTTATGTTGCTTCAGGATTTCAGCATGATTGTATCTAGGGACAGACTTCCTTGCCAAGGAGGGCATAACCCTAGATATGTCCTGTCATACATTGCAATGGAATACCAAATCCATGACAATGGGAAATGATGGAAAAGAGGTAACTTGTGGGATTTCTTAAGAAGAGAAACTCGAAATTCCTCCCTGGTCAGAGCTTGTTGCTATGTTACCAATAGGACCAGGATGTTCCACTGGATTGTTTGAAGTGGATGAATCGCTATGCCAATCTTCACATGTTTATGCTGCTAGGTCTATTATTAGACCATAGCAAGGGGAAATCCCTGTCAGGTTGGTTAATCCTGGTTACACATTTGCAACTCTAGAACCTAATGCGAAGATAGGTACAGTGACATCAATCACAGATATTGCAACTAAGACTGTAGATCATAACAGCAGTCCAGCTATTGTTGAAGACTTAGATCTTTCATCAGCTGATCTTACGTCAGAGCAACAGGTTGTTTTACAAGTGTTCTTGAATAAGTTGTCAGACGTTTTTGCCAAGTCTGATTCTGATCTAGGCCAAACTAATATATCAGAACATTCAATAGATACTCAAGGCCACAAACCCATCTATCAAAGACCTTATCACATTGAGATGCAGCATAAAGTCGTAGATGGGCACGTTACAGACATGGCAATGGAGGCTTTGCTTTCCGGTGTACCTTGGGAATCATGTCTAGTCTATTTGGATGATATACTCATCTTTTCTCACATGTTTGAGGAGCACCTAGTGAGACTTGAATCTGTTCTTTCATGCATATCCAATGAAGGTCTGAATTTTAAGGTTAAAAAAAGTATGTTTTGCGCACCCCAGGGTAAATACTTAGGTCATGTTGTTTCTAAGGATGGTCTGAGCCCAGACAGAAGTAAGGTAAGCGCAGTAAATAATTGTCTAAGTCCACAAGACCTTACACAGCTTAGGTCTTTACTTGGTTTAATAGGCTACTACAGATGGTTTATTCAAGACTTCTCCATGCATGCAGAGCCGTTAGCAATCTAGAAACGTCCTTACATTCCTCAATGATGTCAACATCATATTTACTTCTTTAGTTGCAGCTAGTATATCGATGTGTGACCCCTGGAGTTGCACAGCTGCAGATCTTGTAAATGCCAGCCAATGCTTTCCATTTACCAAAGTATTTAATGCCCGGCGCACACTTGAGCTATCAGCTCAGCTGAGCGGCATTCGTGACTGTTTGCGTAAGCTGTTTCCTCAAGTGTGCGGTGACCGATTGTGTGATTTTCTTCACTCGAGCCGTTAGCGCAGGATATTCAACATGTTGGATAATTTCCTCCATGAGTGAACATGTCCTCACAGTGTGCGCGCGCCCTGAGCTATTAGCTTCGTAATCTAAGCAAATGTACATGAGTTTTAATCAAGATGGCGAATATTCTTGAAGATCAATATTCAAGCTCTTCAGAAGATGAGGAGATTTTTCTATCGATTCTTTTGCTGAGACGACGACGAAGACGATTGAGGGCAGCCAATAGAAAAAAATGGGTTAGATCGTGGATTTCTCGTCGCCAAACACACAGGGCATTCGCCAATATCGTTCAGGAATTAAATTCTGAAGATACAGAAAAATTTCGGCAATTTCATCGCCTGGATAGAAACTCATTTGAAGAGATTTTAGCGATGGTTTGCCCATTGATTGAAAAGAAGGACACACTACTTCGTTCCTCCGTGAAGCCTACTGAACAACTGTCTGTGACGTTACGCTTTTTGGCATCAGGTTTGTGTTTTACCAATTTCTATCCCATATAAGATTTGAATTCAACGCTAATAGTAAGCTTCACTTAAAGACTTTTCCTCAACTAGATGAAATAAAATAGATGAAAATAAATCGACTACTGCAAAGTGTGAAGCTGTTAGGAATCTCTGTAAGAGAACAAACAGGCCGTATCATCTACCCTGACTTATCACACATCAAAGCAGGCTATGATAACCATTCTGCATCGACATCTGTCACATTTGGCAGTAGTGGATGAAAATAGTGGATACCTGTTTTGATCAGCTTGCATCTATTACAAAAATACGTACACCTATCAGAGCGCTAATGAGGAAGCCTTTGTTAATGATTACGACTTAAATACAGTGTCATTACTTTTTAGGAGAGACATTTCGAAGCATTTCTTTCCAATACCGAATAGGGGAGAGAACAATATCTGGAATTGTTGAAGAAACATGCCAAGCTCTGTATGAAGTTATGAAAGAGAAATATTTAAAGGTACAAATTTAACTTGGCTATAGCTCTGTAAAAAAGCAAAAAGTTAATAAGCGAACAGTATTATTTCAAATACTCCAATCAAAAGTCGTCTCTGTAGGAAGCAGTACTCTGCCCATAGATGGCAGGTTGAGGGCTGCTTGTTGACATACCAGGAGCAGGTTGCATGATAGATTGGAAGTAGTGTCTCTGGGGCTGGGATTGGACTCTTTGAGTTGGAATTTCCTGGCTTAGTAGCCCAGCTTGAGCCTGAAAAATAATGTTGTTGATTTTATTCTGAGCTAGGTGACTTGTTTGGCTGTCTAACTCAGATAGTGCCTTTGCTACATAGTTTCCAAAGGCATCAAATGTAGTCTCAGTTTTCTTTTCTGTCTTCTTTCTTTTGTGTCTATTTTCCATAGACTGTGTTAATGACTTAATAAGTGTGTACTCTTCTTCTGCCTGTCTCCTTCGGGATGCTTTTGCTCTTCTTATCGGCTCCTGTCTATGTACTCCAGGCCCTTTATCACAGCTTTGCCTTGCTTCATTGACTAGGCTTCTTTGGGATGGTGGTAAAGGGGCATCATCATCACTTTCAGAATAGTTAGCATCATCATCATCATCATCATCATCGTCAACGTCATTTTCAATGCTCATCTCAGTTGATGGGGTACTACCACCAGCACAGGATTGCTAAAAATCAAACAAATGTTTCATTTTCAGACCCCAAGTAATAAAGAAGGCTGGCAACAAATCGCAGCAGAATTTAATAGCAAATGGAAGTATCCATGCTGTTTAGGGGCTATAGATGGCAAACACGTAGCTATTCAACAACCATCAGATACAGGCTCTAAGGTCTTTAACTATAAGCACTTTTTCAGTGTACTCTTGTTGGCGATGGTTGATGCAAACTACAGATTCACTTATGTTGATGTAGGGGCAGCTGGCAGAGCAGGAGATGCTAGTGTATTTGCTGATTCACTGCTAAAAAAGCACTAGAAAAAAATTATTTAGATCTTCCTGATGCAATTGCATTGCAAGGGATGTCTACCAAGATATCACACCATGTTGTTGGGGATGATGCATTTCCTTTGAATGCCCAACTTATGAAGCCATACCCTCATCGTAATTTAACAAAAGAACAATGCATATTCAATTACAGATTGTCACGGGCACGTAGAGTCGTTGAAAATGCCTTTGGGATTTTAGCTCATAGGTGGAGGGTATTTCTGACAACAATTAAGCTTTCACCTGAGAGAGTCACAGACATAATATTTGCAGCTTGTTGTTTACACAATTTAATGAAAAAGAAGAACAGAGTAAGTTACCTATCACCTGTGGATCAGGAGAATGCTGATCATACGATAGTGCGAGGAGACTGGAGAAACAACCAAGTTTTGAACAGCATGCAACCAACTATCATCCGCAATGCACCAAGAGATGCAAAACTCCAAAGAGAACTTTTGACAACTTATTTTACTACTGATGGATGTGTACCATGGCAACATGATATAGTTAATTAGTCACAATTTCTATATGGGGATACATATTGTCATTAGTTAAATAACATTTTCATTAATATGGTCATCAATTAACTTCATGCTTTACCTGAACACATACTTACCAAATCGATATTTGAAATTGATTTTCGTATTGCCACGTGAGGGGTTAAAAACTGTAGGTTTTCCAGCAGCCACTGAGTGCGTTTTGTGGGGTTTCGTCTTGCACTTCCACTGGGAGGGGGCTTCATGGCTTTACAAAAGCTGTTTCTTAGAGCCCTGATTTTTGCTTTGACCCACTCATCTATAATAAATTTCATCTGCATGTCAAGTACAAGTATTTAATTCTTCGAAGAAGACTGGTTGATTCCAGGTTTTCAGCAAAATGAGGAGGGGTAGCATTTGACTCCAAGAAACATGAGGAAAAAACTTAAGACATGGGTCTAAGATATGTTTGGGATATTGAGAATATGGTAGTTGTAACAAAAAGTTTTAGGCCTACCAGCCATAAGGTCAAAAATTAACTTACATGTTGTTCCAAGTTTTTCGGCCAGCTCTTGTAGGGCTTTATCCCGCAACTCTCGGTTCTTAAAATCTGAACATCTGACGTCATAGAGACAGGGAAAATCTGGCCAAAAATCTGCTAATTTGTCTTCTAGCAGCGCCTCAGTAACGATTGAGCTATTATTCGCCATCTTGAGTGGAACAATTTGCCTAGTTAACTGAGGTAATAGCTCAGGGCGCGCGCACACTGTGAGGAAATGTTCACTCGTGGAGGAAATTATCCAACATGTTGAATATCCTGCGCTAACGGCTCGAGTGAAGAAAATCACACAATCGGTCACCGCACACTTGAGGAAACAGCTTACACAAACAGTCACGAATGCCGCTCAGCTGAGCTGATAGCTCAAGTGTGCGCCGGGCATAAGAAAGAAATTTTCTAAAATGATGTGATAGCTATCAGCATCAGAGGCTGAACAATTCCATGATCCGTCAACATTGCCTTTCATTACAGAAAGAGATTCAACTATTCGAAGGTACATTTCCAAAAATCTATCCAGCCCATCACTTTTGAGAACCCATATAGTATGGCAAATATCAATCAGATTGGTATGTCTGCTGGAAGGGCAAAACGTGTTTGATCATATTCTCAAGAAGAATGTGCCTCTCTGGGGTGTTGAAGAGATTCCCTACCTTTGTTACACTGCTAATCATGGTCTTTTGTTACACTGCTCATCATAATCTGGACACACTGGATATGACAAGCAGCAGCAAGACACAGATTAAGCCTGTGAGAAGCACAATGGGTATATAGTGCCAAAGGGTTAATGTGAAGGATGCCTGCAGCCAAGCCAGACTCTTGTCCCATTTCATCCATATTTGCTGCTCCATCATAGCATTGGCCTACACAACAACTAATACCAGCTCTAGTTCATTTTACAGACAGTTTATTACGGTATCTGTAAGGGCTTCACCAGATATTCCACTATCACAATGGATGATCTTTATGAATCATTCTTGTATTTCTCTATTCTTATCAACATAACATAGATTACCTTATCAACACAACATAACCAAGTACAATTGCTGCAGTGTTGAACAGTCTGCAACTTCATCTGCTAGAAGTGAAAAATATGTTGCCTCTTTAAGCTCAGCTATGATTTGGTCATTTAGTACATCAGCACAACAACCAAGTATACCATTCTGTATGCTTTTTGAGTGGTGTGTGGCATGTCCTTTTGCTGTTTTGAAATGCTGATCTAGAGTTTTATCCCCACTTTCTACTCTAAAATGTAGGAGTGCTTGAAATTTGCCAGCGTTTTCATTCTCATAACATGATGAATCTTCCCTGTGGCCACAGAGGGGTATGTTTTGTCTTCCACAAAAGCACTACAGTCTTAACAATAGACTGAAGTTTTCTCCGATTCATATACATTGTTTTATCAAAGGCACTGTCTTGGATCTCATTGATTGGCTTTGTTTTATTTTCCACGAAATCACAAAAATGTTACATTGAAAGAAGTGCAGTTTTATGGACATCTGATTTACATTCGTGATCATGAAAAGCCCTGCTGGCACAGGACGAATCCATGAATGGAATTTCACCAAGGTGAACTGCCTTTGTTCTGTTTTGTCCTATACTTCTGTCAAAAATCACAAAGAATGCAGAAAGCACCACCTTAGCTTTATAGAATATGCCCACCAGGAGACATTGGATAGCCACTTGTAGGCAAACCTATGTTTAACTCCACCTGTTGAGCAACATTGGAATGTACATTTACCATCCAGTCTCTTATCTTCTTTAAAAAGTCATATTTTGGCTGTCAGACAATGTCTCTGTGCTACAGTACACACTTCCTATGTCAGAATCAAAGGTCACAACTAAATCACACTTAGAGCCAACATCAGTATAGCTGCTTGAAAGACTTTTTACAGTTAGGTCCCTCTGCAGAATAGAGGGTTGTTTGACATGGCAATTTTCACTCTGTATTAGCCCGTCTTTGTGAAAAGAGAGCTTAAGCCCTATTCACACTACACAAACTGATCTGGGTTAGACCTGGGTTAAACTAACCCAGGTTCGCCCAAGGTGAGTTATGCTGTGTGAACAGGAATCTAGTGTTGACCCAGGTTGGTTGGGGAACAAATGCGCGAGCACAGTTAAAGTTAGAAAAAATGGTGGACAGTGATATTGGGAATCATGCTTTTAGTGTTGGATTTTGTCGCCAAATAGTTGGTTTGACAACTTTGGCATTGCCATGGCATTTTGTTTGAAAAGACAATGTCTGGCAAGGAAAACACGACTTGCACATATCCAAGTCAATGCTCGGAAGCGAGTTGCTCTTTATTTAATAGCCAGATCACGGCAGGTTGGTCTGGTACTTGGCCTGCATCCCATTATTTCATCCATCTTGTCAAACTGCTTATATGTTTTTCGATTTCTTTTGGAAAGGTGGTTATTATCTTTGATCTTTTTGTATTTTTGTTCTAGTAGTTTGATTTTTTCTCTTATCTGGGAATAAGAGTGGATGAAACCACCCTCCTCTAAACGCTTCGATATTTCTCAAAACCTGGCCTCTTACAAGAACGAGTGTCCAATGCCTGCTGTATGCTTTCATCGGTCCAAATATTTATCAATAATGATATTTTCCTCCTCATCCCTAGTAAATCCTCTATCAGTTTTCTCTTTGCTCATTTTATATGTTAGAAAATCTTGTACCGCTGTCTTCTGCTTCAATAGCCCCATCAAAATACGTCAAGACAATGGAACGCTTGAAATGCGCATGCGCAAAGCCAAAACTAACCCAGGTTCGCCCCGGGTTTGCGTTCACACTATCACTTGCCACATTAACCCAGGTTCAACTCGGGGTGAACCCACCTTCAGAGTTGGGTTACTTTAACCTGGGGCGAACCTGGGTTAGTTGTGTTCACACATGCAAAAAGCTAACATGGGTTAGTTTCACCCAGGTCAAACCTAGGTTAGTTTGTGTAATGTGAACAGGGCTTTAGTCTGGTGCACTTTCAAAGGAACTTTGCTCCTGACTACATCTCTACCAATGAACACTGGCACTATATGGTTTGGTCTCAATTATGCTTTTTCTTTAGTAGGACTTGCCATAGTAGACCATAGCAGGTATATTATATTGGCTTTTTTCTCAGTGTGTTATTCCTTGGGAGAACAGCTGCATTACATAGAGCAACAGCAGACTTAAGCCACTCTTACACGGTCAGATTTTGTCGAATGTGATTTGTCGAATCTTGTCTGTCTTCAGATTTGTCGAATCGAAAGCCCCTTTTACACGGTCAGATTTTATCGAATCATAATCAGCTTCAATAATATAAAACAGCTAAAGTGTTGTTTTGTCACAAACAGAAGACCAAGTTGCTTCAGCTGTGATATTAATAGTATTGGTTTTAAAAGACGAAGAAATACGAGTGGAAAATGTTCACAATTGATGAAAGAAGGGATAAAGCAACATCCTCTACTTTTGAAGGAGTTGTGCTTCACCAAAGAAAAACGCCACACGAAAAATCCCCTTTGATGAAAGTTTTTCTTTTATTGAGTCCTGTTCTCTTTCATATTAAGCAATGAATAGTTCTATTCTTCATTTTATTGCACTTAGGCCACACTGCTTCGTGATACAGTGCGGAATGTCATGATACAGGTGACATGGAAGCGTGGGCGAGCAAACCATTTCATTCATTTACCATTCAATTTGTCGAATGGAATAGAACATGTTCGATTCGTAAAAAATCGACTTCGACAGTCAGATGGTGACTTTCGACATTCGATTTTCTCATTTATATGGTCAGATTTTGTCGAATTCGATTATCGAATTCGACAAAATCTGACCGTGTAAGAGCGGCTTTATCTTGTGTATATGGGAAGAAAGAAGTGATGGGTAATGATAATACAGTAGATAAACCCATGATGCAGACAAAAGCACACCACCTTCCACTGTTACACTTTCTCAATGCTTCCTTTCTCACACGATCAGAATGATTATTCAACTTCTTATCAAATTGATCACTTGCATCAAAAGAAAGTGACTGCAGAAAAATCTGAGAGGCTAGTATTCTGTTCTTCTTCAGCTAGACTCTTGAAGTGGGGATAGGAAGCATAATAGTCTGCATAGAGGTACCGTTTCATGGAACAGAGAGCTCTTGAAACTGAGCTAAGATCTTCCTTACCAAGGATAGTGAGTGAATGGGCATTGTAGAGGCAGTTTCCATCTGCTCTAACCCTGCATATCATTATATTTATTATTATCTAAGGTTAGAATTGTAACATAATCAATAGGCTAGCTGTGTCTAAGTCAAGCCTGGCACTGCACTGACTTAGTATGTTAATGGCATGAAAACAGACCTTGGTGACAATTTCCTTACTCTGTGGATAAAGAAACCTAATCATTCACACTATGGTATCATTGCTAATACTTACTTCCAACATATAAATCCATGGACAGATAAGTTTGATAGTATAAAAATTGGTCTGTGTGATTGACTGTCAACAAGACTGACAAAAATGTAAAAGTATCCATGGTACACAATTGCAGTGGCCAACTGGCATCAAGCACTATCATCACTGAAACAAACCATATGCCTTGTGCAAAAAGACTTTGAAAGCACTCCAACAATGATATCAGGGAACTCTCACAGAATGAAACACTTAGGCCTACTAAAAACATGCGTTACAAACCACTGTGCTTTTACAGGAAGAATCTAGCGATACCTTACTGGGATGGCCCTCTCTCCTCTCCCAATGTCAACATGATTGAGCAGGAGAAGTCGCGTAGTCACATCGTCCACGTCAAAACATGGAGAAGCAAATAGGCCCCCTCTTGCAAGTGGGTCAGTCAAAAACTGCCACTTTTCCAGCTCATAGTACACACAAATCCTACCAAAGTCTTCTGTATTCAACAAAACCTGTGTTTCTGATAAAATAGTCATTGTAAACAACTTTCCTCACAAGAAATGAAGTGCTAGTGTAGCAATAACTCTAGTGAGCCTAGCAATTTTACTCTCACATACTATTCCAGAGATCACATGAAGGGGGTGTTCCATGGCACTGTGTTCCTAAGTCCTATTCGTAGCAGTCCAGCCCAAGCACCTCCTCCCTCTCAACATTTGCAACTCACAGCACCCTGGAATTCATCATATTGGTTATCCTTTATCCAAAATTTTTCCATATGGGGGCCATGGCCTCGGCCCCAAAATCTGTCACTGTGATCTATTTCTTACTTCATACCTTCGATTCTCTGTAATGCTACTTGAGAGGAAGAAAGTCCTCTCACTGAGGATACAGAATACCAGCCTATCTCCTATGATGAAGATGTCTTGGTGGAAAAAAATGAAATTAAGGACTACAGTGCAGCAGACAACGTGACCATTGAACCAAAGCATGAACATTGCTTGCTACATGTAAACAAGAGTAAATGATTAAGGAAAAAAATATATTGATTAAAAGAGAATAATATAAAGCCCCCCCCCCCCCATACTTAATTCCCTCGCCTTCAATGTAGGATTTGCCTTCAATGAAGACCACACTGTTCTTAGACTTGAGGAACCATTAATTGATCCAAAGCAAAGCACATACGAAGTCCATTACAATGTAGACATAGAGCTTTAGTTTTTGTGTGTAAACATTGGAGGTTACATTCATAAATGACATGCTTTTTGGAGACAAAAATGAAAGTGACAGGGACTGGTCCCAAGAAGAAATAGATGCTGCATCTGACGAGGATGAAAACAATGACATGGAAGACATAAGTGACCCTATGAGGAGACTTTTGTGTCTGTCAAGTATACATGGAAGCGGTAAAACATAGAATGATAGCTTAAAGAGGAGTTTTGCTGCAGGTAAAATACGATCAGTAGCATAATGCCAGAGGTTTTCAGAATGTGACATATCAAAGGCTGATATATAGAGGTGTTTCAGGTAAAAGAACAAAATTGCTCGAAACTTCCAAGCAAATCAAAGCTAATACTGTTTATTGGTTGTAATAGCTCCTTTATAACTTCTAGACATGTTATAACTGCACTTTTGAATGCAGCCAATAACCAGTTTTTGCATCTCCCTTATACATTGATTCATTTTAACTGTTAAGAAACTATTGTTTCTCCAGTTGCTATCCAGGAATACAACCTGCTGATGAACCTAAATTTATTGTGTTCTATTGTATGTTGATGGCACTGTTGTATTCACATTTCCTGTTTCACCTTCAAGAGCAGCCATCAAACTGTGGACTTGAGAAGAACTGGATCTATGGCAACTGTAATGCAGTCCTGTAAACAGTATAAGAAGGATTAACATTGGAGAAGCCAGCCAATGTTGTTCGGGAAAATACCTCCAGGGAACCTAATAATGAGTTTTGCCACCTTGATGTTTGGTATGTGCATTAGCAAGGTGTTCCTCGTGTTTAACCACCTTGGTGTTATGGCAATATCTCTTAGAACATTTTTCCAGTATCACCGTTTTGTAATTATATTACAAAGCACTATTCCTATCACTATGAACATACTAAGGCTGGAGAAGAAAAACCAGCTTTGGATAAAATAGCAAATGTAGCTTGTGCACTTGCTAACGTATGCCCTTCAGTGGTTCCTTTTCAGTAAATACAGTATGCGACAATTCTTGTTTACAACTATATGAATTGTGCTACAGATAGCTGATTATAGTAAAAATCATGTTGAGATTTGTGAGTATTAAACTTAAGTTGAGTTGATTGAAGCTTTACATAGAAAGTACATGGTAACTGAAACAAAATTAGTTTGAAAAGGTACACACATTGTTCTTCTGCAACAGATTCTGTCTTGTTAGCTTCAAGTGACATGTTACTAAAATACTTTCCCACCAACTCTGGAATAAGTCTATTTTCAAACTCAAACTCAAAATACTTTTTTCAGCATCAAGTTGGCTACTTACAATATCCAAATATCAAGATAAGACATTGTTAACTAGGCTGAATGGACACGTGGAAAGAACTTAGGATAAGCTATCAAGCCATGTGCCCAAAGTGACGTGTATTAAAATTACACTTTTACGTTTGAGCAACAACAACAACAGTAAGAAATAAGTAAGAAAGAAAAATAAGAATTAGATAAAGAAAAGCAAATCAGGATTATGATGAATATGATAAGCAACAAAGTAACAAATCAATGGAATAAAAAAGGTAAATTCTATAACAAAATAGTGATTAACTAAACAGTTTCAAAAGTTGGTCAGTAAAAAGTATTCAATCAGCTTAACAAAATGATGCTTGTCGTGTATCTTTTTTAAGTGTGTGGGGAGGGAGTTCCAGAGTTTAATTCCATCAAAAGTAAGAAAGCTTTTTTTATAATTTGTACAGATAGATGGAAGAGAAAACCCTTCAGATGAAGACTGTCTTGTGTTATACTTGTGTAAATTTTTGTGTTTTCATAAATTCATCTTAAAGAAAATCATTGCTAGTGCTATTATTAATTTGAAAGATCATTTTTTAATTTGAAAGATCATTCTATTTCTCAATTCTTTATTTTCTGTTTCAAGTTTGGTGTTCCTTTTCATCAAGCTATCAGTGATCTTCTTGTAATTCTCAACTTATGAATTTATAAAATCCATCAACTTTTCGAATGCCAGTAATCTTTTCTCAATCTTTTTGTAATCTTCCTTTTGTTGATCTTGAATACCCTTTAAGGTTTTGAGGATCACCTCTAGCTTCTCATTTACAACAGATTCCATATTGGCTATTCTTTGTAAACTTGCTGTATAAAGTATGTTACAGCATGACAGTAAATAAAAGTAATAAAAAAAGTTATAATATCGACTTACGATTTGTGGATTTGATGCATTCATCACATTTTTAAAAGTGCACAAAAACACATCCGCACGCCAGATTGACATGCGCGAAGTCCTTTTTGAAAAAGATGTTTGCATAAGTTCACTTGCTGCTCCCAGAATTCCTCATCACAAGCAATCCTGTCAAGACATGCATCAACTGTTGTCCAAAAATCACATGATGTTGTGTTTGTGATGCCATTTGTGCTTGCACTTGGAAATACTATTGGCGATTCCTTTTGAGTTGTATGCCCCTTTTCTTACAAATCTCCAAAACTGACCCTCGTGGAGGATTGTCTAAGGTAATGAAACAAAGGTTGTATGGGTATTTGACCTCAATACCTAACAATACCATCAGGTGTAGCACCTAAGAAAGGATTGTCTGTACATAACAACAGACCACACTCATTCAAACTCCATCAAGTGTGCATGGCAGACTGGAGTTTGTATATTTATGTCTAGCAGCTTCTTCATGATCTATCCCCCATCTTGTTGCTGGAGTTCAAAATCTCATCTCATGAGGGTAGCACATTGCCTTGACAAGGCTGGCTGATGGCTTTAAGTAGTTTGTAGCTGTGTCTGCTTTTATTTTAGGTGCTGCTATTTTTCCTGCTTGAAGAGAAAACACAGTGTTCATTATGCTTGGAATCTTGTTTCTTTCTCAACAATTGTTCGTTGCTTTTCAGTGACAGTAAGTGTACTTGATATATTTGCATAAACTTTGCAGTCACTGCAAGCAGGTGCAATGACTTAAATTTCAGTTTAATATATGGTGGTAAACTCGTGCCACACCACACAGGTAATATTAGAATGTGATAATGCACATGTTGTCACATAAATATGACTTCAACAGTTACTAAGACAGTAGAGGCCAATGTAATGTCACATGACTAAGTCAACATCTACATTGTCTGTGAGCATTCAATACCGTGTAATAAAGTCCTGAAGATGATTAATAGAACTGAACATTGCCTGCCTGTCATTTCCTCTTCTGTCATCTGGGCTGCCATACCTCTGACAATGTTGCTTGTTTGATAGTACTGAAAGTCAACAATATGGTCAATTGAATGAACATCGCTCATACGAGTAAATCGAAGATACCCTTAATCAGCAAAGCTTGAAATATGTCACTATAAATAATAATGGCTAGTACCTTCTAGAAGTTGACATTCTGTACAGGACTGCAAAATTTCCACTCAATAGTCTAGAACAGATCGAGAGCATACACAGTGGTATGCATGTTTACCTAGTTGCACTAGTTCTAGACTTCGCTAACAGTCCCATTGTCATTGCGTTGTTGATTGAAAACTCACTGACATGCTGAACAAAATCATCACTCATTTCCGACTTTCTATGGCAATGTTTAAGCTTTGAATTAGTGCTTTTTCAACAAAGAGGTGTTAGTTGAACCAAATTTCCTCAAAAAATAATTTAGCTAAGTCTTGTCTCATCATTGTCAATTTACAGCTTTTCTCATTACTGATATGCTGGGTTCATATGTAAAATATATAGATAGCTATATGCACATTAGTCAAATACTATGTAGTATTTCTCTTTACTACTGTGTGGGTTTTGAGTTATCATATTTTTTGGGTGTGTAGTAAACCATAATAAGCTATTCTCTCCCAATTGTGTAGAGAACATGCTAGAAAAGACTAGGAAAAACTTCTGGGATAACCAGTCAAAATACTTAAAGAAAAGAGAATAGCTAAGATGTACTTTCAAATCAGGCTACTCATTCTACCTTACCAACTCCACAGCCATCAATATACAACTGTGACAGATATGAATACAGTGAGGACACATCAGCTTCTAAAAATCCTGAGGTAACACCAATGGCAATGCAGAGTGGCGCTGAAACACCACCTCCTAAATGACAACATGGCTTCTAGCCCCAGAGATGGAAACGCAGGAAGCAAAGACGAACAATCATCAACGAGTTCATTGGACAGTGCCATTTCCGAATACCTTGCTAATCAGAACGATCAAAAGAGGAATGCTGATAGCTTGTTTTGCCAGAGTCTGGCACCAATTCTGTCATCCCTACAAGCAAAAAGGAACAGAAGAGCTAAATTGGAAATTCAGAAACTGCTATATGACATTGAATTTAGTGATGACTAAGCTGCATTACTTCATTGTAGTTTCTCTGTATTACTTATGCTTCTTACTATTTATCACACGTAGTTTGCATGCTGGTAACAAGCTCAAGTTCCCATGCAAGAGAGCCATCGTGTGAAAGAATAGTCTCTACAGTCATATCTTACTTGCTCTGAATCCCTGGTATACTTGGCAGACTCAATTTGGTTGATTTCTTTTAGGCCTAAAGTGTCTCTTCCTCAGCTCTCCACCCACCAGCCCTGACACCATCTTATAGAGAGTTTAAGCAAGCACAACGATAACCATAACGATAACGGTAGGAGGCTACTTTGGCCTAGTGCACACGCGCTCGTGGAGATTCCCCTGACGTTATCGTTTTCACCTAGTGTTCTAGTACGATAGAAAACAGATCTATCATTCTCTGATAATGGTAGGGCCGTGCTACAAGATTTGGGAATTTAAACTGAAACAAACAATAGATATGGACTCACCAAGTTCAATGCCATTGAATTCGACGACAAGTGGGTAAGTTTGTTGTTTCTGATATGTTTCTTGAGTATTTCGTGGGATTCTGATTTGAGGACGTAATTTCATTTAACTTGTAGAAATTATTTACTCTATGTAAATCCATTAGCTCTAGTTTTTCTATTTCATTTAGGAAACGCTTTAAGTGGACCAGCAGTCACGATGAACTTTTCCTGCGAGAAGTGCTAACTTCTGAAATTTGGATGACCAAAGCTGGTAGTTCAGAGAGAGGGGAGAAATGTAAAAAAATTGCTGAGGCACTGCACGTAATAGAGATGCCAAAGTTTGATGTCAGCCAGAAGTCAACACGGGAGCGTTTCCAATTTCTTTTTAAGAGACGAAAAGCACAAAATAGACAGGAGGAGAGAGCAAGCGGACTTTCTCCCGATATATCTGACATCGACTAGGTGCTTGATGAATTAATAGAACTTTTCGAAACAGCTAATCTTGAACGAGAAACTATAGAGAAACAGAGGGCAGATAAAACGGCTTTGAATGCTGAAAAAGGACTTGAGATGAGGAGGATGTCAATGGAGACTATGGGAGAGTCGTCTAAAAGGCAGGCAAGTGACGGAGACAGAGGGAAAGACAAGAGACCAAGAAGGGTTCCAAAGGATGCGTTTGAATACCTGAATGAAAAATGAAAACTTGACGTTGACTGGGAAAGAAGGGATTTTGAGTTGAAAGAACGAGCATTAGAGGAGACAGTCAAGGCCAGAGAATACAAAGAGAGAGACTAGTATAGAGACCAAGTCGAAAGACGTTTCGACTCCATTTGCAGTCATATTGAAAAACAAAACCAGATGTTATTACAAATTTCAAATCACTTAGAAGAACAGAAAGCATTAATGCTAGCATTATTAGGAGATAGTGCAGTAGGAAAGTGACATTTTCCAAAAGAAGTGAGCAACTTTGTAGTTCTCTTTGATTTTGTTTGTATAAAGTGTTCAAATTTATGATTCATAAAGTTGTTCTAAATAAGTGGTATTCTGTTCTTAACCATAACATTTACCTCATTGGAATGCAAGCTGTTGACTAAATAAACTGACCATGCAGAGTGCCACAATACACGAAATACAGGTATTATGCTATATTTTCGACATAAAAGTATAGCTGTTTGAAGTAATCTTCTATGTTTGGTGGATCAACTTGAAAAAAATTTGAAGTACTGCTTCCATACAAACAATTCCTTGCATTTGTCAACAATGTGCATACAATATACATTTCTCCTACCAAGCTTAGCTGGATTTTCACTTTTTTTTAAAGTCAAGACATTTGAAATAAGTAATGATGTCCCCAAATAGCCACTCTACACTGACTCTGGTGGAGCTCATCCTCTGGTTCCAGGTTTGCTGTTCTTCTGTGAGTGCTGCATTTCTAAATGGAGCTTGGAGATGTGGACAAAGGGGATAAGCAGGGTCCCCGTAAATGCACAGTATGTCCCCATTAGGGGAAAAAGAATGCTCGTCAAGTAAGTGCAAGAGGCCACACTCTCTCAGCATCCCACTATCGTGCCTTCTTCCTTCAAATGGTCCATGAAGAAATGTGACCAACCCATCTGGTGTAGCCACTGACTGAAATTTGATGGCATGCACCCTTTTGTGTCCATTGTATAGCACTCTCTGATTTCTGTTAGGTCTGGATATGGCCCTCACAGTTCCATCCATAAATCCCCAAGAATTTGTTATAGGTGCACCTTTAGCATGAATAGGATCTGCATATTTTTGACGATTTGCTGGAGACAACAGTTCTCTATCAAACGAAGTTATTAGAAAACTCCATTGTTCATACAACTTGCTCATTACAGTATTGCAAATAGCACAAATTTCGGGGACTGGTCTTGCAAATCTTGGAACCATATCCAAATATCTGCAAGGGTATGCAACATGCTTCAAGAGTATACAGATGGCTTCTGTTGCATCAACATTTAGTCTATTGTATGTGATTATTTCCTCTGGGAAATGAAGTACATCTATTAGGTTAAATAAGTCCCATTTTTCAAATCGGACGTCAGATTTACATTCATCGTTAGACACTTCATCCAGATCGACTTTTTCATATTGCCAGTATGGTATAATAAGATGTCCATTGGGCCTATTAACATTTTCCAAAAGAGCCATGTCTTGGTCGTTTATAACAGTCATATTTCGTCCCATAAAAACAGCAGCATTCACATCGTTTCCAGCCATATCTAAAGAGTTAATTAGTTTTTGTGGATTGGTACACGCGAGTCTAATGAAAACAAGGTGATTCACACAGCTTAGAGCAGTGATTTGCGTACATCCGGCTAGCCCTACCGGTGTCAAAGCTTGAGTTAAATGTACCACAACAATAACAGAAACGATAGAACTATCACCTATCGTTATGGTTATCGTTCTTGTCATCATGCTTAAACTCTCTTATGTCTCTTCATCAGCATAGCCTGATGGACAAAATCTGTTTCAGCTTTCAGTTCTCTCATGCATGAGAAAAGTATGAGGCATCACAACAGCTCTGGTTACCTCTATCACAAAGTCTGTTTTGGCTATACTTGGTCTTCAAACTATTGGAAATCATGAGGCAGCTATCCCAAATGTAGTATTCTCAACAACCCTTCTGGCTCTGCTGATTCGATAATAAGTAACATGGTCTTTGATACGAACACATTATCCGGGGTAGGGTTTAATGAGATGTGTTTTCAATGGAAATACCTCATCCCCTGTGAATACATATGGCAAATGCATTTCCAAACTAGGGGATATATATTTGCCTTGGTGCAGACAGACCAACAAGTCATGAGTAATAGCATATTCTATATGAACATTTACAAACACCCCACCATCGCTCTATCACCCTGCTTCACCTATGTCTACCAGTATGAATGTGTAGTCACTGTTAACTAGCATATTCTATATGACCATTTGCAACAACCCCACCATCGCTCTATCTCCCTGATTCACCTATATCTACCATTATGAAGTCATAGTCACTGTTAGCAACAGCCATCAAAACAATACTATGAGTAACTTTGTAGTGGACAAATGTAGAGCCAGCATGAGCTGGGGCTTGCATCACAACATATTTGTCATTGATTGCACCGACACAGTTTTTAAAAGTCCATTTAAAGTCCAACTGCTGCTCAACGTCTTTCCACTCTTTTTGGGTGCCAGGAGCCTTGAAAAAGCCATTATGTTAATGGTTTACCCACCTTATTTGGCATGTTTCCAAAATGATGGATCCAACAGTTGTAGGGCTCATATGATAACGCATAGCAATTGTTGCATGTGAGTCACTAGTTGCTAGGTGGCACAGGGTAACTCACAGTCTTTCCTCTGGAGAAATTGGTTCCCTGTTTCTACAATTCTGCAATAAAGAAGGGCCAACAAAACTCAGTAGCTCTTCACCTTTTACTGGCAACAGTCAGAAGTACTGAAAGAAGAGTTCATGATAAACTAGGTTCATGTTTCTTTGATGTTTTTTCTTCACCATTAGTGAGAAGAAATGCAAAGCGGTGCTCATCAGACATGTTTGTCATGTTTAGATAGTGAAGATGGTGCCAAACATTCTCTGTGGAAATACCATCCATAGATAGTTTGCTGGCGATCATGTGAACAAATGGAGATGCTGTCTCCACATTTCTCCAGCAATTGCAGAAATCAATCACTAAGATTCGCCTTAATGGAGATGGGCCTTTAGACCTTTTGGAAGATGAAGAAGTTTTAAGCTGAAAAGGGTGAATAAATGAGGCACTCTTGCCATTTGAAAAAAGTTTTCTGATATTTGGCACACATTCTCAAAAATAGGTATTGATTATTTTCATACAGGAAAATTGAATGTTTAAATCATACATTGTTCTACTTACTTGTGCATCCGCTTGCGGTATTCATTTGGAATTTATGACCGATATGGAGCCGGTGCTAGAAGTGAAGCTTTGACACATTCAGGCCTCCCAGTAAGTCCTAAAATCCTAAAAATCCAAAAGTTGTCTTTTTCGCAACAATCAGAAATTATTTATTACATTGGAAGAGAAACCCTAAATGCCCTAAATTTTTCAAGATTTCATGTCTATGCAAATTCCTTTTACAACCGAAGAAATCAAGCAAGCAATCATGTCCCTAAAAAATAGCAAGAGTACCGGTATAGACAACGTCAAAGCAGAACTTTTGAAAATAGGCCCCGACATTTTCTGTGAAGAGATTGCACAAATATTCAATGAAACAGCCTCAACTGGTATCTTTCCGAAAGAACTGATTTTAGGAATAATCACAGCATTGCAGAAACCCAGAAAGAAGAAAGGACCTATTGAAAATCTGAGACCAATAACTTTACTATCAGTGTTAAGAAAAATCCTTGCTACATGTATGATGAAACGTATAGGTGAAAAAATCAATAAAGAAATACCCATTTCTCAAGCAGCATATTGTAAGGGTCGAAGCACAACAGAGCATGTCTTTGCCTGTAAAATTCTAGCCGAAAAAGCAGCAACGTCCACAAATTTTGAAATTCATTATCTATTGCTCGATATGTCAAAAGCTTTCGACAGCATCATAAGAAGTGAACTAGTAAAAGATCTGCAAAAAAGTTTAAACAAAGATGAATTAAATATGATTCAAATAATGCTAGGAACTGAGTTAATGGTACAAGTTGGAAAATCTAGAAGTTCGACTTTTAAGACAGACACTGGTACACCCCAAGGTGACTGTTGTAGTGGACAAGAATTCATATTCTACCTAGCAAAATCACTTGTAGAAAAACAACATGAAGAACATAACATGCAAAACAGAAAAGAACAAACAAACTGCAATGAAGTAAGAATAAGTAAAGGTTGCGAAAAGCCATCACATGACAAGAAAATAGAAAATGTTGAAATAAATATGGAATATGCGGATGATATAACAATAGCAACAACAGATAAAAAAGTAATCGAGCATATAAAAGAACAACTTCCATCAAGACTACAGAAAAGAGGTCTGATGATAAACATGTCAAAAACTGAAGAAGATACGGTGAAATATAAGAACGAAAATGAATGGAAAAATGCTAAGATACTAGGATCCAAACTAAACACAGAAGCAGACATTGCAAACAGAAAAAGCCTATCACTCAATGCACTGACAAACTTAAAAGAAATTTTCCAAAACAAACGATTGTCAAGAAGAACTAAAGTAAGAGCATTCGAAGCATACATAACACCAGTATTTTTATACAACAGTGAACTTTGGACACTAACGAAAACGCTAGGAAATCAAATTGATAGCTTTCAAAGGCGAATACTACGCTCATATGTTCTAAATATTAGATGGCCATAGATTGTAAAGAATGAAGACGTATACGAAAAAACCAAGACAGAACCATGGAGCAAAACAATTGAGAAAAAGAGAGTAAAATGGTTTGGTCACCTGATGAGGTTAGATGAGAACACACCTGCACGAAAAGCGTTAAGTGTGGCAGTAATACAATCAAAAAGACCACGAGGAAGACCAAAGTTTACATGGCTGGAAGTGATGCAAAAACAATTGCAAGAAATTAAGTTAAAATGGGAAGAGGCAAGTCAACTGGCAAAGGACCGCAAAAAATGGAAGGATATTTTGAAAAGAAAAAATGTGACTTAATGAAAAACGTTGTGTGGCTGTGTCACGTTATATCGTTTAAATATATATATATGTCTAGGCATCAGGTATTATTACTGATATTAAGGTTGTCTGACATACCTGACAACGTCAGTGAGACATATTTTATTCCTCAACAGAAGTGCATTGCAATGCTTATCTCAAAAGTGCTGTGCCCTTACTGCGGAATTTCTGGAGTTTCATTTCAACTGGTTCCAGACAGCACTATTCAATGCCTACTCAGCACTTGGAGTCCAGCCAGATGACCAAGGCATTCTGGATATTGCTGTGTCTTATGATGGACCCTGGCAGAGGCATGGATTCTCATCACACAATGGTGTATGGTTGGTGATTGACTTATTACCTGGACTCCCAAGTGACTTTGAAGTATTGTCAAACTTTTGATCAAAATGTGAGGCCATGAGTGAGTAAGTGTTGGGATCGTCTGGATCATTGGAGGTTGAATGTGCCTTGAGGATGTGGAAAAGGTCACTTGAGGGGTACTCACTCAGGTATACCAGCATGTTTTCTGATGGTTATAGTAAGGCATATGATGCAGTCTGTAAGGCAAATGTTTGTGGGAGCCATATTGAAAGTGAACAGGAAGACTGCATCAATCATGTGGCAAAGTGGATGGGTACAGCACTCAGGAAACTTGCAAGTGTATCAAAGGCACAAAAAGCAACAATAACTGGGAAAGGAAAACTTACTAACATCAAGATAAAAAAGATCAAGAACTACTATGGTAAAGCCATCAAAACCTATTCATCTGATGTGCCATTGTTGCACAAATGTAGTATGCGATTATGGGAATTTTGTTGTATCTTTTGTCAACTAATGAGCAACCAAAACATGCCCATTGCCCACCAGGAGTATCATCATGGTGTTTTTGGCAGAGAGCATTGCCAAAGTAGAAGAGTCAGGGAGTCACCCTTCCAGTTGACTTTGGGAAGAAACTTGTCCCACTTTTTCAAAGACGTTCTGATCCCAACTTATTAAGTCGGTGTTCAAGGAACATGACACAGAATGCTAATGAAGCTCTCCATCACATTTTATGGAAAATTGTTCCAAAGTCCACCCAGGTGGGGAGGAAAACAATGCAGACTGCAATGGTATTTGCAGTCTGGAAGTATGCAATGGGTGCTTCCTTTCAAAGTCCGATATGCAAAGTGATGCAGCTTGAGCCGGGGACAGCTTTGAAAGAAGCAGATAGGACAAGGGACTTGACACGACTCAAGCGAGCAGAAAAAGCTGCAAGTGAGCCAGCAAAGAAAAGAAGAAATGCTTGTAGTACTGTCAATTGAAAAAGGATGAATAAACAAAAAAGACTGAGGGGGAAGCTTATTGTGCTGGTGCATTTTAATGATACAATTTATACTGTTTTAACAAATTTTCATTATTTTAGACCATGGTTTTAGATATGTATTTGACTAAGGTACATTTAAAACAGAAAACATCATTTGATTAACAGATATTTTATAGTATTACTGAGTTTTGGACTTTGCTAAACTTTACCATTGGTTTTCTCCTCTGTGGAATTTTCGAAAACCTGCAGACTTAGTACTTGCAAAAAAAGACATTATTTACTGGTATATCAATATCTATATATCAAATGAAAGCCATGAATGTGTAGAGTGAACGTAATTTGTTTATTTATTGATCCAGTTTAGAGTATAGGTAGTGCTGTTGCTCAAGTTCTATGAAGCAAAGGTAAAAGTAATCTGGTTTTATGTATTGCTGTGTAAATCTTCTGGCACTTCTTTTTTTGAGTAAAATAAATATGATTATATCACTTGTAATGTTTTAGGCTGCGAAGGAGATTAGGAACAATACAAATCAATGACATTTTGGACTATCGAGTTAGTTCCTGTATGTATGCTTTTAAAATTAGAGTGTGATTCACGTTAGCGCAGTTGTTTAAGTGGCCTAACCTCACAACAAAATAAGAATATAACATTGGCGACGAGGATAAACAACAACACAACGGAACAGCGTCCTGGACATATACGTTCGATTTATCCGCTCAGCATACGCGATGGCTTCTAATTTAGTTCCGAGTATGCCACCATTCGACCCCAACGCCGATGTTGGTGTCTCGGTTGCCCCAAAATGGAAAGTTTGGTTGGAGGACTTTGACATGTTCTTGGTAGCAAACGGAAGTACTGATACAACGCGAAAACGCGCCTTGCTCCTATACCAAGCGGGCCCTTGTGTTCGTGAAATTTTTAGGCAGATACCTAACACTGGAGATGCGGCTGCCTATACAACTGCTGTTGAGAAACTAACGGAACATTTCGAGCCTCAGCGAAACAGGCTATATGAAATCTACAAATTTCGCAAAACAAACCAGCAGGCAAATGAAACTATCGACCAGTTTCACACCCGTCTTCGTTCTTTGTCGCAGAGCTGTGAATTTGCCGCAGACCAAGTTAATTTTGAGATCATGCTACACATTGTCACAGGCGGAACTTCCTCCTGGCTTCGTAAATTGGCACTTCGCGATCCTACGTTGACCCTCACCGATCTTTTACTTGCTGGACGTCGTGCCGAGATGAGCACCTATCAAGCTGCGGAGATGGAACAACGCATAGACAATGTCCATACAGTAAAGGCTAAACCAGTTAAACAGAAACCCTGCACAAAAGCTGCAGCATGCCGCAATTTTGGTGGACCGTTCCCGCACAAGGACAAACCTTGTCCCGCCCATGGCCAGACTTGCCACCACTGTGGTAAACACAACCAGTTTGCCAAGTATTGCATGGGAAAACATAAACTAGCCCGTGGTCCTACTCACAAGCCCGCCAGCCAATCATGGGTACGCCCCATTCGCAATGACACTAGCGATAACAGTGACACCTCGGATTCCGATTATTGTTATGCGGTTAAAGGCCCCGAGTCCACTCAGCCTGCAGCCACTGTTACTATACACGACTGTGAATGTCAAGTGCTAATCGACACTGGCACAACGATCAATATCATTGACAGTGTTACGTTCTCAAGAATAAAAGGTGTAGATCTAAGGCAAACCAACGTTCAAGCCTATGCTTACAATTCAAATACACCAATGCACATGCAAGGGACATTCAAGGCCCTAGTCGAAACTAAACAAAGGTATGCAGTTGCAACAGTCTATGTCACCAAAGATAATGGTGGATGCCTGCTCAGCTACTCAACTGCAAAAGATCTTGGTCTTATTAGCCTGCACATCAATACCATCAGCCACAAAGGCTCTCCTGTCAATGATCCTCGCATAACTAAAAGTCTGGATAAATTTCCTTCAGTCTTCCACAGCCTAGGCAAAGTAAAGGATAAACAGGTCGAACTAGTGATTGACCCAGACGTCAGACGTAAAGCAAGTACACGCGTAAGACATCCAATATCAACGGTAAAGGATATTTCCATTGACTTGAACGGTGCCACAGTCTTTTCAAAGTTAGACTTATCCCAGGCCTACCACCACCTTGAGTTATCCCTCAAACACCGTCATATCACAACCTTCACGACACATATGGGACTCTTTCGTTACAAAAGACTTAATTATGGAACCAACAGTGCTGCTGAGACTTTTCAACATATGTTACAAACAAGCCTGCAAGGCCTGCAAGGGGTGAGAAATATTGCCAATGATGTAATCGTTTTTGGAAAAGATGTCAAAGAACATAATCAAGCATTGGAAGCATGTCTTAAGCGAATGAATGACAATAACATCACACTGAATTTGGATAAATGTAAGTGTCTAAAAGAACATCTAGATTTCTTTGGATTTCAGTATTTGAAAGAGGGTAAACGTGCAGATCCAAAGAAAGTTACCACCTTTGCTAATACCCCTATACCATCTAATGCAAGTGAAGTGCGCAGTCTACTGGGTATGTCAAACTATTGCTCACAGTTTATACCAGACTATGCTACAAGTACAGCACCATTGCGTGAACTGACTAAAAAGAACGCTACAATCAAATGGTCAGAGGAATGCCAAGCAGCGTATGACACGTTACAATTCATATTGACAAATAGTCCTGTTGTTAGCTATTTTGATGTCAACAAAGAGTCGATTGTCTTGGTTGATGCAAGCCCAGTTGGTCTATCAGCAGTATTAGCACAACGAGTACCTCACTCACAAGAGACAAAGATAAATGCGTACGCAAGCCGCTCACTTACAGAGGTAGAAACACGCTATTCACAGACAGAGAAAGAGGCTCTCACTATAGTTTGGGGTGTTGAGCATTTTCACCTTTACTTGTACGGTGCACCATTCGTACTATATACAGATCACAAACCCCTGGAAGTTATTTATGCCAACCCATGTTCCAAACCTCCAGCTCGCATAGAACGGTGGATGCTGAGATTGCAACAGTATGATTTCTTGGTAAGTTACAAGAAAGGCGAAGAAAATCCAGCCGATTTCATGTAATGTCACCCTTTACCTACAAAGCCTTTACATCCACACATTGCTGACGAGTATATAAATTTCATCACACAAGAAACTTTATTTCCTGCTTTAACGATTGAAGACCTTCAGTCCGCTGTAGAAAATGATCGACAGTTACGAGCAGTTCGTGCAGCTCTAAAAACGAACATGTGGGGAAGCGATCTTGTACAGCCGTTTCGGAAAATACATGAAGAGCTTACAGTCGATTGTAAAACTAACATACTTCTTCGAGGTACAAGACTTATCATACCTACAGGACTACAGAATCGTTTGATAAAAGTAGCACATGAGGGGCATCAAGGTCTCGCAAGGACCAAAGCTCTGTTGCGCGACTATTTGTGGTTCCCAGACATGGAAAAAGTAGTAAAAGAGGAAGTTAGTACATGTATTGCTTGTCAAGCAACAGGACAGTAAAGTCCACCAGAACCAAGTCAGCCGACACCACTCCCGGATGGACCGTGGCAAGAAGTGAAAATAGACTTCTATGGACCACTGCCAGAAGGTCAATATCGTTTGGTTGTCATAGATACATACTCGCGATACCCAGAAGTAGAACTGGTAACCACTACTTCTGCAAGAGCAACAATTCCAAAACTTGACGCTATATTCGCGAGACATGGTATACCTACCAAAATCAAGTCTGATAACGGACCGCCTTTCATTGGAGAGGAATTTGCAGCATATACGAAGTCTTTAGGGATTGAACATATGACATCTACACCATTATGGCCGCAAGGTAATGCCACCGTAGAGGCATTCATGAAACCAAGTGGAAAAGTTATTCGTACTGCTCTTCTTGAAAAGCACAAATGGAAACAAGAAATAAACCGGTTTCTTCTGAACTACAGTACAGCTCCGCACTCCTCGACGAAAATACCACCAGCCCAACTCTTGTTCAATCGCGTAGTAAAAGGACAAGTACCTATGTTACCAATAAATACATACCCAGTTAACAGACACAATGAAGCACAGATTAATGATGAAAAGTCTAAAGCGCAATCAGAATATTATGCTGACGCAAAAAGGAGAGTAAAAGACAGTGAAATAAATGTTGGTGATAAAGTAATATGCAAACAAAAGAAGTTGAGCACGTTTTCATCAACGTTTGATATTAACCCATACACGGTGGTATGCATAAAAGGATCAAGAATAGTGGCAAAAAGAAGAAACCGATATCTGACAAGAAACTCCTCATTTTTTTAAAAAAGTAATGTCAAACGCAGACGTTAATAAGTCTGATGACAGTATGGACGATGAGGATAACGATGAATATGATACAAAAGGGGACGATAACGTCAATAGACAGGTTCCTAGGAGATCGTCAAGAGCCCAAAGACCATCATAGCATTTTGGAAATCCAGTTGATTCTTCTCTAGTACACTGACAGGACAGTTTTGTTTTATTACTTTTTTTTTAAGATAAGAGTGATGTAATGTTTTAGGCTTCGAAGGAGATTAGGAACAATACAAATCAATGACATTTTGGACTATCAAGTTAGTTCCTGTATGTATGCTTTTACACTTAGAGTGTGATTCACGTTAGCGCAGTTGTTTAATTGGCCTAACCTCACAACAAAATAAGAATATAACATCACTCTATTGGCTTTGTGGATTCTAATGATATATTGCAACATGATGTTGTGTTTAGCTTGTAAATCTTTTGCATGTCCTTAGTAGTCCACCTAATTCAAACGCATGTACACATAAGGGTTTATTTTTTATCAAGGTAGAGAACTGTCAGTGCTGTTTTACAATGGAGCCACTTATTAATGTACGAGTAAATGTACACAAGTTAGGAGCTCAAATAAAGAAAACTTGAAGACAGCCGGAAATGTCAAAGGAGCTATTTCACAAGACAGTAGTTTCTTTCCATCAGGCTACACAGTGCATACTATTATATTTTCAAAGTTAGAATGGAACACATAGAAATCACGTGCTCTCGAGCTGATACACAAATAACAACTGAATAATAAAATGTTAAAACATGGTTAAGTAAATGAGTCACAGGGTGTCCATAACATACAAGTATTGAGAAAAGACATGTGAAAACTAATATCAACACAATCTGAACTTCAACAACAGATAGACCAAATAGTGGACAAGGCACAATTTGACCACAGTTTAGATGATGACTTCATTTTTGACGATGAAGAAATAGACGAGCCGAACAGTCCTGACCATCAGCTAGAAGAACCAATGAATTCTATTGATAAGGACATCGGACACAATGCAGTCAATAATGTAACAGTAGCTGAAAACCCAACCAATCGCACTGCTACATTCGATTTTCCAAGCATTGAACTCAATTAACGAGAATATACATAACAATGAAACAGTGATCCCTGAAATAAATCAAACTACTGATTAAGATAAGGTAACCGTTGAAAACATTCAAAATGAACCCCAAGACATTGCCTGCAATTGTGACAACATAGACATTCCAACTGATTTCAATACAGTGCTAGATGCCTGTAAGGACAATGAGAACAATATTGAAATGCAAGAAACAGACTTGTAACCATGCTTTGTTCCACTACTGTCTTCAGTTCACTTATTTATTTTTTCAAAGTAACATCATGCGCAAATTTTCAATACTATATATGTATTCTACAGCAAGTCATTTACTACAGAAAGTTTTCCAACTTATACTATTTCTCTAATCATCAGTTACCAAGTTAGGTTTATTTTATTAGGGTTCTCAAGATTCATTATCGATATTTCACTTCAACCGAGAAAAACTCCACTTTAAGTAACTGAGCCTTAGGCTGCGTTCAGACTGAACAATCCTGTACTAGTGCGTATACGCACTAGTAAGAAACCGCAATAGGTCACACCGCGGGTGTTCAGATTAGCAAAAATTGCGTCAGCAGATATTGGCGAGTTTACGCTAGCAAACGTGTGGGTTCCCTGACAGATCTGTTGCTAGCAAGAACTAGCGAGAACAAGAAGTGGATTTTGAGCTTCTCATCACCGAAATTGAGCAAAGACCTGCTATTTGGGATCATAGGGATACAAAACATTGCAATCGAGACTTAATAAAGAAATACTGGTCTGTTGCAATTATAACGTACGTTGGTCGAGTATTCGGAGAAGTTCCGTGAGAAAATTTATATATTAACGAGTGGTACGCATATATCAGAATATTCTGTTGTGATATTGTATTATAGAAAAATACAGAAAATGAGACAACAATAGAGGCAATAATCTCTATGAAATAACATTTCTTTGCCAAGGTACTTCTCCCTCTGGACTCAAAAAATATGATGTAAATGCGTTTCTTATTTGTATACTTGTATTTGTTCCACGATTTGCATGGAGTTCATTGCCTTGATGTTCTTCCACAAATACTAACTTTTCATTTAAATCGTCCAAATGAATACCTTCCTCTTCAATAATTATATTAGGTAGTAAGCAAGCAGCTTTACCATTTTCTCAGAGTTTTCCACGTTAGTTTCCAGTTCTGTACCAAAACCCTCCATTTTGACCGTAAAATTCCAAATGCACATTCTACACACCGGCGAGCTCGTGAAAGTCTATACTTACATATTTTTTTTCCTCGTTTAAATCCTGTCTTGGAAAAGGTCGCATGAGATATGATGAAAGGGGGGTATGCTTCATCGCCCAGAATTACATACGGTAATAAAATGTTTGAGCTAGGAAGATGTTTAGAAGCAGGAATATTTAACGTTCCATTTTGTAAGCACACCCCCAAACTTGATTCACGGAAGATTCCACCATCACTTTGTCTCCCATAAGCCCCTACATCTATTGCTATAAATTTACAGTTTGCATCTGCTAGGCCTTGTAAAACAAGTGAAAAATGTTGTTTGTAATTATGAAACATGGAACCGGCATGAGCTGGGTTTTTGATCCTAACATGTTTTCCATCTACACACCCAAAGCAATTAGGGAAATTCCACTTTTCATTGAACTGCTGTTCACATTTCTTGATTAATTCCTTCGTTGGAAATGGCATATAGCGTGCCTGTACTGTTGTCCATATGATCCGGGTTGTGTCTTCAAGTATCATAGATACGGTGGAAGTTCCAACTCTGAAGTGAAATGCCACAGAATGATATGACTCACCAGTTGCCATAAACCTATCATGAAATAATGATATTTTATAGAAATCTTATATAAGATTCTTACACTTTTAGTTGATGTTGTAAAAAAGAAATGGAAGTCTCTTCGTGACAATTTCCGACTCGAATTGAAACAGGTACCCCTTGGAAAATCTGGTGATGCAGGACTACCCATGGAACACTATTTATCGAAATGGCCATATTTAAAATGATGTTTTTTCTACGAGACTCGATGATGGGGCATAGAATGTCTAGTACTTTAGTCAGCCCGTGTTCTTTAACAGAGCCTAGAAGTGAGAGTTGCTCTCCAATGCCATGCGGGCAATTTTTTAGTAAAGAAGGAGAGACCTGCGCCTTGGAATCCGCAAACAATAAAGAAGTAGAAAATGAGCCTAGTTTTCAAATACTTAGCTCTACTTCAAAACAAAAAAATAAAAGAAAGAGATCTGAGCCAGACATTAGTAATGTAGATCTCGTGGCAATTGAAAAAGAGAAAGTGGAGATTGAGAGGGAGAAAGTGCAGCTTCTAATCGAAGACAACCAGCGGAGAGAAGCTGAAGACAATGATGCTGATAGACATTTCTTGCTTAGCTTGTTGCCATTACTGCGTAGAGTACCTGAGGAAAAGAAGACTAGCGTGACAATTCGTTCAAGAAGTTTTGCATGAAGGTGTGTTTCTTGGACAAGATGACAGTTTGGAGTTGTGCTCAACTCAGAAAGAAGACAACAGCAGCATGATTGGAGATATCTATCGACCCTGGCTGAACTAAATACAATTCTTATATATACCAGTGACAATACTCCTTGTTCTATAATCAGAGTTATATATGAAAATTGTTTTTAATCTTACCTGAGCGTTATAACAAGTCTTTCTTCTGGGGAAATCGGCTGTCTAAAGTTAGTAGTCTGCTTCTGCAAATGCGGCGATACAGCTTCCAAGATTATGTCAAAGGTTCATTTTTTCATTCTGGTATATTGATAAAACTTCTATTCATCGTGGTTTATTTGCTGGAACAGATGATGGTACTCTCCAAGTTGCTCTCTATCCCGATTTATAGGGTGTACACCAACTTTTCTATGCTCTCGACAACGCAATCTATTGTGACGATTTAAATACGGATTTTCTGCGAGGCCCAAACGATACATTTTGGAATACTAAACGTCACTTGTAGCATTGGTATTTTTAAATAAATGTGTATTGGGACAAATTTTACGAATTCAGTTCTGTCATTTCCTTTTGGATTTCCTCCACAGAACAAGCATTTACACACGCCCAGTCTGAACAGGAAAGTAGGGGATTACGCGCAAACTCGCAAATAGCCGCCAACAATCTTTTACTAGCAATCAGTCTGAACGCAGCCTAAGTCATATAATTTGTGATATCCCAGTATCTAGCTAGTTACAAAAATATAATTTGGATCCGTATATTGCAACAAATCCCGTCTGTACTACAAACTCTCGAGTAGAAACTAAGACATTCCACCCAACACATTCTAATTCCTCGATAGTTACTAAATGCACTTCTACATACCCAATCTATTGGGAAATGGTACTTTTGTCTATACATGTAGTCACTATCTACGACATTATGTAACCTGTGGACTTGTTAATACTGAAGTTGTGCCACATAGTGAACAACAGGTCATCATCTAGGAATTATGTTGCCTTTTACATTTCTTTGTTATGTTGAATAGAGGATATTTACTTTCTATTTAACACAGATTGATCAAGTAGTCTGCATCTATAAAATTGTGTAACAAGTACTGTTATGTTGTGTTACCAGTGCACCTATTTACCTATTCACATGCAGATGACCTCTAGTACATATGCGTGAAATCCAAGAGCCAGCGTGTGTCTGAAACTGATGATGTTGCTATGTATCATATTATGTCACTATTATTGTCGTTGTTGTTACTGACTATGCATTCTGTTTTCTCAGCCTTCAGTGCTAATCTTTTTTTCAGGTCTTCCTCTATGTAACTCTTCTGACTTCCACCATCAAATAGACTACTGACACTTCTATGTTCTTTCCATGGTCTTCTCCATAGGCATATGCACTTGCTGTCCATAGCAAGGCATTCAGTCATTCTTTCATTGTAGGTTACCTTTACTTGGAATAATGTACGAGTTCACTTTACTCTACTAAGTACTGTCACAGAATGGGAACTTAGAATGAATGGCAGCATTTACAGTACGTAATGTCACATTGGGGAGAAATGTATACAGGGGCTACACTAGTCCTACTGTTCAACTTGATAATTGCTTTTTCTCTGGGTTGCACACAATTAAACCTAGTGCTCCCAAGTCAAATGTTATAATTCAAACAAATGAATTCAATATTATCAAAATGAGAAAGTGTTAGAGTACTAGTTTTATTTTTCTTATTGTTGTTACGTCATGTTCAGTAACATTGGTTTTGTGCCCCTATTTGTTCCGTCTTTCGTTGTTTCATCATCTACATGCTGTGTTATTGCATTGATTGTACAAATCAGTGTAGCAGCTGAAACGACTGTCAGATGGATGTTTAGGGCTCCGTAAAACACTTGATGCAGTTTAGCCCATTCATATACGTACTGGTTCAAGACCATACTGCTCCATGGATTAATAGGCAAATCTAAAACTACAAAATATACTGTTAAAATATACGTACCTTGATTTACCATTATGGCAAATCGGTGATGAAGAATTTATAGAAGTAAATACAACTCTTTGGTTAGCAAAACTGGTATTTTCATGAGGATATTACATGTCAAAGTACATTCCTCAATATATGACAAGGCCAAATGGGATATAAATGAAACAAAACTGTCTCTTCATACGAATACTCTGAAGCCGACTTAGATACTCTCAAACACTCCTCAAGGTCGAATGGGTTCATCAAAAATATCCAAATAAGTACATGTTACTTGTGTCTGGTAATGTCACTAAAATACAAACATCAGTATTCTTTTGTGGGCTTCAACTGTTGTTTCGGAGGTGCTGGTCGAGGCCATCTTCTCTATTCTCCTTGTTGACAGTGTTCTTTTAAGACAAGACAACAAATATCAGCAGTTAGTTACAGTTTGTTACCATAATAGGTGACAGACTGGAATAATGATATCAGTATGATAAGAAATAATATATATTACGTACCTTGAAATCTTGGATATCACTATGATGTGACATAGGCCAGTCGCAAGTAGTGAAACCATCTACTACACCACAGCAATCGGAGGAATCCCCAAAAATGCGCTGGGACCTAGTCTCCCCTGAGGCGTAGTAGGTCCTTGCGTAGTGTTTCTGAAACTCTCTATTGGTTCGTGCCCACTGTGCGAGGGAGTACTGAAGCACTTCGTTGAAGATCTCAGTGAAAAGGCATACCTCTTGAGGGCTAGACCTAGAATATGTAGAAATACTCTTAAGTGCTTGTGGATTATTTGCCAGTTGCTAGTCAAGTTTTAGCATGACCCCTCCGTAAAACAAAACCCTGCTAGGTTTTCATGTAACACGAACAGGGCAATAGTTTGTTATTTGATGAAAAACCACCTTAAAGCATGTAAACAATATAAGTCCTGAACTTGCTCATTCCCTTCTTGTTTTTCCTGCCGTACCTTGCTATGACATTCTACTGATAGATTTTTTCAAATCTCGGTTCCCTGAAACTCAAGGACAAGAGGTACTTGATCTGTGGGTACAGAATATACACCCTAGTGATTTTAACGAAGAAAGTATCACCAACCATCTGCTTGCTCAAGGCATGTTCTAATGTCAGACTATCTGGACACAGCTGTGGATCTAATGAAAGACTAACACTAGGCACAGTTGAAGGTTAAATATTAAATCAACAACTCTGATGATGAAGTTCAGAGATTTCCACTAGGTCTGAATGATTCAACATTTGAAGAGAGAAAATAAATTTACAACTGAAGGTGCAAGTGTCCTTTAGCAAGTATTTGGTAGTTTGTCATTAGAAGTACTAAAGATTGTGTCATAACACAATATCAGCTGTCCCATAGGCAACTCTACTCTGAGATTACAAACCACGTAGCAGGTACCCTACACTACCTTGCATGGTTGAAGTGACATAAGAAAGCATTGCAACTTTCTTTGCCCATCCTATGCAAAACAACACTAGGTGTACAAAAGTATTGCAACATCTTTGACAACAATAAATGCCAGATGACAACAGTAACTTTTATTGTTGTCTGATTAACCTGTGTTTTGTCTGTCAATGGGCTTGTGAATAACAAGGCTAACTCAATGAAGCCATGCCTATAATATACCTTTTGATTTTGACAGTTCTACAGTAACAAGTGAAATGACTGGTAAATCAAATTAATATGTTGTGGAGTTGCTTTGGAATGGATGCATAAAGGTGTCTTATGGAAAACATTGTGATTTTTCTCCGTTCTTCAAAACCTCTTTCCATGAGCTCTTGCTTTGACTTTGGAGGACCTTGTGCATCTGCAAGTATTTGGTTTTCATGCGCTACCACACATCCTCACTTATTTTGAGGTTGGGGCTCTGCCTTCTGGCATTCTGTGGCTTTCTGTTCTTTCCACATTGCCTTTGTTCCTTGAAACAAGGTGTCCTGCAATAGTTCCACATACTTATCTGCATGGATTTTCTGTCAGGAACAGCACCCAATGGATCCCAAAACATGACCAATGTAGAGTGTGAGAAGTAAGGTCAAACCTATTGTGGATTCTGACTTTCAATGGTTTTTCTCCAAACTCTCATCATTTTTCTATCATCTGACAGTCAAACTGACATTCGTCTGAAAAGACAATGTTTTGCCAGGTTTCAACTGCCACTCTCTTAAGGCTTGAGACCATTGAATACGTTTTATTCTATGTTCAAATGGTACAAATCAATTTCTTTGTCATGCACAGTTGTGCAAAATTCGTTCTACACATTTTTGATAGATTTGTACCAGGATAGTGTTTATTTTTTGTGTTGGTTATTACACTTACCTAATGAAACCCGTGACATTTGGTACCTTGGTAACCAGTCGCTCACCCCTGGGATCAAACTGTTTTGGTCGGCCTAGTCTTCTTCAGTTGTGCATAGTTCCTTCAGGCATTCATTTTGTCAGACTTCTTGATATGGTAGAGAAATGGCAACCAACCATTCTCAAACTCATGCACATAAGGCACAGAATATTGCATAACCTTAAGAAACAGAATAATGATGCATCAAAGGTACTTTATAAGGCATTCAGACATTGTTTTGTTGTGTTGTTGAACGAGAGTAAAGCTAACTACTTTCAAAGATTCTTCCATATAAATGGCAGTAATATGAAACTTCCTTCTCTATATACTAAAATGCCACGATGCAAATGAGCTCGCCAATTGTTTACATCAAAAGGACCGGCACCCTCCACTGTTATGACTTCTTTTTCTAGGGCTCTCTCTGGATGTGCCTGAGAATTATGATAGTAGTTGAAACTGGTGAGTTATGGTGCTTTCTTGATTTTCAAGTCTGTATCTTCAAGGTTCGAGGAGATATCTCAGTTTCTCTATCATGATTTTACTGGCTTTGTCTGTCCTCTTTTGTCCTCCATTGTATTCGTCCGCACGGAAGGCACTGCTCTTAGTACAAGGCATGTTCTATCGGTAGCTGGTTGACTGTTGTTGCTAGATGAATTCCGTTGGTTTCTACCAGGTTAGTAGCTATTTTTCCTCCCTAAATGCTCTACTTTAGTTGAGTTATAGTGTCTTGATCGATTGCCTGCGTTTTTCTGCTGTTTTAAATGATTTGTTTCACGTATCGAAGCACTTTCCCATGCCCTCCCTCGCGTGTGTTATTCGCCATGACATTTGAGCAACCAAGTCGTCGCTTCATTGCTGTCTCTAGATTCGATTTACGTATTGCCATGTTTTATTTCATGAAATTATAGTATTTTTGCCTGTCAGATGGGATTTATGGGCGATTTGAGTCCTGTATTTACCTCTCTTTGTAGGCAGATTGGAACAGCTTCCCTCTGGGGCATTCTCGCCATGACAGTTCTTCTCCATTCCTTCGATTCTGGTCGCAAATCGCAATGCTTTAACTGGTAAGTTGTACTAACACATTTAACTGATGTTTCATACTGCATTCCTTTGTGTATTGGGTCAATGTTTAGTTGTTTTTCATCCCTTTTAAATAGGATAAACCGAACGTGAAACTCTCAGTTCGGACATGGTTTGAATGCTACTAATTGTCCAGTTGGTAGTTGAGGAACATTTTGTGGTTCTGCTACCAGGTGAGTCATTTTCTAATGCTATAACAGTAGATTTCAGATTGCCTGTCTTTCTCCTGTCCTCTGGGCGCACGTTCTATAGTATTTTCAACACTTACATTCAATAGTAACCGGGAGATTACAATAGCTTCCCTCGGGGGCTTTCCACCATGACAGTTCCTCTCCACCATGTTTTATGTTACTTTCTCTTGGTGGGTGAATTTAAGCGAACTGTCGTCCTTCTACTACCGGGTAAGTCGTTTTTTCATGTAATAAGGTGTGTTGTCAGATTGCCTGTAATTTATCTGTCTACTTTACATGTTTCATTAGACACATTATGTCAGTATTTTGAGCGAGATTCCTCTAGCTTCGCTCGGGGGCATTTCGCCATGACACTTCCTCTCCGATCAGATTGATTTTATTCTCTAGATTGTCTTGGTTCTTTTACAATAGTGGTATGAAATGTTTACTATCGTATTCATTGCTGGAGTGCTGTTTATACCTTGAAGTTAATGGGTGCGTAAAGGAGATACGAAATCTGTATGTTTGCTTATGAATTTTGCTATATGAAATGCTGAATTTGGGCATTGATGAAGTCTTTTGGGTCTACGTTTTTAGTTATAAATGTGACTTATTGTTAAGATTTTATTTTCGGTAATATAACTGTAATAAAAATGTTGCGTTCCCCCTCAGTTCAGTCAAGGAAGCCACTGTTCTGTGTGTTTCAGTCTCATTGCCAGTAGCCAGAAAATGTCTTAACACAGCTGTACAGAGATGTGTATAGTGTGTACATTTTATTTCCTAACTGTTCTTGGTATTATTCCTGTGATATGTTGGTGTCCTTACACTCTTTATTTTGTTGTAGGTTGTAGATAGAAATGCGAGGGGATTCCCAACTTGAGATCACAATCGCAGAAACCTCTCATCCTTTGTGTCCGAACAATAGTGTTTACACAAGACCGCAAGTTTGCAGTTGAGGGCGTGTTTACACAGTGGATGGATGTCTTACAAGTCTTCATGGAATTTCGTCCCTTCTCTGTAAGGTAAGTGGTTTATTTCATTAACAAGGTTTCGATTTAGTTTTACCAGGATTGTGTTGTGTAGAATGGTCGCTATTTTCCCAGTTGGACGAGATTTAATGCCATGTTTTCATCGAGATTCCATACGATTGCCTCAGGGGCCCTATGATCATGCCACTTCCTGACATGTTCCCTGGATTTCTGCCTGTAAATTACTGCTTAGTTACTTCAGAAGTTTCGGTATACTATTCAGGGGATATTCACTGTAGTATTTACTGATATACTAGGATATTTTAGAGTGCTGTTGATACTTTGCATTTGCGTGTGATTTTGAGGGAATTATGTATGAACAGTTAGGCCGCTTTCTTTATGTTTGATATGTTGTCCCTCATGTCTGGTTAGCTCTTGGTTTTTCCTATACATTTATTGTAGGCTGGAGATAAGATGTTGTTCAAAGTATTCCTTGGATTATTGCAGTGTAATAGCTCTCTTTTCCGTTTGGTTTTTCTACAGTATTTTGAGGAAAGTACTACATGTATTCTCTCTGAAACCTTGAAGGGCCTTTCATATTACTCTCAGTCACTAAAGCTGATTCCTTCCGTATTCTCAGTAGAACACTTACAACTCTGAATCAGTGGTATATTTATAGTGAAAGGGACAAAGTCTTATGCAGATATTGTATGTACTAATTTGTTGATACTTTGGTGTATAGTACCGTGCGTTGTCAGGTTCTTCCTTCTTGATTTATTTATGGTAATATTGTGTTCTAAATTAGCTTTGTAGTCATCACACTTAAGTAACTTATTCACAAAGCTTTATTGAGTATAGTGCTCTACTGATTGCCTTTGTACTTACAACAAGCTAACAATCTTTATTTACAAGATTCTAATCATTGTATTCACTATAGATTTTAGTGTTATTTTGGAGGACTCAGTGTATTTGTGCTTTAGTCGTAACTCTCTGTGTCATGGCAAACCAGCCCATCCTAAGATTATCTGTTATACAGACCATTCATGATTTCTATTCATCATTCTGCACATGATAATATGGTTTTACTGGATCAAGTAGTATTAGATAACAAGTATTTGTATTGTTTAAACTTAATTCCCAGAGCCCCGTCTTCCAGCCCACACCCCAGTTAACGGTATTGTGTGTAATCAAATGTTATCAGGGACTTACTGTAAAAGAGTATTATGTATACAAAGTTATGCCACACTCATGCACAATTTCTGAGTATCAACTCATGTTTGACTAGGACAGTTATAGGAATATGCTTTAGCTTTTATGACCTTAAATTATCAACCATCTCTATACATTGTGATTGTATATTGCCTACTTGAATGCCTCAAGGTAGCTGTTATAGGAGTTTGGACGATATTACTGTGTGTGCCTAGATGACAATGGTATTCATACATTTGAATTGATGTCCTTAGATGAAACATGTACCAATATAGTACTTGACTGTCTGACTGTAGGATTTTTATCACTAGCCTATTTCACTTTGAGATATCAGTTGTCACCACTACCATTACTCCTTTTGATATTTCATTCTATTTATGATGATATGTTGTTAAAGTTTTGTATTACGTAGAGCTAGCAACCTTATTTGTATTCTACTCAATTGCCACATCAAGCCCCCCTCTCAAGTGCAGATTTGATAATAACTTTGTGTGTATGATGCAAGCTCTACATTATATCATTCATTGATAGGATTTACAGCTTTATGCGGTTGACAAGAGGTTAGGACTCGCGTGATTTTGGTCCATAATGTTGTTACTGTTGAGTTTACTCTAGGATTACAAGGCACTATTATTTCAGTTTTGTACACTTATGGAGCAGTCATTAAGTATTAGGGGGATGGGTGTTGAGGTACATGAGAACATAGATTCAACAATTGTGTACCCCAGTTGGACATGCAAATATAGTCTAGAGCCCCAGATTAAGTACTTTGTGGAGCCCAACACTTAATTTTTGTTATTGATTTTATTGCATCAGTCATTTATGTCCGGGATATATTAGTTGGTGATCCTTAGCAACAGCATAGGTAATAGTATATGAGACTTTGTTCCACCACAAGTTCATATGCAGTATTGTAGGGTTAATCAGAGGTTATTAGTCACTTATCTACACATGCATAGGAATGATTTATGCACTTTGTTCTGGAGTCTTCTTGGATAGTAGAATTCGTTAGACCTGAATATGAAAGGGTATTTGACTACAACCATCTATATAATGCTAGGTTTAAGGTATGTTACTAAGTTGTAAACCCCCCCCCCCCCTACCAACACCACCACCATAAGTTACGGAGAGGATTGATGTTTTGCAAGCAGTAGCAGAGTTTCATCACTTTTATACAAGGTAAGTGATTTATTTCATGTACAAGGTATCAATATAGTGTTGCAGGGACCTTGTGTGTAGAATGATCGCTGCTTTCCCAACTTGACGAGATTTAATGCGATGTTTTGATGGAGATTCCACTAACAGTGCCTCGGGGTCATATGATCATGCCAGTTCCTTTCATGTTCGCTTGATTTTCGCCTCTAAAGAATCGTTTTCTTACTGCAGAAGTTTCGGTATGATAGTCAGGAGACGATTACTCTATTATTTACTGATATACTAGGATTGTTTAGAGTTCTGTTTTACTTTGTATTTGTTCGAGAGTTTGAGGGCGACATTTCTGAAAGGTTAGGCCACTTTGTTTACGTGTCAGAAGGTGTCAGTCACTTCTACTTAGATGTTGGGTTTTACCATGCACTTATTGTAGGCTGGAGCTAAGATATTGTTCACATTATTCCTTACATTAGTGGAGTATAATAGCTCTCTTTCCCGTTTGGTGTTCTTTCAGTATTTGAGTAAAGTGCTGCGTGTATTCCCTCTAAAACTTTGATGGGCGTATCATATTACTCTCAGTTTCCATGGCTGATGACTTGCTTATTCCCAGTAGTACACTTTGTATTCTAAATCGCAGGGGTATTTTTTTTGTTACAAGTACTAAGCCTTTATACGGATATTTTATCTACTAATTCGTGAATAATATTATGTATAGTACCGTGCATTTTACGGTAGTTGCTTCTTGATGTATTTACACTGATGTTGTATTCTACATTAGCTTTATATTCAACACACTTAAGTAACTTATTCACGAGGCTTCATTCAGTATAGTACTTTACTACTTGCCTATGTACTACCAGCATATTCTTCAGGAATATTCTTCAGCATTGATGTAAATGAATCACACAGTATCATTAGGCATTGCCATGTCAAAACACCTGCTTGAATCTATATATGATAGGAGTTTGAAAGTGTTTACTGGGTGTGCCCAATTGATGTCCTTAGACCAGAGTATAATTTTTTTCACTAGCCTGTATCAATGTCAGATATCAGTTGTTACCACTAGGATTATCACTTGTCATATACCATTCTCCATGTGGCGATATGTTGTTAACGTTTTGTATTACATACAGCTAGCAACCTTATTTGTATTGTATTGAATAGACATATAAAGCCCCCCTCCTATCTAACACAAAACTATTGTGTAAATTTTATTTGATGATGCAATCTCTAAAATTTTATCACTCATTCTTAAGAGTTAGAACTTTATGCTTTTGACAAGAGTTTAGCATTCACTTACATGATTGTGGCCCATAGTATTGTGCTGCGTTGGACAACTGCTGGGGATTCATAGATGGCACTGTAAGGCCAATTTGCCGACCCAAAGAAAACCAAAGAATGGTATATAATGGCCACAAAAGAGTGCATGCTTTGAAGTTCCAGTCAATTGTAACTCCAAATGGTCTAATTGCAAACCTGTTTGGTCCAGTTGAAGGGAGACGGCATGACAGTGGCATGCTAGCAATGTCAGGCCTTCTGCCTCAACTGCAACACATGTCATTCTCACCAACAGGTCAGGCAATGTGTATCTATGGAGATCCAGCATATCCACATAGGATACATCTTCAGTGCCCGTTTGCTCGCAGGCAGGAACTAACTCCTGCACAGCAAGCATTCAATCAATCAATGAGTGAAGTAAGGGTCTCTGTTGAATGGGTATTTGGAGATGTTGTGAATTACTTCAAATTCACTGATTTTAAGAAAAATTTGAAGATTGGATTGAGTGCAGTTGGAAAGATATACATAGTATGTGCTTTGCTTCGCAATGCACTTACATGTTTATATGGAAACAACACATCTGCCTTTTTTGATGTAGAACCTCCAACTCTAGAAGAGTACTTTGGCTAGACTCTGTGCATTGATTCCTATTTCATAAAACAGCTTTTTTAAAAGCTACCAGATAACCCAAGAATGTGTTTTCCACTCTTCCATACAGTACATATGATATCGATCACATGGCACCTCAATAAATAGCATTGTATGCCTCCTGCTATAAAATTTTGCTTAGATAACATTCCTAGCACTTCCCTACAAAAGTATACAAAAGTGATAGGCTTAATCATGTTGTATTGCAAGATGCTCAAGTCATAAAAGGTACAATGACTCCTGCATCAACCAATTCCCAAGTTAAAATTTCACTTCATTTGTGGCCTCACTAAAACATCTCAATTAAAATGCAATGGTTTATCTAACAAGATGTACAAGGTTTTTCCATCATGGTACAAAATGTATCAGCAACTAAGCTTTCACAAGAATTGAAACTCAACATCCATAACACAACTGGGGTTAATAACTGAGAGCTATAGAGTTGGCAAACATTTGAAGGTAAGATCAAATTAAACGAGGAGCCTAGGTGTTAATGGTTTTCTTTATTTTTAAACAAATTCAAAATGTCCTCATTCAGTTTCTGCAAATGACCCATTTGCTGCTGCAAACTAAATAACTGCTGCTGCATCATTGTTTGTTGCTGTTCAAACCTAACCAGCCTCTGTTGAAAATTTTCATTTTCTCTCTCTTTTAACTCCAGCTCTTTTTCCTTCAAATTTAATTCTCGCTCTCTCAGTAACAGCTCTCTCTGCTTCAACTCAAATTCTCTTTCAATTCTTCTCTCTTCTATACAAACCTCTCTCCTTTTCAAATCCACTTGGCTTTCCTTAACTCTTATGTCTACTTCTCGCTTTTCTCTTAAATACCCTACATATTCACTTGTCTCCCCACCCCTTCTTTTCCTACAGCCCTCCCTTGCCTTGGTTTGTGATAAGCTCTCCATGGCCCTTCTCCTTACAGCCTCTGCAGTTTCTTTCTCTATCTCTATCTCTTGCTGCTTTTCCATACAACTAGCCTCCTTTTGTTGCTCAGCATTCTGAATTCTGTCAATAATTTCCTCCAGAGCCTGGTCAAGCTCAGAAGACTCTTGTGGTGCAATCCCACTTGCCCTTAATTCCTCTCTAGTCTTTTTCTTGAAAGCCTTCTCCAATTTAACAAACCTGTCTCTCACTGCCCTCTGATCCACAATAAACTTAGGTTGTTCAACACTGTTCAAAGCTTCAGCTATACGGTCCCAACATCTCCCCCTTTCCCTGGACCCATGCTTAAAATTATATGGCTCTTCAACCAGTATTTCCCTGCACAGCAAAATGTCATGTTCCTCAGTCCAAGTCAGTTTTGGCCTATTCACAAAAAAGATATATGGGCATTCTTATAAAATAAGATGCAAATAATAACCAGTCTGAGAGACTATTAATGATAGCTCTGATCAAACGCTAACCATCTGAGGAAAAAACTTGAAGACAAGGAAAACGACGGCTATTTTTTCTGAGAATCTCTCAATATCATACACAGCTTTAATGTAACCTACAGGTTCCTAAATTCTACCATCTCTACATCTACATTTAGACTTAGGCTAGAAAGAACCTTATAGGGCATCAATCTCATGATGCAAGCACAATAATATTGGTATTAACAGAATGCAGGTATAACAAATTATTTACAGCTAAGGACTAAAATACAATAGAATGTTGTTATTTCTCTTCTCTGAAAATATTGTGCTTTGGGATCTGAAGCATTCATATTTGTAATTTCACTTTCTCTGATGAAGGTGTTTATTTCAGATCTCCTCCTTCATTAGTATGTACTCTATTGGTAGAAAAGTCCATAAAAGATAATTCTTGGAAAAACTGAACGGAGAATGTCTGTTGATGTTCTGTCTCCGACCATCAGTAATCCTCAGAATATGAGCAATCTAGCGGTGTGCTTCAATGTTCTGTCCTTGTGCTAAGAATGCACGTTACTAACAATTTAGAGAGTAAATACAAACGTGAGAGTTCTTTTGTGTGACTCAGCTAATGTGTTGCTTGATGCTGCCATTCTACTTTTAGGCCAGTATAAGTTGACGAGGGCTGAAACGACAATGTCCTTAAACATGTTAGGCATTTTCTGAACAAAGTACAATCTTATTTGAACGAAGGTCTCGTACTTGTCTTTAAAGCGATTTAACATAGAAATATGTTTGAAATGTTACCTTTCAAAAGTGCGTTAAGATCGTGACGTGGAAATCGATCGATGCTTGTCGCGGACATTGCTAGGACGACTCAATCATAGAGATATCCCCATTACCGCGCTAAGGTCCAGACTTCTGTAAGCCGTCTTCAGTCTCTGCGTCGTGAATCGTAAACTCACTAATGGTCTATTGAGACACCTCATTGACAAGAGTTCATCAAAGCTGGCAAAATCATATGTTGAAGTCATGCCAGATTGGCTACATGCCACGGTTTTTCATCCTGAGTCTCAAAGATACAGGCTCTTAGCCCATGACTATCAGCAGCATGACATTTTGAAGATGAGGTCAATGGAAGAGCGCAAGCTAGTTGACTGTGTGGAGCTATCACTAACGTCAAGTGATGATTTTGATTCTGCACTCATAATCATGTTAGAAAGTGGGCTGAATCTGTATTTAGATCAGTTTGTGGTCTCTATGATATGAGATTGGCCTTGCCAGTTCTATGTCTAACACATTGGTTACCTTAAAGGAATCCATAACCTGATTCCATTCATTGGTCCTTTCCATATTTCTCTGAATGCAGAGGAAAGCATTTTGCTAAATTGAGAGGGTATAGTTCACATATTACCTATATTTCTAAACTAGAATTGGATTTACTTCTTCAACACAGTATCACTGACTTTTATATGCATTTCTAAATATTCTTTTAAAAACCCTTGCTAAGAGTCTCCGTAGGTTGATTTGCAACTTCTAAAGCAAATAAATATGAATTTTTTCAGGAGGGGGTATGAAATATGTTTGTACAACTTTTTGAGTTGAGTCAATTGCATATAATTATAATTTCACTACATACAAATACATGGAGATACAGATAAATGAAGCAAAGTGTCATTTGAAAACAACACACACTGGTACTTACTACAGGAAGCTACCTGGTGATAATTTGTCACACTCACTGTATAGTTTTAATTGTAGGACATGTGACTTGGAAAACTCTTCACGTAAGGAATGCTCACTTTGGCATGTATTTTACAGATGTGGTCATTCCTTCCATACAGCCTGTTTGCTCTCAGACATTAGAGAGTTTCCGACACACTAAGCGGCGAGCTACTACGCCTCAGAGGGAGACTGAGTACTACTAGATCTGAGGTGTAGCAGCTCAGGAGCACCAAGTACTTTCCAAAGCACGAAGACACCTCAGCAATGGTGCCAAAGTAACTAAAGAGGAGGATGGTGGTAAAATATACGTACCTTGATTTACCATTATGGCAAATCGGTGATGAAGAATTTATAGAAGTAAATACAACTCTTTGGTTAGCAAAACTGGTATTTTCATGAGGATATTACATGTCAAAGTACATTCCTCAATAGCATTTTGCTAAATTGAGAGGGTATAGTTCAAATAGTACCTATATTTCTAAACTAGAAGTGGATTTACTTCTTCAACACAGTATCACTGAAGTTTATATGCATTTCTACATATTCTTTTAAAAACCCTTGCTAAGAGTCTCTGTAGGTTGATTTGCAACTTCTAAAGCAAATAAATATGAATTTTTTCAGGAGGGGGTATGAAATATGTTTGTAAAACTTTTTGAGTTGAGTCAATTGCATATAATTATAATTTCACTACATACAAATACATGGAGATACAGATAAATGAAGCAAATTGTCATTTGAAAACAACACACACTGGTACTTACTACAGAAAGCTACCTGGTGATAATTTGTCACGCTCACTGTATAGTTTTAATTGTAGGACATGTGACTTGGAAAACTCTTCACGTAAGGAATGCTCACTTTGGCATGTATTTTACAGATGTGGTCATTCCTTCCATACAGCCTGTTTGCTCTCAGACATTAGAGAGTTTCCGACACACTAAGCGGCGAGCTACTACGCCTCAGAGGGAGACTGAGTACTACTAGATCTGAGGTGTAGCAGCTCAGGAGCACCAAGTACTTTCCAAAGCACGAAGACACCTCAGCAATGGTGCCAAAGTAACTAAAGAGGAGGATGGTGGTAAAATATACGTACCTTGATTTACCATTATGGCAAATCGGTGATGAAGAATTTATAGAAGTAAATACAACTCTTTGGTTAGCAAAACTGGTATTTTCATGAGGATATTACATGTCAAAGTACATTCCTCAATATATGACAAGGCCAAATGGGATATAAATGAAACAAAACTGTCTCTTCATACGAATACTCTGAAGCCGACTTAGATACTCTCAAACACTCCTCAAGGTCGAATGGGTTCATCAAAAATATCCAAATAAGTACATGTTAATTGTGTCTGGTAATGTCACTAAAATACAAACATCAGTATTCTTTTGTGGGCTTCAACTGTTGTTTCGGAGGTGCTGGTCGAGGCCATCGTCTCTATTCTCCTTGTTGAAGGTGTTCTTTTAAGACAAGACAACAAATATCAGCAGTTAGTTACAGCTTGTTACCATAATAGTTGACAGACTGGAATAATGATATCAGTATGATAAGAAATAATATATATTACGTACCTTGAAATCTTGGATATCACTATGATGTGACATAGGCCAGTCGCAAGTAGTGAAACCATCTACTACACCACAGCAATCGGAGGAATCCCCAAAAATGCGCTGGGACCTAGTCTCCCCTGAGGCGTAGTAGGTCCTTGCGTAGTGTTTCGGAAACTCTCTATTGGTTCGTGCCCACTGTGCGAGGGAGTACTGAAGCACTTCGTTGAAGATCTCAGTGAAAAGGCATACCTCTTGAGGGCTAGACCTAGAATATGTAGAAATACTCTTAAGTGCTTGTGGATTATTTGCCAGTTGCTAGTCAAGTTTTAGCATGACCCCTCCGTAAAACAAAACCCTGCTAGGTTTTCATGTAACACGAACAGGGCAATAGTTTGTTATTTGATGAAAAACCACCTTAAAGCATGTAAACAATATAAGTCCTGAACTTGCTCATTCCCTTCTTGTTTTTCCTGCCGTACCTTGCTATGACATTCTACTGATAGATTTTTTCAAATCTCGGTTCCCTGAAACTCAAGGACAAGAGGTACTTGATCTGTGGGTACAGAATATACACCCTAGTGATTTTAACGAAGAAAGTATCACCAACCATCTGCTTGCTCAAGGCATGTTCTAATGTCAGACTATCTGGACACAGCTGTGGATCTAATGAAAGACTAACACTAGGCACAGTTGAAGGTTAAATATTAAATCAACAACTCTGATGATGAAGTTCAGAGATTTCCACTAGGTCTGAATGATTCAACATTTGAAGAGAGAAAATAAATTTACAACTGAAGGTGCAAGTGTCCTTTAGCAAGTATTTGGTAGTTTGTCATTAGAAGTACTAAAGATTGTGTCATAACACAATATCAGCTGTCCCATAGGCAACTCTACTCTGAGATTACAAACCACGTAGCAGGTACCCTACACTACCTTGCATGGTTGAAGTGACATAAGAAAGCATTGCAACTTTCTTTGCCCATCCTATGCAAAACAACACTAGGTGTACAAAAGTATTGCAACATCTTTGACAACAATAAATGCCAGATGACAACAGTAACTTTTATTGTTGTCTGATTAACCTGTGTTTTGTCTGTCAATGGGCTTGTGAATAACAAGGCTAACTCAATGAAGCCATGCCTATAATATACCTTTTGATTTTGACAGTTCTACAGTAACAAGTGAAATGACTGGTAAATCAAATTAATATGTTGTGGAGTTGCTTTGGAATGGATGCATAAAGGTGTCTTATGGAAAACATTGTGATTTTTCTCCGTTCTTCAAAACCTCTTTCCATGAGCTCTTGCTTTGACTTTGGAGGACCTTGTGCATCTGCAAGTATTTGGTTTTCATGCGCTACCACACATCCTCACTTATTTTGAGGTTGGGGCTCTGCCTTCTGGCATTCTGTGGCTTTCTGTTCTTTCCACATTGCCTTTGTTCCTTGAAACAAGGTGTCCTGCAATAGTTCCACATACTTATCTGCATGGATTTTCTGTCAGGAACAGCACCCAATGGATCCCAAAACATGACCAATGTAGAGTGTGAGAAGTAAGGTCAAACCTATTGTGGATTCTGACTTTCAATGGTTTTTCTCCAAACTCTCATCATTTTTCTATCATCTGACAGTCAAACTGACATTCGTCTGAAAAGACAATGTTTTGCCAGGTTTCAACTGCCACTCTCTTAAGGCTTGAGACCATTGAATACGTTTTATTCTATGTTCAAATGGTACAAATCAATTTCTTTGTCATGCACAGTTGTGCAAAATTCGTTCTACACATTTTTGATAGATTTGTACCAGGATAGTGTTTATTTTTTGTGTTGGTTATTACACTTACCTAATGAAACCCGTGACATTTGGTACCTTGGTAACCAGTCGCTCACCCCTGGGATCAAACTGTTTTGGTCGGCCTAGTCTTCTTCAGTTGTGCATAGTTCCTTCAGGCATTCATTTTGTCAGACTTCTTGATATGGTAGAGAAATGGCAACCAACCATTCTCAAACTCATGCACATAAGGCACAGAATATTGCATAACCTTAAGAAACAGAATAATGATGCATCAAAGGTACTTTATAAGGCATTCAGACATTGTTTTGTTGTGTTGTTGAACGAGAGTAAAGCTAACTACTTTCAAAGATTCTTCCATATAAATGGCAGTAATATGAAACTTCCTTCTCTATATACTAAAATGCCACGATGCAAATGAGCTCGCCAATTGTTTACATCAAAAGGACCGGCACCCTCCACTGTTATGACTTCTTTTTCTAGGGCTCTCTCTGGATGTGCCTGAGAATTATGATAGTAGTTGAAACTGGTGAGTTATGGTGCTTTCTTGATTTTCAAGTCTGTATCTTCAAGGTTCGAGGAGATATCTCAGTTTCTCTATCATGATTTTACTGGCTTTGTCTGTCCTCTTTTGTCCTCCATTGTATTCGTCCGCACGGAAGGCACTGCTCTTAGTACAAGGCATGTTCTATCGGTAGCTGGTTGACTGTTGTTGCTAGATGAATTCCGTTGGTTTCTACCAGGTTAGTAGCTATTTTTCCTCCCTAAATGCTCTACTTTAGTTGAGTTATAGTGTCTTGATCGATTGCCTGCGTTTTTCTGCTGTTTTAAATGATTTGTTTCACGTATCGAAGCACTTTCCCATGCCCTCCCTCGCGTGTGTTATTCGCCATGACATTTGAGCAACCAAGTCGTCGCTTCATTGCTGTCTCTAGATTCGATTTACGTATTGCCATGTTTTATTTCATGAAATTATAGTATTTTTGCCTGTCAGATGGGATTTATGGGCGATTTGAGTCCTGTATTTACCTCTCTTTGTAGGCAGATTGGAACAGCTTCCCTCTGGGGCATTCTCGCCATGACAGTTCTTCTCCATTCCTTCGATTCTGGTCGCAAATCGCAATGCTTTAACTGGTAAGTTGTACTAACACATTTAACTGATGTTTCATACTGCATTCCTTTGTGTATTGGGTCAATGTTTAGTTGTTTTTCATCCCTTTTAAATAGGATAAACCGAACGTGAAACTCTCAGTTCGGACATGGTTTGAATGCTACTAATTGTCCAGTTGGTAGTTGAGGAACATTTTGTGGTTCTGCTACCAGGTGAGTCATTTTCTAATGCTATAACAGTAGATTTCAGATTGCCTGTCTTTCTCCTGTCCTCTGGGCGCACGTTCTATAGTATTTTCAACACTTACATTCAATAGTAACCGGGAGATTACAATAGCTTCCCTCGGGGGCTTTCCACCATGACAGTTCCTCTCCACCATGTTTTATGTTACTTTCTCTTGGTGGGTGAATTTAAGCGAACTGTCGTCCTTCTACTACCGGGTAAGTCGTTTTTTCATGTAATAAGGTGTGTTGTCAGATTGCCTGTAATTTATCTGTCTACTTTACATGTTTCATTAGACACATTATGTCAGTATTTTGAGCGAGATTCCTCTAGCTTCGCTCGGGGGCATTTCGCCATGACACTTCCTCTCCGATCAGATTGATTTTATTCTCTAGATTGTCTTGGTTCTTTTACAATAGTGGTATGAAATGTTTACTATCGTATTCATTGCTGGAGTGCTGTTTATACCTTGAAGTTAATGGGTGCGTAAAGGAGATACGAAATCTGTATGTTTGCTTATGAATTTTGCTATATGAAATGCTGAATTTGGGCATTGATGAAGTCTTTTGGGTCTACGTTTTTAGTTATAAATGTGACTTATTGTTAAGATTTTATTTTCGGTAATATAACTGTAATAAAAATGTTGCGTTCCCCCTCAGTTCAGTCAAGGAAGCCACTGTTCTGTGTGTTTCAGTCTCATTGCCAGTAGCCAGAAAATGTCTTAACACAGCTGTACAGAGATGTGTATAGTGTGTACATTTTATTTCCTAACTGTTCTTGGTATTATTCCTGTGATATGTTGGTGTCCTTACACTCTTTATTTTGTTGTAGGTTGTAGATAGAAATGCGAGGGGATTCCCAACTTGAGATCACAATCGCAGAAACCTCTCATCCTTTGTGTCCGAACAATAGTGTTTACACAAGACCGCAAGTTTGCAGTTGAGGGCGTGTTTACACAGTGGATGGATGTCTTACAAGTCTTCATGGAATTTCGTCCCTTCTCTGTAAGGTAAGTGGTTTATTTCATTAACAAGGTTTCGATTTAGTTTTACCAGGATTGTGTTGTGTAGAATGGTCGCTATTTTCCCAGTTGGACGAGATTTAATGCCATGTTTTCATCGAGATTCCATACGATTGCCTCAGGGGCCCTATGATCATGCCACTTCCTGACATGTTCCCTGGATTTCTGCCTGTAAATTACTGCTTAGTTACTTCAGAAGTTTCGGTATACTATTCAGGGGATATTCACTGTAGTATTTACTGATATACTAGGATATTTTAGAGTGCTGTTGATACTTTGCATTTGCGTGTGATTTTGAGGGAATTATGTATGAACAGTTAGGCCGCTTTCTTTATGTTTGATATGTTGTCCCTCATGTCTGGTTAGCTCTTGGTTTTTCCTATACATTTATTGTAGGCTGGAGATAAGATGTTGTTCAAAGTATTCCTTGGATTATTGCAGTGTAATAGCTCTCTTTTCCGTTTGGTTTTTCTACAGTATTTTGAGGAAAGTACTACATGTATTCTCTCTGAAACCTTGAAGGGCCTTTCATATTACTCTCAGTCACTAAAGCTGATTCCTTCCGTATTCTCAGTAGAACACTTACAACTCTGAATCAGTGGTATATTTATAGTGAAAGGGACAAAGTCTTATGCAGATATTGTATGTACTAATTTGTTGATACTTTGGTGTATAGTACCGTGCGTTGTCAGGTTCTTCCTTCTTGATTTATTTATGGTAATATTGTGTTCTAAATTAGCTTTGTAGTCATCACACTTAAGTAACTTATTCACAAAGCTTTATTGAGTATAGTGCTCTACTGATTGCCTTTGTACTTACAACAAGCTAACAATCTTTATTTACAAGATTCTAATCATTGTATTCACTATAGATTTTAGTGTTATTTTGGAGGACTCAGTGTATTTGTGCTTTAGTCGTAACTCTCTGTGTCATGGCAAACCAGCCCATCCTAAGATTATCTGTTATACAGACCATTCATGATTTCTATTCATCATTCTGCACATGATAATATGGTTTTACTGGATCAAGTAGTATTAGATAACAAGTATTTGTATTGTTTAAACTTAATTCCCAGAGCCCCGTCTTCCAGCCCACACCCCAGTTAACGGTATTGTGTGTAATCAAATGTTATCAGGGACTTACTGTAAAAGAGTATTATGTATACAAAGTTATGCCACACTCATGCACAATTTCTGAGTATCAACTCATGTTTGACTAGGACAGTTATAGGAATATGCTTTAGCTTTTATGACCTTAAATTATCAACCATCTCTATACATTGTGATTGTATATTGCCTACTTGAATGCCTCAAGGTAGCTGTTATAGGAGTTTGGACGATATTACTGTGTGTGCCTAGATGACAATGGTATTCATACATTTGAATTGATGTCCTTAGATGAAACATGTACCAATATAGTACTTGACTGTCTGACTGTAGGATTTTTATCACTAGCCTATTTCACTTTGAGATATCAGTTGTCACCACTACCATTACTCCTTTTGATATTTCATTCTATTTATGATGATATGTTGTTAAAGTTTTGTATTACGTAGAGCTAGCAACCTTATTTGTATTCTACTCAATTGCCACATCAAGCCCCCCTCTCAAGTGCAGATTTGATAATAACTTTGTGTGTATGATGCAAGCTCTACATTATATCATTCATTGATAGGATTTACAGCTTTATGCGGTTGACAAGAGGTTAGGACTCGCGTGATTTTGGTCCATAATGTTGTTACTGTTGAGTTTACTCTAGGATTACAAGGCACTATTATTTCAGTTTTGTACACTTATGGAGCAGTCATTAAGTATTAGGGGGATGGGTGTTGAGGTACATGAGAACATAGATTCAACAATTGTGTACCCCAGTTGGACATGCAAATATAGTCTAGAGCCCCAGATTAAGTACTTTGTGGAGCCCAACACTTAATTTTTGTTATTGATTTTATTGCATCAGTCATTTATGTCCGGGATATATTAGTTGGTGATCCTTAGCAACAGCATAGGTAATAGTATATGAGACTTTGTTCCACGACAAGTTCATATGCAGTATTGTAGGGTTAATCAGAGGTTATTAGTCACTTATCTACACATGCATAGGAATGATTTATGCACTTTGTTCTGGAGTCTTCTTGGATAGTAGAATTCGTTAGACCTGAATATGAAAGGGTATTTGACTACAACCATCTATATAATGCTAGGTTTAAGGTATGTTACTAAGTTGTAAACCCCCCCCCCCCCTACCAACACCACCACCATAAGTTACGGAGAGGATTGATGTTTTGCAAGCAGTAGCAGAGTTTCATCACTTTTATACAAGGTAAGTGATTTATTTCATGTACAAGGTATCAATATAGTGTTGCAGGGACCTTGTGTGTAGAATGATCGCTGCTTTCCCAACTTGACGAGATTTAATGCGATGTTTTGATGGAGATTCCACTAACAGTGCCTCGGGGTCATATGATCATGCCAGTTCCTTTCATGTTCGCTTGATTTTCGCCTCTAAAGAATCGTTTTCTTACTGCAGAAGTTTCGGTATGATAGTCAGGAGACGATTACTCTATTATTTACTGATATACTAGGATTGTTTAGAGTTCTGTTTTACTTTGTATTTGTTCGAGAGTTTGAGGGCGACATTTCTGAAAGGTTAGGCCACTTTGTTTACGTGTCAGAAGGTGTCAGTCACTTCTACTTAGATGTTGGGTTTTACCATGCACTTATTGTAGGCTGGAGCTAAGATATTGTTCACATTATTCCTTACATTAGTGGAGTATAATAGCTCTCTTTCCCGTTTGGTGTTCTTTCAGTATTTGAGTAAAGTGCTGCGTGTATTCCCTCTAAAACTTTGATGGGCGTATCATATTACTCTCAGTTTCCATGGCTGATGACTTGCTTATTCCCAGTAGTACACTTTGTATTCTAAATCGCAGGGGTATTTTTTTTGTTACAAGTACTAAGCCTTTATACGGATATTTTATCTACTAATTCGTGAATAATATTATGTATAGTACCGTGCATTTTACGGTAGTTGCTTCTTGATGTATTTACACTGATGTTGTATTCTACATTAGCTTTATATTCAACACACTTAAGTAACTTATTCACAAGGCTTCATTCAGTATAGTACTTTACTACTTGCCTATGTACTACCAGCATATTCTTCAGGAATATTCTTCAGCATTGATGTAAATGAATCACACAGTATCATTAGGCATTGCCATGTCAAAACACCTGCTTGAATCTATATATGATAGGAGTTTGAAAGTGTTTACTGGGTGTGCCCAATTGATGTCCTTAGACCAGAGTATAATTTTTTTCACTAGCCTGTATCAATGTCAGATATCAGTTGTTACCACTAGGATTATCAATTGTCATATACCATTCTCCATGTGGCGATATGTTGTTAACGTTTTGTATTACATACAGCTAGCAACCTTATTTGTATTGTATTGAATAGACATATAAAGCCCCCCTCCTATCTAACACAAAACTATTGTGTAAATTTTATTTGATGATGCAATCTCTAAAATTTTATCACTCATTCTTAAGAGTTAGAACTTTATGCTTTTGACAAGAGTTTAGCATTCACTTACATGATTGTGGCCCATAGTATTGTGCTGCGTTGGACAACTGCTGGGGATTCATAGATGGCACTGTAAGGCCAATTTGCCGACCCAAAGAAAACCAAAGAATGGTATATAATGGCCACAAAAGAGTGCATGCTTTGAAGTTCCAGTCAATTGTAACTCCAAATGGTCTAATTGCAAACCTGTTTGGTCCAGTTGAAGGGAGACGGCATGACAGTGGCATGCTAGCAATGTCAGGCCTTCTGCCTCAACTGCAACACATGTCATTCTCACCAACAGGTCAGGCAATGTGTATCTATGGAGATCCAGCATATCCACATAGGATACATCTTCAGTGCCCGTTTGCTCGCAGGCAGGAACTAACTCCTGCACAGCAAGCATTCAATCAATCAATGAGTGAAGTAAGGGTCTCTGTTGAATGGGTATTTGGAGATGTTGTGAATTACTTCAAATTCACTGATTTTAAGAAAAATTTGAAGATTGGATTGAGTGCAGTTGGAAAGATATACATAGTATGTGCTTTGCTTCGCAATGCACTTACATGTTTATATGGAAACAACACATCTGCCTTTTTTGATGTAGAACCTCCAACTCTAGAAGAGTACTTTGGCTAGACTCTGTGCATTGATTCCTATTTCATAAAACAGCTTTTTTAAAAGCTACCAGATAACCCAAGAATGTGTTTTCCACTCTTCCATACAGTACATATGATATCGATCACATGGCACCTCAATAAATAGCATTGTATGCCTCCTGCTATAAAATTTTGCTTAGATAACATTCCTAGCACTTCCCTACAAAAGTATACAAAAGTGATAGGCTTAATCATGTTGTATTGCAAGATGCTCAAGTCATAAAAGGTACAATGACTCCTGCATCAACCAATTCCCAAGTTAAAATTTCACTTCATTTGTGGCCTCACTAAAACATCTCAATTAAAATGCAATGGTTTATCTAACAAGATGTACAAGGTTTTTCCATCATGGTACAAAATGTATCAGCAACTAAGCTTTCACAAGAATTGAAACTCAACATCCATAACACAACTGGGGTTAATAACTGAGAGCTATAGAGTTGGCAAACATTTGAAGGTAAGATCAAATTAAACGAGGAGCCTAGGTGTTAATGGTTTTCTTTATTTTTAAACAAATTCAAAATGTCCTCATTCAGTTTCTGCAAATGACCCATTTGCTGCTGCAAACTAAATAACTGCTGCTGCATCATTGTTTGTTGCTGTTCAAACCTAACCAGCCTCTGTTGAAAATTTTCATTTTCTCTCTCTTTTAACTCCAGCTCTTTTTCCTTCAAATTTAATTCTCGCTCTCTCAGTAACAGCTCTCTCTGCTTCAACTCAAATTCTCTTTCAATTCTTCTCTCTTCTATACAAACCTCTCTCCTTTTCAAATCCACTTGGCTTTCCTTAACTCTTATGTCTACTTCTCGCTTTTCTCTTAAATACCCTACATATTCACTTGTCTCCCCACCCCTTCTTTTCCTACAGCCCTCCCTTGCCTTGGTTTGTGATAAGCTCTCCATGGCCCTTCTCCTTACAGCCTCTGCAGTTTCTTTCTCTATCTCTATCTCTTGCTGCTTTTCCATACAACTAGCCTCCTTTTGTTGCTCAGCATTCTGAATTCTGTCAATAATTTCCTCCAGAGCCTGGTCAAGCTCAGAAGACTCTTGTGGTGCAATCCCACTTGCCCTTAATTCCTCTCTAGTCTTTTTCTTGAAAGCCTTCTCCAATTTAACAAACCTGTCTCTCACTGCCCTCTGATCCACAATAAACTTAGGTTGTTCAACACTGTTTAAAGCTTCAGCTATACGGTCCCAACATCTCCCCCTTTCCCTGGACCCATGCTTAAAATTATATGGCTCTTCAACCAGTATTTCCCTGCACAGCAAAATGTCATGTTCCTCAGTCCAAGTCAGTTTTGGCCTATTCACAAAAAAGATATATGGGCATTCTTATAAAATAAGATGCAAATAATAACCAGTCTGAGAGACTATTAATGATAGCTCTGATCAAACGCTAACCATCTGAGGAAAAAACTTGAAGACAAGGAAAACGACGGCTATTTTTTCTGAGAATCTCTCAATATCATACACAGCTTTAATGTAACCTACAGGTTCCTAAATTCTACCATCTCTACATCTACATTTAGACTTAGGCTAGAAAGAACCTTATAGGGCATCAATCTCATGATGCAAGCACAATAATATTGGTATTAACAGAATGCAGGTATAACAAATTATTTACAGCTAAGGACTAAAATACAATAGAATGTTGTTATTTCTCTTCTCTGAAAATATTGTGCTTTGGGATCTGAAGCATTCATATTTGTAATTTCACTTTCTCTGATGAAGGTGTTTATTTCAGATCTCCTCCTTCATTAGTATGTACTCTATTGGTAGAAAAGTCCATAAAAGATAATTCTTGGAAAAACTGAACGGAGAATGTCTGTTGATGTTCTGTCTCCGACCATCAGTAATCCTCAGAATATGAGCAATCTAGCGGTGTGCTTCAATGTTCTGTCCTTGTGCTAAGAATGCACGTTACTAACAATTTAGAGAGTAAATACAAACGTGAGAGTTCTTTTGTGTGACTCAGCTAATGTGTTGCTTGATGCTGCCATTCTACTTTTAGGCCAGTATAAGTTGACGAGGGCTGAAACGACAATGTCCTTAAACATGTTAGGCATTTTCTGAACAAAGTACAAACTTATTTGAACGAAGGTCTCGTACTTGTCTTTAAAGCGATTTAACATAGAAATATGTTTGAAATGTTACCTTTCAAAAGTGCGTTAAGATCGTGACGTGGAAATCGATCGATGCTTGTCGCGGACATTGCTAGGACAACTCAATCATAGAGATATCCCCATTACCGCGCTAAGGTCCAGACTTCTGTAAGCCGTCTTCAGTCTCTGCGTCGTGAATCGTAAACTCACTAATGGTCTATTGAGACACCTCATTGACAAGAGTTCATCAAAGCTGGCAAAATCATATGTTGAAGTCATGCCAGATTGGCTACATGCCACGGTTTTTCATCCTGAGTCTCAAAGATACAGGCTCTTAGCCCATGACTATCAGCAGCATGACATTTTGAAGATGAGGTCAATGGAAGAGCGCAAGCTAGTTGACTGTGTGGAGCTATCACTAACATCAAGTGATGATTTTGATTCTGCACTCATAATCATGTTAGAAAGTGGGCTGAATCTGTATTTAGATCAGTTTGTGGTCTCTATGATATGAGATTGGCCTTGCCAGTTCTATGTCTAACACATTGGTTACCTTAAAGGAATCCATAACCTGATTCCATTCATTGGTCCTTTCCATATTTCTCTGAATGCAGAGGAAAGCATTTTGCTAAATTGAGAGGGTATAGTTCACATATTACCTATATTTCTAAACTAGAATTGGATTTACTTCTTCAACACAGTATCACTGAATTTTATATGCATTTCTAAATATTCTTTTAAAAACCCTTGCTAAGAGTCTCCGTAGGTTGATTTGCAACTTCTAAAGCAAATAAATATGAATTTTTTCAGGAGGGGGTATGAAATATGTTTGTACAACTTTTTGAGTTGAGTCAATTGCATATAATTATAATTTCACTACATACAAATACATGGAGATACAGATAAATGAAGCAAAGTGTCATTTGAAAACAACACACACTGGTACTTACTACAGGAAGCTACCTGGTGATAATTTGTCACACTCACTGTATAGTTTTAATTGTAGGACATGTGACTTGGAAAACTCTTCACGTAAGGAATGCTCACTTTGGCATGTATTTTACAGATGTGGTCATTCCTTCCATACAGCCTGTTTGCTCTCAGACATTAGAGAGTTTCCGACACACTAAGCGGCGAGCTACTACGCCTCAGAGGGAGACTGAGTACTACTAGATCTGAGGTGTAGCAGCTCAGGAGCACCAAGTACTTTCCAAAGCACGAAGACACCTCAGCAATGGTGCCAAAGTAACTAAAGAGGAGGATGGTGGTAAAATATACGTACCTTGATTTACCATTATGGCAAATCGGTGATGAAGAATTTATAGAAGTAAATACAACTCTTTGGTTAGCAAAACTGGTATTTTCATGAGGATATTACATGTCAAAGTACATTCCTCAATAGCATTTTGCTAAATTGAGAGGGTATAGTTCAAATAGTACCTATATTTCTAAACTAGAAGTGGATTTACTTCTTCAACACAGTATCACTGAAGTTTATATGCATTTCTACATATTCTTTTAAAAACCCTTGCTAAGAGTCTCTGTAGGTTGATTTGCAACTTCTAAAGCAAATAAATATGAATTTTTTCAGGAGGGGGTATGAAATATGTTTGTAAAACTTTTTGAGTTGAGTCAATTGCATATAATTATAATTTCACTACATACAAATACATGGAGATACAGATAAATGAAGCAAATTGTCATTTGAAAACAACACACACTGGTACTTACTACAGAAAGCTACCTGGTGATAATTTGTCACGCTCACTGTATAGTTTTAATTGTAGGACATGTGACTTGGAAAACTCTTCACGTAAGGAATGCTCACTTTGGCATGTATTTTACAGATGTGGTCATTCCTTCCATACAGCCTGTTTGCTCTCAGACATTAGAGAGTTTCCGACACACTAAGCGGCGAGCTACTACGCCTCAGAGGGAGACTGAGTACTACTAGATCTGAGGTGTAGCAGCTCAGGAGCACCAAGTACTTTCCAAAGCACGAAGACACCTCAGCAATGGTGCCAAAGTAACTAAAGAGGAGGATGGTGGTAAAATATACGTACCTTGATTTACCATTATGGCAAATCGGTGATGAAGAATTTATAGAAGTAAATACAACTCTTTGGTTAGCAAAACTGGTATTTTCATGAGGATATTACATGTCAAAGTACATTCCTCAATATATGACAAGGCCAAATGGGATATAAATGAAACAAAACTGTCTCTTCATACGAATACTCTGAAGCCGACTTAGATACTCTCAAACACTCCTCAAGGTCGAATGGGTTCATCAAAAATATCCAAATAAGTACATGTTAATTGTGTCTGGTAATGTCACTAAAATACAAACATCAGTATTCTTTTGTGGGCTTCAACTGTTGTTTCGGAGGTGCTGGTCGAGGCCATCGTCTCTATTCTCCTTGTTGAAGGTGTTCTTTTAAGACAAGACAACAAATATCAGCAGTTAGTTACAGCTTGTTACCATAATAGTTGACAGACTGGAATAATGATATCAGTATGATAAGAAATAATATATATTACGTACCTTGAAATCTTGGATATCACTATGATGTGACATAGGCCAGTCGCAAGTAGTGAAACCATCTACTACACCACAGCAATCGGAGGAATCCCCAAAAATGCGCTGGGACCTAGTCTCCCCTGAGGCGTAGTAGGTCCTTGCGTAGTGTTTCGGAAACTCTCTATTGGTTCGTGCCCACTGTGCGAGGGAGTACTGAAGCACTTCGTTGAAGATCTCAGTGAAAAGGCATACCTCTTGAGGGCTAGACCTAGAATATGTAGAAATACTCTTAAGTGCTTGTGGATTATTTGCCAGTTGCTAGTCAAGTTTTAGCATGACCCCTCCGTAAAACAAAACCCTGCTAGGTTTTCATGTAACACGAACAGGGCAATAGTTTGTTATTTGATGAAAAACCACCTTAAAGCATGTAAACAATATAAGTCCTGAACTTGCTCATTCCCTTCTTGTTTTTCCTGCCGTACCTTGCTATGACATTCTACTGATAGATTTTTTCAAATCTCGGTTCCCTGAAACTCAAGGACAAGAGGTACTTGATCTGTGGGTACAGAATATACACCCTAGTGATTTTAACGAAGAAAGTATCACCAACCATCTGCTTGCTCAAGGCATTTTCTAATGTCAGACTATCTGGACACAGCTGTGGATCTAATGAAAGACTAACACTAGGCACAGTTGAAGGTTAAATATTAAATCAACAACTCTGATGATGAAGTTCAGAGATTTCCACTAGGTCTGAATGATTCAACATTTGAAGAGAGAAAATAAATTTACAACTGAAGGTGCAAGTGTCCTTTAGCAAGTATTTGGTAGTTTGTCATTAGAAGTACTAAAGATTGTGTCATAACACAATATCAGCTGTCCCATAGGCAACTCTACTCTGAGATTACAAACCACGTAGCAGGTACCCTACACTACCTTGCATGGTTGAAGTGACATAAGAAAGCATTGCAACTTTCTTTGCCCATCCTATGCAAAACAACACTAGGTGTACAAAAGTATTGCAACATCTTTGACAACAATAAATGCCAGATGACAACAGTAACTTTTATTGTTGTCTGATTAACCTGTGTTTTGTCTGTCAATGGGCTTGTGAATAACAAGGCTAACTCAATGAAGCCATGCCTATAATATACCTTTTGATTTTGACAGTTCTACAGTAACAAGTGAAATGACTGGTAAATCAAATTAATATGTTGTGGAGTTGCTTTGGAATGGATGCATAAAGGTGTCTTATGGAAAACATTGTGATTTTTCTCCGTTCTTCAAAACCTCTTTCCATGAGCTCTTGCTTTGACTTTGGAGGACCTTGTGCATCTGCAAGTATTTGGTTTTCATGCGCTACCACACATCCTCACTTATTTTGAGGTTGGGGCTCTGCCTTCTGGCATTCTGTGGCTTTCTGTTCTTTCCACATTGGCTTTGTTCCTTGAAACAAGGTGTCCTGCAATAGTTCCACATACTTATCTGCATGGATTTTCTGTCAGGAACCCGCACCCAATGGATCCCAAAACATGACCAATGTAGAGTGTGAGAAGTAAGGTCAAACCTATTGTGGATTCTGACTTTCAATGGTTTTTCTCCAAACTCTCATCATTTTTCTATCATCTGACAGTAAGTATCGTTGTCTTACTGCAGAAGTTTCGGTATGATAGTCAGGAGACGATTACTCTATTATTTACTGATATACTAGGATTGTTTACAGTTCTGTTGTACTTTGTATTTGTTCTAGAGTTTGAGGGCGACATTTCTGAAAGGTTAGGCCACTTTGTTTACGTGTCAGAAGGTGTCAGTCACTTCTACTTAGATGTTGGGTTTTACCATGCACTTATTGTAGGCTGGAGCTAAGATATTGTTCACATTATTCCTTACACTAGTGGAGTGTAATAGCTCTCTTTCCCGTTTGGTGTTCTTTCAGTATTTGAGTAAAGTGCTGCGTGTATTCCCTCTAAAACTTTGATGGGCGTATCATATTACTCTCAGTTTCCATGGCTGATGACTTGCTTATTCCCAGTAGTACACTTTGTATTCTAAATCGCAGGGGTATTTTTTTGTTAAAAGTACTAAGCCTTTATACGGATATTTTATCTACTAATTCGCGAATAATATTATGTATAGTACTGTGCATTTTACGGTAGTTGCTTCTTGATGTATTTACACTGATATTGTATTCTAAATTAGCTTTATATTCAACACACTTAAGTAACTTATTCACGAGGCTTCATTCAGTATAGTACTTTACTACTTGCCTATGTACTACCAGCAGTCTACCACTCTTTATTTACAACAGTCTATTATTTGTGTTCACTATATATTTTAGTGTTATTTTGGTTGAATCTGCATGTGGGCACTTTTATGCTAAATGTTCTTTTCCTGGTAAACCAGCTCTGTGCCTTGCTGAGATGATTTATTATAGACACCATCATTCTGCACATGATAACAGTATTTTTGTTTGTCAAGTAGTGTTGGATAACAAGCATGTGTATTGTTTAGACTTCATCCCTGGAGCCCCACCTTCCAGTCCCAAGCTCACTGAACAGTACTCTTCATAATCAAATAGTATGAGGGGCTTGCTCTAAGAGATTATTATGTATACAAGCTTATGCCACATTCATACACAGTGTTTGAATTTGAATTCTTTGTTGAATATTATAGACAATCTCTTAGGAATATTCTTCAGCATTGATGTAATTGAATCAAACAGTATCATTAGGCATTGCCATGTCAAAACACCTGCTTGAATCTATATATGATAGGAGTTTGAAAGTGTTTACTGGGTGTGCCCAATTGATGTCCTTAGACCAGAGTATAATTTTTTTCACTAGCCTGTATCAATGTCAGATATCAGTTGTTACCACTAGCATTATCACTTTTCATATACCATTCTCCATGTGGCGATATGTTGTTAACGTTTTGTATTACTTACAGCTAGCAACCTTATTTGTATTGTATTGAATAGACATATAAAGCCCCCCTCCTATCTAGCACAAAACTATTGTGTAAATTTTATTTGATGATGCAATCTCTAAAATTTTATCACTCATTCTTAAGAGTTAGAACTTTATGCTTTTGACAAGAGGTTAGCATTCACTTACATGATTGTGGCCCATAGTATTGTGATCTGTGAGTATGCTGTAGGGTTACAAAGGAATAGTACTGTAAGTATGAACGCGTACACTATAAAATTCTGAGGTAGTGTTATTGCATAAAGCCTACTTTAATGCCTAGATGGTACTGAATGATGGCGAAGACTATACATTATGCGTTTCATTTAGTAGTTTATTGTAACAACCATTTGCGCTACGTAACTACTATATTTATATACTGGAGCGGGTTTTTTTGATAGCACGCTAGACGCGGGCTCCCCTACCCCAGTTACCCGCTGGCCCTGTCAAAATCAATTTGCAAATTAGCCTTGGAAAGACTAACGCAGTGCCCCATCCAGGTTGCATGGTCCGCATTGTCGATGACCATGGATGAAAAAGCTCGCATAGGATCAAGAGAAGCTGACCTCATTGGAGCGTGTGACATCCGGCCTTTGCAATGGACAAATCGATTAAAATTTGAGAGAAAAAGTTGTGCTAAAATGCTCGGATACCTGCACTAGGCTATGGGGCTTTTGGACATTCTTCTTCATCTTCTAAAGCCCCATAGCCTCGCGCAGGTATCCAAGCATTTTTGCACAACTTTTTCTCTCAAATTTTAATCGATTTGTCCATTGCAAAGGCCGGATATCACATGCTCCAATGACCTCATCATCTCTTGATCCTATGCGAGCTTTTTCGTCCACGCTCATCGACAATGCTGACCATGCAACCTGGATGGGGCACTGCGTTAGTCTGTCCAAGGCTACTTTGCAACTTGATTTTGACAGGGCCAGCAGGTAACTGGGGTAGAGGAGCCCGCGTCTAGCGGGCTATCAAAAAAATCCGTCTCTATATACTAAAATGCCAAAATGCAAATGAGGTCGCCAATTGTTTACATCAAAAGGAACCGTCTCTCGCCGGTGGAACGATCTCCTTCTAGGATTCTGTACTGTTTCACCTGAAAATCTGTCTCCTTTACCGTTGTCAGTTGGGTGGAAATACTAAGTCATGTACTTTTACCATTTTTCCTTCCCGAGATATTCCACTTTGAATCTTGCGATTTTGCGTGCTTTGTGTTTCCTCCTTTGTCCTCCATTGTTATCGTCTGCTTGGATGGCACTACTCTCAGTACAAGGCGTGTTTGATCAGGATCAGGTTTACTTACTTTTGAGGGGAAGTTTGTTGCATTTCTACCAGGTTAGTAGCTATTTTGTCTTCTCTAGATACTCTATTGTAGTTCGCTTATATTTTCTTCCTGGATTGCGTGCGTTTTCTGGTATTTTACACACTTCTCCTCAATGTATGGAGGCATCTCCGCACACCCTCCCTCACTGATGTTATTCGCCATGACAGTTGGGCAACTAATTCATCGCTTCATTGCTATCTGAAGATTTGATTTATCAGTCAGTTGATGATTTTGATTCTGCACTCATAATCATGTTAGAAAGTGGGCTGACTCTGTATTTAGATCAGTTTGTGGTCTCTATCATATGAGATTGGCCTTGCCAGTTCTATGTCTAACAAAGTGGTTACCTTAAAGGAATCCATAACCTGATTCCATTCATTGGTCCTTTCCATATTTCTCTGAATGCAGGGGAAAGCATTTTGCTAAATTGAGAGGGTATAGTTCACATATTACCTATATTTCTAAACTAGAATTGGATTTACTTCTTCAACACAGTATCACTGAAGTTTATATGCATTTCTACATATTCTTTTAAAAACCCTTGCTAAGAGTCTCTGTAGGTTGATTTGCAACTTCTAAAGCAAATAAATATGAATTTTTTCAGGAGGGGGTATGAAATATGTTTGTAAAACTTTTTGAGTTGAGTCAATTGCATATAATTATAATTTCACTACATACAAATACATGGAGATACAGATAAATGAAGCAAATTGTCATTTGAAAACAACACACACTGGTACTTACTACAGAAAGCTACCTGGTGATAATTTGTCACGCTCACTGTATAGTTTTAATTGTAGGACATGTGACTTGGAAAACTCTTCACGTAAGGAATGCTCACTTTGGCATGTATTTTACAGATGTGGTCATTCCTTCCATACAGCCTGTTTGCTCTCAGACATTAGAGAGTTTCCGACACACTAAGCGGCGAGCTACTACGCCTCAGAGGGAGACTGAGTACTACTAGATCTGAGGTGTAGCAGCTCAGGAGCACCAAGTACTTTCCAAAGCACGAAGACACCTCAGCAATGGTGCCAAAGTAACTAAAGAGGAGGATGGTGGTAAAATATACGTACCTTGATTTACCATTATGGCAAATCGGTGATGAAGAATTTATAGAAGTAAATACAACCCTTTGGTTAGCAAAACTGGTATTTTCATGAGGATATTACATGTCAAAGTACATTCCTCAATAGCATTTTGCTAAATTGAGAGGGTATAGTTCAAATAGTACCTATATTTCTAAACTAGAAGTGGATTTACTTCTTCAACACAGTATCACTGAAGTTTATATGCATTTCTACATATTCTTTTAAAAACCCTTGCTAAGAGTGTCTGTAGGTTGATTTGCAACTTCTAAAGCAAATAAATATGAATTTTTTCAGGAGGGGGTATGAAATATGTTTGTAAAACTTTTTGAGTTGAGTCAATTGCATATAATTATAATTTCACTACATACAAATACATGGAGATACAGATAAATGAAGCAAATTGTCATTTGAAAACAACACACGCTGGTACTTACTACAGAAAGCTACCTGGTGATAATTTGTCACGCTCACTGTATAGTTTTAATTGTAGGACATGTGACTTGGAAAACTCTTCACGTAAGGAATGCTCACTTTGGCATGTATTTTACAGATGTGGTCATTCCTTCCATACAGCCTGTTTGCTCTCAGACATTAGAGAGTTTCCGACACACTAAGCGGCGAGCTACTACGCCTCAGACGGGACGGAGACTGAGTACTACTAGATCTGAGGTGTAGCAGCTCAGGAGCACCAAGTACTTTCCAAAGCACGAAGACACCTCAGCAATGGTGCCAAAGTAACTAAAGAGGAGGATGGTGGTAAAATATACGTACCTTGATTTACCATTATGGCAAATCGGTGATGAAGAATTTATAGAAGTAAATACAACTCTTTGGTTAGCAAAACTGGTATTGTCATGAGGATATTACATGTCAAAGTACATTCCTCAATATATGACAAGGCCAAATGGGATATAAATGAAACAAAACTGTCTCTTCATACGAATACTCTGAAGCCGACTTAGATACTCTCAAACACTCCTCAAGGTCGAATGGGTTCATCAAAAATATCCAAATAAGTACATGTTAATTGTGTCTGGTAATGTCACTAAAATACAAACATCAGTATTCTTTTGTGGGCTTCAACTGTTGTTTCGGAGGTGCTGGTCGAGGCCATCGTCTCTATTCTCCTTGTTGAAGGTGTTCTTTTAAGACAAGACAACAAATATCAGCAGTTAGTTACAGCTTGTTACCATAATAGTTGACAGACTGGAATAATGATATCAGTATGATAAGAAATAATATATATTACGTACCTTGAAATCTTGGATATCACTATGATGTGACATAGGCCAGTCGCAAGTAGTGAAACCATCTACTACACCACAGCAATCGGAGGAATCCCCAAAAATGCGCTGGGACCTAGTCTCCCCTGAGGCGTAGTAGGTCCTTGCGTAGTGTTTCGGAAACTCTCTATTGGTTCGTGCCCACTGTGCGAGGGAGTACTGAAGCACTTCGTTGAAGATCTCAGTGAAAAGGCATACCTCTTGAGGGCTAGACCTAGAATATGTAGAAATACTCTTAAGTGCTTGTGGATTATTTGCCAGTTGCTAGTCAAGTTTTAGCATGACCCCTCCGTAAAACAAAACCCTGCTAGGTTTTCATGTAACACGAACAGGGCAATAGTTTGTTATTTGATGAAAAACCACCTTAAAGCATGTAAACAATATAAGTCCTGAACTTGCTCATTCCCTTCTTGTTTTTCCTGCCGTACCTTGCTATGACATTCTACTGATAGATTTTTTCAAATCTCGGTTCCCTGAAACTCAAGGACAAGAGGTACTTGATCTGTGGGTACAGAATATACACCCTAGTGATTTTAACGAAGAAAGTATCACCAACCATCTGCTTGCTCAAGGCATGTTCTAATGTCAGACTATCTGGACACAGCTGTGGATCTAATGAAAGACTAACACTAGGCACAGTTGAAGGTTAAATATTAAATCAACAACTCTGATGATGAAGTTCAGAGATTTCCACTAGGTCTGAATGATTCAACATTTGAAGAGAGAAAATAAATTTACAACTGAAGGTGCAAGTGTCCTTTAGCAAGTATTTGGTAGTTTGTCATTAGAAGTACTAAAGATTGTGTCATAACACAATATCAGCTGTCCCATAGGCAACTCTACTCTGAGATTACAAACCACGTAGCAGGTACCCTACACTACCTTGCATGGTTGAAGTGACATAAAGCCTACTTTCCACTGAGCGAAAAGCTGTCGCGCGAAGAGATTTTGTCGAGAGAACCGCAATCTGAGCATGCCCTGTTGACATGATCGCTGTCACGTGTTGGCTTTGATTTGTCGCAAAAAAGTTAAGAAGCGTTCAACTTTTTTATCGTTCGTGCGACAAATTCGGCTAGGCAATATGGATTTAACTTCGCAAAACACAGCATTTGGGTTGAATCTGGCAACTTTTATTCGGCAAATGGCTCAAAACACCGATATTTCACAAGCAGTACCGTCATCTGTCACAATTACAGACGAAGTTCTCATGAGTCCACGTCAATTTGAAGACAAAGGTGAGGCAGGGGATGACATTTTGGCAGCGTCAGACTCTGAAGAGGTTGGAGAAGGGACAGGAAGAGCACCATCATGTGCTAGTAGTGCTACAAGAGAATTCCACACAGAAATTTTTATTGAAAGTGTGAGAGAGCTGCCTTGCTTGTGGAACACGTCCTTGACATCCTACAAAGACAGGGCAATAAAATTAAATGCCTGGAAACAGCTATCTTCTTTGTTCAACAGGGATGGTGAGTACATAATTGACTAGCCTTACCTCTGCCCTGAAAAGTATAGATGCTTTGCTATGGGTTATGTTTTCTAAAAACTAATATTTTATTTTCATATAAAGCACTTTAGCAAAGGACGATGATGTTTAGAGAATCAAAATGTGAGAAAAATAAAGCTGGGAGGGAGAAATAAAATTTCAGCTCAAAAGTACCCCTGTTTTATTATAAACTTTACAAAATTTCTAAATATAAGTTATTGATCTTCTTGTCCAATATCTTTACAAAGAGTGTCTTACCAAGTTTCTTAAGATGAAAACCTAACTCTCCCAATTTTGCCAACCCACTAGCCCCCCATTAGTTTAATCCTTATTTGAATGGGCTCCAGTCAACAGGAATTCTCTGGAAGCATGATACCTCAAGATTTGTGAGTTTTAGTATTGTTAATGCGTTAATTATTAAGTATATTATTAATATATTTTATTGCTTTTTGTATTAATTCTGTTACAGTAATAGAGTAAAATGACTTTTAAGCAACCATCAATTTTTCTGCTTTACTGGAAAGTGAAATCAATTAAATTTTTTCTTAACAGTCGAATTTCTGAAAACACAATTAAAGAATTTAAAAGATGCTTATAAGAAATGCCTTGACCGAATAAATAAAGCCACAAGATCTGGTTCAGGTGCCTGCAAGGTCACTAAATGTAAGTATTTTGAGCAGCTGTCCTTTTTATTTGACAAGACAGCCAACAAGCCAACTGAGAGTAACTTAAACATCAATAAAGTGAGTCAGGAAGGAATTACCATGGGAGAATTCTCAAAAGGAGGTGCCAAACGGAAGTTGCCTTTACCAGAGAGTTCAAAGAACTTTAAATCACCAAAAACAAAAGCTGAGTTAGGCCTTGAAGTGGATACATTGCTCATGAAGACACTGCAAGAGTTTGGAACAGAAAAAGAACAGTCAACTGAGGAATCAGTCCCAGTTCAAAAGCAGGATGAAAGTGCTGACTCATTGTTTTGCCGTAGTTTGATCCCAATTCTTGAGAACCTGAATGCAAAGAAGAACAGATATGCAAGGATGAAAATTCAAGAATTACTCTATGAAATTGAATTTGATGATTCTGTGTAACTATATTTTATAATTACTCATTCACAAGTTTATAGTGTATCATAGCTATTTGAAGTACGTCTGATCATATCTAATTGCCATGCCACAGCCCCCTCATTAGAGTTGAAATAGTCCATGAACATTTTCCTTGTTTCTTTTGCAGATTTTGAATAATTATTAGATCCAATATTGTTGATTGGCTGCATTGCTCCATTTTCCGTTGTATTTTCTCTCCAAGCTCCTGCAGAAATACCAGCTGGACCTTCCTGATCTACATAGTTAGGGGGACAATAACTGTAAGGCTCATTATCAAGCCTATGGCACATCAAAAAATTGTGAAGCACAACAACTGCTTTTGTTATCTGCTTCACTGTATCAACTTGTGCTATGATAGGCTTCCGAAAAACACGAAATCTTGAAGCAGCAATGCCAAAGGTGTTTTCGATGACTCTCCTCCCCCGTGAAAGTCTGTAATTAAAAATTTTTTCATTTTCCTGCAAATTTGAGCCAGGATAGGGCTTCATCAAATAGGTTTTAAGACCAAATGCATCATCTGCTAGAAAAACATAAGGGAACACTTCATTTGAATTTCCAACTTTACTTGGAGATGGGAAGTTCAGAATTCCATTGTCTATGGCATAGCCAAGGTCGCTATTTGAATAGACACTGCCATCACTCTGTCTACCTGCATCCCCTATGTCAACAAGCAAGAATTTGTATTGACCATCACAGACTGCAAGTAGTACAATGCTGTGAGTCTTTTTGTAGTTAAAATAGTCAGAGCCACCCCGTGCCGGACACTGCATTATCACATGCTTGCCATCCAATGCGCCAAGAGCATGGGGGAAATTCCATTTGTCTTCAAAGAATTTAGCGATTAACCGCCATTCTTCTGGTGAGGAAGGAGCTTTAATGAAACCTCTGTGTGACAGGCACTCCCAGATTACATGGCAAGTCTCTCGGATAGTCCTACTAACTACTGATGGACTTATACGATAGCTGCTTGATATACTACACTGTGAGTCCCCAGATGCAAGGTATTTCAGTGTTAAACTAAGCCTTTCACTGGGTCCTATAGGATCACGCATATTTGTCGACTTTCTGGTCAGGAACGGAGCAACGAGGTGCAGCAGCTTCTCAAAAACTGAGGGTGTCATTCTAAAATATTGGAAGAAGTACATGTGGTCAAATAATTTCATATCTTGAACCAGCAAATGGAACTCTCCTTTTTGTAAGCGCTCTTGATATATTTTTCGCACCCAGAAAGATTTTCTATACTTCATTCTTCTTCTCTGCAGTCGTCTTCGCAGTAAATAAAGTAGTAAAGCCTTTTTTAAAAGAGATCTTCGATTGATAGCAGCCATTTTGAATTATTAATATTTGGCGGGAATGACTTTCGCGCGATAATTTTCAGTTGTTGTGGAAAGTATAAATTATTGTCGCACGAAGTTTTAGCAGGTTTCGCTCGACACCCTTTCGCATAGTGGAAAGTAGGCTTAAGAAAGCATTGCAACTTTCTTTGCCCATCCTATGCAAAACAACACTAGGTGTACAAAAGTATTGCAACATCTTTGACAACAATAAATGCCAGATGACAACAGTAACTTTTATTGTTGTCTGATTAACCTGTGTTTTGTCTGTCAATGGGCTTGTGAATAACAAGGCTAACTCAATGAAGCCATGCCTATAATATACCTTTTGATTTTGACAGTTCTACAGTAACAAGTGAAATGACTGGTAAATCAAATTAATATGTTGTGGAGTTGCTTTGGAATGGATGCATAAAGGTGTCTTATGGAAAACATTGTGATTTTTCTCCGTTCTTCAAAACCTCTTTCCATGAGCTCTTGCTTTGACTTTGGAGGACCTTGTGCATCTGCAAGTATTTGGTTTTCATGCGCTACCACACACCCTCACTTATTTTGAGGTTGGGGCTCTGCCTTCTGGCATTCTGTGGCTTTCTGTTCTTTCCACATTGCCTTTGTTCCGTGAAACAAGGTGTCCTGCAATAGTTCCACATACTTATCTGCATGGATTTTCTGTCAGGAACCCGCACCCAATGGATCCCAAAACATGACCAATGTAGAGTGTGAGAAGTAAGGTCAAACCTATTGTGGATTCTGACTTTCAATGGTTTTTCTCCAAACTCTCATCATTTTTCTATCATCTGACAGTAAGTATCGTTGTCTTACTGCAGAAGTTTCGGTATGATAGTCAGGAGACGATTACTCTATTATTTACTGATATACTAGGATTGTTTACAGTTCTGTTGTACTTTGTATTTGTTCTAGAGTTTGAGGGCGACATTTCTGAAAGGTTAGGCCACTTTGTTTACGTGTCAGAAGGTGTCAGTCACTTCTACTTAGATGTTGGGTTTTACCATGCACTTATTGTAGGCTGGAGCTAAGATATTGTTCACATTATTCCTTACACTAGTGGAGTGTAATAGCTCTCTTTCCCGTTTGGTGTTCTTTCAGTATTTGAGTAAAGTGCTGCGTGTATTCCCTCTAAAACTTTGATGGGCGTATCATATTACTCTCAGTTTCCATGGCTGATGACTTGCTTATTCCCAGTAGTACACTTTGTATTCTAAATCGCAGGGGTATTTTTTTGTTAAAAGTACTAAGCCTTTATACGGATATTTTATCTACTAATTCGCGAATAATATTATGTATAGTACTGTGCATTTTACGGTAGTTGCTTCTTGATGTATTTACACTGATATTGTATTCTAAATTAGCTTTATATTCAACACACTTAAGTAACTTATTCACGAGGCTTCATTCAGTATAGTACTTTACTACTTGCCTATGTACTACCAGCAGTCTACCACTCTTTATTTACAACAGTCTATTATTTGTGTTCACTATATATTTTAGTGTTATTTTGGTTGAATCTGCATGTGGGCACTTTTATGCTAAATGTTCTTTTCCTGGTAAACCAGCTCTGTGCCTTGCTGAGATGATTTATTATAGACACCATCATTCTGCACATGATAACAGTATTTTTGTTTGTCAAGTAGTGTTGGATAACAAGCATGTGTATTGTTTAGACTTCATCCCTGGAGCCCCACCTTCCAGTCCCAAGCTCACTGAACAGTACTCTTCATAATCAAATAGTATGAGGGGCTTGCTCTAAGAGATTATTATGTATACAAGCTTATGCCACATTCATACACAGTGTTTGAATTTGAATTCTTTGTTGAATATTATAGACAATCTCTTAGGAATATTCTTCAGCATTGATGTAATTGAATCAAACAGTATCATTAGGCATTGCCATGTCAAAACACCTGCTTGAATCTATATATGATAGGAGTTTGAAAGTGTTTACTGGGTGTGCCCAATTGATGTCCTTAGACCAGAGTATAATTTTTTTCACTAGCCTGTATCAATGTCAGATATCAGTTGTTACCACTAGCATTATCACTTTTCATATACCATTCTCCATGTGGCGATATGTTGTTAACGTTTTGTATTACTTACAGCTAGCAACCTTATTTGTATTGTATTGAATAGACATATAAAGCCCCCCTCCTATCTAACACAAAACTATTGTGTAAATTTTATTTGATGATGCAATCTCTAAAATTTTATCACTCATTCTTAAGAGTTAGAACTTTATGCTTTTGACAAGAGGTTAGCATTCACTTACATGATTGTGGCCCATAGTATTGTGATCTGTGAGTATGCTGTAGGGTTACAAAGGAATAGTACTGTAAGTATGAACGCGTACACTATAAAATTCTGAGGTAGTGTTATTGCATAAAGCCTACTTTAATGCCTAGATGGTACTGAATGATGGCGAAGACTATACATTATGCGTTTCATTTAGTAGTTTATTGTAACAACCATTTGCGCTACGTAACTACTATATTTATATACTGGAGCGGGTTTTTTTGATAGCACGCTAGACGCGGGCTCCCCTACCCCAGTTACCCGCTGGCCCTGTCAAAATCAATTTGCAAATTAGCCTTGGAAAGACTAACGCAGTGCCCCATCCAGGTTGCATGGTCCGCATTGTCGATGACCATGGATGAAAAAGCTCGCATAGGATCAAGAGAAGCTGACCTCATTGGAGCGTGTGACATCCGGCCTTTGCAATGGACAAATCGATTAAAATTTGAGAGAAAAAGTTGTGCTAAAATGCTCGGATACCTGCACTAGGCTATGGGGCTTTTGGACATTCTTCTTCATCTTCTAAAGCCCCATAGCCTCGCGCAGGTATCCGAGCATTTTTGCACAACTTTTTCTCTCAAATTTTAATCGATTTGTCCATTGCAAAGGCCGGATATCACATGCTCCAATGACCTCATCATCTCTTGATCCTATGCGAGCTTTTTCGTCCACGCTCATCGACAATGCTGACCATGCAACCTGGATGGGGCACTGCGTTAGTCTGTCCAAGGCTACTTTGCAACTTGATTTTGACAGGGCCAGCAGGTAACTGGGGTAGAGGAGCCCGCGTCTAGCGGGCTATCAAAAAAATCCGTCTCTATATACTAAAATGCCAAAATGCAAATGAGGTCGCCAATTGTTTACATCAAAAGGAACCGTCTCTCGCCGGTGGAACGATCTCCTTCTAGGATTCTGTACTGTTTCACCTGAAAATCTGTCTCCTTTACCGTTGTCAGTTGGGTGGAAATACTAAGTCATGTACTTTTACCATTTTTCCTTCCCGAGATATTCCACTTTGAATCTTGCGATTTTGCGTGCTTTGTGTTTCCTCCTTTGTCCTCCATTGTTATCGTCTGCTTGGATGGCACTACTCTCAGTACAAGGCGTGTTTGATCAGGATCAGGTTTACTTACTTTTGAGGGGAAGTTTGTTGCATTTCTACCAGGTTAGTAGCTATTTTGTCTTCTCTAGATACTCTATTGTAGTTCGCTTATATTTTCTTCCTGGATTGCGTGCGTTTTCTGGTATTTTACACACTTCTCCTCAATGTATGGAGGCATCTCCGCACACCCTCCCTCACTGATGTTATTCGCCATGACAGTTGGGCAACTAATTCATCGCTTCATTGCTATCTGAAGATTTGATTTATCAGTCAGTTGATGATTTTGATTCTGCACTCATAATCATGTTAGAAAGTGGGCTGACTCTGTATTTAGATCAGTTTGTGGTCTCTATCATATGAGATTGGCCTTGCCAGTTCTATGTCTAACAAAGTGGTTACCTTAAAGGAATCCATAACCTGATTCCATTCATTGGTCCTTTCCATATTTCTCTGAATGCAGGGGAAAGCATTTTGCTAAATTGAGAGGGTATAGTTCACATATTACCTATATTTCTAAACTAGAATTGGATTTACTTCTTCAACGCAGTATCAATGAATTTTATATGCATTTCTAAATATTCTTTTAAAAACCCTTGCTAAGAGTCTCCGTAGGTTGATTTGCAACTTCTAAAGCAAATAAATATGAATTTTTTCAGGAGGGGGTATGAAATATGTTTGTAAAACTTTTTGAGTTGAGTCAATTGCATGTAATTATAATTTCACTACATACAAATCCATGGAGATACAGATAAATGAAGCAAAGTGTCATTTGAAAACAACACACACTGGTACTTACTACAGAAAACTATCTGGTGATAATTTGTCACGCTCACTATATAGTTTTAAATGTAGGACATGTGACTTGGAAAACTCTTCACGTAAGGAATGCTCAATTTGGCATGTATTTTACAGATGTGGTCATTCCTTCCATACAGCCTGTTTGCTCCCAGACATTAGAGAGTTTCCGAAACACTACGCAGCGAGCTACTACGCCTCAGAGGGAGACTGAGTACTACTAGGTCTGAGGTGTAGCAGCTCAGGAGCACCAAGTACTTTCCAAAGCACGAAGACACCTCAGCAATGGTGCCAAAGTTACTAAAGAGGAGGATGGTGTTAAAATATACGTACCTTGATTTACCATTATGGCAAATCGGTGATGAAGAATTCATAGAAGTAAATACAACTCTGTGGTTAGCAAAACTGGTATTTTCATGAGGATATTACATGTCAAAGTACATTCCTCAATATATGACAAGGCCAAATGGGATATAAATGAAACAAAAATGTCTCTTCATACGAATACTCTGAAGCCGACTTAGATACTCTCAAACACTTCAACTGTTGTTTCGGAGGTGCTGGTCGAGGCCATCTTCTCTATTCTCCTTGTTGAAGGTGTTCTTTTAAGACAAGACAACAAATATCAGCAGTTAGTTACAGCTTGTTACCATAATAGTTGACAGAATGGAATAATGATATCAGTATGATAAGAAATAATATATATTACGTACCTTGAAATCTTGGATATCACTATGACGTGACATAGGGCAGTCGCAAGTAGTGAAACTATCTACTACACCACAGCAATCGGAGGAATCCCCACAAATGCGCTGGGACCTAGTCTCCCCTGAGGCGTAGTAGGTCCTTGCGTAGTGTTTGGGAAACTCTCTATTGGTTTGTGTCCAATGTGCAAGGGAGTACTGAAGCAATTCGTTGAAGATCTCAGTGAAAAGGCATAAATCTTGAGGGCTAGAACTAGAATATGTAGAAATACTCTTAAGTGCTTGTGGATTATTTGCCAGTTGCTAGTCAAGTTTTAGCATGACCCCTCCGTAAAACAAAACCCTGCTAGGTTTTCATGTAACACTAACAGGCAATAGGTTTGTTATTTGATGAGAAACCACCTTAAAGCATGTAAACAATATAAGTCCTGAACTTGCTCATTCCCTTCTTGTTTTTCCTGCCGAAACTTGCTACTACAGTCAGTGGCGGATTCAGACTAAAATCTGACAGGGGCTGAACATCACGAGTGTGGGTGTGGTGGGTGTGGTAGGCGTGGTCAGTTTGGAAGTATGCTTTATGGAATGAAAGGATATAGCGAAATATTTGATGATCAATCACATTTATGTGCTACAAAGTTTATCAGCCCTGTGCTAACAATTCACCACAAGATCTGGTCGATGTTCAGTACCTGAAGTGATGGTTCTGCTTATCTGTTCTCTGCTCAACAGTCAGAATAGCAAATCATGTTTACAACATTCTGTATCCAAATAGGCTTGAAATGTACATTGCCACTTCAATCAACCGAATGCATGGAACAACTAGGTCTAACAGCTCCAATGTACTTCCTATTGTAACGAAACATATCGTGTGACAGTGAAGCAAAACACATCATGGCATCATTATCCTTAGAAGAATGGTCTATTTTGCTCGTATTTATCGCGCCTACACAGTAAACAGTGTTTAATGCTATCGACTTCCTGAGACTCATGGTGATTCTGTTAACACACTACGCATGGGTCACTGAGGTGAAAAGGAAGCAAAGAACAACAAAGTGGCAGTCCTTATCCTAGATGGAGATGTACCTTATGTACCGTGCAAGTATGTCAAACCAAATCACTTCGCAGACTTTAGGCTTTTCAGATAAAGTACAAGTAACTGATTTGACTCAAGTAATGACGTCTTAACTAGTCCTGAGAGTCACTCACTGCCAACAACAAAATGCAAACAGGGTCCTACAGATGCAAGCGGCTATCAAGTCATTCTGCCTAAACACAGACACAATAGCTCTAACCAGAAGCCCCACGTATCAAAATTAACAGTTTAACAAAGTGCAATATTTATATACATATTCCACCTCATACATTCATTTAAAGCTGGGTACGGTGCTACAGCGCTATAAATGGCTCACTACTATTGAGTCTGAGCACTTACTTCCTGTTACCTATATTCGCTTACCTTTTAAGCTTTCTTCACCAATAATGCATCCGGCTGCCTTCACATGTTACTCCGAAAGCATCTAACGATCATTTCGAATTCGGAACATGGCACTGATTTCAGTAAACAACGCGTATCTGATGGACTCGCATGAAATCTCCTGTATGTGGTTCTGGTTTTAGATGCCTGTTAGCACTTTTCTATCATCGAGTGCATTTTACTGGCTGGAATGCACCCAAAGACGCAGCGGATATCCACTAAAACCATGATTCCACAGACAAACGATATTCTGAGCCCCCTTGGTCTATAGAATACTCAATTTGAACGGGGCTCAAACCGTCCATGAAAAATGTACTGGCTGCACGTGACTACAGAAATCACTTAGTATCCAATCGTCTGTTACTACCTTGACCACAAAACAATCAATATTCCCAATCAATATTCCGAGCCCCCCTCGCCTGTAGAATACACTGTAAAAACACAATGCACTTACCGACCAGGGGGGCTCGGACTATTCATTGTCTTGTGATGAAGATACTTGCAAACAATTGGACACTGGATGGCTTGCTACGTCACATGCAGTCAGTACATTTTCGATGACGCTTTGAGCCCCCGTGAAATCGAGTATTCCATAGACCAAGGCGGCTGTCAGTTTGGAAGTATGCTTTATGCAATGAGAGGATATAGTGAAATATTTGATGATCAATCACATTTATGTGCTACAAAGTTTATCAGCCCTGTGCTAACAATTCACCACAAGATCTGGTCGATGTTCAGTACCTGAAGTGATGGTTCTGCTTATCTGTTCTCTGCTCAACAGTCAGAATAGCAAATCATGTTTACAACATTCTGTATCCAAATAGGCTTGAAATGTACATTGCCACTTCAATCAACCGAACGCACGGAACAACTAGATCTAACAGCTCCAATGTACTTCCTATTGTAACGAAACATATCGTGTGACAGTGAAGCAAAACACATCATGGCATCATTATCCTTAGAAGAATGGTCTATTTTGCTCGTATTTATCGCACCTACACAGTAAACAGTGTTTAATGCTATCGACTTCCTGAGACTCATGGTGATTCTGTTAACACACTACGCATGGGTCACTGAGGTGAAAAGGAAGCAAAGAACAACAAAGTGGCAGTCCTTATCCTAGATGGAGATGTACCTTATGTACCGTGCAAGTATGTCAAACCAAATCACTTCGCAGACTTTAGGCTTTTCAGATAAAGTACAAGTAACTGATTTGACTCAAGTAATGACGTCTTAACTAGTCCTGAGAGTCACTCACTGCCAACAACAAAATGCAAACAGGGTCCTACAGATGCAAGCGGCTATCAAGTCATTCTGCCTACACACAGACACAATAGCTCTAACCAGAAGCCCCACGTATCAAAAGTAACAGTTTAACAAAGTGCAATATTTATATACATATTCCACCTCATACATTCATTTAAAGCTGGGTACGGTGCTACAGCGCTATAAATGGCTCACTACTATTGAGTCTGAGCACTTACTTCCTGTTACCTATATTCGCTTACCTTTTAAGCTTTCTTCACCAATAATGCATCCGGCTGCCTTCACATGTTACTCCGAAAGCATCTAACGATCATTTCGAATTCGGAACATGGCACTGATTTCAGTAAACAACGCGTATCTGATGGACTCGCATGAAATCTCCTGTATGTGGTTCTGGTTTTAGATGCCTGTTAGCACTTTTCTATCATCGAGTGCATTTTACTGGCTGGAATGCACCCAAAGACGCAGCGGATATCCACTAAAACCATGATTCCACAGACAAACGATATTCTGAGCCCCCTTGGTCTATAGAATACTCAATTTGAACGGGGCTCAAACCGTCCATGAAAAATGTACTGGCTGCACGTGACTACAGAAATCACTTAGTATCCAATCGTCTGTTACTACCTTGACCACAAAACAATCAATATTCCCAATCAATATTCCGAGCCCCCCTCGCCTGTAGAATACACTGTAAAAACACAATGCACTTACCGACCAGGGGGGCTCGGACTATTCATTGTCTTGTGATGAAGATACTTGCAAACAATTGGACACTGGATGGCTTGCTACGTCACATGCAGTCAGTACATTTTCGATGACGCTTTGAGCCCCCGTGAAATCGAGTATTCCATAGACCAAGGCGGCTGTCAGTTTGGAAGTATGCTTTATGCAATGAGAGGATATAGTGAAATATTTGATGATCAATCACATTTATGTGCTACAAAGTTTATCAGCCCTGTGCTAACAATTCACCACAAGATCTGGTCGATGTTCAGTACCTGAAGTGATGGTTCTGCTTATCTGTTCTCTGCTCAACAGTCAGAATAGCAAATCATGTTTACAACATTCTGTATCCAAATAGGCTTGAAATGTACATTGCCACTTCAATCAACCGAACGCACGGAACAACTAGATCTAACAGCTCCAATGTACTTCCTATTGTAACGAAACATATCGTGTGACAGTGAAGCAAAACACATCATGGCATCATTATCCTTAGAAGAATGGTCTATTTTGCTCGTATTTATCGCACCTACACAGTAAACAGTGTTTAATGCTATCGACTTCCTGAGACTCATGGTGATTCTGTTAACACACTACGCATGGGTCACTGAGGTGAAAAGGAAGCAAAGAACAACAAAGTGGCAGTCCTTATCCTAGATGGAGATGTACCTTATGTACCGTGCAAGTATGTCAAACCAAATCACTTCGCAGACTTTAGGCTTTTCAGATAAAGTACAAGTAACTGATTTGACTCAAGTAATGACGTCTTAACTAGTCCTGAGAGTCACTCACTGCCAACAACAAAATGCAAACAGGGTCCTACAGATGCAAGCGGCTATCAAGTCATTCTGCCTACACACAGACACAATAGCTCTAACCAGAAGCCCCACGTATCAAAATTAACAGTTTAACAAAGTGCAATATTTATATACATATTCCACCTCATACATTCATTTAAAGCTGGGTACGGTGCTACAGCGCTATAAATGGCTCACTACTATTGAGTCTGAGCACTTACTTCCTGTTACCTATATTCGCTTACCTTTTAAGCTTTCTTCACCAATAATGCATCCGGCTGCCTTCACATGTTACTCCGAAAGCATCTAACGATCATTTCGAATTCGGAACATGGCACTGATTTCAGTAAACAACGCGTATCTGATGGACTCGCATGAAATCTCCTGTATGTGGTTCTGGTTTTAGATGCCTGTTAGCACTTTTCTATCATCGAGTGCATTTTACTGGCTGGAATGCACCCAAAGACGCAGCGGATATCCACTAAAACCATGATTCCACAGACAAACGATATTCTGAGCCCCCTTGGTCTATAGAATACTCAATTTGAACGGGGCTCAAACCGTCCATGAAAAATGTACTGGCTGCACGTGACTACAGAAATCACTTAGTATCAAATCGTCTGTTACTACCTTGATCACAAAACAATCAATATTCCGAGCCCCCCTCGCCTGTAGAATACACTGTAAAAACACAATGCACTTACCGACCAGGGGGGCTCGGACTATTCATTGTCTTGTGATGAAGATACTTGCAAACAATTGGACACTGGATGGCTTGCTACGTCACATGCAGTCAGTACATTTTCGATGACGCTTTCAGCCCCCGTGAAATTGAGTATTCCATAGACCAAGGGGGCTCGGAATATCCATTGTCTCGCAATGGAGATCCTGACAAAAGATTGGACACCTAATACATAGTTCGGTCAATGGTAGTCAGCAAAATGCATACAGACGCTCTGTTGACATTTGTTTTTCTACATGTTGCCACTTCTGCCGACCCGAAAGACCTGCAATACTTGCAGAGTATCCTCTATATATAGGAAGATTTGTTAAAGTGAAAGACTATTATATTTTTACACCTAGAAATCTGACTGGGGCTCAAGCCCCCTAGCCCCCCTGTGGATCTGCCACTGACATTCTAATGATAGATTTTTTCAAATCTAGGTTCCCTGAAACTCAAGGACAAGAGGTACTTGATCTGTGGGTACAGAATATACACCCTAGTGATTGTAACGAAGAAAGTATCACCAACCATCTGCTTGCTCAAGGCATTTTCTAATGTCAGACTATCTGGACACAGCTGTCGATCTAATGAAAGACTAACACTAGGCACAGTTGACTGTTAAATAGTAAATCAACAACTCTGATGATGAAGTTCAGAGATTTCCACTAGGTCTGAATGATTCAACATATGAAGAGAGAAAATAAATTTACAACTGAAGGTGCAAGTGTCCTTTAGCAAGTATTTGGTAGTTTGTCATTAGAAGTACTAAAGATTGTGTCATAACACATTATCAGCTGTCCCATAGGCAACTCTACTCTGAGATTACAAACCACGTAGCAGGTACCCTACACTACCTTGCATGGTTGAAGTGACATAAGAAAGCATTGCATCTTTCTTTGCCCATCCTATGCAAAACAACACTAGGTGTACAAAAGTATTGCAACATCTTTGACAACAATAAATGCCAGATGACAACAGTAACTTTTATTGTTGTCTGATTAACCTGTGTTTTGTCTGTCAATGGGCTTGTGAATAACAAGGCTAACTCAATGAAGCCATGCCTATAATATACCGTTTGATTTTGACAGTTCTACAGTAACAAGTGAAATGACTGGTAAATCAAAGTAATATGTTGTGGAGTTGCTTTGGAATGGATGCATAAAGGTGTCCTATGGAAAACATTGTGATTTTTCTCCGCTCTTCAAAACCTCTTTCCATGAGCTCTTGCTTTGACTTTGGAGGACCTTGTGCATCTGCAAGTATTTGGTTTTCATGCGCTACCACACATCCTCACTTGTTTTGAGGTTGGGGCTCTGCAATGGTCATTGCAGGACACTGATCTTGTGGATATGCAGGTAAGGTTTCGCAAAGATTATTTTGTGAGGGGTGCATTGTCATGTTTGAAGATCAGAATGGCTTTCTGTTCTTTCCACATTGCCTTTGTTCCTTGAAACAAGGTGTCCTGCAATAGTTCCACATACTTATCTGCATGGATTTTCTATCAGGAACAGCACCCAATGGATCCCAAAACATGACCAATGTAGAGTTTGAGAATTAAGGTCAAACCTATTGTGGATTCCGACTTTCAATGGTTTGTCTCCAAACTCTCATCATTTTTCTATCATCTGACAGTCAAACTGACATTCGTCTGAAAATACAATAGTTTGCCAGGTTTCAACTGCCACTCTTATGGCTTGAGACCATTGAATACGTTTTATTCTATTTTCAAATGGGGCAAATCAATTTCTTTGTCATGCACAGCTGTCCAAAATTCGTTCTACATAGTTTTGATAGATTTGTACCAGGATAGTGTTTATTTAATTTGTTGGTTATTACACTTACCTAATCAAACCTGTGACATTTTGCTACCTTGGTAACCATTCATTCACCCCTGGGATCAAACTGTTGTGGTCGGCCACGTCTTCTTCATTTGTGCATAGTTCCTTCAGGCATTCATTTTGTCAGAATTCTTGATATGGTAGAGAAATGGCAACCAACCAGTCTCAAACTCATGCACATAAGGCACAGAATATTGCATAACCTTAAGAAACAGAATAATGATGCATCAAAGGTACTTTATAAGCCATTCAGACATTGTTTTGTTGTGTTGTTGAAAGAGAGTAAAGCTAACTACTTTCAAAGATTCTTCCATATAACTGGCAGTAATATGAAACTTCCTTCACTATATACTAAAATGCCAAAATGCAAATGAGCTCAGATCACAGGTGCCGCCGCAATAGCTTTTGAGCATTTTCTTGAGAAGACCCTTGCTTGCACTGGGATTCGACTCCTACTGGATCGTAGTGTCTGTTCCCTATATGTGCAAACCGTTTCGCTTTTCTTTTTATCTATTTTTCCTTGCGAGATATTCGAAGTTCTCTCCTTCAACTTCGAGCGCCTTTGTTGTCCTCCATTGTTTTCGTCCACAACCACGTAAACTGCTCTCAGTACAGGTACAGTTCCCTTGGTTCGTTCTTGGTTGTTTTAGTGGAGAAAAAGTATGGTCCGTTTACTGGCAGGTGAGTCGCTATTTTCGTACTGCAGAGTTCCATTTTAGTTCGCCAGTATGTTCTCTTTGTCTAATGTCTGCATTGCCTACTGTTATGAGCTATTTCCATCAATGTTTTACGCGAAATACCAGCGATCTCTCTATCTAGATTATCGCCATGACACTTCCCTTCCAGGCCGTTCGAGTCTAATCACTAATTGACGTTGCTGTTCGTGCTAGATTCTGATCAACTATTGACGAGAAGGTTAAAGTTGCTTTATGTGCTTTATAATCCTGCCTATTTTGCTTGCGTTTGCAGTGTATTCACAACAGGTCGGATTGCGATCGCTTAGCTTACACTTCGGGGAGTGTCCTCGAGGTCATACATTGCCCTTTGAATCAGAGGACAAAGTAGTCGGTGTGTTCTAGATGGCAAGTCTCTTTTTTCCAACCAAAAGGTTTTCTTTGAGTTTACATGTATATGCTTTATCGACAGTGCATGTTGTCTACTGTTTTCGGATACCTATGTCGATGTTTTCAGCCACATTCCAACACCTTCCCTCTGAGCTATTATCGCCATGACAGTTCCTCTCCAAGCAGTTTGAATCTGTTAGCAAAATCACCGTCCTTTCCCTACTAAATAGTGATGCACCATAATCAAGATGTTTACTGTTCTTATCCCTCCTATATTAGAGTCTATTATTTGCTTCTTGACATGGGTTTAGATTAAGATCGATAAGGAATGCTGAGCTTTCAGTTAACGGAATTTTTTGCTGTGGATCGATGCTGCCCTTTGACCTGAAGGATAGTTTGCACTTACTGCTATTAGGTGAGTCACCTTTTTCATTAGAAATGTTTCATAACTGTATTTGTTTCCACGTACTTACCCCAGTTTCAGTATTAATTTGAAATTTGAATTTATGTACTATTGGTGTTATCTTACTGTTGACTTAAGGTCTTGTTAGGGCCTATGTGATTTTAATGGACTGCTGCTTTCCTTTTCTTCAGGTCATTTGTTATAAATACCATTACTGATTTCCACACGTCATTCTGCACATGACCAACATGTTCTATGCGACGATTTTCTACTAGCTACACTTAGGAATACCAGATATCAGTCGCAGGTTTCCTTGTATCAATGATCACACTACCTGTTATACACACTGCCAAATCATAAGGGGTCTGTACGCAATCCGTTCAGTTTGTTGAGTTATAATGTCTTTCGCATACTCCATACCGCAGATGTTATTGCATATTCATGAGGTAGGCAATGAGTACTTTCAAATTCAGTGCAAAGGATTTTTAACACCTACTTCCCCTCCCATATGCAGCATCTCGTATTACACCTAACCTGCCATGGGTGATTTGCACAAACCTCCCACTGCATGCTGGCAATCCTCTTAATAGATCACTTGGTGTTTAGTACCAATTTTGCAGTTACTATATGAACCTGCAATCATGAAGTCTCCCGTGCACTATTTGTAGCACAACTGTAGTACAATAGCCTCATAGGATACAACAGACAAACTACTCCATCACGTTCAATGACTTTTAACCTATACACACATACACAAGTTATCATCTATGGATATAGCTATACCATGATTACATCGACTCATTGACTGCATTATATTGCAGGGATATTCTAACCGATTACTTACGAGGGGGAGGGCCAGAAACCTACTTCATAGACAGGTACTCTTAGGTGCATTCCTGCTGGGGGGGGGGGTCGCAATAAGCGGGGGTTGACATTTTTGAACCAATGCTATTAATGGGGTGAGATCGAATTTATACAGTCATTTTACTACATGACATGTTCAAGGTATGACTCAAAAGTAAGTGTGAATAACAGCACTAAATGACTCTAATGAGTAGTCTCATCACATTTAGCATGCAATAAGTAGTTACGCAATTTCACAATGAAACTTATACTCTCCTAAACTTAGGCATGTTTCGGCATATAAACGAACCATCTCTCTACTTATCACAAAAGTGAAAGTGAGAAAATTATTACACTGAAATGACAACCCAACATCTAAAATAAATTGCAGTCGAAGTCTCAATAAGAGCGAGGGATTGAAATACTTTAAAAAATTCATTAGCGAGGGGACGGCACTTAAGCACCATAGAGAACCCTGTAACTACCTTACGACCATATTGGTGCACCCGCTGTAGTTATTGAAATCGTTTTCTCTATTCTCTCCAGCTCTTTGCATCTTTCTTCTTCTACCGCACCTGCAGCCTTCCCTCCAACCGCTACAACTTTGCATTGCATGGACACAACTTCGCATGTCATCACGACAGCCTCACATGTTTCTTCCTTCCCTACAGCCTCACATCTTCCGTCTTTTCCTTTACCTTCTTCACTTGTCCCGTCCTCTTTACCGGCGTCCTTTCCACCTTCCTCCATTTCTTCTTCAATATCGAAATCCTCATTGAGGCTCTCTTCCATGATAGCCCTTAGCTCGATCTCCTCCATCTCCTTCACTATACTGCGCCATGTTTCCTTCATTCTGCTTATCTGCATCTTTTCCATGTTTACGTTGTCTTCCACTCTATGTATTGCAGACCGTGCCACATGTAGACATTCTTCCACTACCTCCATGTTCTTCTCCGCTCTCTTTAGCTCTGCCCCCAACTTTTTTATCATTATTTTCATCCTCATTCGTGGATCCATTTTCTCACTTTGTTCTTCCTTACTTCCACCTGCTCCACACTTCAACTGAGACCCACTTCGTATATCCATTCTTTTAACCACACAGTACCCATTAGTCATGTGAGCATCCACACCCCTTGCACTACACACACTATTGTTCCCCTTTATACCACTCAGAGGTACATTTCTACTTCGCTTATTACTAAGTCAGATGATAATTCGCCAAAAATAGATACTGTCATATTTTTTGCGAGCACAACCGGTACCCTAAACAACATTATACCGTATATCTGGCAACACCTGTTTACGTCAAAGACACTACAAAAGGAAGAGGAAACCTTACAACTTCTTACTGAGTTACGTCTTCATTTCTTAACATAATAAACAGAGCGCTTTCTGACCATACATCATCAGAACACATTTACATAGGCACCAAGCACGTTACACTTCTATCAGGTAATACCACTACGTCATTAGGGCACTATTACACAGGAGATACTTCAAAACTTATTTACTTTAAACTCTACACACCCATTCATTGCACTAATGGCATCAGGATGTTTCATCAGAAATAGATAGTGACAAAAGTCAAGCTAGCATCATTGAGCTATTTATATCAGCAGCTGGTACGAGCATACGCGTCAGTGACCCACACGAGTAAACACACGAGATTTCCTGAGTTGTTTACTTTCCACTCTACCCCTTAACTAATTAATATCATAGTGACAGGATGATTTGTGAGACATACACAGTGCCAAAAGTTACAAACCCCTAAGGTACCCTAATCACCTATCGACCCTTTCATTCATTACAAACATTTACGTCACATTCAGTACCCTCAACTGACACTGTCCTCCTTCTTACCAATGCAATGCACGTATTCATTCAGTCCCGTCTATCAGGCAAAAACACTACGTCATTAGCATAATAATAAACAGGAGATACTTGAAACCTTATTAACTTTCAACTCCATACACCCATTCATTGCACTAATGGCATCAGGATGTTTCATCAGAAATAGATAGTGACAAAGTTCAAGCTAGCATCATTGAGCTATTTACATCAGCCGCTGGTACGAGCATACGCGTCAGTGACCCACACGAGTAAACGCAGGGGATTTCCCGAGTACTCTACTTTCCACTCTACCCCTTAACTACTTATAATCATAGTAACACACAGTGCCAACTGATTTGTCACACATTATTAGTGCCATTATTTACAGACTCGCAAAGTACCCATTCAATCATCTTCAGTTGTACCCCCTACCACCATACACAGTACAACCATTAAACTACCTGCATACAACGTAGTGACTGTATGGCACACCGAGACTCTCTTGTCCGTGTATGATCACGTACATATCCACCATACCTCCACAGTACAATACATATTACAATTCGTCGATCATCCACCTCCTCTCCTATATACCCGTTCCAATTTTTTGTCAGGCACAGCTTCTTCGTCCTGTCCTGCTCTCTGTACCCCAACTGAAGAGTTCTCATACAGTTTAGGGACAAGTGAACAACATTATAATCTTAAGTATGGTCCATATGCATACACTTATGTTGTTTGTAAGACACTGCCTATAAGGAACGACTACTGGGTCACAAACATTTCATAACCATAGGATACATTTATAACAGTATATATTTCGGCAAGTATATTTTATTCTTTACAGCTTCCTATTATTACCTACAGGTTCTTCCTAGCCTGACTATTTAAATATAAGGACTCCAAAATACAAATTTCATGACATTATACTTTATCAACCTTTTAAGGAACACTGAATATTGAAATCTCCAGACCATTACGAACCTCGAGTACTCAACGTCGACCCTGCATCAACTTTTTTTCTTATAACACGCCATCACTGTATCATTGTACTGATATTACTCTTGGAGTGAGGCTATCCCACCATACAGAAAAAAGTGTAGGATTATACCAGTCAACCAACACGAAGTACGGCACATAGGTTCCTGTCCAAACTAAATCTAAATTATTCTCCTACAGTAGAACTCGCATAATCCGGATCTAAGTGGACCGCCAAAATTCGTCCGGATTAAAGCAAATCCGGATTATGCTAAAATTTTTTCTGTGACCCCGTTAAATGTGTGTTGTTGTTTGGAGATCACTCCCAGCATATTTCGGATTCACGTACAATGTCATAATTCAAGTCACTCCTGAATACCTATTGACGGATGGATTGTGCAGTTGTCGACTACCATTGCAATTTTTCTATGTTTAAGTTTTATTTGTCTGTCTAGTTTCATTAACCATTCAGTGAACAGTTCCCTTGTCATCCACGCTTTCTTATTTGCCCTGTAAGTAACGAGAATATGAAGCACATTTCTGAAAGCCAGAGGCTTTTGGCTTTTGCCCACCACTATCAGCAGCAATTTTTCCCTTCCAGTCATGTTTGCTGCAACTAATGCAGTAATCCTAGTCTTGTTTTTTACCACCATGCTGCTTTGTACCGATGAATTCTAGGCTTTTTCTGGCAACAGTGGCCAGAACAGACCGGTTTCATCAGCACTAAAAATGTTCTCTGGTTCATACAACTTTAGGATCTCCTTTAGTTTTCCTACCTTCCACTCTTTCACACTTCAGTATCCCCTGCTTCGCTTGATTTCAAAATTTCCCCCATTCCGTAGCGTTTTCTACATCAGTGGATCCATCCCGAGGTCATTTCCGAACTTTCACAACCCAATTCCTTCAGAAATAGTCAGCCTTTGCTACAAGCATGTCTCCATCAATTTTCAAATCCGGATCGGTACAATACTGACGGAGACAAATAATAAAAGCGGCTTCGATGTTGGAAAACGTACATTTTTTACACGCTTTATTGTACCCTTTCTTGCGTCTGGCGGATTTTCCACAACATTAAAAACTTTTTTCTTCGTTTCTACTTTCATCATATGCCTTAAAGTCTGTGGTTTTATTCCAAACTTTAACGCTATGTCGCTTCTTTTTATTCCCGGGTTCTCATCGCAAAATTTAATTACTCTATATTTCTCTTGGTACGTACGATCTGTATGCTTTCGCTATGAAGTCATGATAATTATGAAAGAGTATTGTTTTAAAGTGTTGCCAACACGCTGGCCTCTACTTGAAGCAGGAAGTCATGTCACTTATTGGTTATAATGTATGCAGTTAGGATATGGTAATACAGTGAAGAATACACCTGTGCTCATTGACATATTTCTAAGATCGTTTATCCGGACTACGGTAAAAGAATAGCATAATTGCCCAAACATATAGTCCGGTTTATGCATTTATCCGGACTAGGAAATCCGGATAATGGGAATTAATTTAGTACAATTCAATAGGAAATTAATTGGACTTAGTACTTCAGTCCGGAATACACCGAAATCCGGATAAAGCCGATCCGAATTATGCGAGTTCTACTGTATTAGTTTAGTTTTGCAACCGCTCACCATGTAAACGGGAGGCTAAACTTTCGTGGTCTTTATCAGACAACAGCCTTTTTCCCGGCCCAAGAAACCTACCCGTACTACCCATGTGATGAGGCCATGCGGCCGTAGTAGCCGAGTGATACAGCGGGGCTCCATTCTTCGTCTCTCCATCAATAAAAGGCAGCACACACCCCTATTACATCAGTTTTTGTTCAGTTGGAGAGATGGGTGACAAAATATATGAAATACATTTCATGGAGAAAACAACGGTAAGTCACAATCACGCTGTTTTTTTATCAAGGTCTTTGTAAACGAGCTTCGAAATACTAGATTTCTGGCATAAAACCGAGGGAACTTTAGAAATACCGCCTCGTGATTTTCTTAACATTTCCCTACGAGTTTTACATTTTCAGCCTCACTTTCCTAGCCACGGTTTTCTTGTACCCAAATGTCTATTTTTATTAACCATAACATACCCTGGACGTACTCTCCACCCTTTCTATTGCATATTCATACTACAGAGAGTATTTTACGATCTTTTTTCACCTCAGCAATTACACTGGAACCCCGAGGGGAGCATCAAACACTTCAAATGGCGCATTGCGGCAGCCATGAATATTGGCAAGAAAACGAAGTTTCTCATGACGGATGCTACGGGAGACATGCTTAAAGATATACGGTAAGTGCCACATATTTTCTGAAATCCTCACATCCAACACCCATACAACACTATTTCACCCTATGCTTGCACTACCAAGCTTTGACCACTGCCACTACATTTACTCACCTGTGAACCACACCAGCAATACTACTTTTACTCTACGTATCTTTTCGATTAGCCATACCTCCAAAGTATCCTTGCATTACTACTGTTTAAAGCCATCTGTCATCAACACCATGCCATCCCTACCCAATTCATCACTCACACAATAGCGTTTTCGTTCCCACACTGCAGCACAGACATTTTTCTTTCTCCGTACAGGGCAACATACATAGCACCTGTACGTCGTCATGAAGTCTCGATTATTCGTACATCACTCATATATTTCACCACTTTTCCCATTGCCATTTCTCCACTGAAATCTTCTACACACTACCCTAGGTCCTCTCCGTCACATCTTAATCTCCTTTTCGTAATTCTAGGTCTGCATCCAATATACATATTAAAATAACTGGAACACGCAGACTGCGAGCCAGACAGAAAAAAACTAAAACGGCAAAGAAGACACCTCACAACCAAAGAAAGACTACCGGGCAAAGACAACACGTAACAGTCAATTATACTTTAAGGTAGAACATCCTGTAGAATTGCCAAAAACCTTGAAAATTGTCAAATTTCAAAAACTCGTCCAAAACATACTTTGACATGTGGATCATGCAGTAGTGCTCTCCATTTTTCGAATCTCATTCATATGTCAATATAAATTAGATATTTCTTTTTACCACACATTCAAAAGTTTGCTTAGCAATGCCCTAGCAACGGGAACATTGACTAATTTCACCCATTTTTACCCAGAAACGAAAGTCCGGGAGAAAATTTTTACCCCTCTCAATCACTTATCTGCATGCTAGACCTGTGGTATAGTAGACAACAACAACAGCTTTCTCTGATCTTCAAAATCAAATCACAATGGAGAGCACACGCAGAAACGAGAGAAAGAGAAAAGCTCGTAGTGGATATCAAAGAAAGCCAAAGTTTAAAGGAAATCGTCATACGGGTAGTATTAGAGTTAAACAGTCAGAATGTAATCGTTCTCAAACAGCCAATCCTAGATTTTTGAAGCAGATCGTGTTGGAGAAAACGAATCTTCCTTTGTAGGCCTAGACCATCAACAGTACCCCTCAACATTTGCTGATGAAAATGAAAGTCCAAAATCTGCTTCAGGGCGAAAGATTTTATCAAGAAGGAAGCTAGATTTGTCACATGAATATGGTATCCAGTCAGAGGAAAGTAAACAGTACTTTATAGAGCCACATGGTTTTAGATTTTTTGACTTAGAGATCATCAAGTATGTAATTTCACTTTTGTTATGCCCAGAATGTTACCATGCAGATATGATATTTCGGGAGGTCTATTCGAAAAGAAGTGGAGAAGCTTCATTCTTTCATGTTACCTGCCAGAATTGCAATTGGAAATATGTATTTTACTCAAGTAAGAAATACAAATCTAAATTTGAGGTGAATCAGAGATTGGTATATGCAATGCGTTCCATTGGAAAAGGACGAAAAGGAGCTACCAAGTTCTGTGCTCTAATGAATATGCCTGAGCCCCTTGCATTGAATAATTATGCCAAGCATGCAGCTGCTGTAAACAGAGCCACCAAAGCAGTTGCCCAAGAAACAATGACTGAGGCTGGTAATGAAATATACAAAGCAGCTCACTCTTCTGGTGTGGCTGAAACAAGTGTTTCAGGGGATGGAACCTGGCATAAAAGAGGTTATTCCTCTCTCCATGGTATAGTTAATGTGATTTCAATGGAAACAGGCAAAGTATTAGACACTGAAGTATTAACTCAGTTCTGCAAACAATGTTCCCTTCAAGAGAAAGATAGATCAGATGAAATCAAATACTGCCAATGGAGAGCAGAGCATGAACCTAAATGTAGAGCCAATTTCCAGGGATCCTCTGGCATGATGGAACCAAAAGGAATGGAAAGCATATTCTCTAGGTCTGTTGAAAGACATACATTACTTTATACAGAGTTTTACAGAACCCACATAAACTTGTTACACTTTTCTGAACAGCACTTTGAGGGGGTAATTTGCTAATATCAGGCACAAGTTTTAGCAAGACTTCCTAAACAATCTTATTGTCACATTTAGTACTCAGGGAAAGAATAATGCTGTTTGGTATTAAAGTTTTGTCATTTATTCTCTCTATTTTTGGAATGTCTTCAATACATTTACCTGTTATACCTACCTGCTCCAAAGGGTCTTAGGTAGTACCTCCAGCCATCTCCCTTGCTCCAAAGCAATTCTTGAGTCACTGCATAGCATTCCACTGGCTGCTGTGTAGCAGTTATTTATATCAAATGTTGTGGCAGAAAAATTGCTTGCATTTCTCTAGCAAAGCACTAATCAATGCAAAACAGCCTAAAACTAATAGTTCCTGTGTTGTCTATTTTATTCACAGTACCAAAGCGATTTGAAAGGATGATCATTGAGCAATCATGCACTAAAGTATAAAAGTACACATCTGAATAATTTAGCAAATGTTGACCAATGGAGCACCTACATAGGTAAAAATTAACTAATACGTACGTGCAAGTTGAAGGTTGATTGTGATTCTATGAGTTACCAGCTAGGAGAAGAGGACTTGCACAAGAGAGAGTGCCATGCATGCACCAACAGAAGGGTCATTCCATGTCAATTCACCAGCAAGAGCACATTTTGTACTTGATCAATCAGCGGATTTGTTTACATACACTTATTATCCACTCATGTGCCTCCATTTTTACCTTGTTTCTTCATTTCGCCATTGTGAAACGGAGGTGCTGTGGAGACTTCATGTCTCACACCTTTTGCCCCGGAAAAAAAGGTACGTTCATCTACAACAGCGACTTTTTGGCTACAGCATTCTATCAACAGTTCTGATCGATATCTCCGAGCCCTAAGCTGGACTATGATCCGTTGCAAAAGTAGTAGACATTGCGCACCACCCTCCCCTGACCTCCCATCACACAGGTCCTCCATGAGCACCCATTCACCAAGCAAGCAGTAAAGAAGTTGTTTTTCATCTAAAATCCGTTGGATTAGAGCTAGGTATGCCTAATTATCCTGACTTATCTTCTACTCTTCTCAGATCTGGGTTAGGTACGCATAGTTCTGAAACTATCACAGCTAGGCGTCGTGTCGGTACCCCTAAAGCTGGATGATAAGAACAAAGCGACTTTTAGAGGAAGAAGTTGAATCAACATATGCCTTTCGTATCGCTGTTGTGAATTCTGCTTGCTCTTCACCTTAGTTTACATTTCCCGCTCAAAAACAAGTATACGACAACAACGTTTTAAACATCAACAACATGTTAAATGTATGCAGTTCGCCTCAAATCGATTCTACCACGAGGAGTTGAAATGAAAAAGCTGTCCAGGTCAGTGGTATGCTTGGACGCCGCCAAGTTCAAATGTGCTGTATTAAGTGTTCTATCCTGTCAGATTCAGTTGGGCAGCTTAGAACACTTGTCGTCAAATCATCAACCTCAAGATCTGAACAACCATAGTCGTAATCAAACTCATGATTCTGGTCAATGTGGTATACTGCCTCCGTTGCCTTTTTTTGCCAACGTTTTCATCTCAAGCTGTACGGCATGGGTACACTTTGGGCAAGAGCTGATATTTGGAATCAAGCAAGTGATATGGTAGGAATGGCCACAACCACGAATTACTCTCCACGTTGGACTTTCATTACACCTTCACTGTTCTTTCATATCACATTTCCTGAAGCAGTTAGGAAAGAAACTAGCTCAATCGGTGAAAAGAAATGATTGGTACTTTTTGAGCATTCTGTGTAGTGCAGGTGTTACTTTTTTCTCATTGTCTCTTAGTTTCACTTTGAAGAACTCAAGTACTTCAAGGACTTAGTACCTCACGGACTTTGAAGAACACAAGTCTATACCGTAGGTTATACTTAGGTTATACTAGATTTAAAAGGGCTCACTCTTTTAACTTTTACTAAATAGTCCTTCATTGAAGACAATTTGATGGGCAAAGAACTGACAAGGCCAATCGCCAATAAATGGAACAAGAAATTTATTGATGTATACTGACAACCCACTTTCTAGAAGATATTCCAGTGCAGAGTGGAAACTCTCAAGGAGACTTCAATGGAAGCTTTATGCAGTCCACAAGTTTACAGTTTGCCATTGACCTCATAGCTTGTATGTCTTGAATTTCCTTCTGTTGGTACTTATGAACAAGCATTCTGCTTCTTTGGGACTCAGGGTCAAAGAACTTTGCTTGAAATTATATCAACATATGTTTTTGAAAGAGATGGTGTATACCCTAGTAGAAGAGGCTCAAGTAGAGCTAAATTTGCTGGTAGTGAATCCTGATCAGCAAAGCTATGTGGTTTGATGGCAGGCATTGTTGGAAATTTTGTTACAAGACGTTGTCATATGGCATACTTGAGTTTGGCTTGATGATGATGGGCAATGATAGCTATGAATAGTATGAAAGTCATCTATGAAAACAGCTATCATGTAAGTGGTAGTAACAGCATCCTCAAAAAACTGATGTACAGTTGCAATATGCTCTGAAGAAGCGTTTTTTTGTTTCACTGAGAACTGTAGTAGGGTGTGCTGTAAGTCCCATATTCCTTACAGTTTCAACTCCCCTACTTGAAATACCTAGGCCCTTAAAAGGTCTTGCATGTGCAACTTGAAACCAGTTGCATTGCTGTGACTGGCTATATATTAAAGTATATATTATAGAGACAGTCCTTCTTTCATTGAGCATACATCTTTTGTCTGAATGGCAATCACTTTTCATTGCATCATGGATTGTGGGAAAATTTTTGCTGCTCCAGCTTCCATGCATAGCTCTTTAAATGCTGCAGGCTCTGTAATAGGATTTGTGCAATTGCCAAATACATCTTTGCATTTCTTTTTACCTTTGTTATTGCTTGTTGCAAAGTGCACTGCTTTCTTGCAATCTCTAGTAAATTTTCAAATATATTTCTCTCTTCACAATTCTATTATCATTTTCATCAATGTCACCTTCACCAACATCTGCATAATACATTCTTGTGTGTGATTTGGCTTTTGCTTGCTCTTGCGCCACTTTCTCTGGCCCTTTTTCTCCAACTGATACAGCCTCTTGTTACCTTATCGACTTTTTTGACTAGGACAGCTTAGTGTGTCTGTTTTTTCAAAATCAGTGTCTGTGTCATGTACACTTATCATTGCTGGTTCATCATTCTTCTCATGATCACTCTCTCTCTCGAATCTCTGGTAGTATCTTCTGCCCATTTTAAATCTTCATTTTCTTATTCATATTTGTCATCAATGGTTTGTTGCTGTAAAATGTAGCTAATTTAGAGAACATTATGTAGATTTAAGTATTTTGATCTATACAGTTACCTTTCATCTAACTTACTACAAGAACCTCTCCTGCACTAACAACCTCATTTATGTGTTATTGCTCAATTTCATTTTTCCATATTTTATATTTGTGTTCTTGCAGTAGCTGCATTTATTTTTGCACCATGTAAGTTTTACTATAAACTAGTTAATATTGGCATATACATTCTTGTGTTATACTCTTTTGGTACATCAAAAGTATTCTGTGTCACTGAACAGTAGGGGCCCCTGATTGTAGATTTTTGAAAGTTTCACCACCCATTTCCATTTGCTAAACAACCCCCACCCTAACTAACCATTTGTCAAAATACCAGCCCCACATTTAACTAACCCAAAAATTTCAAAGTTTTAAAAAGGATAAGTAAATAGACTACATTGGCTTTGTGACTGTAAATCAATATCAACAAGTAAGGAAATCAAAACAAGCTATATATGTTATAGGCACTTATACAATGCTAACAACTAACTGCACTAATTCTGGAATGTTTGGGTCCCCATACTGTCTATTGAACACTGGCTCTCCCATCTATTAACAACCCTCTCCCAATTCATGCCTTTTTAGGAAAAATATTAACCCCTCTCCTAATTGCAGATATTTTTATATAAGAAAGTTTAAAATGACTTTCTTGTGGCAAAAACTGAATTTCTTGGTTAATAGAACTCAACACTGTACCTGGCACTTGTTTTTAATCTGAAAATTTGGGACAAAATAAGCCAAAAAGGAGAACAGATATAGAAAACCTCAGATATTATATATGAAATCTCAAAAGAACAAAAAACTACAAGCAAATGATTTCAACACTGTCAATTTAATCAATTCCAATGTAATAAGTTGTTGAAGTGCTTTTCCTGACTTACTCTAAGTGGTCACAGGATGAAATTTATCCATAGTTTTGCTTGTTTATCTTTATTGGGTAAAAACAAATTTTTAAACTGTCTTAGGTTTGCAGAATCCAGTACTGAACTTTTGTTACCTTTTTAACGATTCGAGTACTACTTTCCTATAAAGCACTTTCTTATAAAAAAATATGTGTATACCCCCTACTATTTGGTGCCAAATAGTACGATGTAGGCCTGCGTAGAAGTTATTTGTTTATAGTTAACTGGAAAGTTGGAAAATGTCAAACATGCATTCTCTTATGTGTTTCTTTTTGTAAAAATCTAGTAAAATCTATCTTATTTGGTGCCAGTTCGAGGCACTTCGTACAAACACGGAAAACTTTATGGGCTTTGAAGCCTCTTGCAACAGCCAACTTCCGGACTGCTTGAAGGTAACGATATTTCGGTATCTTTGACTCTGTAATGGTGTATCTTTTAGTTTTGGTCTATTTACTATGGTCGGTGTTCGAACAATATGTTTCGGCTTTCCCCTTATTACCTGAATGCTACTTCCATGCCTGTAACCAATGACGTTCAGATTTCCCGCCAAAGTGTAAAACTGTATATGCCATAAAGACAGCCGAGGACGGCCTTAGACATTAAGAGAGTTAAAGAGGTTTGTTGTTGTCATAACTTCACTACAGTGACCAGTTTTGATGTACCTGGGTTAAATTATCTGCGTTGGGACAATCTAAACATACTTTAATTTTGATCATGGCTATCATCTAGCTTTAGGGGTACCGACACGACACCTAGCTGTGATAGTTTCAGAACTATGCGTACCTGACCCAGATCTGAGAAGAGTAGAAGTTACTTCAGGATACTTAGGCATACCTAGCTCTAGTCCAACGGTTTTTAGATGAAAAACAAATGTCTTACTGCTTGCTTGGTGAATGGGTGCTCATGGAGGACCTGTGTGATGGGAGGTCAGGGGAGGGTGGTGCGCAATGTCTACTACTTTTGCAACGGATCATAGTCCAGCTTAGGGCTCGGAGATATCGATCAGAACTGTTGATAGAATGTTGTAGCCAAAAAATCGCTGTTGTAGATGAACGTAAAGTTTTTTCCGGGGCAAACGTTGTGAGACATGACTTCTCCACAGCACCTCCGTTTCACAATGGCGAAATGAAGAAACAAGGTAAAAATGGAGGCACATGATTGGATAATACTTTTATGTAAACAAATCCGCTGATTGGTCAAGTACAAAATGTGCCCTTGCTCACTTCACCAGATAAAAAGTGAAATTGACACCCAACTCCTGGGATTTTGTTACTTTTTGGTCTACTTGCACGCAACACTGATGCTAGTACTATACTGAAATTTCAGCCCAATATCTTTATCCATTCATGAATTACTGAACTTTCAAGTTTGCTCTTATCAAGGCCTAAAATACTCATTGGCGGCCATTCTGAATTTCACATAAATGTTGATGATCATACTTTTCTTAATAAGTCCAGAACCATCCATTCATATTCATTGACATTCTATATATTACCAATTTGAGAACTCCTGAATTCAAAAATAACAAGTAAAAGTCCATAACCTCAGCACATCATGAGCTAAGTGGCTTTGGAAACTCGATACAAAAATCTTTTCAAAAACCGGAAGTTTGAAAGTACTTGAAAGTAAGTAGAAACATTTTAATGTGGGTCACAATTGCTCTTGATGATTTTTGACATGCCTGTTAATCACATACCTTACTTAGTTAGTATGGAGTATGAACTTTGAGAATCACCAGGTGACAGAGATACAGGAATCTGAAATATGTGGATAAATATTTGTGAAAATTACGCTGGAGCTGAAGTCACACTATTGATGTATTGACTTAAGTGGGCGGTTTCCAAAATATCCCTTCCCTAGAGTTAATGATATACCAGCTGTGTTTTAATATTATTGGTAGGTGGTGCCTACTGCTAATTGCTTTATCACCTTATTGACAAAGTGGCTATCTGTAAACTTCAGTAGGAGTGTTGATGTAAAGAGCTGACCTACTCAACAAATACATGTCATCAAGGCTTTGCAATTGTGTGTGGTCTATTAAGTCTGATTCTGAAAGGACATGTTAAGTACACTTGTTAGAAACCTTTTAGGTCAGTCTTCAGCCAGGGGAAAGATGTCCTCAGAGGAGAGTGGTAGTACCTGTTTCTTTGGGAGTCAGTTGTCACAACGTTGTCATTCCTTTCTCTATACAAGGAAAGCTGGCATAAAAAGAACTAGTTCACTAGATACAAATCAGATTAAATTAATAGCACTAAGAACAGGGTTGGATAATATAGAAGATAAGACCATATGCTTTCATCATGAGCAAACAGTATTATCTAAGTACAGTCATTCGCAGAAGAAATGTTCTGATCCTTTCTCTAAGCACAAGAAGGCAGTTAAGGCTGGCTTACGGGAAATCACACTTGAAGCTTGGGCTGATTTTCAGAGTTTAAGTGTATCTGTTATACCAGGCCAGAAAATGTGCCCAACATGCCAAACAGAGTTATCACGAAAGTTGAAATAGTTTGATAAAGAATCAGGGGAGATTGGAACCCCAGCCAATGGAAGTGATACAGACTTAGAACATTATCTACAATATCAGCTGACAAGAGAGGGCTTAGATTCAAGCCTACTTGACATTGATTTAAGTCCATTGAAGCTGCATGACCAATTCACTGAAAATATAATATGATAGCTGTCTTAGAAAATCATAGAACATAGTTATTTAGTTTACATCTCAGCTGTTCAAAAATGTGAAAGCACATGTGAAATCTGGCAAATTAGCCCTTTTTCACAAGAAATCCTTTGTCAGATGAAAATGATGGTTGTATGTTAATTCGCCCTTAACATTAAAAGTGGGAGTTTCCATGCTAGGATTAAAGTTGATTTGATGTACTGGTAGAGACTTTCATGAGTTACATATAAGGAAGAAGTGTGGTAAGGTTGGTTCTTTTTAAAATGTACATATGGACTGTTGAACAAATTGACTGTACCTAATACTTATGTGGATGGTGTACAAAGATCCTGTATTAAAGTCCAAACTTGCTTCTACTTGCCATTGAACTAAAACTCTAGTGTTGCTTTATGAATACCAGAGTATTCAGTGGTGATCGAGCCATATAAACAGGTTAAGGCATTCTGCAACAGAGCACATACAGCATAGGTCTTTCTAGCAGGGCTTAAACCAATCTTCAAGTCTTTTTAACAATAGATAAGTCATAATCGTGGTGAAAACCCACTCCATTGACACTCTTACTTGGATAATAGACTGGTTGAAAGCCTGTTGCTCTGGTGTTAAACCTTGCCTTTGCAGGAATGGGCATTGCAGATGAATGCAATGTGGGTATGCAAGACCCCCACATATACAAAGAGCTTCTCGATCATGTGCATATGAATGCTGCTGCAACTCATCCATGAGCCCAGACATAGCCAACATGGTAGCATCATTTCTTCTACCCTCAACTGTCCCATACACCTTACAACAGTTTCTTAGTGACATATTCATGTTGTATTGATATCATGGGCATGTGGTAGCCAAAGAAAGGAACTTGATTTGTTTCTGATGCATTACTCCCACCTTACTGCTAGTGTTACTGTAGTGAATTTGGAATTCATATGAAACTATGCAAGGAATAATGTGGTACCTTGTATTGCTGTGAAAGTTAAAACAGTAGACAGCAATAATTTGGAAATAAAGCAGTAGCCAATGGCAGAGATTGGAATCAGAGGAAATAGCATTGTGATCAAGCAATAATGCATACAGTAACTTAACAGTATCGTGTCAAAAATGCAGTAAGGGGCAAATTAGGATTGTTCTCATTTAGAGTAAAATCTCACTGTTATTTATTCACCTGTGAGTATCAGCTCTGTATAACATCATTCACAAGGAGGCACATACTTTAGCTCATTTTGTGCAGTCTGATAGTTAGACTCTAAAACAATACAACATTTCCCAGGCATTATCTCTGTTTCCTGTTCATCACTTGCATTGTATGTTCCATGATACCTGACTTTTTGGTTACTTGTTGGTAGAAGTGGTGTCTTTGCATAGTAGGACTTCAGCAGCATACTGGTTTTCAGTAGCAGGGAGCAAGGGGGAAAAATGTTCTGAGCCAATCAGCTCATTTGTTTACAGCCTCATTTGCCAATCAAAACGCTTACAAGACAATAGACCTTTGAGAGAAGATGATATTTGATCAGTTTCAAAAACAAAGATGGCGTCACAGGCTTTTTACTGTATAAAAAGCACCTCACACAAAAATTTGGTGTTGCACGCGATATTTCTCTTTTTCGGGCAGATTTTTACATTTTCTGGTAGAAGGAAGATTCTTCTAAAATTCTACTGCTTCCCTTTTCAAAATAGTACTGCAAACAGGAGATATCTGGTCCTATAGTTAGCGACATTTCCGCAGTATCTTCGCCTTGGACTCATCTTTGTAAGAACTGCTGAGTGGGCTTCCCCCATTCCATAGTCACGTATACTGATGTCAAGCTTATAGACATATTCCTAAGCTATTTTGTCTTCTACATTTCATTCTGCCTTACTCCCTGTATGTCCCTAGTTTCTTTACGCCAGTCTCCAAAAATTGAGGGATTAGTGAGCTTACCCCCAACCATTGAGGGATCAAGAAACACAGAAATCGTTTAGTTACACCTTTTGCATTACATGACATTTGAATATATTGGAAAGAATCAATAATTGGCTGGGACAGCTAAGTGTAATGGTGGAAGAATCTTCTTGTGAAGAGTTATTGCATCCATTCTCAGAAGAGTCCCATTCCATATTGTTTCGAGAGCTTCCAGACTCAGTTGTTTCAATTCCATATTTCTGAAGCACAGTGCAAATCTGTACAAAGGAAAATTTCTGCTACTATATTTGTGAAACTATTGCCTGCAACCTTTAAAGGAGGGTTCAGTGGAAATTTAAAACTAATTCTTATTATTGCCTATCAACAAAGGTTTCATTTCACAGTGTTTCAGAATGTAAGAAAACCTGTTACCTACACATAATTCCACCTTTGCATCCTTGCTGAAAAGTAATTTATATGGAGAGGATTTATCACCTCCTCCCCAAATGTTTTCTTTTATGTTTGTTGTCCCATAAATATCATGTTTATGTTAGACTTCCTAGAAGCAATGGCTAGGCTCTATTGTAAGATTTTTGGGTAAACCTACTTAACTTGAAACTTATTTAGCTGTTACAAGGTAATAAATCAAATGTTACACAGTTAATAATTTACTTTTTCATTGAGAGAAGTCTGCACATCTGTTGTCAAGTTACATTTTATTTGCTCTTTCTTTAGCAATGTCTGTAGACACAAACAGCAACTGTTGATAATGTGCTGGGGTCTTCCACCTCTATCTGCTTCCAGAGATTTATACACTCTCAGAACGTTACCAAGTCCGTGAGCTCTCAGATTAATAACTGTACTGTCTTCATCATTTTCAATCCAAGAGCTATGATACGGGTTTTGACACGTTTTCGCGACTTTTGGCATCCTGTTTCAGGGCTGAACCTGAGTAATTTGGAGAACTTTCACTTCCGACTGACGACAGCTTGAATTTCCCGCCAAAAAAGTTCAGTGACGTATAATGCGAAGGACGAAAGTTGTTTTTGGACGAAGAAGTCTTGTATCAGGCTCGGTAGATCGCAACAATACTTTGCCATATACAATACAATACATTGCTATGAGTAACTAGTGTTAAGGTCATCTTGAGATTGTTAGGAAGAATGTAGTGGAATGCATTTGAAACGTGGAAGGGGAAGGCCCGTCTGTCAGGAGAGTCCAAGGCGAAGATACTGCGGAAATTTCGCTAACTATAGGACCAGATATCTCCTGTTTGCAGTAATAGGTTGAAAAGGGAAGCGGTAGACTTGTAGAAGAATCTTCCTTCTACCAGAAAATGTAAAAATCTGCCCGAAAAAGAGAAATATCACGTGCAACACCTCATTTGTGTGTGAGGTGTTTTTTATACAGCAAAAAGCCTGTGACGCCATCTTTGTTTTTGAAACTGATCAAATATCATCTTCTCTCAAATGTCTATTGTCTTGTAAGCGTTTTGATTGGCAAATGAGGCTGTAAACAAATGAGCTGATTGGCTCAAAACATTTTTCCCCCTTGCTGTAGCAGGGAGTTTCAGGGTTTCCCTGTCTAAGTGAACTCTCCAGGAAATGGCTTACATGTCCCATCAAATATCTTGTACACTTATTACTTCTCCAAAATCAGCTCCTATCCATGGGTACTTGTCATTTGGTTGTGAAAAGATGATAGATCTTCTCCAGTGGTTTGAACATGAATGTGGTTCCGCAAGTCGTTGAACAGACAATCAAAGTCTTGTGAATTTTCCAATGGTCCTTAATCAACATTTCCCCCTTGTAAGTGCTGCAAGTGCTGCTTGCTGTATGCCATTCTTCGTAAGCACTTCCACAGCACATGATAGCCACAGTTTGTTATCGCACACAGGAGCCCATGGCTACTTGAGTTTTTCACAGATTAAATCAATTCTTGGTGATTTCTCTAGTTCAGGCTCACTGCTTGTATGCTCTAGTTCCCCCATGTTGGTCATGATCTCATTGATGGATCTAGAAGACTTTGCTGGAATGAAAATAAATAGATTACATAATTTTGTATGTTTGCCAAGACAAGGCTCTAGTGGACTTCTTGGTTCTGGTGGATTTTGCATGTTTTAAATCCAGATGATTAGGAGTGTGGAAAACATCCTTGTCAAGTTTACACAAATAGTAATAAGCTGTTATGTACTGGTTGTGCTTGTCGTAGAAATGTACAGTGATGTCTTGCTCTGATAGTATTATTTGTACTCAAGGGTAGGTCATTTGCTCGCACCACCCCTCTCGTACCAATGTGCACAGGGGAGCCATCACAGCTCCATCACAATGTGCATTGGACCTGCTGTTGAGAAAGGACTGCTCACACCAGGGGAGCCATCGCAGCCCCATCAACTGGATCCAGGAAAGTGCAGCAAATGGCCTACCCTTGAGCACTTATTTGGAAGCGTGGCCGATAGCTCAGTTGGTAGAGCACCAATGTACAAAGTCAGGGGTCGCGAGTTCAGATCCCGCTCGGTTCGGTTAGTTTCTCGTGCTTTCACTTTTTATGTCTTTCACACCCTGTTGCTTCTATTTAACTTTCCTTAACTATATCCAGTTGATGGGGCTGTGATGGCTCCCCTGGTGTGAGCAGTCCTCTTTCAACAGCAGGTCCAATGCACATTGGATGGAGCTGTGATGGCTCCCCTGTGCAATGTGGTTAAGAGAGGGGCGGTGCGAGCAAATAACCTACCCTTGAGCAACGATTTGGAAGCGTGGCCCGATAGCTCAGTTGGTAGAGCACCGATGTACAAAGTCAGGGGTCGCGAGTTTGAATGCCGCTCAGGTCGGTTATTTTCTCGCACTTTCACTTTTCATTTCTTTCAAACCCTGTTGCTTCTAGTTACTATTATTCTTTCCTCCACTTTTTTCCCACCTTTTTAGTGTGGACACTGTTAGGGAGAGATGATAATGCTGTCCTTTAGCCTTCAACCTATCCTCATTGAAATATCTATCAATGACAGAATTGAAACACTCCTTGCAGGGATAGGGATCTTCCTTCTGTAAGGTTGTGAGTACGTAAGTGGATATGTCTGCCTGCCACTGTTTTGATTCATCATTAGTGAAGTTACAAATCGCAAGGCAGGGACTAAAGACAGCTCACAGGGGCCTAGGCACAAGTGTGGCATATGGGAATCCACTGGTGCTGAGTTGTCATGCTACTAACAGAGGCAAATACTGTAACAGCCATTCAAAAGCGATCCTCAACAACCAGACTCCTCGATGGTGACATGTTTTGTTTACATTCCGCCGGCCACCCTCTCTAGCAAGTGTAAAACATAGCTGCATAGAAAAGGTCGTCATCAATACATACTTGCTTGAAACTCTCCCAGTTTTTGGCAGCATTTTTGTAAGGTAATAAGCTATGAATTCCACATGGCACTAAGCAATATCTCCATGACACTTTTCTACAGCGACATTCAAAGGTCATTCTTCCTACATTGTATGTCAAAGAGGTCTAGGCACCCAGGAACGTGGTTCCCAACCCCAGAAGACCTGTTCATACTTCAATATCAATACCGCAAAAGTCCTCAAGAGAACCCTTTCTCAATACACCACTTTCACCGACCGCGCACTAGAGGACTGGGCCGAGATTTGGGGTGAAAGAAATTTTTGGTTGTATACAAATACTTATGAATACGGCTTGTTGAGTGTCAATATCGTTGGATATTTCACGTGTCTCTCATCGTTTTCATTTGTTATCTGCTATTATTTGTTGATATGTGATCTGGCTACCTTGGGAAGAGTGTTTTCTCAAAACTTTTACGAGTAATTTAGGCTCACAGCTCACAGAAGTAGTATCTTACACTGTAGTGGCCTAAGCCTACCCAGTCGTATCGTAATGGTCAATGGAAACTGTGTTGTAGTTGGTTGCCGAAATAGCAACTACAGATTGAAATAGTGGAAGAAGAAGGACTTTAGTGAGTATAAAGATCTTTCTCAGAAATAGCCCTTGTCCAAGACCTTCCACGCTGCATCACTCCCATAGTAAACTTCTCAACTCATAAACGGGAAAGTCTGGATTTGTAAAATGAGAAAGGTTTCTGGAAAGAATACAGCTTGGACCCCAGGTGAGAGTGATATAGTTTGTTCAGAGCATTTTGTTGATGGACCACTAACTGTTGAAACCTCAGATCCAACTTGGAATTTAAGATACATGGCTGGAGTGAAAAAGCAAAGAAAAGTTTTGGTATGTCAACCTGAGCTTCCAGCAACTGAGACTGTAGAAGAACTGAATTCAAGTATCTCCATGGATGTTATCTTGCTGAGGAGTCATCCTGTGTAAATTGTCCAAATATGGGAGCACAAAGTGCTGCTTTGCAGAGTGAAATTGAAATACTTAGAGCAGAACATTTTAAGCCAAGTTGATAAAGTATCACATACACTTTTAAAAGAAAAATCTGCAAGAAACCCATTTTAATGGGTGCATAGAAAACCTGATGCTAAAATGCAATTTTACACTGGCTTGCAAGCTGTGACTATGTTTAACTTAATATTTAATATATATATATAGCCTAGCGTGCCAACAATAATATGTTGGAGAGGAAAGCAAACTCAGTCACCATCAAAAAGTAAGTTCTCTAGGAGACAACATAGAGTGACCCATAGAGATCAGTTTCTAATGGTTCTTATGTGGATTAGACTTGGCATTTTCAATGAGGATTTAGCAGATAGATTTTGTTTTTCCTCTTGTGTATGCTCAAAGACATTTACCACATGGATCAACATGTTGGCAAGCTTAAATGGGAATGCTCTCATTTTCTGGCTTCCAAGGGGCCTAATTCAATCAAATTTGCCTTCTGCACCCAAAAAGTTTAGCCCAAAAACAAGATGCATAATAGACTGCATTGAGATTTTGTATTGAGAGATAAAGGTTTTTAAAGAATGAACTTGGTCAGATTATAAGAATCACAACACAGGTAGATTTCTGATTGTAATGTCCCCAAATGGCTACATCATAGTCTTATTTTGATTTTATAATTATTACTCTATGAATAGGTCGCCAGGGCTAGAGTAGAGTCTCAAATGCTGGCAGCAGAATGTGAAAAGACAAAAGGTGTTGCTAATTTCAGAATTCATGTTGAACTTGCCATTAATAGAATAAAAGAATTCAAGATAGTTAAAACTGCATTGCCAATAAATGCATTACCATTAGTAGAAGGCATTATGAAGCTGTGTAGCAATATGCAATATTCAAGTACCATTAATTAAAAGTTGAGAAAGAACTAACTAAAAGAAGTTATACTATTCACAAATTAGATGTTAAGTGCAAAAGATGAAACAGGCTTTATACTTATTAAAGCTCAGGAAGCCAAGTGATAAGAATAGTTTAACATATTATGGAATAGTATATGATAGTGAAGTATAGTATAATATAGCATAGTACAGTATAATAGTGCATAGTGCAGTATAGCATAGTATAGTATGCTTTAGAAATGTTATATGATTAAAATGGTTATATACATTTACATACACTTCTTTGCTGAGTGTCTGATTTCCAAATTTATGAAAATACTGAAAGAACATAATGGACTAATGTAAAATTCTTCTGAAGTCCTTTCCAACTATAGCCAGTGCTCTCTATCAAAGTCCAACTTGTCAAGAAAATAGCTATGGTCATTACTGGCAAGTTCATTAGGATGAAAACTAGGACTTAAACCTGCCCATGTACAGTGTAACTGGCCAGTATCTAACCCTACCCTGATCCAATTTGCACGGCTCTGGAATCATATGGCTGCCATCCACATACAGTTTTTTCACAATGTCTAGCAATATCTGCTTGGACTTCCTCAGCTGTTGTATTCTTCCTTCTTTCCACTAATTTTCAATCCCCGAAGATGTAAGAAGTCCTTCAATTCATCAACTTTCTTTGTAGATATCGTTGCCAAATCCATGTTGCTCGATTAGGCCTATTTCCCAATGCAGCTTATCTATTTCTGTGAGCTGTGAGCCTAAATTACTCGTAAAAGTTGTGAGAAAACACTCTTCCCAAGGCAGCCAGATCACATATTAGCAAATAATAGCAGATAACAGATGAAAAGGACGAGAGACACGCAAAATATACTACGATAGTCACAATCAACAAACCGTATTCATAGGTATTTGTCTACAAGAAAAAATTTCTTTCACCCCAAATCTCGGCCCAGTCCTCTAGTGCGCGGTCGGTGAAAGTGGTGTATAGCATCCCTGAATTCAAATTACGTTCTTATTGTAAAACCAGGCAATGATTTGTACATTTCCAGTGACAAAAACCAGCAAAAGAAGTAGGAGATAGAAAACTAATACCCTTCTTCAACTTAAACTTGCTTCATCAAGGCAGCATTTGTCATAACAGACTTATTGCTGAGTGAAACGGAGTCGTAAGGTGTCCGTTCGGTGACTTAGAAGTATTCCATTCAGTGAATTAAACTCCTTGTGTCTACAGTGAATATAAAATTTGCAATGGCTTCTTGATGTATTCTCACTATCATCGACGAAACATATGTTTTGTTAAAAGAGTGTATTTATTTTATCAAATTTGCATCAGCAGGTATTCACCTTTGCAGGACTGTTTGAAAGAAATTTGCAAATCATTATCTATTTTTCGGAGGTGGGAGAGACAAAGTTGACATTAAAAAAGAATTAACTTCACAGTGAAGAGGCTATATAGCTAATAGATCAATATCTGTGGTAACAATGTAACTTTTTCTTCATTCAACCCATGGAGTGAGCTTGTTAGACTACTAGCAGCGTACCACCTATCTTATTCTTTCTTTTCGTCGCTTTATTTGACTAATAGTTGTAGAAACCTCATCTCACATTAGTTGATAAGAAGTTTGGTCATGTGCATGTGCATGTATTCATGATATAGATTTAGAATTATTTGGTATACTCAAAAACTGTCCAATGGTTACCTGGTCTATTTCCTGTACAAAAACTAAACATCTTTTTGACACGAACTTTACTTATCTTGTTGCACATATGTTGAATAGTAAGCAACATATTCTGTTGGAGCCAGAAAACTTAGTGTCCTTTCTTGTTGTATTTGGTCACAGTGTAACCAAAGTAAGTTGTAGTTTTACAATTCTTATAACATATAAAAGGAAACAGGAGGCTATTGAGAAAGGGCTCTCTTGAGGACTTTTGCGGTATTGATAGTGAAGTATGACCAGGTCTTCTGGGGTTGGGAACCACTTTTCCTGGGTACCTATACCTATTTGACATACAATGTAGGAAGGATGAAATGTGAATGTCCCTGCAGAAAAAGTAGAGCAGATATCGCTTAGGGCCACAAGGACTTCATAACATATTTTCTTACAAAAATGGTGCTAAAAGCTGGGAGAGTTTCAAGCAGGCATGTATTGATGATGACCTTATTTTTGTACGATTATGTTTGCCCCATTATAAAGAGGGGGTGGCAAGCAACATGTAAACAAAGTGACACCCCCATCCAGGACTCTGATTGGTTGTTGAGAATGCCTTTTGATGGCTAATTACACAATGTGCCTCTGTTCTTGCTACTTTCCATACCAGGATTCGACTATATTGTATCAAAAGCTACTTTTCTAACTATTTGTTATATAAAAAGTATTAGCTGAAAAAGTGGTTAATACTAGATGACACTCCTATTTCAGTCGACATTGATATTGTGTATTGGCCTATGTAACAATGGCAGCATAAATTGAAATAATTTCCACAGAAGAATCCTACAAAAGAACTCTCATGTTTGTATTTGCTCAATGTTTTATGGAGCAAGTTCTTTCCTGTCACTACAAGCAGAAAATAGCATGAAAGCATACTGCAGAATAGTGTATTTTTCAGTCACTAGACATTAACTGTAAAAGTGAGAAACTGTATTGTAGAATCTGCATATATTTAAAGCTTCAACTATTATTGAGTTTTATTCACATTGTCTTCACTCCACTCTCTTTGTTTGATATCCATAGTTTCTATGGGGGTTTCAAATAAAGTGATATTTTACGACTGAATTTTGAAGATGGAATGTGATACATAGGAATACTAATATAACATTGTTTTGATTAGGCCAGAAATGACTTGGACAGAGGAGCATGATATTCTACTTTGCCATGGAAAACGTGGTCAGCAACTATGCTTTTAAACATGGCTCCAGGGAGAGGAGGAAGTGTTGGGATGAAATAGCTGAAGCATTAAACACACTTGAGTTGCCTACATTGTCTGTTGACCAGAGAGCTGTTTGAGATCAGTTTGTCACATTAGAGTTGAGCTACAAGAGAAAGACAAGAATGGAACTACACTTAAGTAGAATCGCACCCCCTGAGATGTCAGAGTTAGATCAGGCATTGGAAGACATAATTGAAAGGAAGGAGAATGATGATACTAACAAATATGATGATACTGGACAAACTGATTATGAAATCAATTTGAATTCAATACCTACTATGAAACCAGATATTTGACTTCCACATTTGGATTTGGACTGGAAAATCATTAATGACTACTTCATTGCTGCAATGCCTATTCCAGATGTAAACAATAAGGGGTCATTCATTTAGTATGTATGCACAAAGGGGGGAGGGGGGTCAAGCAAATGCCTACGAATGCGTACAAGGGGGAGGTGGGAGTTGGCACATTAAGTACGTACGCAAAGCAAAAAAGTATAACTATCAGCTTTTTGCAGACATCCTGCAATATTTTCATTTACAAAGGACCCATCACTGCCATTTAAATAGTGAACTACGTATTCAGTTGAAATCACTTCTAGTACAGTGGTGTCAAACATATGGCCCGCAGGCCGAATCCAACAATGTGGCCCCTAGGACTTTTGAATACACTGAAACCTAGCGATATTTTTCCTATTGTAATAGCGGCATTTGCTAGTGGCATCTACAAGGCTGAATAAACAGTTTTTTGCCATTGTCTAGCATTCCAGATAGAAAACATGCGATGAGTTATGTACATTTGAAAGCCCCTACTACCTAGCCCTCTTGGGTTCCGAACCTACCCGGCCATTGTGGCATCATATTATGCCCTATGTGGCCCTTGGACCAAATGAATTTGACACCCCCTGTTCTAGTATAATGCAATTTTGTTTGAACAATAGTATAGATTTTTCCTGAAATATATATCTGTAGTGATCATTTTCGTGTCTTGTGAATGCATAAAATGTCCTTCTCCGTGGTTTTGGATGTCTAGAAAGTTTCTTTTAGAGATGTGGGAGGGGGGTCAAACAATCAAGAGTACGTACACAAAAGAGGGGGTGTGTATCAAGCATAAGTGTGTGTACGAGGGGGAGGGGGGATCAAATTTTAGCCATTCTGGAGAGTACGCACTAATTGAATGACCCCTAAAGCCATGAACATAGTGCTTTCTCCACTGAAGTCGACCATTAGCACATTCAGTCCTATAAAGCTAAACAGATGGGGTTCTGCAGCAAAGTAAAGATGTTTTGTCTTCACTGTGTCTGGAGTGTTTCTAATTGTCTCTCAGAAGAAATTGGTACTAACAATGGAAGCAGAGAAAGGAAGTTCGTTGAGGTGACTGTTAGAGCAGTAATTACATTCAGAGACATAGACAAGGGGCATGAAGACCTGAGTACCTTCGCAAGATTGATGAACATAAAAAGGTGCCTGAAAATAGATACAAAAAAGACTGGCTAAAATAATAGCAACAGCTTAAGATACCCAGTAATTGGGTAACTGCTCCGAAATGGAGAAGTACAATAGTGGACAAAAGTCCTGGGACACTTTGCACTTTTTTACTCTGCGCTCATCTCTCATCCCCCTCCTCCCCTTAAACACTGTTGGTTTGTGGACGGAGTATATACGATAGTGGAAAAATTTCACGTGTGCAATAGCGTCACGTGTCCCCTCCATCAGCCACCATTGTTCCTGGGGGAGGGGGTTGCCTATAAGGTGTAAACGTAAGGAAGCTCAGAGGAATATGGTTTTTTTACTTTTTCCGTAAGTGTCCCAAGGACTTTTGTCCACTATTGTAGCTTCAAGTATTTATTTATTTATGATGGGGATTTCATGGAACTCATATGGGAATGTGAACAATACATTGCTCGATGCATATGAATCTGTTGCTGAAGAAAGTATGAAAAATGTGGCACAGCAGATTTAGGAGTATAAATCAGCAATATAGCACCCTGATAACCACTCAGTTCACACTTTGTGATGTGTCAGTAGATGGAACTTGGCAAATAGAATATACTCATCCTTGAATGGGGTGGTGACCGCAATAAATCATGGGAAATACTTCGATAGGCATGTCATGTCCAAATACTGTAAAGCATGTGGTAGATGAGAGAGTATGAAAGGAACTAAAGAAATAATGATTGGAGTGAAAAGCATGTGTGCAATGTCAATCATGTGAGGTTATCAGGACCAATGGAAAGAGCAGGTGCTGTTGCTATTTTCTCTTCTTCTGTACAAAAGTAAAACTTGATTTATTCTTCATACTTGGGGGGATGGTGACACATCAGCCTTTAAAGAAGTATTGGAAGCAAACCCATATAGGACTTATTGACTTTACCTTCCAAACTTGAATGTATTGGAAATGTCCAGAAGCGATTAGGAAAACCGCTCAGAGAATCAAGGAAGCAGCATAAAAATACCAGTATTCCCCTCTCTGGAAATGCAGATCGACAGACAAGATCATAAATTCTATGCAAAATTATTATGAACTTGCCATAAGGCAGAATCAAGGAGAGCTATGTAAGATGAAGAAAGCCATTTGTGCTGTCATTTGGCATTGTACTGAATTTGAAGAAGAACCTGTCAGACATTGCTATTGTCCTACTAATGCTAACACTTGGTGCTGGAGGCAACATGATAGAATAAATGGAGGGAATAAGTATAGACGAAAAGCTGGAATTCCAGAATAGATATAGAGCTTGTTCCCTGCAAGATAGGGCTCATAGCGATTGACACCGTCGACTACATCCAGGGCTTCTCTTTCTGTCATACTATAAAGTGTCTCTGCAATAGTAAGCTCTCACCCCCCATATGCTATAACACATTCCTTGTTAGTAATACACTGGCCTAAAATATAGCCTAACACAGACTAGCTTGCATCGGTGTAAAAGTGAAAAGGCTGATTAAAATCAGGGTATGCAAGAATAGGCACAGCACTTAAACAATGCTTCAAATCAAGGAACGCTTCTTCACACTCTGGCATCCGCACAGAAGAATATCCGTACGAGTAAGTCTGTTCAAAGGAGAAGATAGTTTAGCACACTTATGTACAAAGTGACGGTAATAGGTGGCAAGTCCCTAAAAACTGCGAACATCCGTCACTGGTTGAGGCCAAGGAAAGGACTGAACAGTGGAGATTGTATCTGGGTCTGTAGAAATTCCATTAGCTGACACCAGAAAGGCCAGAAAAGTAATCTCAGCAAAATAACACGTGGAAAGCGTAAGCTTCAAGTTAGCTTGAGGGAATCATTGGAATACTAAAAGCAAGCGAGACAAATGTTCCTCAAGACTTGGAGCAAAGATGATTACATCATTGATGTAAATGAGACAAACCTTCCATTTGAGGCCATGGAGTACACATGACATTAAGACCCCATTTACACGTGAGCCAAACAGAACAGGTCCAAATGGAACCGTTCTACAACTGGTACGGATAGGCCTTGCATTTACACGAGAACTGCTGGAACCATTCCAAATGGAACTGCTATCTGTGCTCTTTTCGCTCCGCTACAGAAGTGGTTCCATTTGGAACCGTTCTGTGTGGCTCCCGTGTAAACAGTCGGAACCAAATGGAACCGAGCCAGAAGAGAGCGGAGAGGGAATGAGGCTGTTTTGCCTTGGTGCAGAGGCTAATGGAAAATGACTCCCTTGCACGCCAAAAGTCAAAGACAAACTGACTCGATTGGTTACATGTGTCACGACTCACGATGGATCAAATAAAGAACACTCTGGCATCTTTTTTTCAATCTTAGTGTCCGTTGTGGTAGCTAAAGCTCAAATAATTAACACATTGTGTCTTAATCATACGTTACGGAAAAGAAGGATTTTGAATATGATAGCAAGAATCGAACAGCATCAGGGTATTTCTTCGCGATTGATGGCAATGACGGATGATCGCAAAAAGAGGAGATTCTGGGTTAGGCCAGGGTGAACGGACAGTTGGTGGCAAAACTTTGTAGACAATGTGGTTGTACCAGAAGAATGGCGAGAGACTTTTCTCATGAGTAGAGATAGTTTTCTTTAACTATGCAACAAGCTCAGGCCCCTTTTGGAAAAACAGACAACAAATATGCGCCAGCCTTTCTCGGTAGAAAAACAAGTAGCAATAACTCTATATTATTTGACCGACAAGGGTAGATATAGAAAAGTTGCAAATGCGTTTGACATTTCAAGGCCTACGGTTTCAAAAGTGGTGAGAAAGGTATGCCATATTATAAAAAATGACTTAGGGCCAGAATACATTAAGACCCCAAGGACTGAAGATGAAGTTCAGTTTCTTACTGACAAGTTTTATATGCATCATGGTTTTCCTCAGTGCTTGGGTGCAGTAGATGGAACCCACATATTTATTCGTCAGCCACACACAAACTCCACTGATTTTATAAACAGGAAAGGCAGGCATTCCTTGAATATCCAGGCAACATGTGACTATAGTTACTGTTTTATAGACGTTATAGTAAAATGGCCTGGTTGCGTGCACGATGCTAGACTATTTACTAATTCCACAATAAACAAATGTTAAAAAATAGCGATATTCCATCTTGTCACAACGAAATTGTTGAAGGCTGTGGCAGTGTTCCAGTGTGTCTCCTTGGTGACCCAGCATACCCACTACAACCTTATCTCATGAAAGAATATGCCAATGGAGGGAAAGATGTTGATGAGAAATTCTTCTGTTATCATCTGTCATCGGCAAGGATGGTTATAGAATGTGCCTTTGGCTGACTAAAAGCACGATATGGAGCTCTCCGTAGAGAACTGGACATATGCCTCACTGATCTGCCAGATGTTATATACAGCTGCTTTGCACTTCACAATTTTTGCGAACTTCAAAATGAAAGAGTGCCAGATTAACATGTAAAAGCTGCTTTGAATTATGACAGAGATGTTCAACCAAATGTAACTGGACAAAGGAGCATGTCAGGAGAAACAGAAGGCAAGGAAGTCAGAGACATCTTTAAGCTATATTTCAACGGCTAGTGATATTTGAAAAACATTAAATGTGTTACCTTTTATATCTTTTACCCCTTGCTTTATGTCAGAAACTGTTAAGGCACCCCTGCTTTATATAACTCATGTTCTTCAAACAATCATCTTTCAAGCACCTTTGAGTTTGATTACCAAGCACCCTACAGTAGCTGTGCAAACAGTCTGTGTTTTCTGCTGCTTACAAGTTATTTGCAAGTACAACTAAAAAGTTGCAATGTATAATTAAAATATTGGCTTTTTAAAGAAAACATGTAAGGAGAAACAGAAGGCAAGAAAGTCAGAGACATATTTAAACTATATTTCAACAATAACTGGTGACATTTGAAAAACATTACATTTGTGAACTTTTAAATAATTTACCCCCATTGCTTTAGTTAAAATCTGTTAAGACACCCCTGATTTCATATTTATGTGATTCATGTTATTTCAAAAAATCATTTGTCAAAGCACCTCTAAGTTTGATTACCACTCACCCTATAATAGCTGTGCAAACAGGTTTTTCTGCTGCAAACAATCTATTTGTAATCACACTTCAAAAGTTGCAATATATAATAAAATTTTGGCTGTTGAAAATTACATAAATTCCTTTATTTTGTCTTATTTCCCACCATAACATTTCTTACCTTAGTTTCTTGAGTTGCAATATGTAAGTAAAATGTTGGCTTTTAAAAATTACATAAATTCCTTTATTTCATGTTATTTTTCACCATAAAGTATCTTATGTTAGCTTATATTACTTCCTACCAATTAAAAGTCTTGTTTGAGCTCATATTCAGTGTAATCAACAGCAATGTGAACATTTAAACTCAGGTTTGCTTGTATATGCTTAATAACAGTTTGCTAGTGTTTTTGAGTTATAAGTCAGTATAATATGGCTCTGAATTGTCTTCACCTCTGTTAGTGTTTTGCTGAAACCTCATGCTTTGCCCTTGGTAAAAACCGTGAGCTGTCTGACATTCCTGCATTAGCTGAAACATCATGCACATCATATTAAAACCGTCTGACATTGTCCTATTTAAATCCATTGACAGTTTTTTACTGGTTGAGGAGAACTGTGTCTCAGAGGCTTCAAGGTGATCCAGCAGTTTCTTTTTCACTTCTAAGTCTTCCTTCCTCATCTCAGCCTCCTCTGCTGCAAGGGTTAGCATTTTACTTTGAAAAGTGGCTTTTTTGTTATTTTTGAATTTCATCGATCCTTCACAACATTTGAAAGGTCCTCTCTCCTTCGTTTCATTTTCTTTTTTAATGGTTCACATGATGTTGATGAATCATCATCAGCATAATCATCATCCCCTTTGTTTTCAGCAAAAGATGAGGAGCTTGGTTCCTGAGGATCTGTATCTGCCGGAGAATTTTCCTCTGAAAGTGCTTCATCTGCATCTGTGGTTTCAGTTAGGGCAGTAGTCTCAAACCCTCCATCAATGCATATTGCTGCTGGGCATCCAGCCCAAATGTCAGAACAGTCCTTGTAGAGTTAAGATACTATTCTGCCCCCACCACTTTTTCAGCCAGTGTCAAGTGCCTTCCTGAAGCTATTTGTTAGCTTTTTCACTTTCGAAGAAACTTTAGCTGCTGAAAATGTTTCTTTCGTTTGGCCCCTTGGAAACTCATCCGTTGCTTCGTTTGGGTATGCCTCAATGAGACGTTTCGCCAAGTCGTCGTACTTGGAGCGACTTGTTTCCCAGTCTTGTGCTATTGCAAGTGTAGCTGTCTTGTAATCCAAGACAACTTTTAACAAGAGTGCTGTCTCCTCCTTGGTCCAATTAAAAATTGTCTTCGTATTCTTCGCCGCCATCTTTACAAAAAAATACTTAAATGGTGAACAACCACATTTGGCGCCAGTTATAACACAGTTAGTTGCTGCACATTTCCCTCCTCCACTGTAACAACGTCTGGAGCCGTTTGGAACTGTTCCCGAAACCCCGTGTAAACGCGACCAGCGTTGGAGCAGTTGGAACCATTCCAAACGGAACCGTTCCATTGTCTCCCGTGTAAACGGGGTCTAAATGTTGAAAACATGGAGGCGCCATCACATCGGCCAAAAGTCATCACGTCATAAGGATAAACACCTGCATGAGTAACAAAAGCAGTTGTTTCTTTTGACTCGTGTGACATAGCTACTTGATGATATCCTAACTGCAGGTCTAGGAAAGTGACATAGTTTGATCCTGTGTAATACATTGAATGTAATGTTTTCGTTATGTTGTGCTGTATTCTGTGTTATTTTAAGTATCATCTTGTGCGTTTCAGTCTTGCATTCCTGTGGAGTCATGTTGTGTGTAGCAAGTAACCTTTCTGGGCAATGTGTATTGTGATTGTGACAAATCGTGTATTGTGATCTTGACATACTATGTATTGATTGGCATTCAGTTGATGTCATATGTAATGAGTGTTTAAGTCATACTGATCAGTCTTTCAGTTAAAACAATAGAATGTGGAGTAAAGCATAGTTTCAATTGTGTCCCATAGAAGGCATCTGGTTACAGTTGTTAGAGTGTGCTGGCCATTGAGGCCTGCAGTGACAGTGCCTGAGGGAGCCTTCCTTTTATCATTATTTTCAAAGACATTACTTCGAAACTGGGAGGACCAAACATTGTTGTAGGCACTACCTTTGTTTGCCAGTTTATTGTCTCTGGACTGTAGCGATTCTTTGAACTTTATTATTCTAGTGTCTGTCTTGGATTCAAAGAACTATCATTGTAGTAGTAATTTGCAGTTTTACGAGATGGGAATGTGGAATGACTTGAATCTGATGCTTTCGTTATGTTGTTCTGTATTCCCTGTTATTTTAATTGTCATGTTGCCTGTGTCAGTCTTGCGTTCCTGTGGAGTCATGATGTGTGTAGCAAGTACCCTTTCTGGGCAATGTGTTGTCCTGTCAACATGTATCGTGATCGTGATATATCGTGTATTGTGATCTTGACATACTATGTATTGATTGGTGTTCAGTTGATGTCATATGTAATGAGTGTTTAATTCATACTGATCAGTCTTTCAGTTAAAACAATAGAATGTGGAGTAAAGCATAGTTTCACTTGTGTCACTTCTACTTAGGCCTAGGCCTAAGGACTAGGCATAAGAAGGTAGTGAAATGCTGGCCACCAAAAAAGAACCCAAGAGACGTTACACCTGACAAGGAATCTAGAACATCATTAATGCTAGGTAACAGATAGCTATCCTTATGTATAATGGCATTAAGGTTCCTGTAGTCAGCACATAATCTAGTAGTCCTGTCTTTCTTCTTGACTAGTACTGCAGGTGAGCTCCAGGGACTTGAATAAACATCAATAATACCCTGTTTGAGCATGCTATATATTTAAACGATATAACGTGGCAAAGCCACACAAGGTTTTTGATTAAGTTACATTTTTTCTTCTCAAAATACCCTTCTACTTGTTTGCAGTCCTTTGCCAGTTGACTTGCCTCTTCCCATTTTACATTAATTTCTTGCAATTTGGTTTTGCATACATTCCAGCCATGTACACTTTGGTCTTCCTTGTGGTCTTTTTGATTGTATCAATGCCACAGTTAACACTTTTAGTGCAGGTGTGTTCTCATCTAACCTCATCAGGTGACCAAACCATTTTATTCTCTTTTTCTCAATTTTGTTGCTCCATGGTTCTGTCTTGGTTTTTTCGTATACATCTTCATTCTTGACAATCTTTAGCCATCTACTATTTAGAACATATGAGCGTAGTATTTGCCTTTGAAAGCTATCAATTTGATTTTCTAGCATCTTCGTTAGTGTCCAAAGGTCACTGTTGTATAAAAATACTGGTGTTATGTATGCTTGGAATGCTCTTACTTTAGTTCTTCTTGACAATCGTTTGTTTTGGAAAATATCTTTTAAGTTTGTCAGTGCATTGAGTGATAGGCTTTTTCTGTTTGCAATGTTAGCAATGTGCATTGTAATGTCACCTCGCTGAGTTTGGGACACATGATGTGGAGACTGTTTAATATGTGGGGCTTCGCCTGTGTCAACAGACTGTTGTACAATAGTTGTACTACGGTATTGTCATGAGAGACTACAAACTCTATGTAACAGTTTGCCTGCTGAAATTTTATATAATCTATAGGACACCCTACTTATATACTGTTGAGTCATGCTGCTATGATAATCCTAAAAGTTACCTGTTAGCATTAGTCAGTTAAGATTTGTATGATACTTTGTTTGTGGCTTATGCTGAAGGTGATTTTATTGATTCAAAATTCGTGTTTTTCTTGAACCAATAGTTAAGTCCCAAACACTGCGTATCAGCAGATGTAACAGGTATAACTTAGAGGAAGCGAATATGTCAGCATATGTTTTGAGACGTTATGCTAAGCACTTGTTTTCATAGTCTGATAAAGCATTGCTTGGAAATAAAGGAAAGCGAGATAAAAACTGTTCCCTAGGCTCGATAGGCCTAGTAGGTTTACATGACACCGGTGGTTCTTATTCTAGAGGGATAGTAGTAGCATCTGAAGTATTTGTGACAAATTGACCAATGGTTGTTCCTTTATGTAAAAGTACTGGCTGTTCAGTCGGATTTAACAAGCGAAAGGGCACCCTGCCATCTTCCCCAGGACTTTAAACTGATGAAGCCGCAAATAAATGATAATGATCAGAAAGTTTTGGTACAGCTTCAATAAGACCTATGATATTCTGAGAGGGAGGCATCTTACGATCAGCTGGAATAATAGATTCACTACTAGCATCAGCAACTACTGTTTGTGCTAATCGAACCTCTGATGCATGTGGAGGTAAATCTTTATTTACAAAAGACAAAATAGTATCAGGCGTGAAGTTAGCTATTTGCTCACGTACATCAATGAGTGCACTGACTTTATGGAAGAAATCCCTTCCAAGGTTGTTATTATATGCTATCCCAGGGACAATGGAAGCATCACAAGAATACTCACTTTGACCGATCAGCACAGGAAATGATACAAACTCTGTTACAGGTATGCTATTTCCATTTGCTGGTTTTAGACTGTCAAGCCAGGTATTTCTCTTTACGTCATACAGAGACTGCAAAATATCATGGTAATATGTGCCACTGATTACCGTTACAGCAGCTCCTGTATCTACAAGGATCTTGGTTGATTGTTTGAGGACAACACCTCAGATCAAATCATTTGTAGGTATAGAAATATTACTACCAGTTTCAACAACGGACATTTCAGGATATGGTATTTTCAAACTAGTAGGGAAATCAGATGTAGGGGAAATATATTAACCTGTATTCGGAGTTTTAGTTTTCTGTACTTTTGATTGACTACAAAAGTAGTGCTACTACATACATAGTCAGAGGTTTATTCACATCTCTTATCACTATTTATGTGTTGTTCCCTTTATGACTTGTTTGTGCATTAGGTTGCCCATTGAGTAGTGCCTACATCTTGTCAATTTACACACTTGGGGCTTTCTGCATTACATACACCTTCTTGGGCCTTCAGTGCCCCATGCTGAAGGCCCTATCCTGTTTAAATTTTGATGGCCGTACTTTGATTGCTGCAGGGGACAAAATGAACGTGTTGTTTTGGTCGATGGCGAAAAATTGATGTAAACTGGTGATTTTGGCTGTGCAGTGGCATAAGAAGACTGCTGGAGGCATTCACTACAGTATCTTGCAACATGTCCAAACCTGTGACAGACAGTGCAAATAGGCTGCCTGTCGGTTGTGCATGAATGTCTACCACACGCACAACCCCAATGTCCCAAGAAAGCTGACATTGACGTGGTCTCTTTCATATAGGATTGCTTAGAAACCCACTTTGTATAGTGGCAATAATCTCGTTTTTGAGAGCGTTTATATTGCCCGGGGTAATGGGGGCATCAACAGCAGAAATAGTAGCAGGCTGTAGCGGACTATTTGCTGCATGAATCTGTTTCTGGTCAAAAGTGGAAACAGGGGGAAACATATTGCCTTTGTTCTGACCCACAAGGGAGACAAGGAGGTTCATGTTGCTTTCCAACTCCTTAGCCCATTGCTCCTGTTGCATAGACTGTGGGGCAGTAAACTGGTTAGAAATTCCTGAACTTTTTGAAATGGCTTCCCTCAAACGAGCAAGATTTTCTGCTTCCCCAAACAAATTGGGTTGATTTAGATTAACATGGTTTTTGACATCATCTTGCAACCCATTGATGAAAATGTTCATCAAATCCTCATCTGAGAAGGAGAGATGTTGGCTCTTCTTACTTATGTCTTTGGTGTACAAAGACCAAGGCTCAGTTGAGCCTTGTTTTCTAGCATATAGTTCCTGTCTGAAAGGAAACTCTAGCAACTGGGAGCCACATCTTGTTTCTAGACCATCTGTTAAAGCCATCAAGTCAGCTTTTGCTTCGGTCCATTCTGTGTCAAACCAGGCTTTAGCAGGTCCGCCCAAAGAGAGTGGTAATGTATTCAACGTTTTGGCATTAAAATAATCACGAAATTTTGCAAAGGGTTCAAAACGAGGGAGCCATTTGTTTATGTCCTCATTTGGGAGACCAGTAAAAGAGTGAAGTTGAAAAAGGCCCGACTGCAACGTTCCTTCTAGCACTGCCTGAATGGCACTTAAGTGTATTTGTACTTCGTGTACTGTGCTTCCATTGTATTAGCAAATGGGTAACAAACTTATACCCGCATTCAAAAGTGAAAAGGTGATATAACACACAAATATGTACCCCCGTGAATATAAAAAGTCAACAAACAAGTAAAACCAATACCACTATAACAAACTCTTGTGTCAGATTGACGCAAATTGGCAACAGTCAATGAGCTAATACAGTAATATACAGCCTAAATTGCTATAGGCAAATCCCACAAATATCATGATTCTGCAACTTCATATGATGACATGAAAGACATTTAAACACATGCAAAGTCAATTGAAATAAAACTACAAACTTGAGCTTTTAGTACATGTTCACTTTGTACCTTCATTATGGACTGGTTAACAATGTCAATATCACCAAGCTATCTAAGACAGTTTCTGTGATCTTTCCAAAATGGCGGTCACAGCAAACGTATTTACTACAATAAGTCAAGTACAGTAAATTGGTTAATGCGAAGTTCACACTTGTTCTTCTCTTCAAAACAGCAGTTTCCTCACATGGGGGTACCACTGTTGAGTGTGCCTTTAGCTTAACAAATGCGTGAAGGTACATTTCCATACGACTGCATTTTCCTCTCGAGTAAAAGTGCTCTCGCAAGAGCATTAATGATTCCCTGTCAGTGGTGTTGCCCTTGGACAACAGTGCTTCGTCATTCAAAAGACTGTGTAGGAATACAGGGGCTATTATCCATTCTTTGTGTGTATGATATCAATTTGCTTTGGTCTTTTACTCATACTTAAGTAGGAAATGTAGATCACACTTTCTTTAGAAGGAACACTTTGACCAACTGAGATAAACACTCACTTGCGTCTTTTCCATTACTCTATTTAACGTATCAACAGCAAACCACTGGTGGTCAGTTGACTTGGAAATAATGTATAAATAAACAGTTTCATCTAAAATTGTCTCTTCGCTTATATCTTCTTGATGCGTGGCATCACACCTTAATCATTCTCAGCTCGGCTAAACCCTCAACTAAGTAGCCTAGATACAGCTTACACCCTAATAGAGAAAGGTTAGCACAATAGTGCCGAAACCTTTTACCATATAAAGAAATGCAAGTACATGAAAAGAGAAATACAATAGAAATTCTATTTGTATTATACAACATCCAGCTGCAGAACAAAGTCATTCATGTTCAAATATGGAACTGTCCTGACAATGTACCAAGTAATATGGTGCATGCTGCAGTCAAGTTCCCATGTAATAGTTTGCTGCAAAAACAACTAGTGACGCAAATGTAAAATGGAGTAACCAAGTGTGTGCTAAAAGGAAACATTATCTGTAAGTGAATATGTGTAGACTGTGACTGGACCAGAGTAACTCCTGGTTGACTGTCCCAAGGTCTCCCAAAATCATGATAAGCAAGTCTCATGGGTTGACGTCATTCTCGCTTGGGATGGTCAGACATTTTAGGGAAATCTCCACTACATTGAGTGCCATCAGTTTCAGCTGCAATGTATCTGGTTGTGTCATAAGTATCTACCTGTTGAACTGTCGGTGGACTGCTAAATACATCCTGATTTGCTGCCAGTAACTGTAATGTGTTAGTGTGTATTGGGTTGCCCTCCTCAGTGATGTCACATTCCTTGCTGGTTTGCCTCTTTATGTTCTGCTTTTTCATGACATTCCTACCTTCTGGCTCCTGCTTATAAGGTAGAAAATGGCATAGTAGCAGTACATTATGATACAGGGTTCTTGTTCCTCCTGACAGTGACTCTGGGCATACTTCATACACAGCATTCTTTGGGTCTTTGCAATTGACAACAATGTATAGCTCACCTTCCCAAATAGAATGTAATTTACCAGGACTACCACTGTCTAATACATTCTTTACTGGTACCCTGTCACCTGGTTTGAAATCAGACCTCCTTACTTTCTTATTATACTCATCTCTTACTTCATTGTTTTCTTTGCTGCAATTGTATAAGTGTTCGTAAGCACATCTTGGAAATTCTTGACATACTCTGCAAATGACTTTGCAAGTGGTAGGTCCATGTGTCCAAAAATACTGTCTATAGGGAGATACAGTCTCTAACCAAATAAGAACTCAAATGGTGAGTACCCTGTACTGTCATTATGAGTGCACTTATATGCAAAACTCATTTTGTTTAAGTGCTCTCTCCACAAAGACTAATGGAGTTTTTGCCATTGTTCTTAAGATTGTGACAAAAGAGTATGATTAAATCTCTTGCACTGAACATTGCCCATAGGATGGTAAGGTGTGGTATGACTTCGCTTTATCCCAATCAACTGCTAGGTGATGAAAAAGATGATTGTAAAAGTCTGGTTCCTGATCATGGTGGATTCAGGTAGGGAATCAAATCTTAGGATACTGGTTTCTTTTCAGGACTGGTATCCTTTCTGGAGATAGGTACTGTAGTAAAAGACGTTTTCATAAGCATGAGTCATTTGGGACATCTAAAGTTCAGTACTTAAACTATTGTCTTTCTTCATTTTCAGATCCTCCAAATTTAATAATAAGGGGTGTTGGATTAACATCAGGGGGGCTGGAAATCATTCAAAAACTTACTAATTGGAAGGGCAATATTATTCAGTACTCCAGAGTACTTATTCTGACTGAATATGCTATATTACATATTGTTACTATAGGAAGTAGTGGTTCCATAGCAATGATTGAATTTCAGTTCCTTATCATGTTGCTTCTATTGTGTGCTAAATTCTCAAGCCATAGGTATCAATTTCAAGTCATTCTTTACTAGTTTCAAGAATAGGGCCATGACTACTGACAGAAGACTATAATCACTATTGTAATCGGTCATAAATAGAAAGGAGAATTTGGTGGATACCATTGTGCATGAGATGAGAGAACAGCTTCATGAGAAATGCCGTCCAATCTTAAATTTCCTAACGTGATGTGGGAAGAATATGAATCCAGATACTATTTCCCATCATCTGTCATATCATTCATAAAATGCATCATGTCTGTTTGACCTGCTATTAAACGGTGGATTGCAGAGTCAAAATCACACAGGAAAAATATCTAAACTGCAAAGATTGGCTCCCAATATTTGGGACTTACTACTTCCCTTTGAACAGGGGAAAGTCCTGGCTTAGTGATATCTGTATCTGGTGCTCTGGAAGAAGAAATGTGCTAGATTACAGACATGCAACCTCACAGAGGTCATCATTTATTGGTACCATAGATAAAGAAGAAATGGCGTGTTTACCCAAGTGGTTCACATTAGCAAGAGAGGGAGCTATACGAAGGACGTAGAAAGGATCAAACTGAAGGAAAAAGACAGCAGCTGTACGGTAACAAGTGAAAGTACATATGAAGAAACTGTTCCTTCCTCTCCCAGATAGTGCTATGGTTTCCAAGGGATGGACGGACAGCACTCACCTAATACACCCGTCAACGTGAGAAAGTGTCACAACTTTATATATTCTGGACCTTTTGCGGCACCAACAGTCATAATCTATGACAATGTTTGACTCTATTGCATTACAGCTTACATTGTGATAGAGGAGTTTGCACAAGTAGATTGTTTTTCATTGACAGCTTTCATTGGAAGAATCATACAGGTATTACCAGCATTTATCAAGAAATACTGCATATTCAGTAGACATGAATACAGGCAAACAGATACACAAATATGCTGGACAAAATCGTCTACTGTTTATGAATGCAGAGCTACCTCTAAAAATGAGAAGAACCATTCATTTTACCAGTTTCCAAAAGATGCTAAACTGAGACTAAGATGGATTGCCAGGATACATAGAGAAGGTTATAAACCTAGTGCTTTTCGCTATGTATGCTGCTTTCATTTCTCTGAAAGGGGTGTCAATAAAGGCAGTTTCAGTGCAACTCCAAAAGAGGTCAAGAAAAAGTCACTGAAGAAAGGTTCAATTCATTGTTGGAATCTCAAAGGGGCTGAAGTAGACCAGTGAGTATCTAGTTGCACAAAACTCGCTTCTCAACGTGCATGACATTCAGAGACCCCAAGCAGCCCAATGGAACAGTCTGTACATAGGGCCTTATCCTCTGAATGGGCTTCAATAGAGCTGGATAATGAACTAGCTGATGCTAATGTTGAGCACAATCCACTGGAGGAGCTAACTGATGCATTTTCAATGGCCAACATGCATGTTGCAGCTTTGGAAAATGCTCTATTTAGACACAAAGTATTGACTGATCAGGACATTAGAAAGTACATGGGCTTGGAAAGGGCAACATTTAAGGCCCATCTCCACTTCATTTGGATTTCGGATTTCGCATCTGAAGTCCGAACAACGTTGTTTCTCCAATTGTGATCCACACTTCTGCAGCATGTGGACGAACAAACATAACAAACTTGGCGGGTTTTTTGTTTTGTCTATCCACGTACATGGCTGTCCACAATCGAAGAAACATGTTTCTTTTGTTGTTACTGCGAAGAAGGCTGTTAAGAAAAAGAGAAAGGAACTGCAAGAGATGTTAGGTACGGGGAATTAATCAAAAGAGAAAGCAAAAAGGTGAATAGGTCAATGTGGTAAGGGAAATGAAACTGTCAGATCACGAACGTTTCTTCAAATAGTTTCGGATGTCGCCCTGTTTGTTTGACAAATTACTATGTTTGGTTGCCCCATAATACAGAAGTGTGATCAAACAAGAGAGCCTATCAGTCCTGCTGAACGATTGTCAGTAACATTGAGATATTTAGCTACCAGGGATTCTCATCAAACAAGTGCCTATAAGTATCACTTAGGCCATTCGACTGTCAACACTATTATCCCTGAAACGTGTCAGGCATTATGGGCTCATCCACACCAACGCTGTGGGCGGATATTGCACAAGAATTTTGGGAGAAATGGAAGTGTCCATTATGCATTGGGGCCCTGGATGGAAAGCACATACACTGCCAATGCCCTACACATATTAGTTCAGTTCACTTTACTTTCCATGGCTGGTTTAGCATCGTGTTGATGGCCCTTTGCAGTGCCAGATATTTGTACCTTCTTGTCACCATTGGTGCTGTTGGCAGTGAAAGTGATGGAGGTATTTTTAAAGCTTGTGGGATGAAGTCTGCTATCTACAATGGTAAAGTACATTTGCCAGAGGATGGCAGTCTGCCAAACACAGATAGACTGTGCCCTTATGTAATTACAGCTGACGATGCCTTTCCATTAGGTAGACATGTCATGAAGCCTTATGGAGGACGGTATCTAGAAAATGAAAAACGAGTGTTCAATTACAGGTTATCCAGGGCCAGATGTGTGAGTGAAAATACTTTTGGAATATCTACAGCTCGATGGAGGATATTCAAACGCCCAATAAATGCAACACCAGAATGCTGTGCACACATAGCAAAAGCTGTAGTTGCACTACACAACGTCTTGATGTTGATGGAAACATCTTTACCTAGGCATGAGAGAAGATACTGCCCCCCTGGATTCACAGATTCTGAGGACAAGAAGCACATTTCATACCAGGTGGATGGAGGAGTGAAGGTGACAGAGACATAGAGTACTTGCCAGTTGCTACCAGTAGAAACAGAAACCCATGTAAAAACGCTGCAAAAGAGCTAAGGGACATGCTTAAAGAGTACTTTAAGTCACCAGAAGGTGCCATACCATGGCAACATGAATATGCTAACAAATAACTCAACTGATATCAGGAATACAACAGTTAATCTAAAATCACGTTATCATGCCTACAAAGTTACCTGGACATAAACAGTTGTTTTATAGGAACAATGTTTTGCTTTAGTGTTTCTAGTCTTCTCCAAATTCATAATCAAATAGCACTTGTTGAATCTGGCACTTTGCCTTTGCTTTTGGTTTTGAATGAAGCCTTTTCAGTTGAGGTACAGGACTCTTAAGGAACAGGCTGTCTTCACCTTCTTGTTTGTCACCTTGAGGACTTTGACGTTCTGCCAGAATTGCAAGATCTACTGCATTTGATACAGCCATTTCCCTTCTTTTTCGTTTTCCATAAGAAGTGTCCTTTACATTGATCTTCCCATCGACCCTTTTGGTGTTGTCAGTAGGCCTACCTGATAGGCTGGAACATTGTCCTCTTCCTGATCAACATCATAATCAATTGATTCAAGGCTGTTATCACTGTAGGGCTCCATCGAAAAACCAAGCTCAGTTGTGTCAACTGTACTATTCATTTGCATCTCTTCCTCCCCACTTTCATTTGAGCTGCATTCTTTGAAATTTGAAAAAGTGGCCACATGAATGTTAAACAATCTCTTTGAAAAGTCCGTAGCTTTCATCCACGGCCATGACGATTTCTTAGTTCCACCAGCATGACCAGATTTGGGCGATATAGCTGTTAAGGTCTTTTGATAGGTGTCTCTCAGGTCACGCCACTTTGTTCGCACACATAATGGGCGCCCCTCCAATCCACTGTTGGCTGATATTTTTTCCCATGCAGCCTCCTGTGCATTTTTATTTTTATACAATGGACTTGCGATGTTCCAGACAACTTCATTTAGGTGACCTTCTTCAATCAGGGCACCAACCAAATCGTTACCCCAAACAATTCTTTCACTGGTAGAAGACCTGCTATTTCCCGCCATGTTGTAAACTCTGCCAAATCAACCTCCTTCCTATTTGGAGGTACAGCATTTTGATTGGCTATGTGAATCTGGGAACTTTAAGTTCGCAAGACGATTTCAGATGAAAAACAAAACATCCAAATGCATCAAATTCGGATGCGAACATTCGGATATGATTTGCGAACATTCGGATGCGAAAGGAGAACAATGGGTTCGCATCTGAAATCCGAAATCTGAATGAAGTGGAGATGGGCCTTTACTGCTGCAAATGAGATGGTTGATCATTTCAAGCCATAGCCTTACTGGACTAGAAAAGCTGTGGCAAGTATTTGTAGCTCAGACCAACTCTTAATGTTTGCACTAAGGAAAGGATAAAGCTAGATCTAACTTATTTTGACTTAGCACAAAGGTATTCAGTGAGCGAAACAACAGTTCAAAATAGGTTTTTAACTTACCTACGTGTGTTCCATTAATGTTGTCTTACTGGATGCATGCATGAAATGCCATTATTAGAGAAAACCAAGTCTGCCATGCCTGAATCTTTCGCAGACATATGCAGTGATAGACTGCATTGAGTTTTATATACATACCCCACGAACTGATGTGTTAGCAGCAACTGTAAGCTATAGCAAGTACAAGCATAGATTCACTGCAAAGTATTTGGTAGCTGTGGCCCCAAATGGAAGAATCACATTTGTAAGTAATGGCTATCCAGGCAGCACAAGTGACAAAATGATCACAGATCAGTTACAAGTCATATCAAATGTAAAGGTATGGTTTTGATTCATTTTTGAACACTTTGGGTAGGATTGCTGACCAAACACTTAAATTCTCACAAAGAGTAAATAGTACTATAATTACTTTTCATTTGTTTCGACAGGCTGGTGACCTTATATTGGCTGATAAGGGAATCATGATTCATGACCTCATTCCAAAGGGAATTTTGCTAATCTGCCACCATGCCTTTCTAGAAAATACATCTATCCAAAGAAGAATCCATGTTCTGACAGAAAACTTCTAGCCAGTTTGTTCAGATGGAAAGGGCAATAGAAAGACTGAGAAAATATAAGATACTCAAGTTGATTTCAGCTAAAGTGAGACCTTTTTGTGACAGACTAAGTCAAGTATGTGCTGCTTTGTAAATCTGCAGACAATGGTGATGTGTCCGAAATGACGTACAAAAAAGCTGTAGAGTGCCTTACTGCCAGGGAAATGGGGATTGCCTAAAAGATTCAAGTAGCTGGATGATAAACGAGAGAACCTGAGAAATGTAACTGAAAGTAGTTTCTATACTCTCAGCAACTATCTGTAGTAATTCCATGTCAAGAATACTTTAGCACAATAAAGACATGAGAACACACTTCATTTCTTGTAATGAAGTGTTAAAGCAAAAGGTGCACGACTTAATCAGTTAGAGCAGTGATAAGGCACCAAAGAGTAGGTTGTTATATGCATCTTGTTTGACATTCATTAGCATAACAGTGTTTTACTGTTGGACTGTTAGTCTCAGGCCAGTTCTCCTTGAACTTTGTGCCAGTAAGTATGATTTTCATTTAGAGTTCCTACTAGGTTAGGTAGATGCTAGGGGTCATTCACAAAGGACGTCTGTTGAAAAGTTGAATGGTTAGACCCCCTCCCCCCTTTGTCCAATGTTGTCCATTTCCAGCAACCCCCCTGCCCCCTTGGACATCCATCTATTTCATGGCAAACGCCATTTATATATATATATATATATATATATATATATATATATATATATATATATATATATATATATATATATATATATATATATATATATATATATATATCTATATATATCTATATATATATATATATATATATATATATATATATATATATATATATATATATATATATATATATATATATATATATATATATATATATATATATATATATATATATATATATATATATATAGTGTATAGATAGAAGTTGCATTTCCTACTTAATTAAAAGTGCTCAACACAGCAGTGGAGCACAATACGTATAAAGAGATTATAGGAAACTAAAAATACATTAATAATTACTATCATAATTACTATAATTACTGAGTATGTTGCATTTTTAGTTTCTTATAATCTCTTTATATATATATATATATATATATATATATATATATATATATATATATATATATATATATATATATATATATATATATATATATATATATATATATATATATATATAATATATATATGTCTAGCTAAACAGAACATGCAAAGAACAGAACAAGTTGTGCGACACTTCACTCGTCATCTAGGACATCAGTCTCTGTGAATGGCTGCTTCATAAATCATTGGCCATCGCTTGGCATGAGTTTTGACTATCCAGAAAGCAATACATTGCAGATGCACTAACATGTACTTGATGATAGGATCAATCCGAAATAGAACCGTAGTAAACATGTCTTGCTGTAACATTCTGAATACCTGGACGCCCACAATGTGCAAATACCCCTTCCCCCTATGTCTGAGTTTGCCCTATTTCACCAGACCCCCCTCCCCCCCTTGCGCTTGGACATCCTTTGTGAATGGCCCCTTATAGGCTTTTGTTTTTCCACCTCTTCCGTCATGATCTGGGCAATAGTATAAGTGCACTGTTTCCAGGGGCACTTGATGTCTTAACTACCTACATTGTTGGATACAACAGTGCCTTTTGCATACATTAGTTCATCTGGGGAACACCCAAGAAAACCCACAGGGAAACAATACTAAACCAACAGGCTTTACTGTATTGCCTGTCAGTTTTATAACTCTTGAGCGGCCTTCTCTTCATGCATATGCCCCCCACATTATTGACTGTTTGCCAGTCACTGAGTATTCACCTTTACGAGTTTTAAACAGAGAAGGTGGATGTGTCGTACTGTTTGACACATGTTGTTCATCTGCTGTAAGAACCAGTCAAACAGTGCGTCCTGTCAGGTGAAGATATCTGTGCTTTTCCCATAACCTTGACTTACAGTGTTCACTACTGTTTTCAGCCTACCAAGTACTTTGCTCATTTGAAGCTGAACATCTCTCAACAAATTTGTTATGATCTTCCTTGATCAGTTCAAGTTGTTGACCAATGTGAACAGGTTCATGCAAAGATGACTCACCTTGTACTACACTTAGGTGCATAGGGCTGATAAACTACAACATAGGACAGGCAGCTGACCAACTGAGCTTCTTAAATGAGGTGTCATTACGATCAGTTACGTCATATTCTCGTACTGGTGAGTTTGAAGTGAAGTACCTTTTCGATCACTTGGTGGAAATAAATCAGAACTTCAATGAAATAACATCCAACTAGGTATGGTAAGCTACATTTTGACTATTTGTCCATAATTTCTGACCCAGGGAATTCCTCAAACAATGTGCCATTATGATCAAGTATGTCATATTCTCGTGCCAATGAGGTTGAAGTAATGTGAATTTTTGATCACTTATTGCACATAAATCATAATTACATCTGACTAGTCATGTTAAGCTATATCTTGAGTATTGTCCATAAGTGTTAACCCAGGGGGTTCCTCAAACGAAGATCTGTTATGATCAGTTGCCTTGGTTTCTCAAACTGATATGCTTCATTATTGTGAAATTTTGAACTCCCATTACACTTGATATACACCTAAAGATAGGAAATGCACACACTAGTATAAAATCTTAGTGAGATTGTCTTTGAGACAGTTGACATTATGGAGGAAGTAAGTGGCTTTTTGACATTGAGAGGAACTGAGTATTGAATTTCGTCGCCATACATGGAAACTCTGCTGAAATAAATATAAGTAGTGAAAAGCTAGCGCCCTAGCATTTCATGTAAAGAAATAGAAAGTATTGCAAAGTGTACTCAAAATATATGGCAGTGACATAGCATCTAAGTGAAATTTAGCACCTTCCCTTGCCATTATGTCCTTTTGCATAAAGACAGGAGATAATGGAGCCTTTGAAGAAAGTTGGCAAATCCTGACAGGTTAAGTATTCTTGGGTGAAATCTACTAGTTAGATTGCAACTATTTATAGAGAACAAAGAGGTGATGGTCGTAAACTAATAATGTTTAATTGCCAGTGCACCTTTGCCCATACCCAGTAGCTATGAGAATATGGGCAGACATAGCAGAAGAGGAAAACAGCTCATTCCTGATTGGCTGACATGCGTTGTAGCTAGTATCAGCAGTACTCAAAAAGTCACATTAATGAATTAACGACAAGTTGCTGCTTACTCTCATTGCATGGCAATACTTCGGATATTGAAAACTATAACTCCATCAAGTGTGAAATTTCCTTATTATGCCTATATTGGTGTATGGCTGTTGGCTGAATACTTCTAGTAGCACTAGCCTGTTGACTTCGTTTTATTAAGAACATATGGTAATAGTTTTACTATCTCCATTAACATGTTTTATACTAAAGACCATTCAGTTATTTGATTTCACGTTTCTTAGAAGACCTATTATTCCAGTTCATGTATATTTATACAGTGCCACTGTACAGAGAACTGCAGCGTGACAACAGCATAAGGATTTTGGAGGACACTATTAAAGCAAGTATGGAAAAAGCTGATGCTCTCAACTTACCCTTTGTGTCAATTCCTCTATGGTCGTCTCCTCATAAGAAGTGACCTTCTCACCTGGCTGAGAAAGTCAAACTGTCATCAGTCATAAGTAACATCAGCAGGGCGAAGTATATTAGTTTTGTTTGACTTGTAGCAGAAGACAATAAGTCACTGTATCATGGGAAAGAAACTGTGAAATCTAGTAAGGTCAAACAATAGTGTGTGTGTGTGTGTGTGTGTGTGTGTGTGTGTGTGTGTGTGTGTGTGTGTGTGTGTGTGTGTGTGTGTGTGTGTGTGTGTGTGTGTGTGTGTGTGTGTGTGTGTGTGTGTGTGTGTGTGTGTGTGTGTGTGTGTGTGTGTGTGTGTGTGTGTGTGTGTGTGTGTGTGTGTGTGTGTGTGCACTTGCGTGTGATTCCCTCTGCAGGCCCATAGCCATTAGGCTTCCTTTGAGTGGGGATCCCTCCTGGTACATCACAAGTACAAAAGTGACTCAGTACCCCCTTAAGAAATAGAGCACTTGACCTATTGTTGCATGACATTGCATTATTGGTCAGACTTCAGCCAAAACCACGCAAGTAAGTGTAGTTTGGATGCCATTGGAGGTTGCCAGGCTTCCCAGCTGATTGGTACTTGCTATGTTTGCATTAAGTGCCCCCCAACAAAATTACCATGGTTACCGGCCTGTTGGTTTGCATTTTACATTATTCTTCCTATAGTTCACGAGGAGACTAACTAGCTAGCAGAATAGGTATAACTCCAAACATTGTCTCTAACAAACATATGTACACTATATCTCACATTTTCAGCCGGCATGTCTATTGATACTTATGTTCTTGGTGCTAATGAGAGATTGACAATGTACATCAAGTAGAGCTCATCTGATTGAGAATATGACGTAATGGAAGGTGCAGGCACCACTTTTGATGAACCCCTCGGTTAGATATTATGAAACAATCTCCAAACTGTAGTTTAACATGCTCACTTGGATATTCGTTAAAAGTCTGCTTAACTTCCATGCAGGGGCTGAACTTTCATATTAAGTAAATTTCATCGAACTGACAATATGGCATACTTGATACTAACTGCACTATCCTTCATCAACTCTCTAGGCTAACAAGTCAGTAAAAATATCAAAAATGTAGCTTAAGATGCCTAATTGACTGTTATCTTGCTGTAATTCTGTTTTATTACTGTGAATGTTATTTCTTTGTTGTTAGATATTTGAATGCTATTTCTAGTGACATTCCAGTAATATCACCGGACTTCGTTTGATGAACCCCTAGAGATAAAAATTATGGACAAATATTCAAAATGTACCTTAACATGCCTAGTCGGATATTATATCATTGAAATTCTGTTTTATTTCCACTAAGTGATCGAAAATTCACATTAATTCAAACTCATTGGTATGAGAATATGAGGTAATTGATAGTAACGGCACTTCATTTGAGGATACCATTGGGGTAAAAATAATGGAAAAATAATCGAAATGTGGTGTAACATTCCTAGTGGGATGTTATTTGAGCCAGATGCTTCGATATTCTAAATACGAAATGTTCTGGACAGTTACAAGATGACTACCATGAAATCTAACTGTTGTTCTCGAATCTGAACGTGAATCTAGCCCCCAGGACAGTAAAGTGTCAGGCTCCTTGTCACTTATGAAGCAGAATCAGTTTGGGGTAGTTAATACATTGAAATTCACTTGCACTAATACAGGTTGTCAAACAAGGACATCATTTTTTACATCTAATAGGTCAAATAGTGAAAGAAAAGAAAACTCAAAAGGCCCCTCACCATTTGGATTAAACATTCGTTATTGCATTTTGTTTGTGATGTATTGGAAAGGTAAACAAAGCATTAAACCTCTTTAGCAATGTTATAAATATATCTAATGGAATTTGCCAATAGAGTTATTAGACTTTGATGTCCATTATTGAAGGGAAGGCTCTCCAAGTATGTCAACAGAGCATCAATAATGCTGCAAGGGATATCAGATCTCAGTCACATTCTCAAGATGTCATTGTTGATACAGCATGCATGTTTGATGGAACATGGCAACGTAGAGGGTTTTCATTTCTACTTGGTGCTGTGTCTTGTATATACTTTATCAATTATAAGGTAATTGATATAGAGATCCTCAGAAAGGTCTGCAAGATCTGTTAGAGGCTGGATAGACTGGACAAAACTAGTGAAGTGTCAATGAGATTGAAAGTAAATCATAACTGCCAAAAGACCTATGAAGGGTCTGCCCCAGGAATGAAAGTAGGTGGAACAAGTAGAATAGTTCGACGATCAGTTCACGATAGAAAACTCAGGTATATAAAATACATAGATGATGGAGACTTTAAATCTTATGACTCAATAGCTGCTGAAAAGCCTTAAGGAGAAGAGTATAAAATAAAGAAAGTTGGCAGATGGTAAAACTCTTGGCAGGAGAGGGAGACTAACACTTAAAGAAATAGACAAGCGTCAAGTGTATTCTGGCATGGCAACTCAATGTAATGTTGATTATATAGATATGATGTAAACTGATATAAAAGCTATACTTAGACATAAGCCCTGTTTACACTGTGAAAACTAACCCAGGGTGAACCCGGGTTCAACCCGGGTAGAGTTAACCCATGTAGGATTTTTCGTAGTGTACACGCAAACCTACCCGGGTTGAACCCGGGTACACTCAACCCACTTGCGGAGGTGGGTTGAAGCCTGGTTCAACCAGGTAGAGTTTCACGAAATGCAGTGTAAACGCTAAGGTGGGTTGAACCCGGGTAGCTTTTTTATAGCGCATGCAGAGTAGAGGCAACAATCGAAGTAGGCCCCATTATTCGAATAGAAATTTCCGTGGTAGTTAGATTTTGTCTCAAAATGGCGAACTTTGAAACAGTTAGTAATGCAGATACAGTAAATAGTATAAACAGAGGCTCCTTTTGGTCGGATGAAGAGGTACACCTGCTTGTCAGCATCTGGGCAGATGAAAAGATACAACAGCAGCTTGATAGCTGTGTTTGTAAGCGACCGATTTGTGAGAAGATGGCCATGTGCCTCAAAGAGGAAAGTAACTTTGATAGAACATATTTGCAAATAAAAGAAAAAATAAAACAATTGAAGAAAACTTATAGGGGCATTAAAGACAATAATGGTGCATCAGGAAGGAGGAGAAGAACATTTAACTTGTTTCAGCACATTGACGAGTGCATGGGGGATAGACCACTTACACAACCAGTGAGCATCCTGGAAAGTTCAGATGTGATGCCTTGTGAGGCAGCAGAGTTGCAAACAGTTGAGAGTAAAAATGAGATATTCGCAGATGAAGATACAAGAACAGATGACTTACGTGATTTGGATAGTGAGTTGCAGATCTCTGACAGAAGTATTGGTAAGCTAACTTATTTACAGTCTTGAATTCTTCTCGACAGAAAGTATCCATGATATGACATTATATACCCTAAATGAGCTATTTCATGGCTATCTCCAGGATCCGTTACACACTATAGTATTTCCAATTGTCAAAAAATGACAAGGTGTACTTGACAATTGTTCCAAACATTTTGCTTTAGATTCACCATTGTCAGCCAGCTCAGCCATATGCAAAGACTCTCAGCCAACAGAAAGTGACCCTGTTCTCAACAAAGCCCCACCAGTATCCAGAAGTAAAAATGAGAGAGAAATGCCAGCTGACAGCAATAAAATTTTGTCATTAAGGCAAGGAAAGAGCAGAAAAAGGACAAGGAATGAGATGTACTTGGCCAATGCACTGGAAATGATTCAGAAGCACCAGCTTCCTTGCATAAAAATGGATGCAGTTCCCTACATAGGAAGTTGACCGTTTGCTTGCTCATTCGGAAGTTCTTCACCCAGTTAACTGACGTAAAACTCGTTTAAACAATCAAATCCCACCAATTTTGGCTTCTCGACTAACACACTATTTGCCTTGATATTGTTTGTGGTTTTGAACGTTGGAATACCATGGAATTTAACTTGTACTGAAATGCCCGTGTCCTTTGGCCTAAGTACTTTGCTATATGCTTTCTTGAAAGCATTGAAAGTCTTTCTGCCCTTCTTTTCCTCCTCTGCAACCTCTTCTTTACGACTTCATTTAACATCGTGAACACAATGTGCAATAGTATTACTGAGCTATAAAGCTCTTCACCAGCAGTAACACAATTATTGCGATTTTCGTCCGCCATTTCTTTTTCCTGGACGCATAAAGTCAGCAATAAGGTTATATTAACCAGAGTAAAAAGTAAAAGAACATTGAACGAACAAATTAGAAAAAGGCAACTTGAGTTGTTACGACATTTGTGCAGAAAGGAAGGTTTCGAACATCAACTATTGACAGGACAAATTGAAGATAAAGGAAACAGGGGAAGGCAATGAATAACATACCTTGATAGTTTAAAGCTGCTGACTAATGAGAAGAACACTGGAGCTTTAATGCTTATGACAGGGCAAATTGGAAGACACTACTCGTTCATGTTTGTGACAATTTAATTGAATTGTCATAGACTTGCGCATGCACTTCCATCACTTACCTGGGTTCAACCCACTTAGCGTTTACACTGTAATATAACCAGGGCTAAATCAGGGTAGACTCTACCTGGGTTCAACCCGGGTACCTTTTTTGCAGTGTAAACAGGGCTATAGACTATCCACAGATAGTAATCCAAACCATTCAATGTGCCCTACTGGACCAACATCATGGTGCCAATACAATAGGATACAATACAATTGACAGGGCAAATTGGAAGACACTACTCGTTCATGTTTGTGACAATTTAATTGAATTGTCATAGACTTGCGCATGCACTTCCATCACTTACCTGGGTTCAACCCACTTAGCGTTTACACTGTAATATAACCAGGGCTAAATCAGGGTAGACTCTACCTGGGTTCAACCCGGGTACCTTTTTTGCAGTGTAAACAGGGCTATAGACTATCCACAGATAGTAATCCAAACCATTCAATGTGCCCTACTGGACCAACATCATGGTGCCAATACAATAGGATACAATACAATTGACAGGGCAAATTGGAAGACACTACTCGTTCATGTTTGTGACAATTTAATTGAATTTTCATAGACTTGCGCATGCACTTCCATCACTTACCTGGGTTCAACCCACTTAGCGTTTACACTGTAATATAACCAGGGCTAAATCAGGGTAGACTCTACCTGGGTTCAACCCGGGTACCTTTTTTGCAGTGTAAACAGGGCTATAGACTATCCACAGATAGTAATCCAAACCATTCAATGTGCCCTACTGGACCAACATCATGGTGCCAATACAATAGGAATTCAGCAGATTATGTGCACAAGAATCCTTTGTCAAAAGCAGTAACTCTTCATATAAAGCCAGTTTTTGATAGACTTTGTAATAGTGAGCTTTTTAAACACTGTTGATGGATTTACACAGTTGATAATGCCAACACAGTTGATAATGCCGACATGGCTGACAATCCTAAAACGGCTGATAATGCCGACATGGCTGACAATGCAGCAAAGGTGACTATGACAATATAGTTGATAATGACAAGCCAGATAGAAGAGTCCCTTCTTTTTTCACTCGGTAGTTATGACTCTCGTAATGACATAAAACATCATGATAAACCTGGAGGGCTGCACTACCCTTTAAGCGTAAGAGTACACTGCAGGCCACACATTATTGTCTCATGGGCCACAGGTTTTAGACCCCTGCTCTGCATGGACCACCTACCACTTCTGTTTAGTTATTAAAATCCATTGCCCAAGCCATGAGCACACAACAGACGATTACCACAATGTGATTTAAAAGTCACCTACAAGAAGGGTGCAGATAATGCAGCAGACTACTTATCTCTACACTTAACAAAGCAAATAAAGAAAACATAGATGAAGAGTATGTAACTTTTGTATCACAAGTTGGCCTTCCCTTGCAGATTTCTGTGGTTGCTATAGGCTATTACTCATGTTTCCCTGAAGCAAAACGTCTGAAATAAAGTGCAGTGTATCAAGTGTGATTCCAAACCTTGACACCATTTTGACACACAATGGGATTCCTACATGAGGGACATCTGATAATGGACCACCATTTCAAAGTGAAGAATGTAAAACATATATGACTGCTCTGGTATCTATCAGCACAGTACACCACCAATATGACCACAAGGACATTCAGAAGTGGAAGCCTTCAATAAACCACTGGAAAAAGAGATCAGAGCTGAACATATTGAAAATAAACTATGGCAGCAAGAGTGATCTTGATTCCTGTTGAACTATCAATCTACATGACATTCAAGAACAAAACTACCTCCCTCACAATGTCCGTTTGTTTGGAAAATTGTTGGAAAACTACTGATGTTACAAACAAGACAGGTAATCAACCAACATAAAGAAGTATATAACAATAACAACAAAAACAAAAGGAAAGCCTGTGAATATGCCAATAAATGACAAAACAGTCTTGGCTTTGCAGTCATGTGGTAACAACTGCAATCTATGCAAACAAGAAAGGGATGTCAAAAACTGAAGTACCTAATTCATGGATTTCACAGCCTAAGAAACATGCAAAGAGTGAGTGCAGGACAATGACAGACTTTTTCCTCTAAAGAGGCCAGACTATAGAGCAACGTCAAGAAATGCAACAAAGGAAGATAAAACATGTCTTTATACATGCACTTAAGGAAGTATCTTCTGAGACTCCCCTTCAGTGGATCATTGGACCTGAGCCACTAGCCTGTATAGTAACGATGACTTCACACTGGACACTGAAATGACATTACACCCAAAGCTCTCTATTAGCAATTCAGTTCTTCTAGGGTGTGAAATAAGGACATCAGCACTCAGAAATCTGTTTAGGAAACCCAGCTCATAGGATGTTCTGCAAACATAATCTTGCTGCCAAGGTAGTTCACCTGTAGAGCCCCAGAAATGATAGCAAGTGCTGATTGTTAGTATTCTATCGACTTTGAGTATGCCCTCATTTTGCTTACTTTTTGCAAAGCCCCTGTATCGCAAACCTTGGATCTCCAAACTCCTTTATGAAGACTTCTGTTAGAATCTTCTTAGTCAACATAACCAGGCAGACAATAGAGTCATAGCATTTCTCACTATCTTCATGCTTTCTAGCCATTTGTGAAAAGCAACTGCAGCCCATTGTGCATTTGACACCTTTTTCTGGTTGGGCTTGACTTGGAGATCTCAGATACCTCAACCGTGCTGATAGTATTCAAAATGCATTTTCAACTACTTCCCTTGCACTAGAATCTTGTATACTCTTGTAGCTTCACATCTTGAATCAGATTGATGTGATGTTCCTGATGCTCACATTCTTTCTATAGTTTCCTTACCCAAATAGATTGATGTTTATGCTCCCTGGCATATAGTTATGCAATGGCTTGATTTTGTAAAGCAAGAGCAACAAGTACATCATTGGGAATGGAGACCATGTCACTAATCTTTATAACTACACAAATCACGATGCTTTCAACATGAACAAGGGATGCCATGCTGCACCGTGCTGCCTCCAGTGTGACTTCAGCTTAAAGGACCCACTAGAGCCTATGGTCATTGAAGACCTGTTACAGGACTTCATAAATGATAGAGAGATATTCACAGAGAAGTGCAGGGTTTCCAGATTTCAGATAGAATGGCTTGCATATGCACAACATACATCAAATCAGTGAAATTCACAATGGTGGGGCAAACAGAGTAGACTTCATTTAACTTGAAGCAACATTGATGAGGTTCTAAAAGCATATAATAGGCATCATTGCTATGGCAGACCTTGTCCACCTTCTTGTTTCAAGGATGTAACAGGGGAATACTGCCTGTCTACTGTAACATGTTGAGTTTGATGTTTTAGTTATGTTGTGTCATATTTCATGTTACTTTAATTTCATATTACGTGTTTAAGTCATTTGTTCATGTGATATATAATAGTATGTGACAAAGCTGGAACAAAAATGGGTAAAAGTGGGGCAGAGAGGGGTGTAAATTAAAATGGAATAATTTATAATAAATTATAATGGTATAATTTAATAAATGTAAAATAACAGAATTATAAAATGGGTATAAGAATGGTTTATTAAAATAGTAAATTAAAATAGTTAATTAAAATGGATTATGAAATGATTGGCGAGAATTGAATGTGAATGTGAGAATGGTATAAATATAATAAATGATTATAATGGAATTATGAGAATGGATTATTAAAATAGAATTATGAGAATGGATTATTAAAATGAAATTATAAACTAGATTTATAAAATGAAATTATAAACTAGATTTATAAAATGAAATTATAAAATAGATTTATAAAATGAGATTATAAAATAGATTTATAAAATAGATTTATAATATGGATTAAAAAGGACTAGTATAAATAAACTAGATTAAAATATTAATATAAATGTAATGGTATTAATTTAGAATAAATGGATTAAATACAATGGAAATTAATTATTAATATAATTTAAAAAAATCTTCCTATGGTATAATATAACCACTACGTTATTAATGGAACATATTTTATGGTTTATAAATAAGTCTTCTTAGAATTTTTATATTTATGAATTATAGACACTGGGGAGTGGCTTAAGTCTTAGTTTAACGAAGTTAAAAACCGTTAGGTTTTTGACAATGTTAAACTAAAACTTAAGCCACGACCGTTATTGTAATCGTCATTGGTTTCAATAAAATATACCAATCTATTGGTTGGTATTAATGGTTGTGATTTTAATTGAAGATTAATTAACCTATTTTTATGGTATTTTTATTAGTTACAATTAATAATTATATTAATTCGCACCATTTTCGTGTACTTTTATTTCGCTTGTGATTTATAATACCATTTTATGGTTTCATGGATTTGTGTTGTTTATTCTTATTTTAAATTGGGGGCTAGTAGCTTAAATCTTGGTTTCATATCTTGGAAACATAAAGTCGAGGATTGCGCTGCTCAATCCTCGCTGTTTCTTGGGATTTATACTAGAAACATATTTCCATTTACTAATTGGTAAATAATTATGCTTCATAGAAATAAATTGCTTTTATTAGCTGCAGACTATTCCCCGGCGTTTTAGGCTTGGTTTAACGAAGTTAAAAAAACCGTTAGGTTTTTTTGACAAAGTTAAACCTTGCATAAAACGCCGGAGTAGGAAAAAAGCAGGAAACGCAGTGAAGCATAGCGAAGCTTGCGTAGCTATGCTATTTTTTAGCGTTAGCTAAAAAATGTGGCCTGCCTCCCGTCACTCTTTTTATAAACTAGCCCTATTTTCTATGGCATTATTTATTGGTAAATTATTTCATTTTTAAATAAACTAGCAATTTTCCATTGGCCACTAAATAACCTTACTAAATGGCTTTATTATTTGGCATCAATTTTAATTTGAAATACCAATTAACCTATTTTATTGGCATTTTAGCTTAGTCATGAAGAATAATATTATATATTTGAAGCATTTTCGTACGGTTTTTATTCATTTGTTATTATTGGTTGGTAACAAAAAGGTGGTGCACGCGCTTTAGTGTCTAGCTAAAGCTGCCTAAGCGTTAGCTTAGCTGTTGCCGCGCTCGTCACGTATTATAAACTAGCCCATTTTCTATAGCATTATTTATTGGTAAAATTATTTTATTTTTCGATAAACTAGCTATTTTTCATTAGCCTTTATAATCATTATGGCCTTTATGGCTCCCAATTTTAATTTGAAACTTGTTTTACCTATTTATGGTTTTTTAGCTTAATCACAGGTTAGTTATATCAGTTTGCACCACTTTTGTGCGATTTTATTTCGCTTCATATTTTGGTCTTACTATTTGGCCTTACTAAATCGGCTTTATTATTTGGCAGCAATTTTATTTGAAGCACGTTTTAACTATTTTTTTTGGTATTTTTCGTTAGTCACAATGAATAGTTATATCAGTTTGAACCACTTTCGTACAGTTTTATTTCGCTTGTTATATACCACATTTTGTTTGGTTTTCGCGTGCATCACCTGACATGGTTTCAATAAACTAGCCATTTTTCTATAGCATTATTTATTGGTAAATAATTTTATGGAATTAGTAAATTGCCATACAATTTGGGAACTTATTAAATAGCCTTACTAATTTGGGCTTTATTATTTGGTTGTAAATTTAATTTGAAACCCGTTTTAACTATTTTTTTGGTATTTCAACTTATTTATAAAGAATAGTTATATCACTTTGTACCACTTTCCTGTGGTTTCATTTCGCTTGTGTTATATGACTAAATGACGGCAAATTTAATTTGTAGCTCAAATAACCTATATTTATGAGGTTATAGGTTAATCACAAAGATTCATCATTTTTTGAACCATTTTCGTGCTGTTATATTTTGCTTGTTATTTATAATGGATGGTTATAAAATAAATACAAATTGTGCATTTATCTCATAAGTGCAACCTATGCATTTATATCGTTAGATAAGTGCAACATATGCATTTATCTCACCATATAAATACATATCATACAATTATAATATATTTTAATGGATAGATGGGTACAGAAACATATTGAATTATAATTGAAATGGTCATAATGATTTTCATGTACAATGACCAAAATAATATTCATGAGCTATGGTCATAATTATTTTCATGTACTATGGTTCATAATTATTTTCATGTGCAATGGTCATAATTATTTTCATGTACTATGGTTCATAATTATTTTCATGTGCAATGGTCTTAATAATATTCATGAACTATGGTCATAATTATTTTCATGTACTGTGGTTCATAATTATTTTCATGTACAATGACCAAAATAATATTCATGAGCTATGTTCATAATTATTTTCATGTACAATGACCAAAATAATATCCGTGAGCTATGGTCATAATTATTTTCATGTACTATGGTTCATAATTATTTTCATGTACAATGACCAAAATAATATTCATGTGCAATGGTCATAATTATTTTCATGTACAATGACCAAAATAATATTCATGTGCAATGGTCATAATTATTTTCATGTACAATGACCAAAATAATATTCATGTGCAATGGTCATAATTATTTTCATGTACAATGACCAAAATACTATTCATGTGCAATGGTCATAAATATTTTTATGTTCAATGACCAAAATAATATTCGTGAGCTATGGTCATAATTATTTTCATGTAATATGGTTCATAATTATTTTCATGTACAATGACCAAAATAATATTCATGTGCAATGGTCATAATTATTTTCATGTACAATGACCAAAATAATATTCATGAGCTATGGTCATAATTATTTTCATGTACTATGGTTCATAATTATTTTCATGTACAATGACCAAAATAATATTCATGTGCAATGGTCATAAATATTTTTATGTTCAATGACCAAAATAATATTCGTGAGCTATGGTCATAATTATTTTCATGCAATACGGTTCATAATTATTTTCATGTACAATGACCAAAATAATATTCATGTGCAATGGTCATAAATATTTTTATGTTCAATGACCAAAATAATATTCATGAGCTATGGTCATAATTATTTTCATGTACTATGGTTCATGATTATTTTCATGTTCAATGACCAAAATAATATTAATGTGCAATGGTCATAATAATATTCATGAGCTATGGTCATAATTATTTTCATGAGCTATGGTCATAATTATTTTCATGAGCTATGGTCATAATTAGTTTCATGTACTATGGTTCATAATTATTTTCATGTACAATGACCAAAATAATATTCATGAGCTATGGTCATAATTATTTTCATGTACTATGGTTCATAATTATTTTCATGTTCAATGACCAAAATAATATTAATGTGCAATGGTCATAATAATATTCATGAGCCATGGTCATAATTATTTTCATGAGCTATGGTCATAATTATTTTCATGAGCTATGGTCATAATTATTTTCATGTACTATGGTTCATAATTATTTTCATGTACAATGACCAAAATAATATTCATGAGCTATGATCATAATTATTTTCATGTACTATGGTTCATAATTATTTTCATGTTCAAATGACCAAAATAATATTCATGTGCAATGGTCATAATAATATTCATGAGCTATGGTCATAATAATATTCATGAGCTATGGTCATAATTATTTTCATGTTCAATGACCACAATAATATTCATGTGCAATGGTCATAATAATAGTCATGAGCTATGGTCATAATAATATTCATGAGCTATGGTCATAATTATTTTCATGAGCTATGGTCATAATTATTTTCATGAGCTATGGTCATAATTATTTTCATGTACTATGGTTCATAATTATTTTCATGTTCAATGACCAAAATAATATTCATGTGCAATGGTCATAATAATATTCATGTTTAATGACCAAAATAATATTCATGTGCAATGGTCATAATTATTTTTATGTTCAATGACCAAAATAATATTCGTGAGCTATGGTCATAATAATATTCATGAGCTATGGTCATAATTATTTTCATGTACTATGGTTCATAATTATTTTCATGAGCTATGGTCATAATTATTTTCATGAGCTATGGTCATAATTATTTTCATGTGTAATGGTCAAAATTATTTTCATGTGCAATGGTCATAATAATATTCATGAGCTATGGTCATAATTAGTTTCATGTACTATGGTTCATAATTATTTTCATGTACAATGACCAAAATAATATTCATGTGCAATGGCCATAATAATATTCATGAGCTATGGTCATAATTATTTTCATGTGTAATGGCCAAAATTATTTTCATGTGCAATGGTCATAATAATATTCATGAGCTATGGTCATAATTATTTTCATGTACTATGGTTCATAATTATTTTCATGTACAATGACCAAAATAATATTCATGTGCAATGGTCATAATAATATTCATGAGCTATGGTCATAATTATTTTCATGTGTACTGGCCAAAATTATTTTCATGTGCAATGGTCATAATAATATTCATGAGCTATGGTCATAATTATTTTCATGTACTATGGTTTATAATTATTTTCATGTACTATGGTTCATAATTATTTTCATGTACAATGACCAAAATAATATTCATGTGCAATGACCAAAATAATATTCATATGCAATGGTCATAATAATATTCATGTACTATGGTTCATAATTATTTTCATGTACAATGACCAAAATAATATTCATGTGCAATGGTCATAATAATATTCATGTACTATGGTTCATAATTCTTTTCATGTACAATGACCAAAATAATATTCATGTGCAATGGTCATAATAATATTCATGAGCTATGGTCATAATTATTTTCATGTACTATGGTTTATAATTATTTTCATGTACTATGGTTTATAATTATTTTCATGTACTATGGTTCATAATTATTTTCATGTACAATGACCAAAATAATATTCATGTGCAATGGTCATAATAATATTCATGAGCTATGGTCATACTTAGTTTCATGTACTATGGTTTATAATTATTTTCATGTACTATGGTTTATAATTATTTTCATGTACTATGGTTTATAATTATTTTCATGTACTATGGTTCATAATTATTTTCATGTACAATGACCAAAATAATATTCATGTGCAATGGTCATAATAATATTCATGAGCTATGGTCATAATTATTTTCATGTACTATAACCAAAATAATATTCATGAACTATGGTCATAATTATTTTCATGTTCAATGACCACAATAATATTCATGTGCAATGGTCATAATAATATTCATGAGATATGGTCATAATAATATTCATGAGCTATGGTCATAATAATATTCATGAGCTATGGTCATACTTATTTTCATGTTCAATGACCACAATAATATTCGTGAGCTATGGTTATAATTATTTTCATGTACAATGACCACAATAATATTCATGTACAATGGTCATAATTATTTTTATGTTCAATGACCAAAATAATATTCGTGAGCTATGGTCATAATAATATTCATGAGCTATGGTCATAATTATTTTCATGTACTATGGTTCATAATTATTTTCATGAGCTATGGTCATAATTATTTTCATGTACTATGGTTTATAATTATTTTCATGTACTATGGTTTATAATTATTTTCATGTACTATGGTTCATAATTATTTTCATGTACAATGACCAAAATAATATTCATGTGCAATGGTCATAATAATATTCATGAGCTATGGTCATAATTATTTTCATGTGTAATAGCCAAAATTATTTTCATGTGTAATGGCCAAAATTATTTTCATGTGCAATGGTCATAATAATATTCATGAGCTATGGTCATAATTATTTTCATGTACTATGGTTTATAATTATTTTCATGTACTATGGTTCATAATTATTTTCATGTACAATGACCAAAATAATATTCATGTGCAATGGTCATAATTATTTCCATGTACAATGACCAAAATAATATTCGTGAGCTATGGTCATAATTATTTTCATGTACAATGACCAAAATAATATTCATGTGCAATGGTCATAATTATTTCCATGTACAATGACCAAAATAATATTCGTGAGCTATGGTCATAATTATTTTCATGTACAATGACCAAAATAATATTCATGTGCAATGGTCATAATTATTTCCATGTACAATGACCAAAATAATATTCGTGAGCTATGGTCATAATTATTTTCATGTACATGGTTTATACTTATTTTCATGTACAATGACCAAAATAATATTCATGTGCAATGGTCATAATAATATTCATGAGCTATGGTCATAATTATTTTCATGTACTATGGTTTATGATTATTTTCATGTACTATGGTTTATAATTATTTTCATGTACTATGGTTCATAAGTATTTTCATGTACAATGACCAAAATAATATTCATGTGCAATGGTCATAATTATATTCATGAGCTATGGTCATAATTATTTTCATGTGTAATGGCCAAAATTATTTTCATGAGCTATGGTTCATAATTATTTTCATGTACAATGACCAAAATAATATTCATGTGCAATGGTCATAATTATTTTCATGTACAATGACCAAAATAATATTCGTGAGCTATGGTCATAATTATTTTCATGTACCATGGTTCATACTTATTTTCATGTACAATGACCAAAATAATATTCGTGAGCTATGGTTCATAATTATTTTCATGTACAATGACCAAAATACTATTCATGTGCAATGGTCATAATTATTTTCATGTACAATGACCAAAATAATATTCGTGAGCTATGGTCATAATTATTTTCATGTACCATGGTTCATACTTATTTTCATGTACAATGACCAAAATAATATTCATGAGCTATGGTCATAATTATTTTCATGTACAATGACCAAAATAATATTCGTGAGTTATGGTCATAATTATTTTCATGTACAATGACCAAAATAATATTCATGAGCTATGGTCATACTTATTTTCATGTGTAATGGCCAAAACTATTTTTATGAGCTATGGTCATAATTATTTTCATGTACAATGACCAAAATAATATTCGTGAGCTATGGTCATAATTATTTTCATGTACAATGACCAAAATAATATTCATGAGCTATGGTCATAATTATTTTCATGTGTAATGGCCAAAATTATTTTTATGAGCTATGATCATAATTATTTTCATGTGTAATGGCCAAAGTTATTTTCATGAGCTATGGTCATAATTATTTTCATGTACAATGACCAAAATAATATTCGTGAGCTATGGTAATAATTATTTTCATGTACATGGTCATAATTATTTTCATGTACAATGACCAAAATAATAGTCGTGAGCTATGGTAATAATTATTTTCATGTACAATGACCAAAATAATATTCGTGAGCTATGGTAATAATTATTTTCATGTACATGGTTCATAATTATTTTCATGTACAATGACCAAAATAATATTCATGTGCAATGGTCATAATAATATTCATGAGCTATGGTCATAATTATTTTCATGTGTAATGGCCAAAATTATTTTCATGAGCAATGGTCATAATTATTTTCATGTACAATGACCAAAATAATATTCGTGAGCTATGGTCATAATTATTTTCATGTACCATGGTTCATACTTATTTTCATGTACAATGACCAAAATAATATTCATGTGCAATGGTCATAATAATATTCATGAGCTATGGTCATAATTATTTTCATGTACTATGGTTTATAATTATTTTCATGTACAATGACCAAAATAATATTCATGTGCAATGGTCATAATTATTTTCATGTACAATGACCAAAATAATATTCATGTGCAATGGTCATAATTATATTCATGAGCTATGGTCATAATTATTTTCATGTACAATGACCAAAATAATATTCATGTGCAATGGTCATACTTATTTTCATGTACAATGACCAAAATAATATTCGTGAGCTATGGTCATAATTATTTTCATGTACCATGGTTCATAATTATTTTCATGTACAATGACCAAAATAATATTCGTGAGCTATGGTAATAATTATTTTCATGTACAATGACCAAAATAATATTCATGTACAATGGTCATAATAATATTCATGAGCTATGGTCATAATTGTTTTCATGTACTATGGTTTATAATTATTTTCATGTACAATGACCAAAATAATATTCATGTGCAATGACCAAAATAACATTCATGTGCAATGGTCATATTAATATTCATGTGCAATGGTCATAATTATTTTCATGCGCAATGACCAAAATTATTTTCATGAGCTATGGTCATAATTATTTTCATGTGATATGATCAATATTATTTTCATGTACAATGGCCATAATTATCTCAAAAATTTATTATTTTTAAGAATTTTTAAGAATTTTTTATATTTTAAATCTCCATTCTTATATTATCTCAAATTATCAAAAATTTATTGTTTTTAAGAATTATTATATTTTAAATCTCCATTCTTATATTATCTCAAATTATCAAAAATTTATTGGTTTTAAGAATTTTTAAATTTGATAAAAAATTGCGTATTTTGAAAAAAAATTATTTTCTAAACTTATATTAATTTACTAAGATTATAGTCTACTGTATACAGTGATCTTAGTAAATTAATATAAGTTTAGAAAATAATTTTTATTCAAAATACGCAATTTTTTATCAAATTTAAAAATTCTTAAAACCAATAAATTTTTGATAATTTGAGATAATATAAGAATGGAGATTTAAAATATAATAATTCTTAAAAACAATAAATTTTTGATAATTTGAGATAATATAAGAATGGAGATTTAAAATATAAAAAATTCTTAAAAATTCTTAAAAATAATAAATTTTTGAGATAATTATGGCCATTGTACATGAAAATAATATTGATCATATCACATGAAAATAATTATGACCATAGCTCATGAAAATAATTTTGGTCATTGCGCATGAAAATAATTATGACCATTGCACATGAATATTAATATGACCATTGCACATGAATATTATTTTGGTCATTGCACATGAATATTATTTTGGTCATTGTACATGAAAATAATTATAAACCATAGTACAAGAAAACAATTATGACCATAGCTCATGAATATTATTATGACCATTGTACATGAATATTATTTTGGTCATTGTACATGAAAATAATTATTACCATAGCTCACGAATATTATTTTGGTCATTGTACATGAAAATAATTATGAACCATGGTACATGAAAATAATTATGACCATAGCTCACGAATATTATTTTGGTCATTGTACATGAAAATAATTATGACCATTGCACATGAATATTATTTTGGTCATTGTACATGAAAATAATTATGACCATAGCTCATGAATATAATTATGACCATTGCACATGAATATTATTTTGGTCATTGTACATGAAAATAATTATGACCATTGCACATGAATATTATTTTGGTCATTGTACATGAAAATACTTATAAACCATAGTACATGAAAATAATTATGACCATAGCTCATGAATATTATTATGACCATTGCACATGAATATTATTTTGGTCATTGTACATGAAAATAATTATGAACCATGGTACATGACAATAATTATGACCATAGCTCACGAATATTATTTTGGTCATTGTACATGAAAATAAGTATGACCATTGCTCATGAAAATAATTTTGGCCATTACACATGAAAATAATTATGACCATAGCTCATGAATATTATTATGACCATTGCACATGAATATTATTTTGGTCATTGTACATGAAAATAATTATGAACCATGTACATGAAAATAATTATTACCATAGCTCACGAATATTATTTTGGTCATTGTACATGAAAATAATTATTACCATAGCTCACGAATATTATTTTGGTCATTGTACATGAAAATAATTATGACCATGTACATGAAAATAATTATTACCATAGCTCACGAATATTATTTTGGTCATTGTACATGAAAATAATTATGACCATAGCTCATGAAAATAATTTTGGCCATTACACATGAAAATAATTATGATCATAGCTCATAAAAATAATTTTGGCCATTACACATGAAAATAATTATGACCATAGCTCATGAATATTATTTTGGTCATTGTACATGAAAATACTTATGACCATAGCTCACGAATATTATTTTGGTCATTGTACATGAAAATAAGTATGACCATAGCTCATAAAAATAATTTTGGCCATTACACATGAATATAATTATGACCATTGCACATGAATATTATTTTGGTCATTGTACATGAAAATAATTATGACCATTGCACATGAATATTATTTTGGTCATTGTACATGAAAATACTTATAAACCATAGTACATGAAAATAATTATGACCATAGCTCATGAATATTATTATGACCATTGCACATGAATATTATTTTGGTCATTGTACATGAAAATAATTATGAACCATGGTACATGACAATAATTATGACCATAGCTCACGAATATTATTTTGGTCATTGTACATGAAAATAAGTATGACCATTGCTCATGAAAATAATTTTGGCCATTACACATGAAAATAATTATGACCATAGCTCATGAATATTATTATGACCATTGCACATGAATATTATTTTGGTCATTGTACATGAAAATAATTATGAACCATGTACATGAAAATAATTATTACCATAGCTCACGAATATTATTTTGGTCATTGTACATGAAAATAATTATTACCATAGCTCACGAATATTATTTTGGTCATTGTACATGAAAATAATTATGACCATGTACATGAAAATAATTATTACCATAGCTCACGAATATTATTTTGGTCATTGTACATGAAAATACTTATGACCATAGCTCATGAAAATAATTTTGGCCATTACACATGAAAATAATTATGATCATAGCTCATAAAAATAATTTTGGCCATTACACATGAAAATAATTATGACCATAGCTCATGAATATTATTTTGGTCATTGTACATGAAAATACTTATGACCATAGCTCACGAATATTATTTTGGTCATTGTACATGAAAATAAGTATGACCATAGCTCATAAAAATAATTTTGGCCATTACACATGAAAATAATTATGACCATAGCTCATGAATATTATTTTGGTCATTGTACATGAAAATAATTATGACCATAACTCACGAATATTATTTTGGTCATTGTACATGAAAACAATTATGACCATAGCTCATGAATATTATTTTGGTCATTGTACATGAAAATAATTATGAACCATGGTACATGAAAATAATTATGACCATAGCTCACGAATATTATTTTGGTCATTGTACATGAAAATAATTATGACCATTGCACATGACTATTATTTTGGTCATTGTACATGAAAATAATTATGAACCATAGCTCACGAATATTATTTTGGTCATTGTACATGAAAATAATTATGAACCATGGTACATGAAAATAAGTATGACCATAGCTCACGAATATTATTTTGGTCATTGTACATGAAAATAATTATGACCATTGCACATGAATAGTATTTTGGTCATTGTACATGAAAATAATTATGAACCATAGCTCATGAAAATAATTTTGGCCATTACACATGAAAATAATTATGACCATAGCTCATGAATATAATTATGACCATTGCACATGAATATTATTTTGGTCATTGTACATGAAAATAATTATGAACCATAGTACATGAAAATAATTATAAAACATAGTACATGAAAATAATCATAAACCATAGTACATGAAAATAATTATGACCATAGCTCATGAATATTATTATGACCATTGCACATGAATATTATTTTGGTCATTGTACATGAAAATAAGTATAAACCATGTACATGAAATTAATTATGACCATAGCTCACGAATATTATTTTGGTCATTGTACATGGAAATAATTATGACCATTGCACATGAATATTATTTTGGTCATTGTACATGAAAATAATTATGACCATAGCTCACGAATATTATTTTGGTCATTGTACATGGAAATAATTATGACCATTGCACATGAATATTATTTTGGTCATTGTACATGAAAATAAGTATGACCATAGCTCACGAATATTATTTTGGTCATTGTACATGGAAATAATTATGACCATAGCTCATGAATATTATTATGACCATTGCACATGAAACTAATTTTGGCCATTACACATGAAAATAATTTTGGCTATTACACATGAAACTAATTATGACCATAGCTCATGAATATTATTATGACCATTGCACATGAATATTATTTTGGTCATTGTACATGAAAATAAGTATGAACCATAGTACATGAAAATAATTATAAACCATAGTACATGAAAATAATTATAAACCATAGTACATGAAAATAATTATGACCATAGCTCATGAAAATAATTATGAACCATAGTACATGAAAATAATTATGACCATAGCTCATGAATATTATTATGACCATAGCTCACGAATATTATTTTGGTCATTGAACATAAAAATAATTATGACCATTGTACATGAATATTATTTTGGTCATTGTACATGAAAATAATTATAACCATAGCTCACGAATATTATTGTGGTCATTGAACATGAAAATAATTATGACCATAGCTCATGAATATTATTATGACCATAGCTCATGAATATTATTATGACCATATCTCATGACTATTATTATGACCATTGCACATGAATATTATTGTGGTCATTGAACATGAAAATAAGTATGACCATAGTTCATGAATATTATTTTGGTTATAGTACATGAAAATAATTATGACCATAGCTCATGAATATTATTATGACCATTGCACATGAATATTATTTTGGTCATTGTACATGAAAATAATTATGAACCATAGTACATGAAAATAATTATAAACCATAGTACATGAAAATAATTATAAACCATAGTACATGAAAATAATTATGACCATAGCTCATGAATATTATTATGACCATTGCACATGAATATTATTTTGGTCATTGTACATGAAAATAATTATGAACCATAGTACATGAATATTATTATGACCATTGCACATGAATATTATTTTGGTCATTGTACATGAAAATAAGTATGAACCATAGTACATGAATATTATTATGACCATTGCATATGAATATTATTTTGGTCATTGCACATGAATATTATTTTGGTCATTGTACATGAAAATAATTATGAACCATAGTACATGAAAATAATTATAAACCATAGTACATGAAAATAATTATGACCATAGCTCATGAATATTATTATGACCATTGCACATGAAAATAATTTTGGCCATTACACATGAAAATAATTATGACCATAGCTCATGAATATTATTATGACCATAGCTCATGAATATTATTGTGGTCATTGTACATGAAAATAATTATGACCATTGCACATGAATATTATTTTGGTCATTGTACATGAAAATAATTATGAACCATATTACATGAAAATAATTATGACCATAGCTCACGAATATTATTTTGGTCATTGAACATAAAAATATTTATGACCATTGCACATGAATATTATTTTGGTCATTGTACATGAAAATAATTATGACCATTGCACATGAATATTATTTTGGTCATTGTACATGAAAATAATTATGACCATTGCACATGAATATTATTTTGGTCATTGTACATGAAAATAATTATGACCATTGCACATGAATATTATTTTGGTCATTGTACATGAAAATAATTATGAACCATAGTACATGAAAATAATTATGACCATAGCTCACGGATATTATTTTGGTCATTGTACATGAAAATAATTATGAACATAGCTCATGAATATTATTTTGGTCATTGTACATGAAAATAATTATGAACCACAGTACATGAAAATAATTATGAGCATAGTTCATGAATATTATTATGACCATTGCACATGAAAATAATTATGAACCATAGTACATGAAAATAATTATGACCATTGCACATGAGAATAAGTATGAACCATAGTACATGAAAATAATTATGACCATAGCTCATGAATATTATTTTGGTCATTGTACATGAAAATCATTATGACCATTTCAATTATAATTCAATATGTTTCTGTACCCATCTATCCATTAAAATATATTATAATTGTATGATATGTATTTATATGGTGAGATAAATGCATATGTTGCACTTATCTAACGATATAAATGCATAGGTTGCACTTATGAGATAAATGCACAATTTGTATTTATTTTATAACCATCCATTATAAATAACAAGCAAAATATAACAGCACGAAAATGGTTCAAAAAATGATGAATCTTTGTGATTAACCTATAACCTCATAAATATAGGTTATTTGAGCTACAAATTAAATTTGCCGTCATTTAGTCATATAACACAAGCGAAATGAAACCACAGGAAAGTGGTACAAAGTGATATAACTATTCTTTATAAATAAGTTGAAATACCAAAAAAATAGTTAAAACGGGTTTCAAATTAAATTTACAACCAAATAATAAAGCCCAAATTAGTAAGGCTATTTAATAAGTTCCCAAATTGTATGGCAATTTACTAATTCCATAAAATTATTTACCAATAAATAATGCTATAGAAAAATGGCTAGTTTATTGAAACCATGTCAGGTGATGCACGCGAAAACCAAACAAAATGTGGTATATAACAAGCGAAATAAAACTGTACGAAAGTGGTTCAAACTGATATAACTATTCATTGTGACTAACGAAAAATACCAAAAAAAATAGTTAAAACGTGCTTCAAATAAAATTGCTGCCAAATAATAAAGCCGATTTAGTAAGGCCAAATAGTAAGACCAAAATATGAAGCGAAATAAAATCGCACAAAAGTGGTGCAAACTGATATAACTAACCTGTGATTAAGCTAAAAAACCATAAATAGGTAAAACAAGTTTCAAATTAAAATTGGGAGCCATAAAGGCCATAATGATTATAAAGGCTAATGAAAAATAGCTAGTTTATCGAAAAATAAAATAATTTTACCAATAAATAATGCTATAGAAAATGGGCTAGTTTATAATACGTGACGAGCGCGGCAACAGCTAAGCTAACGCTTAGGCAGCTTTAGCTAGACACTAAAGCGCGTGCACCACCTTTTTGTTACCAACCAATAATAACAAATGAATAAAAACCGTACGAAAATGCTTCAAATATATAATATTATTCTTCATGACTAAGCTAAAATGCCAATAAAATAGGTTAATTGGTATTTCAAATTAAAATTGATGCCAAATAATAAAGCCATTTAGTAAGGTTATTTAGTGGCCAATGGAAAATTGCTAGTTTATTTAAAAATGAAATAATTTACCAATAAATAATGCCATAGAAAATAGGGCTAGTTTATAAAAAGAGTGACGGGAGGCAGGCCACATTTTTTAGCTAACGCTAAAAAATAGCATAGCTACGCAAGCTTCGCTATGCTTCACTGCGTTTCCTGCTTTTTTCCTACTCCGGCGTTTTATGCAAGGTTTAACTTTGTCAAAAAAACCTAACGGTTTTTTTAACTTCGTTAAACCAAGCCTAAAACGCCGGGGAATAGTCTGCAGCTAATAAAAGCAATTTATTTCTATGAAGCATAATTATTTACCAATTAGTAAATGGAAATATGTTTCTAGTATAAATCCCAAGAAACAGCGAGGATTGAGCAGCGCAATCCTCGACTTTATGTTTCCAAGATATGAAACCAAGATTTAAGCTACTAGCCCCCAATTTAAAATAAGAATAAACAACACAAATCCATGAAACCATAAAATGGTATTATAAATCACAAGCGAAATAAAAGTACACGAAAATGGTGCGAATTAATATAATTATTAATTGTAACTAATAAAAATACCATAAAAATAGGTTAATTAATCTTCAATTAAAATCACAACCATTAATACCAACCAATAGATTGGTATATTTTATTGAAACCAATGACGATTACAATAACGGTCGTGGCTTAAGTTTTAGTTTAACATTGTCAAAAACCTAACGGTTTTTAACTTCGTTAAACTAAGACTTAAGCCACTCCCCAGTGTCTATAATTCATAAATATAAAAATTCTAAGAAGACTTATTTATAAACCATAAAATATGTTCCATTAATAACGTAGTGGTTATATTATACCATAGGAAGATTTTTTTAAATTATATTAATAATTAATTTCCATTGTATTTAATCCATTTATTCTAAATTAATACCATTACATTTATATTAATATTTTAATCTAGTTTATTTATACTAGTCCTTTTTAATCCATATTATAAATCTATTTTATAAATCTATTTTATAATCTCATTTTATAAATCTATTTTATAATTTCATTTTATAAATCTAGTTTATAATTTCATTTTATAAATCTAGTTTATAATTTCATTTTAATAATCCATTCTCATAATTCTATTTTAATAATCCATTCTCATAATTCCATTATAATCATTTATTATATTTATACCATTCTCACATTCACATTCAATTCTCGCCAATCATTTCATAATCCATTTTAATTAACTATTTTAATTTACTATTTTAATAAACCATTCTTATACCCATTTTATAATTCTGTTATTTTACATTTATTAAATTATACCATTATAATTTATTATAAATTATTCCATTTTAATTTACACCCCTCTCTGCCCCACTTTTACCCATTTTTGTTCCAGCTTTGTCACATACTATTATATATCATGTGGAGTCCTGTTGTGCATAGTAAACACCCTTTCTGGGTCATGTGCTGTCCTGTCAATGTGTATTGTGATATTGACATATTGTGTACAGTGATTGTGATGTACCATGTATTGAGTAACGTTCAGTTGATGTTAGATGTAGAGTGCAGTTCAGATAAGTTATTCCTTTGGTTTACATCAAGACAATCAACATCAAAGAATACTACCTGTTGTGTCACTGCTGCTTTAGGCCTAGGCCATAGGCTTGAGGCTTCGATAGATCACCAGACACCACAAAGGACCCAAAAAACGTTACACTACCAAGGACGCACTTTTGTAGGGGCAGATGCATGAAGAGCATGCCACCAAAAAAAAACAGAGCTCACTGAAACAGTGTCATACCATGTGGATTATGTCTTTTCCCTTGTGGATTCATAGGAAGTACACCTAATGACATAATACAGAGTAGATCTTATAGACACCGTATATTAGACGTTAAATGCCCTTGGAAGCATAGAAATGCAACCATATCAGAAATGATAGAGGTGGGATGTTAAGGCCAGTTTCCACTTGAAAGAATGCTGTCAATGTGGTGAAATAGATCATCAGGGAGTGGTGTTTCCACTTGAACAGATCGATCACTTCAATTGAATGGCATGTGACTTTCTATCAGTTGTATTATTTCCTTGATATGACAATGTTGATATATTGCATACCTCAGTTGTTTTCCTATGTCAATCGCTTTGATTGGTCAAGGGATTGTCAATCGATAGAAAAGTTCAACTGAACTTCTTGATAAGTCAATTTGATCGACATTGGTCAAAGGGGATTCCATATTGTCATAACCTGCGCATGTGCCAATCTGATCAATTTGATCAAAGTGACCAAATGTCTTTAAGTGGAAACTGGCCTTAAGGGCAAGGAGTCCCTAGAAGGTTTCTTCTTACCAAAAGAAGATCTGTAAACCCAGAGCACAACTACTGGCACTATGCCCAAGCTGAAAAGTGATAGATGACCCAGAAATAGCCACTACTCATCTGTCTGATGCTGATAAATCAGAAATCTATTTTTGTGCAGGCAATCTATCCACAATGGCTATTACAAAATGTATATCAGAACACATCTGTAATGAATTTTGTGACATGATGGAGTTAGAGCTTCTTGATATAACCAAGAGTCTGCAGACTAAGTAGCAAAGTCCCAAATGTGACTCAGTAACACTTGTGCCTAAAAACGTTTGTTGCCGACATTTTGTAAACAACACTTTATGAACTATCTTTATGATACTGCTACAATGTGTTTGTTATGTTCTATTTTTGAACAATATATACAAATATATGTTTATTTGTGCTCACTGCAAAATGCTGTTATACTCTAAGTGTTGTGTTAATGTTTTCAAGTTTCCTATTAATTTTAAAACATGATCATATTAATCTTTTGTTCATTTTCTATTGAATTTACTCATTTCCAGTTGCAAGAGGATGAATTTCAGAACCAGGATTTATCACTGCAAGTATCTTCATTTTGAGGTCAATTCTGCCATGTTCAAAGTAAGACTCAAGAATAAAATGAACTGTATTGGATTTATTTTGTGGCATAAAACCACTACAGTACTTTCATAAGAACTTGCATTTTGATGTACAGCATTCAAAGAAAGCTATTGTGACCATAAGTAGTGACTGATCAACTACTTATTAGTTACCACTGATTTCAAAAAGTGATAAGCATTGCTGGCATTCTTTGATTCTATTAAATCTGGCCTTGGAACATGTTGCCTGAACTCTTCCTTGATATCATCATCTAAGACATCTGTTGGGGCATCATGAATACCAGAAAGGTTTGCTACATCTTGTACCTGATTCCTTGTTAATCTGTTTCCTGCTTTTCTACCCCCATAATGCTCAGGAAACTCAAATATATGATTTGGTATGCCAGTTGGTACTTGTACACCTTCTTGTTTATGGAGACGGTGTGACTTCCACTATTCAACAAAAATGTCACATTCTCTCTGTATAACAGGAATGTATATATATATCCCATCAGCTGTCTGTGCTACACGTTGTGTGGGTCATAATCTCGCCTTTGAAAGAGACACTTTAACTGAGCCTTGAAAAAGAGTTCCAGTCTGTGATGGAGATCACACCACCAACGTACAAGTGTATTTGAAGGTGAAGGCCCATATATAACACTGTCAGTGGGGTCCTCCATGATATCTAACTCATTTGTAAGGTAAACCTGCATTGTTGCCATTTTACCAGTCTCTGTTCCACAATCAGCTCTTAGATAGACTGGTAGTAAAGGTGAAAGTATTTCTTGCCAATGCTCAATGGGTTGGAATTTGACTAGCAAACAAAATGGAACAATATCGTTCTTGAAAAAGCATCAATGCAGCCATACACACCCAGTGGAAAAGTGCTGTTTTGATAGCCACATAGTTTGTCATGGCCATCAAGTGAAACCAACCACAAGGGACCATCTGAGGTGAATGTAAACTAAGTGCCTGGGGACCTTACATACCATGCTCAATGCTGAGCTTCTGGTGTAGAGCTTGATATCCAAGAAGAGTTTCCTGGACCTTGACGTTCTTGTCTAACTGCACTCTCCATGTCGGCAAGTGGCATGTCATAACGTGTATACAATATGTTAACGTGGCGAAGGTGTCCGTCCAGACTCTACAGACTCCACTTATATTGAGGGTAGTGCCCGGAAATGAAGTCAAGTACCTCTAATCGCTTTAGGGTTTGTTCGATGTACTTTTTAAGATCTTCTTCCAGGTTCATGTCCTCCTTCCATATTAAAGTAGCAGTATATGCCATGTTATGCCACGAAAATGGACCAATACAGATATATTTGGCCAGGACTGTGGATTTGAAGGTTGGAAAATACTTCCCGTGCAATTTAGCGAGGTTAGTCATGAAAGCGAGTTTGACAACGCTGGTCCATTCAAAATTTAATTTTTACTTTTGATTTCGGAAAATGATTTTGGAAAAAAATACAATGGTTGTAAACTTTTTTCAATGAATGCTAGAAAAGACAAATAAAACACAAAATAATTTCAAAATTGATTTGACATTGAAAAGGAAAAGCCAAATATAACTTGCAATCAAGTCTTGCATAAAAATGTACATGACAATGATGGGCCACCATAGTACAGGGCAATCCAAGGAAAATATAACAATGGGAATGAGGCCAATGATCACAGTGCATAGGAGAATATCAATGAAGATCGTGTATAATAAAGATTTGGGGTATAGAAAATGGAAATGTATATGAGAGAAGCATTATGTACATGAATACAGGTGCAGTTTGTCAGCTATCAGCCTGTGATACCTCAACGTACTAAAAGTAATAAGCAGGGGTGATCCTCATAAGATCCAGGGATTGGGAAAAATTCTGAAAAAGTAGGGCAGATGGTTTTTAATCACAACTATTGTGCACAGTCTTTCAGACAGAGAATCGTATGATATTTTATGAAAGATCAAGCTTTCCATATATTCTTATGTACCTGCTTTCCAACTGATCACAGTGTAAGAGGATTGATTCTGCTCTAGTCAACTGACCTGTACCAGGACAGAATGCTTGTAGCTTCAAAACTACAGTTATTTGAAGGAGTTTTTTAATCAACAAAAAAAGTGCCACTCAAAATAAAACTGTAGAAAAGTACCAGTGTAATTGTATAATAAGTACTAGAGGTGACCTCCAACCTCCCCTAGTCACCGCCTTCGCCACCTACAAACTGTCCCTGACAGTTCCATAGCAGTAGCAATCACAGACTATCACTACAAACTACTTGTACAACAGCAATGTACAATAAACAAATGACAAACGTTCTCAGTAGAACAACTAGTATTATACACAGTTGTATAGGCCTACTAGTCTAACGTACTAAATAGTACAAAATCAACTAACTGACCCTATCAGTTCGTTCACAGTATTTCAACTAGTTACGTACACAGTAGTACACTAGTTGAACATACACAGTAGCTCAAGCAATCAAACAGAACTAAACATCATTTTCCTTGAGCCAAGGAACTCCCAACGTCTTGCCAGCACAAGCACGCGAAGCCTTCTGTTTGAGCGAGAGGGCGGCAATGCGCCCCTGCGCATTTACCATCTTTCAGAAATCAAGATGGCAGAGACCTCACAACAAAATCTCACAACATCTCCCCCAGCTTTTCAAAGCTACATACATGGCACCTAACACTCATACTGGTCCAAATACCGAGGACACTGTCTACACGCTGTGACCTCCTGAGCGGAACCTGCCCTCATACAGCATTGCCAACAAGCATGTAGGTGGGGAGGTCCTTCAGTGCCACATGCTCCACCTCACAAAGCCTACGAACCACTCAGCAATCTCCACTACACCGTCACCAGCAAAGGGTGATAGCTAGCAGCGAAGATGATCCAAAAGTGCACCACGGGCCTGGCTAAGAATACTAGCTAATACGCTAGCATCTACCACAATGCCCTGCCCCGCAGCTGTAGCACCAACATCAGACTTGCCAGCCCCAGAAGGGCCAGGGATTCCCCCTTGGAATCCCCCTGGGGGCCAGCACCCCCCTTTCCCTCCTTTGACATACAGTTATGTCAAAAAAACAAAACGTGTTACAGCCGGGATAGCTTGTAGAAAAGTACCAGTGTACTTTTATAATAAGTACTAGAGGTGACCTCCAACCTCCCCTAGTCACCGCCTTCGCCACCTACAAACTGTCCCTGACAGTTCCATAGCAGTAGCAATCACAGACTATCACTACAAACTACTTGTACAACAGTAATGTACAATAAACAAATGACAGACGTTCTCAGTAGAACAACTAGTATTATACACAGTTGTATAGGCCTACTAGTCTAACGTACTAAATAGTACAAAATCAACTAACTGACCCTATCAGTTCGTTCACAGTATTTCAACTAGTTACGTACACAGTAGTACACTAGTTGAACATACACAGTAGCTCAAGCAATCAAACAGAACTAAACATCATTTTCCTTGAGCCAAGGAACTCCCAACGTCTTGCCAGCACAAGCACACGAAGCCTTCTGTTTGAGCGAGAGGGCGGCAATACGCGCCTGCGCATTTACCATCTGTCAGAAATCAAGATGGCGGAGACCTCACAACAAAATCTCACAACAAAAACCATTAGCCTGAGATTCAAAATCAAACAATAAAGATATGGAATTGCATATGGTCATACTTGTGAGAGACTATTATTTCCAAGACTGTACCTTTAAGTGAGATTTCCCTCCTGATTGATCTGTACCCATTTTATCACTGGTGCTACCTGCAAATGCTTGCCTGACAACGGTTATTGAACCATGTGGAGCAACACAAATAAGGACCTTTGCTGTTTTATTATGCTTATAAGTACTGTAGCCAAATGTTGCTGCTTCAAGATCTCTTCTGGTAGTTTCTATCCCGAATGTAGTGCAGTCAGGAACAATCCTGCAACTGGCCATATATCTCCACATGATGAGGGCAGACTACATCTCTTTTTCTCAAGTGATTGACTTTCATCCATAATACCAACATAAAAGATTTCATGGAAGGCATCAAATACACCAGAAAAATGGTTGTATGGCTAACACAGACTCTTCTTGCCAAATCAAAGTATGCTAGGTTCAGCCAAAGTCATATGATGACCAAAAGGAAGTGGTCCTGTTTGCTAATCAAAGGTACTGCTGTCCCAGACCAATACTGGAGAGGGCAGAAATGATCAATCATACAGACAACATTCTCAAAACCTGGTCTATCTACTCCTGTATAGCTTTTAATCAAGGCATCACTCACATTGGCAAACAGAAATACGTTTTTCCTCTGTTCACCAGTTTCTTGTCTCAAGATAGTGAGTTCTTCCACCATTTCCGTAAAATGAACATTTTGAGGCCCATCATCAGGGCCAGACACTGGACAGCTTGCCAGTTGAAAAGCAAATGGTAGAACGTCACTCTCATGGAGCTCTTTGGCAGCTGCCTTATGTTCAAGATCTGCATGTTGAAAAATGTCGAGTAGTTCATTGAGCGGTATTCTGCCTCAGTTGGCTGGGGCGAAATGCCACTAGCAGCCTCACCTTTTTATTTTTGGCCTTACAATTGGATAATAAATGGCTGAAGCATTCTCTCACAGCTGTAAATGAAACACCAAATCTAGTTTTCTTCATCTTCAATAATGCATCAGTGATTTTGGTTCATGCATGTTTAACGATTGCATTTCTGTGGTGTTAAATTAAATAGAACACCACATTAAATAGACCTTTAAATCCGTTGCTTCATTAAATAGTTTAATTCAACAGTAGTTCACCAGGCTTGTCCCATTAGATGACAGATGTGACTCAATGTATAGGTCATATTTGTGTCAGACCGAATTAAACTGATCAAGGCTGTGTTCTGCATTTTATCAATGGCTATGATTATGTTAGTCAATAACACATGCGTATAGTACACAGGCAGTTGTAGAAAATGCCGCCAACTCACAATGCAGCGAAGCTCATGCCTTTAAGTTCTTTGAAAGTACTTGGAGTAATGTGGGAGATTAAGATAAGATAAGATGTGAAAAGAAACCACCAAGTCATGATTTTGATGAAAGTTGCACAAAAGAGAAGCTTTTACTATACCTCCCCAGAAACCCAATTACCATGCCCATTCATCTTTGAATGAAATCCTCAATCCCCAATGCAGTTAACCTGCTGAGGGATGCCTTCCTACTGATTGTGATTTGAGCTTTAAACTTGTTTTGTGTCTGCAACTGTAAATGTGCATACCTCCCCTCAGCCCATGCATCATACTGAAAGAAGACGTCCAACCTTGTTATAAATCTCAGTGTCATTTGAGTTCTTATTGTTTGTAAACAACATCCCTTTTTTCACAAGTAGTCATCCTCACAAACAATGTGTACCAGGTCATCAATCATCTCCTCAGGCCATGTTGATCTGCGACCAGTTCCCTTTCATTTCCTGCTGCTTCCTTAGTGGACCTAGTTGACTTAGTGGCCTCATATGCCACACCTTAGATACCATTACCTCTCTCAGCATTGTGCAATGCTGAAAGGCCCATGTGAGTCACTTCCTTAAAGCGAAACACTTTATCATAATAGTACTCTTGATAGATAGTTCTGAAGTTTCTGTTGAGTTGAGCAATTATTAAAGGATTGAAGAAATCATGTACTGTGAATAATATCACATTATTGTTAAATCAAAATAAGACAATGACTCATGAATTCTGGCCTAAATTTCTTCGCTATGGTATTCCCCATGTAAAAGGCTGCATACATGATTATGTGAGAGACAGATTTCAGCACTCATGATATGACAGGGTATCCCATTCGAGTTGGGTGAAGAAGAATAGATGATGACATATTTAGGTTATTGTTAGCATTACCGTTAGGGAGCAAAATCCCTATAATGGTCAATGGTAGTTCTACAGAGTCGATATCAAGAAATACTAAAGGTTGATCAGTTCTGTGGCACTCATCAGTGTGAAAGGTCCACAACAGTTTTCTTTTAAGGTAGGCCAGGCTGAAGTCTGCAGGCATGATTTCAGCACTGAAAATGAGAAGATCCAGGTCAGCTGAGCTGGATAAATAGCCTTACCTTGTAACAAACAATGGGAGTGGTACTAAGTACCACCTGTCACCTGTTTTATGGCAACAATAAAAATAGCCTTCCCTTGAAACAAAGGAATGAAGTGGTATTATGTACTAACAGAACAGATTCCAGAACAGTTTCAAAGAGTTGCAAGAAACAGTGAAAGGTGTCTCTTGTGACGAAACAAACGTGAATGGTGACCCTAGTAGCATGTGGGTGATTGTCAGAAGAGGCAGATGTGTAGAGAATGGTAGAGAGCACAGTAAGACATCTATATCCAGCATCTGCTGCTGGTTTATTGCACCTACCAGTGGTTGTTTGTCAAGCTGGAAACACATATAGGTCATTTCCGACACTACAGGACTGGAACTTGGAAGGGGCCCATTTCCAAAAGAGCATGTTCCACAGTGTGCCCAGCCCTAGAATTTATTAAATTTCGAAGTTTCAAGCAGACCTTTCAAGTTGGTATTTCCTGAAAGTAGGCATTCCACGGATTACAACAAAGAAACCCGGCTTTAAAAATAATAAACGGTTCAAATTGTATGGCGAGTTGAAAATGTAGAAAATACGGATCTTGTGAGAACCGTCAGTAGAACTGAGTTCTACCAATCCGCAGCCGCCGAAATCCCATGCCAGTTAGAAAGAAATAAAAAGTGCTAGAATTGCCCATTTGACCTAGATTATTTTTTACTGCGCACTTTTCTTAAGCTCTGCAACAGTGTGCTCATTAGAAGCAACTATGAATTACAGATTTTCTTAAAGTTTGAGATTCAGAATACAACTTGAGAATACCATATCACAGAATTTTCCATGACATTTTACCTGTAAATCTGAAGCGAAAGTAACTTTTCAAAAAAATGACATAATTTGACATATTAATGACTTATATGGCTGTATATTATAGATAGTCAGGAATCTAGTAAAGAAAGAAGTGGTTCTGGGGGGTAATGGGCTCTTTCACAGTAATTATTAGAATTTCATGGGTACTTCATAAATTCTATGTCATTTGATCGAATGCTTTTACAAAAGTTCTAAAATTGCATGATAACGTACACAGCCATAAAAAGTGAAAGGGATAACGTAAGTAAAGGACTTTCTAAAACGAAACAACATTTTGAACTGCTAATCCAGGTCAGTATACTAAATCTAACAATTGTGGCAACATTTCCGTCAAAATAAGAAGGCCTAATGTATGGTGGCCCACTGCATTCACCTTAAAAATGCAGTGTGAATTGTAGTTTCATTGTGAAAAATAAGTAAATTTCGTTTTGCATACAACTTCCATTGATTTTGAATTCTAATGTAACTGTTAACTTTCACTTCTGAAGTAACTTGCAATTCTGATGTAAGTTGTAACTTTACAAGTTGAACTTCAAATCATGAGAGTAGCGGGCCAGCGCACTGAAATTTCCAAAACGAGGCAAGTGAATGATGTCCTTTGTGTAGCCAGCCTAACATGTGATGTTGTGAGCGATTGTTATGTTATCAAGGAGAAGAAAGATGTTTACTTTGGAAAATGAGCTCTGATGAGTGGAAGTATGATTTGAAGATGAGAGATGATTTGCTGAAGTATGTGCAGCAAAATCTCAGATGCAAGGAAAGTTTGGATTTCATTCGCCGTGATTTTCCAATGTATAAATGGAGCATTTCAACTCTTGCAAGGCAACTAGACCACTTTGGTATAAAGTATATTGAAAGAGCTTTAGATATCGAACCAGTTGTTGTTGCAGTCAAGAGGGAAGGTGCAGGACCTGGACGACTGCTTGGATATAGAGCTCTTAATCAAAAAGTGAGAACTGAATATGACATAAAAGTTCCTAGGCATCTTGTCTTAAGTGTACTTCATGATGTTGACCCTGAAGGGGTTGAAGAGAAAGCACTTACGTTTAAGGCCAGAAGAAAAAGAAGCCCTTTGTATCAAATGGTGCTGACTGTGTGCTGTCATTAGATGGCCATGACAAGCTCATGGGCTTTCACACTTGGACTTTTCCTGTTGCCATTCAGTGGCGTAGCCAGCCGTAAGTGGTTGGTCGTGCTATCAGCGATATATACAGGCATGGGTGGGCCAGCCACTCATCTGGGCGTGGTTTTTGTATATGAAGCTTTTTTGGGTCATGCCCCTACACTAAACTATGCAAATAAAGGGTGAGAAAAAGCGACATAGCTAAAAAAGAAAAAGAATTCTCCTCAAAGTCAGACAACATACAAAATTTATGAAGGAGACTACTGAAAGGATATGCCCCCTAGTGTCCCCTGTGGCACACTTTCTGCATACAGACTTGCTGCAATGAACAATACAGACATGCCACTTAGTGATTTCAGATCATGGGTTTAGGAGGCTATAGATACAGTGGGCTAATGTTTATACTTAAACATATGACAAAATGCATCCACTTAATACACTTCTCTTACAGATTACATAAGTGTAGCAAATGAACAACATAAAAACTTCCACTCTTTCAACAAGTTCTTAATCAGTGAAGCAACTGACTTAAAACCATTTACTTTTCAAACATCACTTGCTGCCTAAGGCACACTACAGCTGTCCACTACCACATAACTGTGATTGAGGCAAGCTGTAAAATACTAAAGTATGGGTTCAATCTTTGCTCAAGTTTTCCATTATTTGTCATCTAGAAGGAAATCATCTAGCACTGAGGCAGTTAATCAGTAGCAGGCAGAAAGGGAAACTGCAGAGCTTCATGCAGTTCCTACTCTCTTCTAAATAACAACTGGACAAAGAGCAAAGTATATATATATATATATATATCTGCAAGTGCCACTTGCAGCTGACCAAATCCTTCTCTGAAGCAATGTATTTGAACATAAGAAGGGCTCTGGCAACTCTAACAGCTTTCTATGAATGGCAGGTGTCCTTGAGATGGCATGGGTCTAGTCCTTTTCACTTTCAGTATTTCATGAATTGATAGGTAGGAGCCAATCTGGATTGCATATCACATCGCTGTGTTACTCATCACTCTTCACATCTTAACTCAGGCATACCCTAGAAGGAATATGACCAAGTTGGATGCAATATCTATTTTTGATATCCAATAAAAAATTAGTAACTTAGCTCTACTTGGCTATATGATGGGAATTTATCTCTTATTCGGAATGGCCTTTTCCAGCTTTGCCAATGATAAGTTCTTTGTGGAGAAAGTTAAGTATTCTTGGTTTCATAGCAAAATTTTATAAATATCTTTATGTACTGAAATACTGCATAAAGAGCCCAAGAGCTCTTGGAACATTTTACTCCTCAACAAATGTCTGAGTTCAAGCAAGAAAGGGTCCTTTGAACAGAGGCACTTGGTACAACCATGGGTTAATCAAACACCCAGGGCAAAGAAGAAAAAAAGGCCAACAAAGCTCCTACCTTCACTGCACTTTAGCCATTCTTCTTTATCGTACCAGTAATCTGATAATACTCTGTCCTTAATTCTCATTAGCAACTTGGGCCTAGGCCAGTCTTCTTAGAAACTTATCATCTTCTCAGTTAAATGTGTTGAAAACAACGGTTTGACTACTCGACAAGAGACGATGTCTTCCACATTCGCGATTCTCTGATCTATTGCTGGTAGGGTTCCGTACTTAATTGACAAATTAAGCATCTTTATCCTGAATCACGATACCTTTGAGTGCAGTCGTGCTATTGCCAAAGAGCACGACCAAAGGTTTCAACTAGGTACAAATTGAAACACATAAGCCAATCAAAACCCGCTACGGCTACTAATGTACTGCACATATTATTAGGGCCAAAATAACTAGGTCGTGCTCTGAACTTTCAGCACGACCAACCACAGAGTGTCCAGTGAAATAGACGGTCAAATGTAGTACTGAAGTAGTGTCAACATGATGGCTGTTAGTTTGGAAACCCTCTGTTTGGTCGTGCTCTAAAGTTAGAGCACGACTAGATACAGGGATATGAGAGATATTTTCTCCAACGTTCCTTTGTTCTCTCGGTTATGAGCACGACCAGAGACAGGGATACAAGAGATGCTATCTCTCAAGTAACGTCTTTTCAGAAAGCTGGTTTTACAGATTATTATTAAAATGAAACTCGAAAGTATTTTACATACAACGTTTAGTCGTGCTCAGCACGACCAGCACGACCGCTGGCTATGCCTCTGTTGCCATTTATGGTGCACTAGATACATTTTCAAGGAAAATCCTTTATATTTTTGTTTGGGAGTCAAACTCAGACCCAAACGTTGTTGGTCAGAGATATATAAAGCACTTTTATGAGTCAGAAAGAATGCCTATTTATATACGCATAGACAGAGGAACAGAGACAGGCAAACTTGCAACAGTGCATGCTTTTCTGATAAATAAGCAGAGAGCAGAAGCTGATGGAACAGACTTTGTGTTGTGTGGCCCCTCTACTACAAATAAAATTGAAAGGTGGTGGAGGGAGTTGCATGAACAAATGGAAAAGTTCTTCACGTTGCAGCTATTAGATCTCCTTAACAGGACAGTTTATGACCCACATAATCTAGTTGACAGGAAGCTACTGGCATTTGTATTTAGTCCTGTTATACAAAGGGACTGTGAGATATTTATGAGGTTACGGAATACACATAGGATAAGGCAGCAAAAAGGACTTGCTCTTCCAACTGGAATTCCCAATCATATGTACAGCTTCCCAGAAAACTACAGTGCAATCAAAGGGGGATTTTCATTGAAAAGAGAAGATATCCGTGAAGTTGCTGAGTTGTCTGGTATCCTTGAAGCACCAGTGGATTATCTTGACGCAGAACTTAGAGAAGACTTTGAGTTTATCATTTGTAGTGAAAGTGAGAGTGAAAATGTTGCTCATGCATTTGAGTTTCTAAAGACCTCACTCAAAGACCGTTAACTACCCCCTCTAGGACACTGAAAGTATGAATAGAATGAAAGTTTTGTAATGACATCATTAATACTAACAATGAAATAGGTATAGACTTGAGCCATTGTCAAAATTATGTAACATTTCATCAAAAATTTTACAAATAGTTAGTGACATGTTCATTATTTTTGACTGCTTACTCGTAAGAATCGCATAATATTATGTCAAACATCTGTTGAATCTTCCAATCATAAGAGCAGTGTTTGAGATGCTATGTGTTTTCTTGCTTTCAGTATGTCACCTATAGATACTGACTTTGGAAAGGTAGATTCAGGACCTTGTGACTGGCTCAGAGAAAATGATGAGTTATGGCGTCTTTTCTGTGGCTTTTCGAATTCACTTCTGTTTCCTAATGAAGATCCTACCATTTGAGGCATTAATTTTGGCTGTTTCCTCATTGTGCCATCGTCTAGATTGATGAACCTAACCAAGTACAACTTCGTCTGCTGTATCTGTTCTGTTAAGAAGCAGGAGGGTCCACGGTCGCTCAAGAGCACATCACAAGAGCCATGGGGAGCATTATAATGAGACTCGTATGCCATCTTGATGTTGTCTATTGTAAGTTCTTCACAAGTAGAGAAGTCTACAAACTCTTTTGTCTCCAGTGGCTCATACTTTTTACTTCGTCCAGTTGGTTCCGAACTCATTCTTTGCACCATTATGCAAGATGGAGAAGCACTGGCTTTACTAACCTTTTTGACATTATACTTTCCTCTTGTCTGCTGGCCTGCACTTGTTCTGTCGTATTCTTCCCATGTTAGCTTCTTGTTGTTTGACGTGATCTACTACAATCAGCAATCTCACACATGTTTACATCGTGCCTTTCTCTTGCCTCGTTTTGGAAATTTGAGTGCGCTGGTCCGCTACTCTCATGATTTGAATGTCAACTTTTAAAGTTACAAGTTAAATCAGACTTGCACGTTAAGGCCTGGCCAAACGATCCAACATTTCATCCAACATTCATCCAACAATTGTTGGATGGCATTATTTATAGGGGTGGCCAAACGATCCAACATTTGTTGGATGAAAATGTTTTACGCTTGAGAGAGCATGGAAATAGCCTCGATCACAAACAGATTAACAAGGTACTATCAATCGCTATGGCTACATCTATAAAAAGGCGCAAAGTTGCCGCGATTTTAGCAATTCTGCAACTATTTGACGAGGAAGATTGCAAAGTTAAACGGAAAAAGACCCGGAAGTGGGTAAGAAGGCGCAAAGAAAAGGGATTTTTTGCTAACATTGTGAGGGAGCTTAGCATTGAAGATACATCGACCTATAAAGAAATGCTCAGAATGTCGCACGAAGATTTTTTGACAATCCTTGGGTTTATCGAGAGAGACATTTCCCCTTATCAAGTTGCAGGTGGGCACACTGTTATAGAACCAAAGTGTCATCTGACCCTTACATTGAGATTTTTAGCAACAGGGGAGACATTTCGTTCTCTGGCACTTCAATGTAGGATATCGAGGGCTGCAATTTCCTATATTGTAACTGAGGTATGCTGGGCTATCACGAAAAACATGCAGTCTATGTATCTCAAAACTCCTTCAACAGCTGATGAATGGGAGAGAATAAGCAGCAAATTTAACGAAAGGTGGGAATTTCCTAATTGTTTGGGTGCCATAGATGGCAAACATGTGGTGATGCAGCCGCCACCTGAATCAGGGTCTCAATTTTTCAATTATAAGCATACTCACTCCTTAGTATTGCTTGCAATAGCTGGACCAGATTATGAGTGTCTATTTGCCGATATCGGAACCAATGGTAGAGTATCAGATGGTGGTGTGTGGAACAAGAGCAAGATAGCACAAATGATTGAAAATAAACAGATTGAGTTGCCAGCAGATAGATGCCTTCCATTTGGGTCAAAGAAGTTGCCTCATGTTTTCATTGCAGATGATGCATTTGCACTGAAGAGGTATTTAATGAAGCCTTATCCGCAAAATGGCCTGGATGATACCAAAAAAATTTATAATTACAGACACAGTAGAGCTCGCCGAATAGTAGAAAACCTGTTTGGCATAGTAGCAAATAGATGGAGAGTTTTCAGATCAATTATCTTGCTGACACCAAACACAATTGAGAAGCTTGTACTTGCAGCACTTACACTTCATAATTATCTTCGACAAAGTCATTCAGGAAATATATATTGTCCCCTGGGATTTGCTGATTCAGTTGTAATGGATGGCAGTATGGTTGATGGAAGTGTTCACAGATATCCCCCATCAGAGTCACTTCTCCCTTTACAGATTGGTTCCAAAGGTCACAACCCCACATTTGTTGCAAAAGAAGTGAGGGATGCATTTAAAGAGTATTTCTACAATGAAGGCGCTGTCCTCTGGCAATGGGATAAAATCTAGTAATGTTTCATTCAAAGACAACAGTTTTGCAAAACTTCTGTTATAATGCTGGAATTAAAATGTTTGTGATACACTATATTTAAGATAATTGAAAGGATTATATTAAAGTTGGCTGCCTAAGGAGGAAATAGTATGCCATGAATACAGCACAAAGATGTCTACAAAGAGTGTTCACTTTATGGTAGTGAAAGAAAACTCCATAAAACTAGGGTGGAAAAAGAATCTTAAAATGTACCCTTGCCAATAGGCATCAGTATTCAGGAATAGTGTTTCAAATTTATAGCAGTGATAAACTATTATATACCTATTATTATACCAAAAGTATACAGAACTCAAAGTAGTTGATGGAAGTGAAGAACAAAAATATGCCTGTTTTCTTTAAAGTACAATATTTTCTGGATGAGCCTTTCACACAAATATCACTTACTTTCAGAGCCATAACAAGGGTAGTCATATACAATCAATAGGTAGTGATTTTTTAATGCCCTGAGCCTCCCTTTTGTAGCCTTTTGCAATAATTATTTTCTGAAAAGCTGTACTTAACAACTGGCGAGCATTAAATTGTATTCAGTACATTGGAGCAGGAAGTACCCAGAATATATAGAGTTGCTAGCAAATGTCATATTATGTCACAGTCAATCATTTGCAGATTTTTTGGCACGTCCCTTTTGTAGTCCCATAGAAATGTAGCACTAACAGCTTTTTTCACTAGAAATCTCTTTTAAAGAAATATTTTTGCTGAGGCAATAAGTCCCTTAATCATACTAAATCACAGAGCAATTCCTAAATGGCTGCCATAGAAGCTGTGGATTACAGAAGGGACTGAAAGCATACCACCCTTTTTACTCCCTTCACCTGTACTTTAAAGGATCACCTATCTTATCCTGGAGAGCCCTAATTTAATAAATTTATGCATTAGACTGAAAGTTATCATGAAATCAAGGGCAAAGTTTCTTGACATTTGAGTGCAAAAACCCAGCAAATATCTGTATTCAAAAATCATAAATTGCATTTCCAAGAGAATGAAGAGTGCAACAGGTACAATTTAGCTTTACAAATTCAACTAAATCACAAGGCAGGATATAGGACATCTATTTAGTGTGTGTACAGTACATTATTGGCTAAGGAAGTTCATAAAAGGGCTGTTCCCCCCAATGTACCCATTCATGTTGCCACTATTGCAAGCATAACCACGTTGTTGCTGAATCACAGTAGCACTATTGAGTTCCAGATCAAATAAAACATCTGTGATCCGTTTCTCTGCAATCACTCTTGTTCTCCCATCCAGTGCTCTTAACTTTTCATCTACAAAATGTGCAAAATGTGACACATTATCTGACTTTTCTGGAAGCTCTTTTAGTACATCAATGCATGTTGAAAGCAGTTCCTGCTTTTTGACATCCATTGACTTTTTCTGTGCTTTGCTTGGAATACCTACACCAACTTCAGTACAAGTCGATGAAACAAATGTATCTTTACTTGCTCTGGGTGTCATTACAGGGCATAAGAATTGGAGGTGTTCCCAGAAAGCCCAGTTTGGTTTATACAATTCCTCAGTGCCTTGGCCTGACTTGGTTTTTTTAACTTTCGCAAGTTCCCGTCCAAGCTGGGCTCTTAAACCATTTATTTTTGTTTTTATCTCCATAGCTTCAATCACCATTTGATTTGAAATTTCTGACAGTGCGTTCTCTCTTTTGTCCTTCATGTGATACGACTTGTCATAAACATCCCAAAGACAGGGGTGGCTTTCCAAGCATTCAATCAAGTGTACGGTTTCCTCGGTTGTCCATTTTCGCTTTGAAACATTCTTAGACAACTTCCTGTTATTTTTTTCTTCAGTATCACACATTGGATTACACTGCTGGGAACATTCTTGCTCACTTGCTTCATTTACATCATAGGCAGCTTCCACTGGCCTAAGGTGTTTTCGTTTTCGCTTTGCAAAAATCCTTTCTATTTGCTCTGAATCAGATTCTTCTGAATCTTCTGCACTGGCATATTCACGCTCGGTATTGTAAGTCTGTCGAGAATCCATCTAATACTATTTCATCTGATAATAAAACAGTTTCAGGACGTGGTTTGAAAACAACCGAGTGAGCCTAGTATGATTCCTAGTGCGCATGCCCAAATCCAACAATTTTCGTCTCCCTGGCCAAACGATCCAACAGCATCCAACAACACCTCGGAACAATAGAACTGAAATGTTGGATCATCCAACATTTTTTAACATTTTCAAACCTCATCCAACATTTGTTGGATCATCCAACAAGGTGGCCAAACGATCCAACATTGGCAATCCAACACATGTTGGATGAATGTTGGATGAAATGTTGGATCGTTTGGCCAGGCCTTTAATTCAAAATTTAAAGTTAATAGTTAAATTAGAATTCAAAATCAATGGAAGTTGTATGCAAAATGACATTTATTTATTTTTCACAATGAAACTACAAGTCACACTGCATTTTTAAGGTGAGTGCAGTGGGCCACCATACTAATGTAAACCTGACTCCTTAGATTTACAGATGAGGTGACAGCGAAATCAGAAAGTGAGCTATCACAAAATTAAAACTGAAAGTGGTGATTTCCATAAAGTAGTAAGAGGGGCTCTAGATGCAATGCCATAGAATGGGTGTTGACCAGTTTCACCCATGTTTTCACAGATGCTACTTTGATAATTTAGTTTATCATATCATGTAGCAGACAATTGGAAAGATGTCACTTGCCACCTAGAAGCGCACACTTCATCATAAGGATGCAAAGGAAAGCAGTTCAGAAGCAATGTGAAATTGATGAGCAAAGGAAATACAAAATTTATAGGAGGCTGCACTATTCAAAATAAATAGCAAATGTAGCAAAGGGGTTCCACCCTCTCCCCTGAGACCCCAAGGAATCACCACTGAAAACTATCGACAGAGAAACGAGCAAATGTGAGGTCGGATCTAGAGTTAGAAATACATCGAATCGATGGTAGTGACCAATCTCACCACAACTCGAACACCTTGGGCATGGCTTCGTTGAAACGATCTCTGGGTGCAAAATGATAAGCATTCATTTAACGATATCATGGATGTTTTCTTTGATAGAAAGCTGTCTTGATCTTGATGAGGGGCCACTTTGAAACGCTTGTACATGTTTATTCCAGTTTTCTAATGGACTCTCACTCCACTTGGCAAGTGATGAGCCATTGTTCAGGTCAAAGAATTACCAACTGTGTGCACACATCTGATGGAAAGAAGGAGTTATCATGATCCATGGTTGAGCATTAGCATCGAGAAAGGATGTCCAAACATGAGCCATAATCTCTATACCTAATGACTTGACTTTGTTCACTCTAACCTTTTTCTTTCCATCAACGGACTTTATCACTGTTAGCATGATGTTAACTAGAGATAATAGTCTCTCGTAGTTCCTCCTATCCTCCTCGTTACCGATCAGTTCGCACATGAACTTTCTGTTTTCAGGGCTAAAATAACGATCAGCTACTGGCCCAGTGTTGGTGTTACCACCTGAACCACATTGAGAGTCCATTAACATACCAATCGTAGCCCAAACATGATCAATAGAAATCTGCTTCTGTTGTTTCAATAGTATTTGCACCGGTCCAGTTTCATGCTAAATTCTTTGACCAGCACTCAAGTGGTATAGAATTTTTTGTGCATAATCCAAAGACTGCAGCTTATAGTGAAGGAGAGAAAAACAGGACAAGTTGGCTTTCAAGATATTCTCATGGCACTGACCCTGTCTTTCACGGCTTTGATATCCAATTTCACCAGATTGAAGCTTGTTCCAAGCTGCTTTACATGATTCATAGTCCTTTGTTATCTCAAAACCATCAGCACTTAGATCAGGGTCATTGGCATCCGAGCAACTGGCATGGCACAAGTGGCAAAATGCACCACTATCACCTTGCAGTAAAGAAACCAGTTTCCCATCAACCATTGAGCACACTGTTTTGCAAGTGATTACCACAGTATGATCATTGACCATAATATTGGATTTGTAATCATTCCTTATCACTTCAACAAATGGTTCAAGCTCAACCTTCAAAACATCTCTGTCTTCACATGTTCTAGTGAGAGAACGGGACGAGCAAAGCTTGTACTATTTGGTACTGGATTGTCCCAAACGATGGTGTTGTTATATTTCAGTGACAAGGGACAATAGCATGATAGCACAAATGAACTTGTTTTTGTTGGATCACAGTTACATGTCTCGTCAGCAGCAAGAGAAGTGTCAATACTTTATTGTCTACCTGTGTGAGATCCAGATCCATCAACTCCGAATTTCCCTTCAAGAATAAACTCTCCACCAACAGGTTCAGGCGTCCTGGATCCGCCTCTGGCTAAAACCCAAGAAACTTAGCAAGTAAAGTACAAAATAGTCGGGCATCTTGTACACAAATGTAGCACTTAGTTTCCGAGTAATCAGACTTGACATGAAAGACGAAGAAAAGTCCCTTTCTTGCTTAAACTATAAGGGGGCCTACAAGTCCCTCAAAGTTATAGTAGGGAACACAACGAAAAACCTCATACAAAAAATAAGATAGTTTTACAACTTTTGGTCTAACTTTCATTAGTAACTGACTGTTGGAAGGTTTCTAACCCATAGGTTTTCTTTCCTGGATTATAGCTGTCCGTTTTATTACTTTGACAAGAACTTTTAGCCTGTTTCTGCTGCACTCCATGTCTCTCTAATGCAGCTTGAAGATTCTGTAACGTCTGGTTACAAAATAAGCAGATGTCCTACCCTACTATCAACAGATTGGTCCGTATTTAAATGTCCTTTACTTGAACAATGAATCCATTCTCAGGCCTGAAGACACAAGGAGGCAATGCCCTCAATAATTCGCAAACGTTGTGGCTGGAGATCTTACAACTGGAGCATATGACAGCAATTGGTAAGGCATGCCTGGAAATAGCTACATCTATATCAGTTCTGTATAAGACAGTTGGATATTGCCTTTTCTGAAAAAGACACATTTGAAAGTGCCTTTTCTGTATATGACAGTTTGATTTGCAGATATGCACCTGCGCCTGAACTTTATACTGGATATCCATGCCCCCCCATCCATTTCAGCGTGATTTTCTGAATTGGCTGATATTCTGTGAAGTATGGCTATCCCCTGTCATAATAGCATTATTTTAATCACACCCGCCTTGCTAGCTGAAGAGTTGCTTACAGGAGCAAAAACCTACAGTCTTTTAAATCAAAATTTCCTACTACTGAATTTCTTAGGTGTTATTTGGCAATTTGATTGGTTTTGGTTTAGTTTTGAGTTTTTAGTCGATTGTAAACCGAAAACGTACCACTTTCAATGGCTTGGAACAGGCCACAGTTATGGTTGCCGTAACATTCTGCTTTCAAGCAGCAGCCAAGGATTATAACATGCAGAATTGTATGATATTGAAGTAATGTTGCTATTAGCCACTGTTTTACTGAAATAAAGCAACTTATATTAGTCTTCTCTTCCAATGGCCACTGCAATGCAGCAACGATGCCAAACTGTTTATGTGTGGTTATTAAATGCACTAAGCGTCGCACTTTGGAGGCTAGAATTTTGGTGGCTGGCTTGACGATTGCTATATGTATGTATAAATGGCTTTTGCAGCACTTAACTGCTGCATTTACATATTAAATTTGTCTATACTTTAGGTTGGTTCCAGATGCAATGACCAGAAAGACTTTAACTGACATAGATAGTTCGTGCTTTCAACTGACATAGATGGTAACTGGTTTCAGAAGCTATATCCTCTCATGGGAATCAAGGGACTCCTGCAATCCAGAGAATGGCATTTAGGCATCATTTGGGCTGCGTAATAAAACACCAGCAATACATCTAACCGTGAAAGGCCAAATGTGTCCAGTGACAGTTCTGATACAGACAGTTTCAGCTGGGAAGGAGGTATGCTAAGTGGTCCATTGTCAACAAAGAAGCCCAGGACAGAGACACCAACTACAATGGCTGAACTAAATAACAATGATGTTAGAAAAGTGAATATGCTAACATATAATCAAGCAAATACAGAGAGGGTTACTTGCGAGTCCTTTGCATGACTTGTACCAACTGCTTTCCACACTGTAACAACAGCCTTCATCATTCAATGGGCATGTTGCATGGAACATCATACGGATGCGGGTGTCCATTTTAATGTGTGTTCCTCTCAGTAAGCTTCAGCGATGGAGCAAAGTCAAGAAATATCTCAAGGAGCATGACACTATTGTTGTTAACCTCTCAGGTCACTCTGGGTATCATGCAGCTTACCAGTCTATTACAAAGCAGGATACCAGGTTCTGAGAAGCAAGACTCACTCAGCTTCAAGTACTATCACTAGGACATGGTCAACAATACGGAACTGTCCATCGCATAAGAAAGGCACAGCTGCACAGAAGAAATGTCTTAGTAACTTCTTGGAGGTCTTTAGCATCATTTTCATACAATCTGCATGGTCAATGGGAATGGTGCAGCAAACAGTGGACAGGAGGTCATTGTTCCACACTGATCTCTGTAAAAAGGCCTATAATGATACGTATGTCTGTCAAGGTGAGTGGCTACAGTGTGCCGCGCAGATTCTCTGTAGAAATGGCATTGAGCATAGCATATTTGCTGATGCTCTTGCCATAGGTGACGGGACGGGCCATAACATATACATTATGTGTCCAGTTAACTGTGGCAAAACGTTCATTCTTGACTCCTTACGAGTTAGTTATAACACTTTCCTTTCATCTGTGATTAGTTCGTATGCACGGCTAGGGGTTGACGACAACATGGTTATCTGTTTGAATGACTTTTGGTATACTCCAGCTAACGTACCTTGGAATGACATGCTATTGTTGCTGGAAGGTCACGTCATCCATTTTGCTGTGCCTAAAACCACCTATGCTGGGGATATTGAGTTTTTCGGCGACACTCTAGTTTTTGCCATGTCCAACTCTCCCATAGTCTTCATCACAGGCTCCAGTATTGAGGAAAGAGAGACAGAAATGATGGATGTCAGATGGAGAAACTATCATTTCTCCATCAGATTCCCATGTCTTCTGAAAAGACAGTGACACAATGCAGCTCCTGTTTTGCACAACTTAAGCCCTATTCACACTACACAAACTGACCCGGATTCGACCTGGGTTAAACTAACCCAGGTTCGCCCCAGGTTAGTTATGCTGTGTGAACAGGAATCTAGTGTCGACCCAGGTTGGTTGGGGAAGAAATGCCAGGGCAAAGGTACATTTAGGGAAAATGGCGGAGAGTGATATTGGGAATCAAGCTTTGGGTGTTGGATTTTGTCACCAAATATTTATTTAGAAAACTGTGGCAATGGCACAGCATTTTTGCATGAAAAGACGATGTTTGGCAAGGACAAAACGACTTGCACATATCCAAGTCAATGCTCGGAAGCGAGTTGCTCTATATTGAATAGCAAGATTACGGCAGGTTGGTCTGGTAAGTGGCCTGCATCCCATTATTTCATCCATCTTGTCAAAATGCTTATATGTTTTTCGATTTCTGGATGAAGAAGAGCTTGAACAATGTCAACGATTGGAAGAAGGCATGAAAGAATATAAAAATAATGACCTCCTCCTGGTTATGGGGGTCAATGCAAAAGCTGGTTTGGAAAAGGCTGCACATATGATAGGAAGTCACAGATTAGGAGTTGTGAATGAGAGAAGTCACATTCATCAAGAGTGGTGCTATGAAAATGGATTCTGCATCATGAATACCTGGTTTCCGAAAACAGATGACCCTTTGGATGTGAAGATTAGCAGATGGCATCATAAAGAACTGATTTTATATTGATCCAAAAGTGATTCTTTACTGCAATTCTAGATGTAAAATCATGCAGTAATGTAAATTGTGTAAGTGATGATAATCCTGATATTGCAAAGGTATGTTTAAGGCTCAAATTGATACATGAAACATCTGCTTAACACTGGGATAACTGTATTAATGAAGAATCAGAAACATCACACTTTAGACAAAAGTTCAAGGAAAAGATAGACGGAAGCCTTAACATGTACTCATGGGATTATATATTGTTTCATATGTTATTTGTCATGCTTGTGGGCTTACAGCAATCACACAAGCAGGCTGACTGCATCTGGTGCATCTACCTCAGATATATGATTGACAAGTAACTGAAGCAGAAGCACATATTGAAACATATATGGTGTTAAGGTTTTACTAAGATCTCAGAGTCCTAGACACTACATCAATGTGCCCAAGGCAAAGCTGTCAAAGACCTATAAGTGCTGCTGAACTCAGTGATGTTCTTTACAGCTATTCAGGTACTAAATCAGATTCAGCTTGTCAGAACTACTAGAAAAGGCAACTCTTTCAATATGAGATATTGCTGTTGGATATACCTCAGATGTCATATAGTACTTGTATATGCTTTACATTAGGCTATGTTTACACGAGACAGGTTCCAAAATGATCCACATCATTTTTAGTTCACTTAGGCTTTCTGTTTACACGAGACCTGCCTAACCGCACTACTTTGAGATCGCCTATCTGAACTAATTCGAGTTCACCTAGGAAAGTGGACTACTTTGGGACCACGCTAGTTTTGTCTTGTGTAAACGCCTGAAACCAGATCTGTTTTATAGTCACCTTTCGTAGCGAGGACATACGATTCTGGATTGGAGGCAGAATAAACATTGCAGCATATTCGTAATAAAGTTCAGTTTGGCGCCAAACCTTCTGGCTTCAACAAGTTTCTCTTTCGGCTAGTGTGTTTTGAATTCATGTTGAAAATGGATGACCTTTGGGCCGTTAGGATAATGTCAATTTTGAGTTCGCTTACAGTAACAGTCAGTTTAGCATATATGATGGCTGCAATGTGGAGAATGGCTCACACAATGAGACGAGACAGGTTGTTTGCCGTAGCTAACGACAGCACACGGCGGCTTAGAGTTTTTGAAAAACTGTTAAAAAACAAGAAGAGAAGTCATTGGCAGTTTTGGGTTAGGCCTGGGCGAACGAGCATATGGTGGAAAAAGTGTGTCAAAGAGGTTGTTATTCTGGAAGAGTGGCGGGAAACTTTTAGAATGTCAAGAGGCACTTTCTTCACACTGTCTAAGCAACTGAGACCCCATTTAGAGAAACAGATAACAAACATGCGCCTTCCACTTTCCATTGAAAAGCAGGTTGCAATCTTTCTTTATTACATTGCTGACGAAGGAAGGTACAGAAAAGTAGCAAATTCATTTCGTTCAAAGTTTCAAAAAGTATTAAGAAAGTGTCTATGGTTATTAGTCTCCATCTTGGACCAAAATACATCAAACTTCCACAGACAGAGGAAGAAGTAACCACAGCTGCATCAATGTGTTATGAAAAACATGGATTCCCACAATGCATCTGAGCCATTGATGGCACTCACATATTTATCAACAGGCCATATACCAATTCTACTGACTATTTGAATCAGAAGAATAGATATTCTCTCAATGTCCAGGCTGTGTGTGACTACAAATACTGTTTCATGGATGTGGTTGTCAAATGGCCTGGTAGTGTTCATGACACCAGAATCTTTTCCAAGTCAGGTGTCACCACTTTTCTTAGAGATGAAACAATAGAGAGTTTCCGAAACACTACACGGCAAGCTACTACGCCTCAGTGGGAGACTGAGTTCTACTTGGTCTGAGGTGTAGCAGCTCAGGAGCAAACACTACTTCCGTACATTCCTCAATATATGACAAGGCCAAATGGGATATAAATGAAACAAAACTGTCTCTTCAAACGAATACTCTGAAGCTGACTTAGATACTCTCAAACACTCCTCAAGGTCAATTGGGTTCATCAAACATATCCAAATAAGTACATGTTAATTTTGTCTGGTAATGTCACTAAAATACAAACGTCAGTATTCTTTTGTGGGCTTCAACTGTTGTTTCGGAGGTGCTGGTCGAGGCCATATTCTCTATTCTCCTTGTTGAATGTGTTCTTTTAAGACAAGATAACAAATATCAGCAGTTATTTACAGCTTGTTGGTAGAATAGATGACAGAATGTAATAATGAAATCAGTATGATAAGAAATAATATATATTACGTACCTTGAAATCTTGTATATCACTACGACGTGAAATAGGCCAGTCGCAAGTAGTGAAACTACCCACTACGCCACAGCAATCGGAGGAATCCCCGAAAACGCGCTGGGACCTAGTCTCCCCTGAGGCGTAGTAGGTCATTGCGTAGTGTTTCGGAAACTCTCTAATACCAAAATGTGCTAAAGTGATTGTTGAAAATGAATAGCCGGTTCCAATCTGCATTCTTGGTGACACTTTCATATCCCCTGTTGCCATTTCTGATAAAAGAATGTCCAGGTGGTGGCAGCACTGTACAAGACCAGTTTTTTGGTTACCGCTTTTCATCTGCCCGGATGGTTATTGACTGTTCTTTTGGTAGGCTAAAAGCAAGGTTTGGATGCTTACGACGTGAGATGGACATTTCTCAAGAGGTTTTGCCATATGTTGTTTATGCATGTTTAGTGCTGCACAATGTGTGTGAAACTCATGAAGAGAGACTTGCAAGTGAGGAAATGGAGCAGTAAAGCAACCACTTACAAAAAAGAATTTCAACCTTCCACGTTGGGAAACAGATATTCACTGGGAAACAATGATGAAGTCAGTGGAAAGAGAACCAGAAACATATTTGTGAGGTAAGTTGATTAATAACCATTGACACTTTTGGTAAATGTGTTCAGGTGCATTGCAAAAGAATGCATAGCACACAAACATTTTATTGCTTCTTATCTCCAGATTCTATATTTAACCTTAATCTATACAGGCTTTTTTGGTTCTAATATTTATGGGGAATTCCTGGCAATTCTTCCCCTCACCGAGAAGTGTTTCATTAAAAACTTTTTTACCAAAAATAATATTTATTGTTTGCCAGAATGACAAGGCAGATATATTTGAGATTGTCCACACTTGTCTTGCACTCTGTGTAATAACAGTCAACAGGCACATAAACCAAGATTACAAATTAGTAAATGTCAGGTTTGGATGACATGACACTAAAAAGGCCTTAACTTTAATAGTTTAGCTGTAATATAAGTAGTGATGTACTTTTGTGACTTTTAATGTTTAACTTATAAAATTTGCACATGTGAAACTTAGCAATCGTGTAATAATGAGCATGGGAAGTGGATATGCATAAAAAATAAAATCTTGTATTACACTCTTAACTCTATAAGCAATGAACAAGATTTGGGAGAAACGGGAGAAAGGAGTATTCTCTGTAAAGGAGACTCGAGGATGCACACTCAAAAAACATCACGTTATGTCTTTTCACAAAGTCACATTACAAAACATAAGGTACAAGTATGCAAGTATAATTTAAAAGCATAAACAACACAATAGTTGTATTTTGTCCAGTCAATATGTGTTTGCGACTTGATTTGGTTCGACATAACTGCACGGTACATAAATTAAATCTCCGTCTTGGATAAGGACTGCCACTTTGTTGTTCTTTGCTTCCTTTTCACTTCAGTGACCCATGCGTAGTGTGTTAACAGAATCACCATGAGTCTCAGGAAGTTGATAGCATTAAACACTGCTCACTGTGTAGGCGCGATAAATACGAGCAAACTAGACCATCCTTCTAAGGATAATGATGCCATGATGTGTTTTGCGTCACTGTCACACGATATGTTTCGTTACAGTAGCAAATAAATTGGAGCTGTTAGATCTAGTTGTTCTGTGCGTTCGATTGATTGAATTGGCAATGTACATTTCAAGCCTATTTGGATACAGAATGTTGTAAAAATGATTTGCTATTCTGAATGTTGAGCAGAGAACAGATAAGCAGAACCATCACTTCAGGTACTGAACATCATCCAGATCCTGTGGTGAAGTGGTAGGACAGGGCTGATAAACGTCGTAGCACATAAATGTGAGTGATCATCACATAGTTTTCTCTATAATGTCATTGCATAAAGCCTACTTCCAACCTGACCACACCCACCATGCCCACACTAGTGATGTTCAGCCCCTGTCAGATTTTAGTCTGAATCCGCCACTGACACAAATACCATTTAGATAGAGAAACTTCCCATACTGAAGTCTATAGGTGCTTCCGGGCAGCCAGGGGAATCCCAAACCCAAAAAAGAAAGATATTTCCAAGTACTACTTCAAGGCTCTCAGCACCATATTTTGTTCTGCCAACTACCTTGACTCATGGCTTTTGTCTTCTAAGTAGAATACTTAACAAGTGTACACCTGATAGGTCATAGCTTGATATACTGCAAAATGCTGGGTTGGGTAGGTGTAAAATTGTCTTCCGTAAAAGAAGAGGTGATCCTCAATATGTGCTGGAAACTGTAGAAAATACTACCCACTACTTGCATCCCAGAATGGCGTATTTCAACTCTTGCAATGTCTCTCAGGTGGCTGAGGGGTATGAGACTTATCATTAAGTCTAATGCAAGTTGGTGGCTATCATGTCTCATTACTTAAGGAGGTTTCCAAATCATATACTGTTTATATACGACCAATGCAAACTGATCTTTCCATGCAAAGACAGTTTACTGAGTGATTATAAACAGATTGATATTCACCCCTGAGCTAGTATACAAGCAGAGTGTCTGAATTGCAATTTGGAAGTACGTTTAAGTACCTTGTCAGATCATACAGCATCATGCTGTAACAAGTGTACTACAACTGATGTCTGTATTCCTCTATCTGAAGTAGATGGACATTCTAGCAAGCTCTCAAACTCAGGTTCACTTGCTCAAACATTGAAAATCATATTTGTTGATAAAGCTTTTGAAAATCTTCAACAAGCTACTTTTTAAGCTAGTGACATTTGTCACTGCACTAGATGATCAGAGTGAAATATCTCTGAAGGCGTCAGAGGTTCTGCACCTTGACAGTAAGTAAATGGACAGCAGCCATTTCTTCACTGAAACAGCTCTTGGGCAAGTTTCAGGAGGAATCTCAAGTTAATCAAGAAGTCAACACCTCTATTGGTAGAGGTGAAATTTGGCATTGTTGACTGCCATTTTACAAGACATTCAGCAATAATCCAAAGTGTCCATACAAATGTATACACTACACAATAAACACGTAAACACGTATTATTTGTCTGAGAGGTGCATTCTGGATAAGTCCAAAAAGGTATCTGAATTTGTTTGATTGACCATATGTTCTGGTACACTGTTCCATTTTGGTACTACCCAATGAAAGAAATAACATCTGTCAATAACACGTATCAAGTCCATTCCTTATACACCAAACTTTATGCAGGTAAGTACTTCATCACAGAGGGATCCCACAGAAAGCACAAACCTGGAAACAAAAGACAGGGTTATAACTGAAAGTGTGTCTGATGAACTTCTGTTAAACAGGAAGACAGAGAAGGTTTGTCCCATGTTGGGTTTTTGAAGCACATTGAGCAGCTCCCTGAAGTATGTAAGCCTGTGTTTGATGGGGGATCAGCTCCTCTTACTAGCAGTTGTTTCTGGGGTGTACATGATCCTTTTGACATGGAGGATAATACACAAGAGAAGATAAAAGCCTGGTTTTTTCTGTTTATTGAAGAGGCAACAGACCAGACCCTATCAAAGCTTCTCCATTTGTCTACAATGTTGTAGTTCCTTCCACCATAGGTTTTGGGCACGAGAATTGGTGTGAAGTTTCTGGAGGATGATGATGAAAAAGGTGCCCCCGGTGTGCTTTCATATCATCTATCTGCCTATTATGCACTCATCACAATATAGTATTTGTGCATATCAAGCACAGGCTTTGGAGTATGAATCAGTAGGAGTCAGTGGTTATCCATATAGTTACCTTCTTTCCATATAATGTGATTGCCGATAGAGTTTAAAAGTCAGCTCATAATCTCATGTTGAAGTATCGATAAATACATTACGTGAGTAGTAAAATGCAGTAGATACAGATACTCAAGCAGTAGCAGATCTAGGGGGATAGGGGGGGGCATGCCTACTAAACACTAAGAAGTCATCATGACTTTTCCATTTCTGTTTGAGCCAACCACAATGGTAGGATCTATATTTTTGTCAGCTCAAGAAAAACAAACAAAACAGTAATATGTATGTTTTTACAGACTGAGGTTTTCTGCATAGGTGTGACACTTGTTGTCAGGAGATTAACACAAGATTACTTTTATATGCCAGAATTTTGCAGATAGAGTCATACATATGACACTTCACTTGTGGCTGGCGACTTTAGGCTTTTCAGATAAAGTAAAAGTAACTGATTTGACTCAAGTAATGATGTCTAAACTAGTCCTGAGAGTCCCTCACTGCCAAGAACAAAATGCAAACAGGGTCCTACAGATGCAAGAGGCTATCAAGTCATCCTGCCCAAATGCAGACACAATAGCTCTAACCAGAAGCCCCACGTATCAAAAGTAACAGTTTAACAAAGTGCAATAGTTATGTACATATTCCACCTCATACATTCGTTTACAGCTGGGTACGGCACTACAAATAGCTCACTACTGTTGTAGTCTGAGCACGTAATTCCTGTTACCTATAGTCACTTACCTTTTACGCTTTCTTCACCAATAATGTGTTCGGTTACCTTCACATGTTACTCCAAAAGTATCTAACGATCATTTCAAAATAGGAACATGGCACTGGTTTCAGTAAACAACACATATCTGATGAACTCGCATGAAATCTCCTGTATGTGGTTCTGGTTCTAGATGCCTGTTAGCACTTTGTTATTACAGAGTGCATTTTACTGGCCGGAATGCACCCAAAGTCGCATCAGATATCCAATAAAACCATGATTCAAAGACAAACGATATTCCAAGCCTCCTTGGTCTATAGAATACTCAATTTAAACGGGGCTCAAAGCATCCATGAGAAATGTACTGGCTGCACGTGAGTACAGAACTTGCTTAGTATCCAATCATCTGTTAGTATCTTGATCATAAAACAATCACTATTCCAAGCCCCCCTCGCCCGTAGACTACACTGTTACAACACACTACATTTTACCGACCAGGGGGGCTCGGAATATTCATTGTCTTATGATCAAGATATTTGCAAACGAATGGACACGGGATGGCTTGCTGTGTCACGTGTAGTCAGTAAATGTTTTGACGATGCTTTGAGCCCCAGTGAAATCGAGTATTCCTTTAGACCAAGGGGGCTCAGAATATCCATTGTCTCTTGATGGAGATCCTGACAAACGATTGGACACCTAATACATATTTCGGTCAATGGTAGTCCGCAAAATACATACAGATGCTCTATTGACATTTGTTTTTCTACATTTTGCCACTTTTGCCAACCTGAAAGAGCTGCAATACGTGCAAAGTGTCCTTTGTAGCATCTATATATAGGAAGATTTGTTACAGTGAAACAATAGTATAGTCTTACACCTAGAAATCTGATGGGGACTCAAGCACCCCTCGCCCCCTCTGGATCCGCCACTGTGTGGACAACACATTGAAGGTGGGATTTGTTAACTAGATGGCCTTCTCTGCTACTGATGTGTTACTTTGGTAGTAAATAGTAAAACAGCTAGTACATGACTGTTGATTATGTATGGCAATGACATGGTTCAAGAAGGGAAAATTGTCTTGAACGAATCTGATGTAGCTGAAACATTTAATAACTCTTGTGTCATGATCACTGATTCTCTTGGAATTATCGAAAATGAACATATTATTATTGCTTCTGAACATAGTAGTGACCCCATCGATTAAATAGTGACTGCATTTTCCAGGCACCCAAGTATGTACAAAATTCAGTCACTCAATGAAAACAATGGTTCTTTCTCATTTGAATAGGTTTCAATTGAAAATATCAAAACTGAGATTATTGAACTAAACCCCTCTAAAGCAACCACTTTCAAGAGTATCCCTCCAAAATTGCTAAAATCTGAGTCAGAAGTAGTTTCTGCACCCTTGGAAATCATATTTACTAACTCAGTAGACCATTCTTCCTTTCTGGATGACTTGGAAGTAGCCAATGTATCTTCTCTTCTCAAAAAGGGAGTCAAAACCTTCAAGGGTACTTACAGACCTATCAGTGTGCTCCCAACAGTGTCAAAGGTGTTTGACAGGCTCATAGGAACTCAAATGTCAGCACATATGTCACAGAATTTATCATCTCTGCTTTGTCAGTTTTGTAAGGGCTACAATGCTCAACATGCATTGATACAGGCAACTGACAAATGGAGAATGTGTCTTGACAAGGGTGGAAAAGGTGGAGCTATGTTCATGGACCTTTCAAGGCCTTTGACTGTTTTTGACATGACTTACTGATTGCTAAGTTACATACATGCGGATTTAGCTGTGACACTTTATTGCTTGTCTACAGCTATCTGGAAAATCGGCAACAAAGAGTGAAAATCAATGGATCTTTCAGTAACTATAAGCATCTTCAGCTTGGTGTTCCCCAAGGATCCGTCCTTGGACCTCTCCTTGTCAATACCTACATCAATGACCTTCTGCTATCGATTCAACAGACAGATATATGTAACTATGCTGATGATACAACCATTTATGCGTGCGATATGCATCTTGAAAATGTAATCTCCAGGTTAGCAAATGACTCCAAATCATAATTGAATGGTTTGGAAATAATTACATGAAACTTAATGAGGACAAATGCCACTTTATGATTTTTGGTGAACGAAGAGGAGAAACTTTTAGGGGTTTTCATTGATGCAAATCTCAAGTTTGAAAAACATGTAAGCACTATTTGTAAAAAGGCTGGCAACAAACTATTTGTCTTGCCGCACATGTCCACATATCTTGGAACTGATAACTTAAGACTTTTAATGAGAGCATTTGTAACTAGCCAGTTCCAATACTGTCCTTTGGTATGAATGTTCCATAGTGGAAAAATGAATAACAAAATCAATAGACTGCATGAAAGAGCCTTACGAATTGCATATAAAGACCATACTTCCAGCTTCGTATCATTATTAGAAAAAGATAGATCTGCAACAATACATCAAAAAAATCTGCAATTGCTAATGACTAAAGTGTTCAAAACAATAAATAATTTAAACCCCAGTTTTATGGACAAATTGTCTTGAAAAAAGTGTCACATAATGTGAGAAATACGAGTACATTTCCACTTCCTATGGCACATACAGTCAATCATGGTACTGAAACAATCAGATACAGAGGGCAGCATATTTGGCACTTCCTTCCACACGAACTTAAGGAGTCAAAGTCTGTGCAACACTTAAAGAATAAAGTCAAATATTGGAAAAATGAAGGATGCGACTGCAGACTATGCAGGCAGTTCATTCCTCAGCTCAGTATTTTATAGTTCTACACGATTTTTAATATGACCTTTGTACATTGATATGAATGTTGTACTTTTATTCACTTGTTTTTCTTGTATATATTTGTGTACAAGTGTAGTTACCTTGTTGGCTTGAATTAGCTTTTTTTACTTGTAGCTATGTAAGTTGCCAACTTAAAAGAAATTGATAATAATAATGATAATACTTGATTTTAGTGTCTGTGTTCGCCCCAAGAATTAATATGTTGTATTGCATCCTGCCACATCCAATCTATGACACATTCTTTTGATGGACTCTTTCCATCCCTGTTATTCACCGAGTTTCCTTTCATTGAAAATCTTGAATCAAACAGAAGCTTTGTTTTCTCAGATTCTAACTGTCATACTTTATTCTGCCATGTTAAATAGGATAAATGCTGATGAGACCTACAACTCAGGGACATAGCCTTAACACTATGTGTAGAATCTTCTGCCGAAAATGCGACTCTACAGTTGTAGTACTTGATTTGCTGAAATTAAGAATGGGCTTTGCAAATAAACTAATAGTTAGTTGTGCTTTTTGTTGTTTGGAATGACATACATTACAACAACGTCAGAATAGTTTTCACCAAACACTGTCATGGCAGAAAATATTTTAGGTAAATGTAAGGACAGTGATGGCCTTCCATGAAAGTGGTAAAGGACATTAGGCACTTCAGACCTTGCCAAGATGCATGAGCCAGAAGAGCATCTCATAGAATGCATATGCAAATCTGAATAAGGAGTATTATAATGCCTATGACAATCGATCAAATGCTTCATAATCAAAAGCAGAACTGGATGGTAAGCAACTGTGCCAGTGCTCACTAGGAGGATGTTGTCAGAAACATGACCATGCATCTTTGAATGGAGTGGTAACAGGAACATCTTCTGGAAAGTCTTTGGATACTGCCATAGTTGGGAAGACTTGCAAAACGTGTCATGTATGGCAGTCAAGGAAAGGAGTATAGGAATATGACACTGGCTGCTTGATCATATGTGCAAAATTAATCACAAAAAGTCATTTGGAAGCATGGAAGCTACTTGAGCAGTTGACATATTTTGCACATCTATTGCAAAAGTATGGATTGATTTATGAAGACTATATAGGAGATGCAGATACCACTTCATATAACAAAGGTGCTACTGCCAACCCCTATAAAAACTAAGGCATCATTCCAAAGACATGTTAATGTGGTTGCCATATCCAGAAGCATCTCAGAAAGTGCCTGAGAGTTCTTAGAAAGTCATATCACACTTCCAAAACCCTATTCTCAGGGAAAGGTACATTAACTGACAGGGTTACTATTTCCCTACAGAATTACTTTGGTTTGGCAATTAGACAGAATAATGGCAAGTTCTATGCAATGAAGAGGGCTATTGGGGCTCTTCTATGGCATTCAACAGACTTTGCAGATGAAAACTACCACCATTCGTTCTGTCCATCAAGGACTAGTTCTGTGTGGAGATGGAAAAGGGATGAAGATGAAGGCACTAAGAAATACAAACAGACATTAAGCATTCCAACCTGGATTCATGAGTTGCTCAAGCCCATTTTAACAGAACTAGGTAATGATGAAGTACTCATAACTGTTTGAATGGAAAAACCCACAATGGAAATGAAGTCATAAATACCATTATTTGGACAAAATGTCCAACAAATATATATGTTGAAAATGATGGTATGGACTTGGGCGTAAATTCAGCCGTGCTTGAATCTAATGGAGGACCATCAGGGACACACAGTGTTCTGAACCATGTAATCGACAATATGGAGTACATATTGCTGTATAATGTGAGTAGGGTGAATAGACCAAGCCTCAAAGTTCCATACTGGCAATACCAGCGTTTTGATCTTAACAGAATGACCGATGATGAATGCAAGGTAGACTTTAAGCCAGGAGCACACTTGAGCTATCAGCTCAGCTGAGCAGCATTCGTGACTGTTTGCGTAAGATGTTTCCTCAAGTGTGCGGTGACCGATTGTGTCATTTTCTTCACTCGAGCCGTTAGCGCAGGATATTCATGGTGGATAATTTCCTCCATGAGTGAACATTTCCTCACAGTGTGCATGCGCCCTGAGCTATTACGTCAGTTAACTAGGCACATTGTTCCACTAGAGATGGCGAATAATAGCTCAGTTGTTACTGAGGCGCTGCTAGAAGACAAAGTAGCAGATTTTAGGCCAAATGTCCCTGTCTCTATGACGTCAGATGTTCCGATTTCAAGAACCGAGAGTTGCGGGATAAAGCCCTACAAGAGCTGGCCGAAAAACTTGGAACAACATGTAAGGTAATTTTTGACCTTATGGCTTGTAGGCCTAAAACTTTTTGTTACAACTACCATATTCTCAATATCCCAAACATATCTTAGCCCCATGTCTTCAAGTTTTTCCTCATGTTTCTTGGAGTCAAATGCTACCCTCCTCATTTTGCTGAAAACCTGGAATCAACCAGTCTTTTTCGAAGACTTAAATACTTGTACTTGACATGCAGATCACATTTATTATAGATGAGTGGGTCAAAGCAAAACTCAGGGCTCTAAGACACAGCTTTTGTGAAGCCATGAAGCCCCTCCCAGTGGAAGTGCAAGACGAAACCCCACAAAACGCACTCAGTGGCTGCTGGAAAACTACAGTTTTTAACCCCTCACATGGCAATACGAAAATCACTTTCAACTATCGATTTGGTAAGTATGTGTTCAGGTAAAGCATGAAGTTACTTGACGACTATACTAATGAAAAGTTTATTTAACTAATGACAATATGTATCCCCATATAGACATTATGACTACTTAACCATATCATGTTGCCATGGTACACATCCATCAGTATTACAATAAGGTGTCAAAATTTCTCTTTGGAGTTTTGCATCTCTTGGTGCATTGCCGATGATAGTTGGTTGCATGCTGTTCAAAACTTGGTTGTTTCTCCAGTCTCCTCTCACTATCGTATGATCAGCATTCTCCTGATCCACAGGTGATAGGTAACTTACTCTGTTCTTCTTTATCATTAAATTGTGTAAACAACAAGCTGCAAATAGTATGTCTGTGACTCTCTCAGGTGAAAGCGTAATTGTTGTCAGAAATACCCTCCACCTATGAGCTAAAATCCCAAAGGCATTTTTAACGACTCTACGTGCCCGTGACAATCTGTAAGTGAATATGTGTTGTTCTTTTGTTAAATTACGATGAGTGTATGGCTTCATAAGTTGGGCATTCAAAGGAAATGCATCATCCCCAACAACATGGTGTGATATCTTGGTAGACATCCCTTGCAATGCAATTGCATCGGGAAGATCTAAATAATTGTGTACTAGTGCTTTTTTTAGCAGTGAATCAGCAAATACACTAGCATCTCCTGCTCTGCCAGCTGCCCCTATATCAACATAAGTGAATCTGTAGTTTGCATCAACCATTGCCAAAAAACTTATACTGAAGAAGTGCTTATAGTTAAAGAACTCAGAACCTGTATCTGATGGTTGTTGAATAGCTACATGTTTGCCATCCATAGCCCCTAAACAGCATGGATAATTCCATTTGCTATTAAATTCTACTGCGATTTGTTGCCAGTCTTCTTTATTACTTGGGGTCTGAAAATGAAACATTTGATTGATTTTTAGCAATCCTGTGCTGGTGGTAGTACCCCATCAACTGAGATGAGCATTGAAAATGACGTTGACGATGATGATGATGATGCTAACTATTCTGAAAGTGATGACGATGCCCCTTTACCACCATCCCAAAGAAGCCTAGTCAATAAAGCAAGGCAAAGCTGTGATAAAGGGCCTGGAGTACATAGACAGGAGCCGATAAGAAGAGCAAAAGCATCCCGAAGGAGACAGGCAGAAGAAGAGCTCCTGGTTCATCTCAAACAGAGACTAAGGCCATTTCAAAGATAAAGAATAAAAAAGTAAAATAAAAATTCATCATGTAAGATTTCAAACTTAAATGAAACAAACTAGTTTGCAGCAATCATGTCTAAATCCAATGGAAACTGAAGCTAAAATGTAAGAGGAACCTGAGATTAAAATTTCATGTAAAGAAGATTTTATTGAAGTCCACGAAACAAATGATGAAACTTACTCAGAGAGAACAGAAACCCTAAGCTGCCCAAGTCAAAAACTATGGATCAGCTCTCAAGAGAGTGATGAGCTGCCACGCCTAAATGCCATAAGTTCATGAGAAAATGACAAAAATGTAGCAGAAACAGAAAAAAGCTCCAAATATTATATTGACTTACAAAAAGAGGTAGAAATTGACCAAAATAATAATGTAATCATAAACACAGATATATTTGAAGATGTATTGGGCACAGCACACAAAAGTGTGAGCATTACTTTGATCGAAGTGTTTGCAAAAGTGTGGCAGGTGGGGTAAACCAATAACTGACCCAGGAGAGTTCAGGCAGCTATGTAGGGAAGCAGGGTCATTAAACTTGTATGAGACTATAAGTGGAGCAATGGAAATGAATGACAGTTGGAACAGAGACAGCTACTAAATGAAAGAGGAGCAGTGTCAATCATATACATGATGATTAATGGGCAGTCACAACAAGCCAACTGGTTCCAGGTTGTGACTGCACATACAGACAAAGGTTTAGGTGTCTCATCTAGAGGCATAGAGACCTTGCAAAAATATGGGATTGACAGCACATCCATCAACAGCTTCAAATGTTAGCAAAAAATGTCACTAAGTCACAATGAAAGTGTCAATAATTTCTTTCAGGAGGCACTTTTGATTGAATATATGGTAGTCATCTTTATTGATGACTACCATAACATACATACAACCCACCATCCCTCATATGGAACTCAAACGCAACCTGTTCACATGGCAACCTTACTTTTGAAGAGTTTCCAAAACATCCAGGCACTTTATTCAGCTTGGACCAGATGATCAGGGCCCCAAACAAGCAAACAATGATCTCCTAGGTACCCTTATTGATAAGAAGCTGACAAAGCTGGCAAAATCATATGTTGAGGTGATGCCAGATTGGCTACAAGCCACGTTTTTCGATCCAGAATCTGAGAGATACAGGCTGCTAGCACATGATTATCAGCAACATGACATTGTGAAAATGAGGTCCATTGAAAACTGCAAGCTAGTTGATTGTGTGGAACTACCATTGAAGTCATATGATGATTTTAATTCATTTTATGTCCATAAGCAATGGTACCCTCTGGAAGAGAGCACTGTTGAGTTAACTTATGTGGTCAACATTGTGATTGCCAAAGATGGTAGAATCACCTTTTTGATCAATCAAATGACAGACATCACAGGATGGATGGAAGGTAAACAATTTTAGTTCTCATAAAACAGCTCTTTTAACCCTGCCTAATAATAGATATTACCATCATACTTGTCTACTGCATTCTTATTCACCAAATGCAGCCACGTGACAGAAAATCTTTGATTTTATTGGCCTGAGCCATACATTTTGGCGAAGTCTATTACAAAGTGTGACTACTGTTGTTTAGATTATTCAGAATGGCTAAATCAAAAAGTAAGTCAATCAAGGCTTTTAGACGAAGAAGGAGGGTTTATACTTGATCTATTATGAAGGAACTGATTCATAGAGAGGAAGAGGCTAAGGCGACACACATGTTGGATGAGAGTAGACCATCATGTTCTGCCAGCATAAATAAGATGCAGCTCCCTGGTTTTGATTTTGAGACTTGTACTGAGCTTTTACAAGATGCAATGACCAATAAGATTGAAAGAGAGTCTGATATTGACTTTTTCTTTATTATTCAGAATAGTGCATTGTCAAATCTCCTGAAACCTCTCTGCTGCCCAAAATGTAAACAGAATGGACTTATTGCTAACATAGATCAGCAGAAAGGAATGGGATTGTCAGTATATTGATCACTGTATTGTGTCCCTTGTAGTGAAACTATCAGTGAAGGCTTTCTCAGTGACGGGATTGGTTGCAGTTGCAGTGCCATGACAGATTGGTCATCAATACTGAATGTCCTAAAGTTGGAAATAAAAGTCTGTATCAGAAAAGCAAGTTAAAGGCAATGCAGGGATCTCTGGAAACTTGTGATAAAATTATGTCTCGGTCAGTTATTGTTGCGCATCAGACATATGCAGACATTGGAGTCTTGCCTGATTCTGATGGTATACTTGATATATGAATGTCCTTTGATGGGTCATGGCAGAGAAGAGGCCATTCATCTCATAATGGGCTTGCTACTGTAAGTGATCTTCTTACAGGACTACCTTTGAATTTTGAGTGTTTAAGTAACTTTTGCCACAACTGTGCTAGCAGACCAAAGGAAAGTAAATAAGCAACAGGATGTTTCAAAGGTCTATCGAACAATACAATCTAAGGTATACAACAGTCCTAAGTGATGGAGAAAGTAAGTCTTATAATCCTGTTGTTGCAGAACAGTCTTATGGAGATAAAACACAAATTAGTAAAGACTAGCTTAGTACTGATAGCCCGCTAGAGCGCGGGCTCCCCTAGCCCCAGTTGAAAAGTTGACTATTAGCCTTGGAAAGACTAACGCTATGCCCCCATGACAGTTGCATGGTCTGGTCGCATAGGATCACGAGAAGGTGACGTTATGGGCCTCTGCGATGGAGCACGTGACTTTCGGCCTTGCATTGTGCAGATCGATGACACTTGCGAGAAAAAAAGAGTGCAAAAAATGCTCGGATACCTGCGCTAGGCTACGGGGCAGTAAAGGGACAGGAAGAAAGTCAAGAAGCCCCGTAACCTAGCGCAGGTATCCGACCATTGTTTGCACAATTTTTTCTCGCACTTTTCTTCGATTTGCACAATGCAAGGCCAAAAGTCACGTGCTCCATCGCAGAGGCCCATGACATCACCTTCTTGTGCTCCTATGCGACCAGGCCACGCACCTTTCATGGGGGCACAGCGTTAGTCTTTCCAAGGCTAATATGCAACTTTTCAACTGGGGCTAGGGGAGCCCGAGCTCTAGCAGGCTATCAGTACTAAGCTAGTCTATATTATATGAAGTATGCACAGAATTGCTTAAAATGCTCTCTACAATGAGGTGCTAATGAAACTACATTACATATTGTCTCCCGCGTCACTCAATTCTAACTTAAAGAGTCTTGTAAAATCTAGTGATATAATCTCAGGATGTCATAACAGATACAATATAGCACATGAATTGGCAGGTATGAATGGTTCTGTTATCGTGTAGGTGACCACTAATCTTGTCTACAGAGGTAAAGGATCAAGTCTGACCCATAAATGTAGGTGTTATACAACTGGATTCTGTGATAGGACTTGGTAGCTCAAGATGATAAAACAAAAGAATAGTGCTCAGTATTCCTATATCACACCTTTATATAATATATAACAGAGTGTAAAGCCCATGATTGAGCAGCATGACTCATCATATTAGATTTCAACCAAAGGTCTTGGGGGGAGTTCATAGGTTATTGCAATACAAAACAGATAAAGCAGCTATCCAGTACTAACTTATGTTGCAACCATGTGAAATTCAGATTTCCAATAATAATGGTAGTTGGATAGAAGAAAGTGGCTCCATAAATCAAAATGTTGCTATCTAGTACTAATTCATCGCTAAAAAACTATACTATCATATGCAGAATGATCCATGGAAGTCAGTAATTCTTTGAAATGAGTCATAATATATATCCTGCATTACCAACTAAGATGTCAAATGAAGGTATTACTTCAGTGGGGGGACGATAAAGTCATCCCTTAAGAGTATATCATCACGTGCAGAATGATCTATGGAATTCAGTAATGGAATTTATATCAAATGATCTGAGAAAGAAGGGCAAGTGTGTACCAACAAAAGAATATTTAGTTTAATAGAACCTCTTGAATATGACTTCACCAAAATAACTCTACCATCTATAGTGGAAATAACCATGAGTCCTACCGTAAATAGAGCGAAAGTAAAATGAAAAGAGAGTTACTGAGCTGAGAATAAAGTTGGTAACATCCTAGTGTTTGCCTGTAAAATATGTATGATAAAATCAAGGAGTGAAAGTCGAGTTGAAGGGCAGTATCTCAAACGTAAACAAAGTGGCCTAACTCTTGAGACATCCTAACATCCATCTCATGTGCATATGCTAAGAATCAAGAGCAAGCTAAAAGCTCCTAGTACATAAGCAAATATTGCATTAAATGCCTCCTAAATATCATAATGATACTTCTGCAGTAACAAATCGGTAATGTAGAACAGAACATCAAGCAAAAACGTAGGGGAACTACCATGATCCTAATGCCCCTGAAGCAAAGGTATGGAATCACCCTCAAAAGACCGCACTTACATTCCAAAACAAAGGACAACAGGTATCTGCGATCGTGAGGTGAACTTGGGAATCCCCTTGCATTTCATAATACACACTATGACAAAAGTAAAGGGTGAAAGTAAAAACTGCACAATTATGGTAACCAAAGTCAGCAATAGCCCTATACATACTTCAGTGAAAGCATTCCACATACCAATACTTTATCACCAAACTCAACCATATCCTATGGCATTCGTACATGCAGTAAAAGCAATGAATAAATTCCAAGCTACCAAGGAATACAACAGTAAACATACAGTAATCATTTCATGAACATTTAGTAAGAAAAGTAGGATAACTTAGCGAATGAAATCAAGCGAAAAAAGCACTAAACTAACAGCTGAACGACAAAAGTCTCATCCAAGTCACAGGGCAATATTACGGTAGTGCAAATCAACACATTCCCAACTGAAAACAGCATGCACGCCATTCCATGTCATCAAAATATGCATGACGAGCAAACAAACTGCCATAGTCTAGCACAGAATAGAAAGTCAAACATATGTTGAATATGTTTTCACAATTTAGCAGTAAAAGCACGGTGATTTAGCACATAGAATCAAACAACTTGGAGAAGAACTGTCTTGGCGGCAATACCCTCGAGGGAAGGTGGTTGAATCTGGTTGAAAGATATAGAAATAAATGGCTTGCAACAGCAGAATACAGATGAAATGGACAAAGGACATACATGGACTCTTAAATCAATCCATCTAAGGAAAACAGAGTCGGTTTACCTGGACAGACAGTGACAAAAATCTCCTCGCAATTACACACAGCACCACCGTCCTCGATGAACATTTGCAAACGTGAAAGCAACAGTCCTGCGCAGAGGTGTCAAGTGAGCATGTCGGAGGGTATAGGACAGCAATGGCCATAGGTTGACAGTGGAATATCTCAGCAAAAAGAACAGATATGGAAAAATCCCTCCTTTGTGAGTAAATAGACCCCAAGGAGAACCCCTAAACCGAGTTTGGTTACGATCCCCCAACAGGCCTAGGAGGAGAAGTGTCATTAAAATCAGGCAAAAAATGGGTCACGTGGTACAAAGTCGAGCAATCGGATTGGTTTGGCATAAATTATGATATAGGCATCTTAGTATATAGTGAAGAGTCCCTTAAACCATGTTTCAAAATGCACGGGTTCTACATTGAGGAAACTAAAAGATGATCTAGAAGCCTGTGGTCAATCCATCAGTGGTAAAGAAAAGCTTAAAGATGCACTTGTAAAGAAAAGTCACAATTATTATGTTTGTGCTATAAGGGAGCATTCAGATGATACTCTACAAATGAAAAAGAGGAGGAAATTTGCAATACTCTTTCACCTTTCATCATCTGACTAACATGCAAAGCATGTGCACTGTCCAGAAGGTGACAACTCGTGGTGCTTTTGGCAAAGAGCATTGTCAAAGAAAGAGGATCCAGGCAGCCATACTGATCATGAGACTTTGCCAGCTGTAGTTGCAAAGCAGTTGGTACCAGTGTTTAATAGGCTGACAAATCAAAGTTTGTTACAACACTGTGCCAGAGGACAACCCCAAAATTCTAATGAGGCCCTGCATAATTTGATTTGGGAAATATGTCCAAAATTAAAATATGTTGGTAGACTGACTGTTGGACATTGAGTTTTTATGGCACTTTGTCAGTTCCCTGCAGGAGCAACAGTCAGAGAGACAATTTATAAGGTAATGGGAATGGAGCCAGGCTTTTATCTAGAAAAAGGTTCAATGGAAAGGGACATCAAATGAGTTAAGAAGGATGAAAAACCGTCAAGAAAGGAGACAAAGACAAGAAGGAAGCAGTTTAAACACTCAAAAGTGGCAACTGAGAGAAAGTGAAGTGCACTAAAGCAGAAGGGAAGACCTATGAAGCTGGCGCTGTTTCTTAATTCACACAAAAGTATATATCTGCAAAGTTTAAATTGACTTAGCTTTCAAGATAGCATAGGATCAATAACATGGATGAAAATATTTGACATAGGGAAGCCTTCCCATGTTGAATTTAGTTAGTAAAGGTTGTTAGTGTGACTGTACAGTTATTGAGTAACTTAAACTTCCAATTTATCTTTGTCACTAAATTCCATAAGTGTCACACTGGAATAAAAATTAAGGCAAGAAAATAGAAGTAGACATTTGCTTTGGCCTAGACCTAGCCCAGAGTGACCATTTAGTGCTTGTAGCAATGGCGAGAAGCAAACATAGAAGTTTAAAACTAAAAAAGCACAGGTTTAATGGGAATCAACACTCTAACCTCACTAAGGAACAGACTGCTAGTGAACTCGAGGGTGATATTCTGCAAGATGTATCATCCACATGTCAAGTTATGCTGGATGATTCCTTTTGCTCAACATCATCATTCTCCAAACGTACGGGGTATGAAATAGAGGAGAGTGGAAAATGTATGTCAGAGGAGTGAGAAGGAAATAGACTTCTAGATACTGTCTGGGGGTACTTAGCTTACTGTGCTGTCCAACTTGTGGACAGACATCATTACGTCTACGTGAGTCCAAAACAAACAAGGGTCTGCAAGATAATTGAGCATAGTTTGCCTCTGTGAATGGTGACATAAGGTCTGGTCATGAGAAAAACTCTAAATGGGGTCATGAAATCAACAATAGAACAGTTTATGCATTTAGAAGTATAGGTCAAGGTTTCTGTGGTCCTGAAAGGTTTCCCACATTAGTACATTTGCCACCAAGTCTCACAAGAAACAACCACAATATAATTTTAAAGAAAGTCTGCAAAATTACTCAAGGTGTAGCAGAGGAAACCATGAAAGATGCAGCTATTATTGTTCATTCAAAAGCAGTGAAGGATGAAAATGGAATAGGTAATGTGCCTGTGTCATGTGATGGATCTTGGCAAAGGAGAAGGTATTCTTCCTTGAGTGGTTTCTTTGCTGTCATATCAGTAGACACAGAGAACTTTTTTGATATTGACACACTGTGTAAATAGTGTAAAGCGTGTGTAACCAATGAAAAGCTTAAGATTAGTGATCCTGAAAAGATGAGAACCTAAGGCTATCTGTAAAGGTCGCATTTCTGCCACATCAAAGTAAATAAAACAGCCTGAAAAAAGCTATGTGTCACTTTCATGCAGCAGAGGCTCACCTTTTAAATCCATTGCCGTATTAAAAAGTTTAATTTGACTGTAGTTCACCAGGCTTATCGCAGTAAATGGCAGAAATGCGACTTGATTTAAAGTTCACATTTGTGTCGTATCAAATTAAATTGATCAAGGCTCTGTTATGGATTTTAGCAATGGCTATGATTATTTTAGTCAATAATGCATGTGTAAAATACACAGGCAGTTGTAGAAAATAGTGCCAACTGACAATGCAGCGAAGCTCATGTCTTTACGTTCTTTCACATTGGGTGGAAAAATGGGGGAGAATATGATAGGAAAAGACGAGAAAAGGAAACGCCAAGTCATGATTTGATGAAAAGTGCACAATCTTGACAAATCTCGAGAAAAAGCACACCACTACTCACCACTACACTATTGCCCAACACCACATTGCTAAAAGTGCATGTGTTCATATGTATGGTGCCACTTTGGAATTTGATGCAACAGAAGTAAATGCGACCTTTAAATCTCTTGTCATATTTTGCCACATTACTGCCAAATTTAATTTCATTTAAGTCGATGCAGCAGAAATGTGACCTGTAAACTAGGCCTAAAAGCCTCCCATATCTGTAAACATAATTACTCTGGATCATCATCCAACATGGAAACTGTTTGTGCACAAAGGGTCTTCTCAAGGTCAATTGATAAAAACCAGCTGAGGTACACAGAGTTCTATGGTGATGGAGACAGCAATAGCTTCTTAGCTGTAAAGACTAGATACCCATAAATAGAAGTGGTAAAAAGAGTGTGTTGGGCATGTACAGAAGAGAGTAGGGACATGCTTGAGGAGTTTAAAGGAAACTGTAAAGGTCTTGGAGGAAAGGGCACGCTCACTACTTCCATACTTCATGAGTTACAAAGTTATTATGGCATTTCAATAAGAAGCAATGTAGGAGACCTGCAGACAGGTAAGAAAGGAAGTCATGCTAGTTTGTTCCATGTAGCTTCTTCAGACGATAATACGTGGCACGGTCATTGTCCAGATGGTAAGGAAGGATTCATGGTGTGCATTTAAAGCTCACAAAGCAAATGGCACAAGCAGAAAGAGGCCTTCCAGGTTAAACAAATCTATAATGATTTAAGTGATGAGAAGCTGCGTGAGAAATGTCTGCATGGCAAAAGGCAAAACCAAAATGAGGCTTTCTATAGTATGGTATGGAACAGAATTCCTAAGAGCACCTGTGTTGGTACTGATCAATTCAACATGGGTGTATATCATGCATTAGCAAACTGTAACATAGGGAGCAAAGCAATTTTAGAGGTACTAGACAGAGTTGGATGTAGAGGTGGAAAGTATACAGCACAGGGATGTAGGAAAAATAAAATAAAGAGGCCTAGCAATGCAGAGAGAAAGCAAAGGAAAGAAGCAATAGAGAGGCGCCATCATTTAAGATGAAAACATAAAAAAGGAAGACAAACACCAAGAGAAGGAAGGAGGTACATATGGCCCAGGACACTTCTAGTACTATTTTAACATCCTATGTTGAAAACTGACCCAGAGAGCAATGCATACAACAACTCTTCCCTTCTTCACCTTTGTGAGCACTTTTCTCATTTTGCAATTTTTCATGCACTTACTAAAACAAGGAACCAAATTTCTCAAGAACTGTGACTAGGATCTCAACGAAACTTTTCAGAGTACTCTCATGCATAAATAGCTATGCAATAAACCAAAACAACTTAATATCCAAGGTCTACTTATAAAGTTATAAACAAAGTCGAGTGCAAAGCACATGAAAAATTTCGCTATGAGGTATGGACTATTGTTTTAAAATGGAGAATATATTTTATACACCATTAGTTTGGTTCATGACACTTTATAGAGATTTAGAATAATATATGAAAAAGATGGTGCAGTAGTATGCCACATCCTTTCGTTGAGAGTGTCTCTAAATTGTATCATTCTCCCCAAATGTATCTGTTGCTATAGCAACCAGGTAGCCATTTTGAGTTGTCTTTTACATTGTCACAAATTACTAGTTATGTTTGTTACTTTCATGACCATCTTGCCTCTAACACAGGTAATATACAAACATTTGCTAAATATGGGTTATCCCCCTTAAAGTTAATAAATGGGGGTCCTTATAAGCCCCAGGGGGTTGGGGAAAGATCGAAAAATTAATAAGAGGGGAGAGGTTTATTTGGCACCTGAGAATACTGAACACCAAGAAAACAAAGATCATGGTTGTAGACAGTAATCAAGCAGATACAGAGGAGTTTATGTTAGATGAAGAGAAAAGTGAAGAGGTTGATAAGTTTGTGTATCTGGGATCAGTTATGGACTTATCCGTTAAAAGAAGCAAGGACATCAGAGAAGGTTAGCAATGGCTCAGTCCACTGTGCAGAGTATGCTAAACATCTGGAAAAGCACAGGAGTATGCACCAAACTGAAGGTTTCCGGTGCTACATGCCACTGCCTTTGCTGTAGCATCATATTGGTGTGAGTCCTGGACATTTCAGAACCAGAAAGGAAACAGATTAATTCTTTTGAGATGTAGTGTTATAGAGGGGTAGTACGAGTCTTATGGACAGATCAAATGGCAAACCAGTTGGTGCTTAGATAAACTTGGGACCAGTCCTGTACTGCAAGAAAGCATGATCTTGAGGAAGATGCATTTCTTTGGTCACATTATACGAAAGGGAGGTATGGAAAGGTACATTATGGAAGGAAAGGTTGAGGGTAAGAGAAGAAGAGGAAGGCAACTAACATCATGGGCAAGTGACATTGTTAAAGTGGTTGGAGGACGTTCGGCTGATGCAGTTCATCAGGCTGTTAACCAAGAAGGGTGGCATGCTCTGGTAATGGTGACAGCAGTGCATTGAGTGCTACCTGACTGAAGATAAAGAGAGGATCCATACCAGCTGCTTTAGCCCTCTGCCAAAAGCACCATGAGTACCTGGAGATACCTGGAGATCGATGAACATGTTTTGGAGTATCATTTGTTGAGCTCATGTGGAACAACATTGCAAAACTCTTCGTCTTCATAGTCTCAAGATCATCTGCAGTATCCTTTATTGCTCTTTCATACAAATTTTGACTCTTTACTATCTTTTCTTTGGTACAGTGCCCTCTCCCTGATATTGATTTTCCTTGTACTTTGTGTGTGTCTACAAGTTACTCCCATATATGTTTTCTTCACATATGGCTTCAAAGGACTTACTGTTTCCATCCAGACATCATTGTACTATACCTCAGTTTGAAATTGGCTTCTGATCTCCATAGAATTCTGGCACATTTCACTTCCATAGCATTAGCAGTTCCTTCAACGTTTTTGGGACAGTTGTAGGAATGCTTCTCTCCCAAGGGTTCAGAAATATCTGCACCCTCAAAATACTTACACTTACGATAGAAATGTGAAAGGACATGAAAGTGAAGTGGCGAACCAGTCAGCAAATCAATAACTGAATCTAATCCATTGTGAGAAGAATGGCCTCTTCTTACCATGACCCATGAAAAGATACCTTCATATTCCTTAAATAATGTCTATACATATTTATCCTTAACCTTTTGAAATATTTTCTGGCTTGCAAGTCACAATTGGTCACAATTCGTCTGATATGCTCTTCTGGTCTGACAGTGAATAATGGCCTTGTTGCCACACCAATCCTGTACTGCAGAATATCCACAGCCAATGCCTCTGAATGCTACAGCAGCAAGTAAAGTTACCTGACAGTTGGACTGATTTGCTGTACTGTCATTATTTATCTTACATTAACATACTTCATGTATGACACTTACACAAGAAGTGCACTTTACAGGGCCTTTTACAGCAAAACCACATGACTTCTCATGTACAATTTCAAATTGAACTGCACTACTTTGGCACGAATAGCACAACATCTTTTCAAAGAAGTGGTGCAAGGCATCTCTCTGGACAAATAGGTAGCAGTCAGATTGATGGTCAGAGGATGTAAATACCTGCATTTTTCAGGCAAAAGAGAAATCCAGAAAAAGCTCAATGTTCTTTTGCTTGCCAAAGCCAAAGGTTCATCACAGCTAGATGTCACGCTTGCTTTGCTGTTTTATTCTTCTGTCTCCTTATGTCTCTTCTTCCACCCTCTGGGTAGTATGCTGATTGGATTTTTCCAAACTTCAAACTCGTCATCTCATCAGCTTGTTTTAATAACGCATCATTCATTTCACCTTCAGTAATATTATAATCAATATTTTTGTTAACCTTAAGCATGTGCTGTAATGCCTGTACTGAGTGCTCCCCTATCATATTTTCATAACTAGTTTGTAATTCATGAACAATAGTGATAATCGATTCGATCGACACGTCAGTCTCAACTTCTTCATCGTTCTTATTACCTTGTTCAAATCCTTTAAATGTGTTAGTTCCAAATTCAAACTTTTCATTGAACACATCACATAAAATAGACATCGCGCCCGCGATGTAATATGACTTTGGAAGCAAAGCACAGATTTTAACACCTTTTTCATACTCCAGCTCACAACTCTTGACACTGGCAGTGAATCCCTAATGCTAAGCCAGTATTGTATTGTATATTAAAGTCTGGGTGAAGCCCTGGAGAGGACTTTGTGATTTTTTAAACCAAGACAAAGAGTCGTGTAAAAAAGGAGCAAAGGTCGCATCGAGAGATAATGTGTATTGACGATATTGTCTCCCAGCTTCAAATGAGGTAATGGTTTCATTGTTTGTAAGAGACCACTGCTTAGGGGCGCGCGTAACTGCAAGTTAATTGAAAGATGTGAAGTAAACAAAGAGAATACTTAGTGTTAATCATTCCTTGCTGTTCTTAATCCAACCGCATCTAGGCCAGCCCACTACTATATTTATGCAACGTTAAGACTAATCCTCGCTTGGCAGCTGTGGATTCGTGAATATCCTGCCATCATGGCTGCAAATAGTCAAAAATTGTAATGGAGAACAATGTTAGTTTTGAGAACACTTGTAATATGATTAACAACACCTTTACAAACAACGTGAGAATATAACAGCAACACACAATAGTCCCACGTAAGCATGTGCAGTTGCTAAATCAAAGTCCACACCCACTAGGGATTTGCTGGCACTATTCCCTTATACGTTCCTGTTATGGCAGGTTTCAGATGAGAAGATTCTGGGTGTTCTTCATTCAATAAAGTAAAGCAAAGGACATCTTTCAATAAGAATGATCAAGATATGCAACAAGGCACTAGTTATTCCACTTAAGATACTTTATGACAATTGTATAGCAAAAGGGGTGTTCCACAAATGTGGAAACAAGCTAGAGCTGTTCTAGTCCACAAGAAAGATAATTAGTACCTCAATCAAAAGTACAGTCCAATATCCCTTCTTCCTGTTTTTGGAAAAAATATTTTAAAAATTAATGTATAATCATCTGTGTACGTGTTTCTGTGTCAATAAAGTGCTTAATCCAAGCCAATCGGGCTTCCATCCTAATGAATCTACAACAAGTGTTATTGATTGCCCATATTGTCTTCTCTCCCTTTGATTGTATTTCAAAAGCATTTGAGTGCATTTGGCATGAAGGCCTCATTTATAAACCATGTAGAGTCAATGCCACAAGTTTTGCAACACTTGCTGTATGTTTTGACCTTGCTGGTGAGCAGTCCCTTCTCCCCTTGAAAACAATGTTGATTTATACAGGTTCTAAACATAGCAAATAAGTCAAAGTGCTTTCATGCACTTGTCACCTAGCACAACTGTCACTTCAACATTCTGGGGGGTAGAGGGGGCGTAACCCATTGTGTTCCACCACAATCTCACAATTACCATATAAAATGCTGCAGTGAAAAGGTATCCCAAGGGCTTTTGGCAGTGATGCAGTAGTATCACAATAAAATATATATGTATCAATCAAAATATTTCCAAATCGATATCTCTATTGGTATTGGCAGTAGCCATGGGAGGATACATGAAAGGGTAGCATTTTCACTGTGACAGGCAAACTATAACTGTTGTAACAGAACGCATTGAAGAGGAGGTTGTGTGCTATACAAACAGAACACTGCTACTGGAATGCCATGTCATGCACTTTGCTGCACCAAAAACAAACTATGGCAAAGACATCACATTGTTGAGTGACACACCACTTTTTGTCTCAGCAAAAGCCCCCATATGCTTCGTAAAAGGTTCTTTTATAGAAGACTGTGACAGGTATGAGGACCCTTCTTCTATTTCAAAAAGCAGTTCTAGCAATGGGAGCAAAAACTCCTTCCCCATGTTGATTGTTTCACAAAGATTTTGCAATAATGGACTTAGGCATGTCACTTTTGTAAACAATAGTGTTCCTCTGTAGCATTGACAAACTACAGTGTCTAAAGTGATGCCTATCTCTTAAAGAGTTATTAACAGTCAGCATTATGTAAATATGGTTTAAAATTTACACCAGTTCCAAGAGAGAACATAACAGACTTACAGTCAGATAGTTGAAAATTTTGTAGGAAATTAAGATATGTAGGATTGTTCCAAAATAGAACAACACAAGAATCTGACAATAACAATAGTGTTAAACCAGAAAGGTCATTTACACTGAACAGAAATAGGGGCATGATCTTGGACACCTATATTGATTTTTAACTAAATACCCTTTACCTAAATCCAATGAAACACCAATGAAAAACAATTTTAAGTAAACTGGAGTGGGAAGGAATTATGACAATTGACAACACCATAATCAGTAAGGAATGTGACAAAGGATGTGTATGTATCATCATTAATGCACAGTTTTATAAGGAGACAATGTATGACAACCTATGGGATCAAAACAAAACAAAGAGGCTAATTGAAAAACTAACAGAAAAATATAAGGAATCACTACCAAAAATGGAAATTATATACTTAACTGGATTTCAACCTAATCCCAGCAATCTAAATGGGTTACCAAAGATCCATAAGTGCAAAAGTATAAGCAATGAAAATAAATGGAAGCAATGTGAAACACTTAAACTAGAAAACCCAGAAGGCTTACCTTTCAGACCGATAGTTGCTGGCACAAACTGTGTTAAAAGCAGACTTAGCCACTGCATTGACATAATTGTAAAACTGAAAAGTAAAATGCTATGAAAGAGATGACTTGGATTTTTCAAATACGAGTCCAAACAAGCTTGCAGAGGATGAATACCTGGTTACCCTTGATGTGTATAATATGTGCACAAACATAGATAATGATCAAGGGCTATGTGCTATAGAATACTGGTTGCAGCAACACCCAGACTTACTTACAAGAAACCTACAAAGAGATTTCATACTTGATGCGCTTTCACTTATTCTAAAATACAATACATATACTTTCAACAAAACTACTTATGTCCAAATGTGGGGAACAGCTATGGGAATGACAGTGGCACCTGCATATGTTACCTTTGTAATGGGATGCTTAGATGATACACTCCATGACACTACTGACAGCAGGTATGGAAACAACTGACCAGTGACATTGTTCACTTAACCTTAAGCCACAACCTGAGTTTTATTTCCAATTTTGAGCTGTAGCTGATCTTTTGAAACCCTTAGGGAGCTGTATTTCTCAAGATGTTTGCAATATGACTCTTAGTTGTTTACATTTTTATTTATTCAACTCATGATGCTGCATGGATGTACAGTGATATATTGCTATATATTTTTATCAATGGATATTGAAACATGAAACTTCTCATTAATCTATTTCTACTTCTATTTCTAAGTAGGTATAGAACCATTACAAAAAACAAATTTATTACACATTGGAGGAGGTATTTAGGTGGCTGTTTAATAATTTGGGATGAGAGAGTCGATAAACTTGAGACCATCCTAGACAACCTCCAAAACCTACACAAGAACATAGACTTAGCAAAACCTCCATGACTTTTCTAGATATCCATATAACTGTAAATAAGTCCAAAATGACTTATCTATCAAAAACCAGCAGACAGCCAACAACATGTTCACTTCAAATCTTGTCACCCAGCCCATACCAAACATAACATTCCATTCAAGTTAGCAAGAAGAATATGCACCATTATAAAGGGTAATGACTTAAGACAAAAAAGACTCATGGGACTAAAATTCAATCTGACTAGACAAAGGTACCATAAACCAGTGATACAAAACTGTATAGCCAAATCAGTCGTCATTCCCGTTGAACACTTAAGAAAGACAAGGCTAAAAAGTCTCAACCAAATAGCATGCTACCCTTTGTCTCACCCTTAAACCTCAGAAATCCAGATTTTTTCACGATAAGTGAAAAAATCTTCTCATTACTAAAGGCAAGCACAAAAAAATGCAGATAGCTCTTAAGAACATAAAATTAAAACAAAAATCACAAAATGTCATGATAAAATGTCATGATAAAAAGTGTGGTACATGCCCCATAATCACAACAACAAACGAAATCTCATTTAGACACAGCAATGTCCCCTTTAGAATAAAACGAAAAAGAAAATGGATTGCAGTGCAACAAATGTCATATATGTGATAAACTGCAATGGTTGCAAGAAAGAATACATAGGCCAAACATCACATTTATGAACTAGGGTGCATATTCACAAGCAACAAATCCTCAACCCAAACCTACGAACACTCTATGTAAGCAAACATATAGCTCAATGCTCAAGTGGCAAACATATACCTTTTACAATCACCCTTTCCTGACATATGAACAAAGCGATACAATAGCAGGGGAGAGAAAGACAGTTATGTCATTGAAAAATACCAACCCGACATAAAACCGTGACTAACCTCTACAGCGTTATTGTTGATGCCCAGTTCTTGCACTTACATTAATGTCATATTGCTGTACTTTAAAACTATAAATCAAGCTCACGTTTTACAAATGACAGTTCGCTGAAGAGTCTGCGTAACGGATGAAATCGGTACAAACAAAACACAGTTGTGGTTTCATTTTCTTCTCTATATATAAATATATATATATTATATATATATATATATATATATATATACAATCAGTAGCTAGCGAGTAACCAGGGTTTCTCCTTTTTCGGTGCAAACGGACAGGTTGATATAATGCTCAGAAAAACCAGGAGAAAATTAAAATTTGCCACCACCTTGGATCGAACCAGGGTCTCTCGCATTCCGTGCAAGCGTCGTAACCATTAGACCACAGTGGCTTGTTTTAACTCCCCGGGTTTTTAGCACCTTATGGTCACTTTCGGCTTTTACCAGCTAGGCAGAACGTCTACTTCTCTCTAACCACAAAGACTCTTTCTACCATAAACTTTGACAGATCGATTTCCTTAGGTTTGGTTTTAGGTAACTCACTATTGCCAAGCACAAATACAGTCTCTGTTCTTTCTTTAATAACATTCTTTCTGGTTGCAGTCAAGACTTGATCAGCAAGTTCTTTCATTAAAACAACATATGGCTGGGGGTCTATAGGTAATCCAGATGTAGCAACCAGTTTACACAATGTCTCATAGTCTTCTTTTCCATGGAGAGCGGTTTCATTAAGCGCATTTTTAACGGTCTCCGTTATAACAATGGGGTCAGTGGTCTCTGACCAACAAAGAGCTGATGAAATTGACTCCAACTTTAAAGCTCCTGAGTACAATGTAGTGTGCCCTGGAAGATTCACAAACGTTCTTGACGCATACGATATTTCTGTCAGCGGCTTTGCCACAACTTCTGCTGATTTAGTGGAATCTGTGACCTCCATACACAAAAAGTCCATTGCAAAATTTGCTACACCTTGGCCTGTCAAAAGCGGATCACTGCTGGCCATTATAGTGTCATCCCCCGTAGAGTACGTCCAAACTGAATCATAGTCTTCAGTAGGGTTGAGGTCATAGGCATACATTTTTGCACAAGCTATATAGACTATTAGCTGCATGCATTGGCTGTCTATGAGGCTGGTGCATGTTATTCCTGATATGACAGGCGTGCTAGCCACTGTAAGGAAGAATGAATCGATCATATTCGATAACGTTTGTCCAGCACCTGTAAAAGTCTTGCTGAAACTAGCTGCAGCATCCAAGATCGCCTTAGGAACAGTCAGATCAAATCCTGACACATCGATATCATAATATGCATCATATTTCAACATCTTTATGGCTAACCCGTGCATATCAGTATACGGGTTCATAACCAAGTGATATGGTGATTCACTCGACAATGTCACAAATGCCTGTTGTATGGGCATCATCAACTGACGGCTATTACTTGTGGTGACAGGATCACAACCATTGACCAATCTCTTTTTCCACAATTTGGCAATGGGAAGACATTCTGCTTTCAGGCTATATGAGCCGGGCATTATCCATAACTCCCCTCGCTTCCAATGTTCCCATTGTTCTCGCAAAGCAGCTTTCAGCCACACTCCTGCTTCACCAACAAATTCCCCTCTATCACCAAGTACATGCTGCTTCTTGGTTTTCCGGGGAATAACATTTGAAAAGCTGCTCCTGTCAATGTATCCAAGTCCATGGGTTGCACGGTATTATTTCCCCATATAGCATCTTCTAATGACATTGGTTCATAACTCAAATCTGTCCTCAACTTCCAATACTCAGCCAGTTCACATGATTTTTGAATGAACGTTGCAGCCAAATCAGGATCTGAACAAGGATGATTTTCAGTAGTAACATTTTCCTTACCCGTAACAAGTTTGATATTCTCAGCATATTTGTTACCAGCATCATCTTCAGGAATCCTATCAAAACATTTGGTCTCCATGTCTTGTTTACTCATCACGGGGTATTTAAGTACCCCATACATGTCGGAAAAATGCAGATTCATTATGGGTTGCTTACCACAATTCTGGTCAATTGGCAAGCACTTGCTTGGCATTGATGCTATCGTAGTCACACCTCCAGTAAACATATGCTCAGCATCACTTTTCCGACCTATCTTATCCATACATTTGACAGGTGTATACACAGGAGTGGTCTTCCCCGATGTCTTGGGCACCATATAACTCGCTTTAATCTCAGGGACCAACGATGACATAGATGTGTCTAGGGAATTCACCACACGGTTCCATTCCTCAACTGTTATCGCGGGAACAACAAATGCTCTATACATTGGTTTTATACCAGTAAAGTGCCCAATAATCTTTTCTGCTGATCCTATCTTTGACGTAATAATGGCACCACATGCACCTGGCCTGAGAAAGCGCACTGGTATGTCGCCATATGTGCAAAGACCAGCCATGCCTTCAACTCTTGTCTGGCCATCACAATAAACCTGAAGTAGCCGAACATAATACGTATAGAGCATTTCCACCGTAGTCTGACCGTCTGGATCATGAACTCCAACATATGTCACTTTGTCAAGGTCACTCACTGGCAACAAATGCTTGACCAATCTCTTAATGCCAGGCACCCTTACTAAAACTCCAGCTGAAATCACTACTACAGAGTAATGACAATCATTACTCTCGTAGCGCGCTATGCTTTGCAAAGAGTACTCTTTTCCCTTATGCATCATGACTATCTTATCATCTGCCTCTTGATATAGATGGTTTGGAAATCGAACAACTGATTCCGTCAACAAGAGCCCATGCAACCTAGCACCTGTTGTTTCATTTCTCAGGTCACATATGTTGTTGTCAAATGCAGATGTCGAATACTTCTGATCAGGGAGATCTATTGAGATTTCCACTTGGTTGTCAACCCAATTATATCCACTATTATACTTAACATCTTTAATCGACATAGTGGTTCTGTGACTATCTTCTGTATACCCAGTTTCTCCCAATATTCTTCACGCTTCATGCAGTGTCTTCTCCATCGAGGAATCCTCTAAATCTGAAACTGTCACCTTTTTCGAATTCACACTCACAAAGTTGCTATACTTGCGCCTTCCTTTACCTTTGGCACAATTATAGTCCGGACTTCCCGGACAAGCATCACTGTAAAACGGCTTCTCTTGATCTAACCAGCACATAGTACATGAAAAATCTGATCTGGGTACCTCCACCTTCTCTCTCGAACTCTTAACATATTGCACTACAATGGCTGCAATAATGGTGACAATTGTCAACGTCAGCATGACATAAACGTGGGCGGATGCATGCTCCCAAATCTTTTTGCATGCAAATTTCATCTTGGAGTCATTCCATGTCAATTAAACCACTCAGTTTCCCTCATGTTTCTAAAAATGGATTAAACTAGGTGCAAAATGATGGAACTAGTGAGAAACTGAAATTTTGAAAATTTCAGCTTTCTATCTCTTTTCGTTTAGAAGTTACGCCCCTTTTGTAATTTTGGGTTAACGCCCCAAATCCGCTGGCCTGAAATACTTTTTTTTTAATAACTTAGTCACTTCTAATCAGATGGCCATCAGTGATAGCTCATTTTGAAGCTCCCTTTGAGCTCTGTAAAATAAGCCCAATTTCATGTGTCCATGACATACCTTAGCAAACATACATGTATTTAACAAATTTTCCTTAAAGCCCCCCAGAGCCCAAGTACCTAAACCCCCCAGAAATGTTTAGCCATAATCCTCATCCGTAATACATATATTAACAGTGTGCCAAAATTTGGAGTGGGGATTGACTGGGTTTCAGAGTAATTAGCATTTTAGTCAAGGTTGGTGTCACTCGAAAAAATTTCTATTTTGAATCTCAGATATCCTTATGTTCAGATAAGAAATTAGATATTTGTATCAGAAACTAATGTTTTACTTCAAATATAGCCTGAGCCAAGCTTAATAAACTACACTTTCTTACTGTACTCCATTAATAGCCCTCCAAATTGCTTATATAAGTTGGATTTGCAGCCCTCAAAGTTGCTTAAAAATTACTTTTAAAGTTTTGAATGATGCAGCCATAGCACTTGAGCATTTTGTTATGCATTGAATTCAAGTCTCTATAACTCAGGATTAACAACTAATAATCAACAAAAGAAAGAAAAATTCAATGCTTACTGTTTGGATTCAGATTATACTTGTTGAAATACAATCAGCTGATTAAACGAATCTTTACCATCATCATTTCCTGATTAGCTTTGCATTCCCATGTAAATATTTCCTTCTTCTCATGTAAACTAACAACTGAGAGAGATCCTATTACTCACTTTTCCGTTCACACCATCCTATTGAAGGAAAACCATTGCCTGTCATAGTGATTCATAAAATCTGTTTGTCACTTGAGTAATTTTCAGTTTTTGTTCTCATACGCGTGTGGCAACATGTAGAAAGTCTTCACTGTTTAAAGTTTCGAGAAATGGAAAGAAATTGTGCGATTGGAGAATTCTTAGATGACCCTTGTGGTATAACAGAGCCTTCTGCTGATTTATACACGCCTGACGAGAAAGAACAGCAGCTTATACATTTCAGAATCCAGCTACGTGAAGCGAAAGATGTTTGTAAAAAACACAAAAATCAGTTTCTTACTAAATATGCCAATCACCAAAGGTCTTGTTGCGATCCTTTCTCAAAGCATACGAAAAAGAAAGTTGGTAACAGTTTGCGAGAAATAACAATCTCAAATGCAAACGAATTCAAAGAGCTGAATCTTGTTCCTGGAAAGAAATGGTGTCCAACGTGTCGGAAACATGCCAGTTGCATAGAGGAGATACTAAACGAACCAGGACCATCACACGAAACCCAAGAAATGCTTTCAGAAGAGTCGACTGAAGAGGAAGAGTTGTGGTTACAGATGGGATCAGAGTTGGGGTCAGTCAACGAATCACTGCAAAGCATTGGAGAATCGCCAGTTCAAGCAAAACGATGGAGAAAACGTAAGAGGTACCCTGGGGAAAAACTTGAGAAGATTACCGATGCCTTCAGAAAGAAACTTCGAATGACTCCGAAACAAACAGAAGACGAAGATTTTGAAACTAAGGCAAGAGATTTCGAGGGAATGATTGGACAACTAAAGGACAAATTGTCGACTAGTGATTCAAGAAGCGAGAAATTACAGGTTCTCACAGTTTTACCAAAAAGCTGGCAGATTCGGAAAATCGAAAGAGACTTTAAGATAACAAACTACATGGCCTGTTCTGCAAAAAAGCTTGTGAATGAGAAAGGTGTTCTATCTACGCCAAACCCAAAACTCGGGAAGAAAATATCAGAAGAGATAGTCGAGAAGGTTAGAATGTTTTACGAAAGTGACGATATTAGTCGCTGCATGCCAGGAAAGAAAGATTCTGTATCAATGATTATAAATGGCAAAAAGGATAGAGTACAAAAGCGTCTGATTCTATGCAACTTGAAAGAAGCATATTTGAACTTTAAAGATGAATCTAACGTAAAACTTGGCTTCTCAAAATTTGCATCACTGCGCCCGAAAAATGTTTACCTGCCTGGTGGGAGTGGAACGCACAGTGTCTGTGTATGCACTATACACCAAAACGTGACATTGATGCTGGAAGGCTCAAACATCAGCAACGCCACTGCCTTTCAGACATTAGTTGGTGAGGATTTCAATGGCAGACTTGAATACAACCATTTGCTGTCCATTTTGGCTTGCAATCCAGGAACACCAAGGTGTTACCTCGGTGAATGTGATACTTGCGGGAAAACAGGGCACCTGAAGCAAATGCTGTTAGATATATTCGAAGAAAATGACGTTGAAGAAGTTACTTACAAGTCATGGGTGATGGTAGATAGGACCAGCCTCGAAACTATAACCAAGAGCACAGCTGACTTTGTAGAACATTTTGCCGAAAGATTGAAAGAATTGCAACGACACGATTTCATAGCAAAAATGCAGTCAGCATATATGAAGCAAATCAAAGATGGAGCGATGGAGAATGAAGTAATAATAGTTGGTGATTTTGCAGAAAATTACTCCTTTGTTCTGCAAGATGCAGCCCAGGGGTTCCATTGGAACAAAGAGCAAGCAACAATACATCCGTTCGTGATTTATCACCGCTTCCCAGTACAAGGACTGATGAACAATGATCTAAAACATTTAAGTTTTGTGATCATATCAGACTGTATGACACACAACACCATCGCAGTCCACCGATTCCAACGGAAGCTTGCTGCCTTCCTCAAAGAGCAACTTCCAGTTTCTCGAGCCATTTATTTTTCTGACGGAGCAGCTTCACAGTACAAAAACCGAAAGAACTTTGTCAATCTTGCATACCACGAGGAAGACTTTGGTTTTTCTGCAGAGTGGCATTTTTTTGCGACATCACATGGCAAAGGACCTTGTGATGGAGTTGGCGGAACAGTCAAGCACCTTGCTGCAAGAGCTAGTCTGCAGCGACCATATCGAGATCAACTCCAGACACCTCTTCAGCTCTATCAGTGGGCTAAGGAAAACATCCCCAGTGTCACATTTGTTTATGTCCCACAAGCAGAGTATGAAGAGGAAAGCAAAATGATCGAGATGAGGTTGTCAACTAGCAAAACAATCGAAGGAACTCAAAAGCTGCATTCATTTTTGACTGTTCCAGGCTCAAAAACGAAACTGATGGCAAAGGTTTATTCAGCATCTGACTCCTCTACAATAGCTCAGGTCAGCACACACGTAACAAGAGATGCGTTGCCCTGGGATGAGATCAATGGGTTTGTTGCCAGTGAATATGATGGAGAATGGTGGCTTTCCTATGTTTTAGACAAGAAAGAGAACACAGACAAAGTTCTCATCAAATTTCTGCATCCTGCTGGTCCGGCAGTATCATTCAGCTATCCAAGCAAAGATGATACTTTGCTGCTGCCAAGATCATATATTCTAAAAAGAAAGTAGACGCTAACACACAAACCGGTCGCACATACCACTTATTGAAAAACGAAATGGGCATTGTGAATGAAATCTTGTCCCTACAGTGGCCTATGGATATTTAACCACTACATCACAGCCTATTTAACGAATGGAGGAAGATGGGATATATTTTCACCAACAATTGTATAATATCGGGTATATTTTAGTGTTGAAAAATGATTTATGCGATGGTAATCCTGATTTTAACTTTTGATTTTTTCAATCTAAGTGGACCCTATGTAAATGCTAATTACTCTGAGACCCCTTTAATCCCCACCCTGGTTTTCTAGATATTATTTGTAGATGCACTAAGGGTTGGGAATATGATACTATATCCTTGGGGGGCTTAGGTACCTTGGGTCTGGGGGGCTTAGTAGAAAATTCGATTGATGGCTTTTAATTTTCCTAGGGTGGGTAATATAGATACTAAAATGGGCTAGTTACATAGATCTTGGAAAGAGCTTCGAAATGAGCCATTACCCATAGCAATAAGGTACATAACAACAAAGTTATTGACATTTCAAAATTCTCGGGTTGCATATTTTAGGGCGTTAACCCTAAATTTCAAAAGGGCGTGGTTCCTAAACGAAATAAGTTAGAAGTCTGAAAGTTTCAAAATTTCTGTTTCTCATCATTCCCAACCTGTGTACCAAATTTGATTAAGTTTTGAGATGATGAGGTAAAGTTTTTTCAAAAAGTGGTTGATTTGATATGGAATGACCCCTTGGCGTTAAATCCTGAGGCAACGCTACTACTATCCGGAGGATACAACTCAAAAATTTTATCCCAAGCTCTAGTGTTCCTAGCTCTCTCCCGTGTGAGAACAAGATACACAGGGGCCTTCGTAGTGTGGGTGGTCTCCTGCCGGTGCACTTCTTGCACATCATCATTGGTAATGTAGTGTGTTACCATGCACCATCAATTGCAGCAGTTCCCAAGACAACACTGTAAGAGGACTGACATGTTCATTACCAGCATACACTTCACCTTTATAATAATACCACGACATCGAACCAACTCGGACGTAGATCTTAGGATCATCCATAGTTTTGGTTAGCTGGTATGCCATCCTAGTTATGGTTGCACCTATTGTACTTATATCAAAAGATAGCAAATTCATCTTTGTCATATACCTAGCAGCTCTAAATGATGCAGATTTCATTATACCCCTGATTATCTTTCTAATACTCGTCTTATCAGAGGAACACTTGTACCATACATCAGCTTCTCTAGCCGTGAATGGCATGGGATTAGGCAATTCACTTAGAACTGTCGGGTATGCAGCTCCTGAATCCGATCTCAGCCAATCTACCAAAATTGAGTCCAATTCGAACTCCTTGCTATCCAAATCAACCCAACCTCAATCATGTCTCACTAACAATCTTGCTTCATCACTCTTCGTGAATCCAATACGCCGGGGAAGTGCTGGTTTAAACGAACTAGTATCTAACGGCCTGTAAAGCTTCTTAAGCTTATACACTGTCGAAAACGGATTGATGCTATTAGGCCCATACTTAGATATCCCCACTATCTTGCACATGGCCGGCAGAGAATTATACCATTGTATAAACATGAGTTGCTGAGTCTCACTCTCCATATCAAACAAGTCATCCACCAAAAACACGTCACCTATCTTTGGGGTTATGCTTTGTAGTGCATCTGTCGTGTTAGGAATGTGGAGCTTTACATTCAAGTGCTGGGCCAACTCTGTCACATGCGGTATAATAGCCCTTGACTTACCAGTGCCTGGAAGTCCAGTAAACCAATGTAGATATTTCACATCATCAGCTGCACACTTCTTGTCTACCGTAAGCGGTTTACCTCGATACATATATGGGTATTCTGCAACCTCGGCTGAATTCAAAACCTGATAATTGTCAATTGATTTACCTATGCGCGGACATATCTCATCAACAAGCTGATCGACTGTATACTCCTTTCCCCTACCACGAAACCTAATATGGGAGAAGTCGGCTTTTCTATGCGGTTAGTTTTGACGTGCATCTGGCCTTCTTCCATCAAATGCATCATCACAAAACTCATATATTAGCATGCGAGACACCAAAGCATTGTGTGCTGTGTCAGTAAGCTTGGTATCGATATTATCTATATCCCGATTCGACGTCATGACTACTAAATGCGGGATTGCAGGATCTGGTTCTTGCCTTCTAGTGAGGCACTTGGCATAGGAACAGTATTAGCTGATATTATGTTATTTATTTGAGTAAACAGCGAAGTCTTCTCATCACTATTATGCACTGAACCGACCTCGTCATAGTGCATAGTATGCTCGCCATAATAGCGAGCAAATGCGTTGCAGATGGCTGTATACTGTAAATCCTACTATTAAACCCTTCCACTCTTTTGGATAGTACAAGGGCAAGGCGTCTTATAAAGTCAGTTTTACCTAAGCCCCCTCTATTCGACCACAAATATAGTCCAACCGGGACTGGCCTCCTTTTCCTAGCTGACCATTCTTCTTTGATGGATCTCAATCTGTCGTCAACACCATTGACTAACTTCATCAATGCCTGAAGAGTTACAGTGTCACCTACTGACCTGTTCGTCTGTATCATAAGTCAACAGTCTTGAGCGTAGGTCTCAATTTCTGCATATAGATCACCGGACCATGCTGATGTAGGCATCGCCAAATAGGCATGCAACTTCTTAGTCTACTCTATAATTGCCTTGTTCAGATCTGCTCTGTCAGTCAAGTCAAACCCAAAAATCTGGCCTAAATTAGTAATGACATCAGTCATATAGTCACCAGTTTGTTTAACAGCAGAAACAATACTACCAATCTTACCTATTGATGACGCAAACCCTGAAGCAATCATCGTTCCAGCACCAAAAACCGCAACCATCTTCATTACTATACTATAGATGGCACCTCCAGCACATGTTATATCAGAAAGCGCCAAAATACTAAGTTTGAGCAATAATTTAGCCATGGATGCTCTACTAGCTATATCCCAAAAACATGCATACACTGATATCATTGTACTCACCAGCGATGTTATATGGACCAAATAATCATACCATTTCCAAACACCCTGGACTATGCCTCTAATCAGGGTGTACATACCACATGATACGCTTACCAGTGGAGCAACGGCTTGGGCTACTGCAATAGCTGTACCTGTCTTTGTATCTCTTTGCATAAATGAAAGGGCAGCTTGTATAGCTGATATGAAATCAGTGCTAGTTTGTGCTTCTTCTTCTTCAACTGTCACATCAGGATTAATGCCAGTTGAAGGGCTTTACAACAGATTGTTAAGTGTGTGATTCATCCAATGAGCTTAGGGTAAAGTAATATCAAAGGTGATCGAGTGAATTTTCATATAAAGAAAAAAAAAGCAGTATTGAAGATCATGCAAGGACAATGAGCGACATACATACAGGAAACAAATTTTGAGCATTTAATACATCTATCAGTACAGAATTAGGCTCATTTCATTGTATCATGACACTGGCCAATGACATTCCTGTGTAGTACCATGCATTGGTGATGTCACATTTCACCATAAAGTGCAGAGCAAGAATGACGATAAAAAAATCACTTTAAGGTTGATGTTAATCGACCATCCAGTTTTCCTTACTTATGTAGACATTAAGACAAATCCATGATACATAAAGACACACTCATGATACAAACGTTTCGGACCATTTGCAAGGTCCATCATCAGTGTAACAATCGAGGCATGTTCAGCTCATTTCACCATATAATCAAGCATGGCCCTCGTGTCTGTGCGCAGAATCCAGTGTTTCCTGGCTATTGATGTGAGGAACTAGTGGTGGTGAAACTTTGTACAGTGAGCTGCATATATATGTTTAGATGGATGCAGCTACCCTTGTAAACAAGCACCTCAGGTGGTGGGTGCATAGATGGTGAAACTTGACAATCTTTTTCTAATGGACCAGCTGTCTAAAAAGATGGTTGGACAGACTCAGTGTCCTTTGTTCATGAGAATGCTTTGCCAAATGGGAGGACTACAGTCTTCATTCATGGCTATGCAACTAGTGGCACAGGACATCAAATTCAGAAAGCAATATGAGCAAAAGTATTTAGCACAAGTAGGCCGATTCTTGATGGTTTGTTAAGTTTTGATTTTTGTTGATAAACATGATCATTATTGTATTGTAATGAAGTATAGCAGGTTATCAAAAGGGACAACTGGAGGAGTTGTTCTTGAGCCCATATCTATATGCTGAAGAATGGTGGTGCAATAAGGATGCATTGACCTTTCTAGGCTTGATATTGCATAGATACCATGTATATATAAGGGCCGATTTATAGTTCACTTCATCATGCATGATACAATAGTCCATTTCACTTAACGCATGTCAAAACAAACAGCGCACTTCGTGGTTGTGATCAGGTCTCAGCAGGAATCCCTATTTTGTGACATCTGTAAATCCATTTTGCATGATACAAGTCTGGAAAGTTGAATGGAGTTCAACTCCGTTATTTTTTGTATCATGCAAGTGGACAGCACGATATGGGATCCCTCTGATTGACATTCTGAGCTGCCTCCTCATTATCAGTTTCGCGCATGGAAGTGTTTGTGATGATGATGGGTTGCATGATACAAGCATGATACCAACTATAAATCGGCATTAAGAAGTACATATCAAGGGGTTCATTTGCTATTATCATGTTCAGAATGGCAGCTGCAGTATTACGTTATCAAGGGCAATGGTATTACTGTTGCAAAACCTTTGCACATCATATAGAATACTAGCAGAGTTGATTCTATTGGTCAGCTGCTTTTGTTCACAAACATTTTGTTTACTACAGTCGTTACATGTACAGACTAATGACAGAAGTACCACTATTTTAAAGTTGTCTTGCTGGCTATACTGGCTTTTCAAATTCTGACATCATTGAAACACCTTTTTTAAAACCTCATGTAAATACTTTGCTGTCAAACACTGCCAGCATTTGTATCTTTCTTTGTTTGTGGTAGTATATTGCATGCGATTCTTGGCCTAATCTATATGATGGAGAAAGACACAATCTCAAGATGAAACTCGAGGACTTAATAGTTCCTTCATCTGTGAGGACTTAATGGTCATGGCTGTAAAGAAGACCTTGCTGCTAGAGTGTTTGTCGCACATGAAAACAATGTACCACAAGTACAACAAGTGTCAAAGTCAAGAAAGAAATTGTTGCTGAATACAAGGACAAACTGGTCATCGATGGTGAGACATTAGACAACCCATGTCACTTTGAAGATAGCTAGATAAATGAAGAAGATGGGGTTAGTTTCTTACCAACAACACTATATCCAGATATATTCAGTGTTATTTCATTTAACTCAGGTGAATTAAAATGAAGATTTAAGTTGGTTCAATCCATTATCCTATCATGCCATATCAGATGAAAGCAAATGTAGACTTAAGACTGAAAAGTCCTTCGTGCACTTCTAAAACTAACACTTAGCTTCTGTGCAATAAAATGGTTGCCCTGATAAAATAAAATATTTGAAGCTAACTAGGGGTGACTTGGACAGAGAGAAAAAGAAGTCTGAACTCAAGTGCTCTCCTCTAAGACCAGATATGATTCAATAATCAACTGTGACTATTCATTATCTATTCAACATGTTTCTGCAGCATTGAACCAGGTTTATGATGATTCCATGGTTTTCACTAGAGAGATGAAGTAGCCCAAACAAGTATCTATGAAAGATCATGAAAAGCTTTGCACCCTAGATGATTTTCTTCTCGTCTCAACAACAGCAGATGAGTTTTTCTTGATATGAGATATTTTCCATCTCATATAAAGGACATTGAACTCCAGAGAAGGGGGGCAAGCCCTTGTGATTTGCTATATGGAAGCATATCAGAACAGCTTCAAAAGCTCATGTTGTCAAGATAAGGCTGGACAGTATTCATAAGGACAAAAATGAAAGCAAAGTTTTAGATTTTTCATCTATTTTCAAACAGATAAGTGGAGAAGGACCTTACACATTTCTACCTTTATTGAACTATGGGCAGGCTATGGAGTCTGAGGCACTTTCTAGTTTTTTACACTATTCAAAGATACACATACAGTTGAATTCACACTGAACGCGGCATGGCGCATCATGATGCTGACCTTATTTGGTATGAATCATGTGACATTGTGCGCACACATAGTGTTTTGTTTGAGCTGTGCGTCACGATGCCTCAAAGTTAAAAAAATTTAACTTTGATGCGTTGTGATGCTTCAGAACAATAGTAACTGAAAGAAGATGGCCGTGAAATCTGTGAACAAGGAACTTTTGATAGAAGCTGTACGAAAAATGCCATGTTTATATGATACAACCAAAAAGGAGTACAAAGACGAGCTTGTTAGGAGAGCGAATGGAAGAGCGTGTGTTCAGAGGTTTTTAAGAAAGGGTATCAAACTGAAACGGAACTCACTGAAGGTAATTCACTTTTGGTTCACTTTGTACACTTGTTTTGCTTTTTCGAAGTTGGCCTTGTTTCATAGATCATAGAGAGTTTCCGATTGACAACGCAATGAGAACGGGAAGGTGAGTGAGGTCTGGAACTAGCCAGTCCTGCACTTGGTCTTGCCAACAAGGAGTTTTCTTTTCCGATTGACAACCAAGATGCAGACTTGGCGCCAAAATCAAACAAGGGGAAATGGAGAATGTGGTATACGTGTTGCATGAGGATAACGATATCGATGACGAGGACCTTCTTCTCTTAATACAATACCTTAAAGCAGTCAATAAGTACAGCACATTTAGGCCTCAGTTACATGGTACCGGATAGCTTTTTGTATCGGATACCACTTGGCTATCTGATACACCTTTTGCTCCGAATTCATTGCGGTTACACTGTGCCGGATAGCTTTGTATACCAGTTACGTTTCCAGTTACACGGCACCAAACCCACTCCGTACTGCGAGGCCTTTTCTATTGTTTTTTGCTCTTCTGCGGAGATAACCATAGCAACTAGGTTTAAGGCTGCCAAAGTTTGGGGCCACATGTTAGCTACCATCACTTTGCAAGCATGGCCAACATAGAAGATCGAGACTATGCATTCGGATGGACATATGCTGACGTTGAGCTTTTACTGGAAGCTGTTAAAGTATTTGCCAACCAGTGTCAATTTGAGGGTAAAGACTGGGAAAGTACAAAGTCATGGCACTTTTCCATAAGCAGGGTTAGAAACATTTGCCAATAACCTGGTGGTGCCTCTTTTTCTCGCCAAGTGCATAGTCAAACTCCTTTGAAAAATCAAACTAGTTAGCTGGACTGCACCGGCTAATGCCGTAAATACAAATGCAATTTCAAGACGCTTATTGATTTCCACCATATTGTCTTCTTTTATGAAGTATCAAATGTGGCGCCCTATTCGTCCCTCACTCTGAAAATGAGGTTATGGAGCAAAACGTGTACTGGACAGCCCTTTACGGCATGGTTACATGGAACCTCAGTGTATCGGATACATTCTTGTATCGCTTTCAAAGCAGAGCACTTTTTGTACCGGATAGCCAATGGAATGTGTATCGGATAGCAAGGCACCATGTAACTGAAAGGCGTATCTGGTATAAAAAGCTATCCGATACAAAAGGTATCTGGTACCGTGTAACTGAGGCCTTAGTTCCACATGATTTTCGACATTGCATTGGCATGGTCTTTTGCAACTGTTCTCTTTCTGGCCAAAGTATTAGTGGCTGCATTCTAATAAACACGATGCTAACAACATCAGTTATATACCTTGAAGCAGTGGGCACAGATATATTGAAAATATAAGCAAGGAAAACAGTAGATATATTCAGTCGTAATCTCATTAGAACAACAATAAGCAGCTGAAACTTTGTAAGAATCCTCTTCTCTGGAATTTAAGGGCATAGATAGTTATACAGACTTTGTAATATGCTCCACTTTTGAAGACCAGTTAAAAGCAACACCTTATCATCATTCCCTTCAAAAGCACTCATGTTGTAAGATAGTGATTCCAGATTGTTTCTCAATTCAGTGTTTTCATTTCTTAGATACTGTAGCTCCGCGTTAGTGGCAGCTGCTATATCTTTGGGGCTTGTTGCACAGTCTACTGATGAACTATTGCTGCTTTCCGAATCATAAGAAGATGAAGCCCCTGTAGATCTTATGTCTTTTTCAATGCAAATACGTGCCTCGTGCTTTCGTTTTAATCTTACTTGTTGATGCTGAAATCTTACAACCTTGGCATTGCAATCAACTTCCTGTTCCTGGACGTTTATGTGTACTGATGGTATCCAGTCTGGATCATTTCTTTCATACAGTTCAGCTTTTTTCCCTAAAGATGAGATGTCTCTATTAAGTCGAGTTAGCAAAAATGGCATTGGAAGGTATAGCTACTAGTAAGCTATATAGTGAATTCCAGAAATGGCTTTGACACTTAGGCCTATGATAAAAGTCATGTAAACAGGCAAGGGCGATTAACGCTATGTGTACAGCAGATAGACAATACACTAAAATAGCTAATTCTTGATCTAGCGTATGTAACTACTTTACCTTTAATGAAATGTGCTGAGGAAATGCGAATGTTATCCAGATTTTTTCCCTTTAAGTTTTGGTTTAATGTGCCAAGCCAAATACGTCTCCTTTCTTTGGATAACTTTTTGCACTCCTCACCTTGATTTTCAATAACCTTGGGAAGTCTGTAGAAATGTAGATTTTTTTCTCTGTCACTTCTGTTATGACAACCGTGACCGCGACAATAAGTCACCATTTTGAGCACGGGAATCAACTGTAGTAAGTGGAGCGATGATCTACTTATAAGGGTCCTACTGCTGTGTCAACCTCAAATGCCTCCAAGATGGCGCGCATCCAGATTGTGACGTCATGTGAAAACACTCTATTGAAGGCCTGTGCATTGCATTGAAAACATTTGTGTATCCTTGCAGGTATGTTGATCTTATCCTGTGGTTTGGTAGGCCTGTATCACAGCTATGCATGGTCACACATATTGGTGTAGACCATATCTATGACACATTTGGCTACCTCCTTACTAGCCTGGACCAGCCATGGTTGTCACAAAATAATGTGCAGCTGTTTGCGGGTGCCATTAGTAACAAAGGTGCTGCTTTAGACAACAGCTGGGGCTTCGTGGATGGACCAGTTAGGCCTGTTTGTAGACCTAAACAGGATCAAAGTGCTGTTTACACATTGCCACAAAAGGGTGCATGCAATAAAATTCCAATCATTGGTTACACCAAATGGATTAAGTGCCAACCGTTTTGGGCTTGCGGAAGGTAGGCGTCATGACAGTGCCATACTTGCAATGTGTGGGCTATTAGAGCAACTGGAGTAGCACTCATTCAGGCCAGATGGCCAACCTTTATGCATATATGGGGATCCAGCCTATCCACATAGAGTACATCTTCAATGCCCCTTTGCACAAAGGCCAGACCTTACTGCTGATCAACAAGCCTTCAATCAGTCAATGAGCAAGGTTCGCATTTGTGTAGAGTGGGTATTTGGAGACATTATACATTACTTTAAATGTACAGATTACAAAAAGGATCTAAGGTTGGCCTGAGTGCCGTTGGCAAGATCTATGTTGTCCGTGCCTTGCTCAGAAATGCTCTAACATGCCTGTATGGAAGCAACACATCAGCTTTTTTCACTGTTCCACCACCAGCCCTAGACGATTACTTCAGGTGAATGATGTGGACCAGCTGTGTTGAAAGCTAGTAGAAAACCAGTTTTTTTGAAAACAACCCTGAACAGTTGTTTTGAAAGCTACTCTGAACACTTTTTGTGAAAACTATCCAAAACAGTTTTTCTGAACACTACCAAAAACAGCTGTTTTGAAAACTACCAAACCTAGTTGTTTTTGAAAACTACCCAAAACAGTTTTTTGAAAACTACCAAAAACAGTTTTTTTGAAAACTACTAAATCTACCAAGGTTGTAAGCTGCCTACTGCACATGATGCAGTCCATAATTACTTTTCACTGCTTGGTTATGGGTTGTAAGCATAAGAAAGCTCAAAATATGTAAATACTACATCTATTTATATTAAATGTTACCATACCATAGTCCACATTCAAAAATGATAAGCCTGCATTATAGACATATATATTACTCTTTTCTCTTACCATGATACAAGTATTTCAAAATATAAGCCATACAAAAAGAAGGAACTTGTCCTGCCTGCTTTAGCTCTAGACTGGCTTCATATAGTCCATTGATTTAGTGATTTGTACTTATTGGTGACTGTTTAAACATTAGGCAAATTGTATCATCTTGAAAACTCCTTTTACTTGAAAGTACTATAAATCAAACTTTTTGTAATGAAATTATAATAAAGCAGTCACTTTGCCAATCGGGGAGAGTAGTCTAGCACATGATTTCAAAATGCAAAAGTGCCATATTTTGGAAGCTATGGCTAAATTCCGCCACTTTCATATTACATTATTCCTTCTTTTGCAAGCTATTTTGGCACAGGGATAGTAGCAGCTTGTTTTGCTGCTGAACCTGCTCCATAATAGCATGCTGCTGGTGAATCTGTTGTTTCAAGACAAAGATGATGTATTGGTCCCTCTTAACCTGTTCCTCAAGTTCTCTCTCCCTCACATTTTGCTCTCTCTTTCATCTCCAGTTCTCTTCTTCTCATGATCATCTTCTCCTCAGCTCTCTTTTCCTGCAAGTCTATCTCTCTCTTTCGCTGCTCTAACTCTTCCTCCTTTATTTTCCTTTCCTGTTCCCTTTTTTCTCTCAAATAATCCACTGCTTCTGTCCCACACTTTCTCCGCTTTCCCTCTCTTTCCACATTCTCTCTAGCCCTAATCTCTCCCATTCTCTCCAGTGCCCTCTTCCTCATTGATTCAGCAGTTTCTTTTTCCTTTTGACTTACAAGCCTTCTCTTATCTTCTCCCATTTTCAACTGCTCTTGCTGACTCTCCTCCATCTCAGTAATGTCCTCAAGAGCCTGTTCCAATTCATCAGGCTCATCAGGACAGATATCACTTGCTCTCTCCTCATGAGCCCTCTTACACGTGAAATCTTTCTGCAACGTGCAGAAACGATCTCTAAAGGCCACTTTCCAGTGAGAAAAAAGCCAGCGAAATGCGAAAAAGTTCGAGCGAAATACGTCACAGACATGCGCAGTGACATTTCACAGAGAGTTCGAGCAAAAACAGTTCTCAGCGAAAAAAGGTCACTTGAGTTCAACTGTTTTCTCATTTCGCTTGCGACATTCTTTCACAGACCAATCAGAAGTCGAATTTCCTTGGCAAGCTGCCACATTTCAACTTCATGATGTAATCACAAACAGGCCTAAATAGAGATTGCAACACAGCATCCTTCATTCGAAATGGCGAGCACAGTTACAATCAACGAAGAGGACTTTTCCTTTCAACACTTCGTTGAGAGTGCAGCAGACATTGGCGAAACTCAGAATATTGACCAAACTGAGATTCTTATAGGGGAGATACAAGCATGCCCCATTCTGTGGGACAGAGCATCACCTGAATATAAGGAATCACACAAAAAAAGACTAGTCTGGCCAGAAATTTCGTTAAAACTTGGGCTCACTGGTAAGAATAGAATTTTACACTATATTTCGACAATTTTTCTTGTATTATAAGCCACATATGATAAGTCATAGGCTGCTGAGTTCTCACTTGTCGTTGGTAATATGTTTTAGAAAATCGTTTTTTAGAAACTCCTGCCACACCAAACTTTACATTATCAGGCAATATGAAAATGTGACAATTCATATGTTATCACGTAAATAAGACAGCTACTAAGACAGTAGAGTCAAAGGTAATATCACATGAGTTACTGAGCATCTACATTTTCTGTGAGCATTCACTAACATCTAATAAAGTTCTGAAGATGCATAATAGACACAAACATTGTCTGGCTGTCATTTCCTCTTTCTGTCATCTGGGCTTCCATACCTCTTACAATGTTGCTTGTTTGATAATGCTGAAAGTCAACAATAACTATGTTCAATTGAATCCACATCGCTCATACGAGTAAATCGAAGATAGCCTTAATCAGAAAAGCTTTAAATATGTCTATATAAATAATAATGACTTGTACATACCTTCTAAAAGTTGACATTCCCTATAGGACTGCAAATTTTCCACTAAACGTTATAGAACAGACGGAGAGCAAACACGGGGTATGCACTTTTACCTAGTTGCGCTAGTTCCAGACTTCGCTAACGTTCCCGTTGTCATTGAGTTGTCGATCAGAAACTCACTAATAGTTGGTTTTGAACCGCACTGTTTCATACCCTTGAGACTATCATACTAGACGATGTAACATTTGTATGTTGTGCATCACCAGATATGACTGTTGCCCAAAGAACATGTAACACCTTTACAGATTGATTCATGAAATAAGAAAAGATTACAAGCCATCTGGTAGTGCTGGTGGTGTCCCAATTGAGTCTACATGGCCGTACTACAAGCAAATGCTTTACCATGCTCCATTCATGAAGCATAGATTAACAAAAGGCAACTTCACAAGTATATAAAATGCCCCATTACAAACTACATCAAATGATGCTGCGAAAATGGAGGAGCAAAGTTTCTGTAATGTGATGGATCAGGCATATGACTTGGGCAACTTGTCACTGTTTGAAGTAGAAACTGTAGAAGAGGCTCCTATATCCCCAGAAACCTCTTCATCTTATGATAGCACTCTTGCTAAAAATCAAAACGACCAGGTAGCTCTCTTGAAGCTTCATTACCCTCTCCAAGTGAAAATAGCCATAAAAAGCCGAAACATAGCCATGGCAACTCAGAGTTGGTAATGGAAGTAGTCTAAAATATGAATGAAGTCCTCTCAAGTGCTGGGAAGCGCTCTCAGCCAGATGAAGATGATTTATTTGGCCAGAGTGTTGGAAAAGATCTAAAAACCTTATCCCCATACAAGAAAAGTTTAGCCAAAATGAAAATACAACAAATTTTGCACGAAATAAGATGGGCCGCTGAGGAAAATTGAACATTTATCAACAAAATTTTAGTTTGGAAATATGTAATATGTGATAGATGAAATGTAATTGCATGTATAGTATCAATGTATTCATTTCTAAAAGTCCAATTTGGTATGCTATTATTTCCCGTCATGTTGTGCTCTAGTTTGTACTATTTTGTTGAGATATACAAACTTTATGAGCTATTTCAGTAATTATTTTTCTGACTGTATGCTCTGAATGTATGATTTGAATCAATGGAGGTTACGAAATGCAGAAGTATGTAGTCTACAAGTAGGGACTTGTACGAGTTCTTTCCGCTTTGATTTTAGGACTTAAGCGCCATGGTCTATTATAGTTTCCGTCTATCCTTGAGATATAGACTTTCAGGAAATGTAAAATGGAGGCATTTACGTCATGAACATATGCCACAATGCAACTGTAAGCAAAGTACCTCCTGCATGTCATTTATCACAATAGTTTTGATGTAGAACTGTAAAAGCAAAGAAAACAAAGGTAAAGCAAACACTAGCCATGTTCAGTGGTCAAGCTTCTTGTTGGATTTGTAAACTGTTTTGAACAAGTACATATAAAATCAAAATTTCTAACAGGTCGGCTCATAGGATGTTCTGCATACATAGTCTCATTGCCAAGGTAGCTCACCTTGTCGAGATACAAAAAAGTGTGCAAATAGTGATCAATAGTATTCAGCTGATTTCGTGTGATTGTTTGTTCCCATTTTGCTAACTGTCTGTAAAGACCCTAGTTCAGATACTTCGGATCTCCAAATACCCTTGTGAAGAATTCCATGGGAATCTTCATAGTCAACATAACCAGGTGGACAATACACATGGCCATAGCATTTTTGGCTATCTTCGTGCTTTTACAGCCAAGTGTGGAGAGCAACTGCTGCCAGTATGTTTTTGATGGCTTTCTCTGGCTGCGCCTGTATTGGAGATCTGAGAAATCTCCACCTAGCCGACAATATCCCAAAGGCATTTTCACCTACCCTCCTTGCTCTTGACAGCTTGTAGGTGAAAATGCGCAGCTTCTCATCAAGGTTTTTGCCTGGATAAGGACGTAATAAGTTCTCTTTCAGTGGAAATGCCTCATCCGCGATGAGGAATACAGGAGGCAATTACCCTTTCCTCATATTTGAGATATCAAATCTCTTCGTTCTCTGACTCATACTTGAGTTGGACATTAAGATCACCCTTTCTTTAGAAGGAACTCTTTGAGTTTTCTCTTTGTCTATGAATATTTGTGACACACATTTTTATCATTATACAATGAACTAAATCTGGTACTGACCCCTATCCATAAACTGTGCATGTAAAAGATGGAAGCCATGCTGTTTGATATTTACATTTTGTGACATCTAAATGGATGTCAAGGTTGAGAGAAAAGCTCAAGAGCAAAAGTTGAATGAGTTCAACTTCTTTGCCTGAGCTTCAGAACATAAACATCACCAGGTTCAGCGGCAATTTGACAGTATTGCACATGTGACTACAAGAAGCTTAAGAACATTTACTGCTTAAGCTGAAAATGCAGTTGTATGGAAATATACTTTAAACAAACTGCACTACAATGTGCATCTTTTCATAGAATGGCACTGAAGGCAAAGAATGGTCTAAAAAAGAGAGATGAAAAGAAAGGCATCTCCAGCACACTGTTTGCATATTACTTCATAGCAATCAATAAAATAAAATCTGTGTCAAAGGTGAAGTGTAGAGATGGAAGTGGAGATCCACGTTCCGTCCTCTTTTATGAAGATGACAGATATTCCCTTCAGTCTCCTACCAAGATATGTTGGAAATAGGCTCCATGTAATATTCCATCTAGCAGCATCTATGTCACCGGAAGGAGGATTTATATGAGTTTTTGACAAGTATTCCTCAAGGACTTCAAATGTCACCTAACTACTATACTGCAATAGATTTTCACCTCTTTCTTGTTTTGACTTGTCCTTCCTCACTTAAGGTGAGTGTACACTCTCAAAAGCAGAAAAATGTAATTTTTTGCCACTTTGTTTATATATCATAAAATGACTCCTCAAAGTGTTGTTTGGAGCCTGTTCATGTATAACATGTGATATGCACTCTGCATGACAAGAAATGGAACAAGTTAAACTTCCTTAGCAGCCAAGTAATTTGGTTGCTAAGAAGAATTTCTGGATTTCGTGTCACTCTGGACCAGAAAAGTCAATATTCCTTCAAAACCCATTTTCAACGATGTTTACCCTGCAGTTCTAAGCTTGGTTTTCCTGCTTTACTAGCCAAGAGAGGCTTCTGGGAAAATTTAACTCTGAGTGACTGTTTTCTTCAAAATGGAGGATAGTGACCACTAAAATACCGAAAAGACGATGAAATTTAGAGCAATGAGAAAGACGTTTGCCAGGAAAAGGAAATTATTTGAAGGGAATAGGAGCTCAAAGAAGGATAGACAGGAATCTCATGCAGCAGAACAAGGGAATGGTGTAGAACCATGTAGTGTCTTGGAGGAACATGAAGTCTTTGCAGACATTGTCCATGACAAGCTATCAGCTGATGAGGGCACAGGTCAAAAATAATATTCAAAGAGCTTCCCAACAGAAGTGCCGAGACATTACGTATAGAATGCAATTAAAAGGAAGAAAGTCTGGTAAATGTGAGAAGCAATTCTGTTAGGCTGACGGATTCAAGGATTGTAAAAGCTTAGAGCTTTGAACTATTTGATTCGAGTCAACTGTAAGCTGCATGTAATAGTGCACGTGTTTGTAGGGTTTGCAAGAAAAAACAAGGTAAGCTTGAACTATCTGGACAGCCAAGAAAACAAAAGGGGCTTTCAGAGAGCTTAATTATAAGGTGTACAGCATGTACAGCTGAAACTGAAGTCAAAACAATCAAAACAAGTATGTTGTCTAGTCAGCCAAGTCCAGAGGTTAACATTGGATCTGTATATGCATCCCAAAGTAGGGGGGCATTCTGGTTTAACTCAATTCTGTGGCAATGTGAACATGCCACCTCCTGTAAACCAAGGGCCATATACCAAAAGTAATAAACATATCTTTTTAAAGGCAAAAAAGAAAACTGGACAGGTTTTGAAAGAAGCTGCAAACCATCACATTACTATTACCCACGAGGAGAGTCCTCCTGATGTGCACATTATGGATAATAGGTCAGTTATATGTAACGTAGCAGTAACAGTTGATGGCACATGGCAACAAAGAAGTCATAAATCTAAAATGGGAGTTGTCTTTGCTTTGTCAGTGCATATTGATCAGGTGCTTGATTATGAAGTTAAACACTTATTTTGCTATGAATGAGCTCACCACAGAGATGATGAGAAAGAATGTCACACTACCCATGTGGGCTGAAGTGCTGTCATAGAATCAACTGGGGCTGTTTCCATGTTTCTTTGATCCATTAATCGAGGGTTAAGGTACACAAAATTTGTGGGTGATGGTTATAGTAGCTGTTATGGGGATGTCTATCAGAAATGTTTAGAAGAATATGGTGAAGAATATGCAATAAGAAAAGAGAAATGTGTTGGACATGTCCAAAAGTGCCTAGGAAGTGGCTTGAGAGAGTTTAACAGGAAGAATAGGGGTGTTAGGTTGAGTGATGGGAAGGTGGCTAGTGGAAAAGGAAGATTGACTGATATTATTTGTGATAAGATACAAACTTATTTTGGTACTGCAATAAGAGAAAATGTTGGTTATAAAGATGGAATGAAGAAGGCAGTTTGGACAATTTACAAGCATGTGATCAGGAATGATAATGAGAGTTTGGAGAAGCAACAAGATTTCTGCCCTAAGTCTAAGACACATCGTGCAAATTTCGGACAGAAAGAGCTGTCTATAATGACAGTAAGAGGTTGCCAAGTGTCTGTTTGAAAGAGCTTAGACCTCTCTTTGAAAGATTAACTGCAGATCATTTACTGGAAAGGTGTTTAATGGGTCTAACAGAAAACCAAAATGAAGCCTAAAATGGACTTCTATGGTCAATTTGCCCCAAAACAAAAGTATGTGGGAGGATGAGGCTAGAAACAGCAGTATGTGAGGTAGTGTGTCATCTCAACAAAGGTGCTACTGGCAAATCAGATCTGATATCCTCTTGTGGAATACAGCCAGGCCACAATATGCTACTGGCTATAAAAAAAGCATAATGAGAAAAAGGTGAAGAAGGAAGTCTCACCTTAAAGTAAAGCAGGTAATAACTTGGTAATATTGCAATGAGACGAGAATTTTTCAATAGGAGAACTAGTTGAACTAGTTCCTATGTATCCCTTTCATATGCTAGTAAAGTTTGACCATTGAATACTCTATTACCTACTACAGTACTGGAACTATGGCAAAAGTTTTTTACTTTACAAAGAGACAAACTTCCAAAAAAGACTAGAAATTACTGTAAAAATATGCAATCCTCTAACAAAAACATGCAAAGTAAGTGATAAGTGCTCTGGTGGTTTCCTTGCCGTTCACAAAGGAACAATACATCCTTGACCATATGGGCCAAGAATAATGGGTACATAGTTTATTAGATGTTTTCGTAAGCCAGAGGTGACAGGCAGTGCAGTGGTCATGACATGCAACTAGACCTTCACACTGCAAGGAAATAGATGAGATAGACGATGTTGAGTTAACATACTGATCTACTGACCACTATTGAATATAAGTTTACACATATATACACACAAATTTAGCTGACGAATCACTACACACACATTACTACATGACTATAATAAGAAGGTGGTAGGCTGAGTAGGTGGAACATATGATATAAACAAAAGCAACAGAATGACCTGCAAGATGTGATGACAGTGATGATGCAAGGTGATGTCCAGATGTGGGATGACTTGCCAACAATGGAGAAGGCCGATTGTGAATGAATGATGGAAGAAGGCCTAAGTGGACGGTTTGTTTCCCGGTGTTTAGGGTAACTAAAGCCTGGTTCACACCAGTGAGAAAATTATAATCTCACTCAGTGAGATAAAATTTCAGTGAAACTATTTCTAGCTGGAAGCCATTTGACTTTGAACACTGAGTTCACATTGGATATAATCTCACTCAGTGAGAAAAGAATCTCAGAGCTTTGAGATGGATAGTGATTCGGACGATGATTTCGAAATTGCAGCCCTTGCCCTTGTTGTAGTTGGCAGGTCTCAAAGATCTCGTTTACGCAGGGAAAATAGATAGATTTGGGTACGGGACATTTTCAGAGTCCGGCAGCAGCATGTGAGAGTTTGTATGTCAGAATGTCAGGGCAGATTTCTCTCGGAAATATATAGTGTGATGCTGCCTAGCTTTGAAAATGAGGTGAAGAAGGAAAGTCCATTATTTAGACTGATTCAGCGCAAACTGTACCAGTTCCGACGTCACAAAGTGTGTTGGCGTCAAGCAGATTAGCGGCTTCTTTTGTTCAGTGCGATTGTCAGTGAGAATAATATCAAACCGTTTTGATATTATTCTCACTGTTTATCTCACTGGAATCGCACCAGTGAGAATACTTTTAGGCGTTCACACCAGTGAGATAACCAAAAAGATCACTGAAACGGCAGTGAGAATAACATAATCTCACTGGTGTGAACCAGGCTTAAATAGGTCATTATTACTATTGATCAGGTCAGAATCATTCTGCTTATGCTTTTATAGAGCTTTGGGTGGTGGGCCCAGGTGATCTAAGGCTGTAGTGGAACTGAGACATCATCACATGGAATAAGAGTATGTATGGATTACACGCCAAATCGTCTAAGCGAAATGTATATCGTGGTTTGGATAGTGCTCGATGTGTTCCCTTGCGATTCAATGCTACTCAAGTACTTCATAGGTACATTGCAGGATAAGGCATTGCAGGACGGTAATGGTCCTCAGTAAACGCGACTGCACTGATGGCTATAGGTGGAGGTGCCCCCAAAGAGGCTGCACTGGAACCAAATCTGTAAGAGATGCAGCTAGATCGCACTTGTTGGTCCAGAAGCTGTTGCTCATTTACCACTGGTGTTTGTGACAACTTCAAGATATATGTTGAAACTCTCTGAACACACAGTGATAGATTGGTTTCAGTACATGAAGGATGAATATACTTGGAAAATTCTCCAGGATCCCGTCAGTATTACAGGTAGTACAACTTTTCTTTGTTATTCTCGTTATTATGAACAGAAGTTGAAGATGGGAAATTCCTTCATCCTCTGTTGTAAGAGATGGCTGCAAAGTGGCACATTGTGAGAAAACCATAGGATATTCATGAACTATAGTGTATGCCTTACTGTATATCTGTGCCATACAATTTAAAACAAACTCATCATTAACCTGTAGGTTGTCCTCAGTGGACCTGGAGGAATAGTGGAAGTCGAGGAGAGTGTGATGGTGAGGAGGACGTTTGGCCATTTGATTGCTCTATGAGAGAAGTGTTATACATGATTTTACTGACTTTCATTAGCCAATGGAAATATGTCTAGGTGATAATACAATCATTTTGCTTACGGTTAAGGCAATAATTTTGGATCAAATACAACAATTTTGGTATGTCACAACATCTTGTATGTTCCACAGCTGACAAAGAATCTGATATCAGTTCTAGCAATGACTCAAGTTGATGCAGAAGTTACATCTGACAAAGATAAATGTATTATTTTAAAAGGAGACAAGAAGGTAATTGTAGGAAATCTTGTGAATAGGAAACTCTGTCTTGTGAGTACACCAGAGTTTGTGACTGTGACAGCTATTTCCAGTAAAGCAACAATGCAAGCATGGCACTGCAGATATGGCCATTTGAAGTACGGATAAATGAATCAATTCGTAAACAAACAAATGGTAGACGGGCTAGAGAGTCCAGACAAGCACTTTGATACTCAGTGTGAATCATGTACAATGGGAAAAATGACTAGACTGTCTTGTGCAAAGAAAAGTTCCCACAGTTCAACCACCTACTATTATCCATAGTGATAGTTGTGGCCCAATGGCAATGAACTCACTTGGAGGTTGTAGGTATATGCTATCATTTATTGATTACTCTAGATATCCATTTGTTTGTTTCATCAAATCAAAAGATGAGAGTTATGGAAAGTTAAGAGAATGTCTGACGTTAGTTGAGAACCAAACTGGATATAAAATGAAACCATTGGAATAGATAATAGAGGAGAATACAGTTCTAAGGGTATGGCTGAATACTGTAAAGAGAAAGGCACCCAAACCACCAAGTGAAAACAGCAAATGTACACAAAGTCCACTGTGGATTTAAAGTCGAGGTTTGTTCCCATCATTAGGCTACTTACAACAGTCAGCCTACTGCTAAACTTATAAGGTTTTTCAAGTTTACCAAATATAACCCAATATGTACATAAAATGTAAATCAGATATTTTTCTATGTGTTCTCGTGTACCATATATTACACCATTTTGTAATATATATGTGGGATATATTTTACCGGGATATCTACTATTCACAGAGTGCATTCCAACTGATAGTTATCCTCTGAGACCAAAGTGGTGTGTACCTTGCGGTAGTGAATCAAATGAGTGCATGGTGCAAAGATATGAAACCTTTCCAGGCGTCACAATGTGAAGAAGACTTTTACATGAGTAGTTTTCGACGATAGTGATGATGATAGTGAAAGTGACTTGGTGACATGACAGAAAAATGACAGAAATATCAGCATCAGAGAATCTATAATCTATAAACAATGGACTACTATCAATAGAGCAGATCTGGTGTCTAACATTCCACATTTGAGAAGTTATAGAGGATCTATGTGGAAAGCAAGAAGCAATAACTGCACAATCTTGCATAGCCAAAGTGCAGGCAAAGTATTTGAAATCGTTAACAGAGAATTTAGGGAGGGATGAAGCACTTGTGCTTGGGGACATTGTGGACAGTTATAAGTGTGCTGTGCAAGACGACCTTCAGGGCAATCACTGGAACGAAAAGCAATGCACTTTGCATGCAGTTGTAATGTGCCACCACTGCACTCAAAATACGATCTTCCATCAAGATCAGTATGATATATATGGGATGACTTGTGTCATTATCTCTACATGGTGTACAGTGTCATTGCAAGAACAGCAAAATCTATTAAAGAAAACATCTCTGCTGGTGTCACCATGATTCATTAGTTTTCTGATAGTTCTGCAGGTCAGTATACAAAGCATTTGCAAATCTATGCCACCATCAGGAAGACTTGGTTGTAAATGGAAGTTTTTGTGACATCACATGGAAAATCCCCATGTGATATTGGGGGAACAGAAAGAGAGTGACTGCAAAGGCAAGTCTACGACAATCCTTGAAAGAGCAAATGCTAAACTCACAGCTACTATTTGACCACTGTGACTAGGGACTATTGGGAATCAAATGTCTATTTGGAGACATCAATGGTAGACCACACAAGACAACATCTTAAGGAGCATATGGGGCTGGCAGAGACAAGTCCTAGAACGAGAGGCATTCACCAGTTCACACCTTTAACACGGAATGGACTTGGTGCTAAGAGAGTTTGAGGGGAAAAGCAAGTTGCTTTGATTTTTATGTTTACTACTTCACCAGCAGACAGGATTTTGGCACATAACCTGAAACCAGGAATCTTTTTTGTTTCAATGTATGAAAATCATCAATGGTTAACGAGTTGTTTCTCAAAATGACAAATAAAAGTATGAGATGGAACTACTATTCATGCACCCATATTTCCTACATATTCATCCACGGAAGACATATGCTGGGTGCCTGATATGAATGGTTTGGTAGTAGTTGATATGCCAGTGCCATCAACCAGAAATGGAAGAAAATACTGTCTCAGCACTAGGGATATGAGGAAAATTTAATAAAGTCTTAATTCTAAATGCTTTTCTATCTCAGTTTGCAGCAATCCTCATGCACTCTTCCTCACTGAAACATAGCATAGACCACTTGACCCTGACAACACCTCCGGTCTATCTCCTCATCTTGAATGCCCTGGCAATGAGTTGTTGTCTTCTTTCTTCCCTAATGGTGGTGTTTGTATGTTTATCTGTTCTGATGTATTAACCTCTCGATTAGCTCAATGTGACCTCTCGAATTCTGAATTTAAACTCATCAGGGTGAACATTTCTCTTCATGGTACTTCTACATTTATGTGCACTCTTTACCACACCAAAGTCAGATAATCATGACCTTCAATTTGACCATCTACCTAAATCACTTGATGTGCTACTATCCTTCAATCTGCACATTTTGATATCATTATCCTTAGTGATTTGAATGTCCACAAGTCAGATTGGCTTGTCTACTCTTCAGAGATTACTGATCCTGCTGGTGATGATGCAGAGGTCTATGCTAATGTGAACAACTTGATTCAGATGATCTTAGAACCCACACATATCCCTGATCGCTCAAGAGACAAGGCAAATACCCTTGATCTTTTTCTTACATCTAGGGCCCTGGTCAAACTTGATGAAAATGTCAACAAACAATGTTCCACATTCACTTCAGATATTTGATGACTTGTTTGTCGGGTTTGGCCACTCTGGCTAATCATGACAATCATTTCAAATAACATTTACCACAAGCTCTAGAAGAACCATTACAGGAGCAGCAAGGCACCATGGCAGAACTGTTACACTCATATTTGAAACAAAAGGCTGCTGCTTTATTGATTTTGGTAGATTCATGGGAAGAATAGGAAGGTAGAGAAAGGAAAACAGGAAAGACAAGAAAGTGGATTGGAAGAAGAGAACAAATTGGATTGGAAGAAGAGAGGAACTTGGCTATCTTACAACACTTGTTGAGGAATTACATGTTGAAGACACTCTGACCTATGAGGAAATGATGAGAATTCTTTAGATCTCTTTCATTTGATGCAAGTGATGTTTTCGGTAAGAAAGATAAAATTTTGCTGAGTGTGTGAAACGAGAAAAATTGAGAAATTGTGAAAATGGGAGATGGTCACCTTTCATATGCATTATGGCTTTGGCAAGTGTAGTAGAATTGCCTATCACATCTCTTTTTCCTGACACAGAGGACAAGTCTGCTGTTGCCTTATGCAATGGTAATCTTTTTCCAAGAAAGAAAACCCCAGCAAAGACACCTTTTTACCTACTCTGGTCTGTTTCCACTATGCTTAGTAATGGAAATAAGCACATAAGGCCCAATCACATAGTTCCAGTTGTTGTTTTGACAGGTGCCAACCATGCCAAAGCTCAACAGAGATTTGGTCAAGCTAAACTCTCTTTTCAAAGTGCCAAGCAAAAACCAATAAGAAAGTGCAGTGAGCAAAGTCTCTTGAAACCTACTTAGCAAACTGAACGTTGTGCCTCAAACATGAAGTCAGATACAAGTGAAATTTCTGATTTGGATATTGGAAGCTTCTATTTACTTGCAGATAAAATGTCTGATAGCAAAAAGTACAATGCAATTAAGAATGTTTGGAAACCTGATTCAGAGGTTACATTCCCTAGTCGTTCATTTTGTGGAAACAAACGTAGATTTATGCTGAACTGGCTACCTAAGTTCCCATGGTTAGCATACTCTAGGAAGTTGGATGGTGCTTTTTGTTTACCTTGTGCACTTTTTGGAAAATGTCGTGGGCCAATGTATCGCTTAGTTAAAGGTCATTTCTCTGATTGGTCATGTGCCTCAAGTGTATTCCATGACCATGAACGTAAATCAGACTTTCATAGACCTTCAATCCTTTCCATGCAACATTTTTGCCTTGTTATGGAGCATAAAGTAATGCCTGTTGACAAAATGCATGATGTTGCTTTTGATAGAACAGTGTCTCAAACTAGAGAGAAACTGGAGTCCATTGTCACAACTGTTATATTGTGTGGGAGGCAGAATATACCACTTCGAGGTCACAGGGATGACTCTTCACATTATGACTCCACAGACTGTGGCAACGTCCAGGCACTCCTAAATGTCAGAGTAGACAGTGGTGATAAAGTAGTGGAAGAACATTTCAAAAAGGCTCCAAAAAATGCTACTTACCGCTCAGAGGCCACTCAGAATGAAATAATTGAATGCTGTTCTGAAGTGATATGTAAACAAATCATAGCGGATGTTAGAGCATCAAAATTTTTGTCAATATTAGCTGATGAGGTGACAGATTGTTCAACAAAAGAGCAGATGCCTTTGGTGGTACGTTATGTTGACAGGAACAGGGAAATTCAAGAAAGATTTGTTACATTTATTCATTGTGATAGTGGTATCTCAGGCAAAGCTTTGAAGGATAAATTAATAACTTGTATCACCAAGGAGTTGCAGCTAGACATTAATAAGTGCAGGGGACAGTGCTATGATGGAGCAGCAAACATGGCAAGCCAGTATTCTGGCTTGGCAACAAGAAGTCGGCAGATAAATCCCTTAGCTCTTTACACACATTGTGCCTCACATAGGCTTAATCTGTGTGTAGCTACTGCTTGCCAAATTCAAAGTGTGAAAAACATGATGAGTAGTGTAGCAAGAGTGGGTATTTTTGTCAGACACCAAAAAGGCAAATGCTTCTTGAGACGATGATAGAGAAGTGTCTTCCTTCAGGCAGTCATAATAGGCTAATAGATATTTGTAGAACCAGGTGGGTTCTACGCATTGATGGACTAGACATTCTTAGAGATGTACATTCCTATCTTTGAAGCTCTTTCTGTTATGAAAGATAATGATGATGGTTCATGGAATTGCTCTTCCTCTGGTGCTTATAGTCATTTTATTCTATTGCAAAACTTTTCTTTTCTTATTACACTTGTTATTGTGAAGCATTGCCTTGGATATACAAGATCTGCAACTGTCCAGCTACAAGGAGCACATATAGACATACTAACAGCTATCAATGAAGTAGATATGATGTTGAACTCATGTTATAATGTAAGAAATCTCCTTGATGTCTATCAGAATATGTGGTTTAAGGAGGCATGCACCATTGCTGATAAGATAGATTCAACAGTAAAGCACCCAAGAATCTGTGAGAAGCAAACACAAAGGAGCAACAATCCAGCTAAAGATACAGAACATTATTTTAAAGTTAATAGTGCCATTCCATTTCTTGACCATCTACTTAAAGAAGTATTCAGACAATTTTCTGATAAGAATTGTATTGCTATTAGAGGGCTTTCTATAATCCGAACTATCATGGCTAGTGAGTATAAGTCTGCCTCTAAAATACCTAAAAGAATGTCTGACATGACTTGTAATGCTATGCCCTCAAAAGCAAAGTGTAGGAAGGTTGTACCTGGTTGTCATACAGACCCAACTAACCCATCTGCCTCTTCCATTGCAAATTTGCCTCAAATATGTAATGGAGAATCACAGACTGTGGGACTTCATCGTGTTGACAAAGAGTGGAAGGTAAACTTTCAAAACTTCTGCAGCCAATAGTCTAGGGATTTATCAGATTTGTCAACTGTAACATATGAAGTTGATAACTGGGAATCTCTCTGGAAAGACAAACCATCAGGACTTCTTCCATCCACTATTGCTGATACATTGAAGCAAACAAATCCAGTAGCATTTCCAAACATTTTCACTGCTTTAACCATTCTTGCTGTGTTACCAGTTACTACCTGTAACTGTGACCGTTCTGCTTCTTCTGTACACCTCATAAAGATTTATCTGCAAAGTACAATGGCACAAAACAGACTTAATGGGTTAGCATCCTTATACACTCAGAAGGATACTCCTGTTGATGTAAATTGTGTTGTTGATACATTGTCTATGAAGCACAAACGAAGGATGAAGCTCAAAAATATTTTGCAATCAGATGGATCCTTTCAAGGCAATGATGAAATAATGCACTCAGAAGTATATTAATGTATAACATAGTACATCATCTTGCATAACCATGCACCAACTCTAGCATTGGCATATATACTACTTCATTTCTGATATACAGACATTTGTTCCAACAGAGACACATAATAGTTGATTTGTGATATAGTGACACTTGTTCTACCAGAAGCACATAATAGTTGATGTTTGATATAGAGACACTTGTTCTACCAGAGGCACATAATAGTTACTTTTTAATATAGAGACACTTGTTCTACCAGAGGCACCTAATAGTTCATCTTTGATATAGAGACACTTGTTCTACCAGAGGCACATACTAGTTCATCTTTGATACAGAGACACTTGTTCTACCAGAGGCACATACTAGTTCATCTTTGATAGAGAGCCACTTGTTCTACCAGAGGCACCTAATAGGTCATCTGTGATACAGAGACACTTGTTCTACCAGAGGCACCTAATAGGTCATCTGTGATACAGAGACACTTGTTCTACCAGAGGCACATAATAGTTGATTTTTCATACAGAGACACTTGTTCTACCAGAGGCACATAATAGGTCATCTTTGATACAGAGACACTTGTTCTACCAGAGGCACCTAATAGTTCATCTGTGATACAGAGACACTTGTTCTACCAGAGGCACATAATAGTTCATCTTTGATACAGAGACACATGTTCTACCAGAGGCACCTAATAGGTCATCTGTGATACAGAGACACTTGTTCTACCAGAGGCACCTAATAGGTCATCTGTGATACAGAGACACTTGTTCTACCAGAGGCACATACTAGTTGATCTTTGATACAGAGACATTTGTTCTACCAGAGGCACCTAATAGGTCATCTGTGATACAGAGACACTTGGTCTACCAGAGGCACATACTAGTTGATTTTTGATACAGAGACACTTGTTCTACCAGAGGCACCTACTAGTTCATCTTTGATACGGAGGCACTTGTTCTACCAGAGGCACATACTAGTTCATCTGTGATACAGAGACACTTGTTCTACCAGAGGCACATAATAGTTGATTTTTGATACAGAGACACTTGTTCTACCAGAGGCACATAATAGGTCATCTTTGATACAGAGACACTTGTTCTACCAGAGGCACCTAATAGTTCATCTGTGATACAGAGACACTTGTTCTACCAGAGGCACATAATAGTTCATCTTTGATACAGAGACACTTGTTCTACCAGAGGCACATAATAGGTCATCTTTGATACAGAGACACTTGTTCTACCAGAGGCACCTACTAGTTCATCTTTGATACGGAGGCACTTGTTCTACCAGAGGCACATACTAGTTCATCTGTGATACAGAGACACTTGTTCTACCAGAGGCACATAATAGGTCATCTTTGATACAGAGACACTTGTTCTACCAGAGGCACATACTAGTTCATCTTTGATAGAGAGCCACTTGTTCTACCAGAGGCACATACTAGTTGATTTTTGATACAGAGACACTTGTTCTACCAGAGGCACATAATAGGTCATCTTTGATACAGATACACTTGTTCTACCAGAGGCACCTACTAGTTCATCTTTGATACAGAGGCACTTGTTCTACCAGAGGCACATACTAGTTCATCTTTGATACAGAGACACATGTTCTACCAGAGGCACCTAATAGGTCATCTGTGATACAGAGACACTTGTTCTACCAGAGGCACCTAATAGGTCATCTGTGATACAGAGACACTTGTTCTACCAGAGGCACCTAATAGGTCATCTGTGATACAGAGACACTTGTTCTACCAGAGGCACATAATAGTTCATCTTTGATACAGAGACACATGTTCTACCAGAGGCACCTAATAGGTCATCTGTGATACAGAGACACTTGTTCTACCAGAGGCACCTAATAGGTCATCTGTGATACAGAGACACTTGTTCTACCAGAGGCACATACTAGTTGATCTTTGATACAGAGACATTTGTTCTACCAGAGGCACCTAATAGGTGATCTGTGATACAGAGACACTTGTTCTACCAGAGGCACATACTAGTTGATTTTTGATACAGAGACACTTGTTCTACCAGAGGCACCTACTAGTTCATCTTTGATACGGAGGCACTTGTTCTACCAGAGGCACATACTAGTTCATCTGTGATACAGAGACACTTGTTCTACCAGAGGCACATAATAGTTGATTTTTGATACAGAGACACTTGTTCTACCAGAGGCACATAATAGGTCATCTTTGATACAGAGACACTTGTTCTACCAGAGGCACATAATAGGTCATCTTTGATACAGAGACACTTGTTCTACCAGAGGCACCTACTAGCTCATCTTTGATACGGAGGCACTTGTTCTACCAGAGGCACATACTAGTTCATCTGTGATACAGAGACACTTGTTCTACCAGAGGCACATAATAGTTGAGTTTTGATACAGAGACACTTGTTCTACCAGAGGCACATAATAGGTCATCTGTGATACAGAGACACTTGTTCTACCAGAGGCACATAATAGTTGATTTTTGATACAGAGACACTTGTTCTACCAGAGGCACATAATAGTTGATTTTTGATACAGAGACACTTGTTCTACCAGAGGCACATAATAGGTCATCTTTGAGACAGAGACACTTGTTCTACCAGAGGCACCTACTAGTTCATCTTTGATACAGAGGCACTTGTTCTACCAGAGGCACATACTAGTTCATCTTTGATACAGAGACACATGTTCTACCAGAGGCACCTAATAGGTCATCTGTGATACAGAGACACTTGTTCTACCAGAGGCACCTAATAGGTCATCTGTGATACAGAGACACTTGTTCTACCAGAGGCACCTAATAGGTCATCTGTGATACAGAGACACTTGTTCTACCAGAGGCACATAATAGTTCATCTTTGATACAGAGACACATGTTCTACCAGAGGCACCTAATAGGTCATCTGTGATACAGAGACACTTGTTCTACCAGAGGCACCTAATAGGTCATCTGTGATACAGAGACACTTGTTCTACCAGAGGCACATACTAGTTGATCTTTGATACAGAGACATTTGTTCTACCAGAGGCACCTAATAGGTGATCTGTGATACAGAGACACTTGTTCTACCAGAGGCACATACTAGTTGATTTTTGATACAGAGACACTTGTTCTACCAGAGGCACCTACTAGTTCATCTTTGATACGGAGGCACTTGTTCTACCAGAGGCACATACTAGTTCATCTGTGATACAGAGACACTTGTTCTACCAGAGGCACATAATAGTTGATTTTTGATACAGAGACACTTGTTCTACCAGAGGCACATAATAGGTCATCTTTGATACAGAGACACTTGTTCTACCAGAGGCACCTAATAGTTCATCTGTGATACAGAGACACTTGTTCTACCAGAGGCACATAATAGTTCATCTTTGATACAGAGACACTTGTTCTACCAGAGGCACATAATAGGTCATCTTTGATACAGAGACACTTGTTCTACCAGAGGCACATAATAGGTCATCTTTGATACAGAGACACTTGTTCTACCAGAGGCACCTACTAGCTCATCTTTGATACGGAGGCACTTGTTCTACCAGAGGCACATACTAGTTCATCTGTGATACAGAGACACTTGTTCTACCAGAGGCACATAATAGTTGAGTTTTGATACAGAGACACTTGTTCTACCAGAGGCACATAATAGGTCATCTTTGATACAGAGACACTTGTTCTACCAGAGGCACATAATAGTTGATTTTTGATACAGAGACACTTGTTCTACCAGAGGCACATAATAGTTGATTTTTGATACAGAGACACTTGTTCTACCAGAGGCACATAATAGGTCATCTTTGAGACAGAGACACTTGTTCTACCAGAGGCACCTACTAGTTCATCTTTGATACAGAGGCACTTGTTCTACCAGAGGCACATACTAGTTCATCTTTGATACAGAGACACATGTTCTACCAGAGGCACCTAATAGGTCATCTGTGATACAGAGACACTTGTTCTACCAGAGGCACCTAATAGGTCATCTGTGATACAGAGACACTTGTTCTACCAGAGGCACCTAATAGGTCATCTGTGATACAGAGACACTTGTTCTACCAGAGGCACATAATAGTTCATCTTTGATACAGAGACACATGTTCTACCAGAGGCACCTAATAGGTCATCTGTGATACAGAGACACTTGTTCTACCAGAGGCACCTAATAGGTCATCTGTGATACAGAGACACTTGTTCTACCAGAGGCACATACTAGTTGATCTTTGATACAGAGACATTTGTTCTACCAGAGGCACCTAATAGGTGATCTGTGATACAGAGACACTTGTTCTACCAGAGGCACATACTAGTTGATTTTTGATACAGAGACACTTGTTCTACCAGAGGCACCTACTAGTTCATCTTTGATACGGAGGCACTTGTTCTACCAGAGGCACATACTAGTTCATCTGTGATACAGAGACACTTGTTCTACCAGAGGCACATAATAGTTGATTTTTGATACAGAGACACTTGTTCTACCAGAGGCACATAATAGGTCATCTTTGATACAGAGACACTTGTTCTACCAGAGGCACCTAATAGTTCATCTGTGATACAGAGACACTTGTTCTACCAGAGGCACATAATAGTTCATCTTTGATACAGAGACACTTGTTCTACCAGAGGCACATAATAGGTCATCTTTGATACAGAGACACTTGTTCTACCAGAGGCACCTACTAGCTCATCTTTGATACGGAGGCACTTGTTCTACCAGAGGCACATACTAGTTCATCTGTGATACAGAGACACTTGTTCTACCAGAGGCACATAATAGTTGATTTTTGATACAGAGACACTTGTTCTACCAGAGGCACATAATAGGTCATCTTTGATACAGAGACACTTGTTCTACCAGAGGCACATAATAGTTGATTTTTGATACAGAGACACTTGTTCTACCAGAGGCACATAATAGTTGATTTTTGATACAGAGACACTTGTTCTACCAGAGGCACATAATAGGTCATCTTTGAGACAGAGACACTTGTTCTACCAGAGGCACATAATAGTTCATCTTTGATACAGAGACACTTGTTCTACCGGAGGCACATAATAGTTCATCTGTGATACAGAGACACTTGTTCTACCAGAGGCACATAATAGTTGATTTTTGATACAGAGACACTTGTTCTACCAGAGGCACATAATAGGTCATCTTTGATACAGAGACACTTGTTCTACCAGAGGCACCTAATAGTTCATCTGTGATACAGAGACACTTGTTCTACCAGAGGCACATAATAGTTCATCTTTGATACAGAGACACTTGTTCTACCAGAGGCACATAATAGTTCATCTTTGATACAGAGACACTTGTTCTACCAGAGGCACATAATAGTTCATCTGTGATACAGAGACACTTGTTCTACCAGAGGCACATAATAGTTGATGTTTGATACAGAGACACTTGTTCTACCAGAGGCACATAATAGGTCATCTTTGATACAGAGACACTTGTTCTACCAGTGGCACCTAATAGTTCATCTGTGATACAGAGACACTTGTTCTACCAGAGGCACATAATAGTTCATCTTTGATACAGAGACATTTGTTCTACCAGAGGCACCTAATAGGTCATCTGTGATACAGAGACACTTGTTCTACCAGAGGCACCTAATAGGTCATCTGTGATACAGAGACACTTGTTCTACCAGAGGCACATACTAGTTCATCTGTGATACAGAGACATTTGTTCTACCAGAGGCACCTAATAGGTCATCTGTGATACAGAGACACTTGTTCTACCAGAGGCACATACTAGTTGATTTTTGATACAGAAACACTTGTTCTACCAGAGGCACATAATAGGTGATTTTTGATATAGAGACACTTGTTCGGAAAACATTGCTGATTTTTCTTCAAGATTGCCCAAATTGAAAGGGGTCTCAAAGAATCGATATTATAAAATCACTGCGCGAATAATTCAAGAATAAGCGAACATATATATTTTTACAATAATGTACAATTGATGTAGTCCAGTTCAATGCTTCCTCGAAGCGAATAGTCCTGTGCTCTTTTCACGACTCACGATAGTAATAACGTTATATTCTAGCTGCTTACTCAAATTAACATCTAGATCTCTCTCATTTCTCGTCAACTCTCCCTCTCTCTCCTCTCAATTCTTCTCATGTCTCCTTCGCAACGTCTCTTGTCACGTGTTCAACTACTCTTTTCACAACACACTCCGGCCCGCGCAAAAGATTGGCTTGCCAATCATTTCAGTAATGTTACAAATATATAGTAATCATGAATAATTCTCCATTAGTTCCTTTACTTCCTCGTCTGCAATAAATTGTATCTCCGGTTCAGATTTATCTGCAACCTGACTCTGGTGATTCTCAATAATATCTTCTGCATCTATATCTTCTCCAATCTCTACAGGATATAGTCTCGCTAACGGTCTTCTGATCGTACTGTTTCTATGACCAGCCTTGTTTACCCTTACAACTGCACTTCGAATTTCTCCATCACTACTGGGCAATAACTTTTCAATACGTCCTAAGCTCCATCTCTGTCGTGGTATTTTATCTTCGAAAATTGTTACGACATCTCCTATATTAACTGGTCTTCCTTTCTTTGGCTTCTTGAATCTCTGATGCTCTCTTAACTCAGTAAGGTATTCTCTTCTAAATCTATTTCGAAAATGATCTAATACATTTCTCAAATGATTTGCTCGCTTTCTGAACTCTGTTGTCTCTGGATCTCGCTTAGAAGTTCTCATTACATCGTCAATTGGGCTTGGTCGATCTAAAATCCGTTTACCAATCATCAAGTGTGATGGTGTAAGAATCTCCCCCAGCTCCTCGCTACTATAAGTCAAAGGGCGTGAGTTTATTACACCCTCTATCTCTGTCAAAACTGTACAAAATTCCTCGAATGTGAGTTTTGCATTCCTCAGTGTTTTACGTAAACATCTCTTCACTGATCGCACTAATCTTTCAAAAAATCCTCCGCTCCAAGGACATGACTCTACATTAAAGTCCCATCTTATTCCATTCCTCCGCAAATAATTACGTATATTTTTGTCTTTAAACGTTTTACCATTGTCACTAATAACATAATTAGGCACACCTCTTCTGGCCTGGAATCTGCTCAACCCGTTCACTAGACTAAATCCTGTTAAATCGGGAACAAGTTCGAGATGTACTCCACGTGTACTAGCGCATGTTATTAGCAATATATATGCTTTGTGTGTCTCATTATCACTTCCATATATATTTTTTACATAAACTGGTCCCGCATAGTCTATTCCAATTTTTGAAAACGCGTGATCGTCACTTAATCTGAATTTAGGCAAAGGGGGTGGCTGAGGAGTTTGATAACTCTTCCCCTCATAACGCGCACAAGTCTGACATTTGGCAATACTCTTACGGACATATTGTCTACCACGAACTATCCAAAATTTCGACCTCAATTGGGCCAACGTTTCTGTGGCTCCATCGTGCTTAACGATCTCGTGTGAATCCAAAACTAATAGCTTCGCCAAATGCGTATCTCTTGGTATCAATACTGGAAATCTCGTCTCAAAAGGCAATGGTGCATTTTCTAATCTCCCCTTGCATCTCAACAGTCCATTTTTATCCTCAAACAAAGCCAAATTCCACTGTAAATTCTTATAATTTGCGCTATTTCTCAATATGGATTGCTCAGCTTTTATCAACGTGTTTAACGCAGCGTCTGTTTCCTCAGTACTTAAATCCCCTGTCAACGGGTCCTTCTTTTTAATTTTCGCCATCAAATTGTAGACAAATCTCAACATGAATCCAACTACTCGTAAAAGCTTATGCAAATTGCTGTATCTCGTGATGTCCATCAATGAATAAATATTGCCATCCTTTTGCACGTTAATCCTTAACACGTTAGTACTTTCACATTCATAATCGCTAGTCTCTCTTTCAGCTATGTCAATATCATCAACATTGTCATTATTTTGGAAGTTCTCATGTTTAGGCCAAAAGGAAGGGAGCTTTTTCAAAAATGTAGGACCTTCCCACCACAATTTTGATTCTTTCAATTTCGATGCTTGAATTCCCCTAGATGCTAGGTCCCCGGGGTTTTCTTCCGTTGGGCAGTATTTCCATTTCTGTGGGGGAACAAGTTTCCTGATTTCACTAGCGCGGTTTTGAACATATATTTTGTGCATCTTCTCAGTTTTCGATATCCAAAACAGTGCAATTTGAGAGTCTGACCAACATATTATGTCTTTTATATCAATGTTCTCTGCAATAGCCTTCTCAACATATGAAATTAACCGAGCTAAAATAAGTGCGGCCGACAATTCTAATTTCGGTATAGTCTGACCGTTAATTGGAGCAACCTTTGTTTTTGCAGCAACTAGTGAAACAACTGATTCTCCTGTTTTCATCCTGTAAACAATATAAACACAAGACCCATAGGCCTTCATAGAAGCGTCAGAAAATCCATGCAGTTCTACAGAATCTATCAGCTCTCGTGACTCAAAACGTGACAAATAATATCTGTCAATTTCCATACTTTTTGTAGCTTTCAAATCAGACATCGTTTTCTCAAAACTCTCCTTTATAGTGTCCTTTATAGGCATATCCCAGTTACATTTCTCTTTACAAAGTTGTTGAAACAAAATCTTTAGATTGATAGTTATAGGACTCAAAATACCTAACGGATCAAATATCTTTGCTGTTGAACTCAGAATAGACCTCTTTGTAACGTTTTCCAAGGTTACATCTCTCAAAATTTCCTCGAAATCAAACTTTAAACGGTCCTCTGTTTTGTCCCAAATTAGTCCTAACACCTTTTCATCACCCTGATCTTGTTCATATAGTCGGGAAGTTGATGGTTGTTCGAATTTATCTGATTCAATATTATTTTCAACTCTCGTTATTCGTTCAGATAAGGTTTCAACGTTTGACTTCCATTTTCTCAGATTCAACCCTGCATCTCTGAAACAATTCTTTAAACTACTATATTGGTTAAAAGCCTCTTCCTCACTAGCATAACGTGATACAAAGTCATCACAGTACAGGGATTTAATTACGTTATTTACAAATTCACCATTTTCCTCTCTGTATTTCTCTAAATGGTGTCGAATTGTTGCATTTAGCAAATACAGACTGCAGATAGCTCCAAACACAACATGGGTGAAACGATAAATTTCAGTTTTAGGTTCTGCGCTCTCTACGTTATCAACCCATAAGAACCGTAAAAAGTTTCTCTGTTCTGGGTTAATGGAAATGTTCAAAAAAGCTTTCTCTATATCTGAAATTAATCCAACTCTGTTTAGGCGAAAACGCAATAAAATATCCATTAAGTTAGGCAACAATGATGGCCCTGCATGCATACAGTCATTCAAACTTGGCCCTTCGGGGGTCTTGGCTGAGGCGTCAAATACTACTCTAACTTTCGTTGTCTCTTTATTCTCTCTAATTACGGCCTTATGAGGTAGATAGCAAACTTTTCCAACCTCAACAACTTCATTCTCATCAACCTTTTCAATTACTCCACTCTCTAATTGGCTGTCAATTACTTTCTGATACTCTACAGCAAGTGAAGGGTTATTTTTCAGCCTTTTTATTAAGTAATTCAATCTCATTTTAGATAAAGAGTAATTATCCGGCAGGGTAGGATGCTCATCTTTAAAGGGCATCTTTACTTCATATCTCCCATTCTCAAATTTAATTTCTGCTTCAAATTCATCTTCTATAGCAATGTCTCTATCACAACCTATATTTTCAGTCTCCCAAAATTTGTGTAACTCATTCACAATTGGATCTACCTCTTTAATAGTTTCAGCATCAACTCGGAAACAATGAGAATGTTGGCTACTGTTCACTCCTTCAACAGGGCCTGAAACAACCCATCCTAGCTTAGTTTTCATGGCTACAGGGCCAGTGCCATTACCTCTCATTATACCATCTTCAACAAGCAACCAAAAAGAATCTGAACCTACCAGTAAGTCCACTGGTTTGTCTATATTCAATTCATCTCCCAGTGTATAATCTGCTAACTGAATATCTCTCAAGTGCTCGTACCTTTCGACAGCTATGCTCATAACTTGGTTGGTAATCGGAGAACAAATATTCGAAACAACATAGGCATTTATGTATATCTCCATACCGTCTAATGACTTTACCGCGATTTGAACAATTTCACACTCTCGAGTACGTGGAGTTTCGCTTCCAAATGTTTTAATAAGGAGTCGATCTTTCCCAACAACTTTCAAGTTTAATGATCTCTTAACTCGCTCATTAATGTATGTTTTCTGGCTACCAGAATCAAAAATAATGCGAATATTTTCTGTCTTACCTCCTACTCCAGGGGCACTAACATCGGCTCGTGCGGTCTGCAGCAAAACAGAATGTCTTCCGGAAATGTGCATATTAGTGGTTGTTTGCGTTTCAACATCTTCGTTGGAATAGGCGTTTGCGCGCATCTCTCCTCGGTGCTGAACACTTTCTCCTCTTTTTACATAAGAATCACAAAGCGTTGTGTGATGCCGTCCTCCGCATCTGTAACACTTTGCATGTGAATTACACTTTCTCGCAAGGTGACCGCTTTTCAAACAAACATAACATTTACCTTTCCGCTTCACGATATCCCTCCTTGCTCTATGATTGCTGACAATGTTACATTTGCTCGAAGGATGATCTCTATCACAAAATACACAGGTTGGAATAAACCTGTGGCCTTTTCTATCCGTTTCTGACAACAGTGTTGCCGCTGTAAACTGACTTTGTTTAGGTGATACTCTCGCCGCCTTGTAGTTAAACGCGCGTACATTTTCTCCCGACTTCCGCTCATTATTATTCATTGCAAAAAAACATTGTTCTCGAATATTTAACTCAGATGTGAGTTCCTGTAAGAGTAGCTCAAGGTTCCACTTCCCTTCTAATTTTCTCATTAGTGATATACGAAGCTCCTCGGGGACTTTTCCAAGAATTTTTGGCGTCAACCAAGTCTCGTACGATTCAGTAGCAATTCCCACGCTTTGTAAACTCCTCACATTTGATTCTATCTGATCATAAATATTTCGCAGCCCATTCAAATCTGCAATATGTCGTACTGCTTTTATTTCGTCGAATTTATGCATATGACTAGAAATTATTACCTGTTTGTTTCCAAATCTGTCAGAGAGCATCTTTACAGCTTCTGCATAGTTGTCACTGGTCGATGACAACCCGTCGAGTGCGCGAGCTGCATTTCCGTACAGATATGACTTTAAATAATTGAATTTTTGAACATCGTCGAGCTCTTCGTTACTATGAATAGCCGAAGAGAATGAGTCCCAAAATGCTCCCCAATCTGTAGGATTCCCTCCAAACTTCTGCAGCTGCAAGTATGGCAATTTTACGGCACGAGATTTCACGGCAGGAGCAGCGCGCTCCGTTGTGAGCGTGTTTGCTACCGTTTTAGACTCGATTTTCGCTATCACTACTCTGTGACGCGATGCAAAAGTTCCGCTCTCAACAACAAACTTCTCGATGTCCTCCTCCTTAATTATCTTGAGTATTTCCAAGTCTAAATTCTTAAGTTCTATCAAAGTATCTTTTAAATGCTGACAATTTGCTATCAGTTCATCCCTTGCATTGGACGAATAATTCTCAAGCTTCGCGGTCGCCTCATTTGCGACTCTCTCGATATCAGCGCGGAGTCCATTTCGTATGATCGTTTTCCTTTTCAGAGCAGCCATCTACTCCATTTATTATGCTTTATATTAACAAATCTGTTATTCCCGGGTCACGGCACCATGTTCGGAAAACATTGCTCATTTTTCTTCAAGATTGCCCAAATTGAAAGGGGTCTCAAAGAATCGATATTATAAAATCACCGCGCGAATAATTCAAGAATAAGCGAACATATATATATTTACAATAATGTACAATTGATGTAGTCCAGTTCAATGCTTCCTCGAAGCGAATAGTCCTGTGCTCTTTTCACAACTCACGATAGTAATAACGTTATATTCTAGCTGCTTACTCAAATTAACATCTAGATCTCTCTCATTTCTCGTCAACTCTCCCTCTCTCTCCTCTCACTTCTTCTCATGTCTCCTTCGCAACGTCTCTTGTCACATGTTCAACTACTCTTTTCACAACAACACTTGTTCTACCAGAGGCACCTATTAGTTCATCTTTGATACGGAGGCACTTGTTCTACCAGAGGCACATACTAGTTCATCTGTGATACAGAGACACTTGTTCTACCAGAGGCACATACTAGTTGATTTTCGATAAAGAGACACTTGTTCTACCAGAGGCACATAATAGTTCATCTTTGACACAGAGACACTTGTTCTACCAGAGGCACATAATAGTTCATCTGTGACACAGAGACACTTGTTCTACCAGAGGCACCTAATAGGTCATCTGTGATACAGAGACACTTGTTCTACCAGAGGCACCTAATAGGTCATCTGTGATACAGAGACACTTGTTCTACCAGAGGCACATACTAGTTGATTTTTGATACAGAGACACTTGTTCTACGAGAGACACATAATAGGTGATTTTTGATATAGAGACACTTGTTCTACCAGAGGCACCTACTAGTTCATCTTTGATACAGAGACACTTGTTCTACCAGAGGCACCTACTAGTTCATCTGTGATACAGAGACACCTGTTCTACCAGAGGCACATAATAGGTCATCTGTGATACAGAGACACTTGGTCTACCAGAGGCACATAATAGGTGATTTTTGATACAGAGACACTTGTTCTACCAGGGGCACCTAATAGGTCATCTGTGATACAGAGACACTTGTTCTACCAGAGGCACCTACTAGCTCATCTTTGATACAGAGACACTTGTTCTACCAGAGGCACATACTAGTTCATCTGTGATACAGAGACACTTGTTCTACCAGAGGGACATAATAGTTGATATTTGATAAAGAGACACTTGTTCTACCAGAGGCACATAATAGGTCATCTTTGATACAGAGACATGTGTTCTACCAGAGGCACCTAATAGGTCATCTGTGATACAGAGACACTTGTTCTACCAGAGGCACATACTAGTTCATCTTTGATACAGAGATACTTGTTCTACCAGAGGCACCTAATAGTTCATCTGTGATACAGAGACACTTGTTCTACCAGAGGCACCTATTAGGTTATCTGTGATACAGAGACACTTGTTCTACCAGAGGCACATAATAGTTCATCTTGATACAGAGACACATGTTCTACCAGAGGCACCTAATAGGTCATCTGTGATACAGAGACACTTGTTCTACCAGAGGCAGATACTAGTTGATTTTTGATACAGAGACACTTGTTCTACGAGAGACACATAATAGGTGATGTTTGATATAGAGACACTTGTTCTACCAGAGGCACCTACTAGTTCATCTTTGATACAGAGACACTTGTTCTACCAGAGGCACCTACTAGTTCATCTGTGATACAGAGACACTTGTTCTACCAGAGGCACATAATAGGTCATCTGTGATACAGAGACAGTTGGTCTACCAGAGGCACATAATAGGTGATTTGTGATACAGAGACACTTGTTCTACCAGGGGCACCTAATAGGTCATCTGTGATACAGAGACACTTGTTCTACCAGAGGCACCTACTAGCTCATCTTTGATACAGAGACACTTGTTCTACCAGAGGCACATACTAGTTCATCTGTGATACAGAGACACTTGTTCTACCAGAGGGACATAATAGTTGATTTTTGATAAAGAGACACTTGTTCTACCAGAGGCACATAATAGTTGATTTTTGATACAGAGACACTTGTTCTACCAGAGGCACCTAATAGGTCATCTGTGATACAGAGACACTTGTTCTACCAGAGGCACATAATAGTTCATCTTTGATACAGAGACACTTGTTCTACCAGAGGCACCTAATAGTTCATCTGTGATACACAGACACTTGTTCTACCAGAGGCACCTATTAGGTTATCTGTGATACAGAGACACTTGTTCTACCAGAGGCACATAATAGTTCATCTTGATACAGAGACACATGTTCTACCAGAGGCACCTAATAGGTCATCTGTGATACAGAGACACTTGTTGTACCAGAGGCACCTAATAGGTCATCTGTGATACAGAGACACTTGTTCTACCAGAGGCACATAATAGTTCATCTTTGATACAGAGACACTTGTTCTACCAGAGGCACATACTAGTTGATGTTTGATACAGAGACACTTGTTCTACCAGAGGCACATAATAGGCGATTTTTGATATAGAGACACTTGTTCTACCAGAGGCACCTACTAGTTCATCTCTGATACAGAGACACTTGTTCTACCAGAGGCACCTACTAGTTCATCTGTGATACAGAGACACTTGTTCTACCAGAGGCACATAATAGGTCATCTGTGATACAGGGACACTTGGTCTACCAGAGGCACATAATAGGTGATTTTTGATACAGAGACACTTGTTCTACCAGAGGCACCTAATAGGTCATCTGTGATACAGAGACGCTTGTTCTACCAGAGGCACCTACTAGTTCATCTTTGATACAGAGACACTTGTTCTACCAGAGGCACATACTAGTTCACCTGTGATACAGAGACACTTGTTCTACCAGAGGCACATAATAGTTGATTTTTGATAAAGAGACACTTGGTCTACCAGAGGCACATAATAGCTGATTTGTGATACAGAGACACTTGTTCTACCAGAGGCACATAATAGCTGATTTTTGATACAGAGACACTTGTTCTACTAGAGGCACATAATAGGTGATGTTTGATGCAGAGACACTTCTACGAGAAGCACATAACAGTTCATCGTTGATATAGAGACACTTGTTCTAGCAGAGGCACATAAGACACTTGTTCTACCAGAGGCACATACTTGATGATGTTTCAAACAGTGATATTTGGTCATGTCAAGTCATTGCTGTAGGTTGGTGTTGTTTACTGTGCAGTTTTTGAGTTGAATGCAAAACCAGTCTTGATGTTGTTAAAAAAGTGGTTGCTGTTGACATAGAGACCCAGTTGCTTTCCCCAAGTGTTAGCACTATTGCTATGTCAATGATTTATTTTGGGGGTTTCCTCTCTGGGATATCAACATTGGAAATCTGGAACATGGGTAATCCCTTGATGTGGGGTTCCAGCTTACTTGGTAAAGCAGTAATGCCTTTTCAAAAACTAAAGTACCCAGCAACAGTTGTGTTTAATCTACAAATTGATATTGATTCTTCAATCAGAGTGTTATTTAATGTACTACTCTTTAGCTCTACTGTATTACAGCTATGTGAAGCAGATTGTTGGGTGTGGTCGTTGGGTGTGGCGTTGGGTGTGGCTTTGTGCTTTGAGTTTTCGAGAATGTCAGAACATTTCCTGTGTCTGCCCCTGGTTGAGATAGATGAAAGTCTATTTACAACGTTATTCCCAAACAATGGGTATTTGGTGGATATGATCTACTTAGGGCCTGATTACATGGGTGATTTGACCCACTTATAGCTCGGTGCTAACTCGGCTCTGGCTTACCAGTAAGTGTGATTATATGGGAGAGATGACCCGCCTGTAGCTCGGCTCTGACCCTGAGCCAACCCATCTAAAGCCAAAACAAGGTTACCCTCTTCAGCACTATTCAGTATGGCGGTCATGAGGGGAAAACGTGAGCTTGTTTCTCAGTTTACTTCGTGTGTTCACATTATGTGGATGCTACGTTTTCAAATGTGCGAAATGCTAGTGCTATATGCTATCCGTAGAAAGCACGTTAATGAAAGAATTGTAGCATATTATGGATCCAGAAGGAATGCTCTATTCAAAAGCTTAAGACATAAACATCTGTTTCGTCCATTGAGGAAAAAGAAGCCAATTTGGGTGAAACAAGGGAGGACAGACAAATGGTGGGAAAATATGATGTTAGGATTATTGCCAGCTGATTGCTCGAAGAAGAAGTTTCAAATGCCAAAAGAGCAATTCCTCAATCTTTGTGAAGAGCTTAGACCCTTCATTTCACCAAGCCAAGCTTCTCTTAACTACCGCAAAATATCAATAGAAAAGAAAGTTGCCTTGACATTGTATTATTTGAAAGATGCAGGATCCATATGGATGATAGCCACTACATTTGGTATTCATCAATGTACTGTCTCAAAAGTGATCCATGACGCCTGCTCTGCTCTAACAAAGAAATTGTGACCACAATACATTTATTTGCCAAACACTGTACCAGAAATGGAGAGAAAAGTTGCACAATTTGAGTTAAAGTTTGGCATGATCCAAGGTTTTGGGTGTATTGATGGCACTCATATTCCAATTAAGACTCCCCCTGACAACTCACAAGATTATTTCAATTATAAACAAGTTCATTCCCTCAATGTCCAGGCAGTTTGTCATTACCGGGGCTATTTTCTTGATGTAGAGTGCACATGGCCAGGTTCCTGCCATGATGCACAAGTTTTCTCAATCTCAGATATTGGGGACAAAATGAGAAATAAGGAACTTCCCAAAACATATAGCATGGTTTTACCAGGTCATAAAAAAGTGCCAGATTACACGTTATTTTTTTATAAGAAAAACACTTTTCTTCCTGAGGCTCGATTTCTTACCTTTTCACACATTTGAGGCTGAGATTTTCTTACGATTTTCTTACCTTGTGCAGGAATAAACTGGCTAAAACAGGCTACTCTGTAGTTGTTGGGCCACCATTAGTCTCGATTTTTTTAACGAGAGTTTGCAACAATGAGCCAATATCAATTTCTGGCATGTAAAGAAGATAAACTGTGATTTTATAAGCATTTTCTTGACCTTGAGCCTTGTGATTTTCTTAGGATTTTCTTAAGATTTTGGCCGTTTGAGCCTCATTTTCTTATAAACGTTTTTCTTATAAAAAAACAAACGTGTATGTCATTGGTGACCCTGCCTACCCTTTAACTCCTAATTGTCTAAGGGCCGGTTACACCTAGCGATTTTCAGCTGGATATTGGCAGAAATATCAATTATCAGATTATCACTTTGGTTTTTTCATCCTGTACCAAGCCAAAAAAATATTGCAAAATGGATCATAGACAATCTAAGCGTGGGCGGAATATAATCAAATTGGTTTGATTTTATTCCGAATATCAGGTGGAAGTTGAACGGTACCGACTGTGGCTTTACACAGAGTAGCATGTTGTGATCATAATAATGGCGAAAAGTGAACAGGACGACCCCAACATGTTGCAGAGGTATGTTTACTTATGTTGTTACCAAAACGTACTACTTCATACCTATTTCTGTCAATGCATTGCCTGTCTAGTAACTACACTGTAAAAATATTTGTCAGCAATATCCAGGCTTTTTTCAAATGGATAGCCCTTGATTCATGTCAGTACAAACAACATGTACCTGACCAGCAAGCAGTGTTTTATTTTAGCATTTGTTTTAGCATTCAGTTTTCTTCTATTCTTCCATGCTCACTGATACCTACTGCTCATACAAATGCCGCATTGAGCAGAGTTGATTCTCATTGAAGTCAAGTAGAGAATGAGGCCAGGTGGTCAGGTACATGTTGGTTAATAAACACCTGGCTAATACTTAGGTTCAAATCATAGGTCTATTATCAATGTGTCATCACTGAAAATCCCATTCGCTTACCATATTCCTGTGAAGAGGTATCATTTTTGCAAATCGCATCAACAGTTAAATATGAAAAGCTGAGAAAAACGCGTTTACAAGTTGAGAAGGTATACTGTCTTTGCTACATAACTGGTTGTGAAGAGACACAGCATAGTATGTCAGTCTAATTGCTAAGGCTCATTCAAAATGCACCAGGAGCATATGTTATGCCCTCTAAATCATGTTTGTTGTCCTCTGTCTTCTTCTTAGACCTCGTAGGAATTGTCTCCTTGCTTTTACCTCCCTCTTTTCATTGATCATAGCAAACATCAACCTTTTCTTGTTTGATTTACTGCAGCCTCTATTGGTGTACTTCCCTGGAACTATATTAAGTCTCTCTAATATCATAACACTTGCTTTTCTTCCAATATTAAAAGTACAATGCCTGCCAAAAGTCTTGGAACACTTGCTATGATTTACGCTATAGATGAGCTATAGCATCCCCTCCCCCGTTAAACAATGTTGTATGAAGCAAATATGGGCAACTCGAAGGCCAAAAGTGATGCGTGTTTTTAAAGCTACTGGTCTCCGCTATCCAATCAACATTGTTTCAGGGGGGGAGGGGGTCTACATTTTAAGTGGTGTCAAGGAGAAGCGGCAGGAGTCGGAAATCGATACACTTGTGTGGGTGTTCCAACTACTTTTGGCAGGCATTGTCTGAATCTCATATTTAAGGAGGACAGGTAGAGTTGCAACGATGGATCATACTAATAGGTTTTTGAGGGTGCTGATTTCATTTTTAGCGGAATCAGAGCCATATCTCAACCAGATCATTAGCTTTCGTGCTAATTTGATATCTCTATATGCAGTTTATTGACGAAAATTCAGCAAAATGTCTAGAAATTTCAACTATAGTACAAATGCTGTCCAAAATAATTGAAATGCACTGCGATCACCTCCTCTTCATATTATTAGCATATATCGGACATATGGGTAGAATTCTTAGATAAACAGCAGAGAAAATAAATAAACAAGTTATACGTTTTTGTGTCATTGGGGTATCTAAAAGTGTATACCTTGCAGTACATTACTAGTACAAGTGAGGTAACTGTAACTGATAATAAGTGAACCTTATTTTTTATATATCATTAAAATTATGTAGGAAGTTTCGAGCCTGCAACTTTTGCGCTCAAAGAATAGCCTTTTAAATAACAACCTGAGCTACATCAACTGGAAGCGAAATCTGTCCTCTCATGAGATGGGGGATAAAAGCTGAGCCGTTACAAAGCTGAATATTTATATTTTACCGCATTTCCATATTGCACCAGTTAAGAAAACATTAATAGTAAGCGTAGAAGACTATTTCAGACTCTCATGACACTGCAATGTCCTTATAACTATGCAGGAATAGCGTGAACAAAGCTGATTTAATTGCCTACAGTAACGCTGGCACTGAGGTAGTAGGCAGAAACAAGTTCTCCCCTGCAATATTCCAATCCTTTCAGTCTGTTACAGCATCAGGAGTTATATTCAATCAGTCCAGTGTATGAAGCAGCATAAAACTGACAGTTGCAACTTTTATATGCCGTGCTATTAGAGAGGACACAAAGATACTTCCATCTTACCCCACCAAACGGCCGAATATCGCTCCGTAATAAACGATCGGGAAATAGAAATCATTAGAAATCATCACTGTTCCTGGAAAACTTTCCGATTTCAAGCACGATGTTGATAGTCAAAGCCAGAAAGCAGCTATATCCTGTGAATATTGTTGCGCAACAGTACTACTACAATAACTATGTCATCAACTCCATAGGCACGTAATTGTCCTTTGCAGTTTGCACGCTTCGCATGACTTCATCTTTGTACACAATGGCTACGAGCAACGGTCAACAACGGTCTACACTTTCTATAACTCCCACTGTCCCTTCCAGTGAGAAGTATTACCCCAAAATGGTTCCCAAGCATTGTGCTTTATGTGCTAGTATGTGCATGTTGTGTATTCTCTGCCGAATAATGAGCATTTTCAGCACAATTAGCAAATATCTCAACGGTCTACACTTTTTTGAAAATAAATTTGACCTAGTATTAAACTATTTCACAAAAAGTGTAGACCGTTGACGTTTTCATCTTTTCCTCGGCAATGGTACAATAACTGTACGCAATCTATTGCAGGTGAAATACTTGTTAGAAAAGCTATCTTGTGCATAGTTCTCAATGTCGAAATCTCTACCATAAGATTTATTTTCATTTTCCACAGTTTGTAGACCGTTGTGTAGACCGTTGAGATTGTCGGCCATGACGTCAGTCATTATGCAAGTCAGCAGCCTCGATACTAAGAAGAGGGTTTCTATACCTGTAACATTCATGGATCGGGCTCCTTCTAGAATAGGCACATTCACACAAGGAAAAGCAGAGGAACGCACCCCCTTCATTATATATATATATATATCGTGTATATGAACATATAGGTATTAATATAGGTATCAACATATATATAAAATATATATATTTATTCATATATATTTATATATATTTGTATAAATGTATATTTATATATAAAGGTATTTGCCTATATTTCTGTATATTTATTTATACTTATATTTTTATATGTATATTTATCTATACATGGCTATACTTTAAATCCCCATGGCAGATCTAGCTGATCAGCTTGAGTTAAAAATCAAATAAAATAGAAAACAGATGCAATACGCCAGTCAATACTTGATTGAAGGCCTAAAGCTTACCTATTGCTTAGACAATGGTGCATTGTTGCTACTGTAAGATCAATTATAGGTAAACGACTCCGCAACTCTATTATCGAAATACACAAAGAAAAGGTGTAATCAAGTCGATATCTTCTTTTCATATGCAGGTAGAGAGGTTAACTATTTGTTTCATTTGTGAATTTACTTCCTTCATTTACATTTCATTAGCAAAGAAACATGACATCATACTCATCATTGAAGTTAGGGGATTTGTCAAGCCCCCTGCCAGTATCTCGGTAAGGTGTAACCTAATTGAGATTTCGTCAGCGGAAATGAAATCAGCGCCCTCAATTACCCCATGTTTGGGAAAGGTTGTACGGCTGTATCGTATAGGTTCGAATATAAAAGTCAGACAATGCCTGCCAAAAGTCTTGGAACACTTGCTATGATTTACGCTATAGATGAGCTATAGCATCCCCTCCCCCGTTAAACAATGTTGTATGAAGCAAATATGGGCAACTCGAAGGCCAAAAGTGATGCGTGTTTTTAAAGCTACTGGTCTCCGCTATCCAATCAACATTGTTTCAGGGGAGGAGGGGGTCTACATTTTAAGTGGTGTCAAGGAGAAGCGGCAGGAGTCGGAAATCGATACACTTGTGTGGGTGTTCCAACTACTTTTGGCAGGCATTGTAGCTACAGCATCATAAGCTCCCAGCTCAAGATGGTCTATTCCAACATATCTGTTCTTTGGTATACGTTCCCATATTTGACCATTAAAGGACTCATTTTGATTTTGTGTCTTGCCATGGAGACATTTATCCAAAAGTTCAGAGCTACTAAGATCATTATAAATAGGCTTCAACATGGCAACTATATCTAGTGGAAGTCCAGCTCCTGGCTTGTAAAAAGTGGTTCCATTTGCTTTATCTTTTTTGAATGTGCACTATGAAGCATCCCCCTCTGGACAGTGGGAATGCCAATTATTCTTCCTTGAAGAAGCCACATGAAATAAGCTGGCATGTAGTGCTTTTGACATAGCCTCCCTATTACCAACATTTTGCCTAATGGCAAGTCCAAAATAATTCCGCAGCTTGTCAATTATATTTAGAGTTAATTGTCCCTTTCCTCCACTTCTTTTATTCTTCTGTTTTAGCTTCTGTAATCTGGATGCCATACGCTTTTGCACATGTCCAATGCATTCAAATTGTCTAACAGTAATGTCAGGATAGATCTCTTTTACAGCTAAATGGCTCTTGCTATCACCATCACCATAAAAATCAGTGTATCTCAATTTTCTGTTCTGAACTGATCTTGAAAAGATCCTCTTTGTTCCAAGACATTCCATATTTGCAGCTGAGCCACTGTAGTTCATTGGGCACTTATGTTCTTTCCATATTTTATACTCTTCTGGGGAGCTCTCTTTTAGCTGTTGATACTTGCTACAGGCTTTGCAGGCTCTGGTCATTGGCTCTATATCAAGAACTTTTCCATTGTCCATTGAAATAACAGCTTTCACCCCATTTAGTGATGAATAGCCACGCTTTTGCCAGGTACCATCACAAGATACAGCAGTATCTGCAATCTCATCTTCTGATGCATTGGATTTAGACCGTAAATCTGCAGCTGCATCTGTCATTGTTATCTCTGTTACATATCTAGCAGCTTCCTTGACATTTCTAGCTGTTTTTTGTAATTATTTTCTGTCATTGGAGGTGGCATGTTCATGAATGTTGTGAACTTTTCAATCCCAGCATATCCTTGGCCACATGACCTCATTGCATATGTACCTCTTTGGTTTACTTCAAAGCCATTGCCACATCTTTCAGAGGTGTAGAACCTCTTCTAAAACTCACAGTTACATGTTATATACAACAAGGAAGCTAGACCTTTTCTTAGCTTAGAGTTTTCATACAGCCTCATACAACTCTTTAAACATAAAGGACAAATTAAAGCCTGTATTGCTTCAGCAAGAACCCTCATATCAACAAATCTGCACCCTTCTACTACTTCAAACTGCATTTTTGGGGTAGAAACAAAAGTGTTGTCTATACCTTCTAACTTTGATGATGAAATGTTTGATGGGGAAAAAGCTGAGCTATCCAGACTAGAGGTGGTAGTAAAGGAATGATCCAACTCTGTTGTAGGCCCAGGTGTCACAACGCTGTCAGATTTATCCGCATTGCTTTCTTTTCTGTGCTCTCTATGTTTACTCACAAATCGATTTCCATGAAAAGTTGGTTTTTTGGAATATCCAGAACATTGCTTTGGCTTCCCCATGTTGCAAAAAATTTCGACAACCAAATAAATCGATGGGCCAAAGCAACTCTTATTAGCTAGCCTCCTATGCATGAAACCATTCTTCAGATAGAGACAAGAAGTGCTACTGGGATAACACCTTGGACAGTATTGTATGTGACAACATTCCATAAACTAACAGTGATAAAGGAGTAGACAGATAGAAAGAGCTCGCCATTTCTAAGGCCCGGATGTTCCACTAGATTCAGAAAACCATGATTTTCTCTAATAACTCTGCTGTTAAGGTTGAAATAGGTTTGATATTCATAATCTACAATAATTTCTGAGCATGATATCAAAATATCGAGTTTTGACATAAGTTGAGGGGTTTTGTACCTTAAAATGATAACAAAGGGTGGGAAAAACAAAAGCAGGTTGTTATTTTTACAGACTGCCATTGCAGCAGCAATGTTTCATTACATTTCTCACAAGTAGTAACCCTGAAAATATCACAAAAGTCGTCTTGACCAAATTCAATTGACTATATTTTCATATCAATTGCCACATACTTTGATACCTATCAATAGACCACTTGCACATTCATTTTTAAATAGAGGTCTGAGTGTTGAAAGCAAGGCTAACAATGATGTCCTGGGATTTGGAAGTGCTGTCTTTCTTGACCTTATTAAAGCACTTGACAGGGTCTGGCATGGAGGTCTTCTTTTCAAATTAAATTGTTGTGGTGAAAATTGGAATCTGTTTACTGTAATTGAGAATTAATTGGCTAAGTGCAAACTGGAGGTTATTAGGAATGGTAAATGGTCTGAATGGGCAGCACTCTGTGCTGATGTATGTTGGCCAAGAACGGCCATTATAGTTCAAAACTTTATTGTAATCAACAGCCAAATGTGTAATGTACATTAAGAGTAAAGAGTGATTTCATTCAATTGAATGACAAGGTTTATTTTATTATACAATAATAATGAATATAACTTACTGTGAAATTACATTCAATTTGATTTCTCTTTTCCTCTTAACATGGCCATGACGTGCCATTTCCATACAAAGCAACTAACATGGCTGAGAACCACCAACTCTGTATGAAAGCAAGGGTGCACTTATTTTCATGGGAGATTAGAACACCACATGTGTGTACTGCTTTCAACGTCAAGGATTCGCAAAATTAGTTGCAGTTGTGCTTGAGGTGTTAGCTTAAAACGGTGTTATGCCATCACCCAGACATGATCAGCAAGCTAAATGGAGGAAATTTGTTCAAGATATAAAGACAAGAGAACTAGAATGCTGGTGAATGCGCAGGGGAGGCAGAAAATAAATATGCTAGTAGCTCCATTACAAACACGACAGAAATAGTGTAATAATGCACTTGTTGGCAAATGAAGCAACAGGGAAAGCACAAAAAGTTGAAAGATGAGGCCCACATCAGTTTGTAGGATTTTGGTTTAAAATATAACTATGTCAACCATTGATGATGTCTGCAATATACACTTTAAAGGGCAAGTAATGGGATGACATGTGATGTTTTAAGGCTGGAGAACCTGACCCAAGCTATAGCCGGGCCATGCATGATAATCCAGTCTTGCAACGGAAGGTCATGCATGATAATCCAGTCAAATGCATACCTTGGCCAAAAACTGTGCTGACCAGATACTTGTAGAGGTTAAGAAAGCAGAAAAAGAGGAAGATTTTGACCAGCACTTTAGATTTGCTGAGGTTGTTTTAGGTATTATAACTTCCACTAATGATTTTTTTTATTATTGAACACTTTACTGAAGGACAGTTTGTGAAGTACATAAATGACAATGGTTCAATAGTCAATATACCACAACCTGAACTGCAAATCAAAGCAGAATGCCTTGTTCATTTCTTGTACAACAAATCCCAGAAAAACTCATGATTGTTGGCATTCAGGGGACTAGACATAAACATACAGACCCAGAAATTGCAACAACTGTTGGATCTTTTGATGAAAAAGATGAGCTCCTGTTTTGTGTTGGCACTCTATCTATGACTGCCTGTGACAAACTGTTTGCTCGCCACTCATGCAATGCTTTTTGTGATCTTGTGGACTTACCCATATGAAACAAAGCAAAGTGCTGATAGTACTAAATGTAGTAATTATTTTATTACGCTATGAGTACTTTATCAACAGAAATGCCTGGAAACAAATCATCAGACTATACTTTTTCAGGCTCTGGTATGATGGCCTCTAGCTTACTACAAATCTCACATGAAATAGTATCTTTGGGAGCATTCAAAACCCCAGCCAAGTCTCCAGCTGTGCAGACATCCATTAGGCCTATTTTATTAATGAGACGTGTACTGACTGTTATTCAAAGACAGAGGTGGATGGTCAGCTATCCATGGCAGGGGGCATAGTAAGCACCACTGCAAAATTCGGTCTTTGGTGATTAGAATGTAGAAAATCACTAATTTCAGTGCTTGTGGGTGATTTAGAAGTGAATTGATCTTGAAAGAGATGGTCCACTTGAAGAAATACTGTTGTATTGCACATCAGATTTTCAAAGGAAATGCTACAGCCACTATCACACTATTCAGAGGTTGTGATTGAGGAAGTACCTTGACCATGTGGTGCTTATTCACAAGTTTGCTTTGAATTGAGTAGTAGAGGACCAGATAAAACATAGCCAAAGTTAGGTTTTGAATCAGAGGGTGTGACATTTCTTGTGATACTTTGCCAAGAAAGTAACATGCAACATTTTCGATGTAATATGTATATAAATAAAAATGACAATGACTAAAACTGTGAAATGGTACAACATGAAACCATGAGATTTGAGAAGCTAAGGTCCATCTGAAGACTAAAGACCCACACTCATATTTGAACATTTCTGTGTTTCTACGATGGGGGTTGCTACCTTCAACACTCTATTGCTATACTGCATACTACATTACTAGTATAGTATAGTATAGTATAATGTTGAGTGTTGGGAGTGACTGGTTAAGGTGATAGTTCTTAAAGTCTTGTATCTTAGAGTGGAGATGGCTGTGATAGCTCTAGTAGTACTATAGTCAAATACAGTTTTTACCTAGTTTTTTAGCTAACTATCCTGTATGTAACATATATCTAAAAAGTTTGCTCCAATTTTAGTGGCATTGAAATACTGTTATAGGAATATTCCAAGATAAATGCAGAAGTCACATATGGTGTCAGATGATGCATATGCACTTGTAGCTCCTCTGTTGTGATGTAAATGACTATCAAAGAGTGATATAAATCCATCTTTAATGTATAATGCCTTGAGAACTATTGTTGCTTCTTTATTTTGATGTTTTATACATTGCAACTTTTCATACAAATTTCCTATGTTGTGCAATGCAACCCATTGCTCTAATATGTATAATGGAAGATCTGCACTTTCAATAATATCCTCAACATATGTGTTAGTATAACTTTGTAGAGAGAATTGCCTTTCTTCATCAGGTCTACGTAATCTTTGGCCAATTTCAATATGTCATGCAACCATCCTTTGTTCAAACAGTGTCCAAAATGTGTTCTCTGGCACAAGATTGTGCAAATAACAGTGCATGAATTTATCTGAAGAGGATCATCAACTAGTCCAGATTGGCTACATATCCAAGGTAGGACAACTTCATAAACATGTCTTATTTAGGACACTACTAGCTGATCTAGGTTTATATCCTATTTTGGACTTGATGTTTTTCTGTACCAACTGCAAAAGCATGGTGCTTTGGAGCCATCAAAAGAACATTCATTATTTGGATATTTGGGACATTTCCTCTCCTTGCCTTTTCCAACATGGCCTTGGGTTGCATGCATACATCATGTACAATGAGTGGGCTTCTTGACATTGTGTAATCTACCAACTTTACTAGTTGTGGTTTTACTGTTAGGTAGTGATGCTTTTAACAAACTTAGTCTATTAGATACTGCTGCTATCTGTTTTTACCCTTAAGTCATTAGAAAGCTCATGTATGATTTTCGCCACTGGTTCAGGCTGCTCCTCTTTCTCCTTCAAACTTGTATTGTCCCCAGGTATTGCTGACTGAACATTGTTCTATTAGCCATATCTGCAAGTCATGTTATTTCAAAGTTTGGGTGTGCACAACACAATGGGCACAATTAGGCATCACTTATACAAGATGTATGAAAGACATGCCAACATCCTTCTACAATGAACAAATCATTATCCCTTCCTAGTATCATACAACCTGGCCACCCTTCCTAGTATCATACAACCTGGCCAGTCACACAACATGTCTCTAGGAGGATTAGGACTTTGGTAACCAAGAAGAAGATGATTAGTTCTACCACAGTTGACCATATCTGTAAACAGTGCACTGCAGTGTGTCTACTTCATCGCTTTTACTTTCACAGACATCGTCTGCAAGTCATGAGAAGATGTCAGCAAGACTGTTCACTCCTTCTATTTTTAGACATTTTACCTGGATGCATGACAAAATGTGGTTATTTGGTGGAGTGAATTGGCTTCAAACGTTGAATTGAGACGCTTTTGATTGGAAAACTGCCTTTGCTTTCTTGACCAGCATTTCCGCTGAGTCACCACATCACATGTTTGAGCAAGAATGATAAAATGCACATGTTCACTTGGATACTCATCCGTTACCATTATGAATCATCCGAGTGTGTTGTAAACTTCTTGGCATTTCTGGTTCTAATATAGTACATTTGCAATCCATACCAATGGTAATATGTTGTAATGCCTCCTTTTCATGCAGTAGAACATCATGCAAACAAAAGTCATTGCATTCAAGTAGTTGTGGAAGTTGTGGAAATGTAACACTATAAATTGGTAAAACAAGGGGACGATAATTATCAAACAGATTCAAGAGTATATTGTAGAGTGGCTTCTGCACAGATGGAAACCATTCCATATGGACCCGCGAAGTAATGCCCATGATCTATTCTCCTTGGTTTTGGCTTATCAGCTACTTTGCAGGTAGGAAAAGGTCACTTGTAACAGTATTTTATGATGTCTTTTCCATTCCTAGTACTTCTCTTCGTCTTTTTTCACTTTCTACCCAGCATTACAAACTTTGCAGCATTTTGACATAATGAAGTACTTTCTCCATGTCTGACGAAATAAGAAACCAATTCCAAAGTTTGCACTAAAGCCCCTCTTAGGCCTGGTACCATCAATTGATACAGCAGTATCAGTTATCTGATTTCCTTTTCACTAAGACTGCTTCATACTTGCTCAACTGACTCCTTGAAATGCTCACACACCTTGTGTTTTGTTAGACTTCCCTGCCTAATCCAATCTCACTAGCAACAAAAACAGATCTAACATTAGCATCATGTGAGTGAATGTTTTCAACTGGTTTATTTGTGCTCATTGTTATTTGTTTGAGAATGTGTTGCATTAAAATGAGATTTTGCTGCTCAATCCTTTTCTTTTTGATAAATCTTCCTTCATCTCAATACTACTTTTCATACATTCATGCATTGCCTTGACAGGTTTTCTAATGTTTTCCAGATAAACAAAACTGTAACCATCATCCTCGTTATAACTTTCAGTAGGAGGCCTATTGACTGATCTGGGCCTTGTTGATATGTTCTTAGGTGTCGCTAGTTCAGTGCAATCCCCATTTGAAGTAGCTTGTATACTTCAGGCCTGCTCAATCTGTCTGCCAGAGGCTGAAATTTCAAATGTGGTTTGGCGCAAGACTATACATATAGGGGCTCTTCAAAGATTCATACGACTAGAGACATACCATACATATAGGGGCATGCCTCATGACAAATAGAATTCGTGTCTCCTTACCCATTTCTGACCAAATACTAAATAATGCTGCAAGGCCCCCTTCCCCTACAATGAGTGTGACCTCGTATATGCCCCAGGTACATTATGGCAAGGTATGGTGGAATAGAAGAAAGACAAGAAAATGCATACTTACATATGTCACTGGTAGCATTCAATAGCCAATAGAATATTACATACATACAATATGGCATTGATCTAGTGGGCTCTCAATCCAGTAGCTTTGGGCCGCATTATGGGGTCTTGTGGCCTTTAGGGGAATAGAGAAATAAATGCTAATATGGCAGTAAGATCTATTTCCTTAGCACTGTACTACTATGCATGGAGAGAGTCATTTTATGGTAACCATGACGGTAACAATGGATCATCCGGTAGCCAACATAAACTTCCTAGAAGTCATTGATTTGTGTTTGCAGGTGCACGCATTCTTTTGATAAGAAACAGGCCCTGAGCTCTCCACCTAATTTGAGTTGAAACCCTTATCTACACAGCTTTTTATAAGGAACTACATTATAAGGGACCACTTTATAAGGAACCTTATTCTACTAAAGGAAGGTTATCTAAGGAACTTTCAGTTTGAACAATTTTTATAACAGCTAATAATCAAGAGTTAGAGAGCCAGTTCTATTCGTGTGAAGGCAAAATCAGCATGGTTGCTATGCTTGTGTCAAGGGTTTCGTGTTTGAGCGGTTGTAAAATATAGCTAATGGTGATATGCCAGGAGGCTATTGTGCTGTAGAAAGGAAAATTCCCCGTCCAGCCCCCTAAACTATATACGTCTGTCCTAATTCAAATTTTCATTACAATAATGCTGTACTTAACAAAATGTATATATGTATATGGCTAGCTATAATACCTGTTCAGGTTGTACTACATGTGATAGTCATACTAACTCATAGATAATAAAAATACCAGTGCTGAATGGGGCGCTAGTACAGTTTTGCACCTCATAGTGACAACGGGGGACTACCCCCATAAATTATACACCATTCGATAGCTCTTCATCTGTACATTCATATGGTACCCCACTTACCCCATAGGGTTAGGGTTTCCGTTAGCAGTACGGGAAGGGTTAGGGCTAGCGTTAGTTGTTTCATTTCCGCCATTATGAATATGGTGAGTATTTCAATGCTTTTCATAATGGCTGATAAGAAATAACTAACGCTAACCCTAATTCCAAACCTAACCCTGACCCTACCCCTAACCCTATGGGGCAAATGGGGTAGCATATGAATGTACAGATGAGGAGCTATCAAATGGTGTATAATGTATGGGGGTAGCCCCTGTTTTCACTATGAGGTGCAAAACCATACTAGCGCCGCTGAATGGCTATAGTAACAAATGCTAACACATATCTAAATGACAAAACAAAGCTAAAGGGTTAAAGTAACATATAGATAAAATAATATAGTTTACAGAGCTAACCCGTTACACTAAAATATGAGGTGCACTACTACGGGGTAGGTTTTGGTGCTCTAGACCCCTGTCCTTTTCCTTACAACAGTAGAAGGATGCTTCTTGGAGAATTGTTTAGCTGTGAAACTTGCTGTACGATTTGTTTTGTTTCTAAATCTGAGAATAGTATCGCAACATAGATTCTCTTTAGAAAGTTCTTAGTGCCCTTTTTTGTTACTTCAGATTCCTACCCATACACATTTCTAGATCGCACCTGCATAAAGCTATTGGAAGGAATACACTCAACTGCAAAATGATACAAATACTAGCATAATGATGGGGGCTCAACCCCTTGACATTAAAGTTCAGTTCTGTTTATGCCATTGTCACATAGCATGGATTTCTTTTGGTGCTGAGGATGACTCAATGTGTTGAAAATATCTCTCCAGGATGTTAGCATTAAGTAGCAATGCTTTGTCAGCACCTCTCTTCCCAAGGGGAAATGTTGATGCGTGCTTTGCAATGATTAACCTGTGTATTAGATAAAATGTGTTTTCATACTTGTTTTCATACATATTTGACTATGAATTGGATACTTACATGTCCCATGCCACCCAAGGATGGGTTAGTAGGGAAATCTATATCTATAGTTTAAAGTAAGTTACAAAGCCATGTTCCTTCAATGAACATTTACTAAACCTGGTCAATCTATTTAAGTTTACAGTAGGGCAAGCATCATTGTATTCCCCTTCTATACTATTTACCAATTCTGTCTACGACAATTCTGTATAGTTGTGTTCATGGCGAGACAGAGTTGAAGTACTCATTGTGTCATGAATGTCTACCTCTTTTTCTGAATTAGAACAGAGCATACACTTCCAGTATCTATTTTCAAAATCATCATCCTCACACCTTACGTGATACCATTTATTGCAAGTGCCACACTTTATCATGCGGTCACCTAAATCTGGCTTATAACAATGACAGTAAAGGGGAATAGTACATTCAAATTTCCTTTTCCAGTGTCTACGTGGACGGTCATCAAACGTTTTGGAATTGAAGCTCAACTCTTCAAAGCAATATAGTAGCTTTCTGCATACTAGTTTATAGTTGAACTTTATTTTTTGTGGATCTAGATGTCTAGCAATGGCAAGAGCAAACATGATAGCTGCTATACCACTGTCTGGATCTTTTTTAACTTGTAGGGTGTCTTCAACAAAACTTGTCAGTTCATTCTCAGGGCGAGCTCTCAAGCTGCACGCATCTAAATCGATGGATACATTGTACCTTATTTCTTTACTGTCCCTCTTATAATTTAACCTCTGGGCACTGTCATAAACGGACACATTACACTGTTCTGTTAGTACATTGGGCATGGTTATCCAATGGCTGTCAGTGATTTTCAAACGGTGAGCAAATAGTCTTCCATTGTCTATATACTTGCATGGGGGTCATTCAATTAGTACGTACGCTCTAAATTGGCTAAAATTTAACCCCCCCTCCCCCCTCGTACGCACACGTATGCTTGATACTCACCCCCCTTTTGCGTACGTACTCTTGGTTGTCGACCCCCCCCCCATCTCTACAAACCACAGAGAAAGACTTTTCAAGCTTTCACGAGACATTAAAATGATCACTTCAAATGTATTTCATGAAAAATCTATAATACTGTTCAAACAAATGGCCACGTAGGGTATAATATGGCGCCACAATGGCCTGGTAGGTTGACGGAACCTGAGAGGGCTAGGTAATAGGGGGCTTTCAAATATACATAACTTATCGCATGTTTCCTATCTGGCACGCTAGAAAACAGTGAAAAACTGGATGTTCAGCCTTGTAAATGCCACTAGTAAATGCCACTATTATAATGGGAAAAATATCGCTATGTTTCAGTTTATTGACAATTCCTAGGGGCCACATTGTCGGATTCGGCCCCCTGTACTAGAAGTAATTTCAACTGAATACGTACTTCATTAATTAATTGTTTGTGAAGGGTCCTTTGCAAATGGAAATAGTGCAGGATGTATGCAAAAAGCTGATAATTTTGTGCTTTGCGTACGTACTTCATGTGTCAACCCCCCTCCCCCCTTGCACGCATTCGTACGCATTTGCTTGACCCCCCTCCCCCCCTTTGTGCGTACATACTAAATGAATGACCCCATGTTCTCACTATTGGCAGAAGACCTGCTAAGGCAGGATTCTCCTGCTTATTAAGTGTGGAAGATGTGTTTATTATTGCTACATTCCTATAACCACCATCCTAAAGTAAATGTTTATCTGCAATCGTCTAGCCCAGTTCTTCAATCCATATATTGCTACGAGCAATGTCATGATCATTATCAATGATACTTTGATTGATTTGTTGCTGTCTTTTTGCAGGGCTTGCCCTACACAAAGACTTAGAATCAATCTCAGATCCTTCATTATTACAGTTTATGTCTATGCAGCCTGTTTCTAAACCAGTTTGATTATATTGCACCCACGCTTAGATGCTCTGTGATTTCTTCTAGGCAAGCCAATATATAATCCATAGGTGACTATCTGATGTGAATATTGCTACGTGTAACCTGGTGCTATGTCATTAAAAAGTAAAGGACTTGAATTAACATTATTCCTAATAGAAGATGCTTCATTGGTAACATCCTTATTTCCCTCCAGAGGATTATCAATGTGGACATTACTACCGTATTTTCTCGAATAGAAGCCACCCTCCAATAGAAGCTACCCTCAAATAAAAGTCTCAGGTTTTGACAAAAAATTTTAAAAGCAGCCCTCAAATAGACGCCACATTCAGGAACAATAACGGAGTAGCCACCCTAAAATAGAAGCCATCCATATGGGGGTTTCATCCATATTGGCTATATGAGGTAATGAGAAGTTAAATTTGTTTCTCTGCCTCTTACAAAACTTTACAAAGCTTGCTATTTTTGACAGAGCATCCTTTGGCATTATCTGATCTGTTGTGGTGCATCTTCTGATGGATAAATGTCCTCCTGTTTAAAAACCTGAACAACCAACCTCGACTTGGTTGAAAGTCCGTGATGTTATGCTTTCCAGCAATATCTAAAGCCCAAGCAGTTATCAGCTTACAAGGAACATGCAAATGTCTATCTCAATCATCGATTATTCTTGGCAGCAACTCCTCTTCAAGATCTGCCAATACGGGTTTTTGCATCCTCCAAAATTTCGTTTTCATTTCAATAGTTTTGCCGGATGTTGCTGCAAATCACACGTATCTATCACTCTTCTCCACCTCCGTACCATACTGTCAGCAACTGACAATTTTCTTCCTGCTTCACAATTGATATTTTTTTCCACATACTTTACCACTATTTCTTTGAACCGAAAATCATAGCACTGTCTCTTGCCAGTTTCTACCATTGCAACAACACCAAAATGTTTCATAAACTAATACATGTCAAACACTTTGAAATTAAAACACACAGCTTTAAGCAAATGTGACTGCAATGTAACTACTGAAAAGGTAAATAAAACCCACCCTCAAATACAAGCCACGCTCAAATAGAAACCGCACTTTAAACAAAAGACAATGAATAGAAGCCACAGCTTCTATGTGAGAAAATACGGTAAATAGCGAGGGGCTTGAACATAGGTCAGACTTCATGCTAGATGAAGCAGTTACAACGTTCTTACTTCTCTCAAGTGACTTGTCAAACAGGTAAGCCTGCTCCTCAAAGCCCGACGGGTAGCTTCTACCAAATCGATCAGGACACAATCTTGTATTGATTTGCACCTTCATTTTATTCATTACTTTTATATTTTTAGCTTTGTGGCACAGCTCTATAACAGACCTAAATAGAAAGATGTGATTAATGGGGGTCATCTGGTTTCAAAATGCCTGTCTATATTAAAGGAGCAATGAAGCTGCTCTGCAGCTTGGTTATTTAAGGTACTCTTTAGTTCTTTCATGGAGCCAGTTCGACGGAGCACTTCGTTATCATTGTTCGTGTTGCCTAGGTGAAAAATATCAAAAAGCGCTAGTCGGATATTACTGCATGTTACAGGATGGGAGTCAAGGTCTACAATGTGTTGATCTGCTGGTACGTTATCTTCCAAGAAAGGGAATGAAATTATTAGGTTACCGGCTTTCGCATTTTCACTATTTTCCACTGTACTCGCGGCAACACGACCTTCAAATGGACTGACAAAGTTATCTTGGAACCTGTTTCCTTGTGCAGTGACCATGTGTGCCATATGACACACTAGGATGTTAGGTCTATGCTTCATGCTTCTCAGCATGTCAATATAGTCTCTAGGACTTTCATATCTCAATAAAAACTTGATTCAGTGTATAATGCCATGGTTACATGCCATTGTAAGCCAACCACCACAGAAGCCCCAAAGCTTCTTGAATACTTTACTAAATTTAACGTTATTTCTATAAAGCGCTTCTTTAATTCTGTTTATCATGTCCAGTTTGAGCCTTTGTCACTGACACCTAATTTTCTTGCTTTTTGTTTAATTTTGACTAACTTTCCTGTATGCAGAAATTCCATTAGACGTACCTCAGATACTTCTCTGCATTCAGCTTCTACCTCCCCAGTGGTCCTGTGAATTTGTCTGTGCTCAGTATTTACCATTAAGTTATTTGATCTTGTAAATGTACCGATATAAGGTGACCAGTTACAAATTGATGGCGTAACCTAGAATTCCAATGATACATCAAGAGAAAATCCCCTCATAATCATGTTAGTTTGATCTTTATTCCAAAACTTCTGACAGTCCACATAGTCACTACTGTCATCTTCTTTATCCGGTATGCTATCATCACTTGTGCAACACTTGAAACCAACTCTCCTATTTAAATCTGCAATCAGAACTGGGGGATGGAAGCCGCAAATTACACAATTAAAATCATAACTGTGCTCAGTTAGGGCCTCAAAGTGTAGGTAAGCATTCAAAAATAATCTGTTGCTTGAGCTTAACAAGCAAATATTGTTCAAGAATTTCACAAACAGTTCCCACAGCTACATGTTATTTAACGCTTTTTCTTATAAATATACACATGTCTAGTGTCAGAAGGAACTTATCATCAAAATTATGGACTCCATCATGTACCTCTTGCTATCTTTAGCACATTTGGCATTCAGGGCAAATTGTGATGAAAGTTGGGTGGGTGACCATGAAGCACACCATTCATTGATAAGAAGTTTGCATTCTTTGTAACTAGGAAGGGGCCCTTGAGGTTTCCTTTGCACTCATGGCACTGATTTTCAGTTGGTATAAATGCTTTACGTATACTTTCATTCAAACCTTACGTAAAGTGTGATGGGAGGTTAGTTGGTATTTGCTTGTATGTCTTCAGATAATTACACATCCTTGCAAGTGCAGTGCCTTCTTCAGGAGGATACACCAAATTTTCGAAAATCAAGGGGTTTTGAGGTTTGCTGCCAGTACACTGTTCATCTGAAGACTCGTCATTTCCTCCCGTGACAATAGCCATTCTTGATTGTCGATTGCAACTGGTTGGTGTGGTATAGGAACCACACACCCATTGCCCAATGTATACAAAAGAAACTATGTTGAAGGCACTGACAATCTAAGTTCCCATTTTGAGTATTAAAGTAAATGATGCATCTCATTTGCACTGGCCTACTTTGTAGATTGCAGTCAAAAACAGACAAATGTATATAATTGCCATCATGCCAGTGCACAACAGTCGGAGGATTTATTTCAATAGCTTTCTGATTTACTTTATACATTTCGAAAAAGTCTCAGTTGTAAAAAAGTTTGAAACGGTTATCTTGCCCGAATTCATGAATCGTTGTGTCCAGAAGAGTAAGTCAATCTGGATAGCTCACATTATTTATTTGGAGCAAGTGTCTGCATCCACGACCTGTCATTCCTGCATTTCAACTTTGCACTTAGGATCACAATAGTCCACTGATGTTGACTTACTAGAATGAAACATTTTCTTTACATGAACCAGATACATTAAAACCACGGACAATCAAACTTTCGAACAACTGTTTGTCCGACAGTTTATTTGTCCAGAATGTGGTGTTGTCCGAACGTTGTTTTGTTGGAAAGTGTTACATTCTTTGAAATGGGAAAACACAAAGAAATCGATCAGATCAAAGTCGCCACTTTCTTGATAACATAAATATAGACATTATGCATGAATGTAGAGCTTAAATGAGGTAGTCTCACTCAGTCTTATAAAAAGACGCGTATGGGAGGTTTCCTTTAAGGTCTCGTATTTCCATTGTTATCCTCATAATATATGTAAATGGCTGTAAGAAAGATAATCTTAAAGAAGCCCCATAGCCTAGCACAGGTATCCGAGCATTGTTTGTACAACGTTTTCTGGCAATTGTTTTCCATTTGACCATTGCAAGGCTGAAGGTCACGTGTTCCATCGCAGAAGCCCATAACATCACCTTCCTGTGATCCTATGCGAGCTTTTGTGATCCTTGCTCATCGAAAATGCTGACCATGCAACTGAGATGGGCAACGGCGTTAGTCTTTCCAAGGGTAAGTTGCAAGAGAATGCCTGCATCTTGCAGGCTATTAGAACAGCCAGTTTATGACTAGTTTGCTGTCTCTGTACCGTGCAGCAAACCCCGGTGCCAAAACTGAGGAAATCAACAGGGCAGTTAAGCGCAAATTCCTACAAGGTATTTCAGATAACTTACGTCATAATCTCTTCATGTTTTGTTCTACTCCGTATGATGAAAAAGTATCCCGCCAAGACGTTTTGAAAGCCTGCCGTGATGCCATTGTTCACCTGTCCATCAAACAATCTCCTGATCCTTTCTTACTTGCTTCTGATTCTGTTTTGCTGGCAGCCGCTGCACCCATTCCACAGGCCCAACTCCAGATGCTATACTTTCCCTGGCAAATAAATTTGAGGAGCAATCCCGTATTACCATGTCTAAGACTGACTCACAACAACAGCAAATCAATGCCTTACAACAGCAAGTTAGGCACATCCTACAGCACGAGCCACATCCTAGATCTCAGCATGGTCGGTTTCCATGGTCTCACGGGCAATCTCGCAGCAACCTACGTAAGTCTGGAAGCGGTGCCTTTCAAGCATGGGCCCCAGGACCCTCTCCTATTCAATGTTATATCTGCAATGGTCTCACTCACCTACAAAGAGATTGTATTGCTAATAAAAAGCAGAATAGCACTTTCCAGCAGTTGGAAAACTTCTGGGGCACCCAGTAGAGGGTCTTTCTGGGACAGCCCCCAATTCTAACATGGCCCATTGTACTATTATGCCACCAAGTAATCAGGATTGCCACCTTCTATGGCTCTCTGGAAAGAGTAATGATCAACCATTGGATATGATGCTCGATTCTGGAGCAACTGTTTGCTGTTTGGCATGTCGCTGTCTCACTTCCAGCCCTTGCCTGAAATCCTTGCCATTGCAACGCTATGAAGGCCCCAGAATTTTTATGCTAATGGAATGTTACTGACACCCTGTTGTGTTCTTACTGCAAATCTCATTATTGGACACCCTGCTGTCTGTTATGCTGTTGATTTTATAATTATTGATTCTTTGCCCTATTCATGTATTTTTGGTTTGAGTTTTCTCAATAAATTAAAGAAATGGGGTGTTGGTAATGCTTCACAGACATTCTTCTTAGACAACTCTTCCTTAAAGGTGTCCCATGACCCATCATTGCCAGATTCTCTACACCTATTTACTCCCAGAAAATACACTATACCACCTAAGCAGACTGTAAGAGTTGCAGCAATTGCAAATGGCATTGCCTTGAATCCATTCAGACCAGTTTCTGAACTCCCTTATTTGATTGATGGACATGACCCATTAGAAAAGAGACTTGGTGTCAAAATTGTCCTGATCATCACAACAATAGCTCACCAGAATGCTTCTGTTTCTACTATTATGGTAAACAATTCCACTACAACTAAAACTGTCAGTAAGGGTACAAAAATCGCTTGTGCTACCTGCACCTTTGAAGAACACACGGCTGTTTATGAAGATACAGTTAACCTTATATCATCTGACAATTGCACCCAGCCCTCAAACACCCAAAACCCTCTTGCAGTTTTGTGTAATCAAATGACACACCTCCCTCCTGAGCAGCTCCACCAAGCCAAACAGCTATTGTCTGAATACATTAGTCACGAAAATTGTAGGTGGAAAAAAAGTCAGCGAAAAAACTTTGGCGAAAAAATTCTCGGTCAAATCTGACTATATTTCGGTCAAATAGTTCGGTCAAATTGTCGATTCTATAAATCATTCCTTTTTAGATGTCACAAAATAAACGGGGACTCAGAAAACTTTAAATACGAAACCAGTGGCTGGAACGAGAAAGTAAACAGCTGACTTGGTAAAAGTCTCAAAAAGTATCTTAATGCATTAAAAGTGTGCTTATGTTATACTGAAAACAAATACTCTAGACACCAAAATGTAATATGAAAACTATTGGAAACCAATTAAATGCAAAATATTATTTATAGTATCTAGTCCAATGTATCAGTAGTTCAGAACTGCTTAAGAATCAAGATCAGCAAAGGGATCTTCTGATTGAAGTTCCATCACCAATGAATCTTTGATTCCAGCCATTTCGAATCCTGTTATAATGGTGCTAGAGCTGTCCTTCAAATGATCGTACAGACCTAGCAACCATTCTGCATGTATTGGTTTGATAATGGAGAGTTTAATGGCACATGCACATCATAAACACTTCTTCCACGATCAATCTGATCTGAAACTTGTTTCGCACACCAGCATTCGAATTTCGTCTTAAGGAACTCTTTCGCGTGGCCATTTACATTAAGACCACATGGTTGATAGTGATCAGTCTTGTTGTTAGGGACATGCAAAATCACACAATCATTCTCTTCAATAAATATAGTACTTTTATTGGTAACTTGGCCTCTAAAGACATCAACTATCAACATAGACTTTTGATGTTCAGGCAACTGTAACTCGACCTTTCTTTTCTGAACATATGGGAAAACCACCGTTTGAAATGCTGAATCTCTTTTGATTCATTACTCCAATGATTTGTTGTGTATGTGACATTCCAATCATCAGGAAATTCCACACCTTTTGGCAGACACCGATCAGTGGTTCCTTGATAAATGAGCTGTATTGGTAGAAACTGCCCTGACATTGTGATGGTGAATGTACCTGTAATCTGCTTCTTTTTCCCTTTACCCACTAGTGGGACGCTTGATACTCCACGTGTGTGGTAAGTGCGCTTCCCTGTGCATACGTACGGTAGAGGTGTTTGGTCAAAAGTAATTATGAGATCTTCTGGGATTTTATGCCAGGTTTGCAGTGCATTGATTTTTCGTTGGAAATCATGTTTTGTTTCATTGAGCAATGCTGGAGCAACTGGAATTTTTGCTGAAGTAGCCATACGACTTGTCATTTTTCGACCAAGGGTTTCTAAGCGATACAATACTTGGCGTAATATAAGATGTTCAGTAGCGTGCTTGCCAATCTCGGCTCTTTGAGCTGGTGTCTACACGTGGTACTTTGATCTTTTTCCTTTGGTTCTTTCACAATGCGCAATTCATCAATCACCTTCTCTTTTTCTCTTTGATTCATATCATTCTGTTCAGTTGCCAATGTCTCAGATGGTTTTAATATATTAAAGTACTTGTATAAAGCCATGATAGCATGCACTTGATTTTTCTCTTCCTTCTTCAGTCTGCTTTACACTACTTGCATGTGCACGCTGTCTTTTCCTTATGTATTTTCCCTTGTGTCCAGATTTATCTTCAATAAAGAGGTACTTCAAATGAGCCAGTCCACAATTCTATATATCATTTTAAAAAATGTCCAACGAAACCATTCTATCTATTGAAGACAACAGCTTCTATTCATATTGACTAATTTAGAATTTAAAAGAAACCATTTTTTATTGAAGAAAATAAGAATGGTTTCTTTTAAATTCTAAATTTGTCATTATGAATAAAAGCATTTTTCTTCAATAGACAGAATGGTTTTGCTTGACATTTTTTAATTTATTGGCATTTATATTCTGGACTGACTTATTTGAAGCATAAGGATCTGTTGTTTTGTCATAGTACTCAACAGCAAAAGGCTAAAACCTCACTTGAATTATTGGCTTATTTATACATGATGGAATCTGTATTTAAGACAACAAGTGCAAGCAGGGGTTGGCATTTCTATGGAAAAGCATCATGGGAAAATCCCAGAAAAGGAGAAAGATTGTGTGGAGAAAAGGAAGATGATAAGGTCACTCTGATGCATGATCCCTATGCGGTTGCATGGAAGCTGAAAAGTCCAGGAAAGTTAATAGCCGAAACTGTTGGACATGTACCAAACGAGCTGTCAAGAGCTGCTTGGTTTTTCCTGGAGTGAGGAGGAAAGATCTCTTGGAATGTTGTTGAAGAGAAATATCGGCCTTCGCCGATACCGAAAGGAGGACTAGACATTATGCTAGAGGTTGAACTGAAGATTGGAAGCAAGTATGAAATCGCTTATAATGCTGGTGAATACCCAATATATGATAAGACTGTTATAAATATGCACTTTGACAACTTTGGAGCGACTCCAGAATGTGTAGAAGATAAAAACGAAGAAGACCATCTGATCGATGATGAGGATGATGAACTTATTTGTATAGATTAGAAAAGACGAAAAATATTACATCAAAGAACAAAAACAAAATCAGCTTTTTCAATTTTTGACAACCTTCGAGTGGACGAAAACTTATTTGGGAGAAAACAGTTGGAATCTCATCAAATGATGAAAAAAGTCATAACCTGATGCCTTGAAAGAGCTCAAATATGTTATCTTTCCACTAGGTGTCCTTAAAAGTATTTACTGTTCTGAAGAGAGTCTGTAAAGCGAAATAGTTGAAAAAGTCAGTTTTCTGACATTTTTGGCGTGACACAGTTTTGGTCACAGTTGGACAAGAATAAGTTTCGGCGCTACAAACTATTGGTCACCTTTTCGACTGAAAATGTGTCACGTCAAAAGTTGTCGTGATTAATGTACTCGGATATCTTCTCTCTGTCCAATGCAAAAATAGGCAGAACCAATGGTGCTAGATTTGACTTTGACCTTGCACATGATGTGCCTATCTTTACTCCACTGCGCCGAGTTCCACTCCATAAGCAAACAATTGCTAGAGAGCTCTTAGACCATTACAAAAGACGTGGTCTGATCAAGGAAATAGGCTACCCTTATCTTGCTGCTACCCTTCTTGTCGAAAAAAGAATGTTTCCAGCAGTTGCCACATAACAGATCGCTATCGCCTTGTTGTGGATTATCGTTTCTTAAACGATGGTATCAAAGACTCAGGATGGCCTGCTCCATCCCTCCTACAATGCCTTGATGCTGCTGCTGGCTCTACATATATTAGCTCAATTGATTTCAACAGTGGATATCACCAAATACCATGTGCTGAAAGATGCAAGCCACTACTAGCATTTTCACCAGCGTATGGCTTTGGTACACAGTTCTTGCTTCATACTGACAATCGAAGTAATACATTTATACAGTCGAAGAGCGAGCCAAACAGCTGGAAACTGCTTAATTGGGCTTTAAAACTCTCTGAGGTTGACTATAAGATCCAACATATACCCTCAAAGAACAATGGAATTAATGATTGTCTTAGTCGCTTATACAGTGTCAATGTAGTTTCTGAATTCACACCACAATTTAGTACTGATGAGTTGACTCATCTCCAAGCTAATGACCCAGACATCTGTGCTGCCAAAGACTATCTCTCCACTTGTAAAAAGGCCTTCTCTATTAGTTGGCTTGGTTCCTTACAGAAATATCGTAATAAGTTAACATTGTCTTCCACTGGACTCCTGTTGTGGAAGAACCGTCTTGTCATTCCTAAAGCTCTTCATTGAAAAGTGCTGACACTTTGTCATGATCATCCTTCTGCAGGACATTTTGCTGTTGATCGAACATGGAATCGTCTATCTGAATTCTATTTTTGGCCCAATGCGCACACTGATGTTGTTAATTGGGTTCAGAGTTGTACATCCTGCACTGCTCACAAACCTCCCCCCAAGGGATACCACAAAGAACCCTTGCAGCCCATGCAATCTACTGAACGCTTTGAATTAGTTTGTTATGATCTTGCAGGCACATTCCTCCCAGAAACACCCAGTGGCAATAAGTACGCATTGATATGGATTTGTCGCTATGGATTACTGAAACGCCTTCATAGTGACGGTGCTTCACATGTTCATGGTTGTGTAATGAAAAACATCACAGCACTATTGGGGATAGGAACAACAAAGTCTTCCCATCTGCACCCTCAAGGGGATGGTTTATCTGAAGCAATCATCACACTTGTCAAGAGCTGTATTCAGAGACAGGTCGATAGTGTTTGGAGAAACTGGGATGTAAATCTCCAAGCAGCTGTCTATGCTATCAGATCTAGCCTCAGCAGCAGTACAAAGGTGTCACCAGCAGAACTGATTTTAGGTGCTAAACTAGCTCTACCAACACAACTTTTAACCACGGAGTGGCCGTCACACATCCTAAGGCCTCCCCAAACACATAATTCCCTGCAAGCCCAACAATTTGCTACAGATCTAGGATGCAGCCTCAAGCGCTCATTTGATGTTGTTGGTCAGACTCTTTTAGAAAGTCATGCCAATATGAAAACTCAGTATGACAAGAACACAAAGACACATCACTACAAGGTACATGACACTGTGATGTTATGGAACCCCAGAGCTAAACAAGGAGTTTCTCGCTGTTGGCAGCCAAAATGGTGTGGCCCATGGAAAGTGCTAAAATTAATAGGTGACACAAACTGCCAATGACTTAAGGATGATTCCAAAGTCAGTCCAGTGGTCCAGAGCTATACAATGTGTCTTATTTTGATCCTTTTCCAACAATGAAATAGTACCACCTTAGCATTCGTCCAGCTTTAAGGAGGCCCATACTGTTGATCAACCAACATGGCGAACAGTAGAAAGTCGCAAATAGAAGCACAGAATAGCAGCAGTAAGATACCACTTGTTAGCATTCTAGGGCCTCACGACGGTTTGCCGATTTATTCTGGTTTTGACAGAGTACCAAATATAAGCAAGAGGAGAAGACTAAGAGGACGTCCAAGGAACTATAAACCCAAAACAGACACAATAGCAGATACCATGCCAGTTCGACTGCCCGAGGTCCAAAGTGAAGAAACAGCGAGCTATGTACACAAGGGAGGAGAAGGTAGATTTTCACTGTCTATATTTGTAATCTTACTATTAGGTGATGAAATTGACAGCTAAATGTTAAAGTGATAATATAGCTTGCTTGAAGCTAGCTACAGTCATAGTTCTATGCTGTTAGGTCACATTAGCCTAATGAAGAAATCTAAGTTCTTGTCTTACTTAATACAAAGGGTATTTTGCGATCGGCTGATGGGCATAAAGTTTAGTATTTAATTATATATATATATATATATATATATATATATATATATATATATATATATATATATATATATATATATATATATATATATATATATATATATATATATAATATCACTACTTTGTCAGCGTGCAAAGCTAAATTGGCAGTATGAAGTGTCATTTTAGGTGATAGACTAGGATTAGCTATCATTGTTTCTATGTTGTGTACAACTTTTACTCATTATTGGATGCCACCCATTAGTAGAGAGATTTGTGTTTGGAAGGTATATTGTTTTAGTAATGTATATAGTGTTATGTAGATTATACATTTGCATTGATAGACAGTACTTGAAGGGACTTCCAAATTCACTATGTAGCATAGAGCTGAACCGAGCATGTCTATTTACATACTTATTACTGTATTTCTTGAAAATTAACAGATTTTCCTGATTCTCTAAGTGATCAAGACTTGCAGGTACCAATGGAAAATGAAGAGGTAAGTAAGAAGTCCTAGTATAGATTTAGGGTGATGATGTTTTAGAGTTCCAAAGAATGAGCTTTTGTGATATGGAAGCTATTTAGGTTACGGATTTAACAAAGATGAGATGTTAGGTATAAAGTGTATATATTGCGCATACATAAGTGTGCAAAGCTGGTAGTGAGTGGTATGGTTTTGAGTGAACATTTATAATATGTATCAGATGTTTCCATCATATTAAATTGCAACTTTGTTGATATGTCTGATCTGTTTAGCATCTGTAAAGATGACCCAGTCATGGACACTAGCTCTACTTACAACCATATATATTAACCATTTTTGTTTGAAGGTTGCAATATATAGTAGCAATTGTTTTGAAGGATGCAACACAACTTTCTTACCTTTTCCAAGTGCTAAAAAGCAAGTCATTTGTCATACTTCATGACAACACAGATTTCTTGCTGCAGGATTTTGATTCCCAAAGACAGACATTGAAGGTTGGCTATTGAACCTTAGATAGTTAAAGTAGTATATGTACAATGATATGATTCACATGGCACACTACCAGTGATTTTGCTTCTTATTTCAAGTCATTAACATCATGTATAACAGGCTTTGTGTCATGGAATTGAGAATATTACCATATGACACTGCTATACACTCTGCTAAACATGGTAATACAGCACATATGATTGACTTCCTTATGCATATTTTTAAGCTTCAAAAGTATTGTGTTGTCTCAAGGGTGCCAATACAGTTCACAAATGGATTGCATTGGGTGTATATGTGCGATTGTACCCAGGATCATTGTGATTTTGTTAGAGCACTAAGCACAGACCTGCCTCATAGCTTTGAAGGTGAGTTTTGCAATGAAAACATTTGTACATAGGAAAACATTGTAGTGTTTATTTTGAGCATAGCATTTTGCATAGGATTCTTCTCTGTCATTTGTTGATAGCAACAACACCAGCACTTGGTGTAATGATAACACACAAGTCTAGAAATGGAATTGAGATTGTGGGTTCAAGTCCCACAGTGGTTGTTGTTATCAACAGATTAATCAACAGAAGAATGACAATTTTTGTCATACTTTCACTTTCATGTATTACTTTTCCCATTTGCATGAGCAATGCAGATAAACTGAGTGACCCTAGTGATTTTCTAGACTTCAAAGAAAGTATATCAAAGAAGTTTTTAGAGTGCCTGCATATAAGGATATGCACAAAAGTTTTGGATAAGTGGGGATTAGTGAATGAAGTTGCAGTATCCCAAATAGATGAAGGTGAGATTTACTTTTAGCTGCCACTGGTACATGGGAATTGAAAGCTATTGGAATAAAATGCATGTCACCAACAGAAAATTAGTGTGCAGCCATGTTGTTATGGTGTAAGTGATATTGTGAGTAGAGCATGGATATAGTTGAATGCATCAAAGGACCAAGCCAAAACTTCAGGGTTTTGTGTATTAGAATGCATCACTACTGCTTATTAGGGAAACTGAATGAAAGCAGCTGCTTGGATTTATTGTGTTATGCTATCATTAACAACCTATAAATGATTGATATGGTAGTTTAAAAAACACGTTTTGAGTATAGTCACCCCCTAATTTTGTCCATGAGGATGTGAGCTCTTTCCACATCATACAAGTATCCATAAATATCTGTTTGCATTTTGACTTTTTTTGTAGTTTCTGAATAGTGTATAGAGTCAACACCACCCAAAAAGGAGTTGTGAGCCTCCAGCACTAACTAGAAGGGAGAAGGGTCGTTTTCTCAGAAAGTGTAAGTCATGACAGAACAGATTCAGGCCTTCTGAAGAGGCCAGAAAGGCTACGAGGGAGTAGCAAGGCCTCCCCATCTTCGGGGACCCAGATAATGAGCACAAAAGTAAAGTCGATGGTGAAAATATATAGTATGCTGTAAAAGCTGCTATCACGTCTAGCCCCCTTGACCACCTTAACAGTCAGTTTTAATTATGGAAAGATGCGGGAAATGATTATATGACAAAATAAAGTGGACAAACTACTTTCTGTGGAATACCATACATGCAATACATTACGCGACTCAGCGTCCTTCAATACAAATCAGACTGACCAACAACAACAATATGCACTAGCGACAGTTTACACGGTTTACACTCACAGTTTACACTTGAAAATCAGGCGAAAAAGGGTGCTTCCTATAACCTCTGTGGGTAATATGGATTAAACTACTCTCTTTTAATTATAGCGAAATATGAAGTCGTGATACAATGTGTTCACTCGCTCGCTTCTCGTACTTACTCTTCCTATTCTCTTTTACCCATGTGCTTACTACATACGTAATTACTACATCACCCCCTTTTTTTTAAAACAACAAAACAAAACATGAAGAATATGAAATATAAATGCTACCAAACGTCAGTAAGTAAGTCCATGTCCATATCATACTGGTGCTCTTGTTGTTCTGCTTGATCTCCTATAGGCATGTTCTACTTCAGGTTCTTTTTCACACTCATCTCCACTACTATAATCCATTTCGTTCACATCCTGAATTTGCTTGAAATGTGAAACGTTTTGGGTAATCCGATGTTGGCCTTTGCTTTCTGCTACAACTGTCGTGCCATTACATTGTATGGAGTAGCGTTGAACTTAGGCATTAATTTCTGCTTTTTCTCTTGTTGTACGAGAATGGCATCTCCAACCTTGATCAGACTTTCTTTGGCATGACGGTGTAAAGGCCGGTTTACACTTCAGCGGAATTGGTCGCGCGACTGAGCGAATGGATTACTGGGCATGCGCATGTCATCAATGCGGACAGGGGCGAGTGATCGCTGGCGAACGCACGAACAGTTGTGGTAGTTGGATTGAGTTGAACTTTTCGGTGAACAAACTGAGCGATAGCCAATCAAAAAGCTAGATGAGGAAATGCGCGGGAACATTCATGTCCTCACTTAATTCAAGGCCTATAGTGCAGGAAAACAATTCAACCACCAAATAAAATGGAATTACAGAGCATATCAAAAGAGTGTTTAACTTCAATTTTGAGGAAGCTTCAAGAAAGCCAAAGTATTCAGGAGCAGGACAATCTGAGTATAGATTCGGTAGGTTCTGGAGAGCAACTTAGCATCGACCAACATGACGACGACCTTCTTTGTACTGGTGATACATCTCATCCAAGTTGGACTGAAGAAATGCTTGTAGAAGAGATAAGGCACATGCGATGTTTATGGGATACTTCATGCCGAGCGTACAAAGACGGTTTGAAAAAGCAGCAAGCATGGAGAGACATATGTTTCAAATTTGGTGTCCAAGGCCAAGGTATGTAGTTCAGTTCATTTTGCATGGTGTCTGCCAAATCAGGGAAATCATTCCCCCCATATTTCCCTGACTTCTACCCAGTCTGTCCTGATTCAATATAAATTCTGAGCAAAGACGATATACTAATGCCTATCACAATGCGAGCCTATTTAAGCAAATTTTAGCCTACTTGAGAACAGGAGTACGTTCTAAATATATCATGAACAAGAATATTAATTGCAGACTTTGCTTTCTTCCTCGTTTTTCAGAATACCAGGAAATCAAACAGCTTCTCTGAAATTTCCCTGATTTCATTAAATATAGATTTAGCCAAATTCCATAATTGATATTTTTAGGTGAAACATATTTTCCTGATTTGGCAGGGACCCTGTTTTAAATTTACTACATAAAACTTGGTAAGGATAGCTAAGCAATCAAGTGAAAATATAATTAACAATGAAGATTAGTGCAGGAAGTTCAAATTATATTCAAGAGCACATATAAGTAGACTATCTTATATGGAGGGAATTGTTTAGGACAGAAGAGCTATCTCATAGTCAAATAGCTACTGGAGGAGAGAGCACCCTTTAAAGGTTAAAATGAAGGGAGAGCAAGACCTATACATTCAAAGCTCTTTAGATCTACTCTGCCCCTTCACTACATGAAAACCTCCAAACAAAACAGTTTACATTTTCTACACACCTACACACACACACACACACACACACACACACACACACACACACACACACACACACACACACACACACACACACACACACACACACACACACACACACACACACACACACACACACACACACACACACACACACACATAATGACATGAGCCGCGTTGTGGGGACTCTATAGTTACATCAACGTTGTGGGGACTGTATAAACTGTTCAAAAGCTCGCTACAGGAAACTGACAGATATTCAATGATTAGCCACAACAAACCACAGATTCAAGACGCACCTCATGCATTCCTTTGTTTCCGTTTTGGAAAGTGTGTATAAACGTAGTGGGGACTCTCAGTATACATCAACATTGTGGGGACGTCATTGTTATACTGTTTGTTTTGCCTTGCACTTTACTGCAGTGAATGCTTCCCATTCAACAATCGTTAATTGGTTGAACAGCGAATAATGCAGTATAGGAAAGAGGTTTAAGGTTTATACACAACTTGTGGGGACATGCCTGGATACACACTTTGTGGGGACACTTACTATAGCAATCATTCATCCAGGGTGCATTCCTTGTTTTAGGCCCAAAGATCTTCTGCGTGTACTAAAATTTATGTGCGAGGTTCAGCGTGAAAACTAGAGGGGAAAAATTGGAGTATCCAAATTCCTGCGTAGCTAGTTCGTGAAACAGAATGGTGCAAGACTTGATTCCTTTTTTTGGCTTCGGCTGGTGCTGTAGAGACTTAGTTTTTGACGCAGCGCATACTCATTAGCACACCTTTGATGCGCCGTCTACATGGAATGCACTCTAGTTACCCGTAACTACGCTCACTAATCGCCCCTTTTCCCTATTTTTCAATTTTGCATATCTTTCTGACCTCCCAGTTACTAATTTCAAGCAAGGTGCCAAAGCAAGGGGCACTGGGGAACACTGCCCCTTACTGTTTCAAGAAGGGGAAGTGCAGAAGCTCCCTTTTTGTCAATTTATTGAGTTCGGTGGAAGTGGATCAGAAAAAATTGCAAAAATATTCCTACCTAACTTAACCGCATTTAGTTTACTTTAGATGCTTCAAGGGCAGTGGCGTAGTGGCATAAGATACCAGGGGAGCTTTGCCCCTCTTGAATCACTGCCAGAAGGCGCTAAAACGAGCATATTGAATATTTTTGATTGAACTGTGAGGACCATTTTTATTCAATTTTACATTATTTTCAATTGAAAATCAACTGAGCGTGATTTTAAGGGGCGCCAAACTAGCACAGTAAAGTGTTCGATTGAACAGATAAGATTTTTCTATTATTTTCTCAATTGAAAAGTGGCTGAGCAAGGGCATCTGTTAAGAAAATTTGAACGCAGGATCAAACCCATACGAAGGCCCCGTTTTATTTGCAGAAAGGATTGATCTGTATGCTTCATAATTCTCTAAGCACATGACTGTAGATAACTGAATTGGGTAGAGGTGGGAAGATGTATAGAAGCCCGATTTAGAAAAGGGCCCAATCTTCTGGAGTTATTTGGCACACATTTGTCCATCCATTGGAACAGACCTGTAGGAATACAAGAGCTCTGAAGGCTCTTGAGGTATGCCAACTTTTCCCTTTATGTTCAATGTTTTTACAACCGACTTATAGCCGTGTTATAAGTGAGTTGGTACATGCATTACATGCATGCAATGTGAAAAGGGAGAAGTTGGTGTAGCTTCTCAGCATGAAAATCAATGATGAAACAAACATTATATTCTGTAGAAAGGCGTTTTCTGACGTTTTGAAGGACGTTAAGGCTGATTTCCACTTACAGACAATTTTCTGCGGGCAGAAGCAGAACAGAACAGAAAAGCTCATGGGCATGCGCGTGGGTCACGTGAACAGGAAAATTTTCTGTTCTGTTCTGTTCAGAGGATCTGTACGGAAAAGACGCCGTATCATGTGAGCAGGCCAATCAGGTAGTTTTGCTGCATGATGTGTGCATGTAAACAACACGGTACGGCCACTTGGTGATGGACAGGCCAAATACTCTCCTACCAAGGATTCCCAGATCAAGTTTGAAGTTTAATAACTTATTCGTGAAGGGTTAGTACGAAATTGTGCTGCAATTGTTGTTTGGGCATCATCCGTAAAAAAGACATCATTTTATATATTTTCTCATATTCTGTTGGGCTCATGCAAAAGTACGTAAAGAATAGGGCATGATCATGAAGTTTCATCTCCTTTATCGACAAATGAAAATCTTTCAATTTTCTCACTTGGTTAATCGTGCTCACTTTTCTTTTGCGTTTCCTTTAACTCATTGGATTTCGAAGTAATAGTAGCTTCTACGTCCTAACATTGAGGCCCATCATGTTTACAACCGACAGATTTCCTATCCTATTTGCACAGAGAAGTGGTAATTAGCAGAACAAACTTTCCGTTCCATTCCGATGAAACTTTTCTCTTCTGTTCCTGTCCGTTGAAAATTTTCTATAATTGGAGATCCACTTTACCTTTCTGGGGCCAAGCCCCAGACCCCCATTTCCATCACATTGAGCTATGGAATGGGCTAACTGGGCCACTTGCCCCAGTAATGGCAATATGACAAGCTGCTCTGAGTTAAGCAAAAATGTACCATTATTTGTCATAAATTAGTAACAGTGCTAGAAACAATTTTTCGTCATTTCAATAGAACATTTTGCTATCATCACATCCAAAAAAGATGGATAATGCTACAGCCAATTAGCTTTCTCTCAACTGCTGTAAGGGGAAAATTTATTACACAAAGCAAGCTTATGGTAGCCTATAAGAGCTACTGTAAATTGTTTTCTTGGGCATTTTTTGAAATTGTTTTGTCAGACTGTTTGGCACAGCTAACAGAGATGCAAACAGGACAAGAAAGGACTGAAGCAATTGAAAAAAAATTGAATGCTCTTTAGAAGATATACCGAGCAAAATTAGCTTGACTGATAAAAATGTCGTCTAATTTCTAATGAAGAATTGGAATGCAAAATTCAGGAAACTTGCTGAGAATAGACAAAAAGTTACGCATTCCCGGTGATCTCAGAGGATCTAAATTAAAACCTTTTCTTGCGGGAACATGTCCCCGGACCCCCATGCATGTTTAAATTTAGCGAATGGTGCACTATTATTCCAGCATAATTGGCTATCATGCCTTATCCCCAGTTACACTTTGCAGGGTCATATTCTGTGGAAAATATGCAAAATTTCTAACTAAAATTTAGCAACTCTGTGTGGGAATACGTAGGAACATAAACGTTCCCGTGATTTCAGAAAATCTAATGTATTCACTTTTTGTTAGCTAAAATTGCAAAATGTAAGATCTTATTTGAAAAGGGGTGCCAAATTTCATCTGGTCCCCCAAGAAAATCTATGGCACCACGCTACTGTTGAAGGGTGAACCAACTTTTTTGGTGCCAGTCCCTTTTTTAAATTTACTTAAAAACAACTTCGTGTTGGGGGTAAGTTGAGAATGCAAATTTAAAATCTGTCTATTTCGAGCTCTTGTAATTCACACTTTAACTTCCTCAAACGAGCTTCTCATGTACCTTGAAATCATCCTAACAAACTTTTAAAAAAACCTGCAGGATTCAGACCTCTGTAATTTGAACTGTTTAAACTCGACCAACTTTGTCAGCCCTCAAAGCAAAAACCTTTCCAATTCGAACTTTCTACTGATAAGCTGGTGACAGTAGTAGTTTTGTTTATTAACTTCTTTCAAACTTTATGCCATGGAAATATAGTACTGATATTCGCTTGGGATATGTCCTTGAGAAAATTACTTTACATGCACTGAAAGAATCAAGAAGGCACTATGATGAACCTCAGTACAGAACACTGAAACACCAGTGGCGCAGCCATGGGGCCAAGGGATGTGGCTGCCCCACTAAACATGACAATTCTGGTGGTCGGGAAACCCTCAAATCTGCAATAAAATTGGTGCATTGGAAGGTAGCTGTATAATAGTAAGTGCAGCTGCTCTTTTCTATCTGGAAAAAGATAAATCTTTATATACAAAAGGGCGTTTCCCTAATACTTAAAGGGTGTGGTCAAAAAGTTTTCCAGGAGAAGACTCCACCACCAGCACCCATCACTGTCTCTTTCTTTATATCGGATGCTGATTTAAGGCCCACCAGGACAGGATACTATAGACCCCTAACTCTAGTTAACTCCATAGTATCCAAGGGATTTCACAAGCCTTCTGACCCCACCCCTGATTACACTCTTGCCCTGGCTACATCACTGCGAAAGACAAATAGTACTGCCTATTTTGATTCTGTGTTTTTATTTCAAGGCTACATTTTAATTTTGTGTTTTTATTGCAAGGGCAACAGATTTTTCTTTATTTAGCAACTGTTCAACAACTTGCACATTTTTAGGTTACTACTATGAAATGAAGATTTATGAAAAACTTGCACAAAATCCAGAGAGTTGCATCTTTGTTTGAAATAATGGTAGCTGCTGGACTGTTTCCCATAATTCCCAATGTCTTTTGGAAAGTGAACTCTTATGTTAAATTAGCTTTCTATATCCCAAATTGATGAGACAGTAGAGCGGTAAATGTGCCCTGGTTGCACATTTCATACATTAGACTTTCTGTATGCAATCTACTCAATAGTGTAGAAAGAAAGAAAATGGCCATTTGACCAGCAAACCATGCAATTTTAATACCTTACATCTCGTGAACTAACAATTTTTGACAGTTCTTTAAGCCTAACACAGCCCTTTACAACACGATAATGATTCTTCTATGCTCTTATTTCCAAAAGCTTTACAGCGATTGGGGGACTACTACCCCCTCCGCACTCCCCTTCTTCTACTCCACTGAACTTGCTTTGGCAGCAAACACTGTTGATATGTTTAACACTATAAATACTGTTTATATTGCTGGCGCGCAAATAGGGGAGGGATCGTGAAAAGGTATAGACCTCTGCCCTTTTCAGCAAAAAGGAACAAAAGTTCCCTTTTTGGCACCTTTTTGCCGTGCCCTCTCCATTAGCAAAAGGTGTTTCACTAGCATAAAAAGGCTTGGTCCCAAAGATTTACCAGAGGCTCTACCCCCAACTATATTTCCCCTTCTCAGCCAAGATAAGAAATGGCAGTATGAATCATTAGCCTTCAGAGCAACAATATCAGTACATTTTCACAGTATTTCCTTTTGCACTTGTGAATCTAAAATGCAGTATTCAAAAGGCTGTATCTTCTATAAACACATTTATTGTGCCCTTCTCATGGATTGGACCATTGCCCTTGAAAACTCCTAGTTGCTCGCCTGTATTGAGCCTTTTGAATATCTTGTGTAACATTTTGGTGACACTGTATTTTTCAAAAATGTGCTAGGGACCGTCATGAGTAAGATTTTGGAAATATTTTTGCAGTATATTCTCGACTATATACTTTGTCATGTCAAGTCTCATGCACTAGGTACAAAACTTGCGCATACGGCCTGTCTGTCGCTTTCACACAGAGAAAGGGATAAATCTCGCGTACTCTAGAGCTCCTTGTAAAGTGCTGAAACCACAATAGTTTGTTTCCTAGCAGAAGAGGAGGATAGAGCAGGGGTTTCGTCCTAAAACTGTAACAAGATGGGCTGTGTTGTATGAAATATACAGACTACACCTTTAACCACTCCCAGTTTGGCACTTACGACGTAAATGTGCTTCTCAAACCAGTATATGTGAAAGTACAGAAGAAGGAGAAAGCAAGTATAGGGTTGTCGCATTCTTCTTCTATTGATAGAAGCGTATCTTTCCTTTCTTTTCCTTTGGCAAATGCATAGTTATAAACTTATCTAGTCTAAAAGATGTTTGAAGAAGAGGGACTCAGCCCTCTAATCTCTCATAATATTAAGAATGGTGCTCAGTCCCCCTGAGCTCCCCTCCACAACACCACTGGGATAGAGGGCATATTTTTGGGAAATTCGTATTTCAGATAAGCAAAGAGATAACTACTAATGATAAATCAGATTTGCAGTATCAGCAAAGGGTAGTTGTCTGGGGTGTACCAAAGTATGGGCATGGGGGTGTTAGACCCCTCACTTTAGCCAAATCCAAAGGTAATTCTATAGCTTGCAAGTAAAAGCGTGTTTTGTGATCATTGTTTGTCGGTTATTCAGTATATTTATCATCACTCATTTTTTCATTTCAGAGCAGCACAGAGAATTCTTGCATGCTTGCCAACCACGAAATGGTCTAAGGTGGAATGATGACCCAATTTGTGCAGTTGTAAAACAGAAACGTGCAGTGATACTTTAGAATTTGTGCAGTGGTGAATAATAATGTTACATTGAACATGAAGTTAGCAACGAAAAATAAACAGAACAGTATTGAATTTATATACTCAAGATGTAAATTTATGCATATAAAATTTATGACTGTATATAGATTTAACTATTGTCGGAAGATTAGGTCAGTTATTAGTAGCTTGAAAAAGCACTTATATCTTTGTTTTAGGACGTAACATTTTGTAGCTGTTGCACTTGGACTGTCAACGCTTGAAAAAAGGTTGGAGAGTGCCCTTTAAGGCTGGTTTTCATATAATCATAATTCTTTCTAATTCGTCGGGATTCATGAATTGCGATCTCTGAAACATATGAAAACCGGGAGTCCTAATCGTAATCGTGATTCATCGGATTTCGGTGTTCATATATCGCAATTCACCCCTACCAGAGGTTCTACGGAAAGGGAAGACTGGAGGCAGGGAAGGCACTACCGGGATGCTTGGTAGCCCTGTGCACAAGTTGCTCCAAATTTCCTTTTCAAGAAAGTTTTCAACCTAAATTTCAACCACATTCATATTCACTGAATGATCAACTACTCGATAAATTTTGGACCAAATGAACGCTTTTTTTAAAGAAATAAATTTCCTGTCTTCACTATGGATGTTTCTTTACATATTGTCATATAAATCTCAGGCTTTCTTAACTGTTTCGTGAATTCTTGAAATTTTCGTTAACGAAAACAACCCAGATTAGGCAACTATGATACAAGAGATAAAATGTTCAGGTTTTTGCGAAGCATTTAATGGATGGTGTTCTATATTTTCTAGTTGGATCAAAAATCTTTCTTACAAGCCCAGTTTTTCCAAGTAGCATTTGTAGCTCAGCCTACCTGTGTTTCTTAAAAGTTTCCTAATTGTTGCTTTATTATAGCCTCTTGTTTCTTAGAGACAATTTTCATAGAAACACGTGCTACCTAGTAGTAAAACTAAAAGATTGGACAAATGTGTTCTTGACACAAGCTATCTTCTGCACTTTTTAATTGTTTCACTCGTAGCAGGAACATGACTGTGACTATTGACATACAAAAACTTAAAAGTTGCCCGATACATTGAAAGTTGCTCAACAAGCTGAAAGTTGCCAACAAAGCCTAAAGTTGTCCTCAAGTTGCCAAGCAACTTGAGGACAGGGCTAATGCTTGGGGGCTGGAGGTCCCTTGTAGACACCTAAATTGTTAAAAGTTTCCTTGCATTTTCTGCATTTTCACGGACTTTTCCTATTTTTGCTTCAGTTTGAATGGTGCCATCCACTAAGATTTACTGGCTTCGCTTCCTGTCAGCACTTGGCAGTATATGGCCCCAAAATTTCTTCATTGGCACCACTTATAACTTGAGACCCCCAAAGTTTCAGTGTGGAAATGGAACAACTTGCGGACAGTGGCTCACACTTACAATCAAGAGTGGGGGTATTAAACCATTTTACTGGGAGGATACGATGCCCCTACACTCTACTTTCAGCAGTCTGCATTCAATAAGGGCCTGGTGCACACTGTGAAGAAAAAGGCGCGTACTTGAAATTCATACCTGTGGCATAACTATGTTGGCGTGGTGAATAGAAGATTGCAGATAAAAAGATATCTAGTACTTATTCTTATTATAGCTCTTTTAAGAAACACATCTACTGGTTCATTTGCCTGTTTTGAAATGGCATTCCAACAATTCTTTCTTCAAATCATCTATAAAATCTCGCGGTGATCGACTGTATATTGCTAGTTACGAAAAATTTCCATCAAATTATCCATCTCTACTGCCATGCCGAAATGTGTTTGCTCATACAGCGCAGTAAACTACTCAAGACTGAGGCTCAGCTAATCAAAACCAGACATCTCTATCGCAGTAGACCCTAAAGGCCAATGTCCAGTGAGAAAAAACTCAGCGAAAGTGTTCTCGAGAAGTTTATCGAGTGAAACATTTCTCGAGAAATAGTTCGCAAGTGAGTTTCCAGTAGGCGAAATTCTTCAGAGAAATCCCTCTGCGAAAAGGTTCATCATGAATTTGTCGTGTGATGACCTGTAGATTTTACTTTCGTTGTATCGATGGAGAAAACATAGAAGATATAGAAAAAGGTTTTGGGTTCGCATGATATATGCAGAGAGAACGGAGAATGGAGAGTATATAATCTTGTCGGGGAAATGCGGCTTCATGACCACGAATTATTTTTTTCAAAATATTTAGGATGACTCCCTCCCAAATAGAAGAAATGTACTCTCAACGAATTGTCTAATTGAAAAGTCGTCTTTGTTGATTGTAAGTGCGCTCGCCATTTCAAACGACGAAGGGTATTTTGATGCCACTGCTATTTAGGTCTGTTTATGATTACATCATGAAGTTGAAATGTGGCAACTTGCCAAACAAATACGAATTCTGATTGGTCTGCGAAAGAATGTCGTAAGCGAAATGAGAAAAAGTTGAACTCAAGTGAACTTTTTTCGCTGAGAAATTTTTTCGCTCGAACTCTCTGTGAAATGTCATTGCGCATGCCTGTGACGTATTTCGCTCGAACTTTTTCGCATTTCGCTGTGTTTTTTCTCACTGGAAATTGGCCTTAAAGGCTGATTTCCATTCACCAATTTCTGGCGCGCGCGACTTTTTGCGATCGACATTTTGCAATCACATGGTGCGTATCAAATTACATTTAAGCTACACCTTCGCAAAACGAGGGCTTTGAAAAGCAGTCATTTGCTGCCTAATCGGAATGTATTTCAAGGGGGCAAAGCAATCTCACTGCCTGCTCTTTAAGCTAAAATAACAGCTGTTATTGTCAGAGTGGCTAGCGGCTTTTGCTGCTGAAATATCCTAATTTTTCTTAAAGTAGAAGGCAGAAACGAATGAATATCTCTGAAAATTTCCCACTTACTTACTGCTTTCGTTACCTCATATTCCACAGGATTAAGATTTGTTTTCGAACTACCATAGCTTGTTTATAGCAGCTGCCATCTTGTTCGAATTTTCCGCCAAACAATGGAAATCATAGGATGCACAGTTTCACATAAACTGTTTGATTCTCATGACAGTCGAATTGTGATGTATGAAAACCAGCCTTCAGTGTCTTATTGGTTGTTAGTTACGACGGAGGCTCTAGGGGTCAAGAGCCTAAAGAATCATGATTAGTTTACAGGAACTCGGATGCTTACCTATATTGATAGATCATCGTGTATAGTATGAAATTACGTATTTTAACATACTAATATCAGGGGTGGCGCCAGGGGATGGGCTAGGGGGCTATAGCCCCCCGTCGGAGCAAGCTAGCCCCCCAGTAGGAAGGTGAAACGCGATGTTTTCGGAGATTTTGGCATCTATAGTACCTTGAAAACCATATTTTAGCCCCCTTGTCAGAAAAGTCAGCCCTCCGTCGGAAAATTCCTGGCGCCACCCCTGACTAATATGTTGTTTTAGCCGTAAAATATCAGTTATACATTTATGTTCATACTTAATTGTAAATGCCGTCAAAGATCCGCCCTCTATGTTAGTTACTATTGTCGTCAGCGACACAGGAAGCATTCAAAAAAGGGCACTATGTAAGCTGAAAAGGGACACTTTACATACAAATTTGCGAAAAAGTGGGGGGCACGTGCCACTTAAGCCCTCCGTTTCTTACGCCCATGATTGTCGTCATAACCAGTGCTTCCACTTTTGCTAATTCAAATTTCCTTCTTTTTTCCTTGTTTTGGGTAAAATCTCCTTACCAAGCTGTAAAAATTTCCTTACGATTTCCTTCTACATATGTTTGCAGTAAAAACACTTAAAACAGCATATAGTTTGTTGTAAAATGCTTTCATATTTCATGTAACATTAAATGGCGTAGGTCCTACAGTTGATACTTCCCTTTCACAAATACAAGGCTGCCACTAACTCAGGGAATGCAGGGAACATCAGGGAAACTTATGTTCAATCAGGGAAAACCAAGGAAGAAGGAGAGATTTTTCAAAAAGTCAAAAGAATTATGGAAGCTTAGAGTTTTGCACACAGTTCTATGTTTTATAAAGCAAAAATTTTAATGGCCAAAAATAAGGCCGATATTCTTTAAACTCCATGTCTGTCCAAGAAGCGATAAAATCCCTAATTGAAGGTTATAATAATATTAGGGAGAATCCTCGGGAAATGAGCAGGACTTCACTCAGAATATCAGGGAAAATCAGGTAATTACTGGTGGCAACCCTGAAATAGAAATGGTATGCATGCGCACTTCCAGGAATACAAGTCGAGTCAGGAATGCCTTGTCACGAGTTGCTACAGTGGGGGCAGTGGGTATTGCCCCAATAGTTCATTAATATTTTACATAGAGGTACCCTACACTACAAATTTTATTCATTGGTTCAACATGCTTCAGAGAGAACAACAGAAGAGAGCTTGAGGGGATATAGCCACCAACTCAAAGGTTTCAGAACTTGTTTCAGAGTTTAAGTAGTAGCTCTAGTACCCTGCTAACACTTTCTTAGCTGCTCTGTCTGAAGAGCCAGTCACCATCAGAATTTTTCTGATGCTGATACAATAATCTACAACTTATTTGTTGAATTCCTTTTTAATTCCTTACTCACTTCAACATTTCCTTCTTTTTTCCTTACAATTTTCATTTCCTTCTTTTATCCTTCCAAATGGCAAAACTTCCTTACAGTAAGGAAATTTCCTTACAAGTGGAAGCGCTGGTCATAACATAAATCTATTGTTATAAAAGAGCTATATACCTGTCTGATTTAGGAAAAGTGACAGCCAGGCTCAATGGCAGGGACTTTCAGTCACCTCACGAATCAAAGTAACTTGTTGATGAGTAATAAACGAGTCACGAAAAAAAAGTATAGAAATCTGAATGAGTATGGATCTCTGTTGTCTCTTCTGGGTTCTACAACAATAGCTAACCAGCATTAATTATTCAGTGTACGAAAACCATCTTGGTAACTTCTATGTCTTGTAATTCTCCACATCATAAGTTAAGCTAAAACATAGTTGTGGAATTTCAACATTACTGCTTATAGTAAGTCATTTTGGGACCCCAGTATGAGTTTCAATGGAAGCCTCTGCACCCCATAATTCTCCAGCCAGTAGGGCAATGACTGTAGCAACTTTGATATTTGCTGACACAGCCTTGAGAAAAGTGTTTTACCCATATTTCAAATTTCCTATTATATTGTCTAAACATGAAATATCTGTTAAACAAACATTTAAGTTTGCACAAAAATGGAATGGTTTAGAAACAAATGACCATTATTTTAAAAACATTTCAAAAGTTTGAAAAAGTATACTAACGTTTGGTGATTCTCAGATATAATGTCTGTTACAACTATAAAAATATCAATAAGTCAAAGAACAAGTAAAAGTTTTCAGTTGCCGTGGAAATAAAACTTGATTATACTGAGCTAAAAGTCTTTTTGAGTAACTTAAAAGTAAATACAAATTTGAGGCATAACATAGCAAATTTCATAGAGCTTTAATGACCGCCCTAATACAGATGTAAAAGTTTCTTTATGTAAGCACATGTTGCCTCATTTTCACTTAACATTTACAGGTGGAAACAAAGCGAAATTTTTAATGATCAGAACATAATCTATGACTTTATTCATTGATTAAACTTTTACTAAATTATTGCTTGCTACCAACTGTAAACAAATACTTTCTGAAACATCAAAATAATCCATGACAATCTGTAAACATTCTGTATGAGTGTAGAGAATTGAAAAACATTGGCACACCCTACAGGTGACACTAAAGTTGTAGCAGTAATAAACTGTAACTAAGCGATATTTAACATGAAATGGTTACAGAAAAATTAAGTAATTTCATTTCACTTCTCCTCTCTGTTGTATTTTTTTATGTTATCTAAGGGCCTCAAAATTCATTACAATTGTAGGTGACTTTTGACAGACTGCAAGATTTAGTGGTACCAGGAATTCTCTAATAAGGCCTGACTAGTTACTAAATAAGCTCTTTAGCAATTTTGATTGTTATTGGGAGAGTAGAAGGGGGCAGTGGCATACTTTATCAAAATTTCATTCTGGCACAAACTTCCTTGCATTGATGCAAAACATGACAAAAAATGTGACTGTTAGCTTTCTTTCTGGAAAGTGCAATATAACAAACCTTTCAGAAAGTTTTGAAGCTACAGTAAAGTAGCACTGCCAACAGCCAGAGTTAGAATCACTTAGAGTGAAAACGAAATAGATTCACGATTTTTCTTGGAAGCAATGCAATTGTCAATTAAGGTAGAAGTAGGCCTCTTATGATCAGTTGAAGTTATGGTTTCATTACCTGACAGTTTTTAGTAACTACATACAGCTCTTGGAGTACAGTTATAGGAAAGAAGGTACACACCAGGTCACAGATGGAAAGAACAATTTGAAATGTTTTAAAATATTGATTTTGTCAACAAACTTTTTTCAGGAAGTTAAGATAATTCGCTATAGTCATAATTCAACTGAATGAGCATGGCTAGCAATTAGTCTTAATATTTGGAGCAAATTAGTAAGTAGTCAAGACGTAAAGCCTGGTTTCCATATAGCCGTAAGATGCCGTAAGCTACCGGCGGCACTTGCCTGTACCGTGGGTAAAGGCATTTAAGCCTGGTTTCCATATAGCCGTAAGATGCCGTAAGCTACCGGCGGCACTTGCCTGTACCGTGGGTAAAGGCATTTAGAATTATATGGAAACCACTTTTCGAATTGCCTGTACCGTAGCTTGAATTGCCGTTCCGGTAGCTTCTGCCATCTCAAATTATATGGAAACCACTTCTGTAAGTGCCGCCGGCAGCCGTAGCCATGCTAATTCAGGTACCGCAACCATCCTGAAAAGTTGAATTATTTCAACTTTTCTCGATCCTTACAGCATGGCACCGGCTGCCGCTACCACAAAATGTTATATGGAAACGCTCTGCTTGCCGGTATCTATGCAGAACTGAGCTCGCTATTGTTCTGCTTTGTTAATACAACCCATTCACGACAAGCCCTTGAAATCATAATTCTTTCACTGCCAATAACTGCTAATGTTTACATGTAGTTGCTGCTACCACTTATGTTTTGTTTTGATGTCCTTCCATATTAATACTGATTTATGTTCAGAAGCCAATGTATTTTATTTAATTATTTTTGACATCTTTAGTTGTGACGGAGCGAAATCAATACCGTGGTTTGATCTTTGCATTGCGTATGTGACATTTTGAGACGTAACACTTTCATCTTCAAAGCGAGATTGTAGCAGAAAATGGCGTTCCACACGAACCGACGTATTTGGTACTTTAACAAAAGGTAGCAAACAATCCAGGGGTGGCGCCAGGAATTTTCCGACGGGGGGCTGACTCTTCTGACGAGGGGGCTAAACTATGGTTTTTAGAGTACTATAAATGCCCAAAATCTCCGAAAAAATCGTGTTTCACCTTCCGACGGGGGCTAGCATGCTCCAACGGGGGCTATAGCCCCCTAGCCTCCCCTGGCGCCACCCCCGAAACAAACGATACTTCAAATGAAAACAATAATTGCACTATGAAATTCTTGGCCTCAACATCTTTAGATATGATGATTTTCATTTTTGACCGCACTTTCCCTTTGAAACTACGTTGTCTACTAGACAAAATTATCATTTTCTTATATAAGTACATGGAATTAACTTCAAAATTTCTTATAAGGAAACATGCAACAAAAAACCTCCCTGGTTGTCAAAGGAGCCCCCCTAGCTATCGATTTATTTCTAAACCATTGTTTAAGGGGGTATATATTCCATTGTTTTGTTGAGCCTTCACTTTTTCTCCTGTTCCTTTGAGAAAATTTCCTTATTCCCTTGAGTTAAGCAGGCATATGTTTAAACATGTTTCAGAGTTATAGTCTCCATGTGTGTGAAGAGTTGCTGCCAGCAGAAAACATAGAAGTTGAGTCAAGTTCTTCAAGCAAACACCGGTCAAATGTGAAATTTAACTACCTTAGAGTGTTGTAGATCAGCAAGGCCGCAAATGATAAATAAAGCAGCAAGACAAACACTTTATACATTTGATTGTGATAACATTAATTATGAAATAAGCTCTCAGACTTTGTATCACATGATTCCTCCAGTGAAAATTTGCCACCCCTGAAAGACAGGCCTGGCTATGGGCTTGTTGCAATATAGCATTAAAGTAAATTCACCATCATTCTTTGTACCAGGAAGGAAGAAATAACCATCCAACCCAGCTTCGTAGAATTTTACAGACTATGAAGCAATCAGCATTCTACAAGCAAGATACAAAAAGTATTGAGGATATGTACATAGAAAATTTTATTGAAAGAGACCCCAATTTCCTTTGTTCCTTTTCAATTTTCCTATGTTTTCTTGTTATATTGATAGATTAAACATGTTTCCCTGTTGCTTGAGAGATGTAGAAATTTGGACCTGGCTCCATTCTAGCGTTCATGAAAAAATCAGGAAGTACTATACAGCATAATATGCACATGGATAGGAGTGATGTAAATGGACGTGAAAGTAAAGAAAGAACTCAGTATGAAGGGCACTTCTTGCGCACCTGTCCCTCCATGAAAGAGGGCAGATGGGGAAGCTGTCCCCTACCCCCCAGTGTAGGTATCCCTGGGGATCAGCTAGCACAGTCAGCTGGCAGGATCATATGTTATGAAGGAGAAGTAAAGAACAATTGAGGTCATTGACCTCAATTGATAAAAGTTGATCCACTTCGTTTAAATCTTATAGAAAAACAAGTATTCCATTCAAGATTGAAAATGATGGAATCTGGAACTTTTATCTTAACCTTATATCTTTGGTACCGTTTATCTTTTCTTGCCTTTCAGTGAAATTGATTCAGAGGCAGAAATGGTAGGGGTGTGGGGGCAAGAGCCCCCTGGTTAGAAATTGTCAGCAAATCAAATAGTTTGTTGGCTAATCTAGATGAATTTTTAGCTAAACGTTCCTGAAAATAGATAGAAAAATAGAATTTTCCGGTTATTTCAAAAGATTTAGCTAATTTAAACTTTGGGCTGGCGCAATATTAAACAATTTTCACTATTAGATGTCATGCCATATCCCCTGTTATGCTTTACAAGTCTTATTTCTGTGGTCAAGACATTTTTTCCGAAAGATTCTCAATACCTAAGTTTTAAAGTCTTGTTTGTTTGAAAAAAAATTTATGCCTTTTGTAACGAAGCTTCATCTGACATACCCAGGATAGTTTATGACGTCACACTGCTGGTACAGAAGCAAAATGCTTTGTTGGTTCAGTGTCTTGCCACCCCCCTCCCCCTAGAAAATTCTCAATTTCTGCCACTGAATCAATTCAGCTCGATCACTGTACTGTTCTTGTGCTAAAAGTTAGATGGTGTTGCAAGTTGCAAAAGTTAATGATACTACTTCTAAAGCATTGCACCATGTGTCAGATACACGGTGCAATGGCTTTAAAAGTCCTGACAATCATTCTGCTTCAGGCAACAGCTGCAAGATCATAAGCAATTGCGCTGCACAACTTACAAATTAAACGGGCAATCATTTTACAATTTGTGTTGCAATGGTGCTGAAATTCTAAATCTGTTGCGATTAAAGTAAAGCAAATTGAAATAAGATGGGTCCTTTAACTATGGGAGCATATATAGCCCCTTAGCAATGGCATGCATTGGCCCCTGCAGAGGCATATGTCCCTAATAATTAAATTGCTAAAAGTGCTGTACCAGGAACGCGGGAGTCACAGCAAGGCACTAGGTGGGCTGAAGTTTGGAGATGGGCATTTTTGGGTGAATATTAAATCCCTTTGATTAGAAGCCTCCTCCACGCAGAAACCGCAATTTTTGAGTACCTCAACCAAACTTTTCTCTGATGACAGCCAGTTGAACAAACTCCCTCTCAACAAACTTGATAAACCAGCTGTCTACCCAGCTTTGACATCCTTAGAAGGGAGTCATAGCTGGGTAGACAGTAGCATTGTATACAAGCTGTAATGTCTTATATGAGCATTTAGCAGTAGTCGATTGACCATGATAGCTTAACCAGGTTTTTATTCTCAAAGGTGCTGGTTTTAGGGGCCAGTCAGTATCATTGTAGGGTAAGGACTGGAAGATGTTTGCTATGAAAATTTTGTGGGCTTGACTAGGGGTCACCAAACAAAGCGTTGCAACGATGGGGCCATTAAATGTAACCTCAAGCTTGCTCTACCATATATCAAATCAAACTGCTATCTAACTTTCCTGCAATACCCATATAAGTTAGACTTCCCTGTCTTTGTTATCATTGTCACTGTTTATTTAACGCTGAATTTATATAAGTATAGATAGATCACATACAAAACTGCTGAACTGGGAGTGGTTGCTAAGGTACATGGTATTAGGTTTTTACATACGAGGACAGGGGGATCATGAACAATTAGAGATTCAGTGGTTCTTTGAAAAGGTAACTGATGCTTCCTAGCAAGTAATAACTTTGGCAAATCCTCTGCACCTGACAATTTTAAAGAGTAGTGAGCATCAAAGAGAGACTGCCTCCTAGGATCATCAGTCCAATGTTTTCTACTTATGGAAAAGGTGGCATCTCATTGGTTTCTAAACACAATGAAGTGACTTCTCATTACGCAATGACTGTAACAAAACTTGGGTTGTAATCTTCAAGCATGAAAACTGCTAAAAGTGGAACTTCGCCTCGCACTACTTTGTACTCACACACGACTGTAATCATATTATCTTCGGGTAGATGAAGAGGAGACTTCCCAGCGGCGTATTTCTAATCGGTGGGCTTTAGTATCCACAATTTTGCTGGTAACAACGTTATGATAATGTTAACATTTTAATGTATGAGCAACTTTTCAGAAACACATGCTTCCAAAAAGTGCTACGTTTGATGGCAGGTAATGAATTCCTGAGGATAGAAGCAGGTCGATCCTTACAGAAGAACAAATGCAAGAAGAAAATGTGAAAAAATGCTGTCAGTAGCCAGCATAAGAAGGCTTGCTCCTACTCTTCAAGGGGAGGAGGAATACTGCCCCTTTCACCCCCGTGCTCTGGTGTCCCTGTACTCTGCCACCTTTGCACGCGCTTCCTGTCCATTTCTGCGCGTGCTGATGTTTGTCAAAATCCAAAGTGTTTGAAGGCGTTTGATACAAGAAGCATACTTCTCTATTCAACTATGGATTGTAGCAGTGAGAGACCATTTGACATGTATAAAGATTACTTTGGCCTAGCAAATGTCATTCAAAGCATGCATCGAGAAAGAACTAGTGCATTTGAAAAGGTAATAGGACATCTTAGTTAGGAGAGTGATTTCACAGAAGACATAGCTGTGCTAAAGTAGGGTTGTGGGTATTTTGGCTTGCTAGGAAAAGCAATAGTCGCAATCAATATAATCATAGAGATTTGGCAGTCTGTTGCACCCTTACTCTTACTCATTTCTACTGTTGCACACTTACTCCAAAATCCCTAGGCACGCCTCTGGCTGTAGAAGGATAAAAACCTCAACTATATCCGAACTGCAGAGAATAGCCTTTTCGAAGGCATCTCAAGAGTGCATGAGTAAAAGCCACTTTCCATTAAGAAAAGTGTGAGTGAAATATGACAAAATTCGGATTACTCAATATTCACTAATATTTCATAGATTCATTGAGATGAAATGCCTCATCGCGGTATTCACAGTACAGTTAATTAAATGAAGTTAAATTTTTCACATTTCGCTTCCGCACAAAGCAGGCGAGTCAATTAGAGAAAGGTTGATGACATTTAGTCTATTCATATTCCTCCATATGCATGTGGAGCTTTCATTCAATGGCCTAATGTTGTCAAAATGACATGACACAATGGTAACAATTTCCAATGATCCATATTCAGCCCATATATAAAGGGACGTTAACTACTATTATGATATCTCTTACCACTACATAGTGTTAATACATGAGGGCTCATCTAAAGTATGTTATGAAAGAATACAATGTCGTTTAGTATGATTCCTCTCAAAGGCTACAATATTCTCCATTCGTTATCCATGTAGTAAATATATCACTGACCTACTATGTTTTCAAATACACCCTTTTTTATCAGAATAATGTTCATAAAATGCTGAGGCTCAAAGTTACTAAAATGTATGAATACTTTTAGAAAAAAGCAACTCAGAATCGTTGTGTATTCGTGTTGCTCCTTTTACATAACTTTTTGCTTTATTGATACAATATCGCTTGCTCTGTTCCGCTTTCATTTTGTTTTTTGCTGAAGAAGGACATCAATAAAGATTCGATTTTAGTCTTTTCATGTTCAGGCGAGTTAAAACTATGAACCTAAGGCTCAAAAATCTCAACATTTAGGGATACTGGGCAGGGGCTGTCCAAAGTAAGGGTGTGGAAACCATCAGTCATTATTTGACTCGAAACCATCTTCTTGACAGAGTCCAGTCTAAAGCTATCCATCTCATCAACAATCCCAACCTCACTAATTCTCTACAGTCTCTCTCCCATTGTCGTCTTGTTGTAGATCTTTCCATTTTCTACCGCTATTTTTACAGACGTTGCTCTCAGGAAATCAAGAATATTATTCCTGATCCAATGAGGTGTGTTCAAACCACCAGAAGCTCTACCCATTTACACCCTTTCCAAGTTACACTACCTAATCCACAAACTCTAGCTCACAAATCATCTTTCATTCCAAGAACCTCTCAACTATGGAACTCATTGCCACCCACTACTTTCCCTGAATCCTACAAATTGTCATCTTTTAAATATAACATCAACAAACTTGATCTTGTCTCCCTTTCTACTTAACCTTCCCCATTGTTTCAGTTGTTCCTTTGTCGGGGAAATTTAGTACGCAATGTCAGGGAAAGGCTGTATGGCTTTGTTATAGGCCATACGGCCTTTCCCTGACATTACGTACTAAAAAAATAAAAAAAGAACATTTGGCAGCATTTCGGTTAATTTTTATTGCTACACCCCCACTCAAAAGTGTTTCGGCACACCACTGATATTAAGTCTTAGCAAAAAATTAGAAATTCTCGTATAAAACAGAGTATTTTTCCTTTCCATTTTCCCACAATGATACAAGATAAAGAGCATTAACTATCGTTGCGATTAATTCCATCTCATATAAGTAAATTTACAGTTCAAACAGGACTGTGTCAGGAACTTATTTGTATTAATTTGGGCCACAAGCATGAAAAGGACAAATAGTAAGGCAATGTTTTCTCAAACTGCGGCAATCAATTGTGCTATGGTGAGTCAGTTTCAGGGGCTCGGAGGCTCTGCTCACTTCACCCGTATGATTCGTGACGCCATGCTGTACTTTGCCAGTTTGTACACTAATGTAGTATATAGTTTATACGTATCTCTTGAATTTAAGAAAAAGAATGTAAAATTTATTTTTCCAACAACGAAGGCCTTAATGACTGCATGTATGGAACCAGGGACGCCTGCAGCACGTGGGCAGCAGGGGCGGTCGTCTCCCTGCCCTCAGTCTACGGGGGCGAAGGGGGCAAGATTTTCCATTTTGCGAGATACATTTGGGTATTCTTTCTGTAATCTATTTACAACAAAAGCTCCTGAAACTGCCTTTTCCGGGCATCTGGGAGTCCTAATATTAAAAATTTTCCTCTTGGCCCAACCATGATGGACCCTTTCATTAGACAATGGGTGTGAGAGACTCGTGTAAAACTTCATTATGTTATGGAAGTGTTGTTGTAAGCCCTCCATCCCATGTCGTTAATAATTATGTTCAACGAGAGACATAAATGGCAAGACCATGGATGGATTTGACGGGGAGTGTAGGGGGTGTGACACCACCAAATGTTTTTGCTCCATTCGGCAATTCTGCACTAATTTCATACCATTCGGTAAATTTTGCAATACAGCCTTACGTTTCGGTAAATTCTGCAATAGTTGTATACCCAGTGGCAGCTTTTTTCAGACTAGCAAGTTTGTTTATGTTATCAGACTGGATCTCAAGCTTAACAAGAGCTTCAAAGTCATCAATATTTGAAATGTATTAGGAGCCAGTACTTTATAGTATTTGGCCACTGGAATGGTATTTGCAGTAACAAGAGAAAACAGGGCCTTTAATAATTCTTTTACGATGCTCTCTTCGTTGGACCTTTTTCGAAAGTATCCACAGTAAATTCACCAAGAAAAATGCTTACTGAACGAGAGCTCTTGGTGCAGTAATCGATATTGTATCTGGTGGAAAGACATTACTACACTTCTTTCGTATCGGTTTATTGTTGTATAAAACAGGGAAATTTTTGCGAATGCCAAGCAAATCTCACTAGCTTTTGGATAAGGAATTAATTTACTACTATTTTTCCAAAATTTGAGAATAACGAATTAGGGATCAATGATGAACATAATTTCTGTCCTACTTGCCAAAGGGCTTTTTCCGACAGTCTAGAGGGCGTTGCCTCAAACAATTTTTCACTCGCTCTGCTCGCGTGGTCAAATCTATCTTTCCATGTATAATGCTGTTAACATATGCCTCATAGAATTTTTAATTTTGCACACAATTATAAGAAAATTAGCCTTTACCCACAAGTGAAGCACTCTTATTTTTTGCATTGTTGCATGATATGCTATTAGCTACCCCCTGTCTGAATTTTTCAGGCCACCACTGTTGGTGCTTTTGGTATACTCCAAAATTTCAAATGTACACATCCCAATGATCGTTTCTTACATCCGTCCTTGGGTATGACGTCAGAATTGTATCTTTGGTGTCCTTTTGATAAATCTCATTCCCCTGCCCTTTTATTGTGCAGGCGTCGAAAAATTCATCTATACTATAGCATCTCCTCCATACAAATGATTACGTAATTGAACAACGATTGCAGAATTGGAACATTGCACCATTATTGCGAACATTGCACCATGATTGTGAAAAATAGTTGGAACTTTGTCCATTGGACAATTTATGGATCGTTCTTTCTTATTGGATATTTTCATATTATTGCACGATCTTTTGTAGTGCAATTATTATGACGTAATTTGGTTTTCATAGTTAGTTAGTTGTTTGAAGAAGTAGCAAAAGAATAGCTGAGATAGATGAAAGTCACTCTGACGATATTTGCTGTGGTAAAGAGCAACAGTCATAAGTTTTTAAGCAGCCTTTTATAGATTATTGATACTCGTACGAGAGAACTCTCGCTCTCTTCCAGGTGTTTTATCTAGAGAGATACTTGGGTCCTTCCACATTGCAATTTTCCACACTATTTTAATTAGTTATCAGAAGTGACAGAAATTTGACTTATTGTTGTCTTCGCCATAAATATAATATTTTCAATAATTCATACAGGAACAAGAATCCACAAAGCAGAAGTGCAATGACAGAAAGTTGAAGGAAGTCTACCCTCAAAGGAAGGCAGAGGTCCATCATCAGCTTGCATTTTCCTTTCTATTCTTACACTGTCGATGAAATTCTTTTAAACTTGAGATTATTCTTAGATCAGTCGTATTGAAGGTATTCAAATTCCTTCTGATATCATACTTCATCATACGGCAATTCAAGAGCGTGACAGAACAAATTATTGTGATATTGATACAGCTGTTGATATAAAAGCAGTGCCGCAGTAAATTCTTGAATTAGCTTTGAAGAGGTTTACCCATTTGTGGACTTCTGCATGGTAGCATAAATGAAAGTGGAACTAATATTGCGTTTAGTCATGCAAATTTTAATCTGCCACACCATTATAATTAGCTATCAGAAGTGTCAAAAAATTTGACTTATTGTTGTCTTTGCTATAAGTATAACATTTTCAATAATTCATACAGGAACAAGAACCTTCAACTCAGGAATGCAGCTATTGCAAACAGAGAGGTCATCCATATAAAGCAGTGGATGGAAGGAGAGTCTGCCCTAAATTGAGAGCAGAGGTCCATTTTCAACTCGAGACCATTAAAAGGTCCATTGGAGAGCACAGCGCCAAGGAAATGAAATGACTTTTCACTTTTTTTAAATCTTTTGGGGTTCTTCATTCAGTGGGTATGTATGGAGAGGAGGGGAGATCAAACTAAGAGAAAGAAGTGCGTACAAATGGTTGCGTGGGGGGATTAGCAAATCCAAGGAAGTACGCAAAAGAATTACTTTTTGCATCAAATCCGTAAAATTTTCATAAGCAAGGCTTTAAATGGTACTCTTTACTTTAACCAAATTTTGATGGTCGATCAGGCATTAGTGAATGAAAGTTATACTTTGTGTAAGTGATAAAGAAATAGAGAACATCAATGAAAGCAAGGATCATGACAAAAGGTTTTTTATGATGGATTCAAAATGCCAAACGTTGTTAAACTTTGCAAGGAATCCTTACAACTACTTGGCCTACTATTGAATACGTAGTCTTGTTGTCGTGGACAACGAATTTCATTGTTTTTCATCACTTTTCTGTCTCTTTAACGTTTTAAGTTTCATTCTCTACTCAAGTATTGACTGCATATTTAAAACGGTTTTGCTAGAAACGGGGCGTCAGTTGTGTAAGAGCGGGATTCTTCACACGTGTATAGGTGTGCATACAGTGCAGACATTGTGGGGACATTCATATGTATGCACACCCACGTTGTGGGGACTGTACGCATTGTGGGGACACTCACACAGTCCCCACAAATTGTTTGCTATAAATGAATGCAAAACGCCTTTAAACCATCAAATATGTGATTTACTAGATGTCCCCACAAAAAAAGTGAGTGCAAATTTTGTGAGTATTGTGGGGACGTGTGAGTCTCCCGTGTACCATGCAACCCAGGCTCTGTGGGGACACTACACTCACACTTTACCAAAAATGGCAGAATGCGTAAATTAGAGAGAGTTTGAAGCTTACTACTATCTGCTTTATTTAAAAAGCCTAATATCTGGCAGACTAGGCTTTCTATTAGAATAACAATCTCAACGTAAAAATCCTGTGACTGATGAAAAATCAATAGCGGCAGTCAATTGGATGAAATATATTATAGAAATAAAACACAGACGTCTGTTTATATAAAAATAAAGGACAACTGTAACAAAAGTCATCATATTTCAAAACATATTTTTCATCATTCAGTGGCAATGAGTTATGATCAAATCAATGAAGCATTGCAAAAATTGTCTATACATGGCATCATCGATCAAAGGAATTAGTATTGAATGCTCTTACTTTGTGAAAAAGAGATATCTGCATAAAATATAACTTCAGTCTGAACCCTTGTGTGTTTAGTTTTTGCGCAAACATTTAGATTTGGCACATAGCTTCCCCAGTTCATTTTTGAAGATCAACAGTGTTTGCAAAACTCTCTTATGGAAGTGATATCAAAAAATATTACAGTCACAGAGAAATTTGCCTAAATACCTTAAAATAATAGTAGGACTACAGCAATTGCTAAAAGTTGACGGTTTTTAGACATAGTTCAATCTCATATTTAAAAACCTGATAGGAAATAAATGTGAAAAATATAAAAAATTCCAGAATCTTCGTGTAAATTGGAAAGGTCGTGCCTCAAAGTAAGGCATAGGTTCATGCACTATCATAAAAACTTAAGAATTTTGCTTAAGAATCCTTTTTAGATGAATGCCATGAAATGATACAGAACGAAGCAGAAACCAGTTACTTTCTAAACTGACACTATCAAAAGGAAGTAAACTGCCTGTGGGCCAAAGATATACGTGTTTAGGCATTAGATCTCTGTACTAAATCAGCCAACATTTACATGGTATAGAGCTATCAGAAGATTACATATGAAGTGGCGAAAGATGCAACATTTTACTGAGATTATGCATGGAATTGTTAATGCCACTGAATATAGACTCAATTCAAGCACCCATGAAACAAATGCATTGCTATTTTGACCTTTTCATAATAAGACTAGAATTGATAATTAATTCATAAAACTGTAAGTAGATTTCTTCAGCAAGGATTCTAAGAAACTTCCACTTCATGATCAACAGCCTAAACCACCTTAACAATATGATGAAAATTCCCCCACTTTTTTTAAATATTACTTTTTCGAATACAAGATTGTACTCTACATAAAATGCACCATGCATCATAGCTTACTCTTGTATGTATCTTCACCAATATAAGCTCTACATGCTCTTCAAGCTTCTCTAATATATATAAATTGTATGCTCAAAGAATGAATAGCTCTTAAAAGAAGATCAAGATATCATAAGTATGGAGGTCCAGTAGTAACGAAGTATGCACAATAAATGTTCCCATGGCGAGTAAGTATTTCTTACTACACAGCAAAGTATCATACATATAGGCAATTCCTATGTAACTCAGGGGGTACGTTTAATGTCTTAATACGAGATAAATAGTTCTATGAAAACATAGTCAGAAAAGAGTATTGAAAACCGAAAGTAACTACAGAAAGATATTACGTGTTTCAATAACACGTAACCAACTCTTGGCAGACCAACCAGGCATCATAGGGTCTCACTGGTGCAGACTGCTCTATACTTATTGAATGTTCATACAACGAATGAATATGCCTGGAAAGAATGCTCAGGTTAAAGTGTATACATAGACCCTATTTACGTGTAGCCATTAAATATCCCTATACTTAATGAAATAGAGTCTTTTAACCATTTTGAGCACTCAAAATACACTACACTACTGTACACTTACTAGCTATCCCAAAAAAGTACGAGTGTCCCCCGAAAATGAGCAAGGTGAAGATAGCAGATGTCCCCACAATAGGTGAGTATGGATAGACGGAATACTCAGGTCAACGTGTGTAATTCCATCGGCCTGGAAGCTTAGACATTACATGTCTTCAAGAAGAATGAAGTATAGTATCCTAAACATATGGAGAGCTTTTACGTATACACTAATGTGTATTTATAAATTTCACTACTATGTGTGAGCGCCTACCTACAAGGAGTAAGGTATTCAACATGCCATGCACTAGATATAGATACAAGACAGTAGATATCAACACAACGAGTGAGTATGTGAGGACAAGATGATACCGTTAACGTGTATACATACATCGGGAGCTTTCATATAGAATGGATACTGAAATAGTTTCTTAACTGTAGCTATAGCTAAAACAAGCAGATTACTCTAATATTAACTTTCTCACAAAGTACAAGTATCTCTCAAAAAACATGAAGGGTAGTCCCAATGAAGTCCACTTGCTATAAAGTGAAGATAGAAGGTGTAAACGCAATGAGCAAGTATATTTCCACAGAATACTAAGGATAACGCGTGGTAGCTAAGGAAATCTATCGCCATGGTAGCATAGTAACAGCATATCTAGAGGAGGAATGACTTAGAGTTTGTTACCAATATCAAGCAGTTTTAAGTACATAAAAGAGTTCAAGTGATCAAGGGTATGTCCCCACAAAATGCGAGTGTATCCCCACAAACGGTAAGGTATATGACATGACGTAAATCAGGTGTAAACTAACCATAGCAGATGTCCCAAAAAGAGTGAGTATGTATCGAAAAAAAACTCAAGTTACTTAATGTGAAACTTTCGATATGGTGTCATACGCATTATATCTATCGAGAATGAGTGGATTAGAGTTTCTTAACAATATTACTCCCTTTAAGTACAGACTAGGGTATAAGTACTGAATGTCCCTACAAAGTGTGAGTGTCTCCCTACAAAGCGTAAGGTATTTGACATGACGTCTATTACGGATACAGGACCGAAAGCAGATGTCCCTACAGCCAGTAAGTATGTATGGACAGAATACTTAACTTAACATGTGAGAATCCATCGAGATGGTGTCATATGCATTACATGTCCCTAGTTTAAATTAATGAGATTTTCTTAACCATATAAAGCAATTTCACGTACAGATCAGGGAACAGGTATGGATTGTCCCACAAAGTGTGAGCGTCTTCCTAGAACGGGTAACCTATTTCACATGACATCGATTAGCTATAAAGGAAAGATTGCATATATCCCACAGCCAGTAAGTACATATGGACAGAAGACTCATATTAATATTTGTGTGAATCCATTGAGATGGTGTCATTTGTATTATATGCCTGTAACTTGAATAAATTAGAGGTTCTTCAGGACATCACACATTTTTAAGTACAGAAAACGATATCAGTATTGAATATTCCCACCAAGTGTGAGTGTGTCCCTTAACGGGTAGGGTTTCTGATATGACGTCCATTACTTATAAGGGAAGGACTCCAGATGTCCCTACTGCCAGTGAGTATGTATGGACGGAATACTTATGTTAATATTTAACAGATTCGATCGAGATGGTGTCACATTCAGCAAATGTCTCCACTATAAGTGAATTCCAGTGTCATAACATTAATAAGCAGTTTTAAGTACAGACTACGATATAAGTACTGAATGTCCCCACAAAGTGTGAGTATCTCCCTTCAAGTTCTAGGGTAGGGTATTCGACATGACGTCCAGTAGCTATATAGGACGGAATACAGATGTCCCTACTGCCAGTGAGTATGTATAGACAGACTAATTACGTTAATATATGATAGACTCGATCGAGATGGTGTCATATTCAGTATATGTCTACAGTGTACAAGAATTCGAGTTTCATAACATTACTAAGCAGTTGTAAGTACAGACTACGATATAAGTACTGAATGTTGTGACAATGTGCGAGTATCTCCCATCAAGGGGTAGGGTATGGTATTTGATATGACGTCCAGTAGGTATAGGGGACAGACTTCAGATGTCCATACTGCCAGTGAGTATGTATGGACAGAGTACTTATGATAATAATTGAGAGACAAATCCGATCCAGATGATATCATATTCGGGATATATTTCCAGTATAAATGAATTCCAAATTCCTGACATTAATAAGTAGTTTTAAGTACAGACGATGATGTACTTACTGAATGTCTCCACAATGTGAGAGTATCTCCCGTGAATGGGTAGGGTAGGGTATTACATATGATGTTCAGTAGGTATAATAGATGGACTTGACATGTCCCTACTGCCAGTGAATATGTATGGACAGAGTACTTTTAAAAATAATTGAGAGACAAATTCGATCCAGAGGATATCATATTCGGGATAAATATCCAATATAAATGAATTCCACATTGCTGACATTAATAAGTAGCTTTAATTACAGATTACGATGTACTTACTGACTGTCCCCACAATGTGTGAGTGTCCCCTTCAAGGGGTAGGGTAGGGTATTGCATATGACGTCCAGTAGGTATAAGGGAGGGAGTTGAGAGGCCCCTACTGCCAGTGAGTAAGCAGTTTTAGAGTACTTATCTTAATATTTGACAGAGTCGATCGATATGATATCATATTCGGCATATGTCTCCAATATAAATGACTTCCAGCTTCGTAACATTAATAAGTAGTTGTAAGTACAGATTACTATATAAATACTGAATGTACCCACAAAGTATGAGTGTCTCAAGCCAAGGTGTAGTATAGCGTATTTCATAGGATGTCGAGTAGGTATAATGAAAGGAGTTGACATGTCCCTACTGCCAGTGAGTATGTATGGACAGAGAACTTATAATAACATTTGAGAGTCAGATTCGATCCAGATGATATCATATGTATTCTTGCATTCGTGTGCCACCTATCAACCACCTTGATAAACCCTGAGTATTATACTTACAAAAATATTAAGTTGTAAGGCAATGAATGCCTGACAAAGAGGGGGGGTTGAGGATAAAATTAGTGGTTGTGACTCAAGGAGTACCTCAACGAAGGCTCTGATGAAGAAATATCAGAATTCCCATTAAAAGGAAGAAAAGTAGGAGGTGCCAACATTGTAATCGTTATGATCGGAGAGATAGTCGGGAGCGCCGGAGCGTTGTTTTGGGAGGGGAGTGGGGATGAGCTGCAAGTCCACACATGAGTGTGTGGTGTTAGTGGAGAGGGAGTAGGATGTCAGGGGCGCCCCCACTAAAAAAATTTTAGAATCACAGCCTACAATTCAGCAGGAGTCGCCCTGTATGACTGTTGATATGCATCCGGTTTAGGTAGAAATTGGCAGATAAATTCGTTGAAATGTGTATGAGACAAATGAATAGAGCTCTTTGCTACTCTATAATGATTGTTGCCAGATCAGGTAAAATGATAGAAAAACGTTGTCAGAGGAATGAGATTATGTTACCCTCTATGTGACCAAACACACAGTCCCCACAAGGTGTGTGTATATATCACTACAATATATAGTAAGTCCCATATCTACTGTGGACTCCGAGAGTGTCTAATTATCAGTGTCTGAACTCTATGTTATATAACTTAAATGTCCCCACAACGTGTGTGTATATATCACTACAATATATAGTAAGTCCTATATCTACTGTGGACCCCAAGAGTGTCTAATTATCAGTGTCTGAACTCTATGTTATATAACTTAAATGTCCCCACAACGTGTGTGTATATATCACTACAATATATAGTAAGTCCTATATCTACTGTGGACCCCAAGAGTGTCTAATTATCAGTGTCTGAACTCTATGTTATATAACTTAAATGTCCCCACAACGTGTGTGTATATATCACTACAATATATAGTAAGTCCTATATCTACTGTGGACCCCAAGAGTGTCTAATTATCAGTATCTGAACTCTTTGTTATATAACTTAAATGTCCCCACAACGTGTGTGTATATATATCACTAATATATATAGTAATTCCTATATCTACTGTGGACCCCGAGAGTATCTAATTATCAGTGTCTGAACTCTATGTTATATAACTTAAATGTCCCCACAACGTGTGTGTATATATCACTACAATATATAGTAAGTCCTATATCTACTGTGGACCCCAAGAGTGTCTAATTATCAGTGTCTGAACTCTATGTTATATAACTTAAATGTCCCCACAACGTGTGTATATATATCACTACAATATATAGTAAGTCCTATATCTACTGTGGTCCCCGAGAGTATCTAATTATCAGTGTCTGAACTCTATGTTATATAACTTAAATGTCCCCACAACGTGTGTATATATATCACTACAATATATAGTAAGTCCTATATCTACTGTGGACCCCGAGAGTATCTAATTATCAGTGTCTGAACTCTATGTTATATAACTTAAATGTCCCCACAACGTGTGTATATATATCACTACAATATATAGTAAGTCCTATATCTACTGTGGACCCCAAGAGTGTCTAATTATCAGTGTCTGAACTCTATGTTATATAACTTAAATGTCCCCACAACGTGTGTATATATATCACTACAATATATAGTAAGTCCTATATCTACTGTGGACCCCGAGAGTATCTAATTATCAGTGTCTGAACTCTATGTTATATAACTTAAATGTCCCCACAACGTGTGTATATATATCACTACAATATATAGTAAGTCCTATATCTACTGTGGACCCCGAGAGTATCTAATTATCAGTGTCTGAACTCTATGTTATATAACTTAAATGTCCCCACAACGTGTGTATATATATCACTACAATATATAGTAAGTCCTATATCTACTGTGGACCCCAAGAGTGTCTAATTATCAGTGTCTGAACTCTATGTTATATAACTTAAATGTCCCCACATGGTGAGTGTATATATCACTACAATATATAGTAAGTCCTATATCTACTGTGGACTCCGAGAGTGTCTAATTATCAGTGTCTGAACTCTATGTTATATAACTTAAATGTCCCCACAACGTGTGTGTATATATCACTACAATATATAGTAAGTCCTATATCTACTGTGGACTCCGAGAGTGTCTAATTATCAGTGTCTGAACTCTATGTTATATAACTTAAATGTCCCCACAACGTGTGTGTATATATCACTACAATATATAGTAAGTCCTATATCTACTGTGGACTCCGAGGGTGTCTAATTATCAGTGTCTGAACTCTATGTTATATAACTTAAATGTCCCCACAACGTGTGTGTATATATCACTACAATATATAGTAAGTCCTATATCTACTGTGGACTCCGAGAGTGTCTAATTATCAGTGTCTGAACTCTATGTTATATAACTTAAATGTCCCCACAACGTGTGTGTATATATCACTACAATATATAGTAAGTCCTATATCTACTGTGGACTCCGAGAGTATCTAATTATCAGTGTCTGAACTCTATGTTATATAACTTAAATGTCCCCACAACGTGTGTGTATATATCACTACAATATATAGTAAGTCCTATATCTACTGTGGACTCCGAGAGTGTCTAATTATCAGTATCTGAACTTTATGTTATATAACTTAAATGTCCCCACAACGTGTGTGTATATATCACTACAATATATAGTAAGTCCTATATCTACTGTGGACTCCGAGAGTGTCTAATTATCAGTGTCTGAACTCTATGTTATATAACTTAAATGTCCCCACAACGTGTGTGTATATATCACTACAATATATAGTAAGTCCTATATCTACTGTGGACTCCGAGAGTGTCTAATTATCAGTGTCTGAACTCTATGTTATATAACTTAAATGTCCCCACAACGTGTGTGTATATATCACTACAATATATAGTAAGTCCTATATCTACTGTGGACTCCGAGAGTATCTAATTATCAGTGTCTGAACTCTATGTTATATAACTTAAATGTCCCCACAACGTGTGTGTATATATCACTACAATATATAGTAAGTCCTATATCTACTGTGGACTCCGAGAGTGTCTAATTATCAGTATCTGCACTTTATGTTATATAACTTAAATGTCCCCACAACGTGTGTGTATATATCACTACAATATATAGTAAGTCCTATATCTACTGTGGACCCCAAGAGTGTCTAATTATCAGTGTCTGAACTCTATGTTATATAACTTAAATGTCCCCACAACGTGTGTGTATATATCACTACAATATATAGTAAGTCCTATATCTACTGTGGACTCCGAGAGTATCTAATTATCAGTGTCTGAACTCTATGTTATATAACTTAAATGTCCCCACAACGTGTGTGTGTATATCACTACAATATATAGTAAGTCCTATATCTACTGTGGACTCCGAGAGTGTCTAATTATCAGTATCTGAACTTTATGTTATATAAGCTATATGTCCCAAAAGGTGTGCGTATATATCGCTGCAATATTGTAAGTGCTGTATCTACTGTGGACCCAGACAGTTTCTAATGATTAGTGTCAGATCATATTCGAAACCCAAATATCAGTCATGATCCCTGATTATTTATTACTAAAGAGTAGGTATATTGCTTATCTCAGAGTTATTCTATAGTACTGAGCTCGTCCAATTCTGTGTTGTGTTGCTAGTAACATGGGGAACATCTATTCTAAAATTTGCTCTCTCTTGCGAACCCCCTGCATCCCCCACAAAACAGCGACAATTTTACCGATTCGATCAGTTTATCCGCTATGTTTCATGTTTCTTTCTATTTGTCACTCTGTCAAAGGTCTTCACTTTAATGGTTATGGCCACCATATATTCTTATGCTGATGACTGTAGGTTTAACTGGTACAGAAGCTGAAACACATTGAAAAGCGCGAGCGACAGAATTTAACACACAATCGTCATAACTCACCTGACATAAGTCATCATCATCATCATTATCAGTATCATCATCATCCCCATTATCTTCATATTTATATTCAGTTGAATCATCTATACCTCCTTAATTCTACTGTACTCTGTAGGTCCCTGGTATTGCTTTTCCTAGTCATGGAAATATCTCTCGAAAGTCTAGAAGTTGCTCTTTAACATGATGATACCCAGCACGATGTTTTGCATGCAACTTTAGAAGCCACTTGGGCAAGCTTTGTCCCTTAAATTCTTTGAAATTGCGTGGGTCTAAACAAGAAAGATCTTGATAGTGTTCTTTCTGGTCAGAACACTGACTTCTTGTTCATCTCATAACCTGATCCGTTACTACATTGAAGATCTCAACTGCTCAAATTGTCTGTTTGTGCTAGTATTGTCATCAGGGTTAACAACAATGGAAGCTTTCATTGTCTTACTCTTTCTCAGGGACAGGGCAGCCCTTTGGTTCAAGAGTAGGTATAGAAGCTATTATAAATGCGCTCTTTTTAATTCTGATCAAAAACAACTGATGCACAAGATAAGAAAGCACTACCAATCAACAATGAACGACGCGGTTCCTTTCAAACACACAACACCAAAGGCAGTCAGGGGTGTTTTGAACGAGGACCATGAGGACCCAAGGAAATTCCAGACACATTCCTGTTCCGTTCCGTTGCTCCCTACCTCTATAATTCCAAGATGATATTTTGCAATACATATTTTTCTTCCCAAACACAAGATGGTGTAACTCCTTTCATGCATGACATGCATTTTCTTGTTGTTTACACTGAAGTTAGCTGTTTCAATCCTCAAGGACTGGAGTTGTACCTTCTATCTCACTTCACTTAAATTTTGCATGATAAAATTTTGCATTTGGATAGTATGCTGACTTTTCAGAGTCTATGCAGGAAATAAATTTTTTTAAACCTTTGCTGGGGCATATTATATTTACAAAGGAATCTTTTGAAAAGAAACTTCGGACAAGTATAGTCTAGCTATCTGGTAAAGCAAAAGCTCAAAATTTCCCTCCTCTCTGCGAACCATGGTGGCGCCTTTCAAAGAGAGCTCCAAATAAGTAGCAACATTCACCATCACTAAGCTTAAGAGATATGCCTGGTCATAGCCCTCAGACATGTTTGATGGCAAACTGTAAGTATACAGTTCAGTATTTTTCTTGAAAGCACTAGATTGAGACTAGGAACAAAACTGTGTTTCCCAGATAACTCTGACTAGAGTAGCAAATAGGCAAAGATTCAAAACTTGTTCCCAACGCTCTTCGTCTAAATTCGTTTCCCTTTCAGCCCCCCCCCCCATAAACCACTTTTACAAATACTGTACAGTATACATGAATTCGAGTTTGATAATATTAATAGGCAGATCTAAGTACAGACTACAATATAAGTACTGAATGTCCTCACAATGTGTGAGTGTCTCCCTTCAAGGGGTAGGGTGGGGTATTTGATATGACGTCCAATAGATATAAGAGAAGTACTTCAGATGTCCCTACTGCCAGTGTGTATGTATGGGCAGAGTACTTAGGCTAATATTTGACAGACAGATTCTATCGAGCTGATATCATATTTGGACTATGTCTCCAATATAAATGAATTCGAGTTTCATAACATTAATAAGCAGTTGCAGGTACAGATTACGATATAAGTACTGAATGTCCCCACAAGGCTTGAGCTTCTCATTTTAAGGGGTAGGGCAGGGTATTTGATATTACATCCAGTAGATTTAACAGAAGTACTTCAGATGTCCCTACTGCCAGTCAGTATGACTGGACAGAGTACTTAGGATAATATTTGACAGACAGATTCTATCGAGGTGATATCATAGTCGGCATATCTCTCCAGTATAAATGAATTCAAGATTCCTGACATTAATAAGCAGTTTTAAGTACAGACTACGATGTAATTACTGAATGTGCCAACAATGTGTGAGTGTCTCCCTTCAAGAGGTAAGGTAGGGTGCTTCATATGACGTCCAAGGTATAAGGGAAGGTCTTCAGATGTCCCTTCTGCCAGTGAATATGTATGGACGGAGTACTTAGGATACTATTTGACAGACAGATTCGATCGAAATGATATCATAGTCCGCATATGTCTCCAGTATAAATGAATTCAGGTTCCCAGGCATTAATAAGCAGTTTTAACTACAGATTACGATGTAATTACTGACTGTCCCCACAATGTGTGAGTGTCTCCCGTGAATGAGTAGGGTAGGGTATTACATATGACGTCCAGTAGGTATAATGGAAGGAGGTGACATGTCCCTACTACCAGTGAGTATGTGTGCACAGAGTACTTATGATAATATTTGAGAGACAGATTCGATCGAGATGATATCATATTCGGCATATGTCTCAAGTATAATTGAATTCAAATTTCGTGACATTAATAAGCAGTGTTAGGTACAGGCTACGATGTAATTACTGACTGTCCTCACAATGTGTGAGTGTCTCCCGTGAATGGGTAGTGTAGGGTATTACATATGACGTCCAGTAGCTATAATGGAAGGACTTCAGATATCCCTACTACTAGTCAGTGTGTATGTATAGAGTACTTATGATAATACTTGAGAGACAAATTCGATCCAGATGATATCATATGCGGGATATATTTCCAGTATACATGAATTCCACATTTCTGACATTAATACGCAGTTTTAGTTACAGACTACGATGTAATTACTGACTGTCCCCACAATGTGTGAGTGTCTCCCGTGAATGGGTAGGGTAGGGTATTACATATGACGTCCAGTAGGTATAAAGGAAGGAGCTGAGAAGTCTCTGCTGCCAGTGAGTATGCAGTTTTAGAGCATTTACCTTAATATTTGACAGATTCGATCCAGATGATATCATATTCGGCATATGTCTCCAGTATGAATGACTTCCAGTTTCGTAACATTAATAAGCAGTTGTAAGTACAGACTACTATATAAATACTGAATGTGCCCACAAAGTGTGAGTGTCTCCAGTCAAGATGTAGGATAGGGTATTTCATATGGCGTCCAGTAGGTATAATGGAAGGACTTCAGATGTCCCTACTGCCAGAGAGCAGTGAGTATGTATGGACAGAGTACACATGATAATATTTGACAGACAGATTCCATCGATATGATATGATTTTCAGCATATGTCTCGAGTATAAATGAATTCCAGTGTACTGACATTAATAAGTAGTTTTAAGTACAGACGATTATGTACTTACTAAATTGTCCCACAAGTCTGAGTGTCCCCCTTCTAGGGGTAGGGTTGCGTAGTTCATATGAGGTCCAGTAGGTACAAGGGAAGGACTTCAGATGTCCATACTACTAGTCAGTATGTATGGACAGAGTACTTATGGTAATAATTGAGAGACAGATTCGATCGAGATGATATCATATTCGGGATAATATTTCCAGTATAAATGAATTCCAAATTCCTGACATTAATAAGTAGTTTTAAATACAGTCGATTATGTACTTACTAAATTTTCCCACAAGTGTGAGTGTCCCCTTCTAGGGGTAGGGTTGCGTATTTCATAAGAGGTCCAGTAGGTACAAGGGAAGGACTTCTGATATCTCTACTACTATTCAGTATTTATGGACAGAGTACTTATGGTAATATTTAAGAGACAGATTCGATCGACATGATATCATAGTCGGCATATGTCTCTAATATAAATGAAGTCAAATTTCCTGATAGTAATAAGCAGTTTCAGGTACAAACCACGATGTAAGTACTGGCTGTCCCCACAATGTGTGAGTGTCTCCCGTGAATGGGTAGGGTAGGGTGTTACATTTGACGTCCAGTAGGTATAAAGGAAGGACTTCAGATGTCCATACTACTAGTCAGTATGTATGGACAGAGTACTTATGATAATATTTGAGAGACAGATTCGATCCAGATGATATCATATTTGGCATATGTCTCACGTATAAATGAATTCAAATGTCTTGACATTAATAAGCAATGTTAGGTACAGACTACGATGTAATTACTGACTGTCCCCACAATGTGTGAGTGTCTTCTGTGAATGATTAGGGTAGGGTATTACATATGACGTCCAGTAGGTATAATGGAAGGACTTGACATGTCCCTGCTGAGAGTGAGTATGTATGGACAGAGTACTTATGGTAATAATTGAGAGACATATTCGATCCAGATGATATCTTATTCGGGATATATTTCTCGTATAAATGAAGTCCAAATTCCTGACATTAATAATTAGCTTTAAGTACATACGAGTATGTACTTACTAAATTGTCCCACAATGTGTGAGTGTCCCCTAGGGGTAGGGTTGCGTAAGTCATAAGAGGTCCAGTAGGTACAAGGGAAGGACTTCAGATGTCCCTACTACTATTCAGTATGTATGGACAGAGTACTTATGGTAATATTTGAGAGACAGATTCGATCGACATGATATCATATTCGGCGTATGTCTCTAGTATAAATGAAGTCAAATTTCCTATTATTAATAAGCAGTTTTAGGTACAGACTACGATGTAACTACTGGCTGTCCCCACAATGTGTGAGTGTCTCCCGTGAATGATTAGGGTAGGGTATTACATATGACGTCTAGTAGGTATAATGGAAGGACGTGACATGTCCCTACTGCTAGTGAGTATGTATGAACTGAGTACATATGATAATAATTGAGAGACAGATTCCATCGAGATGATATCATATTCGGGATAATATTTCCGGTATAAATGAATTCAAATTTCCTGACATTAATAAGTAGTGTTAAGTACAGACTACGATGTAATTACTGAATGTCCCCACAATATGTGAGTCTCTCTCTTCAAGGGGTAGGGTAAGGTATCTCATATGACGTGTAGTAGGTATAGTAGAAGGACATCAGATATCCATTCTGCCAGGTAGTATGTATCGACAGAGTACTTATGAGAATACGTGAGGGACAGATTCGATCCAGATGATATCATACTCGGCATATGTCTCTAGTATAAATATAATCGAGTTTCATTGCATTAATGGGCAGTTTTAAGTACAGACTACGATATAAGTACTGAATGTCCCCACAAAGTATGAGTGTCTCCCTTTAAGGGGTAGGTTAGGGTATTTGATATGAGGTCCAGTATGTATACAGGACGCACTCCAGATGTCCCTACTGCCAGCGAGTATGTATGGACAGAGTACTTATGGTAATAATTGAGAGACAGATTCGATCCAGATGACATCATATTCGGCATATGTCTCCAGTATAAATGAATTCCAGTGTCGTAACATTAATAAGCAGTTGTAAGTACAGACTACTATATAAATACTGGCTGGTCCCACAAAGTGTGAGTGTCTCCCGTCAAGAGGTAGGTTAGGGTATTTCAAATAACGTCCAGTAGGTATGCATGGGGGACTCCAGATGTCCCTACTACCAGTGAGTATATTTGGACAGAATACTCATTTTAATACTTGTGAGAATCCATTGAGATGGTGTCATAGTCAGTATATGTCTCCAGTATAAAGGAAATAGAGGGTCGTAGCCATATTAAGCACTGTTAGGTGGAGACTACGATATAAGTACTGAATTCCAACAAAAAGTGTGAGTGTCTCTGTACAAGGGTACGATATTTGACATGGCGTCTATTATGTATAAGGGAACTTTTACAGATGTCCCAACAATCAGTGAGTATGTAGGGACAATATACTAATGTTAATATAATTGACAATAAATTGAGATGGTGTAATATTAACTATATTCCACAAGTATGACTGAAATAGAAGTTCTTACCAAACCAAGCACTTTTAAGTATAGACTAGGGTATGAGTACTGAACGTCCCCACAAAGTGTGAGTGTCTCCCTACGAAGGGTAAGGTATTTGACATGAGATCTATTAGGTATAAAGGAACGATAGTAGATGTCCCTACAGCCAATGAGTATGTATCGACAGAATACTTAACTTAACTTGATAGACTCCATTGAGATGGTGTCATAGGCATTATATGTCTCCAGTGTGAATAAATCAGAGGTTCTTAGCCGTATCAAGCACTTTCAGGTACAGACTACAATACAAGTATCGAATGTCCCCAAAAAGTGTGGGTGTCTGCCGTCAAGGGGTACGGCATTTGACAATTCGTCCAATAGGTATAAGGGAATCATTGCAGACGTTCCTACAGCCAGTTAGTATATGTGGACAAAATACTCATGTTAATATTTGTGAGAATCGATTGAGATGGTGCCATACGCTTTCCATGTCTCCAGTGTGAATAAGTTAGAGCTTTTTCACCTTCTTAAACATCTTTAAGTACAGACTACGATATAAGTACTGAATGTTCCAACCAATTGTAAGTGTCTGCCTTAAGGGGTAGGGTATTTGATATGATGTTCAGTAGGTTTAAGGGGAGGGCTGCAGATGCCCCTACTGCCAGTGAGTATGTAAGGGCAGAATACTCATGTTACTATTTGTTAGAATCCATTGAGATAAAGTCATTTGCATTATATGTCTCTAATATGAATGAATTAAAGATTCTTAAATATATGAAGCACTTCTAAGTACAGTCTACTATAAGTACCGGATTTCGCCACAAAGTTTTAGTGTCCCAATAGAAGGGGTAAGGTATTTGACATGTCGTCCATTAGGTATAAGGAAGGGATTGCAGATGTACCTTCAGCCAGTGTCTTTGTATGCATAGAACACTCATGCTAATATTTGTGAGAATCCATTGAGATGGTGCCATAGGCATTATATGTATACAGTATGAATGAATTCGAGTTTCTAAACCAGAATAATTACTATTAACTACAGACTATGATATCAGTACTGAATGGCCTCACAAAGTGTGGGTGTCTCCCTACCAGGGGTACCGCATTTGACATGATGTCAATTAGGTTCAAGGTAAAGAAAACAGATGGTCCTACAGTCAGTAAGTATGAAAGGATAGAGTACGCTTGATAATATTTGTGGGAATGCATTGAGATGGTGTCATACGCATTATATATCTCCAGTATGAATGAATTAGAGATTTGTAGCCATATCCAGTACTTTTAAGTACAGACTACGGTATAGGTATTGAATGACGCCACAATTTGTTAGTGTCTCCCTACAAGGGGTAATGTATATAATATGACGTCCATTAAGTATAAGGGAACGATTGCAGATGCCCCTACAGCTAGTGAGGATGTATGTACAGAATACTCCAGGTACTTTTTGTTAATCCTTCGAGATGGTGCCATGCGCACTATATGTCTATTGTATGAATGCACTAGAGTTTCATAACCATATGAAGGACTTTTAGGTACAGACTGCGATATAAGTACTGAACATCTTCACCAAGTGTGTGTCTCCCTACAAGGTGTAAGGTATTTGACATGCCGTCCATTAGGTATAAGGGAACGGCTGCAGATGTCCCTACTGCTAGTGTGTATTTATGGACAGAATGCTCTTGTTACTATTTGTTATAATACATTGAGATGGCGTCATACTCATGTCTCTCCTGTACGAATGAATTAGAGATTTTTAACCATATCAAGTGCTTTTAAGTACAGACTATGGTATAAGTACTGAATGTCCCTATAAAGTATGAGTGTCTCTACAAGATGAGTAAGGTATTTAACATGACGTCCAGTAGGTATAGAGTAAAATATGCAGATGTCCCACAGGGAATGAGTATCAATCGAAAGAATACTAAAGTTATTTGAAGTGAAGCCATTGAGATAGAGATATATGCATTATATGTCTACAGTATGAATGAATTATAGTTTCCTACTGATATCAGGCACGTTTAATACAAACTACGGTAAAAGCACTAAGTGTCCCCACAAAGTGTGAGTGGTTTCTTACAAGGTGCACGGTATTCGACACAAGGTCCGTTAGATACAAAGTAAAAATTGTAGATGTCCTGACAACTAGTGAGTTTGTATGAACATATTGCTCAAGTGGACTTGTGTGAATCCATCGAGATGGCGTCATACGCATTATATGTCTCCAGTATGAATGAATTAGATTTTCATAACCATATAATGCACTTTTAGGTGCATACTAGTGTATAAATACTGAGTGTCCCCAGAAAGTGTGAATGTCCCTATACAAGGTGCAACGTATGTGACATGATGTCTCATAGGCATAAGGTGAAATGGCAGATGTCCCTTCAACGAGTGGGTATATATAGAATGGACTACTCAGATTGATAGATATATATCCATCACGATGTTAGCATAGGCATTACATTTCTCCAAGATAAATGAGGTAGAGTTTCTTACCCATTTGAAGCATTGGTAAGTACGACAACAGTATAAGTACTGAATGTCCCTAAAACGTTTGTGTGTCTCCATGTAAGGGGTAAGTTATTTGAAATGACATCCCATAGGTATACAGTTACGATGGGAAATTTCCCCAAAATTAATGAACATGTATCAAGAGACGACTCCGGTAAATGTGTTCAAATCTATTGCAATGGTAGCATAGGCATTACATGTCTCGAAGTTGAATGAAGTAGAGTGCTTACCAATATCAAGCATTTTTAAGTACAGACTATGGTATAAGTACTGAATGTCCCCACAAACTGTGAGTGCTTCCCTACAGGGAATAAGTTATTTGAAATGAGGTGCATTAGGTATAAAGTAAAGATGGCAGATGTCCCCACAACGCGTGAGTAGGTATGTACAGAATACTCAGGGTAATATGTATAAATCCATCGCTATGTTAGCAAAGGCATTACATGTCTCCAGGATAAATGAATTAGATTTTTTTAGGTATATCAAGTAATTTTAAATACAGACTACGGTATATACGTAAAGATATTAGATGTCCCCACAACGAGTGAGCATGCATGGCCAGATTCATCTTATCTTCAAATGCCTTTGCGGGCTTCTGTTGCAGAGATATGCACCTATCATTAATTCTTGCAAAACTTTTTGTGGTAAATTTGCATTTGCAAGCATTGATCTTACAGTTTCTGGAGAATTTCGGTTCATCCTTTCTGTCACATAAAGCTTTTCACCTGCTTTTTTCCATCAGCTGATAGAGAACATTCTCTTTCTTCAGGTAGTTTTCAAACTGTATGAATGAGTATTCTTCTCCAATGTCTGTATGTAAGACTTTCAATTTCCCTCTAGTATTCATCTTACTACATACATCACTGTACTAAACCAAATGGTTCCCTTCACCGTCAACCGCATTCAGCTGAACACTGGTTTCGACGAACTGTCCTTTGGTGTATTGTTTACAGAAATACTTCCTATTGGAAAACTCACAAAGCAAACTATTATTGTTTTTAAGTGTCTGTGTTGTCGATTCCATTTGTCTGTTACCGCATTTGCATGTGGGTTGCTATTTTGACAGTTCAGGTAGAAGACGCTTCCAAAATTTTCACAGGTCCAGTTAACCTCTGATTTTCGTCAAGAAGCTCACATCCAACACCACTAATCTTTACTGCCTTTCCAGGCTTAGCCACACTGAATACACTAGGTGGATTGTACACTAAGTTTTAAACAAACTATACATCACTCAACCTAACTCTCTTGGATTTTCCGTCTTTTTTGAGATTTCCAGCTTGACTACTTCATATCTAATAGCTTCTAATGCTTATCCGTCACCAAACATGACATTTTCTGGCTTCTTCAAATCCTTATAAAGTTCACAAACCAGCATTTTATTATCACACATATGACAGATTGGTCCTGGGTCCCCAATCAATCCATCCTTTCCTTTCACAGAGTTTTGCAGATATCACGTGACAAACAAACACGCCAATGCCTTTTCGTTCATAATTGCTGTGGTCTCTTTGTTTCACCCTAGCTCAATTTTCTTTGTGCTTTCTTTTTATGTGAACTATCAGGTACTCCGAAACCGGGGGTTGGGGGCTGCAGCCCATCCACTTTTCTGCTAATGTATGAAATCAAGATTGTGCAATAGAAAGCAGATCTCCAAATGGAGATAAATACCTCAAGTTTTTTCAAAACTTCCTGCTATGGACTGGTCCAAAAGTCTCATAGACATGTAAAATCAGAGAAGGGTCTGTGTTTTTGATCACATAGAGCGTAACATATTCTCATTCCTCTGAAAACGTTTTTTCTATCATTTTACCTGATCTGGCAACAATCATTATAGAGTAGCAAAGAGCTCTATTGATTTTTCTCACACACATTTCAACGATTTTATCTGCCATTTTCTATTTAAACAGGGTGCATATCAAACGTCATACAGGGCAATTCCTGCTGAATTGTAGGCTGTGATTCTAAAATTTTGTTAGGGGGCTGCCCCTGCTTCCTACTCCCTCTCCACTACCACCACACACTCATGTATGGACTTGCAGCTCATCCCCAGCCCCCACCCAAACCAACGCTCCGGCGCCCATGACTATCTTTCTGATCTACATCGCGGCTCCTATCAGCTCTCTACAGTTTTGCATCATGTTACCATAACGATTACAATGTTGGCACCTCCTACTTTTCTTCCTGTTAATAGGAATTCCGATATTTTTTCGTCAGAGCCTTCGTTGAGGTACTCCTTGAGTCACAACAACTAATTTTATCCTCCACCCTCCCCTCTTTGCCAGGCAATCCTTGCCTGACAACTTAATATTTTTGTAAGTACGATACTCAGGGTATCTCAAGTTGGTTTATAGGTGGCACACGAATGCAAGAATAAACCATTATTGTATAGAAGTTCAGATTTGAGCATTGTATGAAACTGGATAATTTTGGAAGCAATAATAATAAAGGGAATGGAGTGAGATTGTACTCCAATTCTTCTGGACAAAAGGGGTACCCCAACTTCCCCTTGAACTTTCTAATTGCTCATTCTTTCTCTCTTCTGTCACCACGTTTTTAAATGTAGGAACCACACAGGTAATGCGTTGCAAATCTCCCCTTTCTCATAAACTAACTTGCAGTTTCTCAAATAAGGATGAATGGAGGAGATTGGTTGTAGAGATACATTAGTAAAATGATTTATAGACAAATAACTACTAATTAAAATTCAATAAATATTTGATCATCCATGAAGTTTTTCATCAGAACATAGATGCAAAATCATGTGTCCTCGGAAAGTGTGAGTATAAAGAAAAATTTTGGTTTAATAATGAAGAGAATGAATGAGTGAGTGAATTCAACTTACTCAAAATCGGTTCCTGTGAAAAGTATAGAATTTTGCTTTCATTTATATAAAGTGTCCCCACAACGTAAGTCCAAAATTATATGTCCCCACAAAGTGTGAGCGTCAAAATCAAAATGACTTTTATGGTATCAAAATAATGCGACACCTAACTGTCATTAAATCCCCCTTGATGGACATCTAATTCAAAAAACAAATAATAGATTATTCAGATATTATTGGTGTCCCCACAACGTATGCCATGAATCATAGTCCCCACAAGGTATGTCATGTAAGTATAGGTGGGTATGGGGGAGAAGAAACTCAATATTTTCCTACTTTGGTCGTGAGTTATCGATCATCACTAGTGTTGTATCAAAATTTTATTTTATTTGGTATTGCATATTGTGTACTTTATAGTATTTGAATGCAATAATTCCTAGAATACCCACCCCCCTCCTTTGAATAAGTTCACTACCTAGAGCTAAATGTTTTTAAATAAACTTCCCTTTGAATAATGAGATTTAAGGCATTTGACACTATATTAGTGCGTTATAGAGTTCCAAAAGAAAAATCCTTGTAGTTGGTTATATTCCAGTTTAAATCTTTCGATCAATAAGCACTGCAAAAACAAACAAGAGAATGCATTTTGAAGGAGATGCTAATTTTCGTTAGTTACTGTCGTACCCGTATTTCATTCAATGTAAAGACCAGACGATTTACGATTATGTCTACGAAAAGCAAACCTGTTCCAAATCATGCTCCGCCTACTCCACGAAACATGCTACCTACTTCGTCTAGTAAGTCACGACATGCAACACAGTACTGGATCCAAATCCCGACATTAATTTACACTAATTATCAAAATATCATAAACTGTAACCCCTCGCATTAGTCCTCTGAGGGCCTATTTATTTGTTGGAGTTTTGCATGGGGGCTTATTCAAAGGAGGGTTTTAAAAATTCCCCAGGTAGTTCTAGCTGAAATTTTCCTATTAGTAACCAATTTCTCTGATGCTACATATGCATGTAATAGGATACTTTTTAAAAGGCAGGCAAATGTTCGCTAAGTAATGGATACTGTTTCATTCCTAGTGCTATAAAGAACTAATAGACTCTCAAATAGGTACAGTTACATGCATTGGTGGGGGCTTATTGGAGGGGGTTTATCAACAATCTGTAGCTCTAGGGTGGGGGATTATTCCAAAGGGGGCTAAGTCGGGGATTTACGGTATCCTTTAAAAGCATCCTACTGCTTGCACTTTTAGCACTAAAGAAGTAGTTGTTTTTCTAGAATGAGCTTGAATTGGAATATAAATAACTACAAGAAGCTTTTAAATAAGCTTCCTTTCCAAATAAGCCCCCACGCAATACGTCAAAAAATATATAAGCCCCTAGGGGGCTAATTTGAAGGTATAAAATATTCGAAGTTAAGATATGTATTTGGTGTCATTTGCATTGTAGGCGCATTCAAAGGAGAAAAAGGGCTTCAGCAAAAAGTGTATTTTTGGGTCCAGAATAAGCATCCCCCGCTTATTTTTTCAAAACATATTGCAACCCTCTACTCTTATTATGGCCCCTCGCTTAGTGATTTTTCAATATTTCTAGGAGAGGCCTGCAAAAACTTGCTACTTTTGTTGACTTACCTAAATAAAAAATGAGATATATGTGGTAAGATTCTGAAAAGTGTTTCCTTTCAGCGACAGTAATTGGGTTGTTGTGTATTTGTGCCAGTTGCTGCACAGTTACTATAAACTTCTGACCCCCCCCCGCTTATTCTGACCCCGGTGGCTATTTCATCTCGAGAAGACCCCCGCTTATTTGAGACCTAAGAGTATGCTTGGGTTCAAGGGGGAGGAAGCTAATGCCAACATGTACTTATGCAATATAACTACAACAAATTATCTACCTATACCAAACATGGTAGGTTCTGTCTATAATAGCCCTTACCTGTTAACTTTTTCAAATCATGAATGCCTTTTAATTTAAAGTTTTTGGCCTATTCTTGCATACATGGGGAATGGTGGTCAAAGCTTTCAAAATTATTGCATACCTACCAAGTGACTGAATGTTATGTACAGTCTCATTAGTTGTTATATTACATAGTAAAAGCATCAGACGGTTAGAAAATCAACACACATTTGTTTGAAAAATTTTGCCATATGTAAGATAGTAACGGTGTTTTAATGTCCAACTTCTGGGCAAAGAAAACTACAATCTTTAGCAACTGGTAAATTTAAAGCATTTATAAGCTTATTCCTCTTCTGCAATATCTCTTAAGAAATGGAAAATACCAAGGTAGGGCCAGTGGGTTACAGCCTCCTAGTTGAGCATTCTAGTCCCGTTGGAAGCTGGTGAGCACCTTTGCTGGGCTTAGGGTCATCCAAGGAGTACGCACTAATAAGGGTCGTAGGGGTTTTGCCACTCCTGTGGCAAACTGTTATGAAATTGTAGGATCGGAGTCAGCCACGTAGCTGAGGGTAGGCGAGGGGTGCATCGCCCAACTAAATCCATTTTCCTTCTCAATTCCGCCCCCCAAAAGTTTCCTCAAGCTAGTTGCTTTTCCTACTATTTTCTGCTTTCTGCCCCCATGGGAAAATTTGCCATGCAAGACCGCCCTCTACCAGCTACAAAGAGCCAGCTACGTCACTGATCGGAATTTCAGCCAAGTTTCGTTAGGTAATGTCAAAAATGCTGTTTAATCGTAGAATCACACCATTGCAGCTTGGGAGAAATCTAAACAGAATTTCGATTTTTGCAACAAAGTTCTATATTCTATAATTTTACAATGTATCATATCATTTCATATTTTTTCAGATTATCCCATTTAATGCCAAACTGCACAAAATGTCGGTAAAAAAGAAATTTTCTGCTATAAGTTTGATGTTGTTTCATAACACTTTTGCTAAATCATATCCAGTCTCAGGCGTTTCTTTGCTGTTTCCTAAAGTCATGAAACTTCAAATAACGATAGCTACCCATGTCATTCTACTGTGACACAATAATTAGAATGTGCAAGTCTTGTTGTCGTTTCTTTTTCATTTCTAGGTTGATCAAACTAGTTTTGCCAAAGTCAAACTTCATGTTCCCCTTTACTATATTATAAACAACAAAAATGAGCATATCATCTTATCCAAACAAATGCACCCCATATAATGTTCAAATAGTGTAATATCGAATTCAAACACTAGTTTCTAATATCCCTAATCTCTAATACTTGTCAACACTATTTAGTTGGCGGGGGAATCTCCAGCACCAATATTACCATTATCGCAGGAAACCATTAGCTCAAGTATCACAAGCGGCTCCATGAGTGAAGGCAGTGGCATGCTGGGAGGTTATCATCAGGAGGGCACTTTTGTGCCAGACAAAATGGTGCCCCCTAAATACCAAGTGCTGATCATTTGTACATCTAAGCATGTTACCCTGGGGATGAAGCAAGGGGGGATAGGGGGCTAAAGCGCCCATCAAAGCGTGCTAGGCTCTTACGGATCATGTAACAAAGGAGCCTCGGGCTTCCCCTAGGAAAAATTTTCAAGGCAAACGCCCTCTGGAATGTCAGAAAGTGCCCCTTTGAAACAAGAAACAAAAGTTGCTATCATCATTGATCTCTGTGCTCAGATGGAGAACTAATCTTTTAATCTGGAAACGAAAGACAAACAAGCTACATTCTTGGACAAAATATACCGAGACAACGACAAAAATACAGGTAGAACTAATGATTCCTCAACTCCAACTTAGAAGAGAGTAATATAGCCCTCTCTCCCCCTCCCCCTTAGATCAACATTGAGTGAAGGGGTAGGGGGCACATGTAAAAGCCATGCATCTTTTCATGAACAATGACGGTTGTCTCATAATTTTTGTCCACGATTGTATACTGACAATTCCTTTTGGTGTCCTATGCCTACACAAGAAGCAAATCTAATGCCAGTGCACCGATGGAAATATCCGTGTTTTGTTTCTTATTCTCAACTTTACATCATACTTCGTTCTTTGTTAGAATGACAAGGGAAAGACAACATTACTGCCAAGTTTCCAGCTTCGTAGCTAGTGTCCGATTGCTTAGATAAACATGTAAACAATTTTTTGAACAAACTGTATTCCTATATTAAAACTCAGAACGGCTGAAAATCGAGAACAGCATAACAAAAATGCAAAGTTTAAGGCCCTATATACACGGTACCTTAAGCATATCTTAAGTTGCTTATTATTATCTGCTCGTGAGTCAGATTTCAAGACTCTTGCTTATGTTGCTCAATTTTATGATGAAGATTCGTTGCATTCCATCTAGGCCACAACTTGCCACAAGGTGTATCGTTTTGCCCTTTAAATTGTATTCAACCTGCTATACTACCACTGTGCAAGCTTTGGAGTGGTTTTTAACATAGCTATGGAATCTTTTAATAAAATCATAGCAAATTTTTGCACAAATACAGAAATGATTCATGACTCATCATAGAGCTTCAGCGCCAAAACTTTGGATCAACTTCAAATTGTTCTCTATACAAAAGATTCTCTATATACAGTTATTTTCACGCTTGTGATACAACCAGGCCTGGTAGTTATAGAATAAATTGTCAACATGTTGAACAGTGTTCTCATTTTGAAAAATTATTTCCCTAAGCCAAGGAATTTTTCTCCTTTCTAAGGGGTGTTCTAAGGAAATTTAGAATCTTAGGAAATTTTAAAGAACTCTGTAGAATTGTCAGAAAGTGTATTACTGGCAATTATGTGTGGAAATTCTGGACATCACGTTTCTTTTTGGCTGAAAAAGGCAAAGTATTACCTGCCATTTTCTAATTTGTGGGTGAAAACCAGCAATCTTACAGCCTTTCAAAAAGAGTCTAGAGTATTGTCAAGTTTTATTTTATTTTGTCTAAGGAATAAAATAATATTTGACGATACTCTTTGTCGGGGGAAGGCTATATGTCTAAAGAGGGCTACTTTTTTCTTGAGCCCAAACGCACACATGGACAATATAGTCTGCACTTGTCAATTTTTGTAGAACACTGACTAGCATGGGCCTGCCCCTCGACAATGTGTGCCATCCATTTCATAATGCTTTTCTTGTTCCTGGTGACTAACGTTTACAAGATTCAAAGCCCAATTAAACTTTTTTCTACTATCAGAAGGCTTCTTTTCAAGAAAAGAGACAAGGTTTAAGGAATCTACGGAATTTTTTTGCATTCTAAACAAGACTTCCCGCAATTCTGAACCTACAGTGGCTGACAAGTGCACATCAAATAAAAATCCATCACACCACATTCAGTTTCGTCACATAGAATTAAAATTGGTCATACCGACTTCAAATCACTCATATCAAATTCCAATTCATGACACCAAATACAAAATCTTCACTATTGGGCAGGCATGCTTCACACCTTGCTTCACAAGACACCAAATTCTCAATAAATGGAAGCATAGTAAATGCACACTTTCGGAGATACATTATTTAGCAATCTCATTATACAAAAGGCATAGTATATACGCAACATCTCGGGACATCTAATAGTGCAAGAGCCAACGAAGGCCCAGAGACTATTACAGCCTCCCACACTTGTCGAGCGTAAGGGCATGCTATTTGCAACTCATACGTACTAATTTTGCGGAACTATATTCAAAATTTAATGGATACGAGATATGCTTTTGTAAGATGAGGTTGCTCAGAAAAGGTGTGCCTCTATACCCAAATACTTTCGAATATCGCCCCGAGCAATGATTCTGCTGCAAAGGAAGTGCAGGTAATTTTTTCTAGATGCCAGCTCATTCGACTACAACTTGTTATCTAATTATTTTGAATCCCCACTGTTGGAATTTCCCTGTCTACATCAAGTCTACAAACATTGAAGCAGTTCCAAGGCAACTAATTGAGCGCTGTTAATGTAATCTAAATCATATATTTCAGAGCGTGTGATCTCGCCAGGTGAACAGCTTGAGTATGCTACCCTGTCACGCAAGATTTCCCGTGCATGGGGCACTGCTTTTGCAACTGCTCAATGACTCACCAATAACCCAAAGGGTGTATTCCCGTGGCCTCAGATGTCCACTTCTATATATAAACAGCTAGTGGAGCATGTTTAAATAGAAGTATTTCGCTTTGTAATTCTAGAATCCTGGAAGTTCTGATTACTTGACACCCCCTTCCAAACGGGTTCGAATTTATCCTAGTTCACAAAAACGCCCCTTACATGCCTTATATAATTGAAAAATAGCATACAAACAGCTTGTGCAGCACACAGTCGTTTTATTCTCCAGCTATCATGCCAATATTTAGCTAATACACACGCTTTGTGGGGACACACTACCTACCTATCTATACACGTTGCTCACCTGTTAGAAGAAGTCTCCAAACTACTGCCGAGACCTTTGTGTCTACGGAAAAATTGTTTCTATTCCTCTTTTTCTTTGAACTTCCATTGTGTATTCGGCCCCTCATTTACTCACCAATAATTTCATGCAGCCCTCGGACTGAACAGTTTGGAGAACCCTGTATTAGAAGAATAGCATGTACAGACCTACCATGCCAGACTGCAATTGAACCCCTTTCTATACCAGATCGGTGGCGAGCACAAACTTTGCAAGTACTAGCCAATTGCAATTTCGGGAGTTTGGCTGGTTTTGTCCAACTTTGGCTACTTTTATCAGAATTTACGCCAAGTTTGCTCGAATTTCTACCATCCCAAATTGTAAGCTATTATTCCCTAGAAAAGTTTTGGCTTGAATCTGTGGGGAATGAAAGTCCCAGAACGGTACTAGATACAAATTTAGGCTCTGCATAAGGTAGATTCCAAGACAGGGTTCTTATATATAGTAATTTGTTATATATTTACCACGCAATCATTATTTCTGCATATACACTTTTTTATTTTTTTTATCCTTAAGTCTGGACTTATTTAATTATTGTAAAGTAGGCTTACGTGAGGTGTGATTTAGCTATATTTTTGTGCATAAGCCTACATTACATAAAACGATGCTGAGGATGATGATGATTATTAATAACATTGTCATTGTGGGCACGTAGATAGCGCCATCTAAGGAGTTTTGTGAGGCCTGGCACTGCCAGAGTAACAAGACTGAGAGGAGAGGAGAGAGAGAGAGAAAAAAAATTTGTTAGCAGACTACGCCCGTCAAATGTGCTTAAAGAAGAAAAGCAGGACGTGAAAGTGGCGAAAATGTATAGGAATCTTCAAAATTTTAGGTGCCAATGAGAGGGCACAGTGAACTCTTTGGGGGGCTCCAGCTGCCTTTGCGGATAGCCCCCGCCTGCACCATCCCCGTTTGGATAGAGATAAAAACGCTGATTAAAACTGAAGACAGCCCAAGCACATCAACATCTCTTTTCCTCTCTTGGCATGACATTCGCAGAGAGCAGGCCATACAAACGAAGGTCAAGCTTGCACTGTCTTCTAATACGGATTTTGCACAGTTTGTTAATTGCTCTTGACCATAGTACTAGTGCTTCTTAATGTTAGCTAACCTGCTTCTACTTTCTTACAAATGAATACCTTAGTCAAAAACCGCATATTTCATCTCATAAACACAAAGCATGTATACACCTTATAGAAAATTACTTTTCTATGAGCCTTTCTAAAGACAATATCTACACAGAAATACTGGGGCCCACTCTCCAAATTCTCAACAAATGGAAGCATAGTAAATGCACACTGTCGGAGATACATTATTTAGCAATTTCATTATACAAAAGGCATAGTATATACGCAACATCTCGGGACATCTAATAGTGCAAGAGCCAACGAAGGCCCAGAGACTATTACAGCCTCCCACACTTGTCGAGCGTAAGGGCATGCTATTTGCAACTCATACGTACTAATTTTGCGGAACTATATTCAAAATTTAATGGATACGAGATATGCTTTTGTAAGATGAGGTTGCTCAGAAAAGGTGTGCCTCTATACCCAAATACTTTCGAATATCGCCCCGAGCAATGATTCTGCTGCAAAGGAAGTGCAGGTAATTTTTTCTAGATGCCAGCTCATTCGACTACAACTTGTTATCTAATTATTTTGAATCCCCACTGTTGGAATTTCCCTGTCTACATCAAGTCTACAAACATTGAAGCAGTTCCAAGGCAACTAATTGAGCGCTGTTAATGTAATCTAAATCATATATTTCAGAGCGTGTGATCTCGCCAGGTGAACAGCTTGAGTATGCTACCCTGTCACGCAAGATTTCCCGTGCATGGGGCACTGCTTTTGCAACTGCTCAATGACTCACCAATAACCCAAAGGGTGTATTCCCGTGGCCTCAGATGTCCACTTCTATATATAAACAGCTAGTGGAGCATGTTTAAATAGAAGTATTTCGCTTTGTAATTCTAGAATCCTGGAAGTTCTGATTACTTGACACCCCCTTCCAAACGGGTTCGAATTTATCCTAGTTCACAAAAACGCCCCTTACATGCCTTATATAATTGAAAAATAGCATACAAACAGCTTGTGCAGCACACAGTCGTTTTATTCTCCAGCTATCATGCCAATATTTAGCTAATACACACGCTTTGTGGGGACACACTACCTACATATCTATACACGTTGCTCACCTGTTAGAAGAAGTCTCCAAACTACTGCCGAGACCTTTGTGTCTACGGAAAAATTGTTTCTATTCCTCTTTTTCTTTGAACTTCCATTGTGTATTCGGCCCCTCACGTACTCACCAATAGGAACAGTTTAGAACCAGATTGTGACCAAACAGTAAGAAACGTTTAGCGCTCGGCCTTGAGCTAGGTTTCTTAGAAAACAACGTGCATCATAACTATGTTGAGGGAGCTGGGGCCTTACAATGTTCTTGAGTTACTCCTATCTTCTAGCGATTTTAGGCCTCAATATTCCTATAAACATTATTCTTATAAAATGAAGAGATTCTATTAGAAGTACAGACCCTTCAGGCCAGAGTGCAATCGAGTAACTTTCTATGCCAGATCTTTTTATCACAAACTTTGTAAATCCTCATCAATTTTAATTTGGCGAGTTTTGTTTAGTCGTGGCTAGTTTTACAAGTATTTACGCTACGTTTGCCTGAATTTTACCATCTCAAATTGTAGCTTCATGTTTTTATTATTCCCGTTTGAAAGGTAATGCAGGTGCGCAACTTGGAATTCTTGAGGGCACCGGTCCCATCCACAAAAAAGGGCACACTAAAACTTTCTAAATAAGATGCGGCCTGGCGCTTCATGAGCATACTTTTACAGGGGTGTCAGAGGGTTGTGCCCTGCAGAAGCGGATTTTGCCCCTCAAAAAATTCATCTGTAATATGATAACAGAAGCTAAAAGAGCACCATTGCAGTGGTAATAAACTTGGGATACAATGTCATGTCTACCAATGATGAAAGTCCTCAATTGATTGACACCAAGATGTACTTATTCCATGTAAAAATTCATGGGGGGTATCAGGTCTGGAGCTGCCGAGTAGGATATTTGAACACCAATGTTACAAAGCGAAGTTGCTCAACCTCTTTTCAAACTATAAACCAAATGTTTTTCAGATGTAGATCATCGATAGAGAAGCACTTTTGAAGTACGAAAGTATCAACTTTTTAGGGAGACATTTGAGGGTCTTGGGGCTTGTCCCCAGAAAAATTGTCTACACTAACTTGCTCTAGAACTTCAGAAAATGCCCTTTGCGTAGTAGGAAAGGGTTTGTTGTCATTGATCTAGATGGGAAGTATGACCCCATCCTCCAATCTACACTGTACGAATATGGAAGACACAAAGTTGTGATCTTGAAAGTAAAAGTCTTATCGTGAATGAGTCTGATCAGGCAAATGTGAAAATGATGGAAAAGGTATAGGTATTAACTTCACTCAGAGATTTGGGGGTCGGGGGGCTTGCCTGCCCCCAGAAGAATTTTCTAAAACAACTCTGTCTAGAATGTCGGAAAATGCCCTTCTGCGTAGTAGGAAATCATGTTCGTATCATCGATTTTAATTCTATGATGGAAAATATGATACTACCCTCCAATCTGTATTGCGTGAATTTGAAAAACTCAAGATTTTGATCTTAAAGGATGAAATCTTGTAGTGAAAGAGTTTACTTAGGCAAATGCTTAAGTGGCAAAAAAATGTTCTGATCCAAATTCTAACGCCCAAAGAACGCTCTGCCTTCTGAAATCAGTCCTCAGTAAGAATGTTTCCCATCCCCCGATTATTCTAACCCCCCCCGACCAGTTGGTTTTCTAGAGTACTTGCCTTTAGTTGCACCATGCCTTTCTGCTATCTGATAACTGAATATCGATTATTCGGTGTTTGTTAGACACCCCTGTCTGTTACTGACCCGATTGTACACTATGATAACACAAAAACAAAGCCCCAATGTTTTGAAAATGGGGGAGCATGCCTTACCATATCATTGGATGACACAGAAAGACTTGTAGCTACTGTCAAAGCAAAACGGAAAGAAAACGGGGCTCTGGGGGCTTGCGCTCAGAAAAGTATTTTAGGACCATACGCTCTAGAACGTTGGAAAACGCCCTTGTATAGTTTATTGTATTTTGCTTTTGGGTGCTTTTTCGCTTTCCAGCCACCATCTCGTGTAAATTCAGTCATGTAGCTTTGTTTATGCTAGTTGATTCCTCATAAAATCTTGGCAGTTTTAAAAAGCATAGTGGATAGTTGAGGATGTGGTGTACATCCATTTTTATTGCATATTGTAAATATAAAAGGAGCCATGCATAATTATGTAACACGAAAATTCACCCATTTTTACCACCCAGCCACCCCCTGTAACGCATCACAACAAATCTAGTACAACAAATCCCTTCCTTGCATAACAGTTAGAGCCTTGAGGCCCCTATCATTATTTTCAGCTCATATTTCATATTACCATTATTTTCATGTAACAAATTATCACTCAATATCTTGTTCTACTGTTACAGAACAATATCACAGGAAAGAAACATCGTGAAGCGATGCAACTGGGTGCGATTGGCATTTTCAAACGTCTGCGAAGGTCAGATCAAAGTTTCAGAAAAATTGAGGATACATACACATACATAAACAAAAATGAATTGGATTTTAACCTTGATGTTATTTCAAAAAAGACACATTTCAAAACAGTCTCCTTCACCCCTGTAACAAGTTGCAACAAAACTGACCATGCCTCCATTTTCCAGACACCTTGTAATTTTTGAATGGCCTCCAAGTATTATTTTAGAATTACATTTTAGCCATACTTGTTATAGGAGGGCCCTTCGAAAAGTGAAATCTAGTGCTATGCAATCTATCCACTGGTTTTGTTTGAAAAAGAAAAGTGTCTTAGCACATGTGATTGATACATAAATTTGCCCTGGGGAGTACCTTTACTTGCTGCGTGCATGTAATAAGCTGTGTAGCCTAGGCGTGACAGATAAAGGAAGCTAATCATGGTGTAGCTGGAAGCTCCAGCTCAATAATTGGGTGTTTGTAATCATGTGACATGTAAGTAAGAGGATAAAGCACTGTGAGGTGGGCAATTGAAGTCACTTGGTCAGCATCGCTTGCTCAACCAACATTGGATTCTGGTGTAAGGTGGACTATCTGCTGAAATATATAATCGTAGGTTGTTTTGAATTGTTTTTAATAGATGATAAAAGTTTTTAACAATTATTTTTTATGAGGTTTCGAGTACAAGACATGATTTTTGCGGACTGTATGACTTGAGAAATCTGCTGATTGAGATTTCTCAGAAATGTAAATAAAGTCTGTAACGGACTACGTACCTAGTGGAAGAAGCGAATTTTCGCATACTTAGTATGAGACTACTGAGCAGTGGCGTAGTGCTAAATTTTTAACAAGGGGGGCTCAAAACAGAATGTTAGAGACCCCACCCTTTTAAGGATGTGGCATGTAGAATCTTGCAAAATAACTCCTAAGTCATTCCTCACTATTGCACTGAACACCAGATTTGTGCCAGGTTATAGCATTATTTTTTAGCGTGCAGGTCTGTCCCTGGCACTTTTCTAGGGATATAGGGCTTGCCTTTTTACCTTTCAAAATTGTAGAGTGACCGATGCCCTTTTTGGTACTACAATTATACTAGAAATGAGGTTAAAAGTTGGCGAACTTTAAGTCATATCAATGGACTTCACTTAGCGATTTCGCTATAGATGAATTATATCAACAAGAAGAAAGGAAAGCGTTTTAACTTGCAAGCAAAAATTTGGGATGAATGGAATGGAATTAAGTATTATTGATTTCATAAACGCTCCCTACATCAAACTACATAGCTTCACTCTTAAATACGCTCAAAATCATTCCATCACTTCCAAAAGTGGCAACCACTGTTCAGTGAAATTAGGCATGGTTTCAGCTAAGAGACATTTACCGACACAATGCAAAACTCTTTTAAGAAATCGTAGTACCAGCCGATGAAACTTTTCAGTGCTATTCGTATTCCCAACAGCATCATTACACCTAGAAGTCACAATTCTTCCCAAAATATCGTAGTATTCGCTGACAAGTGGCTTGATTTCTCGACGGAACTTCTTCACGGATTGTGACGATAACATGGCACAAATTTTCCAACAGAAATGTAAAATTTGGCTGATTCACCTCCATAATTTCTACGTAGAAGGGTGTAACAACCCCGTTGGTATGGCCCTGGGATTGCGAAGAAATATTAAAATAAGTTTGCAAATCCAAAGCAGAGTAGAAAAACTTAAGAAAAATGATCCATAACTTGGCATTTGGAAGGGGTGCTGGGCCCCCAAAATCTTCCAAAAGTTTAGCAAAAGGGGCTGCACCCTCGAGCCTCCCTACGACTACATCCCTGCTACTGAGCTATTTTTTGTAAGTGCTTCCAGCTTTCCACTACCTCGTATGTTGAAGTATGAGGAGGGAGTGGAAAGCTGAAAACAGTAACTTAAAATGCATTGACCTAGTAGTTGATCTACCTCCATATTCTCGTAGTTTTCCATAGCACTCTTATTTTCAACATCCCTCCTAGGCTTGTCATTGTTGCAGCAACGGTATGGCTACAGAAAGGTCTGGAAGCACCAGGGTGAGGATAAAAATAATTTTTTCCTAATTGAATAGTCATTAGCATCCATGCTGCATACATGTTTCATCTACAAGAAACTGGTTTATAAGAAATGAGTACTGGGCCGTCGATGAAAAATTTAAGAAACTCTTGTAATTTTTTTAAGAAAAGGCAAGAAGCTTTGAAATACTAGTTTGTCTAAAAGAAGAGTACATTGACTTGCTTTAACTCGTTAATTTGTATCATTTATGTTTGGAAAAGACTGTAGCTGTGATCTGCTTGGACTTTTCGGGATGCTTAGCAGTTACCAGGTTGCATTCCATGTAAAACTCACGCAAGAGTTATGCCAGTAGTTCCCCAGGTGTATGCCAACGATGAAGGTTGGCGTACACCCGAGCAGGGGCGGTGGGGCGGGGGTGTGGGGGTGTGACACCACCCACGGATTGAAAATCGTTAATGTACTCGGTAGATTTGAGATCTTTTGCTGCCGACTCGGCAGACAAAGTGCAGACGGTTTGAATTAGATATGCCGAAAATATGGAGCACCGCTTACATTGAGTCTTTCGTGTCGCCCACATAGAGGCCACAGTTGCGAAAGAAGGTCACTGTATCTGACTAAACTCGCTCACAGTAAGATTTCTACTTTCAAGATCAAAGTTTTGTGTCTTTCATATTCGTGCAAAATAGAGTGGAGGGTGAGGTCATACTTTCAGGCGCGCAACCAGGAGAGTCCTGGGATTCTGGACCGCTGCCCTTTTCAGCAAAGGAATGAAATTGTCCTTTTTAGAGTGCCTTCTTTATATCAAAAAGCACTTTCCTTAGATTTAAAAGATGTGGTCCCAAAAAGTTTCTGGGGCATCGCCCCCATTTCCGGTTTTTCCTTAAAAGGTATTGCAATAAGGATCATTGGACTTCAGAAGTAACCATACCAGTGAACGTTCCATACTATTTTCTGCGTTTGCTGTTCTGCAGAACTATATTCAAAGGCCGTTGCCCTGGGTGTAAATTCCGGGAGTCTGGGGATGTGACACCCTGAGCAGATAAATGAGAGCAATTTGCTGGGAAATTGCATCCTTTTGCTGGGCAATAATGACATCAAAGAGTTGCACGCATAAATTTCACCGACTTGAACTATTCTTCCTCGGCGCTCTTGCGTATTGTTATGTGCTTTGGCCCTATTCGCACTAGAGCAAGAAATCGTACAAAGTTAATCCCCATTGTCCTTCATCAAAGGCGGTACACACTAGTGATGACGTTTCTTAATTGGTCTAGTGCGAACGGAATAAAATGTAGTTTTACCAAACGCTAATCCCTAAAAGGTTCCGTCGAAGAGCCCCAGAGCTCTACAAAAGTTGGAAAATCAATTAAAACACTGCAGGGGCCAAGGGGATCTGCCATGCTACTTGTCAACAGTGCTTACTACCTCGACTATCCCAGTTAGAATTGCACGCGACATCAATTTGATAAATGAATAAGTGACAACCCGATGATGCGATGGTAGGTAACAAATGAGCCAAATGCGAACGAAAATCTACTAACATTTGTCAAATTCCACAAAGTTTGTTTAATTACCGTGGGATTATCGAGTTTAACAAAGTTTGGGATGCTGTAGTGCGAACAGGCCCTTAGTGTTGGATAGCATAGCATATTCACATTTTGTTTCCAGGTTAGGGGATTAGTTTTCCTTCAAAAAACAATGATGAATTATGAGAGCACCGTTCTCCCATGCCCCAAAGGAGCGTTTTCCGACGCTCTAGAGGGCATAGTCTTAAAAATTATCTCTGTGTGCAAGCCCCCAGACCCCCAGGGGTCTCTCAAACAGGTTGAGACTTTTGTACATGATAAGTGCTTCTCTATCGATCACCTACATCTGAAAGGTACTAAGTTTATAGCAATTGAAAAGAGATCAGTAGCAACTTTGGTTTATGTCATTTGAGTTCACATGTCTTACTCAGCAGCTCAAAACCTGACACCCCCAAGAATTTTGTCTAGCACCGACCCTGCACCTGAGGTACAAAGATCAAAAGAACCCTGCGCCGAAATTTGCATTTTATCACGCCAGTACACCAGAGAGTATAGTTTAGGCTGCATCCACGCTGCCACACCGACAGGAAAGCTGACTCCACGCCGGAGATCTTTGGGCCTAACTGAATGGGATGCACCTTGGAGCAGTTAACCACCCAGAACTGTTCGACCTTTGCACAATACCGTGAGCTTCGGTCAGTGGTGGCACCAGGGGAGGGCTAGTGGGGCTATAGCTTCCCCCGTCGGAAGGTGAAAAGCGATTTTTTCGGAGATTTTTGGCATTTATAGTACCCTGAAAACCATATTTTAGCCCCCTCATCGGAAGAGTCAGCCCCCCTTCGGAAAATTCCTGGCGCCACCCCTGGCTTCGGTCTCAAATCTAAGAAACTACTTATGAAACTTTTTAGTACTGGAAAGGCAAATTGTGATGTCAAATTAAGAAACTTTTAGTACTAGGTGACGATCTAAGTTTCTTATTAAAAAAACTTGTATACAACTATCTTCTGTACTCTTAGCCATTTGACAGTAATTTGCAAGAGAAATGACAAGACAAAAGCAAGTTGTATTTGGCAGTTTCATACCATAAGTAAGTTACACAACACCATGTTTATTAACTCAACAAACACACTTACATTGGCTAATTCTTAAAATTTTTGCTGCATTTCTGCAACATCCTCAGAGGTACTTCTCACAGAAAAGGTTGCTGAGAAGCAACAAACATTTTGCGGATTAGTTACTGTATGTGTTTCTGTGTGTCAATAAACATGGTTTTACTGAACTTACTTAAGGTATGAAACTATCAAAATACAGTTTGAGCTACAACACATGAGATGTAATTCATTCCCTTGCAAAGCACCTGTGAACAAAATTAAATGCACGATCAAACTTTCGTTTTGAAAGCTCCAAGCTAAGTTACTATGTACATTTATTGTTTGATCTTTGAATGCCTACATGATCATAAATGATAACTTCATATTTATAGCAATCAAGGAGAAAGTTGAATTTTGAAGTAAAGCCAGAGAACGATGCCAAAAAATGGATAATGCTTGGCAAGGATCAACCAGGCCTTGCAAAACAATACATAAATGATGAGATAGGTGAAGTACCCTCATAAGACTATTACTTTTTGTGCTACCAGAGTATTCCGCTAGTAACAGAGTTAAAAAGGCATACTACAAGGCAATTTATGCATTGCTCTTTGTTCAGTATGGAAGACAATCTTCTTGCATCAGGGGTGTACCAAATCAGGGAGTAGGGGGTATCATAAATAATTGTTTCAAAGATCATTTGAAAGATCACAGTTAGGCTTGTCTGTGACAGCTGGCCTAGTAGTCAACGCTTGGCAGCAATTCAAGGAAATTCAATAGTCTGTTGGTAAATATATGGAAGATCCCCTACACCAAAAAATCTTTTGGTATGACAATGCTTTTTGCTCTCATTTAAAGTATAATTCTTCCTACCTGTTATTTTAGTAAGGATTTAACAGAAAATCTATTAAACTATTGCTATATCTAACGAGCTACTTGGCCTCGATTTCTTGACTTAAGAACAAAAACACTGTCTTCCTTGCAGGCTATGGTGTTGTGAACTATATTGACCACCTAATTCCGTCAGGAAGCTTCATTTTGGAGTATGCTGGTGAGCTAATTTCCAAAAAGGAAGCTGATAAAAGAGAGATGTACTACAGCAAAGTAAACTATGGCAGTTACATGTTCTACTTCAGATACGAAAATAGAGACTTATGGTAGGTTAATGAATATAGCTAAACACGGAAGTGTTTGGCTCACTTTGTAAATTAGATATCACCTCCTTAAATAAACAATCTGTTTGTAAGAAATACATTTATTGGAGAATAGGGCCCAAAAGGAAAAAATTGCAAGAAAATTTGTTTAGATGTTATCACCAAATGCCACTCAGCTCAAGCTCCAAACTTCTAATTTCTTGCTTGCCAAAAATTAATATTTCTTTACTCCTAATTCCGAATTGTTAAAATGCATTTAAATTCCCTTTAAGCGATCAGTAATGGTAGAGTAATCCATTTTAGACAGTATAAGAAAGCGTCTTTCTGTCCCAGTACTGAGACTGTCTTTTCATGATTCCAGTATCAAGGCATTTTATGCACATATAATTCAATTTGTAAATACCATATGACAGGGCATTTTCCAGCATTGCAGATACTCTTATTCGCGAAAACGCCGGAGTCCTAATAAACAGGGGATTGGAAAATTCTTCAAAATGAATCAAATGAGGGGTCGGAATAAGCGCGGGGGGTTGGAAGCTTGGGCTAACTATGCACCAATAGCCATTGATGCAAAATCTTGGTAAACATCACTGCAAACAATACTTTTTGGAATACTGTCTCATGTATATCTCATTCACTATTTAGATAACTCAGTCACAGCAAGAATTATCTTCTAAAAGAGTTGAAAATTTAATACATGGGGTGCCCTAATAAGAGTGGGTGGGTTGGAACATAATTCGAGAAATATAAGCGGGGGATGCTTATTGACATAAGAGTAGTTTGGTTGAAGAAATTTTTCTGGGGGCAGTCCCCAGCCCATAACTGTCCTGTTATACTTATGAAGATAGTAAAGTAAACATTCCCTTTCTGGAAGAGAATGTGAAGACCAAAATATATCCCTGTCAAGGCAAAGTCATGTACATAGATGTGCCCTAAGTGGAAGTCCTGCCCCCCTTTACCCTAGGTACACGCTGGCGTCCCTGTACGTGCGTTTGTCTGAGGATCGTGTGTAACTCGGCTGCTGAGATATAACACAGGTTGCTGAGACTTCAAACAGGCAGCCAGGTTTTAGTAAAATGGTGGAAAATTCGGCTGCCTGAGTAAGGCCCTAAATACACTACGGGCTTAAACTTGCATGCCTACCGATGTTTCGACAGTTAAGCGAATTAGCACCTCAGTGCATAGTGTATTTGGTCAAAACTGCAAGAAAAGTGCTTAACCGTACATGAAAGGGGCCGCTCACTCGACTTGAGCATCTTTTGGAGGTCCTCAGTTTGGGAAATTCTGTCAACGGGGATTAACGTATTAACTCATTTTGTATTGGAGGTCTATAACAGTGTAGTTTTCAGCTCTAAAGATCGTCATTGCTATGTCTGAAGAGGAAAAGCTAGCGTTTCTTTTAATGGTTTTCTATTTGTTAGAGCAAAGGAGGCAAGCAACTAGTCAAAGATTAATTTTGTATGCATTGGCATTGATCAATTTTCGTACTTTTGAGCAGGGGTGGCGCCAGGAATTTTCCAACGGGGAGTGCTGACTCTTCCTACAGGGGGGCTAAAATATGGTTTTCAGGGTACTATAAATGCCAGAAATTTCCGAAAAAATCGCTTTCCATCTTCCGATGGGGGCTAGCCTGCTCTGACGGGGGGCTATAGCCCCCGAGCCCTCCCCTGGCGCCACCCCTGCTTTTGAGATACAGAGGACAGCACTGGGATATTTTGCAAATATATACCTTAAAAAGAGGGCATGGGCTTTTCATAGAAGTAGCGAAGACTTCAATGCATACTATGCGGCAGGCTTGAACACAAGCAAGTTGAATCCAAATTATTGGCATGCTCACTACCGAATGAGTCGGGAAAATTTTGATCACATTTGTGAAACTGGTTTTATGTATATGGTGAAGGAACATACACATTTATGGAAAACCATCCCAATTTTCGAAAGCCAGTCATGTTCTAACAATTTAGGTCACACTATGCAAAATACGATATGAAGTCAGGCAACGGATAGAGACAGGGTATGCTGTCAAAATATCAAATTATAGTTCATTAATATCAATTGGCTGCTGCAGTTACGGGGAGAAACCCTACTGATGAACTTGTACTGGCAAAAGTAAGCCGGAAACAAATATATTCAGTACTAATTGAATCATAAAAACGTCTTACTGCTGTTTAAGCCTGTAGTGTATTTAGGGCCTAAGCTACAATTCCAAGAGGCCAGCCGAATATTTGAATGAAAATTTGTATTACAAATGATATGATAGGATTAATTTATTTACCGTTAGCTTCTAAGATAGTATAAGATATTAATACTAATTATGGCCAACTTACATAAGTAAATAAAGGAGAGGAAACAGTATTACATGTGACATAAAACCTAAGTACAAATCCCACAAATCGTTTTGCACAATCTGCAGTTGCATATATTTCAATTCCATAATTTTATGTGTTCCTTGAACTCAATTAGAGTGTTAGGACTTTTTATTTCTGTTGGAAGAGAAGACCGTAGAAGGAAATCTCTGTACGTTAAATTTCAGTACCTTATTTTGTGGTCATAACGTTTGGTAAATGCAAGTGATTATCACTTCTCAGGTTATAATTAGGCCCCAGTTACACTATACCGGATTTCTATTGGAGTGTTGTGGTTTTCATATCATATTGGGGTAGTAGTTACACTACATCCGATATACAACGCTTCGATAACCATTGTGAAAGTCACTCCGCTCTGGAGGTGGTATACAACGCTCCGATAGCAATCTCGTACAGTGTAACTGGGACCCTAGTGAAGTTTTCAAAAAAAACATCTTTCATTAATTCTGGGCTAAGAATGGTTTTTGCTGTATAAATTTCAATCACTAGCAATTGCAGGTTGTGTTTTTCTTCACTAAATGCTTTTCTTTCATTTTTTCAAATTCTCTTCTATGCTTTCTTGAGTAGAGAAGCTGACCACAACAATAACATTCAGCCAGTAGGCCATCTCGGGCCCAGAAAACATAAATACGTTTTAAGGTTTATTACCCAATAGTTAGAGCTTTTCCAGCTAGCTTTGGAACAATAGTAGATGTGGCTAGAAATTTTGCAAGCATTCCCACTTAATGTTGACTTGGAAAATGTTACGTTCCGACACTCTGTACGGCCTTCAATAAATATTTTCTGGAGGCAGGCCCAAACTCCAATTTCAGCTCCTACATCATTCCAACAGTCAGAGCAGCCGAGAGACATACCAGCCGTAATTTCCTTCTTAATACTGCGCCAGTCCCCAAAGGTAAATTAGCTAGGAGAAATCGCCTAAAACTCGCAGTTTTTTGTTATCTATTTTCAGGAAAGTTCGACCAAAAATTGATCTAAATCAACTGACAAAGTATCTGATTTGCTGAAAATTTCTAGCCTGGGGGCCTCTCGTCCCCCCAGATCCCACAGTTCCCACCTCTGAAACGTCCACACATTAGAGGGGTTGGGCCTAGCAATGATGGAGACAAATGCAATAAGGGGAGAGGTTAGTCAGATGTAAGTGGACATTCTTTTCAGAGAGCTTTGTTAAGAGAAAAGGCATTTAACAGTCATTTATGATAATCTTCTTTCTGAAGAATTAAGAGAAAAAGGAAATAATGCAATATACGTTTCAAAGGAAATAATGCAATACACATTTTAAGCAGCGTTACAATCGTTTTCTAACTCAAGCAAAGTAATACAGTGTGCATGATTTAGATATCAGTGCATAGTTCTGGGGCCTCATAAAGTAAACCAGCAAGGATTTCCAAAAATTAGATTCTGGACCCTGAAAGTGTTCAGCTCCCATTGCTCAAGGGGGCCTCATCTGTCTCATTTTCCCCGAGGCCTCTGAAGTCTCTGGGTGGCCCTGCTTTACGTTAATAACTTCTAAGGGCTTCATGCTCTGTATTATAATATTACCGTACAAGAGAAAATTAGCACCCTTTCTGCAATCCATAGAAAATGAGCTTTTGTTAGATACCAAATTTATTTGTAAATTCATAAAGACTCTTGGGTAATTTTAAAATTGAAAGTTTAATTCTGTGTTAGGCTGGGCACATGGCGAAAAGCTATGATATGAGTTTGATGCTCACCGCAGATCTAGCCATAGTTATCGATGTAAATGAGAGTGAGGGTATATGAATTTGAGAACTTGGATCAGATTTCAAGTCGATTATGTGATATGATTAGTAGGCTGCAGCTATTGAGAAAACATGCAAACGTAGTGATATTTTCTTACTTGTTCCTTTATATTTTGTTACAAACAGGTTGAAAGTGGCTGAACGCTAACAGACAGGGGTAATCTAGAAAGCGTATGTTTGCGTAATGTGCGAAGTGGGTAGAAATTTTTGAAACTTCTGCGTACATACTATGTGGATGCCCCATTGCTGTCATACTGCTATGCAGATCCTGCAATATTTATGTTTCATTTGACAAGCTCTGCTATAATCTAGCACTTTCGTAAACATCAAAAGATTTACCGTTTTAGTTAGTACTAGGATTACCTCTTACAGTAAAAGCTTAAGGCTTCTACAACAAAAAGCAAGATTTAAGACAAATCTGTGCTGCAAATTAACATTTGAAGAGGCGTCATTATCTAGGCAACTGAAGAGCATGGTGCACAACACCATTGAAAATTCTACACCTCTAATAAACATCTTGTAAATCCCAATGCTAACCACTCCACTCAAGAGGTTTTCAGCACCACTCTGCCTTTGCTTTCCTAAGTTGGCCCCTCCAGTCTGGTTGATAACTTATTTCAAGCCTTGTTACTTTTAGTGTTGATGCAACAAAGCCTTCAAATCGACTTGGGAGGCTTGTAAATGATAGCGAGAAAGGAAACTGCAAAATGAAGAAGGTAGTTGTGGATAATATTCCACATCTGTGTCTATTCGCCACAAGAGACATTACCATTAATGAAGAGCTGAGATATGATTATGGGTTAAATGATCTTCCTTGGAGAAAAAAGGTAATTTCTACTACCGTTACAACTCAATCTAAATCATACCAGTTTAAAATAGATTTTCTAGAAATAACCTATGTGGAAGTAAGGCTAACCCAACCCAGTTGGTTAGCAAAGTTTTAGAAAATCCACCATACTACTGTACATTAAGTAACTAACAACGGCCAAGCAACACATCGCTGATTGAAGGCTTGGGTGCACACAAGTCTTCTTTGTCGGCAAACATTGGGCTGTCCATCGAGAAATACTATTTGATAGTACCTAACTAGATATGTATCAACGCAGCAGCTAAGCCTTTCACAGTTACTCCTGATATATGGGATTACCTTTATAGCATTGCTTCAGACGATTCTTTTTCTATTTCTCTACAACACAAAACTTGACGAGCACTATTTCCTCTAGAAAGAACGGCCATTTCTGTGAACCCTGGTACTGAATTGCAAAAACCATCAAGTTAATTAGTAACAAGGTCGCCTTCTCTCTATGATGCTAAATTAATTGGCGCAAGTTATATATCTATCCCTCTGCAATACAGATTAAAAGCAAGAGTACGATTCTTTCTAGGAGAGTAAGATTCCTTCAAAGAAACCTACTAAGAGAGTGCCTGAACGTCAACAAAGTGTTCAAACTGTAAGCACTATTTATTGATATTAGGCCTAACTCTGAATATAAATCACACACATGCGTTGTGGGCACGCGCAGTCATACATCTTAATCGGACACATACATGTAGTAAAATCATTCTGGGATCATTACAAGAACGTATCTGATTTAATAAAACAAAGGCCTATAAGGGACATCTTCCAAGACCGTGCAGCAATGTCTCTCGCAAAGAATATACGTAATTTCTGCTGTCCCATTTTGTATAAACCCTATACCCATTGAAATATATCTCAGTTGCTTAAGTCCTTTATGTATGAAGATCTTCAACTCATTATTATGCTAAATTAATTTGGGCGATTTAGATAGGATTGCTTAGAATCAGCATTCGCCATTGCAATAAAAAGATTTAACCAAGAGTACAATTCCTTCTAGGAGAGCAAGGCTCCTTCTATGAAACCTGCTTTTGAAGTGGCTGAAAGTCAAGAAAGTGAAGACCATGTAAGATTTATTGTTTGATAGTAGGCATTACTTTTGGAGATTATCTGTACACATGCGTTGTGGGGACACGCATTAATACATGGAATTCGAAGTCGCACATATAGGGCACACTTTATTATTACATCATAGCTATGCACGCTATATAAAGGAAAGTTCAATACAGAGTATCTTAGAAGAAGCAATTACACATATCCCAAACAATATATACTCAAATAATAGTGTTAGGTCATGCACGGGGTAGCCATGGGAGGGTACCGTGGATGTCCCACTTAACCCCACCCGACCTCCCAGCTAAGAAAGCGCGATGGAAATCTTCTTTGCTGGCCGACTCTTGTGCAAGTGAGTCTTCTTTGTCGGCAAATTTGGTTGTGTATCCCTCCATACTATTCTGATAGCGTCTTCCGTGATGCCATGTATACGTATCTCAGTTGTTCAGTTTGTCAAAGTCATGCTTAATGGATGGGGGTACTTAAATGGCATTGCCTGTAAAGAACTCTCTCCATTTCTTCAACAAGTATATATAGAAGAGTTCAATTCGTTCCAGGAGATTAAGGCTCCATCCGCAAAGCCATCTAAGAGAGTGGCTGAAAGTCAACAAACCGATCAAACTGTAAGCAGTATGCATTTATATTAGCCACTAACTATCAGCTTAATTTATACGCATGCGTTGTGAGGACAGGTAGTCATACATCTAACTCGAGAACGAGTACAATCGTTCTGGGATCATTATGACAACGCATCCGATTCTATAATAGAGAGAGGCCTATAGGCAGCTTCCAAGACCATGCAATTATGTTTCTTGCAAATAACATAGACAATGTGTACTGTCATGAGATGAACACATATCATATATGTAACAAAATGTCCATGTAAAGATGTCAAGCATCTATTCTAAGGTGCATATGTCAGTTGTCTCAGTCGTTTAGTTATAAAATCGCCTTCTCTCTATGATGCTAAATTAATTGGCGCAAGTTATATATCTATCCCTCTGTAATATAGATTAAAAGCAAGAGTACGATTCTTTCTAGGAGAGTAAGATTCCTTCAAAGAAACCTACTAAGAGAGTGCCTGAACGTCAACAAAGTGTTCAAACTGTAAGCACTATTTATTGATATTAGGCCTAACTCTGAATATAAATCACACACATGTGTTGTGGGCACGCGCAGTCATACATCTTAATCGGACACATACATGCAGTAAAATCATTCTGGGATCATTACAGGAACGTATCTGATTTAATAAAACAAAGGCCTATAAGGGACATCTTCCAAGACCGTGCAGCAATGTCTCTCGCAAAGAATATACGTAATTTCTGCTGTCGCATTTTGTATAAACCCTATACCCATTGAAATATATCTCAGTTGCTTAAGTCCTTTATGTATGAAGATCTTCAACTCATTGTTATGCTAAATTAATTTGGGCGATTTAGATAGGATTGCTTAGAATCAGCATTCGCCATTGCAATAAAAAGATTTAACCAAGAGTACAATTCCTTCTAGGAGAGCAAGGCTCCTTCTATGAAACCTGCTTTTGAAGTGGCTGAAAGTCAAGAAAGTGAAGACCATGTAAGATTTATTGTTTGATAGTAGGCATTACTTTTGGAGACTAACTGTACACATGCGTTGTGGGGACACGCATTAATACATTGAATTCGAAGTCGCACATATAAGGCACACTTTATTGTTACATCATAACTATGCACGCTATATAAAGGAAAGTTCAATACAGAGTATCCTAGAAGAAGCAATTACACATATCCCAAACAATATATACTCAAATAATAGTGTTAGGTCATGCACGGGGTAGCCATGGGAGGGTACCGTGGATGTCCCACTTAACCCCACCCGACCTCCCAGCTAAGAAAGCGCGATGGAAATCTTCTTTGCTGGCCGACTCTTGTGCAAGTGAGTCTTCTTTGTCGGCAAATTTGGTTGTGTATCCCTCCATACTATTCTGATAGCGTCTTCCGTGATGCCATGTATACGTATCTCAGTTGTTCAGTTTGTCAAAGTCATGCTTAATGGATGGGGGTACTTAAATGGCATTGCTTGTAAAGAACTCTCTCCATTTCTTCAACAAGTATATATAGAAGAGTTCAATTCGTTCAAGGAGATTAAGGCTCCATCCGCAAAGCCATCTAAGAGAGTGGCTGAAAGTCAACAAACCGATCAAACTGTAAGCAGTATGCATTTATATTAGCCGCTAACTATCAGCTTAATTTATACGCATGCGTTGTGAGGACAGGTAGTCATACATCTAACTCGAGAACGAGTACAATCGTTCTGGGATCATTATGACAACGCATCCGATTCTATAATAGAGAGAGGCCTATAGGCAGCTTCCAAGACCATGCAATTATGTTTCTTGCAAATAACATAGACAATGTGTACTGTCATGAGATGAACACATATCATATATGTAACAAAATGTCCATGTAAAGATGTCAAGCATCTATTCTAAGGTGCATATGTCAGTTGTCTCAGTCGTTTAGTTATAAAATCGCCTTCTCTCTATGATGCTAAATTAATTGGCGCAAGTTATATATCTATCCCTCTGTAATATAGATTAAAAGCAAGAGTACGATTCTTTCTAGGAGAGTAAGATTCCTTCAAAGAAACCTACTAAGAGAGTGCCTGAACGTCAACAAAGTGTTCAAACTGTAAGCACTATTTATTGATATTAGGCCTAACTCTGAATATAAATCACACACATGTGTTGTGGGCACGCGCAGTCATACATCTTAATCGGACACATACATGCAGTAAAATCATTCTGGGATCATTACAGGAACGTATCTGATTTAATAAAACAAAGGCCTATAAGGGACATCTTCCAAGACCGTGCAGCAATGTCTCTCGCAAAGAATATACGTAATTTCTGCTGTCGCATTTTGTATAAACCCTATACCCATTGAAATATATCTCAGTTGCTTAAGTCCTTTATGTATGAAGATCTTCAACTCATTGTTATGCTAAATTAATTTGGGCGATTTAGATAGGATTGCTTAGAATCAGCATTCGCCATTGCAATAAAAAGATTTAACCAAGAGTACAATTCCTTCTAGGAGAGCAAGGCTCCTTCTATGAATCCTGCTTTTGAAGTGGCTGAAAGTCAAGAAAGTGAAGACCATGTAAGATTTATTGTTTGATAGTAGGCATTACTTTTGGAGACTAACTGTACACATGCGTTGTGGGGACACGCATTAATACATTGAATTCGAAGTCGCACATATAAGGCACACTTTATTATTACATCATAACTATGCACGCTATATAAAGGAAAGTTCAATAAAGAGTATCTTAGAAGAAGCAATTACACATATCCCAAACAATATATACTCAAATAATAGTGTTAGGTCATGCACGGGGTAGCCATGGGAGGGTACCGTGGATGTCCCACTTAACCCCACCCGACCTCCCAGCTAAGAAAGCGCGATGGAAATCTTCTTTGCTGGCCGACTCTTGTGCAAGTGAGTCTTCTTTGTCGGCAAATTTGGTTGTGTATCCCTCCATACTATTCTGATAGCGTCTTCCGTGATGCCATGTATACGTATCTCAGTTGTTCAGTTTGTCAAAGTCATGCTTAATGGATGGGGGTACTTAAATGGCATTGCTTGTAAAGAACTCTCTCCATTTCTTCAACAAGTATATATAGAAGAGTTCAATTCGTTCAAGGAGATTAAGGCTCCATCCGCAAAGCCATCTAAGAGAGTGGCTGAAAGTCAACAAACCGATCAAACTGTAAGCAGTATGCATTTATATTAGCCACTAACTATCAGCTTAATTTATACGCATGCGTTGTGAGGACAGGTAGTCATACATCTAACTCGAGAACGAGTACAATCGTTCTGGGATCATTATGACAACGCATCCGATTCTATAATAGAGAGAGGCCTATAGGCAGCTTCCAAGACCATGCAATTATGTTTCTTGCAAATAACATAGACAATGTGTACTGTCATGAGATGAACACATATCATATATGTAACAAAATGTCCATGTAAAGATGTCAAGCATCTATTCTAAGGTGCATATGTCAGTTGTCTCAGTCGTTTAGTTATAAAATCGCCTTCTCTCTATGATGCTAAATTAATTGGCGCAAGTTATATATCTATCCCTCTGCAATATAGATTAAAAGCAAGAGTACGATTCTTTCTAGGAGAGTAAGATTCCTTCAAAGAAACCTACTAAGAGAGTGCCTGAACGTCAACAAAGTGTTCAAACTGTAAGCACTATTTATTGATATTAGGCCTAACTCTGAATATAAATCACACACATGCGTTGTGGGCACGCGCAGTCATACATCTTAATCGGACACATACATGCAGTAAAATCATTCTGGGATCATTACAGGAACGTATCTGATTTAATAAAACAAAGGCCTATAAGGGACATCTTTCAAGACCGTGCAGCAATGTCTCTCGCAAAGAATATACGTAATTTCTGCTGTCGCATTTTGTATAAACCCTATACCCATTGAAATATATCTCAGTTGCTTAAGTCCTTTATGTATGAAGATCTTCAACTCATTGTTATGCTAAATTAATTTGGGCGATTTAGATAGGATTGCTTAGAATCAGCATTCGCCATTGCAATAAAAAGATTTAACCAAGAGTACAATTCCTTCTAGGAGAGCAAGGCTCCTTCTATGAAACCTGCTTTTGAAGTGGCTGAAAGTCAAGAAAGTGAAGACCATGTAAGATTTATTGTTTGATAGTAGGCATTACTTTTGGAGACTAACTGTACACATGCGTTGTGGGGACACGCATTAATACATTGAATTCGAAGTCGCACATATAAGGCACACTTTATTGTTACATCATAACTATGCACGCTATATAAAGGAAAGTTCAATACAGAGTATCCTAGAAGAAGCAATTACACATATCCCAAACAATATATACTCAAATAATAGTGTTAGGTCATGCACGGGGTAGCCATGGGAGGGTACCGTGGATGTCCCACTTAACCCCACCCGACCTCCCAGCTAAGAAAGCGCGATGGAAATCTTCTTTGCTGGCCGACTCTTGTGCAAGTGAGTCTTCTTTGTCGGCAAATTTGGTTGTGTATCCCTCCATACTATTCTGATAGCGTCTTCCGTGATGCCATGTATACGTATCTCAGTTGTTCAGTTTGTCAAAGTCATGCTTAATGGATGGGGGTACTTAAATGGCATTGCTTGTAAAGAACTCTCTCCATTTCTTCAACAAGTATATATAGAAGAGTTCAATTCGTTCAAGGAGATTAAGGCTCCATCCGCAAAGCCATCTAAGAGAGTGGCTGAAAGTCAACAAACCGATCAAACTGTAAGCAGTATGCATTTATATTAGCCGCTAACTATCAGCTTAATTTATACGCATGCGTTGTGAGGACAGGTAGTCATACATCTAACTCGAGAACGAGTACAATCGTTCTGGGATCATTATGACAACGCATCCGATTCTATAATAGAGAGAGGCCTATAGGCAGCTTCCAAAACCATGCAATTATGTTTCTTGCAAATAACATAGACAATGTGTACTGTCATGAGATGAACACATATCATATATGTAACAAAATGTCCATGTGAAGATGTCAAGCATCTATCCTAAGATGCATATTTCAGTTGCCTCAGTCGTTTAGTTATAAGGTCGCCTTCTCTCTATGATGCTAAATTAATTGGCGCAAGTTATATATCTATCCCTCTGCAATACAGATTAAAAGCAAGAGTACGATTCTTTCTAGGAGAGTAAGATTCCTTCAAAGAAACCTACTAAGAGAGTGCCTGAACGTCAACAAAGTGTTCAAACTGCAAGCACTATTTATTGATATTAGGCCTAACTCTGAATATAAATCACACACATGCGTTGTGGGCACGCGCAGTCATACATCTTAATCGGACACATACATGCAGTAAAATCATTCTGGGATCATTACAGGAACGTATCTGATTTAATAAAACAAAGGCCTATAAGGGACATCTTCCAAGACCGTGCAGCAATGTCTCTCGCAAAGAATATACGTAATTTCTGCTGTCGCATTTTTTATAACCCCTATACCCATTGAAATATATCTCAGTTGCTTAAGTCCTTTATGTATGAAGATCTTCAACTCATTGTTATGCTAAATTAATTTGGGCGATTTAGATAGGATTGCTTAGAATCAGCATTCGCCATTGCAATAAAATGATTTAACCAAGAGTACAATTCCTTCTAGGAGAGCAAGGCTCCTTCTATGAAACCTGCTTTTGAAGTGGCTGAAAGTCAAGAAAGTGAAGACCATGTAAGATTTATTGTTTGATAGTAGGCATTACTTTTGGAGACTAACTGTACACATGCGTTGTGAGGACACGCATTAATACATTGAATTCGAAGTCGCACATATAAGGCACACTTTATTGTTACATCATAACTATGCACGCTATATAAAGGAAAGTTCAATACAGAGTATCCTAGAAGAAGCAATTACACATATCCCAAACAATATATACTCAAATAATAGTGTTAGGTCATGCACGGGGTAGCCATGGGAGGGTACCGTGGATGTCCCACTTAACCCCACCCGACCTCCCAGCTAAGAAAGCGCGATGGAAATCTTCTTTGCTGGCCGACTCTTGTGCAAGTGAGTCTTCTTTGTCGGCAAATTTGGTTGTGTATCCCTCCTTACTAGTTTTATATCGATTTTAAATGATCCTAGATACGTAGTGTATGCGTCTGCTCTTGCTATAGAAGTCTGTTGTAAACTCTCTGCTACAACTAATTCAAAATGGTTAGACAATGGATATATGTTGCATTTGTTTGATTCAAATATGTTAGGTACCGTAGCTAAGTGGAATAGGGTTGTTAGGTGGGAAAATGTCACTTCAAGTTAAGAACCAAAAGCAAGCGCCTTGCAAGGCCTATGTTTCAAGGGTGGCAAAGGTGTCAAAGAGGAATTACGTTTTGCAAAATCTGAGACCTTTGTTCATACCGTATTCCATCACAATCATTGGATAATGTGAGTAGAAGAAAACATTTAATAACTCTCTAGTATTTCACAAAGACAAGGTTGAGTTCAGCAGAAATTTCAGGAAATCTCTCCTTAAGTACAAATATAAAGTAGTAATACTACTTAGGAAAATACTCCGAAGAGTGGCAAAAAGCTGTCATCCTGTTGTCCAGGGGAGGCAATTGGCATCCCATGCCACCTCATAGCTACGGGCCTGATCAAAAGCCGCTAAAATAAACTTTTGTATTTTTCAGTCATTTTGGATTCTATCATCCTCAATGCAGAATGTAGTTGAAGATCAGTCACACCTTAATCCATACACTGATGTAAGCATACTTTCTTCATTTCCAGATTTTCTCTTGTAAGTATAACAAAATCAAAACATTTGCTGGTGTATGAAGCCTCACTGCAAGACATTCAGTAAACTAAATCATATTCATTACATGCTTCACAAATAATTGAAATATACAAGTTACTGAGCTTTTTTCTGCTAGCTGGAAGAGCCTGGTTGCAGCTCAAAAGAAAAAAGCTCGCCTCAGCTATTTGATTATGTAGAGGAAGGAGAGTTGTCAGCAGATGAAGTATGTGATGTCTTTGTATATTCATAAAAGTTTGAATGTATTAAGCATGTCAAAACGGCACTTTCGCACGTATGAAAATCGGGTTGCACACCTTAACTTTATTCATTGTTATCGTGTGTCAAATCACTTACATAAAAATAAACTTATTTATGGCACATTGACCGGGATACTTTGCTTTAATAGGGCATAATATCAATAATTTAAACCTGAAGGATCACATAACTGGTATATCAACATGGATCCAGCTGCCCTCCCCGCCCCCGCCTAGTTTTTCCACTGTGAAGCTTCTATGACCGCATTGCTGGATAAGCAAGATAAAGAAATTGAAAATTTATATTGGGTGTGGAATAAGATCAATTGTATATAGTGCTCTTCTGGGAATGCATAACTTTTTCAATCCACATAATATCAATAATAGCTTTGGTAAACATAGTAGTAAATATTTTTAAGGTTAGTCTCAACAATGATTCAGGACTATATGGAGACTTTCCACATGTATCTTCAACGGATTCAGATTCTAGTGTAAGTATTATCAAAGCTATGTTGAAAGATTTCATTCTGGCAATATTCTAATTTTTGACAAAAAATAAAACAATTCAATTGAGCATTTATCATTGATTACCAGAGACAGAGAATACATACTCTCATTGAAAGATGTATAGCTTCAGTAAAGCAATATGCTAATCTCGACATTAAAGCAGTTGGTGGATACAGTTATCTTGGTGAAGCTAGCTGAATTGCCTCGTAATCTTCTGTTTGTAGTACTTCTCCTTTGATAGTTTTTCTTCAATTTCAGAATGAAGCAGACGCTCCACACCCGGAACGAAGAGCAGCAAGGAACAGAGAGGTATAAGGTTGACTGTACTTTGTAATGTTTTAATCTTCTGCATAGAAATTTCGATTAAACGTTGAGTAGTAAAGAGCTCTAGCATGGTGTTTGGGACTGTTTGCCAATATTTTAGGTTTCAAATTTACAATCATACGGAAGTAATACGAGTGATTCCGATGATTCAGTGACGGATCCCAACTTTAAGCCAAATCCAAATGAAGAGTTATCAGAAGAGGAAATGCTTTCAGAGTCATCAGAAGATAGACAAGCTACTGATTATAAAAGCTCTGGAAAGCAGATTATAAAGAAATCGAACAATGTAAAGATAACTCCTGAACAAGCATTGGAAGATCTGGAACAAAGTAAGTTGTAATTCTGATTCGATTATTCCAAGCTTCTACTTTTGATAGCTAATTTAGCCTAACTTTGGCACATGATTAAAATACTTTGCAATACTTAAATGAGACTATCACTAGTAATTTTTCTTACAAGAAAAAGGTAGCTTATTTTATATTGGTTTTGTAGGAGGATTGTATGGAAATGCGTATTATTTAGCTATTTTGCTATATGTGGAATTAAAGTAAGATAGTTTGGCTAGTTTGCTATTTTTGAGCCTAATGTTTTTACTTGTTGGTTTTTCTTCACTGGTCTTCTTTCCTCACATGTGCTATACATGGCAGGCATCATGTGTTAGATTTATCTTATGTCAGCTTCAAAATTATTGGCACATCAGTTTATATTTTTGTGTTCTATACGTGAATTTTGTTTATCAGTAATTTTGCCAAGAAGTTCTTTCCTTTGCTGATAATAAGACTGAGTCACAATCTATTTAAGAAGTAAGCTTTTCCCACTCTTATTTCTAGACGCTAGCTCCATAAAGGACAGAACATTGTCAGTTGACAAGAACTTCAGTTCGGTTTCGAGTTTAAGGGATGGACCTGGTATGATGTAAATCTCTACATTTTCTTTAATTTCAACACATATTTTCTGGCCCAAGTGATACTGCGCTTATTTTTGGCTCTGTTTCAAAACCTGTTAGCATCGTTCCATCCAACATATCACAAGTTTTCCAGATCATCTTGACACAAGAAGGTGCAGTGAGCCATCTGCTTTATTTTAGCACGTCTTGGTGTGGTTATTACTTGAAGTGAATGGTTCTTTTGCATTCAACGATATTGTGTAATTTCTATTTCTCTTCAAAGTAACGGTTCCCATCCAACAGAACATGGGAGTTTTGAACAAGAGCCTACTTACTGTTGCAGCAAGTACTAATCTGCCTCTGCCTGCTGCTGGTCTAGCAGTTAATGTACAATAAATGGTGATAATCTAGGTCTGAACTCTGAGGAAATTTTACTGATGGCTTCAAATTTAGTACTTTTGAAGAGCAAACTAGTTGTTGTATTTTAACATTGGGGGAGCAATGCACTCTCTCAAACCTCTAGGTATCTGGAAATGATAGTTGGACCATGCAATAATTATCAAAATAGCATTGATGAACTTTTTGCTTCAGTCATTACTGTTCCTGTGATGTCAAGGAATGAGCATGGTGACAGGATTTATGACAAAGGCCATGTTTGCTACTTCTGCAACACCCGTGTGTCAAAAATGGCTCGTCATATACTCTCTGCGCATAAAAATGAGCCTGATGTTATGAAGATTGACGCTATTCCAAAAGACAGCAGTGAAAACAGAAAACGAAGAGCCAGAGAATTAGATCGAATACGATGGAAAGGAGACTTTTATCACAACCTTAAAGTTTTAAAGAGTGGAGGTAAGTTTGCTTCTTATGCTGGGGGAATTCCAGACTGCAAGAAAGTACAAATTTTTACTTAGTTTTTCGTTTGCCATTGTATAAGCAAGATCACATTTACGGTTTTATAAATATAATGCTGAGCTATAAATCATTTGTAGAAAACAGCTTTCTATGATAATGTGATTTTAGTGGGCACCAAATAACTTTGAAGTATGCAACTGAGCTCATCAATCCTTTGCAATTCAACTTGTAAGTTTCTGGGTAAGCCAATGTCTGCAAAGCAATACACTGTAAGCAACAGTGTAAGGAATTTGGTGCTAGCAGTAGACATCCTCTATGTTAGTCCTCAGTTGTTTGATGATTACTCCAAGCATTAATAGCATGTTCTTTTTATAAACCACACAATTTTATATTGAAGGTGAACTGATTGTATTCCGACGACCTGGTCCTGGCGAGAGTGCTTCTCCATCAGCCTTTACCCCATGCATCCATTGTCTTGCGTTTGTTAGAAAGCATGATCTCTGGCGCCATACAAGGCAATGCCCTTTCAATGATGAAAGTGGAACGATAGGAGAGAATGAAATCAAATTTCACCGAAAGGTTCAATATGAAAGTGAGCTGCTGTTGCTATCAAGCAAGTATCCTGAAGGATGTAGCGAAGAGCTAGCGACTCTGGTGCTTAGTAGGATGAGGCAGGATGAGGTGAGGCATGTTGTCAAAATGGATAGACTGATCCTAATGGTCGGAACATCATTGTTGGAGAGAGGAGGTTCTTCCAAAATAGCCTATATATCTCAACGAATGAGAACCTTAGCCAGGCTGCTTCTAGGTGTTCAGGAACTTGAGTCCTCTGTTCAGTCTCTTGGAGATTGCATTACTCCAAGCAAATTTGATATTGTAATCAAAGCTACAAAAATGTTATGCCATTACAATCCTGGTACTCGCCATACAAATTCCAAGTTTTCAAAGCCAGGCCTAGCTTTGAACATAGGCTATGACTTACATAAAGCAGCTATTCTTTTGCGAGGTCAAGCAATTAGACGAAACGACAAAGAAGGAATGGAAAAAGTGAACGGCTTCATTCAGCTTTATGAACTGGACTGGAAAACATTCATTTCCAGTATAGCCAGTAGGTCATTGGAGGAAAGTAAATATACGGCCCCAGCTGTTTTGCCTCTAACATCGGATTTGATGAAACTTCGAGAGTTTTGCTTGAAGGAAATTCCTGCGTGCATTTCACGGCTGAAATCTGCACCTTCTTTGGAGGATTGGAGGTTTCTGGCAGAACTTACCGCTTCAAGAGTGATTGCTTTCAACAAACGCCGAGGCAATGAAGGCACAAAAATTACGATTGAAGAATTTTTGCAGCGACCAGATTGGAAAAGCATCCAAAATGAAGAAATTTCAAAATCTCTGAAGCCTCTCGAAAAAGAGTTGTGTAGAAGGTAATATACATATTCCTTTAACAGCACTCTAGGTATCTTTTAGCTATTCACTATTTGCTGTCAATTTGCATCACTTGTCTTGATAACTAAATACCAATTTTTCCCCAATTTCAATCAAGAGTGACAATTTTACAGGCTGGACTTGGCTTACATCAAGGGAAAGAGGGGGCGTAAGGTCCCAGTAATGCTCTCAAAAGACGTGACAAAGGCAATGGATTGCCTTATAGCAACAAGAGAGCATGCCGGTGTTAATAAAGACAACAGATACGTTTTTGCAGCACCAACCAGAGGATCGCTGAATTACTTGCGTGGCAATGACTGTTTAGCTGCTGTAGTAGATAGGCTGCCATTGCAACAGCCTTCTGCTATCAAGAGTACAAAGCTGCGAAAGTATATAGCAACTGTTTCGCAGATAGTTGACTTAAACAGCTCAGAGCTGGATTGGCTGGCAAGACATCTTGGCCATGACATTGCAGTACACAGGGAATATTACAGATTGCATGACCATACAATTGAGCTTTCAAAAGTAAGTAGACTACTACTTGCGGTGGATGAAGGAAATGCATCCAAGTGGGCTGGTAAAAAGCTCGATGAAATTGGTATCGATGGTAAGTGTGCAATGAAGACTTTTTAAAAACATTTTGTAAAAGGGATCTTGCCCATGCTTTGTTTAGCTCAGAAAGAATCTTATCTTTTACTGTCTTCCATAAAAATTGATTTCAAGCATTGAACTTGACATTCAGTTTACCAGTCACTGCTGTACAAAAGGTCTTTCTTGTTGAGTGACTTATTAGCTTTGTGTTGTGATGTAAAACATAGGATGGATGGTCAAATTTGTAACAGAAGTATTCCTCAATTTGTCAGAATTTGGCATTATTTTCAGCCTCTCCTATATAAAGCTATTGGCACCTCTTCTTCTTGCAGATCTGCCCCTTGGAGAAGAAAGTGATGAGGAGAACGATAGAGACAATGTTGTCATGAACAAAGATGATTACGGTGATGATGATAGTGATGATCACCATGATGATGATGATAATGTAAATAGTGCTGCAAATCATTGTAGCCACCAATCATTGGTACCGGAAGGTATTTATAGCTGTTAAGAACTATAAGTTGTCTTCCCAATGCCACTGACCCCAATTGGGTTTCTCAACAGCATTATCTATTTTAACGAGGTTTCCGGTTCCAATGTGTATGCCCTGCTCCTCACCAGAGCAAAATATAACATAGTGTAACAGGCCTCTTTTATAACTCTTGATTACGCTTAGGACTAGGGTGATGTTGAATAGCATTAGAAACTCAGTAGCAAGCTATCTACATCAAACATTACAAGCGTTGTATCCAAGGCTGTTATGGCTTCTAACAAATATAAAGGTAGCTTTACTGCAATGATAAATCTAGATGGATCTTTCGTCATATCTTGCCAACTCATTTAGGTATCACAACACAAGACTTTAAGGATGTAAAGTGACCATTAGGTGTTTCAGTCGTTCATCAAGAGGTGTCACCTTAAACTGCTAATGCAAATCATAATAAGCATGGCTAATTCCTTATTTTATGAATGCATCTTTACATATTTTATAAGCTAATTTCATATTTTGCGACATCTTTGCATATTTTTTATATCTTTTGATACATTTACATATATGTAATTACCTTCTCGTTGTTGCAGGACATACAGCTCAAGCTACTTATAGACCAAAAGCAAAGTTGCGGAAAATACCTTGGTCTTCTGAAGAATCAGCAGCAGTACTGGCATTTTTCACGTCAGCAATCAAGAAAGAAAAAATTCCAGGAAAAAGGGAAATCCAATTATGTGTAGAGGCCAACCCTTGTCTAGGCAGTAGATCATGGACAAATATAAAAGATTTTGTTCGAAATTATATAGTCAAAATTAAGAAAATGAAGCGTTAATAAAATTGTAGAGTACGTATATAATAGCATGGATCGACATAGGTAAAGATCCACTTTGGATCTGTGATCAATTTTACTATCATGTTCAATGAAAGGAATCCAATTTAGATTATATCTACTCCAGCGTGGACCCAGTCCATTGTCCGCGATTGCTACTCAACCTCCCATTAACAATCAATCTGTAATAATTTAGATTGAATTGGTTCCAGCTATCTGCACTATAAAGTAAGAACGGGAACAGATGCAAATAAGTACACCATAGAAAGCGATCCCAAAATGGTCTAGATAGTAGCTTTGCTAGTGTAAACGAGGTTTGTAGTTCAGCAACAAAAATACATTTAATGATTTGAAAAAAGAGAAGCGTTTACTATTGCATTTGTGATAGTTACATTACTGTTAGTGGTTTCTGTTATTCCTTGAAAATTTAGTCAAATATTATGTGATGTTGATATACACTCTACCTGCCAAATGCGAAGTAACACCCAGCAAGCAGATTATTTTCCACTTAACTAGAAAAGCTTTTATTGCCTTGCATCTATCTATTTTCTAGGTTCAAAATTATAGGTTAGAAATTTGGTCCTATTACCTGACGAAATAGACAGGAAATTGCATGACCAACAATAAAAGCTGCATGCTAATCTTCTCTATGCATTAAATTTTATAGTATTTCCTCCCTTATTTTAACGACAGTAAGTGCATTATCAATTATCGGTCATCAAAAGTCAAGCTATCTGCTTATACTTCTTACTTATAGTCTTTTAACAAAGTAGCTGTTTGAAAATTGCTCTCAAGAAAATGAAATTTCTCAACTACATAAAGCTTTGTTATTTTGCTTGTAAGTTTTCAACATGTAATAGGAACAAGGGAGTTTCAAAAAACGTGGGATGGAGACGTACGCACTTCCCATTACAGCTCGTTTTCATTTTAGGAACATGCTTAAAAACTTTTGTTGACAGTGCGATTTAATTTTTTTGTACAACATATTATCTATGAAATTTTAATATTTTATTAAAAAAAATGTGTATTTATTTGAAGAAAAGTCTTAATTATTCACTGATCTTCCTAACATACAGTTGTGTGTATATGATGTCCCCACAAATCATGGGTTCATAATTTTAAATGACACTACACAGGTCCCCACAAGGTACACTCTACATGGATACAGGCACGTTGTGGGGACCTTCTGAGGATAGGATATTTCAACGTTAAATGCTGTTTTCTTCATGGAATAGCAGAAAACGTTGTGGGGACTAGGTGTAAGTCCCCACAATGTTCAAGGTCCCCACAGGGCTGGTGTGTATTGCATTGAACGTCCAACAATGTGTGTATGCTGCTATCATATCTGAGATCATTTCAAAGTACAATCGGTTTGAAGGAAATATGTGATAGTAGAAGTTTATGTCCTAAGATAATATACATGACGTCACTCTCAGAAATGAAATCTTGATATATTGCCTATCAAGACGAATTTAGTTAGTTCTCTTCCTCAAATACCGTATTAGGAAGGGGAGGAGGTTGCACGTCCCCATAAAGTGTGTATGCTGCTATCATATCTGAGATTATTTCAAAGTACAATCGGTTTGAAGGAAATATGTGATAATAGAAGTTTGTAACCTCATCTAATATGCACAAAGTTAGTCTCAGGGATTAGATCTTGTTATATTGTCTTTGTGGAGCTTTGCAGTTAGCTTTCTGCATTGAATTCCTTAGGAGTAGTAGAGGAGTTGATACGTCCCCCCAATGTTGCATGTTGCTATCAATGCTGGTAAGATCATGTATCCTACACTAATATACCTGAAGCCACCATCACGCATGAATTACACTATACGGAATTGTCATCGTAGCATTCTGGTTTTGATAGCTCATTGGGCTAGCAGATACACTACAACGCTGCTATCCGGTATACAACGCTCCGTAATCGATGTGAAAATCACTCCACTCTGGAGGTCACAAGAAAATAACATCGCTCGAAATCGGTGCGTTGCGTTGCAGTATCATTGTATCAATCTGATGCACAACACTAAAAAGCTCGATCAGTATAACTACTACCCTGAAGATCACAACGGCATGAAAACGACAATGCTCCGATAGCAATCCAGTAAAGTGTCACCACACAGTGTGTCTGTTGTTATCAATCATAGATGGCTTCTAGATGCTATGTATTGAAGGAAAGCCTGTCATAGTAGGAGCTTACATCCTAAAAGAATACACATTTAACCATCCTTAGAGATGTGATCTGGATACATTGCATTGTCTGAAGCTATTGATAAAGCTATCCTTCTCACATGGTGTAGATGTTGTTTCCACAAAGCATATATGTAAACATCATTTTGAGAGGAGTTACAGGCTCAACTTGTCCTCACAAAGTATGCATGTTAGTTTCTAAATAGAGTGATATCTGGGAAAAAATTGTCCAAGAACTGTGTGACAACGCCATCTCAGGTAGACAGGCAAATTAACGCTTTGTGGGATTTTCCTAAACCTCATTTCAGAAAGATAGCTATTTGGATACAATATGCATCTGGATATTTTTTCAGGACTTCTTGAATATCGACTAATCAAGGGGGAGTGGAACTATACTAGGGATGAAAAAGTACAGTAAGAGAGATATTTAGTGTTTTGGAACAAGCTTGGAAAGAATTGGACAAATGGAGGCAACGTGTGGCTCAATGGGCTTCTGTCACACTTGCTTTCATTTTCTAAAAAAGAATGTGGAAGGAAAGAGAGACGTGAGGTTTCGCAAAAGCTATCAATATGGTTTTTGGAACAAGCGCGGAATGGAAAATATTTCAAACCAACGCTTAGGTCGGGGCCGATCATTGAGAACATAGGAACAAGGGCTGTCTCCTTTAGTAAGCTATTCAAACACTAGGGACTCTAGTGAGACAATAAGTGCCCAAACTCTGAGCTACAGCTTGAATTGAAATTTAACACTTTAAGCTCCGTAGAAAATGACTTGAATATCCGTAGAGTTCCCATAAATACAGTTTTCTGATATAGTTTTATTGCATGCATGAAATTTTCTTCAAAGACGCACTAAATGATCTTAACTGTTACATCCAAGTATAGTCCTTTACCTCCATTTAGAAAATCAATCAATTTAGCAGTTCTCATTTCATTTTTTATAATCAGTCTAAAACCAAGCTGGCTGTGTTTTGGTGTCTGTTGGCTGCTGTTCCTACTAGAATTCATGCCTCTAGGATGCTCTCTTCAATTACATCAATCTGTTTTGTAATCTCTTCCGTTACCAGAATTTGAGGTTTGTTATATTCTACAAAATGAATTTCGAATTTAAGGTCCTAAAACAACATGCAGAAATGGCTTTCCTTAACATTCTCTGCAGAATCACGTCTTGACCATGGTTCTAAGTCAGCTTCAAATCCAAACATAAAAAGAAGCTTGCTGAAATATACATGAATCATAGCGTCATGTCTTGCACAATACTGGCTTTCTACAAGGCCTGAACAGCCAGTGAGCTATCTTCTCCTTTGAGTTACATAATCGGCAGCCCATAAAATTAATATCTTTTTTGAATACTCCCTTGCTGCTATGACTGCCACCTCTTGTTCTTGGATAGCAAATACCTTAATCTCTGTAAATGTAATCACGTTTTTAGCTACCAGCTACCTAAATGATAGCTTAGTGTTGGCTTTCTGTGCTTCTACATATTTTCCGTGCTCCTCCCAGGAAACATCTTGCTTCCTACCATTCTTCTTGTCTTATTTGATTTGCTTACTATATTTTTGATTGCTGTCTCCCTTGAGACCTCTTTACCATCTACAAGAATCAGATTGTCATGAAATTCAATACAAAAATCCATGTTTTCGCGATAAATTTGCAGTTCGCACGTGGTACATAATGGCTACGATCTGATTGGCTGGTTACAAAGTCTGAAAACTTGTCAGTGTTGTTGTTTCACTTACGTGTCTCCTGTAACTGAGATGTTTCATATGCTTTCGTTATTAAATCCACATGGTAAAAGAACTTGGGATTAATTGAGTGCGGAAATTTCATATATAGAGTATGAGCGATCAGGATTTAAGCAACTTCTTAATTTGCGAGCGTACCAATGGCTACAAACTGGAGTTGGAAATGCTGATAAAAGGGGGCTGTCAGAATAGGCCCTTCTAGCATTGTTGATCATTACGAGGACATGTTCGATCTGGAAGAAATGTTAATCATTAAGAGGGGGGCAGAGTACCAGATGTGTCGTCAAGTCCAATAAGTTAAATTACGAGCAGATAAGAATCTTGCGTCATTCACGAACATCTTGACTAGAAGACATATTCACTGCTAAATCTTCAATTTCAGTTACTATAGCAGGGAGAAAATAACCTCCTACAAAGTATTCGAAGAATACTGCCTGTTCAAGCTAGATTCATCAAAGAGCTACAAGTAAATGAAGTTGACAGTTCGCAACTGCTATCCCTGTCGAAATTAAGAAATAGCTTCACTCATAGTCTATACATGAAGTTCCCTTACAAAGTTAATCCCACATTCTTCCACTTTGTCGATTTGGTAGCGAATCCGTTTAACAAATTTTAGTACTGATCAGACATAGGTCACAACATTGACAAGTTGTCCAAACTTTGCAATCACCCAATGAGACTACAGCATTTTCGGACAATGTGCACACTGGACTTTATCGTGAAAGCGTGGATTAGCTGATTGCATAATCTACTTTTGTAGAAGTGATTTTGTCCAGTATGCAAAAAAATGCTCTTTTAGAGCTTTTCCTTCAACTGCTTTACTGTCATTGTGTACACATTGTATTGTTAATATAGTTGATAGAGTTGAAGCCCTCATCCTCCACAGTTTCTTTGCAGGACTATTCTATAAAATCTTTATTCATGGTCATGATCTTTTGGACTTCCTTGCCAAGGGCTGCCATCTATTCTTTGTCTACTTAATGATTCCAAAGGAATACGAAACTTGTCCTTCATGAGCAGAGCTAAAAGCTTTTACTTTCTTCTTTGCTGTTAGCATGCTTTTCCGAAAAAATTTTGTTGAAAGAGGCGCTAATGGAGATATACCTTTAGTAGAATCAGCAGCTAGCAAGCACCAAAAATTTGGTACTGAAGTGATGAAAATGAAAGAAATGAGAACTGTTAAATTAATAGACTTTGCATGCGACTACCGGAATGGTCTTGGATTTAATAATGAAGAAATTTAAGATCCTTTTTTGAAAGAAAGAAATTGTCCCAGTATTATGGAATCAGGGGAACTCCATGAATATTCAAGTCCTTTTCCAGATTTCGTTGCATTATGCTTCAATTCATGTCGTAGTACTGTGCTAAGAAACTTTTTTCCCCACAGTATCCAGAACACCAAGCTGTACCCCACATTGATTACAAAACTGCTCTCCGTTTGCTAGTTATTCAATATTGCTCAAACCTAGGCATGTTTATATGCTGTCAAAGTTAAAGTTAGACCTTCGATCCTACTATCTTTAGAAATAGACAGGGCCTTGTTAAACTAACCATAAATATTGAAGGTTACTCTTTTATATGCATTAAATTTTATAGTATTTCCTCTCATACTTAAGTGAAAGTATGTGCGTTGTCAAAACTCAGTCATTAAAAAAATCAAGCTATCTGCATAAACTTCCTACTTGTAGGCTATTAACAAAATAGCTGTTTGGAAATTGCTTTCAAGAATATGACATTTTGCACCTATGTATGCGAAATTACACATCTTACTTATAAGTCTACTACATTTCAGATGAACAGGGGCATTTCTAGAACACATGGGAGGTAGATTTACTTGTCCATTGACAAGGTTTTCACTTTAGACACATACTTTACAGATACTACTGTAAATGTGATGTTACTTTGATCTAGAGTATATTATCTATGACCATGTAGTGTTTTTTTCAAAGCAATATGTAGTTGTTTGAAGATAACTTGCTATATATTCACTGTGCTTGCTAAAACTTAGATTCGTGTATATGATGTCCCCACAGATCATGGGTTCATAATTTTACATGACATTACACAGGTCCCCACAAGGTACACTCTGCATGAATACACATGCATTGTGGGGACATTCCAGGGATAGGATATTTTAATGCAAAATGCAGTTTTCTTCATGGAATAGCAATAAACGTTGTGGGGACTAGGTGTAAGTCCCCACAATGTTCAAGGTCCCCACAGTGCTGGTGTGTATTGCATTGAATGTCCCCACAATGTAGGTCATGTAAAGACACACACACACACACACACACACACACACACACACACACACACACACACACACATACACAGACACACATTCTAAATTGTAAGTAAATTTCTAAACTTTCTTTGATGTCTTTGGAATGTAAAAGTAAAGTTTTACTGGCTAATTTTTTCCTCTTGAAACCACAGATTCATAAATTGAAGTTTCCTTTTTTGCAGAAGGTGATATGAAGAGAACTTGGAAAAATTTGAGGGATGGGCTCTCTAAATGCATCAAGAAAAGGGAGCTACTGACAAGATCTGGAGCAGCTGCTGGGAAGTTGCCGAAATGCAAGTTGTTTGATCAGTTGCAATTCTTGCGTGACTCTGTAAGCAATAAAGCAACTGTCAGCAATGTACTTACAGAGGGGTCACAGGTTGCAGACTACAATGAAATTGCTACTGAGCCTGTAAGCCCACATGAGAGTACATCCAGGAAAGGAGTGCCCAAAAGCACTGAGCCTAAAGCTGCTCTTTCAAAAAGAAAAAGAAAGCAGCTAGATGAATGTGATGAATTGCTCATAGATGCCCTGAAGCAATCAGCTCCATCTGAAGACCAATATTCAATTGACCCAGACAAAAAATTTACAGAAAGCATTATACCAATTCTAAGAAATCTGACTGCAAAGAAGAACAGAATGGCAAAGATAGAGATACAGCAGCTGCTGTTGAAATATGAATTTGATGAGGACTAACTTAAAAACCATATAGTTATAATTATGCAAAGGATGGTCATTTTCTATTGCAATCCATTTTACATTCTTGTGAGTTAAGGATCATGACATACTGATGCAGCTACCTTCCCTGTTGTCACTCTTTTCCATATAAATATTATATATATATATATATATATATATATATATATATATATATATATATATATATATATATATATATATATATATATAGAAAGGGAGGAAAAGGAAAACTATTTCATCCAAAAGTATACGCCAGAATTGAATCGAGATTAAGTCGATTAAACGTCATATGTGTCGATGCTTGGTACTTTCATTAAATCTTACGCATTACTATGTACAACTTCTCTATAAATTTGAGCGTAACACTGGCATTGTTCAGTTCGCTGAGGATTCCGTATTAAACGGATGAAACCGGTACAAGATACAAAGTGGTTTCTATTTTTCTATGTATTTTTTCTGCGTTTGGATCAAGACAGATAGATTGGTGATATATATATATATATATATATATATATATATATATATATATATATATATATATATATATATATATATATATATATATATATATATATATATATATATATATATATATATATATATATATCTGTACTGCCATAAATGAAATGGTATGGAAATGCTCAGGAGGTGAATATGCAAGAAGGCTATTTGCATAGATGTGATAAGGAGCAGGTTATCCTTAACTGCCTATGAAATACTTAGCCAAATTTCTCAAATGGTGTTTGAGAAGTTAGTTATTGCCTAATAACTTTTATGCAAAATTAATATTTCTGATGTTTTATCCTCCCCAATCATAAAGCATGTCTAGGATTTTTTGAAATTATTTGATACTTGATATAATAAAGCAAATTAGCAGAGTTGTTTTGTAGTAGAGTTCAATTTTTTTTCCACTTCACTTCAGTTCAGTAGCCATCGAAAGGATCTCTTGTCCTTGTCACTGCAGGCCACTGCCATGGCACTGATCCCTCTGGAGAAGTAAAATAGTCACGGAAGTCATCCCTTATCTGTTTGGCATCACGGGAGTAGTTGTTGGAACCAGCAGTTGACAATGGAGCCAGTCCATCCATCTCTGTCTCATAGTCTCTCCAGTCACCCTCAGCATACCCAACTGGACAATAATCTTCATGTCTACCAAGTTGTCTTCCATGCATTAGGTAGTTATGGAGGACAGTGATGGCTTTTGTAATTGACATTACAGTTTCAGCTTTGGCTATTATTGGTCTTCTGAGAACACAAAACCTTGAAGCACATATCCCAAATACATTTTCAACTAGCCTTCTTGCACGTGAGATTCTATAGTTTGCAATTTTTTCTTTTAACTGGAGGCAAGTTCTTGCATATGGCTTTATGAGATAGTCCTTGAGGGGGAAGGCTTCATCACCAACAAAGACAAAAGGAAAACTTTTAGTTGTGCCTTTTAGTGGCCTTGGTTCTGGACTGTTTAGTAATTTCTGATCCATTGCATATCCCAGGTTGCTATTAGCAAAAACACCACCATCACTCTGTCTTCCTGCTGCACCGATATCTACTATGATGTACTCATAATTTGAATTAACAACGGCCAACAGAACGATGCTGTGCGTTTTCTTATAATTAAAATAACAAAAGCCAGACCTTGCTGGTGCCTGCATGATTACATGCTTTCCGTCTATAGCTCCAATGCAATTCCCAAAATTCCACTTAGCCTCAAACTGATTTGCAATGTATATCCATTCCTCCTCAGTTTGTGGGACTTTCAAAAAATTATCCTTCAAAACATCCCACAGAACATCGGTCGTTTCCTTAACAATCCTGCAAACAGACGCCTTGCTTATTCTATAGCTGGCAGCAATAGTTGATTGTGCATCCCCAGTAACTAAATAACGCAAAGTACAACATAGTCGCTCACTGGGACCAATTGGTTCCCTCTGTAAAGAGCACTTCGCAATCCGCGGGGCGACAAGATTTAGCAGTTCTTCAAACTTTGGAGGGCTCATCCTGAACTGTTGATAGAAATATTGGTGATCGAAAAGCTTCATTTCCTGTATAAGCAAATGGAATTCACCTTTCTCCTTTCTTTCCTCTTAAATTTTGCGTACCCAAAGCCTCCCCACAAAGTTCTGATTCTTTTTTCGCAATCTTCTTCTCAGTATCATTACCAGCAAAAGCTGTCTTCTCGTGAGCGCCATGTTGTTTTGCTTTGGAGAATAAAAAGTGCGCGTTACTGTAAACTAACCAGGCGAACGGGCGACCGCGAAGAAGCGGGGCGCGCGACCAATTCCGCTGAAGTGTAAACCGGCCTTAAATCTGCATAGGACTTGTTGTAAGCACAACGTTTCTGCTCATTAGCTTTGGCTTCCTTATGCTGATTAACAATAGTGCGAGGTTTCAACCTTGGTAATGTTCCACGAACTGTTCTGTTAAACAACAATTCGGACGGTGGTACCTTGGTCGTACTATGTGGTGTTGTTCTGTACTGTAATAAAAACCTGCATAACTCTTGTTGCCATTTCTGTCCTTCCACAATTGCTGCCATTAACGCTTTAGCTAGTGGTTGCATGAAACGTTTGACTTCCGCATTACCCTGTGGCCACTTTGGAGTAGACGGGGTAAACTTTACACCCAACAATTTCAAGTAACGTGCAAACTCATCCCCATTAACTGGAGGTCCATTATCTGACGTTAATTCAAACAGTATACCATGAACAGCAACAATCTTATCCAATTTAGGAATAGCAACAGAACTTTTAGTTGAGTGCACAATTTCAACCTCTGGATATCGGCTACATCTGTCTATGACAACCAGAAGTAAATCGCCAGATGGAAGTGGACCAAACAAATCAATATTTATTTTGTGCCAAGGTGCACCTGGGGTCTTTGTCATATGAAGAGGTTCAGGAGGACTAAGCTTCCCAACTGATTGACAAGGCCGACATTTAGTGATAGTATCCTTGACAAGTGAATCAATGCTAGGGAAACAGACTTTCTTGCAAAAGGGCCTTTGTTTTCTCTGGTCCCTGGTGACTTGTATGGGCTAAGTCAATGGCTTTCTGGTGCAAAGAGTCAGGTATCACTATCCTTGAACCACGTAGGACTATGCTGGACCTATCAATCGATAGTTCTTCTTTGACTTGTTGAAAAGGTTTGACTGTCTCAGCATCTCAACGATTGAGACGGATTGCAGCTGAGGGCTTTTAACACTCTGTCATTGCCCGTCGCGTGACGGATTTCATCAAGAGTCATCGACTTTGGAATAGCATGCTGTACTATGAAGTTTACGTATTCATCCGCCATCTTACTTTGTTTTCCACTATTGTTTGTAGAAAGGTGTCGCATAGAAAATCAGCCTGATTAGTTGGCCCTGGCTTATACTGTACTTGGAAATTGTACGGCTGAAGGCAAAGAACCCATCTTTCAATCCTTGCACATGGTTTTGACTTTGCACTCTCATATATCATTTCTAAGGGCTTATGGTCTGTTTCAAGTGTTAATGAATGACCATAAAGATAAAGATGAAAATCTTCTATGGCCCAAACAATGCTAAGGGCCTCCTTCTCGGTTTTGGAGTACCTACGTTCTACATCAGATAGTGCTCGGCTGGCATATGCAACAACGTGGCCTTCTGCCTCACATGTGGACCTTTGAGATAGGATTCCTGACAGACCTACAGGACTGGCGTCAACTGTTAACACAGTATATTTCTTAGCATCAAAGTATGCCATAACTGGTGGCTTAATAATAGCTGCTTTCAGCTGATCAAATGCAGCTTGATGCTTATGTTCCCATGTAAACATGATACCTGTTTTTGTCAACTCGCGGAGAGGAGTAGCAATGGTAGCAAAGTTGGCAATATATTTGGAACTGAAGGTCACCATGCCCAGGAAGCTGCGCAGTTCAGATACATTTGTTGGTACTGAAGCATCAATAACATCTTGTGTTCTGCGAGGGTCAGGTCTTGTACCCTGTTCAGAGAAAATCTGTCCAAAGAACTCTAACTCAGTATTTAGAAAACAGCATTTTGACTTGTTCAAAGTAAGGCCTTTCTCTTTAAGGCGTTTCGGGCAATTCTCAAGAGCCTGATCATGTTCTTGACACGTATTTCCAAAAACTAGGATATCATCAACGATATTTTGAACACCAGCCATTCCTTGCAAGTGTTGCTGTAGTGTATGTTGAAATAGTTTGGCACTGGCATTGATTCCAAAGTTTAAACATGTATACCGGTATAATCCGAGATGAGTACTAAATGTAGTGATGAAACGACTGTCCGGGTACAACTCTACTTGATGATATGCCTGGGACAAATCCAGTTTTGAAAAGAATTTAGCACCATTCAACTCTACGCTGATATCGGCCACTGTTGGAATCAAGTGATGCACCCGTTTGATTGCAGTGTTTGCTGCATGCATGTCTACACATATTCAGACATTCCCATCCTTCTTTGGTACTGCTACTATTGCTGAGACCCAGGGTGTTGGTTGAGAATCTGGCGCCTTTTCAGTGATGCCTTGACTTTCAAGCTCTTTAATAGCTGCTTTAACTTTTTGTCTCATATGAAAAGCAATTCTACGTTGGGGCTAAGAGACTGGAGGTACATTTGTGTCAATGTTTACTTTAACCTGATGATCCTTCAATGTACCAAGACCATTAAACACAGAAGAGTAGCGCTGTAAATTCTGGCAAGGCCTTCATCCTGTTGGACATTTTGGCATTGTAATGCATTTAGTTGAAGCTGAATAAGGCCTACTTCCTGTGCAGTCTGAAGTGAGAGTAAGCATCCACTGTCCTTTCCTTTTACCACATAAATTGTTCCCACAGTGCATTTTTTCTTTGTTTTGATAAGGGTTTCAAATTGCCCAAGAAAAGTAACGGGTTGTTTACTCTGATATGGGTATGCTTTTGTGGTGGTGTGGAGGAGCTTTACATTATTCAAATGCGCAAAAGTATCAGAGTCTATTACATTTATTGTTGCACCACTGTCTACAATAGCTTTAACTTTGTAGCCTGCAACAGTAATCCATGCTTGTAACGTGCGTGGACTATCCGAAGACATTGCATACATATATTCATCCTCAGAGCTAGATGCAGACTCATTATGTGTCAATGGACGAAGTTTGGTTTTGTACCCTCTGCGTGATCTGCCTCGGGGACTTCTGCGATTTGCGTTGCTTGTGTTACTTTTGCAAATTACAGCAAAATGACCTTGTTTACCGCAACTTCCGCATTGCTTGCCTTTTGCAGGTCATTCCCCTTTGTGAGGGTATTCCCCTCCGCAAGTATAGCAGTGCTTGCTGGCTTTGTTTATGGATTTAAGAGGATGTACAACAGCAGCGGGTGTCTCCTGGGATTCAATGTCTCGGGTTTGAATGAACTCATTTCTTCACTTCTACCATCCAGTAACATTTGTGGACAAGTGTAGGCAGGGTCACGTAGCGCCCTTCGACGACTTCGTGAGGACAGTTCACCAACAACACGTTGCTGTTCTATTTCGAATTCCAAATCGTGAAAGTCGCATGCAGTGGAGAGAGCTCGCAAACGTGTATGATATTGATCTAATGTTTCCCCTAGCTCTTGTGTGGTCTCACGAAACCGGTAAACCTTATAACGGTGATTCTTTTGAGGCTCGAAGTGGGTAGTAAGTTTTGTCTTCGCAGTATCGTAGTCATCTGCATTCCCTACATCTGGTAAATGTTGAAAAATTTCCCTCACACGACTTCCTGCAAGGTATAGTAATAAAGCACGTTTCCTTGTTGCAGTGGTAATCCCACTGGCAGTTAAGAACATTTTGAAATCTGCAAACCATGTCTGCCATTTTGAAGCAAGACTAGCGCCTAGTTCAGCATCTGGCTGAAACTCGCGTACTGGAGGTATTTGGAAACCGTGAGCCATTGTCGCATTTACCTTGTCGCCATTATAAACTCTGTGGGTAATATGGATTAAAATACTCTCTTTTAATTATAGCGAAATATGAAGTCGCGATACAACGTGTTCACTCGCTCGCTTCTCGTAATTACTCTTACTATTCTCTTTTACCCCTGTGCTTACTACATATGTAAGTACTACACTTCCCTCTACCAAAGCGAAAAGGTGACCACCATGCCAGATGTACACTATCTATGTACATTCTTTAATGATTTTTCATGAATTGTTTAGTATACTGGTAAGGGAAATAATTAGGAAAAACTCCACGGTTTACACTTTCTTGCATAAAGAATCACATGACGTAACTCTTTATACCTTGGAAAGTGTAAACCGTGGAAAAATGCCAATTTTCATACCACTACTACGTTTTCTATAGACTTGAATATCGTTGATGGATGTACACATATTCTGTACATCTTTTACGTATTTTACACAACTTAAATACTAAGCGTATGCAGAAATACAGGGCTTTTTGCAAGTGTAAACTGTGGTGTAAACTATGTAAACTGTGGAATGCATAGCAACAACACATTGCGGGATACTCATCGCATTCTGTTGTTGTCAAGCTGCATACAAAAGTGTAGGTACAAAAAGAACACAGGGAGGGGCAATTACAGCATTGATCTGAAGTGACAACATCTCTCTATATACTAAGATCCCTATATGCAAATGAGTTGCCGGCCAATCGGTTGCCTCCATTTTGTACCACGTGACCCGTTTTTTACCCCTATCTAAATGACAATTCTCCTCCCAGGCCGGTTGGGGGATCGCCACCAAACTGCTCTTGGGGGTTCTCCTAGGTGTCTACTTACTCACAAAGGATGGGTTTTTCGATATCTCTCTTCTTTCCCGAGATATTCAAAAGTTAAACGTACGGTCATTTCTCTCATCTACCCTCCGCCGTCGACATTTTGTACCTCTGCGCAGGATTCGCTCTTTCAGTTTGGCCAGTAGACATGGAGGACGATGGCGGTGCTTTGCTGTTGCGAGGAGAATTGGTCGCTTTTCTAGCAGGTAGGCCCGTCGTGTTCTTCCTAGATGGGTGATCTAACAGTGTGTGTATTTAATTTGTCATATTTATCAGTTGTCTGCCGTTGTGAGCCCTGTATTTGCCCTCTTTTAGGCCTGAGTGAAACAGCTTCCCTCGGGGGCATTATCGCCATGACAGTTCTTCTCGAGCCGCTCGATTCTGGTTACAAAATTACACTCCTTTGACTGGTAAGTTGCAATGAGAGATTTGACTCGTGTGTCATGTTGTATTCCTTGGTAGGTTAAGGTAATGTGTATTTGTTTTTCACCCCTGTTATATAGCATATAGCATGCGTGTAACTCTCAAATCGGGAATGGTTTGAATGGGACTAATGTTGCAGTGAGAAGTGAAAGAACATGTCGTCGGTCTCCTACCAGGTGAGTGGTTTCCTTATTCTATAAAAATTGATTTCAAATCGCCTTTCTTTCCTCTGTCCATGCGGTGCATTTTCTACAATCGTTTCGACACTTAATTTCAGTACTGCTAGCGAGATTCAGACACCTTCCCTCAGTGATTTTCCGCCATGACAGTTCTTCTCCAACACGTTTGATGTTATTCGCTGTTGTTTGGTGAAGCCGAGCACACTTTAGTCCGTCTGCTACGAGGTGAGTCTTTTTATTTCAAATTGCCTATCCTTTCTCTGAACACTGTATGCATTTTCTATGTTATTTTCTACAATTAATTTGCGATCTTTGTTAGCGAGATTCCAGCACCTTCCCTCAGGGATTTCCGCCATGACAGTTCCTCTACTATAGGATTGACGTTCTTCACTGTTGCCGGTGAATTCAAGCGAACTTTCGTCCATCTGCTGCAAGGTGAGTTGATTTGTATGCAATAAGTTTTTATTGTAGATTGCCTGTATTTTTCTGTCTACTATACCCGTTTGACATTGCTCAAGTTATGTCAGTATTTTGAGCGAAGAGATTCCTAGAGCTTCCCTCGGGTGTATTTCACCATGACACTTCCTCTCCGATCAGATTGATTTTAGTCTCTAGATTCTTGTGATTTTTTAACAGGATTTTGATGAACTACTTATGACATATTTACTATTGTGGATTTCTATTTATTCCTTGGCTATAATGCTTAAATGGAATAAGAAGTCGTTATGCTTGCTGATGAATTTGTGCTACATGAGATGCTAAATCTGGCCATTGCAGAGTTCTGTTGGGTTTAATATTTGGCATACTGCTAATATTTTAAGTTCTTATGAGCAATGTAATTATTACAAGGGGTTTGCATTCCCCCTCAGTTCAGTCAAGGAAGCAACTGCTCTGTGTGTTTCATTCCCATTGCCAGTATTCAAAAAACATCTAAATATATTTGTATAGAGATGTCCAACGTGTTTGTAATTTATTTGCTAACTGTTCTTAATAGTATTCCTATGATATTTTGGTGTGCTTACACTCTGTATTTTGTTGTAGGTTGCAGATAGTAATGCGAGGGGATTCCCAACTTGAAATCATGATCGCAGACACCTCTCATCCTTTGTTTGCGAACAATAGTATTTACACAAGGCCGCAAACTTGCAGTTGAGGGCGTGTTTGCAAAGTGGAAGGATGTCTTGCAATTCTTCGTGGAATTTCGTCCTTTCTCTCTAAGGTACGTGGCTTATTTCATTGACACGGTTTTGATGTGGTTTTGCCAGGATTTTGTTGTGTAGAATGGTCGCTACTTTGCCAGCCAGACGAGATTTAGTGCGATGTTTTGAGGGAGATTCCATACGATTGCCTCGGCTCGGGGGTCATATGATCGTGGCAGTTCCTTTCATGTTTGCTTGATTTTCGCCTGTAATGTACCGTTTTGTTAGTACAGAAGTTTCGGTATAATATTTAGGAGATGCTTACTGTATTATTTACTGATATACTAGGATTTTTATCGTGCTGTTTCTACTTTGTATTTCCGCGAGATTTTCACTGACTTATAACTGAATAGTTAGGCCCCTTTTGTTTTGCGTTTGAGCTGTTGTAGGCGACGTCTGCTTAGCTCTTGCGTTTTAGGATACACTCATTGTAAGCTGGAGCTAAGACACTGTTCAAATTATTCGTTAGATTATTGGACTGTAATAGATCTCTTTCCCGTTCACTTTTCTTGCAGAATTTTGAGGAAAGTAGTGAGTGTATTCTCTCTAAAACTTCAAGGGGTTGTTCATATTACTCTCAGTCGCCATAGCTGCCGCGGTACACTTTGTATTCTAAATCACTGGGGTATTTATAGTTAAAAGTGCCAAGCCTTATACGGATATTTTATCTACCAATTTGCTGATAATATGGTGTATAGTACCGTGCGTTTTACGGTAGTTGCTTCTTCATGTATTTACACTGATATTGTATTCTAAATTAGCTTTATATTCAACACACTTAAGTAACTTATTCACGAGGCTTCATTCAGTATAGTACTTTACTAATTGCCTATGTACTACCAGCAGTCTACCACTCTTTATTTACAACAGTCTATTATTTGTGTTCACTATATATTTTAGTGTTATGTTGGTTGAATCTGCATGTGGGCACTTTTATGCTAAATGTTCTTTTCCTGGTAAACCTGCTCTGTGCCTTGCTGAGATGATTTATTATAGACACCATTAATGATTTCCATAAATCATTCTGCACATGATAAAATTATTTTTGTTTGTCAAGTAGTGTTGGATAACAAGCATGTGTATTGTGTAGACTTCATCCCTGGAGCCCCCCCTTCCAGTCCCAAGCTCACTGAACAGTAGTCTTCATAATCAAATATTATGAGGTGCTTGCTCTAAGAGATTATTATGAATACAAGCTTATGTGACAGTCATACACAGTTTTTGAATTTGAAGTCTTTGTGGAATATTCTAGACCATCTGTTAGGAATATTCTTCAGCTGTGATGCACTTGAATTAAACAGTATCATTAGGTATTCCCATTTCACAAAACCTACTTGAATCTAAATATTAAAGCAGTCTGTAAGTGTTTACTTGGTGTGCCCAATTGATGTCCTTAGACCAGAGTTGTAGCTGTATATTACCTGATTGCCTGTCTGTATGATTTTTTCACTAGCCTGTATCACTGTCAGATATCAGTTGTTACCACTAGCATTATCACTTTTCATATATCATTCTACATGTGGTGATATGTTGTTAAAGTTGTCTGTTAGTTACAGCTAGCAACTTATTTCTATTGTATTGAATAGATATATAAAGCCCCCTTCCTATCGAACACAAAACTATTGTTTAAATTTTTTTGATGATGCAATCTCTAAAATTTTATCACTCATTCTTAAGAGTTAGAACTTTATGTTTTTGACAAGAGTTTAGCATTCACTTACATGATTGTGGCCCATAGTATTGTGACATTTGAGTATGGTGTAGGATTACACAGGAATAGTATTTTACTTATGAACACTTAGACTATAAAATTCTGAGGTAGTGTTATTGCATAAAGCCTACTTTAATGCCTAGATGGTACCGAATGATGCTGAAGACTATACAGTATGCGTTCCATTTAGTAGTTTATTGTAACAACCATTTGCGCTACTTAACTGCTATATTTATATACTGGAGACTAGCGGTTTTTTTTGATAGCCCGCTAGACGCGGGCTCCCCTACCCCAGTTACCCGCTGGCCCTGTCAAAATCACTTTGCAAATTAGCCTTGGAAAGACTAACGCAGTGCCCCATCCAGGTTGCATGGTCCGCATTGTCGATGAGCATGGATGAAACAGCTTGCATAGGATCAAGAGAAGATGACGTCATTGGAGCGTGTGACATCCGGCCTTTGCAATGGACAAATCGATTAAAATTTGAGAGAAAAAGTTGTGCAAAAATGCTCGGATACCTGCGCTAGGCTATGGGGCTTTAGAAGATGAAGAAGAATGTCCAAAAGCCCCATAGCCTAGCGCAGGTATCCGAGCATTTTTGCACAACTTTTTCTCTCAAATTTTAATCGATTTGTCCATTGCAAAGGCCGGATGTCACACGCTCCAATGACGTCATCTTCTCTTGATCCTATGCAAGCTGTTTCATCCATGCTCATCGACAATGCGGACCATGCAACCTGGATGGGGCACTGCGTTAGTCTTTCCAAGGCTACTTTGCAAAGTGATTTTGACAGGGCCAGCGGGTAACTGGGGTAGGGGAGCCCGCGTCTAGCGGGCTATCAAAAAAAACCGCTAGTCTATATACTAAGATGCCTATATGATAATTTATGCCAAACCAATCAGATTGCTCAGATTTGTACCACGTGACCTGATTCCGCCTACACGATCTCCTCCCAGGGTATTTGTCCCATGGCCCCCAAATTTCTGTTGAGGGTAGCCATTTGGGTCTACTACTTACATAAGAAGAGATCTAATTTTTATCATTTCATTTCGCCGAGTTATTCCACTTTCCTCTTATCGCCATTACCAGCAATTCTGTTGCTCCTCCCTGCTGGACCGCGTGTTGTCAGTTTTGCGAGGGGTCCAGTAGGACTAAGTAACTGTGTGTGTTATCGCGAGGAGACTTTGGTTGCAGTTCTTCCAGGTAAGCCAGCTCTAATTTCCTGAAATGGTTTGAGTTAAGAATTCCTGTATGTCCTTTGTCCATTTCATCTGTATTCTACTGTTGCCAGCCATTTATTTCCATATCTTTCAACGAGATTCAGCCACCTTCCCTCGAGTGAATTACCGCCATGACAGTTCTTCTCAAAGTTGTTCGATGCTGTGTACTAAATCACCGTGCTTTTCCTTCTACATTGTGAAAAGATATTCAACATATGTTTGACTTTGTATTCCGTGCTAGATTATGGCAGGTTGTTTGCTTTTCATGCCTATTTAGATTACATGGAATGGCGTGCTTGCTGCTTTCAGTTGGCAATGTTTTGATTAGGACTACTGTATAGTTGTCCTGTGACTTGGAGGAGAATTTCGTCGTTCTGCCTCCAGTTTAGTGTTTTTTCGCTTGATTTCATTCGCTAAGGTATCCTACGTTTCTTACTACATTGTGATGAAATGATTATGTAATGTTTACTGTTGTATTCCTTGCTAGCTTGGAATTTATCCATTGCTTTTACCACATGTATGAATGACATAGGATACGGTTGTGTATGGGGATAAAGTCTTGGTATGTGGAATGCTTTCACTGAAGTATGCATAGGGCTATTGCTGAATTTGGTTACCCTAATTTTGCAGTTTTTACTTTCACTCTTTACCTTTGTCGTAGTGTGTACTGTGAAATGCGAGGGGATTCCCAAGTTCATCTCATGATCGCAGATACCTGTTGTCCTTTGTTTTGGATTAATTGCAGTCTTTTGAGGGTGATTCCATACCTTTGCTTCAAGGGCAATAAGATCAAGGCAGTTCCCCTCAATTTTGCTTGATTTTCTCTTCTAAATTACCGTTTTGTTACTGCAGAAGTATGGTTATGATATTGAGGAGGTATTTAATGCAATATTTGCTGATGTACTAGGAGCTTTTAGCTTGCTGTTGATTCTTCGTATATGCACATGAGTTGGATGTTAGGATGTCTCAAGAGTTTGGGCACTTTGCTTACATTTGAGATATTGCCCTTACAGTCGAATATACTCCTTGATTTTATCATACACGTTTTACAGGCAAACACTAAGATGTTACCAACTTTATTCTCAGCTCAGTAACTCTTTTTTATTTTGTTTTCACTGTATTTACAGTAGGCTTCATAGTTATTTCCACTATAGATGGTAGAGTTATTCTGGTCAAGTCAAATTTAAGGGGTTCCACTATACTGAATGTTCTTCTGTTGGGACACAGTTGCCCTTCTTTCTGAGATCATTTGTTATAAATGCCATTACCGAATTCCATAGATCATTCTGCACGTGATGATATACTGTTAAGGGATGGATTAGTACTAGATATGACCATCACTTTTATTGCCTAGACTTAATTTATGACACCCCTTGCCCCCACTGAGGTAATGCCTTCGTTTGACATCTGAGTTGATGATACAGGATATGTAGTATTACTCATTTCAAAGAATTACTGACTTCCATAGATCATTCTGCATATGATATTATAGTTTTTTTAGGGATGAATTAGTACTAGATAGCAATATTTGATTTATGGGGCCACTTTCCCCTATCCAACTACAATTATTGGTTGAAATCTGAATTTCACATGGTTGTAACAGATAATTTAGTACTGGATAGCTGCATTATTTGTTTTGTATAGCCATAACCTATGGACTCCCCCAAGAACTTTGGCTGATATCTTATATGATTCACGCTGCTCAATCGTGTTTTTTACAATCTGCTATATATTATATAAATGTGTGATATAGGAATACTAAGCAATATTCTTTTGTTTTATCACCTTGAGCTACCAAGTCCTATCACAGATTCCAATTGCATAACACCTACGTTTATGGATCAAACTTGATTGTGTACCTCTGTGGACAGGATTAGTGGTCACCTACATGATAACAGAACCACTCATACCTGCCAATTCGTGTGCTATATTGTATCTGGTATAACATCTTAAAATTATTTCCAAGACTCCTTAAGTTAGAGTTGAGTGAAGCAGGAGACAATATGTTGTGTAGTTTCATTAGTGCCTCATTGTAGACAGCATTGTAAACAATTCTGTGCAATCAACAATTCGTATAATAGAGACTAGCTTAGTACTGATAGCCCGCTACACGCGGGCTTCCCTAGCCCCAGTTCAAAAGTTGCATATTAGCCTTGGAAAGACTAACGCTGTGCCCCCATGAAATTTGCTTGGTCTGGTCGCATAGGATCACGAGAAGGTGACGTCATGGGCCTCTGTGATGGAGCACGTGACTTTCGGCCTTGCATTGTGCAAATCGAAGAAAATTGCGAGAAAAAATTGTGCAAAAACTGCTCGGATACCTGCGCTAGGCTACGGGGCTTCTTGATTCTCTTCCTTTCCCTTTACTGCCCCGTAGCCTAGCGCAGGCATCCGAGCATTTTGTGCACAATTTTTTCTCGCAATTTTCTTCGATTTGCACAATGCAAGCCCGAAAGTCACGTGCTCCATCGCAGAGGCCCATGACGTCACCTTCTCGTGATCCTATGCGACCAGACCAAGCAAATTTCATGGGGGCACAGCATTAGTCTTTCCAAGGCTAATATGCAACTTTCGAACTGGGGCTAGGGAAGCCCGCGTGTAGCGGGCTATCAGTACTAAGATAGTCTATATACTAAGATGCCTATATGATAATTTATGCCAGACCAATCAGAGTGCTCAGATTTGTACCACGTGACCTGATTCCGCCTACACGATCTCCTCCCAGGGTATTTGTCCCATGGCCCCCAAATTTCTGTTGAGGGTAGCCATTTGGGTCTACTACTTAAATAAGAAGAGATATGATTTTTATAATTTGTTTTCGCTGAGTTATTCAACTGTCTTCTCATCTCCACTCACAGCAATACTGTTGCTCCTCCCTGCTGGACCTCGTGTTGTCAGTTTTGCGAGCGGTCCAGTAGGACTAAGTAACTGTGTGTGTTATCGCGAGGAGACTTTGGTTGCAGTTCTTCCAGGTAAGCCAGCTCTACTTTCCTGAAATGGTTTGAGTTAAGAATTCCTGTATTTCCTTTGTCCATTTCATCTGTATTCTACTGTTGCCAGCCATTTATTTCCATATCTTTCAACGAGATTCAGCCACGTTCCCTCGAGTGAATTACCGCCATGACAGTTCTTCTCAAAGTTGTTCGATTCTGTGTACTAAATCACCGTGCTTTTACTGCTAAATTGTGAAAAGATATTCAACATATGTTTGACTTTGGTGCTAGATTATGGCAGGTTGTTTGCTTTTCATGCCTATTTAGATGACATGGAATGGCGTGCTTGCTGCTTTCAGTTGGCAATGTTTTGATTAGGGCTACCGTATAGTTGTCTTGTGACTTGGAGGAGAATTTCGTCGTTCTGCCTCCAGTTTAATGCTTTTTTCACTTGATTTCATTCGCTAAGGTATCCTATGTTTCTTACTACATTGTGATGAAATGGTTATGGTATGTTTACTGTTGTATTCCTTGCTAGCCTGGAATATATCCATTGCTTTTACCACGTGTATGAATGACATAGGATACGGTTGTGTTTGGGGATAAAGTCTTGGTATGTGGAATGCTTTCACTGAAGTATGTATAGGGCTATTGCTGAATTTGGTTACCCTAATTTTGCAGTTTTTACTTTCACTCTTTACTTTTGTCTTAGTGTGTACTGTGAAATGCGAGGGGATTCCCAAGTTCATCTCACGATCGCAGATACCTGTTGTCTTTTGTTTTGGATTTAATTGCGGTCTTTTGAGGGTGATTCCATAACTTTGCTTCAGGGGCAATAAGCTCACGGCAGTTCCCCTCAGCTTCGCTTGATTTTCTGTTCTAAGTTACCGTTTTGTTACTGCAGAAGTATGGTTATGATATTGAGGAGGTATTTAATGCAATATTTGCTGATGTACTAGGAGCTTTTAGCTTGCTCTTGAGTCTTAGTATATGCACGTGAGGTGGATGTTAGGATGTCTCAAGAGTTTGGGCACTTTGCTTACATGTGAGATATTGCCCTTACAGTCTAATATACTCCTTGATTTAATCAAAAACGTTTTACAGGCAAATACTAAGATGTTACCAACTTTATTCTCAGCTCAGTAACTCTCTTTTTATTTTGTTTTCACTGTATTTACAGTAGGCTTCATAGTTATGTCCACAATAGATGGTAGAGTTATTCTGGTCAAGTCAAATTTAAGGGGTTCCACTATACTGAATGTTCTTCTGTTGGGACACAGTTCCCCTTCTTTCGAAGATCATCTGTTATAAATGCCATAACCGAATTCCATAGATCATTCTGCGCGTGATGATATACTCTTAAGGGATGAATTAGTACTAGATATGACAATCATTTTTATTGCCTAGACTTAATTTATGAAGCCCCTTGCCCCCACTGAGGAAATGCCTTCGTTTGACATCAGAGTTGATGATACAGGATATATATTATTACTCATTTCAAAGAATTACTGACTTCCATAGATCATTCTGAATATGATAATATAGTTTTTTTCGGGATGAATTAGTACTCGATAGCAATATTTTGATTTATGGGGCCACTTTCCCCTATCCAACAACCATTATTGTTTGAAATCTGAATTTCACATGGTTGTAACAGATAATTTAGCACTGGATAGCTGCATTATTTGTTTTGTATAGCCATAACCTATGGACTCCCCCCAAGAACTTTGGCTGATATCTAATATGATTCATGCTGCTCAATCAAGGGCCTTACAGTCTGTTATATATTATATAAAGGTGTGATATAGGAATACTAAGCAATATTCTTTTGTTTTATCACCTTGAACTACCAAGTCCTATTACAGATTCCAGTTGTATAACAACCTATGTTTATGGATCAGATTTGATTGTGTACCTCTGTGGACAATATTGGTGGTCACCTACATAATAACAGAACCAATCATACCTGCCAATTCATGTGCTACATTGTATCTGTTATAACAACTTAAAATTATTTCCAAGACTCCTTAAGTTAGAGTTGAGTGAAGCAGGAGACAGTATGTCATGTAGATTCATTAGTGCCTCATTGTAGAGAGCATTTTAAACAATTCTGTGCATTCAACAATTCGTATAATATAGACTAGCTTAGTACTAATAGCCCGCTAAACGCGGGCTTCCCTAGCCCCAGTTCAAAAGTTGCATATTAGCCTTGGAAAGACTAACGCTGTGCCCCCATGAAAGTTGCTTGATCTGGTCGCATAGGATCACGAGGTGGTGACGTCATGGGCCTCTGCGATGGAGCACGTGACTTTCGGCCTTGCATTGTGCAAATCGACGAAATTTGCGAGAAAAAATTGTGCAAAACATGCTCGGATACCTGCGCTAGGCTACGGGGCTTCTTGATTTTCTTCCTTTCCCTTTACTGCCCCGTAGCCTAGCGCAGGTATCCGAGCATTTTTTGCACAATTTTTTCTCGCAAGTTTCGTCGATTTGCACAATGCAAGGCCGAAAGTCACATGCTCCATCGCAGAGGCCCATGATGTCACCTTCTCGTGATCCTATGCGACCAGACCAAGCAACTTTCATGGGGGCACAGCGTTAGTCTTTCCAAGGCTAATATGCAACTTTTGAACTGGGGCTAGGGAAGCCCGCGTTTAGCGGGCTATTAGTACTAAGCTAGTGTAACAATAAACTGCCAATGAGCAAAACAACAGCCACATAGAGTGACTGCCTCTTCACCAGACATGTGAATCTGACAAACATATTGGCGGTTGGCATCATTCATTATTATCTTGATCTCTAGTGTATCAATAAATTGTTGTTGTTATCTAGTGAAGCCATTTAGATTACTAGTGTGAATGTACTGTTGATTGTTGTTCTTTGTAGCTAGCTAGTAATTGTGTAACATGAAGGAGACTTTGAATATCCCTGCCGTCTGTTCTGTCTGTTTTGCTGATAATGGAAGTATTCCTGAAATTTCACCATTCAGATACGCATATGTAATGAGTAACGAATGTTTTCAATGGGGGTGTTTCTTGGGTACATTTTGAACTGTAATGCATAGCCAGTTAACACACCAGCCATAAAAGCAGTGCACATATAACACCTCTTGTATAGACAAAATTGCCAAAACACATACGCAGAATATATTTTAGGAATTTGAATAAGAACAAATGGCGAAATTGTGAGTTACGGACTGCATCTGCGTAACCATAGTAATACTACCAGTAGTACATGTGCTAGATGAGAAGGCATCCCCGTTTACTCAAATAAATAACATAATAGTGGGGAATACCGTTCTGATGCCAAGTGCCTCCTTTGGGGGAAAGAACCAAATTCTTAAGCCACACCTTGTGGTTATGACGTCAAACTGCGACATAAGACATGTCGATACTAAATTGTCTGAAACGGCTAGGAAAGCCCTCATTTCTCGCATGCTTGTCTATGAGTTCTGTGACGACAAGTTTGATCCAAGTGTCAAAGATGCTAGGCAGAACCAACCGCATAGGAAGCCTGATTTTTCCCACATTAGGTTCCGTAATGGCAGTGAAGAAGTAGGTGTGGATGAGCTCACTGATGTTATATGCGAGAAATTGGGAGCTTCACTTGATAAGTACAGGTTGCTGAATGATACCCCGCTACCTGACAACCAATACATGTATAATGGAAAGCTGCTTACTGTTGACAAACTTTTTGCATCTGATGATACCAAGTACTTGCACTGGTTTGCCGGGACACCTGGTTCGGGGAAGTCACCATTGATACTCCCACATGCCAGGGAGTTGACTGCCATGATCAAGGTAGGATACCACACACCTGGCAGCCTTTCTGAACTGCAAGACATCAAGTCGTCGGTTGAGGACGTGTTCGTGTTGGATGATTTATTTGACCTATCATCAGAGACGCATCACTTACTGCTCATACAGTGGTACAACTCCCTGCCTAGTATGTGCAAAGTGGTATGTATATCAAAGTACGGGCTGGATAGTATTAACCCTTTTTCCAATGTATATTGTCTTAACAAGCATGATCAACCGATAGACACATCTGCGCTGAAACCAGTTTTGCCATGGAGAATAGGGTTCACCATATCTGCTGAGGCTCAGTGTGTTATAAGAACTAATGGAGGCTGGCGGGATTTAGAAGGCAAAGAATTTGAGCTAGATCATATGCTTCGGGATTGTGTTTATGCCGATTCAGGAGCTGCCTATCCCACAGTCCTAGAGCCCCTTCCAGAGGTCCTACCATTCACAGCTAAAGAAGCTGATATATGGTATGAGACCAATATAGAAGCTCCAGGACTGAAGACAATATTGCAAGGCATCATGAAGTCATGTTCCCTTCGGACGATGAAGGTGCTTATGGGATTTAGCCTTGATGAGTTTGATGTTTCTACGATGGGTGCCACTGTTTCTAGGTTTGCATACCTGCTCACCAAGAAATGTGACAAGCCAAAAATCTATGGTGAGATGTTCAATGGTAGTGAAGACCACCCTCCGTTACCTGTGAAGACATGGAGCCCACTTAGATTAGACATCAGGGGTGTAGATTATTATGTCACAGATGAGCAGATTCAAGAAGTCCACCATGACAAGACATCCCACAAGACAGAATCAATGACATTTTGTATTGTCGCTAGAGAGAAGAGGAGAGCTACCAAGGCATGGGAGAGGATTTATGCCCTCCATCCGCCATCTACCAAGACTGTTAATAAGGGTTATACTGAAACCATACTTAGGGTCACGAAAGCCATTAGGAGCACTATGTATTATTACACCGGATTGTTATGCTTGCTTATGTTGTTGGTTTTGTGCATGTCGATTGTATCTAAACTATGTGATTATGACGTTGAGAAGCCGCAGGTGCCAAAATCAGAATTTACTTGTGGACAATGTTGGCTCGACACTGATGAGATCACATATTGTAATGTTTGTCCAGGAAGTAATATGCATGTTTATGCAGGGTAGAATACCTTATCAATACTCTAAAGTATTGTTATCAACAAGGGCCCAATACTTTAGAGTATTGATACAGTATTTTACCCTGCATAAACATGCATATTACTTCCTGGACAAAACATTACAAAACAAAGTCCAGATTACAATTGCGCAAAAGGAAGAGGACGCAAGAAATATAGCAATTATGTGTCCGTCAACTCCAAGAAAGTCAAGGTCTCCGATCTGGAAGACTCTTCTATGGAAAGAACTCTCCATGAAGTGCTTAGAATACTAGGGGAGACAGGTTACACACAAGATTCATGGTCCACTACCATGAATATCAAGGATGTAAAGTACAACATCGGCTACCACTGGGTAGATAATCAAGTAGAAGTTTCTATTGATCTACCTGATTCAAAGTACTCGGCGCCAGCATATGATAGCAATATTTGTAAGATGAAGAACTATACTGCTGGCACCAGGCTTCATGGGTTAATGGTCACTGAGTCAGTTGTCCGGTTTCCTAACCACATCTTCAACGACAACGCAGACGATGTTCAAGTTATGTATAAGGGGAAGGAGTATCCAATCCATACCCTCGCCAAGTTTCCCTCGAACGACGCAAGATATGCTATGATTACCAACAGTTCTGGTAGTGTTGACAAGATACCCGGAAAAAAGAGTTTGGTGAAGCATTTCCTTCCACTTAGTGAGCTCTCAAAGATCAAGTGAGTTGGTATACATGACCCTGAAGGCAATACAACAGTGGAGACATCATATAAATACCATCTCAAACTCCCTCAAGCATACCACGATGGTGATACTAGGGTAGAAGGTATGGCAGGGCTTTGTACCTATGGAGGCATTCCCGTCAGCTTCTTGTGGCCAGGAGCATGCGGAGCAATAATCACTGCCAAGATTGGCTCTGCAGAGAAAATCAGTGGGCAATTTACCGGCATGAAGCCCATGCAATGGGCATATGTATTTCCCACGATAACAACTGAGGAGTGGAACAGAGTGGCGTCCATTACTGAGGAGAGCATGTCGTTAGGCGTGAATGAGATAAAGGCAAATTAATCTGTCCTGTCCACCGCCAGACGTGGAACCACTGTATATACCCCTTCTAGGTTTGTTGACAAATCATGTGGCCAAAAGAAGCTGAGCATCAGCTAACAGGGGGATTGACAACCATTGCGGGTGTTCCTAAGAATGTCCAAAAGCCCCATAGCCTAGCGCAGGTATCCGAGCATTTTTGCACAACTTGTTCTCTCAAATTTTAATCGATTTGTCCATTGCAAAGGCCGGATGTCACACGCTCCAATGATGTCATCTTCTCTTGATCCTATGCGAGCTTTTTCATCCATGCTCATCGACAATGCGGACCATGCAACCTGGATGGGGCACTGCGTTAGTCTTTTCAAGGCTAATATGCAAAGTGATTTTGACAGGTCCAGCGGGTAACTGGGGTAGTCTCTATATACTAAGATGCCTATATGATACTTTATGCCAAACCAACCATATTGCTCAGATTTGTACCAGGTGACCTAAGTCCGCATACACGATCTCCTCCCAGGGTATTTGTCCCATGGCCCCCAAATGTCTGTTGATGGTAGCCATTTGGGTCTACCACTGACATAAGAAGACATGTGATTTTTATACTTTTTTTTCGCCGAGTTATTCAACTGTCGTCCCATCGCCATTCACAGCAATACTGTTGCTCCTCCCTGCTGGACCTCGTGTTGTCAGTTTTGCGAGTGGTCCAGTAGGACTAAGTAACTGTGTGTGTTATCGCAAGAAGACTTTGGTTGCAGTTCTTCCAGGTAAGCCAGCTCTATTTTCCTGACATGGTTTGAGTTAAGAATTCCTGTATTTCCTTTGTCCATTTCATCTGTATTCTACTGTTGCCAGCCATTTATTTCCATATCTTTCAACGAGATTCAGCCACCTTCCCTCGAGTGAAGTACCGCCATGACAGTTCTTCTCAAAGTTGTTCGATTCTGTGTACCAAATCACCGTGCTTTCACTGCTACATTGTGAAAAGATATTCAACATATGTTTGACTTTGTATTCGGTGCTAGATTGTGGCAGGTTGTTTGCTTTTCATGCCTATTTAGATGACATGGAATGGCGTGCTTGCTGCTTTCAGTTGGCAATGTTTTCATTAGGACTACCGTATATGTCATGTGACTTGGAGGAGAATTTCGTTGCTCTGCCTCCAGTTTAATGCTTTTTCGCTTGATTTCATTTGCTAAGGTATCCTACGTTTCTTACTACATTGTGATGAAATGATTATGGTATGGTTACTGTTGTATTCCTTGCTAGCTTGGAATTTATCCATTACTTTTACCACATGTATGAATGACATAGGAAACGGTTGTGTTTGGGGATAAAGTCTTGGTATGTGGAATGCTTTCACTGAAGCATGTATAGGGCTATTGCTGAATTTGGTTACCCTAAGTTTGCAGTTTTTACTTTCATTCTTTACCTTTGTCATAGTGTGTACTGTGAAATGCGAGGGGATTCCCAAGTTCATCTCACAATCACAGATACCTGTTGTCCTTTGTTTTGGATTTAATTACGGTCTTTTGAGTGTGATTCCATAACTTTGCTTCAGGGGCAATAAGCTCATGGCAGTTCCCCTCAGCCTCGCTTGATTTTCTGTTCTAAATTACCGTTTTGTTACTGTAGAAGTATGGTTATGATCTTGAGGAAGTATTTAATGCAATATTTGCTGATGTACTAGGAGCTTTTAGCTTGCTCTTGATTCTTAGTATATGTACGTGAGTTGGATGGTAGGATGTCTCAAGAGTTTGGGCACTTTGCTTACATTTGAGATATTGCCCTTACAGTCGAATATACTCCTTGATTTTATCATACACGTTTTACAGGCAAACACTAAGATGTTACCATCTTTATTCTCAGCTCAGTGACTCTCTTTTTATTTTATGTTCACTGTATTTACAGTAGGCTTCATAGTTATTTCCACCATAGATGATAGAGTTATTCTGGTCAAGTCAAATGTAAGGGGTTCCACTATACTCATCGTTCCTCTGTTGGGACACAGTTGCCCTTCTTTCTTAGATCATTTGTTATAAATGCCATTACCGAATTCCATAGATCATTCTGCACGTGATGATATACTCTTAAGGGATGAAGTAGTACTAGATATGACCATCATTTTTATTGCCTAGACTTAATTTATGACGCCCCTTGCCCCCACTGAGGTAATGCCTTCGTTTGACATCTGAGTTGATGATACAGGATATATATTGTTACTCATTTCAGAGAAGTACTGACTTCCATAGATCATTCTGCATATGATATTATAGTTTTGTTAGGGATGAATTAGTACTAGATAGCAACATTTGATTTATGGGGCCACTTTCCCCTATCCAACTACAATTATTGGTTGAAGTCTGAATTTCACATGGTTGTAACAGATAATTTAGTACTGGATAGCTGCATTATTTGTTTTGTATAGCCATAACCTATGGACTCCCCCAAGATCTTTGGCTGATATCTTATATGATTCACGCTGTTCAATCGTGGGTTTTACAATCTGTTATATATTATATAAATGTGTGATATAGGAATACTAAGCAATATTCTTTTGTTTTATCACCTTGAGCTACCAAGTCCTATCACAGATTCCAGTTGCATAACACCTACGTTTATGGATCAGACTTGATTGTGTACCTCTGTGGACAGGGTTAGTGGTCACCTATATGATAACAGAACCACTCATACCTGCCAATTCATGTGCTATATTGTATCTGGTATAACATCTTAAAAGTATTTCCAAGACTCCTTAAGGTAGAGTTGAGTGAAGCAGGAGACAATATGTCATGTAGTTTCATTAGTGCCTCATTGTAGAGAGCATTTTAAACAAGTCTGTGCATTCAACAATTCATATAATAGAAACTAGCATAGAACTGATAGCCGGCTACACGCGGGCTTCCCTAACCCCAGTTCAAAAGTTGCATATTAGCCTTGGAAAGGCTAACGCTGTGCCCCCATGAAAGTTGCTTGGTCTGGTCGCATAGGATCACGAGGTGGTGACATCATGGGCCTCTGCGATGGAGCACGTGACTTTCGGCCTTGCATTGTGCAAAAATCAAAGACAATTGCGAGAAAAAAGTGTGCACAAAATGCTCGGATACCTGCGCTAGGCTACGGGGCTTCTTGATTTTCTTCCTTTCCCTTTACTGCCCCGTAGCCTAGCGCAGGTATCCGAGCACTTTTTGCACAATTTTGTCTCGCAATTTTCTTTGATTTTTGCACAATGCAAGGCCGAAAGTCACATGCTCCATCGCAGAGGCCCATGACGTCACCTTCTTGTGATCCTATGCGACCAGACCAAGCAACTGTCGTGGGGGCACAGCGGTAGTCTTTCCAAGGCTAATATGCAACTTTTGAACTGGGGTTAGGGAAGCCCGCATGTAGCGGGCTATCAGCTCTAAGCTAGTATAGATTATATATGTTACTGTCAAAGAGAAATGAAACACGATTTGCTATGACCCCAGCTTTTTGCTGAGGACTTTTCCATATCTCCTGATGTTTTACTGCATTTGTCACACGTTAGAGAGATTTTGAGCACGTGGCTTCTATTGAAACTGAGGAATATCTATGGCAGAAGGAACAAAGTGTGAAAGGAATTTATGCAGAAATAGGCACCTGCACCTTTCCTCCATAGCATTGTTGACAGCTGATCTAAAGCATAGAATTCCGTTAAAAGCAGAACACAACAAGCATAAAACAATTAACCTCTTCCATTGGGAAATATGAAGCAACATTTGAGAACAGTAACCTGAAATGCCTCTCAGCATGCTCCATGACCATGTCGCCCTGAATGACTTGTGCCAACGGCAAGGACAACAGTGGTAGGTGTTTTGTGCATCGGTTTTGCTGCCACTTCAATGCTCACATCTAGAAATGTGCCGCATGGGTGCTGTTAATGTACCAGTTGTTCAGAACTGGTACCTCCTTCTCCACCACTGGCTGTAGCTGTGAATTGCTGAAGACTGCAACCTGATACAATGATAGAGTAGTTGTGAAGAAATCGCTAGTCTAACAAGTTGTTTCATCTTTCAAAGGCCTAACTTAGCTTGATCTAAGGTCTATTTCAACCTTGAAGCGATTTCATTCAATAAAATATAACACAATTTAATCTAACGCTTGTATCAATCGAGGAGCGAACATAATATCTTTAATCATCCTAAAACTTACAAAACTTAACAGTTCAAAAAATGGAACTACTTGTCAATCATTTGAAAAAAGCAACAGTCTAGTCCATGCAGACGGAAGTCAGCAGGTATTATTGTCTTCTAAAACAGAATGGCTTCCGCCTTATAACAAAACAAATAGATTAATATAAAAGTGGTCGAAAAACGTATTTGATGTTTCATGACACTCCCGACGCCAATTCATCTTTAACTTGTAGCTGTATCTTCAATTTTGCATTTTTCGAGGCAGTTCTTTTCGATTGTCTTGGTTGTAAAATTTCCTGGTGTTCATTTTTCACATCCTCTTCATCATTAACTGTATTAGATACATTGTTCATTGAAGTATTTGGTTCAAATGTTGAAAGTTCCATTGGATACAATAGATTCAATGGTCGTTTAAGTACATGTCCGTGTGCTGTTCTAATCTTCGCTGCTCTAGTTTCTCCATCGTTACTGATAATCAGTTCTTCAATTCGTCCTAATTTCCACCTTCCACGAGGTAAGTCTTCCTTTACATGAACAATTTCTCCGATTTGAGGCTCACATTTGGAAACTTTCTTCACCTCTTGGATGTGCGCCTGGTATCTCTCGCGAAGACTGAGTATGTAATGACTGTACCATATTTTCCAAAGACGGTTTAGGTGTGCTTGCCCCTTCTTCCATGTATCCATCAATACTTCAGCAGGTTTTGTATTGCTCGATTTGAATTCTTTGTCTATATGGTCTTCAGTGTCATTTTTAATAACTGGTATTCCAACTTTGGAGTAGGGGCTCAGAAAGTCGTTATGCGTCAAGGCTGTTGCCGAATTGATGTCTTCATCTACGTAATTCAACAGTCTTGAGTTCAGGATAGCTTCAACCTCAGTGATACTTGTTGATAGTTGTGTTCTTGTTAGGCACACAGACCCAAGAGATTTTCGCAATGATGACTTAACCAAACCTACTAGGCGCTCGTAAAATCCACCGGACCATGGTGAAAATTCAACAATAAATTTCCATGTTATCCCTTGTTTGGAAACATAATCATAGACACTCTGGTCACTTAAGACGTAACTCCAGGCTTGATTAGTAGCTCTCTTTGCTGCTTTAAACTGTTTTGCATTGTCACATATCACTTCGGTTGGAGTCCCTCGCCTTGCAATAAATCAACATAATGCCATCAAAAATTGATCAGCTGTCATGTCACCCACAATTTCTAAGTGCAAGGCTCTGGTTGTCACGCAAGTAAATAGACATATCCATACTTTTGTCCTGTGACTGGCTTCTTTCGTGTATAATGGTCCCATACAATCAAGACCAGTGTAAGAAAATGGGGCTGACCTTGTAATTGTCAAGATTGGCCAAGGTGACATTTTTGGCATCTTGAATGGACCACCTTGAAAACGTTTACATATTCCACAATTCAAAAGTGTTGATATAACTTTTGTCCTGCCGTGGGGAATCCAATATGTTCTTCTGATATAAGACAGTGTATGTGAAGCTCCAGCATGAAAAAGTCGTTCATGACAATCTTTGATGATTAGTTGCGTCAGATAGCTCTTCTTTGGTAAGTATATTGGGTTTGTTGTTTCTACCTCGTCAATGTTAAATAATCTCCCATGACATCGCACTATGCCATCTTGGTCAGGTTGAAGATTCAGCTTGTTGTTATCTTGTTTGACTTTGTTAGAAAGCTGTTGTAACATTTCTTGTTGAACATGCTTTATCCACATCAATCTGGCTTGTAGAAGTTCTTGAGCAGATAGGCTAGTTTTAACTTTATTCTTGTTTGAAATGTTCCGGATAAAGCGAGAGACCCATGCTGTTGTACGAACTAACTTGTTGAATGAGGAAAATTTCTCCATTTTGATTTCATATGGAGCATTGCTTTCTGTATCTTTCTTGACAGTCATATCCGAAGGAGCATTCTCGGCAACGATTGAAATTTCATAAAGACCATTTGGGCCTTTCTCCGTCCTTGCTAAATTTGATAGAATTTCTGGATCGATGACCTTTATGTCCCAATGAGGCCAGGTTGCTTCTATTTCACGCAACCAATGTGGACCATGCCACCACAGTTCATTATTAATTAAATCTCTCAATTTGCTACCGCGTGATGCCATGTCGGCGGGATTTTCTTTGGTATTAACATAGCGGTATTCGACGTCATTCTGATCTCTGATCTCCTTCAGACGATTTTCAACAAAGGTTGGTAATGGTTTTTTTGACTTTATCCAGTTAAGTACACAGGTAGAGTCAGTCCACAATATTTTCTTTGGTATTGGAATTTGAAGACTACTTTCCACAAATTTCAGTCCACAGGTGCCGATAAGTACTGCAAGTAATTCGAGTCGAGGAATAGTAGTAGGTTTGTTAGGTGCAATTCTGGACTTGGAAAATACAAGGTTAACAAGTGTTTTCCCTTCTTTTTCTGTGAGTAAGTAGATGGTTGTGGCATATGCTTGTCCAGAAGCATCACTGGAGCATAACAATTTACATTTCTCATCTCCTACAAATCGAGGGAGTTCAATAGTATGCAGTTCTTCAAGATCTTTAGAAATACTACCCCAGCGTTGTTGTTGTAGGTTTGTAATTGGATCGTCCCATCCTTTGTCTTCTTCCCATAGTTCACGTAGTAGTAACTTGGATTGCAATGTGACAGGCGTGAAGAGACCTAAGGGATCAAACACTTCTGCTGTTGCCTTCAAAATGTCACGTTTTGTTGACTCTGCTGTAGATCTTTTCTTACAAGAAATATTGATTGTATCTTTATGCATTGTCCACTCCAAGCCTAGAACCTTCATGGAGTCTCCTTTCACTTGATTTCGCTGATGCGTCGTATACAATTCGAATTTTCGTTGTAGCTGTTCCAGGTGTTATCACAGCATGATGTGGAATGTAATGGATGTTTCCTTCTTCAACCGTCTTATTGTTGACTCTTTCAATGAGTCCTTTCTGAAGTTGATCCTTTAATATGTCATCGTAGGCTGTTCAAATACTTTTGCTGTTCTCATTCATTCTTTTCACAGTTGATTTCAATCGTCCATACGCAAGGTTATAGTTCTCGGGTAAATCAGGATTCTCGTGTTTCCATGGCCATGTTACATGAAGTCTTCCATTGACCTTTCGAACTGTTTCGTTGAAATTGTTCAACACCTTATCATCTGTTGTTTCTGTTATTGTTTCTTTAATCCCAATAGTTTCCAGTTTCCAGAACTCATCTAGCTTAGGCTCTATTTGGCTTTGAATGGAAGCATCTTCTGAAAAAAGTAGTGTATCCAATGAACTATTTCTTGAACTGGATAGCAGAGCAAAATCTTTCTTTGTAGCATTTGTCTGTATCCTTCCGGTGAGAATCCATCCAATCTTTGAACTGAGCAAATGAATGCTGTCTGTAATTTCCACACGTTTCAGTGATACAATGTCAGTATAGTAGTCATTACCAATCAGTAGGTGGATTTTAGTTGTTTCCAGAAAAGGTGGTAGGTTATCGGCTAGGTCAAAAGTCTGTAACTTTGCTTTAATTTCCATTGAGCTGATTGGTGCTCTTTCAATTTCACCAGTAACTTCAGGAACTACATTTGCTTTGATGTTCATAACAAATCCACTTTTAAGGTGAATCCCTAATTCCACAAGTGGTATCTCAATTTCCTTTGGTTCTACAGTTCCAAATGTGTAGATGGTGAGATAGTTCTTTCCAATATGTTTCAGTTTCAACCTTTCAGCTAACTCTTGGGTAATATATGAGCGTTGGCTTCCACAGTCTAAAAGTAATCTTGTTCTTTCTGTCGACTCACATAATGGGTTTACTACTTCCACTGTGGCAGTCTGCATTATCACTTGTTCTCCAACAGCCACCATCGATGTTTCCTTAGTAGTGTGGATAGTTTCAAATTGTTTGGGGCAAAGACTTCGATGGTGATTTCGTTCTTGCTTACAATAAACACATCTTTTTGTTGACAAGCACTTCTTTAGCAAGTGGCCAGTTTTCAGACATATATAACATCTTCCACTAATCTGCTTCTTCCTACTTTGAACATCTGGGAATTCTATACATTCATCACTCCAATGTCCTTTATTACAGTAAATGCAGTTCCTTTGCCTTTCACCTGTTGAGAATGCAACAGTCGGCTGACGTTGATCATAAGGTTTTCTTGGTTCATTGATCCTGGATTGGTTATTGCTATTTAGACTTGTCAATCTATTTCCAATTTCTTGAGCAGTTATATACTTCTTGAGTTCCTTCCAAAAAAGTCCCACTGACAAGGGATTGTCGTCGTTCTTGTATTCCTCCACTCTTGCCAGTACATGCTTTGGAAGCTTTGACTGGAGCAAAGACATCATCAAATTATTTTCAACATTTTCTCCAAGTGCTTCTAGTGACCTTAAGTGCTTGTCAATGCTATCATATGTTGATTGTAGCTTTTCATAGTAAGGTGAAGATATTGGCATTTCTTTCAATTTTGCGTAGTGTGCATTGATAATGAGCTGTTTCTTTCCATAACGTTCCTGTAGGATAGTGACAGCTACTTCATAGTTGGCTTCTGTAGTTTCAAGTCCAGTGATAGCTTCTTTTGCTTCATTTCGTACTTGTGCTCGTAAGTAGTTGACTTTTTCCACACTGCTCAATGAGTTACTTTTATGTATCGTAGCTTCATACGAGTCCCAGAATTCTTGCCATTTAAAAATATCACCATGAAATTTTTCTAGTTCAAGTTTAGGCAGCTTGATAGTTCCTTTAGTAACATTAGTATCACCTGTTATCGTAGCCTTACTGATTTCAATATGCAGGGCTTCCCTTTCCAAGTCCAATGACATACATTGCGTTTCTGACTCACTTCTCAGTTTTTCGACGTTTAAGTTTTCCAAACTAATACGTTCTTCCTGGTCAAGCTTCATTGTTTCACTTTGCAAAGTCATTGTTCGTTCCCTTTCCTTCTCAAGTCGTAACATTTCTCGTTCTGTTTCTTAAGTTGAAGTAATTTCCGTTCCTTTTCTATCGCATCCGCTTCTCATACTTGTTTAAGTCCATTGATTTTCATTTGAAGTATAGTTTCAATCCTTTCTCCTTGGATATAAATGTCTTCGTAGCTATTTAGTAATGTATCTGACTCTTCATTGTCTGGCAAAGTTTCTCCGAAGTCTTGAAGTTCTTTTCGATACTCTTTTAGTTTAATTTTCAACAGTTCAATTTGAGTTTCCGCGTTGATCAGATTTAAAGATTTTTCCTCCTGTTCCATAAATTCTTTAACTTCTTTTATTCTTTCGTTTTAGCGTCTTTTACTTGAATTCAGCTGTCGTTTTGAAACCATCGTTCCTTTCTCTCCACGCCGTACTTTGTTTACTTTATTTTGTCCAGTGACAGTAACTACCCTCTGCTACCATGTGAAGAAATCGCTAGTCTAACGAGTTGTTTCATCTTTCAAAGGCCTAACTTAGCTTGATCTAAGGTCTATTTCAACCTTGAAGCGATTTCATTCAATAAAGTATAACACAATTTAATCTAACGCTTTTATCGATCAAGGAGCGAACATAATATCTTTAATCATCCTAAAACTTACAAAACTTAACAGTTCAACAAACGGAACTACTTGTCAATCATTTGAAAAAAGCAAAAGTCTAGTCCATGCAGACGGAAGTCAGCAGGTATTATTGTCTTCTAAAACAGAATGGCTTCCGCCTTATAACAAAACAAATAGATTAATCTAAAAGTGTTCGAAAAACGTATTTGACATTTCACGACAGTAGTAGTTATTTTCAATGAAATGTATACATAATTCACAAATGAAGCTTAGTATACCTAGCATTTCAATTTCTTTTTACAGCAAAGCTCTATTTCTTATATGAAATTGGTGTAGTATAGAATTACGTAGTTATCTTGGCCTCATCACATATCTTTAGACATAAAATTTAATGAGGTACTCGAGATAAGTCAGTAATTCCTCTGCATTATAATTCACAGAACACATACCAGTGAACCTAAGAGATTTTAAAAGCACTACCCACCGTATTCTCATTGCAGGACCTAGGGAATAGAACATTGTTCTGCTTTCCAGATTCGCCCATCGGCCACTTCCTCACTGGACCTCTTTCCCCCTAACCTTTCCTGTCTTCTCCTTTATGTAGCCAGAAGTTAGCAGCGCTTCCATGCAATGTTCCCAGCTATGGGAAATTGCTTGAGCTCTTTCCTCTGACCTTCAGCATGATGCCCGAGTCTTCACCTTGAATGTAGATCTGAGCGTCTTATCGGAGTTCATTAACATTTAGGCACTCCTGCTAAACATACCGTCCAATCACCTTGCCCAATGCAATAGAACATCCATTCATTGAAGAAAACTAATTTAAACATAAATGACAGATAGTACTTGATGTGATTGACACTAGGTCATAAATCTTTTCCAATCAAATTCACCAATGTGTACTTATGTGGGGGAGATGTTATCCACAACATAGATGGAAACCATAGAAAGCTACACTGACAAATGCATTGTATATCCGTTCCTACCATCAGGATATTTTATCAGTACAAGCTGCAACTGGAAGAGGAGCTCGCATAGTATTCCAGCAAGACCATGCTGAGCAGAAGTATAAGGATGGAACTCATTTTAGTATAGAGAGTTTGTTTTGATAGCCCGCTAGACGTAGGCTCCCCTACCCCAGTTACCCACTGGCCCAGTCCAAATCACTTTGCAAAGTAGCCTTGGAAAGACTAACACAGTGCCCCATCCAGGTTGCATGGTCCGCATTGTTGATGAGCGTAGATGAAAAAGCTTGCATAGGATCAAGAGAAGATGACGTCATTGGAGCACGTGACATCCAGCCTTTGCAATGGAGAAATGGACTAAAATGTGAGAGAAAAACATTGTGCAAAAATGCTCGGATACCTGTCCTAGGCTATTGGGCTTTTGGACAGTCTTCGTCATATTCTAAAGAGCCTTTGCGCTATTGTTGGTGCTAGGCTATTGCCCTCAACACTATTGTTTGCAAACAAAGGAGGAGAGGTTTCTGCCATAGTGATCTGAAGTTGGGAATCCCCTCGCATTTCTGTCTACAACTTATAGCAAAATAAAGAGTGCAAGAATACCAAAATATCATAGGACTACTATTAAGAACAGTTAGCAAATACATTATACACACTGTTGACATCTCTATACAAATATATTTAGATGTTTCTTGACTACCGGCAATGAGAATCAAACACACAGAGCAGTTCCTTCCATGGCTGAACTTGGGGAAATGGACACTTCCGATAACAGGTATATTACCCATAAGAACGTACACTCTTATCACAGTCACTTAAAAAAAAACCTAGGCCCAACTGAATTCAGCAATGACCATATTCAGCAGCCCATGTAGCATAATTTATCAGGAAACATAACGATTTCCTATCCCATCTATGCACCCATTAAATTCAAGGAATAAATATAGCAATCCAGCAGGGAATACAACAGTAAGCATATCATAAGTACTTCATCACAATGGTGTAAAAGACCCACAGTGATCTAGAGTCTCAAATCAATCTCATCGGAGAGGAAGTGCAATGGCGAAATACCCCTGAGGGAAGCTCGAAGAATCTCTGACATAACCTGTGCAATATCAAACGTGTATATTATACAAAAAAATTACAGGCAATCTAAAATAAAACTCATTGCATGTAAAACAACTCACCTGGTACCAGGCGGACAAAAGTTCGCTTGACTTCACCCGGAAACAGCGAAGAACATTAGCTGTTTTGGAGAAGAACTGTCATGGCGGAAAATGCCCGCGGGAAGCGATTGTAATCTCGCTGACAATAGTGAACATAAGTGTCGAAAATACTATAGAAATTACACACAGTTAACAGAGCAAAGACAGGCAATCTGAAATCACACTTAATAGCTTTAGAAAACCACTCACCTGGTAGAAAATACGTACAATAGTTCCTTCCAAGTCAAAGGGCAAACTGTGACATTGAGGGCACTGTCCAAATTAAAAGCTACCCGATCGCAATTATCTCCAGTATATGCACGTGAAATACACACTACAATAGCAGAGAATATAACTGTAAACTTCTCCTCGATACTTACTAACAAGGTAGCAAGAACAGCAATGTGATCTAGGGAATAGATTAGAATGGCTTGGGAAGCAACTGTAATGGCGATAATCCAGCAAGTGAGGTTCGTGGGGTATTGCTGAAAACATTGAAATACATAGCTAATAATAGTAGGCAATGCACACATCCAACAAAGGACTACTTGACACACTCTACTTGAAATGTTTTGTACAAAAATTGCGACTCACCTGGCAGGAAAAGAACGAAATTGTCCTCGAGTTGGCTCTTCAACTGTCATGGCGATAACATCCTTGAGGGTAGGCATTGGATTCTCACTCAAAACATGGAAATACATTGCGTAAAACAAAAGAAACCACTGATAAATCCATGCAGGCATTACAGGCAAACATGAAAAAACGAAAACAGTCACTCACCTGTAACAAAACAGATGAAATTTCCCATGAACTAAGCAATCATCCTCAACCAGTGTGACATGAAACTACACTGACAGAGGGCTTGCCTTGTGGACGAATACAATGGAGAACAACAGGTAACAACAAAGCCACACACAGTCGATCAGAAAATTTCAAATATCCTTGCGAAAAAAATCGATAAAAGTAATATGAAATCATGAATATCACTTAGACATAGGACGGGACCCTCAACGAAAGGTTGAGACTGATCCCACATACACCCTAGGAGGAGTTTGTACCACGAGCTCACTGCCGGCCCTTTTGATCTTTAGCTTATTTGCATTTATGCATCTTAGTATTAGTGAAGGATGGTAGACTATATTATCTAAAAACATATGATGAGAATATTGAATCTGATTCTGTCACCTACACACAAGACATAAAGGAATGGCATGCAATACTAGGTCATTGTAACTATGAGGACATCATTAAGTTAGAAAACGTTGTAGATGGAATGAAAGTTGCTGGTAAAGATAGCGGATGGCCTGTACTGTGCTGCATCTGAAATCGGAAGCTTGCTGGTCCTGCATAGTTGTTTATAATTTGGACATTACCATAACATGGGTCATACTGTGGGTGTACATTATAAGGTGTGTTTAGTTCTTGGTGGGCTGCAGCCATTGCTCTAGCCATTGTTTCAATTGACGTTGTAAATGCCTGAGCAACGTGAATCATAGAGTTACTCATTTGCTGCATGGAAGAAGAGAGTGATTCATTTGATTTGCAAAGTGCATCTACAACATCACGTTTCAGTTGTGCATCTCCTTTAGCCTCTTTCAATAACAACTGGTCTCTCTGGGCAGCACTCAGTTTTCTCTTTAGGTGCTTCCTCTTATCATGAATAAGCTTTGCGATTGGAGATGAACTTTTGCCTTTTGCACTTGCACATATAGTTGACTGTATGGTTTCTTCATCACTGCATGCTACACCAAATAGTTGACTTGCATTATGCTGTTCATTGTCATCTTCACACTCTTCACCTGTTGTAGCTGAATTTTGCCCTTATCTTTGATCACAAACACTGTTAACATCTTGGGTGCATATGCCAGAGGGCAATGGCACTGACGCAGAAGTACCGCCACAAATATGTACCAACTGATCATAAAACTCCATGACGTTGTTTTCTCATGAAAAGTCGCATGACAAGGAATAGTTGTAGTTGTAGTTAAAGAATATAAACATATTGAATTTAGGGGGAAAGTTGGAACATGATCTGAACTTGTCCTGAAACTGCTTAATGGTAAACTGGGACGGCAAACAATAAGGGAACTTATTGATATTGAAACTGCTATGATGATGTATCGATTAATAAATAATAAAGCACCCAAGTACCTAACTAGTTTGTTCGAAAGGTTATCTCAAAATACCGTTAGGGAGCTACGGAATACTAAAACTGACCATAAATTGCCTCTCTTAAACATTTCCAGTGGTAAGATTGCTTCTCCTATAGAGGAGCACGACTCTGGAACAATTTAAGTGCTGATGCCAAAAATTTGCAAACCCTAAGTCAATTCAAAACTGGATACAAAAGTAGCAATAAATCATTGTTTTATTTTAGCTACATTACTTTTATTTTCTCTTCTAGTTTTTATTTGTATGCTATTTTTATTGTAGTGCTTATTTCTCAATGACTGTAATTATATTATGTAATTTTATATTACTTGCATGGCGGTATATCAAACAATATTATCTGCATACTCTACCCTAGTTAAAGAATATAAAATGAAATGAAAGAGATTGAATGGTGTGCATGAGGTAGATATAAAGTATGATTGAAAAACTGCTATCCGTCGACCCAAGTATGTTCAAGTAATAGAACTATTAAGTTCTCACAAAGTTAAAAGAAGTCAAAATGACATTTGGATCAGCAAATTCATTGCCTTCTACGTGGAGTATGGGTATTTCTTTCCCTGATTCCTAATACAATCTACTGATAGAAATCATCTAGAAATGCTATAAGCACACATGATATATACAGTGTACACACAAAATCAGATTAAATCTTTTGCTAAGACTTAAATTGCAGGCTCAACTTGTTAGAGCTAAATACTGTTAAAAACCAGGGATATCCATCTAACTCTAGTAGAGTAAAAGGAGTCAAATAATTTCCTTGTTCAATGTAGGAAAACATTATCAAGCATGCTATATATTGTAAATACATGGTATTTATATATTAGTAGAGACAACAATAGCAGCTATCCCCAATATATTTTGTGTACAGCTCTGTTGTTCGTTTGCAATATCTGATCATCCGAAAACAATCAAAGAACTGGTCGGTATTCACGATAGTATGGACCGATAGGCCGAACTTACTTATCTCGGCAAATGTCATTTCACTGGTTAGTATCGTTCCTCACCCTTTGGAATGAGGCTTCCTTGTTGCACACCTCTCCTGCCGATGCATCAGTATTGTGAAGTGTTGGATGTATGGCTTTGTTGTGCAGAATGAGATATTGCTTGGATTTGAAACTGTGGTTGCATTTTGGGCAAAACTTCCCATATTTTTCCTTCAATAAATGTGCTATTTAAATAGGGAAAGTCGTTTCTTTGATTTTCACAGTCTTTGAAAGGGTAGCAACTTCCATCGTACTCTATTTAAGATTGCTTCTCGGTTTTGTCTTCCCTGGAACAATATTTTCAGCCATGTTTTGGTGGGAAATTGATCTGTGTCATCAGTCAGAAATGTACCCTTATAGAATCAGTCAATGATATAGAAGCGCCGAAGGCGCTAGATGTCCAACTCCGTCTGCCAATTTTGACAAATTTTGTTTTGGCGGCCATTTTAAAAGGTGGCAAAAAGACTTTTCACCCGTACTGAGCCCTTATAAAGTGGTAAAAAGTAAGTGCCACTTTTGTGAAGTTCCCTATGGATTTCTAGCATGTAAAGTGGTGAGTCGTCATTAACCACTTCTTATCTCATCAATTTCGTTTGAATTTTGACGATTTGTGTATTCATCGTGATGTTTCAAATAAGGGTGACAGTTGCTGCGGTCCGCTTTGTGAAATTCGAAAAATATAAGTACTAATTTGTCTGCAACGTTGCAATGAAGCTACTGGCAACTATTTACATCGTTTTTCTTTTGACATTTATATGAGAAGCTAGCAATAAGTTTTCGCAATGGTTGCTTGTGATTTTAAGATTTCGAGCTCAGTAGACCCAACTATGAATGCGGACTTATGTTGTATGCTGTTTGCTGCCATTGAGGCAAACGTGTAGACTATATTACATTGTTAGCGTTAAAAAGTGAAATTTGATCGGATCTTTTTTAAGAAAATGGTTAAATCTTGCTCTGCATATAGATGCACAAATCGTTTTTCTAAAAACGGCATTTCATTCCATAAATGTCCCCTGAAGGATAAGAGCCTTCTCCGAAAATGGATAGTTGCCACAGAGAGAGAGACTTTTCAACCTACCTTCAATAGCTATTTATGTGGGGAGCATTTCCTTCCTTCGGATTTTAATTTGTCAAAAGATGAAGATAAACCCCACTTGTTGCCAAATGCTGTTCCATCAGTTTTCACTTTCCCAGACAAAGTTATAAGAAATACCTCCAAACGAAAAGCCCCTAGCGAGCGCAGATCTCAGTAAACTGACGAATCTTCTGTTCTTAAAATGTTAAAAGCATCACCTGCTCCTTTTCCACAGCACCAAAATCCATCTCCCAGAAAAGTCAAGCTTAGAAGAAGAATAAAAACATTAAAGCAAAAGCTTAGAAGGAAAGAGAGGACAATTGATTACCTGACAGACCTAATCAAGACATTGAAAGATGAAATGTATATAACAAATGATGCAGCTAATGGTCTTGAACAAAACTTTTCTGGCATTTCTTGTGAAATTCTAACATCAGAAGTAAAAAATAAAGATCGCTCTGCCCATGGGCACAGGTTTCCCGATGAAATTAAAAAGTGTGCTCTGACAGTCCATTTCTACTCTCCCCGTGCATATACTTTTGTCCGTTCTATTTTCTCACTTCCCTGCCCACGTTCATTAGCCCACTGGACATCAAGTGTCAACTGTGAGCCAGGGTGTTTTCTTGATGTATTTACTTTTCTTCAAGAGAGGGCCAAGGATGACCTTTCATATAGAAATTGTGCACTCATTTTTGATGGCATGTATATAAAGGCAGGTGTTGTGTATAATCACAGTGATGGCTGCTATGATGGTTTTGTGAACTTTGGTGCAGATATTTCTGCTACAGATCCAGATGGCATTGCAACTGACGTTCTTGTATTTATGTTAGTTGGTTTGCAGGGTCACTGGAAAGTCCCAATTGGTTATGTTTTGATCAACTCAATCACTGCCACCAACTTATATTGTCTTACATCAAAAGCCTTGAGTATAGCATCTTGTCATGGTCTTAACATATACAGCATATCATGTGATGGATATCCAAGCAATATTGATTTCATGAGATATATCGGCTGTGAGTTTGGAACAAAAGGTGATGATAGTAAGAGCTCCTTTTCACATGATGCATATGATCATCCATTGTTTTTTATTCCTGATGCCTGCCATATGCTAAAACTTGCCAGAAATTCTCTAGCAGATTTAAAAGTTTTTCTTGATGATGCTAAGTGTGAAGTTAAATGGGATCATATCAAAATGTTGCATGCATTTCAGGAGGATGAAGGCTTAAAAATAGGGAATAAGCTATCAAAAGATCATATTGAGTTTCAAAGACAGAAGATGAATGTTAAAGTTGCAGCTCAAACCCTCAGTAGCTTGGTAGCTGATGCTATAGAATATCTGATGAATTCTGGTCATCCAAAGTTTGCTGATGCAGAGGGGACTATTAGATTTATACGTATCATTGATAAGCTGTTTGATCTATTAAACTGGAGAAACCCATTTGGCAAGGGATTCAAGAAACCTTTATTTCTTTATGATGCAGCAAGATGGAAGTCCACCATTGATACATCAATCAGCTATCTTTTATCACTGACAGATAAATCAGGTGTCCCATTAATACGGCATAGGAGGAAAACATTCATTCTTGGCCTCATTGCTGCTTCTAAAAGTGTAAGAGAATTAGCATTTCTGCTTTTAACTAGAAAAGACAACCCTTTCAGATACATACTAACATATAAATTCTCTCAAGACCATTTAGAACTGTTGTTTGCATGCATACGTGGTAAAAATGGCTTTAATAACAACCCAAATGTACAGCAGCTAAAATCAAGTTTGAAAAGAATTCTCCTCAGAAATTCAATTGTTGGTTCTAAACATGGAAACTGTCTTGCATTCCAAGACCAAGCTGCTGGATCACTTTTCACCCTGAAATGGACCAAAAGACGAACCCCACTTGTAGAGAAAGAAGATGTATCTGAAGAGGATTCTAAATATATAGACCACCTTACATCATCTCTTGAGAGATATGAACTGTCAGCACACAAGCAAGCAAGTTTAGGATATGTTGCTGGATATATTGTCAGGAAGCTTAGCAAACAAATTTGATGCCCTTCATGCAATGCTGCTCTTTACTTCAATCCTGCAACTATGCCATCCATTAATGATCACTACTACACTGACTTTAGCAGTCCCATTTATTTTCAACCTAGTAATTCGAAGAATCGTGGTGGTCTTCTTTTTCCATCTTTGCAAGTAATCAAAATAGTAAACATGTGTGAAACAGCTTTTAGAGTTGCAGTTATGGGAGTGAATTCAGGAAAGCATGGTATAGGAAAGCATGGTATATCATCAAAAAAAAATTAAGGTTTTTGATTGTTCACTTAATCAATCAAGAACTTGCAAGAGAAAATTGTTTTCCACAGCTTCATGGCCACAGGTATGATCATGAGATACTAACAGAAGACCTGCATTCTTCTCAACGTCTTAAAAACATAATTGACAAATATGTAGGTCTTCGTCTTATGACTTATGGAAAACATTACACCAAAGATGTATTACATAACGACAAAATTGATGTTCGACGGCAATCAACAAATATGGTTCTTTTTAAGGGAATTTGATGCATTTGTTCTATCCATAAGAACAAAAATTAAGAAACAATAACAGAATGCACCAACATATAGACATTCATTGATACGTTCCTGGCCCTCTTATTTTCAAGCATCTGCATATCATACATGTTATATTATGGATATATTCATTGATAAGTTCATGACCCCCTTACTTTCAAGCTTCAGCATATTACACACCTTATATTATGGAGATATTGACTGATAAGTTCCTGACCCCCTTACTTTCAAGCTTCAGCAAATTATACACCTTATACTATAGTATACACCTTATGCACATTATACACCTTATACAATGGGGATATTCAATAATAAGGTACTGGTGCTCTTACTTTCAAGCATCAGCATACTATACATGTTATATTATAGAGCCGTCCATTAGATCCTGAAGTTCTCATTCTACAATGAGGATTCATTTTTTGAGGCTTGACCTGCAGAAGATGCCAAATCCTACAGCAATGAATCGGTCTGATGACACCCCTGCCGGTAATCAGCTAATACTAGCTAATACCGTGTCCCACTAATGAGCATTTTGGGGATAGGAAGCCAGGCTAATAATAGCAATTGTCCTTTTGAGGTATCCTCTTGTTTTCAATGCTTGTGTAATGTGTGGATGCATTGCAATAAATAATACCATTAAATGTGTTATAAACAAAAGAGAACAGCGAGCACCAGCTATTTGTCATTTTAGGCTGAATTACATTACCGTCATATATTGTCACAAAATTTTCTTTCGTTGATAATATTCAGAAAAATGAAAGTTTTTAAGGTTATTAGAGTGAATACTGCTTAAAATGAAATTGAAACTACAATTACAAACTTAATCCCCTTGTAAGGAAGAGTTTGCAAAACATTTTATTTCAACAAGACAGAAGCGCACCGCTAAAACTGCCACCTGTAAAGTACTTGAAACGTAGCGATAAATACAGGAATTGCCACAATTACAACAAAAGTGCATGGATAAGAGATAATTCATACTAACTCGCTACTTTACACGCCAAAAATCCGTGTGGAACTTCAGGACATTAGCCCTTACTTTTCTCCAACTAATAAGGGCTCAGTACTGGTGATAATCCTTTTTGCCACCTTTTAAAATGGCCGCCAAAACAAAATTTTCTCACTACGGTCAATGTGCAAACCCCGAGTTGGACATCTAGCGCCTTTGGCGCTTCTATATCATTGGACTCAGTATTTCACCACCAGAAAGAGGTTGTAGCTTCTCGCATCATATGGCATTTAGTCCCTGCTTCACATTTTAATAGGGTTTTACCACGCTTTGTAGGATATCAACAAAAATGGCTACCCAGGTTCAGCTCCATGCAGAATCAAGCGTTCATGGTTATCATGTTTACAAAAAACATGATGTACACATTGGAGAGATCTTGCTTTGTGAAAGAGAAAATGATACTCCTAGTCATATTTGTGCCATTGGAATCTACAATGAAACAGGAAGTCTCCTTGGCCATGTTCCTATAGAGCTTTCTGCCATTTTTAGTACATTCCTTGACGTTTATGGAGAGCTAGAAGCTTAATGCATTGGCTCACGATTCAATTCTAGAGAGGGCAAAGGCTCCAGTTTCCTGTTGATTACAGAGTCACAGGAAATCAGACATACCTACAGACCCTACACGAAGAACTAAAGATCATTAGTGTTGATGCTATTAGGCGAATATCAGAGATAAGCAGTTTTGGGCTGATTATCTACTAAGACTTGTTGCCCAATATGAAGGATATTTTCAACTCTGGTTCAAGCTTTTTTAGCTACCACTGAATGTCACTCTCTTACCTCTGGCAAACAACTAACACATAGCAGGACAGATTCTGCCTTCAAGGTATGTGCTTTTTGGACAGAATTCCACAGACACAGTAGTAATGACTAGCAGGACAAACCAGCTGATAGATTCACTGTGTCATTTATAATAACAGCAGGGCAATGTGTTAAGGATATAAAGCTGTGGTTACTCTAAGTATTTCACCACTCAGTGATTGATCAGTCCTTGGAGTTTGTGTTGTCTGGTTACCTCACAAACAAAGTCTTTCTAAGTGCAAAGTGCCAGTAGGAAATGCAAAATTATATGTGCATGTGGCCACAGGTCCCCTTTGAGGTCTATCTGTGTTTTGACACTCACTTTTATAAAGAAAATGAAACATTTTGCACTTCTACATTTGCGCTGCATAAACCATGTCATACTATTACTTTGTACCTTTTTAAAATAAACTATATATGAATTGGCTTGCAGAGTTTCTTGTATTGAGGTGTTTTGTTCAGCAAATTCCGGCCTGAGTTTCTTATAGCACAGTTTCTTATAGGCGGGACTTGCTGTGGCACTGTTGTAAAATATATCATTGGGAATCATGTCATACATCAAAATGCAGAAATTTAGATGAATATGAAGAGAGGGGCCATCATATGTTCACATAGATGATAAAGAACCATTGCAGACATGGTTGTGACAGTTGATGGCACCTGGCAGAAAAGATGACACACCTCTAGAAGTGGTGTTGCTTTTGTAATGGCTGTAAGAACTGGAAAAGCCCTTGATAATGTTATGTAATCACAGAGTTGCCATGAATGTAGATGTCATGTTTGGACAAAAAAGTGTTGCAGAACATGTGCTAGTGAAATATTCTTAAGGTCAATTCAATAGAATCTGGATGACTTAGGTACAAAACGTTTCTTGGGGATGGAGACAGTTCTAGCTTTGGATGGGTAAAAGGAGCCATGACACAAAACTTTAGAGACAGCTATCCAAGTATGAACAGGGAATGCCTAGGGCATGTTCAGAAGGCTTGGTGCAGCAGTTTGGGGATACACTATTGTTAGTACTAATTGTCATTTAGGGCTAGTGTTGTGGCTCAGATTTGCTGTGCTGCTAGTTATTGATGTTGAGCAGCCGTGTTTACCAACTTTTGATCTTATGGGACATGAGATGGACTGATTACATGCGAGGTGCAACGTCGCTTTCTTTCAACACCATAAGAAGACGGAAGAGAACTTTCCAGAAACAACTGTTTTACGTTTTAAAGTTCTGAGTGTATTGTATTTACTGTTTTACTGTGCTCGCATATTTTTTTTTACTATGATCTTGACTGTTTGATTGAAATTAGATCATTGGATTATTCTCTTGCTTGTGATCTTCAAAGATACAACAGCTAGTATTTTGTTATTGTCTGAGTTTTACTTGTTGTTGATTTTCCGAGTTTATCATTTGTCTTGTTTTTCGATTACAACTTGTTGTCACTTCTACTTGTTTACATTTCAGTGTGTTTATTGCGTTAACTCGTTTTGCACTTGTTTTTGCATTTTGTGCTTTGCTTTATTTCCCTATTGAGTTAAGTATCACACTTATGCACATTTTCACTGTTTGTTAAGTGTTCCATGTAACCACTTGGGGTTTAGCTTTAATATAAATTTGGTTGGGTTGTGAGTTTGTAGTGTGTTGGAGCATTCAGAGCTCAACCAGTGTTTCTTGTGACATGCTGACAGTGGGGAGGCAGGTAACATTTGGTAAGTTTCTGTATGTTCACCTGTTTGTCATAACTCTTGTACTTTGTTTGGTTTGTAGTTATATAGTTAGCTTTTAATTTATTTGTTATTATAATACTACTGTTAATATAATTTATTTGTTCATTTATGTTTAATTGTAGTTATTCGATTAGAAGATATCGCATTATTTCAAATTCTGTGTCCTTCCCTGTTGATGAGTTTACTGGCAGTCTTAACAATGCAAAAGAAAGGTATAAAACGAGAAGATGATGGCAAAGTACTGAATGGTGCAGGGTGGTCAACAAAAGGGATTATTGATTATTGATATATTAATTGGAAGTATTATGGTTTCACTATAGGAAGTGATACAGGGAAGCAAACAAAAACGAAGAGGGGCATAGGAGCACTTTACCATCAGTCAAGTAAGAGTGAGATTTTGTCTCTATCTGAACAACACCAATATAATCCAAAGGATAGAGACAGCTTTTGTTGAGAATACAGTAAATTCCACTCATGAAAGGTAATGGATATTCAGAAGCAGATACTCAGCAAAATGAGTAGTAAGACAATGTATTGTATATAAGGACGTATCAGGACAATGATCATTCCCAAACAAGTAAAGTGGAACGTGATGTTGTAGAAGAATGTGGGTTACAGTTTCTTAGTATTCCATCTAGATCACCAGACATTAACCCCACCGAAAACTTATTTCACATCGTTGGCATTGAAAAAGGAGGCCATGGAACAGAAGAGTTCACAAGAGGCTTTTCTTCAGTTTAAAGAGTGTCGTCAAACACCTGGAAAACTGTAATGTAGTTACCATTGATAAAACAAGTAGCTTGCTACCTAATAGGCTGTAAATACTGTCACACAATAGGGATTATCCTATAAAATGCTAATAATTGTAGTTATACCAGTCCAGTTTTGTAACTGTCAGTATATAATCAATATTTATTGATGTGAAGACAAACACCTATATTTATTGAGTGAACATTTTTTATTGAGTGTCAATAGATCCATAGCACTGCACCTACTCACTTCATCTATCTACAAATATAATAATCGCTAGGAGCTTAAATGACTAAGTCAAATGTATTCATGCATGTTAATAATGACAGGGGTGCGGTGACTATCAATGTCTGCAATGGTCTATTGTAGGAAACTCATATGTTTTCTCTAAAAAATGATGACTGTTTGCTTCAAAGTCCTAAAAAACTACCAAGTTGATCTGCATAATGATACAGTATCTTCTGGTGGCTCTTGGTCACATAAAATGCATCAGAAGTTATGTATTTCAGGAGGGTAACACATCTGGTGACAATAAGCTCTTATATAAGCAGAGTACCACATCTGGAGACAATAAGCTCTTAACCTCTGAGATAGCACCACAGGTTCTAGAAAGTTTCTTAGATAACTCCTTCAGATGTAAGTTGAAACTAAGATTTTCATCCAAGAGTAGTCCTAACAATTTAGCAAATTTAGCTCTTTGACTGGTCTTCTTTCCAATCTTCACAATTGGATTTTCATCTGTTCTGTTGTTTAATGAATGAAAAGTAATGAAATGTGTCTTTTCTATATTGAGAGATAAGTTATTGGTGCTATACACATACCTTATAAGAAAATGAGGATCAAAAAGCCAAAATCTTACGAAAATGCTAGAAAAATCACAAGGCTCAAAGTCCAATATTCACCATACCATATGCTGGAAATCAAAAGCAGCTCATACTTTGCAAGCTCTTTACACAGTTTAAACTTTTCTTTAATAGAAGTGATTAACAAAGATGAAACGTTCTGAACAAATAATAGTAATCTCTTTTAGCCAGTTTACTCTAAAAAAGGTAAGACAGTCTCTGACTTTATATTAGGGCAGGTGAACTACATTGCTGGCCCAGACAACAAGTGGATTACAAGCATTGAAAGTTGATGAGTCAAGTTATTCAAGTATCCTTGTACCCGTTGTGATGGACAAAATACCAGGCCCAGTTCATCTGAGTATGATTCGAGGCTCGGAAAGTCAATCAGGATGGAACATGAGTGAAATGCTAACAGCTTTGGGGAAAGACTTAGATATAAGGGAACAACATGTGTCACTATTCGGCGGAGATAACCTTTCTGGTGAAAAAGAAACACTGGAATCGAGAACGAGGCAACTTGGATGATCGCAACCAACCACTGGAAGTGCATTATTGGTAAAACAAGATGGAGGGAAAAAGAAATGCACATTTTGCCATGGAGAACACGGAGAAGCACCATGCAAGGTGGTAGAAGATCCGTAGGAATGTAAGAAACTTATTGCTAAACAGGGACGCTGTTGTATTTGCCTCTATAAAGGCCATCGAGCCTTTGACTGTAGATTTAAGTCATTATGTAAGCTTTGCAAGTTAGCAAAGCACCATGTTTCTCTTTGTTGTGGTAGCCGTAAGGCTAGTCCAGCCATAGATGCATCATCACTAGCGTGTAATGTGCCCCCAGTTAACTTAGCTAATGCTACATCATGCGTAGGAAGCACAGGATATGGGGGAGGGGTATCTTGCAGACCGCACAGATTATTGCTACTGGCACTAAGAATATTAGGGTTCACGTCCTTTTTGATACAGGCAGTCACAAGACCTTTATGACTAGCAAGGTAGTATGGGAGTTAAGGGTTGGGCCTAAGCAGGTGGACTTCCTTGGGATTAAGACCTTTGGTTCTGATGTAGTGGACGAAAAGAAGAGGGAAGTGGTTGAGCTTGAGTTAGCACCAGTGAATGGAAAGAATAGGATGAAAATCGAAGCGTGTGTGGTTGACAGAATCTCAGATGTTAACAATGAGCATGTAGAAGTTGTCAAGAAAGATTACCCTCATTTAGCATCCATTTGGTTTTCAGATGGTTGTATTTCACAGGAAATCTTAGAAGCAGACATTCTACTAGGAAAAGACCAGTTGTGGGACATTCCGGAAGATGAAGTGATATGAGGGGAGCCAGGCCAACCAGTGGCAGTGAAAACAAAGCTTGGCTGGGTGCTGTCTGGCCCTCTAAGAGGAACGAATGTTGACGGGTTGGTGAAGTCTAACATATCTCTTATCATTAATGCTACAAATCTAAGTAAAAAGCAGAACATTGAGGAAGATGTTCACAAATTATGGGACCTTGAAATGCTTGGGATTAGGAGAGGTGATGAGGTATATGAAGACTTGCTAGATAGAGTTAAGTTTTCTGGGGAAAGGTACCCTGTTTCCCTTCCCTGGAAACTGGGGCACAAGCCCCTGCCTTCTAAGTATGCCAATAGCCGTTGTAGATTAACAAGCCAGATGAACACACTGAGAAAAGAGCCTTCTGGTCTGGAAGCTTGCAATAACATAATAAAGGAGCAGGAGCAATCAGGAATTATCGAAAGAGTAACCAGTTTGGAAAAGGCAGACAAGATTCATTATTTGCCATATCAAACAGTAATCCGTACTGATGCTGAAACGACTAAGGTAAGGATGGTTTTTGATGCTTCTTCAAAGGATAGGAAATCTGGTACTTCTTTAAATACTTACATTCATGTTGGTCCACCACTATACCCTCTCTTAGTTGACATTATGGTTAGGTTCAGAGAACATAGGATTGCTGTGGTTGGGGACATTGAAAAGGCATTTCTTAATGTTGAGGTAGATCCCAAGGATGGGGTTGTTTGAGATTTCTATGGATAAGTGACTTGACCACACCAGGACCATCTATAGAAGTGTATAGAATGTAATAGAGTGTAATAGAGTGGTTTTTGGGGTTAATTGTTCTCCTTTTCTTCTAAATGCTGTCTTGAGGTATCATTTAAACAAATATGCAGAAGAAGACCCAGACTGTACTACTAAAATGTCTAGTAGTTTCTATGTGGATGACCTTGTGTCCAGAGCAGCTGATGTAGAAAGTGGTATAAAGTTATGAGAAAGCAAGGTTGAGAATGAAAGAGGGTGGATTTAATCTATAAGAAAATGGACAACAAATAATTTGGAGTTGGAAGCAGAAACAGAAAGAACAGAAAGCCAGAAACCAAATACTTTAGATTCAAAATTAAATGCAGATGATGAGACCTATGCTAAGGAAACATTAGGGAAAGATGATAATAAGGGGAAGACCAAGGTATTAGGGACTACCTGGGATATTGGAGCAGATAGATTTGAGGTTGATTTAAGACAGTTTGGAGCAACAAGAGAAAATGGTGATATTACCAAGAGAACAATCTTAAGCATGTTGGCTAAACTGTTTGACCCTTTAGGCCTTATAAGTCCCATAACTGTTTCTGCAAAAGTTCTGTTTCAGCAGCTTTGCACCAGCAAACTTGGGTGGGATGAAGAAATTACTTTGGAACATGGAGAAAAATGGAAGAAATTAGTGAGTGATTTAAACTCTGTTGGAGAAATTACAGTTCCTAAATGTTTATATAAAGGGAACACTAGTGGGGTTAAGAATTGTTCATTACATGGATTTGCTGATGCCAGCAAAAAAGGCATATTGTGCTGTTTTATATTTAGTATATGAAACAGATGAAGGGATATCTTTGACGCTCATCTGTGCAAAGACTAGAGTAGCCCCACATAAGGAATTAACTATACCACGCTTAGAGCTAATGTCAGCAAGAATTCTAGCCACTTTGATGGACACTGTTTATAAAGCCTTGAAGTCGCAAGTAAAGATTGATAGTTGTAGGCACTGGCTTGATAGCAAAACAGCCCTGTATTGGATAAATAATGCTGGATTGTGGCGTCAATTCGTACAGCACAGGGTAAATGAAATATTGGCTCTGTCTTCAAAGGAAAACTGGGGTCATTGTGCAGGTGTCTGCAATCCTGCAGATTTAGGATCCAGGGGGTGTCAGCCAGTACATTGAAAAGTAGTAGAAGTGTGGTGGGAAGGTCCTTATTGGCTATTTCTTGGTAGGGAGCATTGGCCTGATAATAGTAATGAGGTACTTGAGACTTCAAAAGAAATAGGAGAAGAACTGAAAAGTACAACAGTGATGCTACTTACAGTAGAGGATGAAAGGACACAAGGGATTTTTAAAATATTTGACATAAAGAGGTTTTCATCTCTGAGCAAGCTGCAAAGGTCCACATGCTGTGTTTTAAAATTTGTTCATAGTCTGAAGACAAAACATGGGTCTAGAGAAAATAAGGGCAAACCCCTGAGCAGTGAAAACATGATTATGGCAGAAAGACTGTGGACAAAAGAAGCCCAAAACGAAATGAAAAGTGAATCTAATTACAAACAGATATCACAACAGCTTGGTGTTTATAAAGATGATAAGATCTTGAGGTGTAAAGACCGCTTAGAACATTCAGATCTTGAATATGATTCTAAGCATCCTATTTTGTTGCATGGGGAACGTTACCTGACTGATTTGATAATTCAGGATTGCCACCATCGAATGCACCACAATGGGTTCACAGCTACTTTGTCTGACTTGAGAAGCAGATTTTGGGTAACAAAAGGTAGGCAGAGAGTGAAAGGGGTAATTAGGAAATGCATAAAGCGTACCAGAGTTCAGGGTAAAGTTTATTCAGTACCACCTGTAGCAGCATTACCTGAATTTAGAGTTAAGTCAGTTCCACCTTTTACAACTGTGGGAGTAGATTTTGCAGGGCCCTTATATTTTAGAACAAAGGAAGGAAAAATGGAGAAGTGCTATATTGTTTTGTACAGTTGTTGTACAACCAGAGTCTTACATTTGGACCTAGTAGAAAACCTATCTGGACCACATTTATCCATAGTTTTAGACGGTTCACCGCACGTAAGGGGGGACACCATCAGTCATAAATACGGATAATGCAAAAACCTTCAAATATGCCGCAGGGTGTCTTAAGAATCTTGAAAGTAGCAGTTTGTTTACAAGTTTTTTGCAGGAGAAGAGAATATCATGGAAGTTTAACTTGGAAAGAAGCCCATGGTGGGAGATTATTTTGAAAGGATGGTGGGATGCATAAAAAGGTGCTTGCGGAAAGTTCTTGGTAAGGCAAAATTGACTCTTGATGAAATTATCACATTACTAATTGAAATAGAGGGAACCCTTAATAATGGACCAATTACATATATCTATGATGATGTGCATATTTAGCCTTTAACACCATCACATTTGTTGTATGGTCGTAAACTAGACCATATAGGTGAGTATTTAGATTTTTGTGGTATGGAAAGTGATGGAAGTAAGTATTCCAAACGATTTTGGTATCTCATCCAGAAACTGAATCATTTTATATCACGTTGGAGAAAGGAATATCTTTTAGATCTGAGGGAGCATGAGAAGAACAAAGGGAATAAGGAGGCCACAGTGAAGTAGGGAGACATCGTGCTGATCTTCGAAGACAACATTAACAGGGCAGAGTGGAAAATGGGCAAGATTGAATAGCTCTTACCAGGGACAGACAGTGTTGTATGTGGAGTCAGAGTACGCACATGTGGTAAGGGTAAGTATGAGATGCTAAATCGACCTTTGCAGAAGTTATACCCACTGGAAGTAAGTAGTGTTGATACAGAGTAGCGTGCAAAGGTGACAAATGTGGATGGCAAGGAATGCGAGAAAACGAGAGTGCTGAATGAGAAGGATCCAGGGGAAGGGCTAGGTGCAGCGCAGCACAGCTAAAGATTCTGAGTGGAAAACCTGTCTGATGCTTGACTCTTGCTGAGTCAAGGAGGGGAGAGTTTTGGGATTTCCACTGTCTCGCGCTTTGTCTTGTGCTTTGTTACTCATCGTATCTAATGTTGTTCCAGCATACGTATGTGGTTTCTTTTCTGTAGGATATTGACTACTGTATTGAGGAAAAAATGTAGAGTAATATGCTTAGCACCGCAGCCTAGGCTGTGTAGGGTGACTATGTGTCCTGTTTATTTTATCAATCTATGTATGGGTATGGAGTAAAATGAATCATTTGACGTCTTTAAAATCCTTGAATTTGGTTGGTTAGGAAATTACATGTGTCTTAATTAAAGCCTGGTACTCACTGGGCGTTAACGTGCGCGCGCCCTTGAGTGTTTATCTGCAGAATTTAAACCCGCAGGCATACTCACTATGTAAAGTTTTAAACACGTGGTTTTAACTGAGAGCAGCAATGAGCCTAGAAAGTTTGAAGAAACAGTTGTATATTTTGAAAATTGTATTGCGTTTAAGAAGAATTAAAGGTGTTTTGAAAAAGACACAAGTAAAAAAGTACTGGATAAGGAATATCTTGAAGAACAGAGAGGAGTTTGGTGCTTTTAATACACTGTTTGAAGAGCTAAAGAAGGATCGTGAACATTTTTCCGATATTTGCGAATGATCCATGATAGGTTTGGACATCTATTAAGCTTGGTACAACCAAAAATCGAGAAGAAAGACACACTTTAGAAAGTGCATTCCAGCTGAAGCAAGACTGGCCGTGATTTTGCAATTATTAGCTCGGGTGAAACTCAGCAATCCTTAGTGTGGTCATTTTGCATTGGCAGAACAACTGTGAGTAGAAGTGTATCTGAGACTTGTGTGGCTATAAGCGATTCCCTAAAGGATATTTATCTAAAGCCCCCAAAGTCTGCAGAAGAGTGGAAGGTGATTTCAGACCACTTTGAAGAGACTTGGAACTGTCCCCATGTTATTGGGGCCATTGATGGCATGCATATCCGAATTCAATGTCCAAGCCTGTCTGGAACTCTATTCCATAACTATAAAGGGTTTTTCAGTATAGTGTTCCTTGCAATTTGTGATGCAGATTATTGTTTCACGTTGTATGATATTGGCAGTTATGGGAGTAACAATGACAATGGAGTTCTGGCAAATTCAGTGATGGGGCAGTTGTTGGAGACCAATCGATGTAGAGTGCCTTCACCTGAAAAACTAGATGGATGCAGTTTTGACCCTTTGCCTTATTACCTTCTAGGGGATGACGTTTTCCCCCTGAAGCCCTGGCTAATATGACCATACCCTGGCAAAAATTTGACGGAAGAGCAGAGGATATATAATTATAGACAGTCAAGGTGTCGTCGTGTGATACAAAATGCTTTTGGCATTTTGGTAGCGCGCTGGAGAATTTTCCTCACACCCATTTGTGCCAACGTTGAAAATGTTGAAAAGTATGTCTTTGCTTGCTTTTGTCGTCACAATTATCTGAGAAAGACAAAAAATGCCTACTACAGTCCATCAGGATTGGTAGATTCAAAAGATAGCAGTGGCTCAAGTCAAACAGGAGAGTGGAGAAGTCAAGTACAGAGTGAAATGGGTAGCCAAAGCATAAGTGCAATAAGATGTTCAAGGCCCAAAGAAGAGTGCATAAAAATGCGTGATTCATTGAAAGACTTCCTACATACAGATAAAGGGAGTTTGCCGTGGCAACTAGCATACATCAGAAGAACATACCAGAAAAAATAGCTAATAAAATAGCAATAATGATAGAACAGCCCACAACATATAAATTGTTTTGCAAATAAGTATACAAAGATATTCATGCTAAGAATCAGGGAAAAATAAGCTGATATAATAAAACTTGACAAAAATGAAATAAGCAATACTTGGTCTTTTAGCTACAACACTGGAAGTTACTATTCAAGTCTGCTTTTATTCATGATGGCTGTTATGAGTAAGGAGGTCCTTGATGAAATGATTGGCCTGCCATCTCGTGTACTGGCCTTGAAAACCTCTGTGCATGAGACCTAACTGTATTCATTTGATACTTAAAAAGTATGTTTATTTCATGCTTAATCATGCATTTTTCTTCCTCACTACATTTCCGCAATTCGCAAGCAAGATTTGAGCAATAAGTCTCCTCAGCATCCTCCAATTGTACCTGTTTTAATTCCTTCTTGTTGGCCATTTTGTGTTCAATGTCCTCCATCACTTGCATTTGCTTTTGCTCAACTACAGATAGCTTATTCACTTTGTCAAACTGTCTCTTGCTGCTTGGCTGCCATCCTTTGTTGGGTCTTCTCTCTGTCTCTTGAATGTCTACCTCTTTCTGATCATTAGTCTCGCCCTCATTTTCTGAAACTTGCTCATCTTCATCCAAATTACACTTATTGCTCCCAAAGCTACAAACTGATTCAACATCTAGTTTGATTGCATTAGTTTTGGCTTCTCTTGATTTTAAATAGATATTGATCCAGGAAGCAAACTGATAAGGATCATAATCTTTTTGTACTTTTTCAACTGACGCTGAAGATGTGCCAAATTTATCTGTTTTTCTCATTGCATTTCTGTTTTCAAGTACCGCTTTTTGAAATTTTTGAATAAATTCTTTGCATCATCCTAAGTCTCGATGAAATCTAATGACCTTGCCACTTCTGTCCAAGCATTTTTCACTGCATCTCTTTCCTTATATCCCCTTTTGGACTTATCGTATAGCACTGGAAAATGTCGAACAGTTTCTGACAATTTCTCCTCTTCTACAAGTGACAGTCCTTTGCTATTGCAAGCCATATTGCTACATGTGTTTCTCTCAAGGTCTAGCAATGTTGTTCAGATATGCAAATCTGAGTAATAATTGAAATAAGCGGGAGTTCCATAGGAAAAACGTCACAACAACATGCAGATGAATCAATTTCCATGTGATGAGGTGATACATTCTGCGGCACATCAGAACTGTAAACACCAAGAGCAAAAAGTTTTGATCTGTGCGTTTAACTTTTTTCGAGCGCGCACCCTCAGGAATTTACATGCACTACCGGTACTCACTAGCATTTAAGATATACCCTCATAGGTGCGCGCACTTACATGCCTAGTGATTACCAGGCTTAAATGTATCATTATATTAGCGTTGATTTGGATTTTGAATAGTTAGATTTGAACACACTTGGTAGAAGGATGACGGGATTTCATATATGCCTAAAATGATGAATAGCCTTTTTCTCGACTCGATCTGTGCTCATTGAACTCTGTAGAATCAGTTATACAATTGAAATATAGTTTCAAAACTAGCATAGGCTGCTTGGTCTTTCCCTGTGAGCAATAGTGTCAAAGTCAAAACCCCCAATGTCTGGTGGCCACTTGTAAGCTTGTGCTTTGTATTCACATGTTGTTAGAAAGAGTTCCACATCATTTGACTTAAAAAACCTTTGAAGCTTTGGTTGTTCCATTTGTCTCATCATGCCACTGTCTTCTAACCTGTGACTCACAACTGTACTTGCTTTTTCTACTTGTTCCCCTTCAAACTGTTTCCTCCACATTTTCTGTCTTCTTGCTCCTCTTCCATCCTTTCCCTCCACGTGTCATGTTCCACTTGTTGTCACTCAGTTGCAATGCACAGCTCTTCCCATCTGGCTTCTTCACTAAAGCACAACTGTTCAGTACTCCACATCTCTTCTGGTGCTCTCTGCTCTACTCTGGTCTCACTTTGCTTTCTGCTTATTGCCTCAACTATTTTCAGCATTATCTTATCTCTTACCCTGTCTTCATTCTGACCCTTTCATCCCTTTCCATCATCCAGTTCATGGATTGTGTAAGCTCACTGTCTTTTACTCCTTGTGTTCCCTGTGTATCCCTTGCCTCTGTACTTTCACCAACATGTCCTTTCTTCCACCCTCCATCATTTACTTTGTCTGCTCTGCCACTAGCGTAATTGATAAGACATGCAAGCAACTATATTTGACAATGAAAGATATTTACTAGAAGGTAATCTCTAAATGTACAGTCCTATGTCAGTTCTGTGATTTGATTGGTTTGGTTAAGTTGTACCTGTATTGCTGTGTATAAATAAAATGATGTAATCATTAAAAGAGGTAGTACCACAAAGTCTTGGAGTGTGTTGTCTTGTATTGTAGGTAGGCTCCTACTGCAGTTTTAGGGCCTGATTACATGAGCGAGCTGACCCGCTTGTAGCTCGTTTACGGCTCAGTGAGTTGTCCCAGTGCCTCAGTCAAATCCCAAATAAAGACAAAATGCGATTATATGACGCGAGCTAGAAGCGGGTTTAAACCGGGGTGGCTCACTTGCCGAGCTGGCTTGTTTTCACGAAGCGGGTCAACCCACTTGAACCGAGCTGGCTCGCTCATATAATAGCTGGTCCCGGGACAGACACGGGCTGGTGCATGTGGAAAGCATTAAAATCGTAGTGCAGTGCAGTTTTGAGGGAAGGACCCGAAAACATTGGACGTTATGGCTGACAGGTCACTTCAACAGATAGTACAGGGTAAATTCAAATGGACAGATGACTTAGTAGAAGACCTACTGACCTGTATTGGGCAGTACAAAGCTACAATGGAGTTCAAAGGCAAGGACTTTAATGCTGATAAGCCACGTCAGTATGAATAGGTCAGAAGACTGATTGTTAAATTGAATGAAAGCTATACAGCATTGTTTGGCCCACCTGATTTACCAAATGTACCAAATGATGCTGATGAGGATGACGTGAAAAGAATAGAAGAAGAAAGAAGAACTGGTAGTGAGAAGATCAAACAAGGCTACAAGAGAATCATGGGAAAAATTAAAACGATCAGACAGAGTTTTTCAAATGCCGTCACAAGTGGAAGAAGAAGTGGGTCGGGTAAAATTGTATTAGAGTATTATGACACTAGTAAATTTATTTGCTGGTTCAGCTTCAGTTGAGCCTTTAAAGGTTGGCTTAGAAAGTTCTTCTACCTCTATCTCTACAAATGCGAATTCACCAGCTGCAGACTTGGAGGGGGAAATTAATAGTTTTCGTGATGTTACAAATGATTCCATTTCCAGTGGTGGTATTTTAGTTGATGATGAGGAAAATTCATCTATACCCAATAATTCATCTACACACAAGGTTAGTAGTAAAAGAAAACATGATGAGACTTGTGTCCCCAGACTTATAGACAACAAACGCCGTCATCTTGAGAAAAGAGTGTCACAGTCTCAAAGAGATGACATTTTCCTCAAGGAAGCAAAAGAGGAAGGCCTGTTTAAAAAGGAACTCTGTCAGGCAATCAAAGATTCAAACAAGGTGTTTGCTGATGCCATGTCAGATATGAGTAAATCTTTTATGCTTATGGCAGAGACCATGAAACTCTCAATGCAGCAGATAGTAATCATACAGCAAGGACAGCAGCAGCAGCAGCAAAATCAACATCATATGCCATCTGCCTATCAACCACTTACTTAGTCTCCTATCTATTCACCACAACAAGCACAGCCAAGACAGACATTTCATACCATGAGCAAGTCACATCAACTGAATACAATGAGTTCAACACCAAACACAATGTCACTGAATGCACCATCATTTACAATGAATACACTGCAGCAGACAAGTAACTCAACAATAGTGGCACAAAAAGATGAGGAAAGTGAAACATATTGTTCTATATGAGGGTTTCATTAACAATCTCAAACATCAAAATAGGAACTATTAAAATTTTTGCTTTCAGCTAGCTGCAAGAGTTTGAATTTCATTTTTCTCATGTTTTTATTCAAAATCCTTATTAAAAAAGCTTGAAGGAAGAATTTCCAATGACATAGGTTATGTTTTGAGCTATGAAGTTTCATTCTGAAGGGTGTAAGTAGCAGGGGGTTCTTTAGTGATGTGTTTATGTTAGTGTTCTCAAATTTTTTCTACCACTTTTTGTTGCAATATTAAGGTCATACATAATACAATACATGCAAGTTATCAGTTGTACGAAATATTATGTACACCTTGTTCTCAGATTTATCAAATGGGTATCATCATCATATTGATTAATTGCCTCAGAATTTGCTCTTATATGATATTAATTATGTTATTACTTGTGTGATTTCATTTAGATTTTTAGCTATAAAACATTGAGCTGTTTATGTAGATGTTAGTTAATTACACTCAAGAAATATATTCTCTTCATTTCTAAAAAATGGAAAAAGGAAACTGAAATACCTTTGTCTTTTGTTTTCAATACACTACCCATGACTGTGAGATCAATAGCGTCATGTTTATATAAGTAAGAAGCAATCAAATATCCAAATGTACTAATAAACATCTGGTAGATTTTAACCAATGTATTCTGGTAACAAAGTCCTGACATGAATTCCTTCCATTGTATTTCCAGAATTTATTTTGTCAGGGTGATGTTCCTGACAAGTTTGACCATTTCTCTGGAACATTTGTTGACTTTCCAAAAGATCCTCATCAATGCTTTGTTTATTTCTTTCGCAAAAGTTGTGTAAAGCAAAGCAGGTCAGAATTATTTCAGGAATGCTTTCAAGCTTGAAGTCAATTGTCTTGTTCAGAATACCCCATCGAGCTTTCAGACGTCCATAGGCACATTCAATAGGGTTCCGTGCTTCTCTCAACATGCTGTTGAAACCTGTTTGTGCATTAGATTTACACGATTCATGTTCTTTTATACAGAATGAAGTCAGGGGGTAGGCTGGATCACCAACTAAGTAAATAGGGATCTTTCCTTTACCTGGGATTATTTCTTTGGAAATAATATGTATTTTCTTCTGTTGCATGTTTCTGGTAATACTAGAATTGGCATAGACTTTGGTATCATGACAGCTACCTGGCCATCTACAGTCAACGTCCATAAAGTAGCCTTTATAGTCACAAACTCCTTGAACATTCAGTGAATGGAATTGTTTATAATTATAATAGTCTTGGGAGTTGACTGCGGGTGATTTTATGGGAATATGAGTACCATCTATGCATCCAAATGCTTGTATCATCCCAAACTTCGCTTCGATTCTTAACAACAGTACCCCTGAATACACCAGTTACCCTATACCGCAGTTAAAAATGGCTCCATACTCATTTCGTAAAGACGATGTTGTAGGCCAGATAAGGGCAAGGACTTCAAAACTAAAATCTAGCTTTTACCCTCACTGCCTTTCTGAATGGAACAAACTTGATCCAAGTATCACATCATCACCCTCGCTAAGTATTTTTAAAATACCATTACTAAAACTTATCCGTCCTCTTCCTAAGCCGGTTTATAGTATCCATGACCCGATCGGATTGACCATCCTTACACAGCTACGAGTGGGGCTTAGCAAATTAAACTCTCATAAGTTTAGACATAATGTCAGAGAAACAATAAACCCTATGCATCCTTCGAACGATGGCATAGAAGATATGGAACATTACCTGCTGCTTTGCTGTTCATATGTTGGACTTAGGTGCGATCTCCTAGCAAGCGTAGCTGGAATACTTCACCTTTATAGTCTTTCTTCTCCTTCCTTTAATCAAGAGCTGGTAAAAGTTATCTTATATGGTGATGAAAGACTCCCTCATGATTTAAACAAAACACTACTTGAAGCAACCTTGAAGTTTATTCATGCAACACACGCTTTAAATAAGCTCTTCCTACATCCTATCGAATAGATTTCCCTTATTACAAACAAAAAAAACATTAGTGGTTCTAGTTTGATTTTTATGTCCTTTTGATATTTTAATTTGGGAGTCATTCACCTGTTTACGCTGATGCCGATTGGTTTTGTTTTGTTTTTTTTTATTATTGTTTCCGACATTTTTCTCCCCTTGACATTTTTCCGTTGGCGTGCCCCCATATGGGTTTCGCAATAACTACAACGAAAGTCAAATGCCCCTCCCTCCCTCCCTCCCTCCCTCCCTCCCTCCCTCCCTCCCTCCCCTTTTGAGGTGTTGTGTAAAGGGTGAATGATCCCTTATATGTGTAGGCTGCAGGGTTGATATGGCATAGCATACTCCTTGCAGTATCGTTTATGTACTTTGTGTTTTTTATTTCTTGTACTGTAAGATTTAGACGTATATATAAAAAAAACACTTCGCTTCAAACTCAGATATTTTAGACAACATTTCATCTCGAGAATCTCGAAGTTTAATAAGTTTAGGGACCATATAAATAACAATGGCACTACACACTTCTTTAACAAGTTTGGTTAGGGTGCACTGGTGAATCCCAAATGCATTTGCAGCCATGGTCATTGAACCTGTATCTTTCAGAAAATACACTACAGCTGCAACCTTTTTTTCTACTGACAATGCTCTATGATTCGGAGAGAGTATACTGGGCGATATATTTGGTCTCAAATCACTACAAAGTGCATCAAACTCAGCCCTGGACAGTCTGAAAGTCTTTTTCCATAAATCCTCTATTGCAATATTAGCTAGCATCACCTCAACCCACCACTTATCGGTGCGACATTTCCTGAACCAATACTGCCTTTTCTTTCTGGCTTTTCTCTGGTGTTTTGACGACAGCCTTTTTCTACCAGCACTTTCTTTGCAACAGATAATACTTGTTATAGTTTTCAGCGTGTTTTGCCTATGGATACATAGTGTTAAAATTTTAGTCGATAATTGCAGGGAATTTGTCAGCAAAACTATCATTTGTTAGCGAAAATACTGTAGTTGTTCACTGTATGCATTCGCCATGTTGAGTACTTTCCCGGGTTAAAATAGGGTTAGTGACGAGCTGACCAGTTTTATGATTCCCATATAATACCGAGCTGGTACCGGGTTGTAAGCGAGTCAGCGCCGCGCTAGCCTGCCTCATATAATCAGGCCCTTACTATGCTGTTGAGGATGCTTGATCCTCTGTTATCTTGCTCTCTGTGATCTCTATTTAACTTTTGGTTTTGGGGGTTAAATTGATACATATTCTAATCAGAATGGTGTAAATGTGACATTGTGCAACCTTCTTGGTATTTGGCTCCAATTCAAGTAGGTTCTTAGCTACAGATTTGCAGAAAGAGAACGTAGCAGCAATCTTTACATCTTTACTTTCTTCATTCACCTTTTCTTGTAAGATCTTGGTCAAGACCTGTGTCGGCTGCTTGTCTTTTTTGTGAAGGCTTTACCACAGATGTGGTGAAGTCATTTCTCATTGACATTTCTACTTGTCTATGATCATTACTGTCTGAGCTGCTTGAATGCATGCTTTGAGCATTTCTCACTGTCATCATTTAAACAATTGCCGTCATTAGTATTTTCAGATGTATCATTGTCTACTGCCAGAGGGTTTTCCTATACCATAAGATAAAGTGCTATGCAAGTACAAATAGGTTACAACTAGAACAATGCCATTATAATTGTACTAGTTTAAACTATTTTATATTCTTACCTATGTATATCACACTTCCATCTGCTTCTGATAAGTGCTGAAGCACAGGTACAAGTGTCTTTACAACATCGGAGGGTTGGGTCAGTACAGGCACCTGGAATCTTATTATTGGCTAAAGATCTCATCTGTAGATGAAATGTAGCAATATGGCCCTAATCTGCCTTTTTGAAATTTCAACATCACCTGTATAGTCGCTAATTGCTCACTGAATGTTCTTTATTTTCACATCAGTCATCTTACCCTTCCCAGACATTGACTGCTATTTTGTGTTTGCTGTTGCTACAAGACTGCATAAGGCAAGGCTGTAAGGCAGGGTTCATTCTGTTAACGCCATTACTACCACTGTCTTCCTTGGTGATTTGTAGTTTTATGCTTTATAGCTTTGAGTCAACAATGACATCGGAAGACTTACTATCTCCATCAGATAGCATTGTGGTGTATCTAATGTTGTTCTGTCCAAAGTCATTCAGTACACTAAGCAACCATAGCATTTGGAGTCCCACTAACATTGACTCAAACAATGGGGCATGTTCATTAATCCACACCAATGCCTAATATTTGAATAGCCAGATCCAATACCCCTGAATGCAGAATTTAGCATTGAGTGGATAGTTATGTCAGATCATATTACTGGAAGACTAGATCCTCCAACTCTTTCACAGAAAAATTGTTTATCCTCAAAGCTGGAAAATTACTATGAACTGCCCTCAGTTTTGTCAAAAACCAAGAACTATTTTAACTACCTTCGATTATATGGTTGTTTGATTTCCATATGGCTGGATACCAGGAAATCATTTTAACAGACTATTGGCCACTTCACATGCAGTCAATGTTTGCTCATCTGTTTGTCATTGTTTTGTATGAATGTTTGTATAGTCTTCAATCATTAGTACTAGAAGGTCTCCACTGAATGTTGCCTCATTGATAACATCAAAGACCATTTCACTATGACTTTTAGAGACTCTGTGCATGGCTCGATGTTCTGTTTTATTTGATACCCCAATACCACAGTAGTGTAATGCTGAGAAACCAGTTTCACTACTGCCTTTGATAGTAGCTTGAGAGGACAGGCATTTCTGGAACCAGATCACCTTTTGTGATTGTTCAACCATTACAATCTTTCTTACTGCTGCCAGTTTAAAAGATGGATATTTATCTCTACTACCATATTTGGACCAGAGATATTCCCCACACACCCTGACCTATTTTGTAGGACTACACTATTGCATATATCTGTGTAGCTGCCATATCATTAGTGACTAATCAGTGGGATATGCTATACAGACATACATTGACTGCGCTGAAAGTTTATGGAAATTATTGGACTCTGATACTTTGGTTCTTTACTGGCACAGGAAAAATGGAGGTAGCTTAGACTCCATTTCCATTGACCCGGCTAAATACGAAAACAGGTAAAAGTTATCCAATGTGGCCTTGCATCCCCACTGACATGATGACAAAGAGATATTTTTGAAAACGTTGCTCAAAGTTTATATTTTTGAAAGTGGATAAATTAAACTTAACTAAAAATCTCTATGCTATTGCTGGGTGTAAAGTGTCAGAAAAAAATCATAATGCACACAGACATTTGATAACTACATGTAATGGACTACTATGACTAACCTGGGAAAAATAATGATGAATGGAAAGCAGGAATAATCAGAATGATGCTATAGTGGACAAAGGCAATAGATATTATACCTGTATTACATAATGTTGTATACAAATAACTATCAAAATATAAATTGAGTTTAAGATGTACTAACTAAGGTGCAGGATGTAGCTCTCTATATGTTAGCAAGAGCTCTTGTGATAGATCAAAACATGTAGCAATGATACACAACATAAGCAGCCATATTGACCATGTAAATTCTACAGGCTGATTTCTACTTCAGCAAACTGTGCAGTGACTGTTTGAGCAAGTGTGTAGGAAGATGTACCAAGCATGCTCCCATGTAGCAAGCCGCAAGCTGAGCTTAAAGAAAACAGCAATGTCTATGTAGTGGAGAAAATTGGTACTATTTCTACTTTCCAGTAGGAAGAAACAGAGAAATAATGGAACTGAAAAATGCCGCATGAGAATAATTCTTCTGCCTAGTTCCATCATCATCATATTACATCATCAGCATAGTTCCCTATCAAGCTGTATGAGATAGTGTGTCACAGCACATTTGAACCAATTGTGTGTAAGTGCTTGTGCTAACCAGTTGAAGATGGAGACAATGGTCCATACATTGGTTTGCATTTGCATCCATTTGGGTATCTTGCTGCATCATTTGGTGTCCATAATGTCCAGTTATGTATTATATTTCGCAATTTCTCTTCACTTTTACCCAGCATTTATTTCCTTTATGTCACAGAATGTTGTGACCTACTTGCTATGGTGCCAGCCAAGCTTGACCTATTTGAGGTGCTAGACTATCAGAAAGTTGCATAAGTCTATTTCGTCATTAGCCTATGTCATTACATTGTTGTACGAGAGCGCAGCGCAGGAGCCTACCAAACCGTAAAGCAGGTCATATATCCAACCATTATGACTTGATGCCGACCAGACCACGTTTCTTCTACCAGCTAAAGCGGTGTATTCAAAGTCCTGTTGTCATCGTTGCATCTGGTGTCTCAACTCGACGGTACACGTCCACGTCTCCATCCACAAAGATGACAAGATAAGTTTAATGTTTGTTTTTCTTACCCTTTTTCGTAGGTTTCTCAACGATCTGCTCACAATCCCAAATAGGCTGATATGGCCTTTGTGGGAGACAAATCTGCAATGCCCAGTAGTAAATACAAAGGTGCAAAAGTGAGAAAGTGAGCTCCTCCACACTCTCGCAGCGCGGCTGTGCAACAGGAGTTTTATACGACAGTATATATAAGAAACTGTGGAATGTGTGTGGGCGTGTTTGGGGGAGTGACGGCGGCATGTGGTGGGTGCATGAGTGTGCAGGGGAGTGTGCGGGAGGGGGGAAGGTGCGGGATTGTGCAGTTTTGTGTGTGAGAGGTCCCAGAATGATGGCAGATGGGTGTGTGTGTTGGTATAAAGGGGTTGGTGGATTGATGGGTGTAGTCTCATCGGGTCGATATTAATGTCATGTCATATGCAATCAAGTGCCGAACAGGCTCCCTCAGAGCTGCATGAGATGTGGTATGTTTATCTGGTTCGCACGTGTGCAGTTTTTTGTCCCACAAGTGGAGGTGGGGGGGTGGATGTGAATGTGATATAAGTATAGATGGTGTAGAGAGGAGTGTTGGCGCATGAGTAGGGTAGGTGGGTGCGTATGACTCTGCGAGATGCGTGTGTGATGCGTTGTTGATGTGACCTGCGTTTCCGTGGAATGGATTAGGATTAGTTACACTGCTCATGTGCCATCCGAGTATATGTGTTTTTGTGCGCATGTTATCTCCCACATGTGAGGAGGTTTAGTGTGGTGGTGTGTATAAGTATGAGGTGAGTTGAGGTGGCGAGGTGTAGCCGTGCTGCTAGTCGGACCGGTTACATGTAACTGTAGTTATGTGTAATCGTATTTAACCGTATCTAATCTCATTTATCCGCATATATCGGTAGTTAGTCTCTCGCATGCTTGTAGGGTAATGCTATTCCTCGCATGCTCATACAATTGCTAGGTGCTTAGAACTGCTAGGTGGATTGAGTATAGAGGTCATACTGTGTCTGGGAACAATACTGATCAATCACTGGGTTGTGGAAGGATGTGTAGGGTCTGAGGTGTCATACACACATGAGAAATGCTGCGTGGTACACACGAGTGTGCCGTAAACTACCTGATGTTTATACTGTCAAATCGGCCTCAGTTTCCTGTGCGGGTCGATCGACACATGTGGCGCCTTTTTGTGATTTGCGTATGTGGTTGGAGCTTGTAGGCGGAGCTGACGGCTGTGTGTATTGTATTACGGAATGTGTGTAATGTTGTTGCGGAAGTCTATTGTTGTGTGCATAATGCGCACTCTTAACTCTCAACTGCATGCTTGCGTGCTCTTAACCCTGGGTTGATTGTGTTAGTGGTTATTTATTGTCTGTTCTATTGTTGTGATCTGTAGGGATATATGTGTCTGTGTGATGAGAGAGTAGTTTGATAGATGATCGATTGAGAAGCGAGTATGGCTGAGAAGACAGATCGAGAGGCGAGTATGGCTGAACAGATGGAGACTAATCAACAGATACTCTCAGATGACGAGAGCAGCAGCGGCGAGAGTGTGGTAGTGGAGCATGTGGATGTGCTCGCAGACATGGTTGACAGGACAAAGATATAGACGGGTGTCTGTCGATACGATCCTGTCGATGTGACCATATCTGATGTGAGTGATACTGTGGTCTACTGTGTCGGAGAGGGCCGTATCATGTGTGATGTTATGGACGCTAGCCTGCGGGTGGAGCAGAGACGGGACATGGAGGACGAGATGTTCCCCCCTGCTGGTGTTCGTATGTAGGGGGGATGTGTGTACTCGCAAGGTGGTGCTGGAGCCATTTTCACATTTCATGGGGGTGGATGAGGGGGAGAGGAAGGGATTACTGGACAGGGTGTGCAGTACTATCTGCGCATCTTCAATCGCATGTCTGTCAGGGTGGGGTGTTGTATAGGTTGTTGTGTCGAAGACTAGGAGGTGTGGCACGGAGTACGAGTGGATGTCCGAGATCGTGTTGTCGTGTGGGAGGCGGTGCAGGGTGGTGCTGGACACGTCGAGGGAGTTTAGGCAGTATGTTCCAAAGTGTGTCCCCTATATTTTCGGGTTGGATATGGTGTCGAGTATGACGACATACACGTCGATGATTGCCAGGTTCTGTGCGGAGACGTTTGATTGGAACGAGATGGTGGGAGACTGGGTGTGTGGTCTGGGGGAGGATGACTGTTGGATATATCTGTGTCCCATGATGTCGCTGGGGTTTTTGCCTCTTGCTACGAACGAGGAGCCTCTTCCTCCGTATTTCGAGCGTTTAGTCTCGGGGGACCTACAATGGCCGCCAAAACTCTTGGAACACTATGCTTCTTATCTCTGTACGCTATCTCCCCTCCCCCCTATACAATGTTGTAATATGGCTAGGAAATGAAGACAAATTGAGATCTAAGTTGACCAAGTACACCAAACATCCTGGGACATATTCCTCCGTCTTCTCAACATTGTTTCAGGGGGGGAAGGGGGGCTGTTTGTGTGAAATACGACAATGAAGCGTGAAATATCTATTTCCTGGCAATTCCACGCTACTGTTCCAACTACTTTTGGCGGCCATTGTCTTTTCAAAATATCGAAAACGGCCATTAGGAAATCAGAAAAAACGTTGACATGGGGGTTTTCTGGGGTGCTGATTTCATTGGTGAAGTTTAAATTTTGATCAGAATGGTTTGTGACGTCATAATAGATAAAAGGTTGTTTTTCAATGCCATATTTTATATGTTTTGCAAGATTATCCGTAGAAAACTTAGATTTATATTAATATCAATCATACTATTTCCGTCTTTCCTACTTATCCAACAGCGCTAACTGCATGTTTCTGAAACAAATCTTTTATACTGCCAGTGTCACATGAAATACATTGGAATGTTAATATAACATAAGGAACCATGTGTGAGTGAGGGCCAGTGGTTGTGCTGCGCTTTGGAGATTTTGGACAATAATAATGTCAATAGGGCAGTTTTCTCTGACGCCAGTATTAAGCTTGTAATGGGTGGAGGCAAGGGCAGAAATATATAGATATAAATATATGTGGGCCAGCGAATTGTGGCAAAACATGCATATTAGATCCCCATCACATCATTTAGAAGTCCTTTCGTTCTCCAGCCACATTTTCCTATGCTTGTCTGGGATTAGAAGAAAAAGAAATCATTTTCCTGAATGATTTCAGGTACTTTTCGATAATTATACCAAAGAGTGATATGTTGTTATTATTGGAAGGCCACGTCGTCCATTTCGCAGCTCCCAAAACATCTTACAGCGAGGCTATCTTGTTCCAGAAAGACTCTCCAATTTTTGCGACAGCCAAAGCACCCATTACCTTCGTAAAGAATGGTCTCCTAGACGAGCGCGAGACTGAAATGATGACTGTACGATGGCGTATTTTTACATTCCGCAATGAAATACCTCTGGATAGACGAAAAGTTGTTCACATTTGTAGACATTGCTTTGCAAGCCTGTTGTTATCTTACACAGTGTGTTGCTGTTGCTGATGCTTCCTCGTTTGTTCTAAATTTAGCCACGGTCTACGAAATTTCTCCACGGTCTACGGTACGAAAAGTACAGAAAACATCCGTTGTTTCCAATATTGTCATTTAATAACATACTTGTCAAGCGTGCACTGATGTAGGTAACATAAGAAATGAACTATTTCAGGCCAAATGTGTAGTAATCGGACGATAGACCCGAAAGTGTCACGGTCTACGGCAAATTTGTATATGAATTACATCATCAGATATATCATTCTTGAAAAAAGCGTAGACCGTGCCTTTCTTCCTGAAATACGTAACTTCTGATGCATTTTACGCCGCCACAATTCACAGGAAGATACTGTATCGTCATGCACGTCTATTTGGCAGTTTTGAACGAGATTGATGCAAACAGTCATCTTTTATTAGAGTAAACAGTCTCATTTTGCCACCGTAGACCGTTGCAGAAATCGATAGCCATCACGCTCCTGTCATCATTGCCATGCATGGATAAATATATCAATTGGCGATTTAAGCTCGTAGATATTATTACATCTGTAGATGGATGAATTGAATCGGTGCAGTGTTATGGATCTATTGACACGCAATAACGTCCTGCTCAGAGTAAAAGATATTCGCTCAATAAATATAGATGTTTGTCTTCACAGATTGATTATATACTGACAGTTAAAAGCATAAAATGGTATAACTACAATTATCAATATTTTATACGATAACCCTTATTTCGTGACAGTATTTTTAGCCTATTAGGTAGCGAGGCAATTGTTTTATCAATGGTAAATACATTACAGTTTTTCAAATGTTTAACAACTCTCTCTTTAAACTGAAGAAACGACTCTTTTGAAATCTTCTGTTCCATGGCCTCCTTTTTCAATGCCACTTTTACGATGTGAAACACATTTTCGATGGGATTAATGTCTGGTGATCTAGGTGGAATATTAAGAAACTGTAAGCCGCATTCTTCTATAGCATCAAGTGCCACTTTACTTGTCTGGCAAGGATCGTTGTCCATTACGAAGATCAACTCCTCTCTTCCTTTCATCTCTGCCAATTGCACTAGCCTACTATGCAGCGTGTTTTGTACAAATTTTGCAAAATAATGTCCCTGCATTTTTGTGTACTCTTCCAGTAAAACAACGCCACTTCCACTGCTTATGCCAACTAGAAAATGGATCCTTCTCCCACCAGCAAGATTTTTTGTTCCTTTCGCAGTCACCCTAAGTCCTTCATTTTTTCTTCTATACACCTTCCCCTGCGCTGAAACAGCTTCTTTGTACGGGTTACTCTTGTAAACAAATGAAACACCATCTAAATACAGCAAGACCTTATCACTCCAAAATCTGGTATCATATCTGTTCAACGCATCTCTCGCAAATTTAACGCGCTTTTTCCTGTCCTCTACAGACAAGACGCCCTTTCTTATTGCCGTTAGTCTATAATAATTCGCTTCGTTCAAGGCACGTATTAAAGTCCTGCGGCTGACGTGGGTCATTCCCGCTTCCCTACCAACCTCCAGCACTGTCACATTCGGGTTTTCCTCTCTCATTGCCAAAAACTTTCGTAGAAATCGACTCCTATCTCTGTCCGTAAAGATGCGTGGTCTACCAGGTTTTAGTTTCTTCATGTTATTTTCGCCTTTATCCTTTGCCATTATGCCCTCTCTGCATATTCTCAGGACAGATGATGCGGAGACTTGGCAACGCCGGCTTATTTGTCTTAACGATAGTCCTCCCTCCATTCTCAATAAATGGATATACGCTCTTGTCTTGTCGGCTATTTTCCTTCTGAATACCATACTTGTTGATGAACAGAGCAGATGAAACACTATATAGGTACACTTATATTTCAAAATATACAGATATATATATACAGAACTGTGAACAATGGGGGATCGACAACCACATGATAAGATAATTTCATTGTGGTTCAGCGCCAATAGTTTTCGCCCTTACAGTTTGGGCGCCAAAAGTTTGCCCTTACATTTTGGGCGCCAAGAACAGATTTTGTTTATATCACGTGGTTTTCGATCCTTATTTTTCTTGTTTAAATGTATTACAGATGTAGCCGCGGAGTTATGCTGGAAGACGTTCTCATGCTGCCAGCCTTACTACAAATATACAGATATGTTTTTACTACAGGTTTCAGTGTAAACAGTTACTTGGTATTGCAATTTCCATGAAATGACATGAGTACTACGCGCTCCATACACAAACAGTTACATTCTTTTATCCTGTTTGACATATATTGTAGAATACCTTTATTGCTGTAAACGTTTTATTATATTTAAAATAAATTGACGTGTGCTATATTATAAACATGTTCATTATTTGCGTCAAAGCGATGAAGTTAAGAGGATGAGAATATGCAGCCTCGGTTTCATTGACATTTGATGCTTATTTAAATACCCCAGTTCCATGGGAAACCGAAGTCATCAGGAAAACCCGCCGCCCCCCATTGTTTCTGCATGGAAATAGGTTATTTATCTAAACAACCAATAACTATAAAGTACCTTCCAGTGTATTCAGACATGAAAGCAACATTTATTTATAGAGAGATAAAATAGAATATTAGAGTTGAACTAAATATGACGTCACCGATTCGTTATACAGCTTTAATTTTCGTTCCATTGAATTTGCGACCCCCAATTACCCCAGGATAGCCATCTGTGATATTTCAATATCAGTCACGTTTTAAGAAACGAAAAAGACAATGGCCGCCAAAACTCTTGGAACACTATGCTTCTTATCTCTGTACGCTATCTCCCCTCCCCCCTATACAATGTTGTAATATGGCTAGGAAATGAAGACAAATTGAGATCTAAGTTGACCAAGTACACCAAACATCCTGGGACATATTCCTCCGTCTTCTCAACATTGTTTCAGGGGGGGGAAGGGGGGCTGTTTGTGTGAAATACGACAATGAAGCGTGAAATATCTATTTCCTGGCAATTCCACGCTACTGTTCCAACTACTTTTGGCGGCCATTGTAGGATGGTCCTGTCTGTGGATTTTAATGTCAATGGTTATGCCGATGTGTTTAAATACGGTATGTTTGGACTCTGTGAGAACAGGAATGAGGGGGTTGTGGTGAACGGGAAGGTGACCGAGTGTTGTTTGTTTGCCTGTTACGATATTATTCGTAATGTGTGTCTCAGGTTGCCTCTGAGTGAGGTGGAGCATAGGAAGCCCGTGTGTAACGAGTGTCGGATGGTGTATGGGCTGCCCGTGCGGTATCCGTTGTATTCTGGCGAGCGTATGCATCAGGAGATTGGGATGAGAGTCATAGGTGAGAGCGCCGTGTCTGGAGAGATTAAAACTAATGGGAGCTCTGGGCATAAATACCTGAAGTCTAAAGAGGTTAAAAGACGAAGGAGACCTACCGGTGTCGATGACGGACAGTGCCACATCGAGCCTGTGCTCAGATCGCGTGCACATCCCGCAGGTGAAAAAGTTGTCGGCCTCGCCAAGAGGCACCACATCATCACTGTTGCAGACCCGCCTCACGTACATGCACTTACCGTCCAGCCACTCGTGAGAGACGTGCGAGTAGCAGAGTGTTGCAAAGGGGCACGCACCCTTCTGATGGTGGGGACAAAACATCCTGCAATAGTCGTCCTCCTGTATCATGTGGAGGACAAGTCTCGAGTATACACACCACACACTCGCCATGTCGGACTCTCCCACCCTGTACGTGTCCCCCACTGGTCTCCTGATCCCCAGAGCTATCGCTATCCTAATACTCTCCATCTTGTCCCAACTCTTGACGGCATCGGAGAGATAGAAGCGACTCGTGTCCCAGTCCCTAACGTAATAGACATGTCTATCCACCACATACTGCATGTAGACAGTGTCTAGCACGATCATGAGGTGATAGGGACACGATATCTCCCTAGTTAACAGGGTCGTCATATGGTCTCTCTCCCCCCTGAGTCTGCGGGTCTCTCTCTCTTGTCTCTCTCTCTCTTTAACTAATCGTTTTGCCTTGCGTGCCATGGTCATCTGGAGGGTCACCATCCCCAGCGGCGGCTCGGCGGCCCTCCTGTTCCTCTTCGCCAGCGGCAGAGATCCGTCGTCACCATCGTTGTTACCATCATCGTTGCTCAGACTACCCCCTTCCACCCCATTGTTACTACCACTACCAATCTCTGTCTCTGCTGTCTCTTCCTCAGCAGGGGGGCTGCTGGTGTGGTATGCCCCCTACTCAGAGTTACTGTTGTCGGTATCGAATGGACACTCCTCTGGGTATCGCTGTTGGCGGCGTCGTCGAAGTGGTCGAAGTGTTTGGCGGCATATGTCATCGTCGTCAACAGCTGTCTCATGATGCTGTCTTGGTTGCTGGTGCGAGTCTGAGTCACCGTCGGTGTGCTGCTGATGATGCTAGTCTGAGTCGCCATCAGGGTTGAATGACGCAACTGTGGTGGATATGGTACCAGTCGTGGTGGCGATAACTGCTGCCACATCCTCGGATAGAATGGAGTAGGAGTCTGTATCGGCCTGATCGTCATCACACCTGCCGTTGTCTGATGGTGCAGGTGTCGGTACTGCTGGAGATGATGCTGATAGCACACCTGATGGTACAGCATCTGCTGCTGCTGTAGCTGTTGTTGCTGCTGTTCCTGAGACATCATCCAGGAGCTCGGTGATGTACTCGTCGACGACGATGCCGAGTGGTGGCTGGACATCTCTTGGAACCATGCCATGCTCCTGGTAAAAGACCTGTCTGTCCCTCTGCTCTGCTAGCACCAGTAACTCGTCGGTGGCGGTAGTAACATCCTCCCCACCGTACCTGGGACACTTTGACAGCGGTAGTAACGATGGTGACGTCGGTCTCCCCTCCTCCTGTCACACCAGTTGGAGCTGGTAAACAGACAGGAACTCCTGCAATGAGAAAAATACTGTTAGTTATGAAGACTGACTTTACCATGAAGGTTTCCCGTGGATAGCTTCGACCAGTAGAAATCAAACACGCCTCCAGACCTGGATCTGGAAGTTGCCAGTCACTGCTGTAGCGACGGGTGTCTAAGATACATGCTAACCACTGGTTTAACTAGTTCTAAATGTACGAGTTTGATATATGTGTGTTCCTCTGTCACATGTCATCTCTCTGTGTCCTCAGAGAACGCGGCCGCACAGCCGTCCTCCGCCAGTCTGTCCCACAGGTCCGTCCCTTTCTGCTCTGTCACTCTCTCATAGGATGTCACCAGTCTCTCCGGATGGGCGTACAGGGACCTCACATACAGGGTAGCTCCCCTACCGAATAGACATCTGTCCAGTGACACGCCGGTCATTATGTCGTATGGCACGGGATAGTAACCTCCCAACATCTCCGCCATCCTGCCGCACTTGGAGGCCACGGCACTCGCTCCGGCCAGACAGCCAATGTCTTGATTTGGAATCCAGTTGTAGAGGCAAAAGGTGGGTTCCGCGTACTGGACATAATCCGAGGTCATGTGGGTGTTCTTTGCTCAAGTCATCATCTCCACATCGGCCTTGGTCAGAAGCATAAACTGCGCTGCCTCCTGATACTGCTGTCCGATGGTGGCCACCTCTATTATCCCCTCATCGAGACTGCTGACTCTGGGACAGTACACAATGTTGTAGGAATCGACCCAGTAGATCCTCCTCTCGGCCAATTCGAAAGTCTGCGGGAAACCAACTCTTGACCTCTCCGTGACGGCCCTGTCTGTGCAGTGTGTCAGCATCTCCTCAAAGGTCCAGTCACAGACCTGGTCCTCCAGGTGGAACATGGTGTGAGTCCACTCCCTCTCGTACCCCACAGGTATATCTCAACCCCTCTGCGCCAAGTTTGAGGGCATCTGGTTCTGTCTGTACCCGAGCACTCTTGTGGAATCTGACGGTGGTCAGAACATCGGTAAACAGGTTGTTCGTGTGCTTGTTCCAGATATCCCATTTGTACGTCGAACTGAAAACTTTGCTGGCCGTCAGCCGCGCCAGGTACCTCTGACAGACATCTCGACGGGTCTCCGCATCACTCTTGGGAGACCAGGGCAGCCCCAGGGCCATGGTGTGAAGTCTTGTGCTGTCCCCATGCACCCCATCCAGTCCGCCCCATCTCAGTGCTATGATGTGTCTCATTGAGGGCAGGTTGACGTCCCTCAGTCTGCTCACATGCAGGGCCATGCACCCTCCTCCGGATCTGCCAGTCTGTGGCGCACCTCCAAAGGGGCTTAGGAACTGGGATATGTTACCCTGCACGCCCATGTCTAACATAGTGTGATGCTTGCTGCTCCTGTCGTTCGATGATGGTGGCAGCTCAATGGCCTCTATGTACTTGCTGTGCACCAGGTTGGAGCAGGTCCCGCGTATCAGGTCGGTCGGGACCGCCGCCAGGGTACCGTAGTAGGAGAAGTGTCTACAGACCGACTCGAGGACTGCGTGTATGTCGTTGACATCCGTCTTGAAGTCCCCCATCAGACGGCCCAGCGCCGACTGTCTCTTGTCGTACATGTTGGAGAAGACTTTCTCCTTTCAGGAGAACTTGACACCGGAGGTGGTGACACCGTCGTACACACAGTACGACTTGGAACACAGACACACCATCATCCTCCCATCACGCTCTAACTTGTACCTGTTTGGCGTCCTCACCCCATACGGAATGAGTCTCTCGCTGACGAGATACTGGTCCGTGAGCTCGAGGTACGTCGGCATGTTGACGACGTTCTCCTCGAACGTCTCGTAACACATCCCCATGTACATGCTGTCGGTGTCTGTCTGGAGGAGGATCACATTCTCCGTCCCACAAACGTGAAAGACGAAATCGTAGACGAACTGCAAGAGGGACAGTTTGGCCAGATCAAAGATCATCTTGCCAACGTGTAGCATCTGATCGTAGACCATGCGCGTATGCTGGTGCTCGACCTCGAGGAGAAAGGGGGAGATCTGCTCATAGCATATACAGGTATTGAGAGAGGCGATAGACCACTTGGTCTGCAGAGCGGTGACGTTGAAACCATCGTACCTGAGATCAGGATGGTAACAGTCCTCCATGGACCGGTAACCCTGGGGCATGGGACTCCTGTGCAGCGTACTAAGCGACACGTGTCTGTGCTTATCTTTGTTGGTTATGCAGGACCCGAACGCACTGTTGCCTATAAGCTTGGCAGTGAGAGCTCTTATCTCGCTACTCCTATCCCCGCCCCCCAGGATCCTAAATCGGGTGATGTCATCCCTAAATGGCCCAAACACTGCCCTCTTCTCGTACCTTGCAAACTGGTGTATCCTGTCACAGACCACACCGTGCTCCAGCAGCCACCTGAAGTAGTCGTCGACTACGGTCACCTCCTTACCCACATAGGAGTCGATCACACACCTCCTCTCACCCACGCTGATACCATTCTGGTCCACCACACCCTGCATAAAGGGACCTATATCGTCGTATGTCACAATGGCGTGTTTAATAATAGGAGCAAAGGGTTCAAAATATTCCCTGAGGTCGTCGGGCACCCTAAGATCGCATGTGACGAGACCGTGGACCCTCCCCTCCAGGATACAGCTGACGAGATGATCCACCTCCACAACCTCAGGAGAGGGGGACCCCTTATCGATGACCAGACAGTCATTGGCTATGTTATCAGGATACACCCCGCCTCGGGACCTGCAGAAAGCGCACTCCTCTGCGGTGACGGGCCAGTCACCATCCCTACACAAGACGATAACATCCCTATCACCGAGCACCTCGTGCGCTCAGCTCCGCGCATTGTACACAGACACAATGTCAGCCGTCCTCCTGCGTGCCGCCTCCACCTTGTACTCCGACTCTCCGAAGATAAAGTCGAGGCAGTAGACCTCGCCGTCGATCCTAACCTCGGCGTCCAACAGTATCCTGTTGACCGGACTCCACCTGAGCAGCGAGACGTCAATCAAGATGAGCTTCTCCCGGTATTCCACACTCTCCCTCTTGGTCAACTCAACGGAAACACCCTTCTCCACGACACTCACGTTCTGCCCTGCAAACTCTCTCGCCAGTATCCAATCCACCCTCATGCCGGCCAGGATCTGCCACTGGGTCGTGGTGTGCTTAGAAGTACGGACCTGCCACCCCGTCGTCGTTATTACGTCTGGTAAAGACGATTGACTGACCGCCCACCTCGCTATACCTGATACGGTTATACAGGGAGGACTTATCTATAAAATACATCTCATCCCTACCTATATACTTGGAGAGGACATGCTTGGCGACCCTGGGCAGAGAGATGGCATCCCTATACATATCTACTCCCCTATCCTTAACTTGCAGGGTATACTTCTTAACGGCAACAAGAAACGGCACCACATCCTGGATGTTATAGTATTCCAAATAATCCCTGACAGTCCTCCACCCACTGTTGACCCACATCTCACACAGCTGGTTATACCTCTCCCTCCCTCTCTTAGGACGTCTCGCCTCGTCGCGGTGCGAGTCCGACAATGCGTCGACCAGAGACCCTAGGGGCAGACCGCTCTCCACCAGAATGCTCTCGTAGTCCTCGTCCAACACGTTAGACTGTGTAAGGGTACTAAAGAAGGCCTCATACGGAGGCATGGATGTCTCAGAGAGTACTGAGTAGTCAGTGACATACTTGTATGGAAACTACGTTTTATTAGCATCCTCCCCATCGTCACTGTTGCCGGTGATGTACAAAGACTTTATGAAGAGATCAAGACTAACACCCGGCGCCAGATACTGCATAACATCCAGGAATACCAGACCACCCACACCACCGATAACTCTGGGGATGACAACACTAGTATATTTAGTACCCTTCTTAATGAAGTGAATAGAGCCCAGATCATCAGGCAACGACAGATGACTGGCACCCAACTCGGGAAATAACCACTTCTTAATTAGGGGGATATCGTACCCCGAGGAGTTAAACCCCAAGACGGGCAGGTGATTCAGAAACTCCTGGATCTTATACATACTACCAATCTCCCTGTGCCACATTTTCATGTTGCGCATCGCGACATCGCCACCGCCTGCGTTATCGGAGGTGAGACAGACTATCCCACCAGAATTGCTGCCACCACCCGTATCACGCAATCGAAGACAGAGACCCCTGGCAGCGAACCAGGCTTTGAGCCACTCGACAACATGAGCGTACGTGGTAAATCGCCTATGCTGCGCATACCTAGCAACCCTAACTACATCCACATAGAAATCGCGCACAAGCTCGGCAGGATCATCGGAACTATTGTAACAATACCACAGCCTATCACCATCGGGTGCGACGCGAGCAGACCTCTTGCCACCCCGTCCACCTCCCATCTCCGCCCAGCACTCCTTCCTATCACCCTCCTCATCATCCACATTCCACGACAGCGAGTACAACAACGGAAAGCTCTCCACGACGTACATGTCATCACGATGTCGCTCTACATACAATCTCGTGGAGCAATTGCTACCGTCGTCGTCCACAACAGTCGTCTCCCTCTCCACCATGCCGTCGGTCTCATCGTCGTACATGGACTCGGTGTACTTATACACCTCGTCGACCGCCCGTCTGTTCATTCTAGATTCAAAATCAAAAGTCAGATACTACTTAGTAAATGTCATACCATCCGTCACCAGATCCCCGGGCCAGCCAAACAGTTCCCCGCACCTGTTCCATGCGTTTATGTGAGACCCGACAACACCAGACTTGTAGAAATATCTAGTGCGCCCGCACCATGTACGCATATGAAGCACGATGGTCGATTTTTTCTGGTGATCGAACAGTCTACCACAGGACGGACAGGTGTACTTTGACGACGAGAACAACATGAGGTTCCTGATAGTATAATAATGCCTATCATACAGGAGGAGTTCCAGGGGGGATATGCACTCTTATTGACGGACGTGAGACCAGACGTCAGGTACAATATATCTAGCACAGGTTCCCCGGTCCCCCCTGACGTCGACGATCTCGTAGACGTTTATCCTTTGCCTATACAGATTCTCCTTAAACTTTATCATGCCTACATGGACCCCCTCAAACTGGCTGTCGTCCTCGATGTTATATATCCTCTTGTACTCTCCGTAGTAGTCTTTCTCGATACTGTCACATACCTCTCTCGTGCAGTCGAATATGTTCTTCTTGTCGTGCATCCTCTGCCACACACACCTGACCAAAGAAATATAACTTGCCGTAGAGAGACTTGTTATTCCTAGGGAGGATAGACGACAGAGTCCACAGCTGAGGGTTAGCCCCCCGACACTTTTTGCGAACATAATCTCTGACCTACTCTCTCTCACGGCCCTCGTGTCCTCCTCACTCTTGGCACTATCCTTGTCATCGATGTCCGCATCGTAATGTATAAAGGGGTTATGGGACCTCTCATTCATACCATCGTACCTGTCAACGGCACAGGACAACTTGTCGTTCTTGATGACATCGTCGATATCATCATCACACTCGTCCACGGGCTCCTCGCAGTACTCCTCCTCATCATCTCACCGCCAGCATCCCACCCTATTATGCCGCCTATTGTACACTTGATCTATCGTGTCGTTGGCGCCCTCGCACCTAAAAAGCGTAGCCTCCATATGCGTAACGCATACTACAATATACTTGTAATCATGGTCGAACCGCTCGGCCACGTTATCAAAGAAAGTGGTAACAGAGACCTTGCGTATCACCTGGTCCTCATCACCCCCGCCGTCGATGCACCAGATGTTGGGGATCTGGTTAATCTGGTAAGTACCGTCTAACTTAGCGTGCTTGGTTATAAAAAAATACACTAAATTCGTTAGTCTCCTCCTTGTAGAGCAGCAGTCCGAAGCTCAACACTAACTTGTAGGGGCGCTGATCCCTATTGGCGCGAAAGATATCATGGAGCGCGTCCACTAGCTGGGGAAAAAGGGCCTATTCTCTAGAAAATTTACCCTAACAGATACGATCTTACCCATCGCGTCTACATGCCTATCATTAATAAAATGCCTAAGCTCGTTGACATAGATGGCGCGAATCCTTTCCATAACCTCCCTATGCATCTCCAGCTCCGCACGAATCCTAGTGTCATGGGCATGTTTGGCCCGAGTAACGACTCCATGCAACTCCCTCTCTCGTGCCCTAACAGCCTGCTGGATGGGTCCACTCCCCCATATAAGTGTAGCGTCACTCTCCCATGGTCAATAGCTGTCAGTCTCTAACCTATTCCTAGTCAGATTATAGGCCAACTGGCTAGGCCCATCAACGGAGCACGAGAACACACCACCCCCACCATCCTATGGGTAGTCATATGGGCGTTACAAAGAGTAAGAGTGGGAAACTCCTGATCACACGTCATACACTTGAAACCCCTGGTGCAGTGCTTGTCCTGGTGAAGAGCCAGAGCAGACTCGTCAAGAAAACAACGACCACAAAAAACAAACACATGTTCATTATGTTCTACCGCAATATGCTGTCGCAAAGCCGCATTGTCATGACATGAGATACCATCACCACAGATATCACAGCAATGCCTGTGCACCATCGCCACATGTTGCCTCTGATTCCCTTCCGAGTAGAAGATCTGCTGACACTGTCCGCATGGATGAACGAAACGGCCGGGATGCGCAGACTGCACGTGTCCACGTATGGCCTGGCGCCCATAACAAACATATTGCGAATCACATAACATGCACACGTACCGGAGGTGAGCCGCCTGCTCGTGTGATCTCTTGGTAGCAAACGTGGAGAACCTGAAAACACAGTGACCACACTGGTAGGGATGATGCAGAATCCTGTGACTGTTGATATGCTCCAAAACATACTCGTGGGAACAACTGTTACACTTTACGTGCGGCAGAGCCGCATGCCCCCTATGCCACTCATCACTCATCTGATTATCGTCGCCAGTTGACGACCTACGATAGTGCATAGCACATCTCGGGCAATACCAATCGTCACCCCTCCCAGCGGGCAGACAGTTGGCAGCCATCACTACCGACCCGTGTGCATATTACACAGACCAATGTAGACATACAAATCAAACGCACTCACCAATAGACGATATATATCAACTCTAGACTTGTACTCTCGTTGTCTCTAATCGCTACCGATAGGGAACTGACTGTCCTATCACTCACACAACGACAGGGTACCGAGCGTCCTATCAAAATACAATTCTCTTTTCTGCTTCTCGTACTCTATACTTCATAGGAGAACGACTGCAACAAATAAAACACAGATTTCAGCAGAGAAAACATTGTTTTTACATATCATTTTTTACATAGTAGACGACCCCACACTCCCATTATCACTACTATCATCATCGTCGTCAGTACTACTATTATCCATCACATCATTATACATGACACTACACCTACGATGTCTCCCATCCCGTCCAACAATACGCCCGCAGGGCATCTCCAGACCGTAAAACCTCTCAATACCACACCACAGAACTCCCTATCTCTCGTGCATCAACAGCTGACGATTATACCATACAAAAAAGGTGCAGAGATCCACTCTCATGAGATACCACGTCAACAGTCGCCTCAACGATACATACTCCTCAAACCTACGGGACCTATCGGTAATAGTAAAAAACCCAAACAGACTTGCCGCAATCGTACAGACCTCAACCATGTCCCTACGCTCGTCACTCGTCATCCCTCCATTAGCCTCGGCAATCTCATCGGCATACCTCTATCCTGCCCTCCACAACCTATCCACACGAACACCAAGATCTCTAACCCCGTTCATCATATTACCATAACTAGAAGTCGACCTAAAACCAGCCCTCTCGTACCACACCACCCACTTGGGAAACGTCATAGAGGGTACATCACTACTATTACAACTACCACCATCGGGACACCATATATGCTCATATTTTTTACCTCCCCCACCCCTACTCTTAATATACTCTTGATTCTGTCTGATATATTTATCGGCCATAACAGGCTTAATATCTACACCTAATACAAGACACGAACGCATCTCGTCAACAGGTATATAGCGTTCATATACATTGGCACAAGCATCTTCGGCGGCGACACCTCCACAGCTACAGCCAATCTGGCCGTAATCAAAGTCTTCCAGACATCGGTAGCACATACAACGACTATCGTCGTACGATCCCTGAGGGAAACCCATCATCGCACCCGATCTAAATATACATATCCACTCTCCGTCTTCACCACCTCCCACCATCGATATGCCTAGGTAGAATACAACACAAAAAATTACTACAAATTTCCACCCAAAAAGACACTTACAGCTATATAAAATCAACATCTATCGTTTCACAACATGCAGCAATACACTCGATGTACCCTCAGTATAATTCATCAGCTTACATGATAAATATTTAACACCCAAAAATCAACATCTTTAGCCAAAGTAGGTACATAGTTATTTAACTCGATAATATCCATCACCCGCTCCACATCAAACCCAAATAACTCCATACAATCTATCATTCTCAACTGGTCTACACAAAATATACTTGCAGCAGCACTAGCAGTCTTATCCGAGCAAATACGTTTTCTTACAGATGGCCAATACACTTTCCTAAACCACAGGTCAAACCACATATCTCTAAATTGCATTTTAACCTTAGAATTCCACTCCCAACACAGGTTCAAATCAGTCACACAATGTCGAAAATCACGTATAATTTTCTTAACAGAACTCTCAGATAACCCTACATCCTCATGCAACAATTCGCACGGTCGCCACAACGGCATACGAAGTCTAGTTATATCCTGAAAATTCACTACATAAATTTTACTTGGTTTATCCGCATGCAAGTGACTATAATGAACTATAGGTCTATATTCGTCAATAAACTCACAGTTAATCGTCGATTTCTCAGCAGCACTTTTCTCTGTCTTGTCAAACTCTGATAACTTTTCGGCAAATTCTGTATCGAACAGCGCAAAACCTTCCCGATCGTCGTCTGGAAGCCAACTCATGTGATATCTCTATCTCTGACTCTCATGCTTTGCGATACCATTGCGACTACTAGAATGCAAGTAAAGTCACAGATATTAAAACAGCCAGAAAACATCGCAATAAATCCATAAAGCCACCACAACATTACGACAAACCAACAAAAATTGACTAGAACGAAAATACATTCATAAAGATCAACTAGAAGAGACAGCACGTACCGATTAACACTCCAGAAATATCTGCAGCACAACTGTACTCTCTTGCTCTCGATTTAGCTCAAACTTCGGCTCTACAAAAAACAAAACAGCATTATAAAACTGCATCAAATCCGACCATCTACAACACAAATCTCCTCTTATCGCTCTCAATCTAGCTCAAATTTCGGCTGTAAAACAACAAAAAACACTAACACACAGACAATTTTCACAAACATTAAAACAACCAAGAAAAACAGCATCAAATTCGACCATAACTAGAGGCGACAGTACATACCAACTAGCACTCCAAAATATCCGAAACACAACTCTTCTATTTCGCTCTGATTATAGCTCACAAGCCTATATATACCGTAAAAACCATCCAATAACTAGAACAATCAATTTGAGATGCTCTTAACCCTCATAACAATAGTCTATTCAACATGCTCTTAACCCTCGATATAATATCCCTATTCAATCGCCCTAATCCTCGTATCAATACCCCATTATACTCCATGAACAATACATGCGTCAAAGGCATGCATACCTTTACCGTATACTTGCACTCTTAACCCTCGATTACAATACAGTTCTATAGATGCTCTTAACCCTTGAATATAATAGGCATTCAATCGAGCTCGCAGACACAATACATTCTGACACAGCAAAGGCACGCATAACTTTGCTGCATACATCCTGTTCACTATATAACAAAGAGATATTATGTCTCTCAATAGACAATTATCTGCATAACTGCACTGCACCATTCGCTACTACGCAGATGCGACTTTCTCCCATCTCTTTTTTCTTACAACTTTATTCACTCTCTTACCACTCTTTTTAGGTATAAATACGCCCTCTACTCGCACAGAATTCACTCTCAGACATCTCAGAACCATGGAGTTGATAAATCTAAGTGGATCAGATAAAATCTGCATACTACAAACGAAACGAGATCAGTCTATGAAGCAGACATCGGAGTATATTTTAACAGCGGAATTCACAAAATTTAGAAGCAAAACTGACCAAACGGAGACAGCACCACGAATGACACTAAAGACCAACGTCCACACGCACTCATCAAACCACAAAACCAGCTTCGACGAAGAGACTATAACCACACGAAACTCCGTTCAATTAACGAACAACGTCTTACCAAAATTATTCCACTCACTACTTGATGCCAGTCTACTATTCGAGCAGAAATGTCATCAGGCTGCAAAGACGTATAATCTAGCACAACAACGAGACACGCCAAGCCGACAACGCACAGAGTCAGACCAGATAGAGATAAATGCGCAAGTACTGCTACGAATACTGAAAGAAAACCATGGATACAAACACAAGCATGCCATACGAGGACTAGACAACCAACTCACAGACGAACCGGGATACATGGTACTATCGGCCTTCACACACCCTCAAACGAACAAACGACAATATGATTTACTGCTGCCAACCATAGTCTACTGCCCCCCCCAAACAAGAAAGGAACATACATGTGGACAGACGAGACTTTTTACGACAAGGTGGGAGGAATCAGTGTGATAATCGCCAGAACTAACATGGCCGGATACAGTTATGACAGTAACGGAGCAATAGCCCTGAGCCCAGCCGACGCATCTATCTTCCTAAAATACTGCCTGGCAAACAACACGACTCTACAAGCATACATGCCAGGAGTCAAGCCATCCTGTGAAAGCAATCAATACCAGTTGGCTCTAAAGTACAATCTACATGCAGACGACATATACATAGACCCAAATATACAAGAACTGAGTACCACGGACGAGAAATTCCGAAAATCAGCATACAGAAATCTGATGTGTGGCGAATTTGCAAATTCTATTTTCAACAACCTTACGCTCTCAAAGCCATAGCCATCAGCATCTACCAGCCGAATACGTATTCCGAGGACCCACACACACCGGTAACAACGCCGCCACGGCAGCCAACAACTCTGTCATTTGCCATACTTGACAAGCAAACAACAACTCCATATGACTGCAATGAACTGCCGACAGCACCACGAAAAAGACGAGAAAAACGAATTCCCCTCCAAAAACGACAGAGGAGCCCGACGACACCACAACCACTTACATCAGATGAAGCATCAGCGTCATCAGATGATTACAAGGCCGACGGAGAAGACGACATATATGCCGATCTACAGACAGATCTACCAAACCCAAAGCAGCAGACAATATCAGACGACGAGGAGCCACCGAGCAAAACTCCACAAATAACTAAACAAACACTCACTATATTTTTTGAACTCGATATGTTTGACTTGTTTATCTTATATTGCTATTACTTGAATGATGTTATGTTGACTTTATCATTGCTTGAATAATGCTTGCTTTCATATATCGCTATCTATTTGCCCATTTTTTCACTCACAAACTCTGTTTTATTCTGAGTCATTCTCACACCGACACGGGATATATACGAACACCCAGTAATAACACTACAACAGTCGCACCAGATAGACTAATATATCACCTCTCCCACCCCTCTATATATAACACCCACCACACACCCATGACACTATCACTCTGGATCTCACTCGCCCCACATTTAATGAGTTTGTCACGTTTGTACACTTCAAAATGGAAAGTATTCATACCATATTAGAGTTAGTGACACCTGGTTGTTGGATGGCCTCCATTGACTTGAAGCATGCTTATTACAGTGTGAAGATACATCCTCAGTCTCAGAAATATTTAAACTTTATTTATATGAATCAGCTCTTTATGTACACTGCATACCCAAATGGTCTCTCAAGCAAAAATGATATCATCTGTTGACCATAATTGGTGTAATTTCAAAGACATTTCCTCACATCGGAAAAATCTTCAACAATGGAAAGAGGAACCATATGATTTGCTTTGAACAATGCACTGAGATGCTTTAAGGTACCACCATAAAGGGGCTAGAGACAGCTTGTGGTTGGTCTCACTGGCATAGAACTCCCATGGCTCCAGGAGCACAGAACCAAGACTGAAATAAGTCCTGCCAGTCCTTTATCCACTGATTTGAGGAAACTATGGTCTGATTGGAGCATCAAGCACACTTGCCATTGCTTTCATGCAAATGAAGTGCCTCCAACACCTGTCTTCAAAAGTACAAAATCCTCCTCTCAATATTTTCAGGTATACTGACTATTTCTTGTAGCAGATCACTTACAGGAAAAGATGAGCATAGGTCAACAATTGTCAGTCTAGACTCACCATTATCAATTGAAAAGTATGGGTAATAAAGTAGGAATTAGAAACATAGACATCTTACTGTAGATAAAGGTCTTCCGAAGTAAGAGCTCCTAGCAGTGTTGCAACTTGTTCTTCAATAGGTAGGTACAAAGAGGAAGAGTTGTATAGGCTGCTACGAGTAGCATGATTCAAACATTTAATATTCTGTATAGCCTCAAAGTTCTCAACATGGGAAACAAGATGGGATGAAAAGGACAGGAATATGAATGCAGATAAAACTCTGCTGAAGTAAGAGCTCTTAGCAGTGTGCAAGCTTTTTTCACCAGTTATGAACAAAGAGCAAGAGTTGTATAGGCAGTTACCAACAGTACTAGGACTGAAAGTTTTCATTCACACTTGGTATGATTCAGAATTTGACTGACCCTACATTGTTAAGCCTCTAAGCTGCTTAAGAGGTAGTGTGCAACAGTGCATGCAAAATTTGCACTCTTATACACTTCAAGAATGGGCATATCTAAGCGAATCTGTACATGACAAATGCAGTAAGCAGCTACCCACAACCCCTTGATTTCAAGTCAAGCACTAAGTGGAAAACAAAGTTATCCAAGCAAAAGTTATCTTAGGCAAAACTGCAACCCATTCCAGCATTTCTTGAATTATTTTCAATACTATTCATTCATCATTATTGCCCTCTAAATATATCCAAGGCCTAATTAACAGCATATCTACTTTAAGGTAAAACCTTAGAATAATTGGATATTCATTCAACTCCATATGAAAAGAATGAAAACGTGATGGTACTGAGGGAAAACCCCTATCGCATGCTTAATATCCAAGTTCATCTATTTTAGTATTTAAAACATTTCAGCTATAATTTGTACTCGTTGTGAAGTTATACTTGGAAACTTATAACAGTTGACTAGCTCACTGTATTCTTGACTATAGTGAATCAATAGTTCAGAATAAGCACTATCTGAGCAAACCTTGCAGGGAAATCCCCTGGTTGTCCTCTGTGTTAAGAAATGACATGAAGTTGGGTACTGCTGCACCTTTCTCTAGACTCTCCTTAATGTTTCTCTCTAAGTCCCTTGGAACCATTGTTGTTGTGAAGAATGATTATGAGGCTACCTAGCTGTAAAGGCCAGTTTCCACTTAGTCGCTTTGGTCGCGCGAATGAGCGAATGGCCCTCTGAGCATGCGTAGTGAACAAGAATTAATTTCGCTGCGAATGATCTCCCGTTCGCTCAGTAGTTCAACTCAGTTGAACTACTGAGCGAATTCGCGCAGTGTCTTGGCACTTCAAACAATAGCAAGGCACTGAAGTGGGGAGTTTCCTGATATCGTGCAGTTAGTTTTGATATTTGAGTATGTTGGGACAACCCCGAGCTTATATGGTGAGATGAATTTCACAAACAATAGACACTTTAGGGTACTTCCTTCGCTCATTTTTGCCTTCAACCCGTTTTTCTCGTAGTATTGCTACATCCTATTTTGTATTTCCTATGTATGGCTTGATATGAAACATGAATCGTCAGGAAATAATTTTGAAGTGCAGAATTTCATGATTACTCGATAAGTAATTCGCTCAGAATATATCTTCCGTATCCAAAATCTCTTTCGCTTAACATTTGTTCTACGAAAACGCCTTCGTAGTAATAAAATAAGTAGCAATTGCCTTCTTGTGAGCGCCATGTTTTGTTTATTGTGTTATTATTACCGCCAAAATTTATCATTCGACGAGTCGCTGCTCTTATTCGCTGCAATCTCCCATACCTGTCACTGGGGATGCATTCGCTCATTCGCGCGACCAAAGCGACTAAGTGGAAACTGGCCTTAAGTCACTGAAGGACCTCTTGAACGATTACACGCGTTTTCTGACTGACTTACAAAAACAATAGGATCCCAAAATGGTTTCAAAATCAATAGGTTTTTTATGACTGCGCATCCTATGATGCAAGTTTGACTGACTTACCAATCATATTCACCAATGTTATTGTTTAAAATACAAAAGAAAAGAATCGATTTCTAAGTTATTGCATAAGTGGAGTAAAGTCAAGCATAAACCAGATTTAGTTGAATCCTGGCCTCTTTACCTACCTTTCTGATGATGTAATCTCAAACCATGAATAGAAAACCAGACAAGTAAATCAAACGACTGTAGAAAGCAGATAATAGAAGAAGTTTAACTCAAAAATTGCAGATATAGAATGTTTGTCCTGTACTCAGAAAAGATAATGATATAAATCACAGGACATTGTCTAAACCTTTGAATGACTTATGTAAGTCGCATAAGTCGGTCTGGATCCACCCCTGGAGGAACCTCAGAAGCACTTCAGATTGCTAATTGCAACTGCTGCTTCTCTATTTCCACCTGCAAAGGTGAGACAGCTTAATGATTCCATCTCACATTGTGTCATTAATGCTCTATGTGCATATAATATGATATAGTCCTTTCAGTTTACGTAAGTGATAAATTCACAAAGTGGTTGAAAAATCATTCATTTATGGACATATTGGGCTAGGAAATGACAATGTTGTGTTTAAGTATCATGAAATGGCAAGGCAATATTGGAGTAAACTATTTACTGGATGGAGTTAATCACTGACTTGGGGTGTATAACCGAATGATGCAGAAAGTAGCTGCAGAGCTAAATATCTCCATGGTTAACCCTTTGATTCCCATTGTTGCCAAATGGCAACATGATCTTTCATCATGGTAACCGAGCACAGCCCTGTTGCCAATTTTCAACGTTGGGATATAATGGTAAAGTATGATCCGTCCTCTTCATTTTGTGCAAGTTACACCGATATTAAAGCTCATCTGGGATCTTGAAGCCTCACTTATATGTCTGGCCTATTGTGCTATGGAAGATGCCTGACAAGTTGCCTGAAATTGAAGGTAAGAAAAATGCTCTTTGGCCTACAGTATGGGTAGAACACTACAAATCCTTACAGATTTAGCTTTGTAGAAAATATCATGCTAGTCTATACTAAATTTTTCTCAAAGAAACCTTAATTTCTTCATGCATGAGTTTGTTTTTGCCATTTGGCAACAATGGGAAACTATGGTAACCGTCACTCTTACAACAGCAGTTGTTAGGCCCAAGCTGAAATCTACTCATTTACAAGGTCAGCTAAATATTACCTGTTGATAAATTCATTATGACTTACACCTCAATTAATATATTTGTCTGAAAATGATCCATAAGTATATTTTATTCTACAGAAACACAAGACTGTCACAGGAAAAAGTGTACGATCTTAGCAAAGCTCTGAAGATTGTTCTAGTACCTGATGGAGATATTTCTGACTTAGATGATGATGATTGTCAATCAGATGATGAAACAAAAAATCTCAACCCTATTTCTGTTTTTAACAAAGATGAAATTACTATGCCAGAAATAGAATCTTTGGAATTTGAACTTCAACAAGCTGGTGCAATTGTCAATCAAAGTGATATCTCATTTGACATAATGGATAAATGTAGTTACAATTTGACGAATAATACGGTCTTTGCTCAGGGAGTGCTCTCTCCTTTATTAGTCTATCTACTGAGAGGGCTCCTCCTCAAATAACTTCCTCTCCCTACAAATGTCCATTTCAGTTGTATGTATAATGTGTGTTCTATTTAAGTACTAATGTAATTGTTGTTTTTAGTTGTATTGTTGTCTGACTTTTGTATGTGGTGGACTTGTAAATATGAAAACTTGAACTTGAACTTGCACTAGAAGAGCCAGCTCTGTAGTCCACTTTAGAATCTAAATCACCAGCAAAGGAGGTGGACTTGGTAACACCCAAGAAAGCTGGTAAATACATATGGCTAAAAAGTCACTCACACCACCTGATACTGCTTTCACCGAAAGAGTCTCTAAACCACCAGAAAGTATTCCAAGCCAAGGTGACTATTTCAAGAAATTTATAAGTGATGAGTGCTTTGAAAATATTGCTTTACAGACTAACATTTATGCATTACAGAAAGACGCAAAGGAGATCTGCATTACTAAAGAAGAAGTAGAGCAGTTTTTTGAAGTTCTACTTTTCACTGGACTTTATTCTGCAGCAACATACAGAATGTAGTGGGAGACCCATTCCAGAATTTCTCTCATTGCTGATGTAATGGCCAGGAACAGATTTGAAACAAGTCTGAGATGTGTTCATTTCAAGTACCCTGCAACCAGAGTGACCCGTAAAAAATAGACCTCTTTGCACTTGACTCTCTGGCAGTGAATGGCCATTTACTCTCTATAACTATTGCTGGATGGCTGGGTATGTCATAAAGAGTTGGTTTTGCATTTGGGAAGAAGTCTCATACAGTTATTTGTACATTTGTGAAGGAATTCAGGCTGAAAGTGTTCACAGCAAATGCAACCATTTGCAGTGACATAGGCCATGCTCCAATGCATCAGATCTTGCCTTCTGCAACTCTGTAGTCACTCATAACAACTAAACTAAAAGTAATAGGCAACTTCCACAGGTCCAGTTAACAGATACACACCTTAGATGAACAATGTGTCCAAGCATGTTTTAAAATCAAGGAAACTTAGTACAGAAGGAAGAGAGTAACATAACATGTAGCATTTCATGGAAAATGGTGAAAAATTACTTCTTTATTATCTTTCGCATTATTTTTACTGTTGCAAGCTGAGCAAAAGGATCTTTTCCACTTGTACACTTCCTTATTTGACATCATAGATGTTGCTAACATGACACAGGTGTGAAAATGTGCAGGAGAAAACAAGTCCTGTGTGAGATACCACTTTGCACACCTTTCTACTTGCTACTTCTTCTGTTTCAATGGAGTGACCCTTCTGCCCCTTGATTACTATGTGGTAATGTAACCCATTCAGTGTGCTCTCCATCTAAAGAAAAGCCTTTTATGAAGCTTCCATTAAAAATCTCCAGTTAAAATAAAGAGATTCTATCAGAGAGAAATGAAAAGTTTGCTGGCATACCAACAAATGATTAAGTTATAATCCAACAGCTGCAATATACTGACTTTGAAAGAAAGGACCTTGTACCTGAAGAAGTGAACAGTGCTAAGCTATGCTCTATAATGCTATAGCCAATGAGTATCCTAAAAGCAAAAGTGTTGAACTTGCAGAAGAGTTGTAAAATCAGGACAAACTCTGATGATCCATGGTCTATAAAGGAAGGACTCTTGCCCAACCCTTCAGGCTCAAAGTGTGTAGTGGGAGGCAGACAGTGAAAACATACATTTAGATAATACATGTTCACCATATGATGTACCTAAGAAATGTGTCAATTGTCGATTAATGATATCATGAGTCATTGCTAATACTTCACAGTTTCTTGTCACTCCCACTTGATGAATGTATCATTGATGAAGTAAACCAAACAAACATGAATATCATAGTAAATATAAGTTGTCCCATCAGTTTGTTCAACACTCTATTCCAATCAAGTGCATGCAAGTCCTCAAACGTTTGTTTTGAAAATCCTTTTGTCACAATATCAGCACTTTGTTTTTCTGTAGGACAATACTCGAGCTTGATATTATTCTTGTCAATTGCTTCTCTGATATAATGACATTTTAGATCAATATGTTTTGTCTGTGTATGTAGTGTAACAATAGCTTTTGTGAAGAGGACTACTATCTTGACACTGGCAATGATGGGTATTCACAGTACTTGAAATCTACAAGCAACAATCCCAGAAGAGTTGTCAATGACTGTTCTTGCCCTTGATAACCACTGATTGGATGTCATCATATATGTTTTGAGCCCAGAGGCATTGTCTGCAACAAACACACCTTTTAGTTGCTTGTTTGAGTTAGACAGTTTTGCCGGTCCCTGGGATTTTAACTAGATTTTCACTAGCATAGCCTAAATGACTAGAATTATACACACTTCCATCACTATGCAAACCAGTGTCTCCTATATCCACCAGCATCAATTGGTATCTTGCATCACAAATCACACATTGAAGATCCTCATTTTGCTGTCACTTGCATGACCAATGTTTCCCATCAAATGGTCCCAGCCAGTTTGGAAAATTCCAAAGTCGTGAAAAGTCTTCTGTGCTCTTCCACTCCTGCTCAGTGCTTGGGTATCTGATAAAGCCTTTTGCAATAAGTACCTTCCATACAGCTTCACAAGTTTCAGTGATACTTCTCCCAAAAACTGTTGGACTTGTGCGGTAGCTTGTTGCTATCATTACTCAAGCACATCCTGTTGTGAGATATCTTAAGCATAGAGACAACCTTTCACTTGGGCTAGTAGCCTTCCTCATTTGCATATCGTGTTTTGAAGATGAGGCCTCAGCCAATACGAACTTCTTTGAACACAGCAGGAGCCATTCTAAACCATTTGAAAAACTATCCAGCATCATGCAATCTGAGTTCCTTGACCAAAAGGTGATACTCTCCCTTTTCTTCTCGCACCTCATAGGTAGCCCTTATCCACATACTGTTTAGTACTTGTGAAGACATCAGACATCTCCAATAACTTCTCAGTAGCAACATTTTTACTAACATTCAAAAGTTTAGCAGCAATAGATACTTGAGATTTACAGCAGCCATGTTGCAAGCCCTGCTTGTAAATAACATTACGCACCAAAAGAAAATGGAAGTAGAGAGCTAGAACTTCTGCAGGTGAGGAAACCAAACCTCATTGTATCAAATTTCTTCTCTATGAGAACTTTGCTTTGCGTGAATAAAGTCACCTAATGGAAAATGGGCCTTACTGGATGATTCAAATTTAAATCCATATATCCTTTTTTATATAGTAAAATATACATGTTACCCCTGGCAAATGGTATTTGCCTGGTTTGGACATGAACTGGGCGAGAACTCCCACTGCAACTGCTATGTCTGGTCAAGTGGCAGTAGCTGCATGTATTTCTCCTTTGATGCGACTATAAGCAATGGCATCAGGCTCCTTACTCCGTACTTTACACAGGAGACCATTGCATGATGCATGCATTGAAAACTGACAAAGTACTAACATTGCAGCAGTTTTCATTGTCCACATCTCAGCATACATGGCTTCTGGACATATCCATCAAATGAGGTCTTGGATTCTGTGTACCTTTTCTAAAGCACCTTTTAGGTACTTTGTATCTGAAAATCTGTGAAAATAGGCACCAGCTTGGCCCCAATCTGTGGAGGCAGTGTCATGGTCCATGTGAGAGGGAAGTGACTCTCACTTGGCAAGGGCCCTTTGTCTAAAGCACCAAGAGTGTACTGTGTATATGTTATGGCATCTAACCAGTGCTTGGCAGATGAAGAAGGATTACCATTATTAGCATATTCACATCATTACCAATGTGGTTCCTTTACTGCTGCCTTCTCTTTGCCATAAACGTCAAGGGCCCTCAAAGCATCACATGATTTGCTATCACCATCACAGAGCTTGTGGCCTTTGTCAGATCTTTTGCATATTTGCGGTGCAGCTTCACCCCTCGTAGTACCAGAAGAGGCCTCAAAAGTCTTTGAACAAGACAAAGCATATTTCTCAACAGAGTCCTCATTATCTGGCTTGTTGCTTACAATTGCACATTATGAGCACTAAGTAGATAGAGCCTCATTGGAACCCCTGCAAAGATCAATGACTGATGCTAAACAGTTGTGTTATGTATAACCATGCTTCTGCCATGATCCATCATAAGAGACAGCAATATCAAGGATACCATTTTCATCCTCTAGCTTTCCAACTGCATTGTATAGCATGATATAGATCACAAATTACTGATCTTGGATGGTCTTTAACAGTGTTATCAGTTTTAGCTAATGCTTCCTCAGTCTTCTTGTCAGCTATGGCATATGTGTCTTGACTAGGTACAGACACAGAATAGATAATAGGCAGAAGGGACACTCTTGACTTTTACGAGGGCACGGATTTTCTCACACATGCGTCAACTTTTCCACATGGAAACGATTTTAGAGGTGTAACATTCGAAGGAAAGCTATAGCATTTGTATAGGGGTTTCAACTAAAAAGGCAGTTTTTGCATAAATTTCGAGGTCTCAGGTGAAGATGGACAATGAATGGAATCGTAAGTGGAGTGGGGCTTATTGCGCTGCAGTTACTTGTAGCAACAACTGGAAATCATGGCCTGGCAATCAGTTTTACTGGAGCTATATGGTGAGAAGGCCAAGCGTAGTTCACGTATTTATTCTCCATGCAATCCTCTTATCGTTAAACTCTGGTACATTTGATTATAGTTATTTGGATGTATGCATATTAGAAGGTTCTCTTTATGTTGTTAGGGGCAGAGAATGGGCATATACTGAGGGAGGCAAGATCAGAAGATCAGAGTACGTTATAATGCAGTTTGCGATCTTCCCACTCCTCAAATATTGACAAGCTAGAAATGATTCAGAAACAAGACGCAAGACTTGTTTGCAGCAATTATGACAAATCTACCACTTCTATTGCCATGACTAGAAAGCTTGAGTGAGGTCTTTTTGCTGACAGGAAAGCCAAGACAAAAGTAACAAGTAGGCTTGATAACAACACATGATTCATAACCACCTCACTGATATTCCACATTAAGGCTCACTATGTCAAATATACCCTGCACAAGAAGCCACAGAATTATTTGAATATCATGTTCTGGCACAAGATCTACAAATCCTCATACTTCCCAAGTGCTACAATGTTATGGAACACTGCATGCCTCTACATTAGAAACAGAAAGACTCGAGTAGCTTTCAAGAGCTCCTTAGATCAGTGACAACTTATTTTGATGCAGAATAGCTAATCTATGGCAAAATGTTCTTTTTGTTTTCTTTTCGTACATAACATGGAAAACTTGTCAGCATTGTTAAAAGCTTTATTTATTTTTGAAACTAAAATATAATTTAGCCTAACTAATCAAGCATGTATTTACCAACCAAAGTTGGTTCTTGCTCACTGTTGCATAGATAGATAGACAACTCTGTATAACAAGTCACCAATGTATTGAACACACCTGCTCACTGATGCTCAGTATAGTTTGAGATGTAGTACTTTTTGATACTTAATTTCCTCTAATGCATAATCACCAAACTATTGAAAGAATTGAAACAAAGTAATAGTTTTATGATACAGGGAGGAATTGTTGCTAGGCCAATTCTTCATTTCCATGGTTGCTTGTTTACAATAATGTTGAATATCTTATTCAGTACAAAGTACCTATGTCTATTAAATAGTTTCAAAAGGGATATTATCACTCTCTTTCCACTCACTGAAACAATGCTTTGTATTTCTGTAAGTGGAACATTGACTGTCTTTTAATGAAGCTGCATTGTACATGAAAATCTTATGTTTTTCCAGCCACTAATGGGTGATATTTGCCAAATGGTACATTGATAGTACCAAAGACTTCAAGTTTCTTGACATGAATATACCCCACAAAAAGAATGCTCAGACTTTTTACAACAAAACAAAAAGTGTATCTTAACTTTCATCAAAATTGTCACTATTATGTGCCACATCAGTAAGAATTCATAGAGACTTCTGGAAACATTAGTCAGTGTCTCAAAATAGCAGATATTAATCCATATGGTGTCAAAGTTTGCTTCAGTTACAAGTTTATTGTTCTAAAGGAGAGATACAGTCTCTTACTACTATAATTTTTTTCCAGTGATGGATTAAAATGCCTCTTATATAAGCATCTACGCTATGACATGTCTTGTGATAAGCATCTAGGAAGTGAGTATTATACTGATACCAAATAATGTTTGTCCTTTGAGCTTTGCGTCAATGCACTGCTGAATAGCTGCAAGTAAAGAGCTGTATGGTGGTCAAAGACTGCCATTGGGAATATTTTTCTACACTAAAATTTTGTTTAATTTCAACATACTTTTTCTATTTTTGCTTTTGCATTTTTATTGTTATCAACGAAAATTTTCATCAGGAACTTTTCCGAATTACTTTTGTAAAAACAATTTTTTCGAAAACGATAAAACACCGATAAAATTGGTTTTTACTTTTTTCCACATGTCCGAAAACTGCCAAAACCTCATTAAACTGCCAAAAACCTCATTCCCATTTGCTCTGCGCTAACCTCGATTTTATGTTTTTGGCGCGACAAAAACTATGGCAGACAAGTGGAAAAATCTGAAGAAGATGATGGAAAGACAAAGAGACATTAACAAATAAGAGAAGCCTAAACATCCTGTTAAGGCAGATGCACTGACTGTTCAACGTCTTTCAACAAATGTGTCCGGGAAAGCTCAGAAGTATTCTAGAATAGGGCCACGTGAATTTGTGCCATACAGAAGAGATGATCTAACGTTGGAAGGAATAAAGTCAGCTTGTCAAGAACACTTTTCTTCAAAAATGGAAGCTGACCAAATGATTGGCATTGTAGCTAGTGAACAAGGGCCGTCGTGTTCATCATTGCGGCAGGTGCCTGACCTAAAGTTAATACATTTCAGGTTTGTGACAAAGCCGGTGAGTGCCGCGAGTGATGACGAAGAATTTGATTTTCTATCCATTCAAAGGAAGAAGAGGACACTTGCATTTCCCATTACTTATGTAAAAGTAGGAGAGCAGTCTAGCACTTCAATACAGCCCAACAGTTGTATTCAAATGGATAATGCACGCAGTAATAATGAGCCAAAACGTGCATCTACAGCATCCGGTAGAGTTAGTGTCTACCCAAAAAGTCTTTCCATTGCAGATATGTCGAGGTTGGGAAAAGTTGTTGAATACCCAAAACTTTAAAAACCCTTGATATTTTCAAATTCAAAATTGATGGAATGATCTGGTCAACCCTTCCTGACAGAGTTGAATTTAGTATTGATTCAGAGGCATTTGGAGACGGGGGTTTCAGGCAGGCCTTCAAGGCAACAAGTTCAACATCTAATGTTGAAGGAAGATGGGTTATTAAGAGGTACCTCCCAAACACAAGTGATATCATACAACACTTAGGCCAGTCCACAGAAACCCATACAAGAAAGGTGGTGCAGATGCATGCCCTAGCCAAAACTTTTACTGATTCCTTTTGCATGCGGGTGAAATCTGTATGCAGGGATGAGTTTGGTAAGGTTCCTGCATACTGTGAGATATTTCTGGCAAAGGAAGATGAACAATGGGTCTCTGTTGAGCCATATATAGAGGGAAGCTTTGCAAAATATATTAACAATACAGGAATTGTTACAGATAGTTTAAAATTAACTGAAGTCTGTAAAAAAGTAGAATGCTTGGTACACTACTCCTATGAAAAATCTAACAAGCAGCTTAGGGGCCATTCACAAAGGACGTCCGAGCTCAAGGGGGGGAGGGGGGTCTGGTGAAATAGGACAAACTCAGACATAGGGGGAGGGGGTATTTGCGCATTGCGGACATCCAGTTGTTCAGAATGTTGCAAGACATTTTTACTACAGTCCTATTTTGGATTGATCCTATCATCCAAGTATATATTATTGCATTGGCGATTTATTGCATCCAGGATAGCCAAACTTCATGCCAAGCGATGGCCAATGATTTATGAACCAGCCATTCACAGAGACTGACGTCCTAGACGACAAGTGAAGTATCGCACGACTTGTTCCGTTCTTTGCATGTTCTGTTTAGCTAGACATTGCCATATGACAAAAATTTATATGTTTACATATATATATATATATATATATATATATATATATATATATATATATATATATATATATATATATATATATATATATATATATATATATATAGAGACCCTCAAGAAAAAATTCCAACTTTTAAAACGTTTCGGCACAAGCCTTCATCAGTTATAACATTCCAGGTACATACAGCGCATATATAAGGATAAAAACAAAGGAACAATATCTAATTAACTTACGACAATAGAACACTTTACACAATGAAACTGGACTTACAATGGATAGCATTTGAAATTGAATGGAAGGGAAATTATATTTAACATAAGAGAAAAGGGTGTTGGAGAAGCTGATACCTACCGTCCCAGCGGGGTATAGAGAAAACCATGCGAGAACAAAGTGGGTGTGAAGTAACATAAAATGAAAAGGAAACCCAATATGACCTAGAAAGGACGATATTGAGAGGAGAGAGATATCGTATGAAAAGGTGCGACCTAAATAATTAAATAGACAAGCATAACTAAATAAAAGTAGAAACCATAACATAAAATTAAAAGACCAGGATAAATAGTGAATACATATAGAATAAACCAGCCAACTCAAATAAATAATAATCCTATGCGTCTACTTCCTTGACATTAAGACCCCGGGGTGTGAAAGTGTCCAGCTTATGTTGCCAGAAACTTTCACACCCCGGGGTCTTAATGTCAAGGAAGTAGACGCATAGGATTATTATTTATTTGAGTTGGCTGGTTTATTCTATATGTATTCACTATTTATCCTGCTCTTTTAATTTTATGTTATGGTTTCTACTTTTATTTAGTTATGCTTGTCTATTTAATTATTTAGGTCGCACCTTTTCATACAATATCTCTCTCCTCTCAATATCGTCCTTTCTAGGTCATATTGGGTTTCCTTTTCATTTTATGTTACTTCACACCCACTTTGTTCTCGCATGGTTTTCTCTATACCCTCTGGGACGGTAGGTATCAGCTTCTCCAACACCCTTTTCTCTTATGTTAAATATAATTTCCCTTCCATTCAATTTCAAATGCTATCCATTGTAAGTCCAGTTTCATTGTGTAAAGTGTTCTATTGTCGTAAGTTAATTAGATATTGTTCCTTTGTTTTTATCGTTATATATGCGCTGTATGTACCTGAAATGTTATAACTGATGAAGGCTTGTGCCGAAACGTTTTAAAAGTTGGAATTTTTTCTTGAGGGTCTATTTATGTCTTTAAAAATTTCTTTATGATTGGAGCTATTTGGGTGTATATATATATATATATATATATATATATATATATATATATATATATATATATATATATATATATATATATATATATATATATATATATATATATATATATATATATATATATATATATATATATATATATTTAAATGGTGTGTGGCATGAAATAGATGGACGTCCAAGGGGGGAGGGGGTCATTGGAAACGGACAATATCGGACAATAGGGGGAGGGGGGCCTAAAAATTCAACTTTTTAACGGACGTCCTTTGTGAATGACCCCTTATGCTATCAGACATCCAAGGCAGTGGCTATACTCTGTATGATCCAGAGATAGCCTCTTCTACACCAACAGAAGATGGAGAATATCTTTCCTGTGCAGGAAATCTGAGCAATATAGCAATAAGTACTTCTGTTGCAAATCATACTTGTAAGTATTACTGCAAAATAGTGGGACTGCAAACTCTGTAAAAGTGAATGATGCTATAGAGTGCTTCATGAATAAGAAAGAAATCACGAGACTGACATTAATTCCATAAATGCATATATTTATGATATGTTCTGTTTCGGTTGCAAATACATTTGCAAACAACTTTGTGGTGCTATAGTTTGTGGGTTTTGTACTATAGCTTCAAATCGATCTCTGAGGTTCCTTTCCAAGTAGTCTTCTTCAGCATCACAAATACTTGATAGAAATGCCACCTCTTCTAGTTGCTGTTCTGTAACAATTTTCTCTGGAAGAAAGTTAAGAGAATAAATAAGCTTTAAAGAAAAAGGATTTATATAGGATTCATGTGATTAGAGAAAAGCAACCATTACCACGTAAATTAAGTTTTTAAAAACTTACTGCAGTCTGCCAAATTGTACTCTTCTGGGAAACTATAAATGTGTTCTGGAACTCCACTAGGAAGGAGAACATCCTTTTGAGCACGGATTCTATGTGTATTCCAGATGACATCCTTGAAGTGGTCTAATTGCTTTTGAATTACTGGAATGAAGATGAATGCCAGACTTGACCTAAAAAACAACCAGAATGTAATGCTTCCTTCCAGCTTTGGTGGTATCAAATCATCATCTTAATTCTTGAGGTTCTGTATCTATCAAGGGGCCATACCTTTGCAATTTCAATACAAAATTGTCAATTACTATACAATATCAGAAGTGCCTCCTAATTTACTCCAAATTGAAGGATAAATCTAGAGTGCTCAATGTCATTAGACAGAAATAGCTATAACTATACATTTTGGAACATTACTGAAGCTATTACTCAGAGTTTCACACTTGATACACTCATCAGACTACATTTATCTGTATACTAACCTAATGTGAAGTTGATGGGCCATACATAACAGTGTCAGCTGGGTCCATATCTCCATGATTTCTTCTCAGGAAGGCATGAATTGTTGCCATGTTACCTGTTTCTGTTCCTTTATCAATGCGTATCTTTGCAGGCATAAACATGTTTTCCAAAATAAATTCAAAATACCATTTCCCAACCACTTTTGGGTCTGAAGTGCTTGTCCAGACTTTAAGAAATATTATCTTGCGACTTGCTGCATCTAAGCATCCATATATTACAAGAGGGACCGTACTTTTCTGGTAACCCATTAGTTTTGCGTGTCCATCTAGAGAAAAATCCCAATTTGGACCCTTAGTTGTGAAATGACCTTTTACCCTCTTGTGCTTCTTGACAGCTGGATTACGACCTTCAAGACCAGCTGGATCCACAAAGTACATCATTGCATGTACTGCATCTCGCAGAACATTTAAGTTATGCTTTTGACGGACAGTAGTTTGCATTGCCCTGACTCCAAGGAGTTTCCCTGGACCAGTAGTTTCCTCCTCAATGGCGCTTTGTAGTTGTTGCACAGTAACACTTGGGTCTGTTCTATATATATTAAAATACCTGAGTCTCCTGTCCAACGTTCGCATACACTCCATCTATACAGAGGGAAGTCCCTCATCACAAAGCTCAGAATTTCGACTCTTTGAACTCCCTGGCGATTGTACTGATTTAGTGCATCTTCCAGGAGAACATCTTCCTTCCATCTTATAGTTCTTTTGCTTGCCATAATACGTATTTACTTTCTCGATTCGCGAAGCTAGGGATAGTTTGTGTTCTGTGTCAAAACCACAAAAGCGAGGTTCACGCAGAGGAAATGGGAATGAGGTTTTTGGCAGTTTAATGAGGTTTTGGCAGTTTTTGGAAACGTGGAAAAAAGTAAAAAAATTTTTATCACTTTTTTCATCGTTTTCGAAAACAATATAGTTTAACAATTAACTCAGAAATGTCCAGCTGAAAATTTTCGTTGATAAAAACAAAAATGCAAAAGGAAAAATAGAAAAAGTATTTTGAAAGTAAACAAAATTTTAGTGTAGAAAAATTTTCCCAATGGCAGTCTTCGGCCACCATAGAGCTGCCTTATATATTTGTAATAAATCAAATGAAGCTAGCGAGCTGAAGCAAAATAAAGTAGGTTATTGAGTTCCTCAAATCATATTGAACCATTACATTGTAAGGGTTTGACTTCTGCTGTGATTCCTTGAATCTTGTGCCAGAGTGCATGCTATGCAGTATGTATTCAGGCCAAGAGTCCTTGACGCCTGTTAAGTCTTCATTTAGTGCTGATTTGATCCCCAAAAAACTTTCCGAGTGTAATTTGTTGTACGGTGGCATACTTTAACAAGAAAACAGACTGGATGGATGAGCGATGCACTCTTCTGAATGAGCGATGCCACAATACATCTGGAAGCACATGAAAACAACCAGTGTACAGTGTGCACTTCTACACTAAATGTCCAATGTGCTGTTATCCATTTCTTAATGGTAAATCAGAATCAATGCCATGATTTTGTACTTTTAGTCGAAACGAATTTCATCTCAGCAAGCTGTCTAGGCCTTCGTGCGGCTAGTTATGCTATAAGCCTCGAACTGACAACGAGTTTAGAGGTGTACGAGTTTACAATCCACGCCTCGAAAGCAACAAAGGAGCCGACGCAAGTGTCCCTTCTGCCTATTATCTATTCTGTGGTACAGAGTAGCATATCCATAATACAACCCCCCATCAATGAATAGGCACAGCCTACACCGGTAAATGCCAGCACTGATCTACTGGTTATGAGATAGGGGGCTTTCTTTGATGTTGAATATGCCAACTGGTCACAAAGGTAACCTTTGCTAAAGCCTGAAATACACTGTCCACTTTATTGGATCCAGTTTATTGGATTGCGAAAAATTGGATGGTGTAGACGCAAAAATTGGATGATATTTGGCTCTTCCAACAAATTGGAACGTCGATTAAAAAAGTTGGACGTGTTCAACTGTCATCCAACTTTTTTCCATTGTTCCTCCTAATCCCTATTGTTCTTCCTGGTGCTAAGAGGACATTTCCCAAATATTTTCATGTCTTCATCTTTCGTGCACACGCTTGCGAAGTGAACGCGAAATGAATAGTGCAGGTCTGCATAACTGTTGGCAGTAGCTAGAAATTGAATGGATGCAGCCAGCTTCATTCGCGCGGGAGTTGCATGTTTTGTGTCAGTCTTGTTTTTGAATCTCTACTTCAACGAGGCTTAGGGGCTCCTACAAAATTGTAGAGTGACATTCTTAAAAACTGTTTGAATTCCTCGTCATTATCCAGCCGAAATTCCTCTAAAAGAGTGTTACCTACACCGAGCTCATTATGTCGGGTTAGCCTTAGCTCCCAAACTGATCTTTGTCTTTTCTGGCGCTTTCTTTTTCGCTGTTTGCTAGCGATAGCAACTATGATTGCTGCAGCAAAACACTCGTCCTCAGAATACATGATGAAATGAGGAAGTTGTACAGAAATCGTTCCAATTTATTGGATGAGTGTAAACAGGCGTTTTCATCCAACAAATTGGATGATCCATCTAATCGAATCCAATAAAGTGGACAGTGTATTTCAGGCTTAACACATTCTTTATAGTTGCTACAAGACAGTTAAATACACCTGGGTTCTTACAAGGTGGGCAGAGTAGCTCAGAGATGAGAGATGTCAAAGATGTTGCTTACACAAAACAGTAGCAAGCAGAATCTAGCTGATTGAAAGTGATATCCATTCTAAACGCATCACGTTTCTTTGCACTACCTGACGATTTGAAAGGTAAAGAAGCTGTAGGTCCAGTCATGGAAACATCATTTTCATGATGATTCCAGATGTGGGTACACATGATATGATGCATCTATTTGGCCATATGATTATGCAATTAGCACTTATTCACCGTTGTTTACTTGAAGAGTCCAAGTGAGAAAATGAACTCTGTTTGTTCACACAAGACTGGGTTTTCACTCTTAATGTACACTGATTCCAAAACACTTAAATGAAAGGATGATCTTGCTTGCCCTATGATCTTAAACTTACTGTCTGTGTACGTTTTGGCACATTCTGGATTTGTAATAAGATGTTATCCTATGGCCGAATCACTTTTCATTTTAGACATAACGGTGGCTGTTTTCTTGTTGTAGTGTTTTTCATCCTGATGCTTATGGGTACATGTTGTTTTAGTCTGTCTGCTAGTCTCTGCATAGTGAAGCTTGGTATGTAAAGCATGTTAAGTGTCATGTTTCCAATTGTCAGGCTACATACAAGATGTCATTAAATGAAATTCCAAATATAACTAGTCACAAACACAATTCAAGTCCATGTCAATTCAGCAATAACAACGGACCTTATTTAAGATTGCATAACATGTATTTGTTTCTGTGTCTGCAGTTGGAAAATAGGTCAGTTTTTCTATGTGATAGGCCACATGGATTAGATCATGAGGTGGCTACTTTTTCAGTTACTCTCCAGTCCGGAATAGACGTCCCCCTGACTATTTATTTTTTCGAAAAATGCACACCAGGACATTCTTATTGCAACCCCCCCGCTTATTAATTTTGAGCCAAGAGGAAATTTTCCCAACCAGACCAAGAATTGTCCGGAGAAAGTAACTCGTTGTGAATGTTTGTTGTGCTGAAAAAATGCTATCGTGAAATGCGTAAATGCTGCAAGAAGCACTGAAAACTCAGCCGACAATTGTGCCAATGATGATGTCATTCTGAACGCCGATTATAGACACATTTTTAGCATGCTAGAAATATGTAATAAACGCAATAAATTGTTTTTCAAAAAGTTAAAAGTTTTTTATCCAGTGCATATGTTGGTCTTCTGTCCACATCCATTAATAACAGCCCACCCCATAGACATTCACCTTGGAGCTTTTCCACCCCCCCCGCTTATTGCAACCCCCCCGCTTATTTACTGAGACTTTTTTCGAACCCCCCCCCACTTATTGCCACCCCCCCTTCTATTCCGGACTGGAGAGTAGGCAAAGGATGCATCTTCGTATGTTTGGACCATTCCATTTGATTTATGTAGTTTATATTCCTGAAATATGTCATGTGGTTGTTATACCTTGTTTGGAAATCACCCTTGCACCATCCATAATATATTGTGTGGTCATTAGCTGTTGACACATCGGCTCTATATACTAAACATCTTGATTGGCAATTCCCATTATGGGGACAGGAATGTTTCTTACAGTTGTACATGGGGAGTCATTCTTTGTGTTGCCATTTAATATGTTATGGTTGTGCCTTTTGATTTGGTTGGCCATGTCTGCTATGCAGCTATAGCTCAGTTTTATTGTTCTGGTGTTGAATATTTTGTTACTTTTGTGATGTGGAGGGAAATTCTTCTTGGGAAGGTTAAGGAAGGTTCTACCACTATTAGTCTTTACACTCTTAATAAATGGGGGGTTGAATCAGATAATAGTCCTTTCTCATGTTATATATAATCTTCAAAAGTGTCTCACAATAAGTAAATCAGAAATGATGCAAAAAACATAACCTGAGACTAGCGTTTCCTTCTGTAATGTAAGAAACTGTGAGATCAATAGATTCCTTGATGGGAATATTAGTAAATAAGCTATCAACATCAACAGAAACCATGACTTTATTAGACAGATTGATAGTGCCAAGTTTCTGGACAAAAGAAAAAGTGTGAGAAATAGTATATGTGGTAAGTAAATGAGGTTGGAGAAGAGTGCAAAGATATTTAGCTAGACGATAATTGTAGGTATTGATGGAGAATACAATGGGTCAAAATGGTGGTATTTCAGTTGAAGACTTAATCTTGTGCATTTAGGATGACCATAGATAAGCGTAGGTTGTGGGCCTGATGGATATACGTTATTATATATTTCTGCATCACTTTTACCTTTCTTTTTAACTTCCTGAAGAAAACGTTGTAGCTTACCCTCCCTGTTTATAGTAGGGTCAATAGTAAGTTCCTTGACATATATATTTAAAAAGAATCAATTTCCTGAACATTTAATAAATAAAGTAGTTAGTACATATCTCGATAAAAATAATACTTCTGCATTATCTGATAACAATGACACACACTATTTTAGGCTACCATATCTTCCCTTTTCCACTTGCAATAATGTAAAGATTAAACTAGTATATCCTTCCTTTAGATTAACAACTTAATCAGGGTAAAAGACTTTGTGCCTAGATCGCTACGTTCTTGTGTTGTCTATAAATTTACTTGTGCGGAATGTACTTCCATATATGTTGATGAAACATCCCGACACATATCAACTCGTGTTCGTGAGCATCTTTTTTCAGATAACAATTCTCATATATTTACACATCTCCAAAGTTCTGATGCCTGTAAAAATGCTTGTAATGAGACCTGTTTTAAAGTTATAGATTCAGCTAGAACACACTATCAGCTGAAGATTAAAATGGCTCTGCATATTATGTGGGTGGGACCCAGCCTTAATAAACAGGGTCAGCACTATAATTTCTCATTAGCTGTCTAACTCTTGTGTAACAGTTCTTGTTCTCTTCTTTTTTTGAATAGTTTGTCACTTGATCTTTGATTGACTTTACAACGTATGTTCTATTAGTAGTCATTGTTAATTTCAGTAACTGACGATGGATTTGAGTAAATCCGAAACATGTCTTACAAATTGACATCAATTGTCGTATTTTTTCGCATAATATATATATATATATATATATATATTTATATATATATATATATTTATATATATATATATATATATATATATATATATATATATATATATATATATATATATATATATATATATATATATATATATATATATATATATATATATATATATATATATATATATATATATATATATATATATATATATTAAATGTGTTATATATATGTTTGTTTAGTTAAATGCTAATTAATTTTTGAAATGATAAAAGTTGATTGCCTTTCAAACTTCATTAGTTAGCACTGATGAAAACACGCAAAAAGATCAACCTGATAGAATATGCAATAAAGTCTGCCACATGTAGGAAGGGGTAGGGAAATATAGATAAATTTCTAGTTGTATCACTTGATGCCTTATTCCTGTTAGTCAACATGCAAGTGTTAAGTGATACAACTAGATTAGGGGGTAAATATAAATGCTGAAAGATGCCTGCAGTGATTTTTCAAAGCGTTGGCGCCAAAGGTAAACTTCTACAAGGGCATCAAAAGAATTCATGTCTGTGGAGAAAGGACATATTCTGAGATTTTGATATAGCTGATGTTTACATATTGTGAAACACTTGTTCTTTACGTCATATTGTTGGCAGTATCAGGGACGAATGCTAGTTTACCCCTCTGTGGTTTGTGTACAAGACAGTGTAAACATGATTGTAGTGAAATGGAAGAGACAGTGACCTGGGTGAGTGATTATTCATCTATAATTCCGCTCCCTTCATCTATAATTCATAATGTACATACTGATTGCTTTCATATGCTATATAAAGTATGTAGAAATTTCACTTGCAATGTTTTAAATATTTGCGCAAACATGTGCTAGGCCCTACTATGAAAAACGTCATAACTTCTAAATGCTGCAGTATTCCGCAAATATTATTGCAGATTCTTACTTGGGAGGGTGAGACCTATCGATTGATATATAATTCATCAACATTTGGTGGGATCCATTCTCTTAAGATCTGCCAAGCAATGAATAGAACAGAAAAGAACAGGTTAAAGGTACACCTAGAGTGGTGAAATAACCACTTGGACAGAAGGACTGTAACAAAAGAAACTCATGACTAAGCCAGTCCTATCTACTTACTTTGGTTTTTTTGAAACTTCATAATATCATGACAATAACATTACAGTTACATACAATCATACACCTCTCTACTGTTAGGTAATGTATAACTGGCTTGTCTGCTATACAAAAGTATTATTGTATCAAATGTTATAATATATGGAGACTGAAAGAAATATTAGCAATGAAATTCGAAGCAGCAAACATACAACTTAGCAACTAAAAGTCATGTAGCTCTGGACCTGGCCAAGATTTGTTTCGTCTACAGAAAATAAAATAGGTGCATCTTATGGCAATGATGGAAGCTGTCATAATGATCTGCTGTTGACGAGTAGTGTCAAAGTGCAAATCTTTCAGCATCGATGAATAGGAGTCAGAGGATCTACCAAATATACCAAGAGCACTCATACAGAGATTAATAAAACCATCATAAAACCTGTCCTGTAGGGCTAAAATAAGGGAGCGATATGTATCAGATTTGCGTTCACTATTGATCTTTATATTTGACTCAAAGCCAGCAGTTAACTCTAGTAGGTATACAGTAGTACTATTTAGCACTAGAACAAGATCTGGTCTGAGAGAATCACCAGTAATCAAAGATGGAGATGGAAAAGAAGGAAGATCTGTGTACAACGAGCTATCTTGTAATGAAGATAGAGTTCTAGAGATATGCAAAAGAATGGAGTTATGGTGCCAGGTATACCTGCCATCTTCCAGGTAGGACTTACAACTAGACACAATGTGCTGGAAACTTTCAGACTGGTGACAGAACGAGCAAGCAGAAGAGGAAGAGTGGGACCATTTGCAAAGGTTCTTTTTTGTAGCCAGAGTGTTGTTTAGGTACTTTATGGTAAAAGTGAAAATGTTTCTGGGGATATTTTTCTGTACTTTTGACCAGAGGTGTCGAGTTTTACTTCTAGCATGAAGAAGTATAGATGAGATTATGACACCTTGAGATTTACGTTCATGATGAAGGCGATTTTCACTATCAGTTTGTACCGCATTTAACACTTATTTTGTGTTACGATATTGATCGTACTGACTATTGCAGCCAGTGCTGGTTCTTGCCCAAAGATGGTTTATATCTGAAGTAGGAGATGACTTAAGGGCATTTCTAATAACAACCTGGCACTCCGTAAACTTGGTAGATGGCAGACTAAGACTTAAACCGTACTTAGATTTAGATATGAGAAGTGAACTAAGGGTAGCACTAAGTGGCAGACCGAGCCATTGGCAGATGTATCTAGATACAGGGCTATCAATGTTGTCAACAATCCATGTCTTACTGAGGTCAGAGATGGTAAAATGCCATGATAGTTTAGACAAGACAAACCGATAATACAAAAGAAGCTTATTTTTCGGGTGACAGGGGATTGCATCAATTTCACTCAATAAATCATTTACTAACCCTAGCACTTCTGACATGTGGTCAACATTATCCATTGAGAAGTTAAAATATCTACCAAAGTATTTGAAAGACCTACCCATCTCGACAGTAGGAACAACAACCTGGTTTATTAACAGGTTAGGGAGATATTGAGTTGATGAAGTAGAAGATTTTGTAACTCCGAATGTGGAACATTTATCACCTCTATTAACCATGTTGGTCCAAGTACACCATCTTGTAAAATGATTAAGAAGAAGTTGATTCTCATTTTCAAGCCCAGTTATGACAGCAGCATCATCAGCAACTTTAAAGCAATGGATTGGACGAAGAGAACTAGTAGAGCAACCAAACTGTGTAGATTTCGAATCTGAAATGTAATGTATGAACGCATTAAAAAGCATAAGTTGAAGGTTAATGGGCTTAGACAATCCCCCTGGAGAACGCCGCAGCCTATTGTAATAAATGATGGTTTAAAAGAGTCAGTGATGATAGATGTCTGACATTCTGAGTAAAGATTTCCGAGTAATAGTTGAATTTGAGTGGGAATGTGATGATATTTTAAACTTCAGGAATGAGGTTATGATGTACTTCACCAAACACGTTTTTAAGGTCCAACAATGTGATTACTAGAGACTTTTGTTTACTTCTGGCAGCATTAATAACGCTAGCCATCTGGGCAGTGTGTTCACAGGTGCCAGTCAACTTAGGAAGAAAGCCTTTCTGAATGATAATACTTTTTAAACATCTTCATTCTTTCATACCAATTACATTACAATTGTACACCTCACTAATAAAAGGCAGTGTAAAATTGGCTGTTTCAACATCGGTAGATAATGTGTTAACAATAAAACGGACATGAGAGTACTAAAAATGAATAAATAATAATAATGACAAAAAGTTTGAACAAACAGAAAAAAAAGAAAGTGAAAAAGAACAGGAAAATGAAACAGATAGAAACATAACTCATTGTTCAATGTCAAAATATATAATAAGTACAGCGAATAGATATGTTCATGATCTTCGAAATTATATGACGTTGAAGGGTCTCTGACATGTCCAAGCCTTTCATCATCTTGACCAGTGAATGACACGAATTATCCACTACTCCTAAAGCGCTCATTGACACATTCACAAATTGTACCGCAGTATATGAAGACGATAGAGAGAGAACAAGGGACTTATATTTATTCAACTTGCGGTCACTGTTTACCTTGAGATTACTCTCAAAAGCAATCGTAAGTTCAAGGATGTATAAAATATTCTTATGTTTATTATGCAAGATGAGATCCGGTCTAAGTGTATCCCCACTAATCAAGCTTGGTGGTGGAAATGAAGGTAAATCAGCATAAATAGATCATTCAGGGAAATATGACAAACTGTTTGAAAGACACAAGAGAACTGACTTGTGCCTCCACTTGTATCATCCATGATCAAGATAGCTTTTGCAGCTTGATACTATATGCTGCAAAGTTTCATTTTGCAAACAGAAAGAGCAAGATGGTGACTGTGCGAGAGACCATTTATGAAGGTTTTTTCTAGTAGCCAGAGTGTTATTTAGGTATTTGCTAGTACAATTGACAATGTTGTTCAGCAACTATTGCTGAACTCTAGACCACATAGAAGAAGTTTGTGAGAGTGAGTATTTAAGGATGGATGAGATGACAAATCCCTGTGACAGAAGCTCATTACGAACTCTGTCTTCGTGGTGAGTATGGACGGCCTTTAGTGCATGCTTAGTATTTCTATATTGATTGTATTGGATGTTGGTGTGATTGCTTGTTTCATTCCAAAGATTAACAATATCATGGTTGGGAGATGATTTCAAAGCATTCCTACTAGTTGTCTGGCATTGCATAATAATTTTCTGTTTGAAACCTCATGATATTAATGCAATCTAAGTATACAATCATACACCTCACTACATTAAGGCAGTGCATAATTGGCAAGTCTGCACCTTAAAAGAAAAATACAAAAAAACAAAAAACAAAAGTTCTCAAATTGAAGTAAAGTAATAGCAATAGTAACTGTAATACTAAGGTAGTAAAGTCATAGTCAATAGTCCAGTAAAGTAGGGTTAGTCCAAGGATTATTTCGTCTACAAAAGATATAATAAGTACAACGTACTGCAATAGTAATTGTTTTAGACAGGATTTTATGTTTGGTAGTATCATCAAAGTTTAAGTCTCTGAGCATTGATGGAAAGGACTCGGAAGACGTTCCAAGTATTCTGAGAGCACTCATGGAGAGATTTATAAGTTTCACAGTAGAATAAGAATTTTGGAGGTCAGCAATAAGAGGGAGATATTTAGTAGCCTTGTGGTCACTATTTATCTGTATATTTGATTCAAAGCCAACAGTGACTTCTAGCAGGTAAACGCATGAACTGTTACTTACTAAGACTAGGTCTGGACGAAGAGAATCACCAGTTATCAAAGAAGGAGATGGAAAAAAGGGAAGATCTGCATATAATGTGCTATTGACTACTGATGAGAGAGTTTTCGCAAGATGTAAAAGGACGGAATTATGACGCCAGGTATATCTACCATCTTGAAGATAGCATTTGCAACTGGAAACAACATGTTGAAGAGTCTCAGATTGGAAGCTGAAAGAGCATGCAGATGTGGGGGAGAGGGACCATTTGCATAGATTCTTCTTAGTAGGAAGAGTATTATTGATATACTTAACTATAAAGTTAAAGATGTTTCTAGGCATATTGCAATGAACCTTAGTCCAAAGATGACGAGTATGCTTACTTCCTTGAAGGAGTATAGAGGAAAGGACGAAGCCTTGTGACTTTAGTTCATGGCAGATACGATCTTCATTGTCATCTCGAATAGCAGTTAGAACTTGTTTTGTATTTCGATATTGATCATATTGTATATTGCAGCCAGAGCTAGTCAGGGACCAAAGAGCATTTATATCAGTGTTTGGAGATGACTTAAGTGCATTTCTCATAACTACTTGGCATTGAGCAAATTGTGTGGATGGAAGAATGAGGCTTATACCATATTTCGATTTTGATAAAACAAGAGTACTATGGGTGGCACAGATCAGAAGCTCAAGCCACTGGCGGATATATTTAGAGACGAGATTATCGATATTCTCAGAAACCCATGTCTTACCAAGATCTGCAATAGTAAAATGCCATGATATCTTGGAAAGAACAAACCGATGATATAACAACAGTTTGTTTTTCGGATGACAAGAAATTTCATCAATTTGTCGCATCAAGCCAGTGATCAGCTGTAATACCTCAGACATATGATCAATGTTATCCATTGAAAAACTGAAATAGCGACCTAGATATTTACATGAGTTACCAACAGCAACAGTAGGGACAGGAAACTGGTTAATCAACAAGTGTGGGAGATATTGAGTGGATGCAGTAGATGACTTCCGAATCCCAGATGTTGAGTATTTATCAACCCTGATTATAATAATAATAATAATAATACTAATAATAAAAATAATAATGAAATGACACAAAACACAAACCACTTGAAATCAAATGACACAAATCACTGTAAAAGAACAACAACAATATGAAACACAATGGAGATAAACAAACCCCAGTCAACAGACAATAGTGATACAGAAATCAGCAACAACAACATGAACAAAAGGAACACTAGTGAAAGACATAAATATAGACCTTTAAGTAAATGTTAGTTAATTTTTGAAATGATACAAGGCGACTGCCTTTCAAATGTCATTCAGTTGCTCTGATGATGGCCGGATAAAGGCTGAAACTGGTGATGACAACGCGCAAAAAGATCAACTTGATGCCTATTTCTTGACAGAGTTTCTGCCCTTTTCTACTTGTGCATTAATATATATATATATATATATATATATATATATATATATATATATATATATATATATATATATATATATATATATATATATATATATATATATATATATATATATATATATATATATATATATATATATATATATATGGGACATTCCATACCAAATCATCCAGAAAAAACCCAAATCTAAACCACCCATCTCAGAATTTTATCATTTTTTGCCCATGTAAAGATACACACTATCTGAGAATAACTGGAAAGTTTTAGCTATATTGGAGTTCCGGAACCTTAGTTAATCAGAGTTTAATAGAAGTCACTGTCCATACAGTTGTGTTTGTGACACATCCGAAATCTGACCTCACCCTGAAAGCAAAAAGTGATATTTCAGGAGCTTTTGTGCTCCTATCATTCTGAAAATTACCCCATATATGGTTTCGAATGTGATAAATCCATTTATTACGCATAGAGGTGTAGGAATGAAGGTCTTCTACCACTTTTTGAGCTATAAACACATCGCACAAGGAATTTTTTTGCATCAAAAAGTGGAAAATTTTGACTGTGAAAAAAACACTGCTGTGGTAGTTTGATCTACAAATGCATTAAGTTTTCAGAAAGAGGAGTGATAGACCCTCTAGAGCATATATAAACACTTCTTGGTATTTTATTCTTTCATGTAGAAAATTAGTCTAAGAAAGTGTCAGTTTTGGACTATTTTCCTAAAAACAGCCAATAAACCCAAACAGAACATCATATTATAATAAGGAAGGAAAACAAGCTATTGCTTCACGTTAAGTCTTCTTGTAACTTATTTTCATCAAGCATAATCATTAATGAACAGTAGATCCATTGCTGCTTTATAGATAACTAAAGGATCAAAGTATACTTTCCTCACATACGTATTTCACCGCCTTACCTAAAATGGCATCAGGAGCTAGCCATCAGAGTATCGCTTATCATTAACGGGCTAACAAGAAAAGTAGAACAAACTAATGCAAAGTATTTCGAAAGTTAAAAACTATAAACTAATTGATAGCAAATGGCTTTTAGTAGTGGTGTTCATAATATTTTGTTGAATAGCCACGCATGTTTTGGACTGCTGCAAGTCTTCTTGGTATGGATTCATACAGTTTCTTCAGGTACATAACAGGAATTCGTTGCCACACTTCCTGAATTCGCTCTATTAATTCATCTTTTGTTCTTGGAGGACCTCTTTGGTCAAAATTTAGTTTGTTTTTCATGAACTGCCAAACAATTTCGATAATTTTCAGATTGGGACTTTATGGTGGCCACGGGGGATATTTATCCCCTCATGATCCAAGTAACTTTTGGTGATTTTAGCTCAGTGTGGGGATGCATTGTCTTGTTGGAAGATGAAAGGTCTATTTTCAACACCATAGATGGCAAAAATGCTTTGCTTGAGGTAGATTGTCTTGTAGCAGAGAAACATATTTTGTGGCATTCATTTTCTGTGTACAAACCACCAGCTTTCCAATACCATTAGGCCCAATACGCCCCCAGCACATGATAGATTTCTGAACTTTGGTTGGAAAAGCTCGGGTTTGCTGGCTTCCGCTGGCATCCGCCAAACTCTAAACATTCTGGAATCGTTTTTAATCTAAGCGACATTCATCAGAAAACATTACATCATTCCAGTACTCAGCTGGCTATTCACTTAGAGCCTTCGCCCGCTGACGATGGTACGCTTGATTTTTTACGGAAACATACGGTTTTCTTTTCCTTTGAAAGTTATAAAGCTTGTATTTATGTAGAATTCTTCTTACTACTGATGCAGTGGCATTTTGATAAATATGGAATATTCGCATCTCGGACACAACAGTTTTCAAACTTGAAAACCTCAATCCCCTAGAAGCTCTACAAATCATTCTGTTTCCTTTTGCTAAATTTGTTTAAACACCCTGTTCTTTCCTTGTTTGCAACTGATCCAGTAAAAACAATTTTTTTGTAAATCTTTACGGCTGTGGAAGATTACAGCAAACTTGTTTTCCTTTTTCACGATAAGATAATCCACTTTCTTTCAAATATCTAACTGCTACTCGTTGCTCAAAGCGCAATTTTCTGGTTTTTGGTATTATGCACTTTGAGATATCTAGGAAATATACTGTTCGTTTTTTTAGTTTATTGTCGAAAAATCTGGTGTCAGCAAACATCTTCACATTTTCCCGACGACATTGTCGCTTAAAATTCTGCATGAAACCAACTGTGGCAATGTATATTTTGGCCTAATCAAAATATGGTGAAATTTTGCCGCCATTTTGGATATAGCGGTGAAATACTTATGTGAGGGTAGTGCATTTCATTTATCTTCTCAAAACAAAATTCTGTTTCTTTTCGTTAGTAAAATCTATTCATTTGCTGTATCTCCTTTCAACATCTTTTGTAAACTGAAACTAAGGATAAATCTCCAGTGGGTACAGGTGTCAGAAAACTGTTCGTCTCATTGATTATGAAGTTTCTCAAAGATTTATTACACAGCTGACTTTATACAGAGTGTGTTTGGTGAGATTCTTACTTCGCTTTATCCACCGATGATAAAGCCTATGTGCCATATAGCAAGTTCATCTTGAACGTTAAGACTCCCAGTTGTGCTGTAAATGGCGGACAGTATAACTTGGATCCCGAAGAAGTCAAGAGCATTCAACTGAGCTTTGAAAAGATAAATGACATATCTTGATTCTTTAATTATTTAAAAAAGTGCAATGGGTCTACTTTCCACTAATGATTATGTTTGATGAAAATAAGTTGCAAGAATTCTTAATATGAAGCAATAGCTTGTTTTCCTTCCTTATTATAATATGATGTTCTGTTTGGGTTTATTGGCTGTTTTTAGGAAAATAGTCCAAAACTGACACTTTCTTAGACTAATTTTCTACATGAAAGAATAAAATACCAAGAAGTGTTTATATATGCTCTAAAAGGTCTATCACTCCTCTTTCTGAAAACTTAATGCATTTGTAGATCAAACTACCACAGCAGTGTTTTTTTCACAGTCAAAATTTGCCACTTTTTGATGCAAAAAAAGTCCTTGCGCGATGTGTTTATAGCTCAAAAAGTGGTAGAAGACCTTTATTCCTACACCTCTAAGCATACTAAATGGATTTATCACATTCGAAACCATATATGGGGTAATTTTCAGAATGATACGAGCACAAAAGCTCCTGAAATATCACTTTTTGCTTTCAGGGTGAGGTCAGATTTCGGATGTGTCACAAACACAACTTTATGGACAGTGACTTCTATTAAACTCTGATTAACTAATGTTCCGGAACTCCAAGTTAGCTAAAACTTTCCAGTTATTCTCAGATAGTGTGTATCTTTACATGGGCAAAAAATGATAAAATTCTGAGATGGGTGGTTTAGAGGCCTGGATGACTTGACATGGAATGTCCCATATATATATATATATATATATATATATATATATATATATATATATATATATATATATATATATATATATATATATATATATATATATATAGATATATAGATATATATATATAGATATATATATATATATATATATATATATATATATATATATATACATATACATATATATATATATATACATATATATATATATATATATATATGTATATATATATATATATATATATATGTATATATATATATATATATATGTATATATATATATATATATATATATATATATATATATAGATATATATATATATATATATATAGATATATATATATATATATATATATATATATATATATATATACATGTACATATATATATATATATACATATATATATATATATATATATATATATATATATATATATATATATATGTATATATATATATATGTATATATATATATATATGTATATATATATATATATGTATATATATATATATGTGTATATATATATATATATATATATATATATATATATATATATATATATATATATATATATATATATATATATATATATATATATATATATATATATATATATATATATATATATATTACATATAGACAGAGAAGCAAAGGTGAAAAAGTAAGGAGAAGGAAAAAGTATACTTATAACATTTGATATAGAATCCTCTTATCCTTCAATAACCCACGAGCTGTTCAACAGGTCCATTGACGTTGCAAGGAATATTACAAGCATAAGTGATACAGAGCTAGACATCATTTTTCAAGCTAGTTCAAGCTAGGTATATAATACTGTTTAATTCCAGAAACCCATGAGTGAAGAAGAATGACAATGAAGATTTTGATGTTCCTATGGGATGGTATGATAGTGCAGAAGTTTGTGAACTGGTTGGTGCTCTTCTGCTTAATGGCTTAAAACATGTGTGTAGTACAGATAAAATAGCCTTATACAGAGATGATGATCTAGGCATTATTCAAACTGCATCAGGCCCTTAAACTGATCAGACAAAAAGAATTATCAACATAGTCAAGCAATACAGACTTAGACTTGGTATGCATACCACTCTTAAAGTGGTGGGTTTCTTAGATGTTTGATTAGATTTAAACATGAGCATTTCTAAACCATAGCAAAAACCACACAATGTACCAGTCTATGTAAACAAGCAGTCAAATCATCCACCTAATATCATTTCTCAAATTCCAAGAAATGTCAATCAGCATATACCAAAGCTGTCATCTAATAAGGAAATATATTCCAATGTTATGCCCCTGTGTGAAAAAGCTCTCAAGGACAGTGGATTTGATGACTTATTTGAGTATACCCCTGTAGATACAAGCATCATCAAGCACTCAAATGACAAGTCAGAGAAAAGGTAAAGAATGGCTATTTGGTGAGAAAAGATAGAGCAAGTGCAAAGCACACAATAGATGTAGTAAAGAAAGGACACGACAGAGTTTGAATGGAGAGATGGTGCTATTTCCTTTCCAACTCTGTCAGTTCCTGTCTTTACAACATCTATTGTATGTGTTGCTCTCTATCATCAGGGGTAGAGCTTCTATTACTCTTTCTACTTCTATTCTTCTATTGTTCTCTTCTTCTAAGTGCACTTTTTATGCCTCCAGCTTGATGGTGTGAAGTTCATTACTTATGTTTCTAAGGTATTGTTTCTATTTATGTGTATCCTTTGTATTAATTCACGTTTGATTACGTATATATGTGCGCTCTGTAAAGTAAAGGTACGAATCGTCTGATGAAGCTATACGCGAAACGTTAAACGGCTGTTTTCATTATGAAAGTCTATATAAATTTTTTAAACCTTTTAGTGGAAAGGCTATTGAATTATATAGATTATATAAATATATGAACTTTTATATGTATATTAATATTAACTGTAACTTTTTCTACTTTCTGTAAGGTTTCTTTTCCTGAAGGGGGACTTCCTGGCCTGTCAAAAAAACTACTTACTTGATGGCATGTTCCTTGTGGTCTGAGGAGGCCCTGTGGATTGATATTTACTAGGATGTGCTGAGCTGTTTTTCTGGAACTGATGTGACAGTTTGCTATGTTCTTTTGCCTCTTATGGTGTTAGAAAGGTCATCTCCAAAGAGATAGTCAGTCACCTCAGAGAATGGCAGCTGGCTGATTAGCACTGATTATTCACTATACTGTGCCTCGTATAATCAGGCCCTTACTATGCTGTTGAGGATGCTTGATCCTCTGTTATCTTGCTCTCTGTGATCTCTATTTAACTTTTGGTTTTGGGGGTTAAATTGATACATATTCTAATCAGAATGGTGTAAATGTGACATTGTGCAACCTTCTTGGTATTTGGCTCCAATTCAAGTAGGTTCTTAGCTACAGATTTGCAGAAAGAGAACGTAGCAGCAATCTTTACATCTTTACTTTCTTCATTCACCTTTTCTTTTAAGATCTTCGTCAAGACCTGTGTCGGCTGCTTGTCTTTTTTGTGAAGACTTTACCACAGACGTGGTGAAATCATTTCTCATTGACATTTCTACTTGTCTATGATCATTACTGTCTGAGCTGCTTGAATGCATGCTTTGAGCATTTCTCACTGTCATCATTTAAACAATTGCTGTCATTAATATTTTGAGATGTATCATTGTCTACTGCCAGAGGGTTTTCCTATACCATAAGATAAATTGCTATGCAAGTACAAATAGGGTACAACTAGAACAATGCCATTATAAATGTACTAGTTTAAACTATTTTACATTCTTACCTATGTATATCACACTTCCATCTGCTTCTGATAAGTGCTGAAGCACAGGTACAAGTTTCTTTACAACATCAGAGGGTTGGGTCAGTACAGGCACCTGGAATCTTATTATTGGCTAAAGATCTCATCTGTAGATGAAATGTAGCAATATGGCCCTAATCTGCCTTTTTGACATTTCAATATCACCTGTATAGTCACTAATTGCTCACTGACTGTTCTTTATTTTCACATCAGTCATCTTACCCTTCCCAGACATTGACTGCTATTTTGTCATTGCTGTTGCTACAAGACTGCATAAGGCAGGGCTGTAAGGCAGAGTTCATTCTGTTAACACCATTACTACCACTGTCTTCCTTGGTGATTTGTAGTTCTACGCTTTATGGCTTTGAGTCAACAATGACATCGGAAGACTTACTATCTCCATCAGATAGCATTGTAGTGTATCTAATGTTGTTCTGTCCAAAGTCATTCAGTACACTAAGCAACCATAGCATTTGGAGTCCCACTAACATTGACTCAAACAATGGGGCATGTTCATTATTCCACATCAATGCCTAATATTTGAATAGCCAGATCCAATACCCCTGAATGCAGAATTTAGCATTGAGTGGATAGTTATGTCAGATCAGATTACTGGAAGACTAGATCCTCCAACTCTTTCACAGAAAAATCGTTTATCCTCAAAGCTGGAAAAGTACTATGAACTGCCCTCAGTTTTGTCAAAAACCAAGACCTAGTTTAACTATCTTCGATTAATATGGTTGTTTGATTTCCATATGGCTGGATACCAGGAAATCATTTTAACAGACTATTGGTCACTTCACATGCAGTCAATGTTTGCTCATCTGTTCGTCATTGTTTTGTATGAATGTTTGTATAGTCTTCAATCATTAGTACTAGAAGGTCTCCACTCAATGTTGCCTCATTGATAACATCAAAGACCATTTCACTATGACTTTCAGAGACTCTGTGCATGGCTCGATGTTCTGTTTTATTTGATACCCCAATACCACAGTAGTGTAATGCTGAGAAACCAGTTTCACTACTGCCTTTGATAGCAGCTTGAGAGGACAGGCATTTCTGGAACCAGATCACCTTTTGTGATTGTTCAAACATTACAATCTCTCTTACTGCTGCAGGGTCAAAAGATGGATATTTATCTCTACTACCATATTTGGACCAGAGATATTCCCCACACACCCTGACCTATTTTGTAGGACTACACTATTGCATATATCTGTGTAGCTGCCATATCATTAGTGACTAATCAGTGGGATATGCTATACAGACATACATTGACTGCGCTGAAAGTTTATGGAACTTATTGGACTCTGATACTTTGGTTCTTTACTGGCACAGGAAAAACGGAGGTAGCTTAGACTCCATTTCCATTGACCCGGCTAAATACGAAAACAGGTAAAAGTTATCCAATGTGGCCTTGCATTCCCACTGAAATGATGACAAAGAGATATTTTTGAAAACGTTGCTCAAAGTTTATATTTTTGAAAGTGGATAAATTAAACTTAACTAAAAATCTCTATGCTATTGCTGGGTGTAAAGTGTCAGAAAAAAATCATAATGTACACAGAAATTTGGTAACTAAATGTAATGGACTACTATGACTAACCTGGGAAAAATAATGATGAATGGAAAGCAGGAATAATCAGAATGATGCTATAGTGGACAAAGGCAATAGATATTATACCTGTATTACATAATGTTGTATACAAATAACTATCAAAATATAAATTGAGTTTAAGATGTACTAACTAAGGTGCAGGATGTAGCTCTCTATATGTTAGCAAGAGCTCTTGTGATAGATCAAAACATGTAGCAATGATACACAACATAAGCAGCCATATTGACCATGTAAATTCTAAAGGCTGATTTCTACTTCAGCAAACTGTGCAGTGACTGTTTGAGCAAGTGTGCAGGAAGATGTACCAAGCATGCTCCCATGTAGCAAGCCGCAAGCTGAGCTTAAAGAAAACAGCAATGTCTATGTAGTGGAGACAATTGGTACTATTTCTACTTTCCAGTAGGAAGAAACAGAGAAATAATGGAACTGAAAAATGCCACATGAGAGTAATTCTTCTGCCTAGTTCCATCATCATCATATTACATCATCAGCATAGTTCCCTATCAAGCTGTATGAGATAGTGTGTCACAGCACATTTGAACCAATTGTGTGTAAGTGCTTGTGCTAACCAGTTGAAGATGGAGACAATGGTCCATACATTGGTTTGCATTTGCATCCATTTGGGTATCTTGCTGCATCATTTGGTGTCCATAATGTCCAGTTACGTATTATATTTCGCAATTTCTCTTCACTTTTACCCAGCATTTATTTCCTTTATGTCACAGAATTTTGTGACCTACTTGCTATGGTGCCAGCCAAGCTTGACCTATTTGAGGTGCTAGACTATCAGAAAGTTGCATAAGTCTATTTCGTCATTAGCCTATGTCATTACGTTGTTGTACGAGAGCGCAGCGCAGGAGCCTACCAAACCGTAAAGCAGGTCATATATCCAACCATTATGACTTGATGCCGACCAGACCACGTTTCTTCTACCAGCTAAAGCGGTGTATTCAAAGTCCTGTTGTCATCGTTGCATCTGGTGTCTCAACTCGACGGTACACATCCACGTCTCCATCCACAAAGACGACAAGATAAGTTTAATTTTTGTTTTTCTTACCCTTTTTCGTAGGTGTCTCAACGATCTGCTCGCAATCCCAAATAGGCTGATATATTCTTATAGCATTCTTATAGTTTTATAAGAAACTATATATAAGAAACTGTGGAATGTGTGTGGGCGTGTTTGGGGGCGTGACGGGGGCATGTGGTGGATGCATGAGTGTGCGGGGGAGTGTGCAGGACGGGGGAAGGTGCGGGATTGTGCAGGATTGTGTGTGAGAGGTCCCAGAATGATGGCGGATGGGTGTGTGTGTTGGTATAAAGGGGTTGGTGGATTGATGCGTGTCGTGGCATCGGGTCGATATTAAGTTCGTGTCATATGCAATCAAGTGCCAAACAGGCTCCCTCAGAGCAGCACGAGATGTGGTATGTTTATCTGGTGCGCACGTGTGCAGTTTTTTGTCTCACAAGTGGAGGTGGGGGGGATGTGAATGTGATATAAGTATAGATGGTGTAGAGGGGAGTGTTGGCGCACGAGTAGGGTAGGTGGGTGCGTACGATTCTGCAAGATGCGTGTGTGATGCGTTGTTGATGTGACCTGCATGTCCGTGGAATGGATCGGGATTAGTTACACTGCTCATGTGCCATCTGAGTATATGGTATTTTGTGCGCATGTTATCTCCCACATGTGAGGAGGTGTAGTGTGGTGGTGTGTATAAGTATGAGGTGAGTTGAGGTGGTGAGGTGTAGCCGTGCTGCTAGTCAGACCGGTTACATGTATCCGTAGTTATGTATAATCATATGTAACCGTATCTAATCGCATTTATCTGCATATATCGGTAGTTACTCTCTCGCACGCTTCTAGGGTAATGCCATTCCTCGCATGCTCATAAAATCGCTAGGTGCTTAGAACTGCTAGGTGGATTGAGTATAGAGGTCATACTGTGTCTGGGAACAATACTGATCAATCACTGGGTTGTGGAAGGATGTGTAGGGTGTGAGGTTTCATACACACATGAGAAATGCTACGTGGTACACACGAGTGCGCCGTAAACTACCTGGTGTTTATTCTGTCAAAGTGGGTGTATCGGCCCAAGTTTCCTGTGCGGGTTCGATCGACACGTGTGGTGCCTTTCTTGTGGTTGGGGTGCGATTTTTGGTCTGCGCAGGTCTTGATGTTTTGTTTTTGTCTCCCACATGCGAGGAGACGGGGTGTGCTGATGGGTATAAATGGATGGAGTGTGGAGTATAGGGATGTGACCGTGCTGCTAGTCGGACCGGTCATACGTATGTAACCGCATTTAACCATATGTAATCGCATTTAACCGTATGTAGTAATGCTTGGGTCAACAAACACAGGTGATAACGTGTTGTAGAGAGAGGAAGGTCTTGACATAGAACACATGATGATTTATCGCTGTGCATTTGACGGGATGTGAGATGTGCAATCGGTTGTGAAGGAGCGTGAATGAGTATGGAGTATAGTAGAGGTCTGGAACGAGTGGCGTGATTGAGAATAGTAGTTTTGAGTGATTTAGCGTTGGAGTAGTAGGTGTTTCGAAGAGAGTGTTAGAGAGATATGCATGGAAGTAATAGTTGAGAAGTTAGAGTTTAAATTGCGATTGTGTATATAGTGTGTATAAAGGACAAGTTTATCTTTTCTGTCTTACTCTGTGTTCGGCATCGTCACAGAGATTTTTGGAGGTCCCACCGAGATCATTGATTCAATGTAGCTGTTTATTGTACATGGTGTAAATAGAAGTCGTTTGGTCCCAATGGCGAGAGAAGGAGAGGAGGTAGCAATGGATGGTGATCCAGAGAACAGTCGTTCATCGTTCGCACTTTTTCGTCGACCAGACAAGTATCACATTGGTGAAGATTTTGATTTATTCGTAAAGAAACTGTGTTTATACTTCGAAGCGGTGGAGGTAACGGATACGAAAAAGCGCAGACTTGCCCTTCTGTTTAACCTCAGTGAAAACGCATTCCGCCTAGCTGAATCTATTGAGTTTCCTGATAACGAGGATGCATGGAAAGAATGGGTAAGTCAACTGAAGTCTTTATTTGACCGTAACCAGACCTTAACTGAAAAGCGGTATAATTTTAATCGCAGAGTTCAGGAGACTGGGGAATCTGTTGATTCTTATGCAGTGGCTCTCAAAGAATTTGCTGCTAAATGCGAATTTCAAGGGGAAGAGTACAAACATAGACTCGTAGACCAATTTATTTTAGGCATAAGCGATAGGTCAACGCAAAATAAACTCTTACAGGAGCCGCCAGCAACGCTAGAGGAAGGACTATTAATCGCGCGCAGGTTTGAAGCTGCTAATGCTACCATGAAAACTTTGAAAACAGAATCAGCTTTAGCAAAACAAAGCGTAGTTAGATCTTTTGCGCCAGTACAAGGTATTAGTGCGTCACCATTGATGAACAGTAAAGTTTGTTTTACCTGTCAGGGTTTTGGGCATATAGCCAGGGATTGTCCTAGCCCTAGTCTTAACAGTTCAAGACCGGAGTCGCAAAACGAGAGAACTTGCTTTAACTGTAATAGAAAAGGGCATATAGCAAGAAACTGTCGCGTAAAACAAACTCCGAATAATGTTATGGTAAATCGAACCCAACCTCGTGCTACAAACCATAGGATTCAAACGCCACCTGAGTGTTTTAGATGTGGACAGATTGGTCATGTTTCTAGATTTTGCCGAGCTGATTTTAAGGCGATAGATAGTAGAGAAGAGAGAAGGACTCCAGTAGAGCAAAAGCAAGCTAAAATCAGACTTTCTACTGTATCGGCCACAAATAAGCGCAAATCATTGCTAGTTGAAGTTCAAATAAATGGTCATAATAAGTTGTGCATTATCGACACTGGTGCATCTATATCTTTAATTAGTAAAGACCAATGGGAAACATTAAACGTGAATAAGATCAGTTTAGTGCCATCAGATATCGTGGCTGAAGCTGCAAATAACTTGACAATTGGGATTCTAGGCAGAGTAGAGTTACCTGTGGCTGTAAACGGTAGTGAAAATATGCAAGAAGTTTATGTTGCTAGTGACATTAAAACCGACATAATTTTGGGATTAGATTGGATTATAAACTGTAGAGCGAAAATTGACGCTGCCAGCATGTTGTTGCATCTCCCTAATGCCATAAGTCAACGCATAGCTGTTTTTGATTCGGCAATTACCGACCCCACAGCAGTTGTTTTACATGAAGACATAGAAATCCCAGGATGCCACGAGATATGCCAAACCGCTCGAATTAAAAACCCGATAAATTCCGATAGCTTATTAGAGCCTAATCCAAAGTTAGTCAAAAAAGGCGTTTTAGTTGCGAGAGTTATTGTGACGCCAATAAACCAAAGTGTCCCAGTTCAGATAATTAACCCCGGAGCGCAGCCAGTGAAACTGTGCAAGGGAATGAAAGTAGGTGATTTGCAAGTTATGGATATTGATTGTAAAGATCCTATACTGGATGAAGGGGGTTGTGATTCCAGCCTGTTTACCGACTTAGACTTTAATATCGAACATCTAAAATCGGAAGAAAAAGAAAAACTGGGCAGAGTTTTGAATACTTTCAGCAATGTCTTTGCGAAAACGTCAACTGATTTGGGAAAAACGTCTCTGACTGAACATAGAATTGAAACCGGGAATGCTGCGCCTATTAAGCAGCTTCCAAGGCGACTTCCTAATGCTTTATGACAAGTTGTTGAAGAACAAGTCCAGGATATGCTCGAAAACGAGGTTATCAAACACAGTAACTCACCGTGGGCTAGTCCTATTGTTTTGGTACGAAAGAAGGATGGCACCTGGCGTTTCTGTGTCGATTTTAGAAAATTAAATGATGCTACAATAAAAGACGCATACCCTTTACTGCAAGTTTCTGACCTAATTGACACTTTGTCAGGGCATCATTATTTTACAACTCTTGATCTTGCTTCTGGTTACTGGCAAGTACCAGTTGAAAAAAGTAGCCAGGAGAAAACTGCTTTTGTCGTACCAGGTGGTGGTCACTATGAGTTTTTACGTCTTCCATTCAGACTTACAAATGCGGTGCCAACGTTCCAACGTTTGATGGCAACGGTGCTAGAGGGACTGAGACCTAGTAAATGCTTAGTGTATATCGATGATATACTGATTATTGGGAAAACATTTGAGCAGCATTTGAATCACCTGATTGAAGTTTTGCAAGCTATTCGTAATGCAGGATTGAAATTAAAGCCAATAAAATGTAGTTTTGCGCAACATGAAGTCAAGTTTTTGGGTTTTGTTATTTCTTCTAAAGGCCTTGCACCAGATCCAGATAAAGTCAAAGCCATTAGAGCGTACCCACAGCCAAAAAATTTAACTGAATTGCGAAGATTTATGGGTATGGCTTCGTACTATCGCCGATTCGTTTCAGGGTTTAGTGATATCGCTCAACCGATCAACAAACTTTTGCAAAAGGATAGTAATTTCCAATGGAATACGCAATGTGATCGTGCTTTTGTTACTTTGAAAGAAGCCTTAACCTCTGAGCCAGTTTTAGGGTTTCCAGACCCCACAAGAAACGTCATAGTTTATACAGATGCAAGTGATATTGGTATAGGAGCAGTATTATGTCAGACTAATGAAGACAATAGTGAGTTTGTAATATCGTATGCATCGAAAGCATTTTCTAAAGCGGAAAAAAACTGGACAACAACAGAAAAGGAATCTTATGCTGTGGTATGGGCTCTGGAATATTTTCACGCGTATGTATATGGTCGAAAAGTAACCATATTTACAGATCATAAAGCTCTAGAATGGTTACGACAGCAAAAGAGCCCAAATGGTAAACTAGCTCGCTGGATCCTTAAGCTTGAGGAATATGACTATACAATTGGTCATAGACCAGGTAAATTGATGGGTCATGTCGACGCCCTCTCACGCGCACCTGTACAGTCCATCGCAGTCCAGGATATATCTTATTCTGAAATTGCTCAAGAACAGGAAGAAGAGCCCAGTATAAGAACAGTAATTCATTGGATTCAGAATGATAATAGACCAGATAAAGTTCCAGAGAACAGGTCATCTTTACTTAAAACCTTGTATAACTTATTTGATTCTCTTAAGTTGAAACATCGCGTTTTGTTCCGCGTATGGCGCACTGAAGACGCTGAAATTGATCAGATTGTACTTCCTGAACAGTTAAGAGAAGACGCCCTTACCAAAGCACATCTTGCTGCAGGACATATGGGTACTGCTAAAACGTTTGCTCTTTTGCAGAAATATTATTACTGGCCGGGATTCTATAAGTCTGTAGAGGAATATTGTCAAAGTTGTATAACGTGTGCTCGTAATAAGCAAGTACCAAGACCTCGTTTGCCTTTGCAGTCGATCAAAATCGTACCGATACCGTTTTATATGATTGGCATGGACATTATCGGGCCCCTTAAGAAAACAAAATTCGGAAATGTTTATATTTTGTCGATAATCGATTATTTCGATTATTTCGATTATTATTATTATTATTTATTATTATGGTAAGTAAAAAAGCTACGGTTAAATAGCCAACATCTGCGGACCATCAAATATTGTTGATCCGAAAACTAAACAACATTCTACATACAAAACAGGACACGTAATAGTAACATTGTCAATATCTACTCATCGGCTTGTAAAAGTCCCGACAAAACTCTTCTAACCATACTCTCACTGTCCATTAACACAGTTTTCTGCATCTCTGCTACCGTTGCTTTAGCTAATCGTGCCTTTTCTGGATGTTTACTAAATACTCTTTCCACATCACACAGAACTTGCTTTATACCTCCACCAAGAGCACCAATAACTACAGGGACAATCTCTACATCATAGCCAAGTCTCCTCTCCCTTAGTTCAAATGCAAGTTGTCGATACTTAGTCAATTTCTCGTGTCTTTTGGCAACTATGTTTGCTTGCTGTGGGCATGCCATATCACAAATCCAAATCTTACTCTTTTCTTTGTCCTCCAGTATCAGATCCGGTCTCCTAGATGTTGTCGTTTTTCGCAAGTTGAACTCAAAGTCCCAGATTAACTTGGAATTCGCATTTTCTAAAACTTTCCCTCTTGTCCAATTCTCTTTATACCACACTACTTCTCTTGCTACCAATCCGTACTCCTTTGCCCATGCAATTGCCATTACCATCAACGCTCTGTTGTGTCTTGCTAAATACTCACTGTTGGCCATCACCTTACATCCAGCTACAAGGTGTTCCAAAGTTTCATTGAAATCACCACATAATCGACACCTCCCATTCTCAATCAATCCTCTTACCATCTTCCATCCTCTTGTCTCCACCATCTGCTCCATCAATATCATTATTGATGATGTCTTCCTTGGTGTCAACCGTTGTTTTAGCCAAAGATGGCATTCCTGTTCTTGCTTTCCATATATGTCACTTTGCAATTCTTTCTGTCTGTAATTCTCTTTTCGTTTAAGTTGTGTACCTCTCTTCAATTCTTGTTTTACTCTCTTCCATGTCGCTTTCCAGTCTAATTCCAAGACCTCTCCCATTAATCTTACATTGTTCCCTACAAATTCAAAATCTCTATCTATATCCATCATCGAATTTACTGCTTCGTCAATGATTGCATTGGATTCTTTCTTGTTCTCTCTTCTCCATGCCGCTTGAATCCACTTATTACTTGACTTACACATATAGCAAGCAACTCTTGTTCTAGTCTCTGCATAAACATCCCTCATAGATTGTAATCCCCTCCCTCCTTGGTCTCTCTTCAAATATAATCGCTCATCACTTGCCTGTTTACCCAACATGTGTTTCATTCTCAACTCTCTTTTAATAACCTGGTCTAGCTCATTTAGCTCATTTTTTGTCATTTTGCATACATTCATTGGATAGGCTGCCACTGGGATGACCTTAGAATTGATAGCCTGTATCAAATTTTCATCATTTAGTTCGGATGTCAATAATACCCTCATCCTGCTTGTTACTTCCTCTTTAACCCTTTTATATACATTCTTTGCTTTTATACCGTTTGACTGTTCCACCCCAAGAAACCTATACATTTCATCTTGAGTTGGGTCCAAAGCCTTCATCCTTTCCTGCAACACTTGCAGCCCTTCGCCTTTTATCATTTTCCCACGCTCAAACACAATTTCTGCGCACTTTGAAACGCCATAGCAAGCACCTGTATCAAAGCTCGCTTGTACAATGATTTCGTTTATCTCCTTTAACAAATCATGTGATTCCTGGTATACCTTAAGATCATCTACGAAAAAACTGTGTGTCCTGTTTACATTTCTCATTCCTGGCTCTCCCATCCGATATCCTTTGCTCTGTTCAAGCAACTTAGCAATAGGTATTTCTGTAATACAAAACCCAACCGGTGAGTAACTATCTCCCTGTAGAAACCCACATTTTATGTCTATCCATCTACTTACACACTTTTCCCCATCCTTCCACAGCTCCAATCGTGTTTTCCATTTATTCATTAATGCCTTCAAAACTGAGATAATCACTGCAGGTATACCAATCCACTCATATACTCGTATCATCCAGTCATGATGCACTTTGTCATAAGCTTTCTTGTAATCATAGTAGGCCACAGCTAAATTCCGATGGTAGGCCTTTACTTCTTCCATAATACACTTATCAATAAGTAACTGGTCAACTGTGCCAAGCACCCCTGCCACTGCTCCAAGTTGTCCTTCGTCCCAAATGCTATTCTCTAATGCATGCTGTCTCATGTATCTCCCAATCAATCCTGTTAAAATCTTATAAGATGTGCTCAAACAAGTTATTGGCCGATAATTCTGCTCATTGCTAAGATCCTTTGTCTTAGGTATCTGAACTGTTCTTCCTGCTGGCCACCATACTGGTATCAGTTCATTATCGTTTGTGAGCTTCACAAAAGCTCTAGTCAGTGCGCTTTGTGCTGCTTGAAACTTTTTCCACCAGTAATTCTGAATGCCATCTATCCCCGGGGGGCTGTCCAATTCTTCCTCTTCTTAATCTCTATCCCTACATTGTCATTCGTGATAGTAAACTCATTCACAACTTGCACCCTATCTTTCATCTCCATTTGTACTTTCTCCATCCATGGCATTTCTGGTGTTTTTTCATCTTTTTCCCATATTCCAGCCCAAAAATCCTCAAATCGTTCCATTGGAGGTGGTTTTCCTTCATAATCAATCCTTTCCAGTGATTTAAAGAAACCTTTCTGGTCTCTTTCAAAGTTAGCATTGTCTCTTATCCTGTTTCCCCTTTCTATCATCTTTTCCAGCTTCACCTTTTTATATCGCAGTTGATCTAACCACGTCTCTTTAGCTCGTCTGATGTTAGTCGAAGTCGTGTCTGACTCATTCATTAAGTGCTTTAAATCCTTCAAGATCATTTTCTCTTTGGCTGTAGCCTTTCTCTTCAGCTTTCGCCTCTGTAATTCATTCCCAGCTCTAGCTATAACTTGTCTAAGTCTTTTCATTTCTTGTTTCAGTTTTCTCACTCTCCTGTTCCCAGTACCTGGCTTTTGCCTTCCAATTGTACTCTTTGCTGTTTGTGGTAACCCCATTTTAATCTCTAGAGCCCTACCCATAGCATACACCTTGTCAGTTATTTCTGGTATTGTGTCTACTCCTCTAAGAGAAAGCCGCAAAACACCATCTGCTTTCTTTTGCAACTCAACAGGCACCTTGAGCTTCTTCAGTTTCTCTCTTGGGTTGATTGCTGTCAAGGTGCTACTAGTTAGACTCTGAAGTTGGTCATTAAATATAGACATCAATTCTTTATCTACAAAATCATCACTGTCTTCCACCGCTTCATCACATTCTACATATGTTTCATCATGCTGTCCATGACCAGAAATTGCTCTCTGTTGTTCACCTGCTTGAGTTTCCCAACTGTCATTCTCTAAGTTACTTTCTTGTCGCACTAATATCAAATTAGTGATGGTTTGTTCTTTCCGGAACCGCGATGCATTGTCGCGTAGCTTTTGCATGCTAGCTGCTGCATATTCTGGGTACTCTTCGATCCATCTATCTTTCACACGTTTCATAAAACCTCTTCCTCTTCTTCTTTCTTCATTGTCAATTTGCACCAATCTCACTTTCATCTCAGTTGTCCATTCTATAACATGGGATTGACTACTCATTTCTCCTGCTTGTCTGCTTACCACGTTTTCTTGTAAGCTTCCCCAGCCCTCCTTGGCAAATCGCTTGGCATTGTCTATTAAGTTCTGAGCTGTCCTCCGTTTCTCTGGATACTCTCCATGCCATCGTTCTTTTATCCTTTTCATGAAGTTCTTTCCTTTCAGCCTCTCTTCCCTGTCGATTTCTACTACTCTTTTCTTTTCTTCATCAGTCCATACTCTATCATTTATTGTATGAAATCTATTGTCTAGTGTCTGGTCTGCTATCTTTTCAGCATCAGCTAACTGGGCCACTGTTTTGTTTGCAGAAACAGACGTAAAGTGTGGTTGATTTTGATAATTATAATCTAAGTCTTCCATATAGTGTGAATTTGAACGCACGGGTATAAAACGTCCATCCAGGGTTGCCCGGCACTCTGGATAAGGCTTTATTATGATAGAGTCGCCACTCTTCTACCAGATCCCGCGATTGGTGACCTCATTACGCAGTGGCCATTCACCTATATCGGCGCGGTACCTTCAGGTTACGGGTTCAATTGTTCGTGTAGCCTCCACTAGATAATTTGCTTATAACAGGTAAAGAGCATTATCTACCCTACTATCGGACATATACTTTCAATAATCCATTTGTCCAGGTTTTTAATCGGAGTTTTCCTTCTCCTAGGAGGGTTGTCAACCAAGACTAAAGAGTCCCCCCTACCCATAAGACAGACTAACCCCCGCCGGATGCCAACCCGGTACTTCAAGGTCTCGGGGAGAGCTGACAGGTACTACACCTTGCTCAAGGGTGACCTGGAGGTAGTTGTGGCAAAGGGTAACCTCATTATCCCACGTTGAAACTCCACAACCGGTTGCAGTTTTACGTCATACCCAGGACATTTTATTATTATTATTATTATTATTATTATAATAGTATTATTATTATTATTATTATAATTATTATTATAATTATTATTATTATTATTATTATTATTATTATTATTATTATTATTATTAGTATTAACATTATTAACATCGAGCAATGGCGTACGGACGTTGATTGCACATGTGATAGTTTACATGCTTTCACTTGGCTTAGATAGGATTTATGTTGTTCAACAATCACACATTTCAATTAATTTGGATGTGAGGAAACATGTTTCGTCTACGTTTATTATGGTTTTTGTTGTTTTATGTGGTTTGCTCCTATTGTGGTAAGGACTTTAAAGCTCTTGGCCGTCACCAATGGAGGTGTAAGAAACGGATGCCTATCAACCCTGGTCCTAATTCCGCGATCAATACCACAATGACGGTAGTTAAAGATCCTGCAAGTATTGTGGAAACTATTAAGTGTTGCTGCGGAAAGAATTGCAAAGGGGTTAAGGGTCTCAAAATGCATCAAAGGCGTTGCAGGAATATCGAGGGCCTAACCGGTGATCAGTTAGAACCCGAAAATTTAAATTTTGATACCAACAGCTCATTGGATGAAAATCTGGCTAGCGATCACGTGGATTGTATTCCATTCGACTATCAAGACACTGCTGACACAAAACCTGGTGTTTATTTACCGAAGACGAGTGATCAATGGGCAATGGCAAATGACTTCTTTAAATCAACCTTCGTAAATATTGATTTCAATTTGGACAATACAGATGTCGACGCAATACTTAGGTTATTGAACAATTCTATTTACAACTATTTTAATGAGAACTACGGAACAGTTAGAGCCAATGTTGACAAGGAGCTAGTCTTAAAATACAGGGAGTATTCCCCCCGTTCACTAAAGAAAGCTTTAAAACGCCTTAAATGTGTAGCTGCTCCGCCTACTGAAATACGATATGTCGCTCGTCTGTTGAGATCTAAGCTAAACCAGAAATCTGATTCCTCCAATACTATTTCTTCCATCTCGCATGGCGATCATGACAAGTTCATTTCTAGAAATTTCTGGGGCTTTGTAAAACGGATTGTTGAAAGGCCACTCAAGATCTTACCATCCTTTTCTCGTAAAGTATGTACAGACTACTTTCATAAGCTCTTCTCTTCTGTTTCACCTAATCGACAATTTCCAATCCCTAGCTGGTTTCCTTCACTACCACAGCCCACTGTTACTTTTTCTTGTGAACCCCCGTCTTATGAAAAGGTCACGAGGGTCATTCGTAGAATGAAAGCATCCGGTAGTCCCTGCCCCCTAGATCAGATTTCAATCATCTGCTTTAAACGGTGCCCTTTTCTGCGCACTGTGATCACGCGAATCTTCCGCATCATTTGGACATCAGGAAATATTCCACACGAATGGAAAAAGGCTTGCACAATTTTAGTCCACAAGAAAGGCAACAGTGATGATCCTGCAAACTTTAGACCCATCACTTTAGAAACTGTCCCTTTGAAGATATTTACTTCTTGCTTACGTGATTCCATTTACTCTTTCCTCACGCAAAACGGCCTAATAGAACAGAAAATACAAAAAGGATTTACTCATGGGGTCTCTGGCGTGGTGGAACATACATCCATGATGGCCTTTGTAATCAATAAAGCACGGTTAAAGCAGCGCTCAATAATAGTTACGTTGCTTGACCTCAAAAATGCTTTTGGAGAGGTCCATCACAATCTTATCAAGAGTGTCCTTGAATACCATCACATCCCTGAATCGCTGCAACTTCTTATTGCCAATCTTTACACTGACTTCCATTCGCATATTATTTCAGATAGTTTTTCCACTCCAGCTATTCCCTTTAACCGTGGTGTGCTTCAAGGCGATTGTCTTAGCCCCCTCATATTTAATCTGTGCTTTAATACCTTCATTCAATTCATTAAACAGGAAAAGTATAATCAGTTCGGTTTCTCTCCTCATGATGAAAATGACCGCTTATTTCATCCGGTTCATTGGTTTCAATTTGCTGATGACGCGGCTGTAATTACTACTAATGAAAGAGAAAATCAATTATTACTAAATTGTTTCTCGAGATGGTGTCAGTGGGCCGGTATGGTAATTCGTGTGGACAAATGTACTACCTTTGGGATTAAGAAGTTTTCCACTAGCTCACTTCAATTTCAACCTAAGCTCTTGATCAATTCTGAACTCATTCCTCCTGTAAAACAAGGTGACTCCTTCAAATACCTAGGAAGATACTTCAACTTTGATATGGACAACAAGGACCATAAAGAACTTGTTAAATCAAGTCTTCAAACAATGCTTAAAACTATTGACTCATTAAATATTCATCCCAGAAACAGGTTACTTTTATATGATCGGTATGTTCTTTCAAAACTTTCTTGGCATTTAACAGTAACAGATTTAGGTAAAACATGGATATGTGAAAACCTTGATAACATTGTAACAAAGTATGTTCGCCAATGGCTTGATCTTCCAATTTCTGCAACATTAAGTTCTATTATTCCTTCACGTAATTATTTTGGACAAGCTTTCCAGTTACCCTCTATAAAATTTCTACAATGTCAGACAACACTACGATCTTCTTTGAAGTCATCCTGTGATGAAACAATAACCAAATTATGGAGAAATACTAACTCAGGGGCAAATATTCAATACGATATTTACTCAAACACAAAACAGGTTTTGAAATCCATTCGTGCTGAACACACCAATAGACTTCAGACTCAGTTAAAGTCACAGGGATTCATTATATCATTCCTCCTTGAGCACTCCCTACAAAAGCTGACTTCGCTGTGGTCTAAGGCCCAAAGCAAACTACCACCAAATATCTTCAATTTTACCATCAAGTATCTAAACAACACGCTGGCTACTAGAAAGAACCTCTCTCTATGGAACCTTTCAGCTACGTCTGATTGTTCTTTTTGCCTTCAGCCTGAGTCACTCCTTCATATTGTTGCTGGTTGCAACACGTACCTAACTGAAGGGCGTTTCACATGGAGACATAACTCTGCTTTAAAATTTCTCGCTGAAACGCTTCAGTCCATACAACATGCAAAACTATATGTCGACCTCCCTGGCTACCTTTCTCCCTGCATCGTTACTGGCAATAGTCTTCGCCCTGACATTCTTCTGTCAACAGCTGACAATATCCTGTATATCATAGAATTAACTGTGGGCTTTGAAACTAATTTAAACAATAATGCTCATCGAAAAGAACTCAAATATCGTCCCCTTCTATCTGATCTTGCCACTGATTATAAGGAAATAAAATTCGTAAACCTCTGCATTAGCTGCCTTGGGATATTTGGTACTTCATCAAATTCGTTTCTTAAAATGTGTAATGACAGTGGTATCGACACTCACCATCTCAACTTTATCATTTCTAAGTTGTCAACCATAGTCATACGCACAACATACTACATCTTTTGCATGAGAAACAAACCATGGTGTGATCCGGAGCTCCTTACCTATTAAATTTTCGTTGTTTTTTTTTTTTTTTTTTTTTTTTGTTTTTTGTTTGTTTGTTTGTTTGTTTGTTTTTCCAATTTTCCAATTCATTTTTTTTTCTATTACCTATTATTGTAGCATTTTAAGCCAGCCAAATACAGATTACCTGTTAATGAGATTTGTATTTGTAGATTTAAATATATGTGATGAAGTTTAAAAAAAAAAAAAAAAATTATTTATTATTATTATTATTATTATTTATTATTATTTATTATTATTATTATTATTATTATTATTATTATTATTATTTCGATTATTCGATTATTATCGATTATTTCACTAAATATGCCGAAGCTATCGCGTTGCCAAATCAGAAAGCAGAAACAATAGCGCGAGTTCTTGAAGATATGTTTAGTAGACATGGTGCACCTTCCGTGATAATTACTGATCAAGGCACAAACTTTCAGTCTCTACTTGTTAGTTCCATTTGCAAGTTATTCAACATCGAACATCGTCGTACTTCTGCGTACCACCCCCAAACGGATGGACTTTGCGAACGTTTTAATAAAACCCTGAAATCTCTTCTTCGTATGACCGTTAATTCGGATAAGGACAAGTGGGATGAGCTACTACCTTCTGCTTTACTCGCGTATAGAATATGCAAACAGGACACTACCGGGTATTCACCATTTGAGCTTCTTTACGGAAGAGACCCCAGAATCGGACTTGATATTCAAGAGGGAGGGGAAGATGAGGTAAGGTTAAGAAAACCTATATCTGGTCCAGCACAATACATAGCAGAGTTAAAGGAAAGACACTTAAATTTTCGAGAAAAAGTAGCTAATCGAATTGAGAGAGCCCAAGAGAAACAAAGACGAAATTACGATAAAACGTTTAAGACAGAGAAGAGCATGTCATTTAATGAAGGTGACATAGTACTATATAAGAATTTTCGTGCATCTGGGTTAGATGAAAAATATCATGGTCCTTTTAAGGTAATAAATGTGATGAAGCCAAATTGCGAAATCGAGTCGTTGGCAACGGGTTTAAAGAAAGTAGTACATTCTAATAATCTTAAGCCTTTTCGCCTTGCCAATCTACAAGAAGAAGAGCTCGTAGAATTGGATGAAAGTGAAGAATCAGATTTTGAAGATTTTGATACTGAAGCCTGTAATATGGCCAGACGTATGAGCGTACAAGATAGGAATGCTAATCGAGCCCACAGGAATTATAACTTGAGACAAACGATAAGACAACCAGAAAGATATGGAAATCCAATCTATGACTACTAACGGGATTTGTACATAGAAGAATTGTTGGGAAAGAACCCTAAGTTGTTGCTGCTATTTACTGTTACTTGCTTGCTGTTCAAAAAAAAAAGAAAAAATATTGACTCAAATATGTTTGTTGTGTAGAGTTGTAGCTTTTGAATCTTATTTTTGTATATGTTCATAATTAGCTTGTTTTAGGAGGGGGGAGTGTGAAGGAGCGTGAATGAGTATGGAGTATAGTAGAGGTCTGGAACGAGTGGCGTGATTGAGAATAGTAGTTTTGAGTGATTTAGCGTTGGAGTAGTATGTGTTTCGAAGAGAGTGTTAGAGAGATATGCATGGAAGTAATAGTTGAGAAGTTAGAGTTTAAATTGCGATTGTGTATATAGTGTGTATAAAGGACACGTTTATCTTTTCTGTCTTACTCTGTGTTCGGCATCGTCACACGGTCTATCTGCGTTACGTCCACATGAGCGCGCCGTAAACAACCTGAATTGTATACTGTCAAAGTGCGTGTGTCGACCTGAGTTTTTTGTGCGGGTCGATCGACACGTGTGGTGCCTTTTTGTTGTTATTCCCACAAGTGTGTCAGAGAGGTGTATACGTGGGTATAAGTAGTATGTGGGAGTGTGGTCACTTGTTGTATGTATGTATTATAGTAGCAGAAATAAGTGATAGCAAGTGATTGGCTTCTGTAGGGTTGACTAGGCGGTCGTTGAAACAGTACAGGCTCCGTAGGATGGTCTGTATGGCTGGAACTGATCTCCCTCACCACATCTGTCTCTGGATGCGTACATGATAACAAGCATAGTGCTTTGCAATGGGTTCGCCCCCTTCCACCCTGAGTGCACCGTAAACTACCTGATGTTTATACTGTCAAATTGCGTGTCGACCCAAGTTTCCTGTGCGGGTTCGATCGACACGTGTGGTGCCTTTTTGTGATTTGCGTATGTGGATGGAGCTTGTAGGTTGTTGCGGAAGTCTATTGTTGTGTGCATAATGCGCTCTCGTAACCCTCGATTGCATACTTGCGTGCTCTCAACCCTGGGTTGATTGTGTTAGTGGTTATTTATTGTCTGTTCTATTGTTGTTATCTGTAGGGATATATGTGTCTGTGTGATGAGAGAGTAGTTTGATAGATGATCGATTGAGAAGCAAGTATGGCTAAGAAGACAGATCGAGAGGTGAGTATGGCTGAACAGATGGAGACTAATCAACAGATACTCTCGGATGACGAGAGCAGCAGCGGCGAGAGTGTGGTGGTGGAGCATGTGGATGTGCTCTCGGACATGGTTGACAGGACAAAGATTGAGGCGGGTGTCTGTCAATACGATCTTGTCGATGCGACCATATCTGATGTGAGTGATACTGTGGTCTACTGTGTCGGAGAGGGCCGTATCATGTGTGATGTTTTGAACCCTAGCCTGCGGGTGGAGCAGAGACGGGACATGGAGGATGAGATGTTTCCCCCTGCTGGTGTTCGTATGGAGGGGGGGACGTGTGTACTCACAAGGTGGTGCTGGAGCCATTTTCACATTTCATGGCGGTGGATTAGGAGGAGAGGAAGGGATTACTGGACAGGGTGTGCAGGTACTATCCACGCTTCCTCAGTCGCATGTCTGTCAGGGTGGGGTGTCATGTCTATGTTGTTCCCAAGTGTGTTGTATACGTGGTAGAGGTAATTAGTATGCAAATTTTATACAAATTTATTACATGTATATTAGTAATAATATATTTAATTGCTCTTTCGTGCTGGTGGTTGGTTCTGTTGCATCTGGTTGTTAACAAAGGACTGCAGGTTGCGCAGCTGCAGCTCCTCCTCCGTGTAGGGTAGTGGGAGTGGGGGGTTGGCTGTGTGGCGGGCTTTTGTCTCTTCTGTTGCGACTTGACCTTTCGTGTTGGTAGTTTGAGGGGGGAGATGGTTCTGGTGGCGTCCCCAAGTGGGGGGTGGTTTCTTGACGTTTTTTTTTCTCTTTGGTGAGGGTGGTGTGTGGTCGCTCTCGCTGCTGCTGGTTGTCTCGTCCTCGCTCTCGCTGGTGATGTTGTTGTTGCTCTGGCTGGTGCCGTCATCGTCGTTGCTGGGGGGCGCGGTGACGAATTGGATGGTACTGGACTCCTGGGGGGGTTGGGTCTTTTGCTTGCGTGAGGTTGAGGACGGGGACGGCGTGGTGAATGCAAGGGGTATGATGGTGACCCGTGAGGTGACGTGTGCCGAACTGGCTACCATCTTTCCCGTTTCTACGGTGGAGGTGGGTATGTCGAGGAGTCTCCAGCATATCCTCGTCGTGTGGAGGCCGTACGTCTGTGTGGGGAGGAATAGGTTGTGGAGGAGGTCTGCTACGGCCTGCAGGTTGCGTATGATTAGCTCGTGGAACAGGGTCCTCTGGAATGGGGTGAGTCGTATCGATGTTCTGGCCAGTTTGGTGTGCATGAGGTCCTCCTCGGTGTCTGTGTGTATTATCAAGTCGTTGTCATCCTCATTTGTCTCATCTTCTTCCGTTGCAGGTGGTGCTAGGGGGAGTGGATCGCCGTCCGTCTCGCAGTCATCTCTGTCGGTGTCTGCTTCAGGCATCTCGTCCTGTCTACTGACTCCGTCAGTTGCTGCCAAGACATCCGAGGAGGACGAGGAAGACGTCTTGTTGACGTTGTGGCTGTCTCCCTAGGATGATGAGGAGGACAGGGTGGCTCCCATCTCTGTCGCCACCGTCTCGTCGCCACTGCCATCTGGTCTGTCGATGTCTTGTCCTGCTGCTGATGAGGGGTATAGTTGTGGTAATGTCTGTAGTATTGTTTTTGTATTACTGGGTCGAATGTGTCGACTATGGCGCAGGTCTGTGTCCAGGGGGTGAATGTGGGCGAGGAGAGTGCATATGATATCATTGTGAAGTGGTCCTGCTGGTTCGGGGACAGGCTCTGTGTCATCGTGCTGTATCCCAGCATGAACAGGGTGGCCAGCTGGTGGGTGGGGCTCTGGATGGTGACGAGGGTGCACTTGGTGATGAGGTGTCTGTGGGTGTTCAGAAAGTCCTCCAGGAATAGCGATTGCCACTGCAGGGCCAGGTTACCGGGACAGTAGATCCTGGTTCGAGCATGCCACTCCGTGTTACCCAGATAGGGGAGGTCGGACCGTCTGAAGACGGGAGGATCCGACACATGGGTCCGTCCATAGAGCCACCTACCTCGGTGAGATCACCGTGTCTGGAGAGATTGAAATGTATGGGAGCTCTGGGCCTAAATACCTGAAGCCTAACGAGGCTAAAAGACAAAGGAGACCTACCGATGTCGATGACAGACTGCGCCACGTCAAGCCTGTGCTCGGATCGCGTGCACGTCCTGCAGGGGAAGACGGTGTCGGTCTCACCGAGAGCCACAACGTCGTCGCTGTTGCAGACCCTCCTCACATACATGCACTTCCCGTCCAGCCAGTAACTTGTAGTTTACCCCATCTCTTGACAATATCTTGTATGGGCCTGTCCATTGCCTACCGAACTTCCAGTGCTTGGGACGCCAAAGCCATACAGTCTGCCCAGTTTCAAAAGGCTTCCAATCCTTCTTACTCTTGTTATTATAATTAGAGGCCTGTTTGGATCTATCAAGAGCGAGATTACGTTGAGCAAGTTGGTTAGAGTAACTAAGAGCTTTTCTCAAGGACTGACTATAGTCTGACTGGCTACTAGGATTTCTAAGCGGCACCCAACTCTACCTCAATAGGCATCCGAGCTGGACGCCCAAAAAGCATTTCGTATGGGGACATACCTGTAGACTCATGGACACTAGTATTGTATGCAAATACTGCCTGATCTATCCACTGGTCCCAATCTACACTATGCTCAGACACAAAACTGGAAAGGATGTTTTGAAGAGTATGGTTCTGGCGTTCCACAAGTCCATCACACTGTGGGTGGTAAGCAGTCGTCCGGGTTTTCTTTATTCCCATCAAATTGTATACTTCATGCATCAGGGTGCTGTCGAAATTGCGACCCTGATGAGAGTGGAGGACTGTGGGAGGCCCAAAACGAGAAAACACACAAGACATAAGGACATGAGCTACAGTGGAAGCGTTCTGATCCTTAGTTGGGAATGCTTCACACCATTTGGTATAATGGTCCATCAGCACAAAGATATGTTTATTCCCACGGTCTGTTTCTTTGATAGGTCCCATGTAATCCATGGCCCAAACTACGAAGGGTTCTCTTACCTTGATGCTTTGCAATGGTGCCTTGGTTAAGCGGTGACTGTCTTTAATCTGATTACATTCAGGGCAATTTTTAATAAAAAGTTGAACAGATTCCTGCATTTGAGGCCAAAAGAACCGCTCTCTAGCCTTTGATACACTCCGATTGACACCCATGTGACCCCCAGAAGAGCTGCTGTGCAAAGTACGACCTACAACATCTATTAAGTGTTGTGGGATAACTACGTTATTTTGAGGGAGCTGCTGAGAAAGATTTGAAGACTTCATTAACAGCCCAGTTTGCAAAAACAGTTGATCCCAGCAATGCCAATAAGAAGACAAAAAACGGTTATCTTGCCACACAAATTGTGGGGGTCATGGAAATCCCTTTTCGTTCAGTTCTATGACTGTCGAAATAGCGGAATCGTCACGTTGGGCAGAATATACATTATAATCAGGGACAAGCCCGACAAAGCACTTGACAGAGGGATGCATTGCGCTGAGAGGAGGACGCATCATGAGTCAAACGAGAGAGCACATCGGCATTTTGGTTAGAAGAACCAGGTCTATGGGTTACAGAGAAGTCCAATTCCTGCAAGTCCATGATCCATCTGGCAATCCGGCCTTTAGGCTGGATGGTATGGAGCCATTTTAACACCCTATTGTCAGTGACAAGCTGGAATTTCCGCCCTAAAAGATAGATACGAAAGTGTTTAGTTGCAAGTACAACAGCTAGTGCTTCTTTTTCCATCGCTGTATAATTTTGCTCCCTGCCTGACAATGTGCGACTCACATACGATATAACTCGCTCGTGACCAGATATATCAAGTTGTGTAAGCACAGCACCCAGTCCAACATCAGAGGCGTCAGTTTAATAAAGGGCTTTTCAAAGTTAGGATATGCGAGAATGGGCGCAGAGGAAAGACAAGTCTTGAGTACTTGAAATGCATTTTCGGTAAGGTCTGTCCAAACAAATGTAGCACCCTTTTTAGTGAGAGCAGTTAAGGGTGAAGTGACAGTAGCAAAACGAGGGATGAATCTCCTATAATACCCCGCAAGGCCTAAGAACGAGCGTAATTCATCTAAGTTTGAAGGGGCAGTAAGATCTTTAATGGCCTGGATTTTCGAAGGGTGAGTGTGAATACCATGTTGAGACACTGTGTGGCCTAAGTAAACAACTTCATCACTGGCAAAAGAGCATTTAGAGGCCTTAACGCACATATTTTGGTCACAAAACCATTGTAAGACAGTCGAGAGGCATTGGCAGTGTTTATGGATATCTGTAGAAAAAACAATGATGTCATTGAAATAACAGAAACACATCTCATAGGTGAGGCCAGATACGATTATACTGATGGCATGTGAAAAAGTAGCTGGGGCAGTAGACAAACCATAAGGCAGTCTAAGAAATTCGTAAAGGCCATTGGGTGTCATAAAGGTAGTTTTCTCCCGATCCTCTGAATGCATACTTACTTGCCAGTACCCACTGCGAAGGTCTAAAGTACTAAACATATTGTATCCATTCAAGGCATCCAGTAAATCATCAACACGCAGTAGAGGATTAGCATCTGGCTTAGTGACTACTTTTAGTTTGCATTAGTCAATGCAAAAACAATAGGATCTGTCTTTCTTTTTGACAAGGACAACAGGAGAGGACCAAGGGCTTGTACTAGGCTGGATAACACCCTGGGACAGCATCTCCTTAACCTGCTTATCAACTTCCGTACGAAAATGGTACAGGAGACGCTGTGGATATTGATGTATAGGAGGGGAATCCCCAGTGGCAATCTTATGAGTCATAATGTCAGTATGTCCTAGGCCGTTATTAAAAACATCGGGAAATCTAAGTAATGTGTGTAAAAGCGTACATTTGTCTTCAGCAGGTAAGCGTGGGTTAATAGCTGATTCGAGTTCTGTTAAAGTGCTGGGGTCCATAACTGATCCACTAGTAGCACTGGCACAGATTTCACTAACTGAACTCTTACTGGAAAACGCTGCGGTCTCTACAACTGGCATACACTGAGCTATTTTCTGACCTTTAAATAACTGAATTGGAGATTCAGAAGGATTCATAACACGCACGGGAACTTGACCATTATCTACCGAGCTAAGCATAAAAGCAATAACAAAATCAGAAGTAGGAGAAGTATCAAGTGGAGATACCATGAGTAACTGATCAGAATAACCACGAGGGGGTTTAGCGTGTAAGATACATTCACTCCAACTAGGGAGCATAAAGCTATCAACAAGAGCAAGCTTCAGTGGACCCTGGCTGGGAGACTGTGTAAAAAGTGGGGCAGAGTCCTCCTGGGGGGCACTGGAGACAATAGAACAATGGGAAGGAGAGGTACACTGTGGACCCAGAGGACTCAAAGGGGTACTGCCATGTGGGCCTACGAGGATATATGAGCCCCCTAAATAAGATAACTGGAGTTTATGTGCAACAATAAAATCCCATCCTAAAATGCATTGTAAGGGCTGCATCAAAAGTATCACAAATCATAACTTCGGCAGTATAGCGATAATCACAACCAGGCAAAGGGAATTGAGTTTCCATTAAACCAGAGAAATGTAAAGGGTGACCAGTTACTGATATACATGGACTAGAAGAAATAACCCTGACAGGTGCCAACGTTTGACCTTGGCAGGAACAGTTATCGGCAATTTGCTGATACACATCAGCACTTAAGATGGACCGCATGGATCCAGTATCCAAAAGGGCTGATAACTGTACACCACCTGGAAATTCGCAAACTAGAAGAGGTTGGCGAGGCACTGGAATATCAGGAGTATTTCCCACAGCAAAACCAGAGGGGTGCTCATTGTGCCAACTTCCTAATACCGAGGCACCCCATTGAAGTTTAAAGAAAATGACTAACGTTTAGAGGAACTATTACTGTCCACACTGGGTACTTGTGCGGCCTCTTGATCCTCGTGGCGGGAATGAAGGTGGTTTGCACAAACATCAGGTTTGTGTCCCAAACCACCACATGCTGTACATCGCTCTTCTCCACGACGAAGGGCACACAAACACACAATGTGGCCTATCTCCCCACAATAAAAACAATGAGGGCAGCGAGTTGACGGGGCTGCAGCTGTACAGTGACCACCGGTGGCAACGACTTGAGGGTAAGTAGCCGCCAGGTCATACACCAGGTTCTCTAGGCGGGTAAGACATGCATCGTTGGGCCTAATAGGCATAGTGGGCCTCAAAGGCTCTTCAGCAGTGGCCAAACAAGCGGCTGGAGGCTGAGGCAAGGCATCAAGAGCATGAAAACGGTGGGCACCTTGAACCATTTTGTCCAGATCTGGTGTTGGGTTGGACTCCAAGAGTTTCATCCGTAAGGGCGGTGGAAGACCGCACATGACTTGATGGCGAAGTAAGGCATCAAAAGCATCAGCACTGAGATCAGGCTCAGCCCTGCATAGAATGTCCTTGAGATGCCAGAGGAAGAGCATAGGGCTCTCAGATGGGTGCAAGTCTTGAGCATGAAAGTCAGTGTAGTATTGTTCTCTGTTGACAGAGGGCATAAAACATCAATGAAGACTGGCCGTTAGGTGTTCGTATGTATCTCTCTCACCATCCGCTAGCGAGTCAAAGAATGTGGCAGCAGGGCCTCTTAAACAGGCAGGCACTTTCGCCAGTCGCGAGGCGTCATTCCAGTCATTGGCAACAGAACAACGCTCAAAATGGCGAAGCCAATGTGCAAAGTCACCACCATCGAAACGGTCAGGAACAACGGTTGAGGCCAAGGCACGGGTAATTCGCCTCCTGTCACCAAGGTGTAGCATGGCTTATGCAGAGCATACACAGAGAGAGACGTGTTCTTTGTTTGACTCTCTAATCACGACTAAATCATTTCATAAATTACAGCATGTATAACTACAATCATAACTACAGGACACTACTTGATATGGAGACACACACCACGATAACATGACACGATACAGACACCACCAAGGGTTGACAACATCACAGGTTTACAGGGGTTATTTTCACATGTATATTCTACTTAGTTTACACACACAATTTCATGATCACATATATTACACCAGCTCACTTAGGTGGGCCAGCCCACCTCATGTAAACAGGCCCTTAGTTGTGTTGTAAGTTTCATTCTAGTTACTCCACTATTCTTTCATCACCATTATCTGCATGCTCATCCTGTTCTGCCTGTACTTTATTGATAAGTCCATTGCCACTGTCCTGCTTACCTGTCTTTTCCTTCTCAATCTCTTGATTTCATCTATGGTGACTCCAGTTATTTCTTCACAAACTGATCTTGTTGAGCAGCTAATATATCAGGCTCAGTCTACTGGTTTGATGTCGAGACTTTTCCAACTCTATGCACTGGTTCATTCCCTCCACTGATCTAATTAAAGAAACAATGCGTTTGATTTGTTATTTTGCTTCTAGTTTCACTTCAACATTCTGACGATCTAAGCAGTCTCTTTCCCTAATAATGATGCATTGATGTTCATTTATTTTATCTGATAATGGATGTCTTTGCATTCATACATAAAACTGTAGTTGCAGTCATAGTCTAAAGAAAGTCTGTAGGGTGATTGACACTCTGGCAACATAGGTCAATATAATCTCCACTAGAATATGTACCACCTCATAAAATAAGTTGCTGTAACTGACTTACCTGATCTAAATCAGGTCTCTTAACGGTGTACTTTTGACTTTTATTGCAAACTTGCAGTTGATCTTAAAACTTGCCTAGAAGTGAAAGTTCTACTTATTATGCTACAAAACTTTAACAAAGAGATTAGAAGGACTTCTTTTATCAAAAATATAGAAGAAATATGAAAAATCTATAATAATTACTAATTTATGGAAATTTATGCACGAACTGATATGATGCTTGGGACTAAACTAACTTTTGATTGGAAGAAGATATTGAGGTGAAATTTTCTTATACTAGTCTTCCTTCAGTCAATGCATCTATCAGGAGAAATTGTGGTATCTCACACACAAGGGGGATAATTCAAAAAAAGAACTGTTTCCATAGTAGCAGCTCTACTATTTACTTTTTCTCAAAATCTCCTGATCATTGCACTGATAATGTAGATCTGAATCTCTCATCACAATTTCATTTCACTATATGCTTGCTGGCTAGATTTATGACTGTCCCACACTTGTAGGGTCATAGATTCAATGTTTTCATAAAAACGCATCTAAAGAAGTATTTTCCTTTTGAGCTCACAATTGTTCAAAGCAAGTCTTTGGGACTTTTATCAATAGTTACTATGATATCATAAAAATGAGTTATATGTGGAATGAAGTAACAACTAGCTCTATAAGTTGTTTTTCTATGGGCATTGTTATTGGGACATCAGTGACAATATCCTCTGTAGACAAATGTGGCACTATAAAACTATCAAATGTTCATGTTCTTCCCTTTTCTGCTCTCTTTGACTTGTTGTTTAAGAAAGCAGTTTTTCTCTTCTCCCCTACTTTATGTTCTAGGATATCAAATCCTCCAGCCTTATAATGAATGGCTGTATGCTTTGCTTGGTTTCTTAGAAAGCCTTTTCTTTTCAGCCTCCATACCTTGTAGTTTTCTTGTATTTCCTGTGAAGATGCCTTTCTCCTTAACTGATCTTGCAATCTTGCAGCCCTGAAAGAATGCTGTCCTACACTAGGAATGTCTGATGCATCATAACGTGCAGCTAGGCTCCTGCCCCTGTATTGAAATATGAGACTGCCTCAGATATGGCTGTCATGATTCTGACTTTACTGCAAAATGTTTCTTTGGGGCAACTGTTCCATATTGAGTGATTTATACTTTCATTGGCATTTTGTGTTACGCCTTTTAGGCATCTAGACGGCAATTCTTCAGAAGATAACTTCTGAAAAAGTGGCTCCAGGTGCTCATAAAATGAGCTAGGTAGTCTCTTGCTCTCATTGTATGTCTTTACCATTCTTTCCTTGTCAGCATTGAACTTGCACCAAGAATTCTCACCACTTGGGCAGAATCTGTGTGGGTCATCCACCTTTATGTTAGTTGTAGGCTTCCCAGAGTGGTAGAAAATAGCCCATGTGGCATTTTGCATTCATTTTAAGTCTCCTCTGTTTTCTCGTAAAGCTTTGCCATAATACAGCTGGATAGAATTTATCTTGTCTTTAGTTAGGCAACCCTTTCCTCCACTTGTCTTATTGTCCAACAAACGTTCACCTTTCATGGTCTTCTTTAATGTCCTAAGTGCATTCCCCATCTTTTTCTGTATGTGACCAATGCACTCCTCTTTTTGGACTTCATACCTATCTCCATAGATCTTTTTCATTTCGTCTGCTACAATTCTAAATGTATTACTATCTCCATCTCCAACAAATTGAGTATATTTCAACTGTCTTTTCTCAATTGATCTTTTAAACATTTTAAGGACTCCCTTTCCTTCCATGGCCCCAGATGAACCCTAAAAATTTATCTGACAGTTTGAAGAGTGTTTTTCTTTCCATAATGTGTACTTTTGGGTGCTTTTGTCATCCAGCTGATGCTTACTGCATTCATGGCAGTGAAGTGATAACACTTCAAAATCCAAAATCTCACCCGTGTCAACAGACACAATCAATGTGACACCAAACTTTGAAGTAAAGCCTCTCTTTTGCCAAGTGCCATCTACACTTACTGCCACTGGTACTGCACCATCTACATCACACTTATCTATCCCTGGATTTTTCTTCAAGGTCTGTTGTCGTAATTGATTTGCAGCCTCAACCATCTTTCTATCTGCATTCTCTTGATACACATTTGATGCAAGCTTCAAGTGTTTGGAATATGATGCTCTGGATAATGGAGGTGGTAGGTTCATAGCTCCACAAAAATTTGCCAGCACCTGCCTCCCACCTTTCATAAAAGTACAAGCTAAAACAGATCGTCTGTTGACTTCAAATCTTCCAAGTGCAATCCTTCTACTAGAAAAGAACTGTGTGCTGTGTAAGCATTCAGAGCATTGAAGGTAAAATGTTTCAGCAAGTCCATGTCTCTTATTCTCATCTTTGTATAACTTCATCACTGATTTCCTACTTCTACAGTGCTTGCAAATCACAGCTGATTTCAGGGCTTGCGGAAACAACATATCAACAATCGACAAGTCATCATTCACTTCTCGTCTACTTTTCTGTCTGGTCAATCCCAACCTCTTACTAGCTGACCTTGTCATTACAAGGGACTCTTCTAGTTCATTAAACAAAGAATTTTGGAGCTTACTGTCTGATTTTGAAACTGGTGTACAACATGTGGCAGCAGTGTCTAACTCCCGGAAGCATTCATCCAAAGTTTGGTTAGCCCGATTATCATTTGTCGATGAATTTCTAATGTCTTGATATCTACTTCCAGTAAACACTGTCCTTTTCCTTCTTGATTTTCTCACTTTTGCTCTATATTTAGATGGCGACATTTTCAATGTGACATTTGCTTATAATACTACTTTCAAACTCAGCCTTGTAGTCAACTTCCAACTTGTATAAATCTCATCAAGACACTGCCTGATCTCATGTATCTGGCCTTGGATTGATGCAGAGAGCACAACAGGGTGGCTAAGTGCTCTACAATAGCAAGGGATGGCCAAATTACCAATTTCAGAATGGGTGGGGTGGTTCAAATGTAAACAGTTACCCTTAGCAACCAATTTTGACTCGTTGCTAAGGAAGATTTTGAATACTACCTTGTAAGAATTTTAATTTAAATATCAATAAAAATAGAGTTTTAAATGCAAACATTAAAGTATGATGTTATATAGTTAAAGCTATGTTTGAGCACCAAAACACCCAAAATCACAAAATGTGAAGTAAACTCATTTTCAAAGTGGAAAGCACATCTTTAAATCTACACGTTACCAAGTGAACAAATGATACCATAGCATTCCTGCTTGCTTGCAACCAGTGGCGAAGCTGAACTAAAATAGATGGTCATGCCCATTAATGATTTTCTAAAGGGGCCATTGAAACCAAGGGATGGGGGTACTGGCCCCTCCTACTTTTTTGCATAAAATAGTCGTTTGCACATACTTTACATTTTTTTGCAGTATTATGAGCTGATGCTATCAAGCCCCCATTATGAAGTCTTTTAATCAAGGTTTAGTAGCAGTATTAAGTCGCTGATAGCCACGTCTCAGTCACCCCTCAAACTAGGTAGTCCCTGTTGATAAAAATCCTCTCGACACCCATAATAAGAGACATCCAGTCTTCTAATACTAACATCAGTTAACAAAATAATGTGCCACAAAGACTGTTTTGAAGAAACACTGCCACAAAGCCAATCCTTTTTTCAGTAATTGCTGGGCTTGGATCTGAGCAATTTCTCTCAAGTATTTGTTTCTTTTGAATAAAGCAAAATTCATCTCTACATGGATAGCTGGTTAGGAAGACAAAGAGCTATAAGAAACTGTGCTGCACTACGCATGTCTGCACTTCGTGCTTGTAGAGACGGCACGACCATGGATTGTTATTGCTAGCACATGACTGCAGTTAAGCCAATATAGTTACAGGATTTTACAATAAGTTATTGTCCTATTTTGTGCTATTTACTTTTGGGCATGACCTACAGACATGCGCATTGCAATCAACAGTCTCAGCACAGGGTGTCAAAGGCATAGGACACAACAGAGATACAGGGATAATAAAACCATTTGGAATGTGCATCTTATCGAGAGAAGCTAAGAAAACACTCCTTATTTGCTATTGACACAGAAAAAAATATTGACAAAAATTTATGGTTGGGTCGGGCATGACAAGCACGACCTTTAGCTTCGCCACTGTTTGCAACAGTCATATACATTAAACAAGGTATATGTCATATTGAAGAGCTTGGAAAGCTCTATGTTTCCTCAGAGGGACTTTTTGATATTCTACGTAGTTATCATGCTACGTCTGTATCACATCTTCAATTATTTTTGTCAAGCATTGGCCACGACCAAGACATTTACTTCGGTAAAAGTAAAAGTGTGATCTGAGTGAACATAGACCACCCCTGTGGTTTGATTTTCAGCCTCCTAATGCAATCACAGGCTTTAAATGTCTTGCCCTAGCAAATGCAGCAGCATTAAAGTATGTTTTGAGAAACATGGCGTCAATGTTTGCCTGTAATAAATCAATTCAAAAACCGCCATATTCATAGAAGAAGCCTTCAGTTTTCTTGATCTTTGCCATTCTGATGAAGTCTTTCCTTCCTTCTAGCTAGCCTTTGATTCTTACTCTTTTCTGAAAATTTATATTCTGCCAGGTACACTCTAGTATTATCCTTATATTGGAGCTCATTCAAACAATAGGTTCCTGTGGCTAAGCCAATGTTTTCAATACAATAGATACTTTTAGATGGCCATTGTTGTATAAAATGACAGCTAAAGATGAGCACAATGTCATTGCTAGATCACCAACAAATACTGATATGGCCAAAGCTTCCATAATACACTATTAAACCTTACTGCTGCATTTTGATTGTATCTAGCAAGGCATTGCTCAAGTAGTTTATGATCTCTTAGCCTATCAAATGTGGGCTTGATAGGTAGGGCAACTGCCTTTGGCAATGGAGTTCTGTGCTTGTAAGAGGCTGGATCTGCATTGTATCAGCACCAGCTGTCTTCTCCCTCAGGGCAAGAACACTGATTGGGAATTGCATCAGTAGACAGCCTATGGTGAAGAATTGCATCTATGGAAGTTTTCATTCCTTCCATGTTTCCAATTATGCAGTTAATGGCAAGTTGATAGTAAACCTGTAGTTGTCACTTTCAGCTGATGCAAGTCTTCCTTTTCCCCTAGTGTTTTTCCATCACTAAGCTTTTTTGCCACTTTTTGCTTTACGTTTTCTAACATTGGAGCCTACACAGCTTTGCACATGACCTATGAAATCATGCTTTTTTATTTCAAAGTCCTCACCGTATGGCTTTTCTTCTATAACTTTACAATATGCTTTGATATCTCCATCCCCTACATAGCTAGTGATCCCTATATTTCTCTTCACTACTGACCTGTTGAATATTCTCTTACTTCCCTCAATGTTCATGGCAGGAGATGAACCAGTGGGGTTTTTGTTCATGTGGGATCTGCTAACAGAGCATTTTCACTCTCTTGTGGCAAATGCAATTTCTGAATTTCTTGACCGTGCTTGGAATATTTTGTGAGAGCTTCAGTGTTTTATTATTATTATTATTATTATTATTAGTATTATTGATTTATTTAAAGGTGGCTTTCTAATTGAAATAGCTAAAATAACAGCTAATTAAGACCAACTGTAATGAAAAGAAAATAACTTATAAGTTACAATGCAAAAAACACTAAAAAAAAGACAAAATTAATTAATCCAAAAACCCCAAATCTTTTATAAAAACTCTACACAATCTGCAGGTGCATGAATCGCCATTCCACTGTTTTATTTTTCTTTTGAATTCTTGAATTGTGCTACAGTCTCTCAAACAACGTGGAAGTGAGGACCATAAAAAGCAGCCTCTGTATTGAATATTCTCAGTACCATATATTGTCGTCCTTACTTTCGGCAGTTGCAAATGAGTTATATTCCGCAAACTATAATAGGTGTCTCTTTCTGCAAAAGTGTCTTTCATAAAAGTTGGGTTAAGATCGTTCTTTGTTTTGAAAATCTCTATCATAAGCAACTGCAGATTGCGTTGGTGTGTGGTTACAGAACTACTTACGTTATTTACAAAATCATTTCCACTATCTTTGCACACAATTCGCAATGCTCTTTCCCGAATTTTGTTCTCCTTAGAGTTGATTGTCCTGTCATGGAACATCCATACGAGTGGACAGTACTTGAAGTGTGATTTGATAAATGCATCCATCAGCAACTTTACTTTGACAGGGTCCATATAAGTAGAGAGGCGGGCAAGTGCATGCAATTTTTGGTTTGCCTTTTTGCATAAGTCTTCGACATGTTTTGTGAAACTTAATTTTTATCAAAAGTAACTCCAAAAAGCTTTTCATAATCACTTTCTTTAATTGTAGAGTTTCCAATGTTGACTACTGAGCCTTTACATTTGTTACCAAATATCATAAGATGACATTTGTCTTCATTAAGTTTCATGTAGTTCTCTGAAAACCATTTTGCGAGTACTGCACTGTCTATTTCTAATCTATTAATTATAGTATTGAGATCTGAATTGCATGCATAGATAGTGGTGTCGTCAGCATAGTTACAAATGTTGGTATTATTTACAAAGAAGAAACTGTCATTTATGAAAATATTGAATACAAGAGGCCCTAGAACTGATCCTTGCGGTACCCCTATCGTAACATCTGTCCAACTACTATATGAGCTGTTTATTTTGACTCTTTGTTTCCTCTTTGATAAATAATTTGTGATAAGCTTGAGAGCATCCCAGCCGAGACCATAAGCTGCTAGTTTTATGATCAAAAGATCGTGATTTATGCAATCAAATGCTTTAGAAAGGTCCATCAAAATTGCTCCAGCTAGTTCCTTATTGTCAAGATTTGCTTTACTTTTTTGTAAAAAATGTAACAAAACGTGCTGTGTGTTATATCCTTTTCGAAAACCACCCAAAAGTGGAGAGAAAAAGGTGCCAATGTAATCAAAAAGCTGACTATACATGATGCGTTCAAAAACCTTTGAAACGGCTGGAAGTAGGCTTATAGGCCTATAATTTTGTTTTCTCATGTAATCATCTTTCTTGTAAAGCGAAGAAATGTCAGCGAGTTTTAGATCATCTGGGAAAACACAGTCATCCACAAGGTTGTTGAAAATTCCAGTCAGTGGCAATGAAAACAGATCTGTTTGATACCTTGTACGTTACTGTTGAAGTAAATGAAACTAAACCAATTTGAAAAGACAATCCTCTTCTGCCAAGTACCATCAAAGAGACATGTATTATGGTAGGTTCACACTATAGACTTTTGTCTATAGATTTGTCTATAGACGAAGACATCAACAAACAGACAGACATTGGTAGGTGTGAACTAAACAATCGCTTGTGGACATGCGATGACTAGATTGTCAATGAAGTAGGATATATTCTACTTTTTACAGATTTTTGATGATAGATTGATAAGATTAACATTAGTGATTGGTTTATTTGGAGTCATGTGGTAAAAGAGAATGCATTTGCAAATGCAGAATGGCTATGAGGGACAATATAGCATGTCTCATAGAAGAGTTTTTGGAAGGTACTGAACATGTGTGGAGGGTGGACAGTGCTGAATACAAAGAACACAACAGAAAGTACATAGCACATGAAAATATCACAGAGATAGTAGAGTGGCCAGGTATGCTGCCCGATTTTGCAGATAATGTCCACCTTCAAACAGTTCGACTGCAAAATCGTTAGGCCAGCCTATAGTTCACATAGCTGCTAAATACAGTAAAGACAAAATTCAGTATCCCACTAGCAAATATCAAGGGGATGAACTATACGTATTAGTTGTACTGTAAAATGTGCTCACTATCAATGTGTTGCTACTGCATGAGTTTATAGCTACTATGACATTTTGTTATGTTGAAAACTCAGCATTATTCAATCACTTGTAGTGACTGAAATCAGAAAGAAGATTAACAACATCAGAACATATTTCTCAAAAGAATATGCTAAAGTCACAGGAAAAAAGTCTGGAGCTTCAGAATCAGATGTTTATCTCTCAAAATGGCAGTATTATGCATCAGTAAAATGTCTTGAGCCATATCTCATTTGTAGGAGAACCATTTCAAATTTCGTAAGTTCATTCAATATCCCATTCCCAGGGACCTTGACCCTCATCTCAACAATACCTGCACAAGGTGTCCCTGACTACCCTTGCAGTTAGGGAACTGTTGTTGGAACTCTTTGTTGTAAGTCCCAGCATATCAACAGAGTTTTCTTTCTACTGACCACCTAGTGCCTGGTAGCTTGCATTTCCCACCTCATTTACTCTTAAGCTGCATTCACACTGGATGCATAGTGATGCAGTGCATCATGTCACTGTGCGTCAAGATAAATATCGTGTGTTCACATACAATGCATCATGATGCGTTTTTATGACATGCAAGTCAACATGGCATTTACTCACAGTGACAGGCTAGTTGCTTTAGCTTTGCAAAACCAGATAAGTGCCGCTGTTTTGCTTCAGAGGAAGCAAAGAAACTGGTCTGTGTGGGTTCGTAGGTGGTGGATGGCTCAGAGCAACACGGACATTTTTCCACTTTAAGTGCTGAGATGAGATTGCAAGATCACACAATGCATATGTACTAATGTCAAATGCAGCCTGTGACATTTGATGATCTGCTTTGCCTGGTAGGACCATCATTGACCAAGGAAAGATCTCATTTTTGAGAACCGTTGCTTCCTGGCTTGTGACTTGCAGTTGCTCTGAGGTATCTTGCTACTGGTGAGTCGCAAGGATCGCTTTCTTTTAATTATCGACTAGGAAGATCAACTGTATGCAAGATACTCGATGAAGTGTTAAACACAATGTGGGTCACACTGGGTCCCATTGCAGTTGCATTTCCTAGTTCACCTGATGAATGGATAAGAATATCGAGAGATTTCTGGAATCTGCGGGGCTTTCCTTTATGCCTAGGGGCAATTGATGGCAAACACTGTGTGATCACTTGCCCTTCCAACTCAGGTAGTAGCTTATGGCAGTAGTTGGCGCAAGCTACATGTTCACATGCGTAGATGTTGGTGACTATGGCAGACAAAGCGACTCAAGTGTTTTCAACAATACACAATGTGATAAATCATTGACTAATGGGAGCTTGTCTCCCTCAAGATGACAATGTGCCAAATGTGCCAGCAAAGGCTAGGTATTGTTTTACTGGAGATGAAGCCTTTCCATTAAAGGATACATTACAAAGGCTGTACAGCCCCGATCAAACGTGCCGAACATTCCACCAAACAATCTTCAACATTGATGTTCTGAGAAAGTTCATTTCGTTTGACCACCTTGTTCGGTGATCAAAATCTTGTTCGATAATGTTTCACGTTGTTTGATTGAGTTCAAAAGCTTCACCAAACGTTTCCATTGTTATCACTGTTGGGTGAAATGTTGCATCCAGTGTGAATGCAGGTTTAGGTAGTTGTGAAGCACACAAGCTGCTAAAACTGCTAGTTCAGCTTTTGCAGGCCCAGTTTAGTTGTAAAGGGTTTGGATTGTTATTCCAATCATCTCTGCTTCAAATCGTGCTGAAGAACATGTCCAGTGGGTCTTGTGAATATGCTTGCATCAAAATATACTCAAAGTTGAATTATTTCTGTACATTAACCTTTCTGAAATAGCAATAGTAGACTGTGCTGGTGTACCAAAGTCAATATACATGTTTTCCTGTGACCATCAATGAACCTCTTTCCAGCAGCATCGGTAAGTGTTTTTAAATATTATACTGAGTTATTAACATAATTCTCCATGTCTTGAAAAATATCTGGAGTCAAATGTGCTTTCATAACTTTACCAAATTTACTCTTTGAATTAAAAGATCAAATAACTTATTCATTATCATAATAAAGTCAGTGGTTGGCTTACTGTCCTTAAATGTAGGTAACTTAAGGCCCCTAAGATAATTGCTGCAGCCACTGAGAAGCTACATGGTTGGGTAGCCACTCTTAACCTTCATTTTGTGGTTTTGCCACCTAATATGCTGTCTTTGCCTTATTTCCTACTTTGTAGGATATCCTTTTTCTGTACATCATGAAGCTTCAAAATATATGACCATTCAATCAAGTGGCCTATTGTGATCTGTAACAACACCAATACCCCAAAAGCATTCCTTGCTAACTTGTTTATGTGACATATATCCTGAACTAGATATATCTTATGATCAGGTTTGGATGGATGAGGGAAACTAGTTTTGCCGTACTAATGAACATGATCAATACCAGAAAGTTGTTGCTTATTATGAGCATAACGTATGTTTGCTATTATTCACATCCAGTGACATTACGGTACTATAATTGGTAGACATACCGACCTCAGCCTGGCCCTACAGCAGCAGTGCACAAAGAAAGCTGTATTTTTATTATAACACTTGAGAACTAAGTAGAAATATGTTATCGTTAAGGGAAGTAATTAAATTCATATCTCATTAGCACATTTTTATCTTGAGTTTTTTTAAACTTAACTGAATCAAACACTTACCAGGGAAATGAGATAACATTCTGGGTTTCAACAGTGCCTTGTCTTCTTGTCCATCTGCTTATAACATTGTATGTAGTGTAAGAGGTTCACATTATATCAGCAATCTACTTACAGATAAGCACTTACATACATATAGTTATGTATGTACATTACTCGTAGTTCAAATAGTTGTACTCAGTAAAACTTTTCCACTGCGACCTTGCTTAGTTGCAGTTTCCCGCAGTATCTTTTGCCTGACTACACTACCATTTTTGAATGTACTTTGTTGATCTCTATCACGTTACCTAGTGAGATCTCTATCACATTAGAGAGTTTCTGACATGCTATGTGGCGCACTACTACACCTCAGGGGAGACTAAGTACTACTCAACCTGAGGCGTAGCAGCTCAGGAGGACACTTTACTTTACGAGTCACGACGACACCTCAGAAAAGGCGCCAAAACTTTAACTCGTGTAAAAATGGACGAAGGCCTACTGGCTCTGTTGCACGATGATGGTGAAATGAACGAAGACGAGTTTTTGGTACTTCATGGTGCTGGTCATGGAAGAAGCTTGCATAATGGACTCCCATACTGGAAATACGAAAGATTTCATTTTGAGGCAATGCGAGAAGATGAATGCAAAGTGGAATGTCGTTTCGAGAAACTGGATGTTTACAGACTTGCTGCTGCATTACGTCTCCCAGAATCATTTAAATGTGAAACTGGAGTGGTAGTCGAGTCTACTGAGGCCCTTTGTATCTGTCTAAAACGTTTCGCGTATCCTTGCCGTTATGTCGATCTTATTCCGAGATATGGTAGGCCAGTTTCACAGTTGAGCATGGTAACAAATCTTTTGGTCAGTTGCATCCACGATGAATTTGGTAGTCTTCTGGTAAACCTTGACCAACCATGGTTATCTCGGCAGAATATTCAGGTTTTTGCAGATGCTGTTCATGCCAAGGGTGCTGCACTGGAAAACTGTTGGGGATTTTGTTGATGGAACTGTTAGGCCCATTTGCAGGCCAACAGAAAATCAGAGAGCCATTTACAACGGAAACAAAAGAGTCCATGCCTTAAAGTTTCAATCGGTCGTAACACCGAATGGTCTTATAGTAAATCTATTTGGTCCTGTTGAGGGTAGGAGACACAACAGTGCGATGTTGGTAATGTCAGACCTCTTGACCAAGCTTGAGCAACATTCTTTTTCCCCTACAGGACAAGCCATGTGCATTTATGGTGACCCTGCATATCCCCACAGAATCCATCTCCAGCGTCCATTTGCCCAACGAGCTGGATTTACTCATGAACAGCAGGCTTTTCATCAATCCATGAGCCAAGCCAGAGTTGCTGTTGACTGTGTGTTTGGAGATGTTTTAACTTACTTCACATTTGTGGACTTCACAAAAAATCAAAAGATTGGCCTGAGTGCTATAGGGAAAATCTACATTGTTTGTGCTTTGCTACAGAATGCATTGACATGTTTATGTGGCAATAGCACATCAAGATTTTTCAATGTTCAGCCACCATCTTTGGAAGAGTATTTTCACCGAGAATAATGACACACATTGAAACAAACTTTCTCTAAGCCATTTGAGTCCAATAGTTCTTGCTGCTTCTTTACTTAAACAGCTTTTTTCAAAGCTATCAGAGTTCCCAAATATTTCTCTTATTCGTATCAGGCACATGCATATTCTTGTCTTTTGTGAAGATGTGGCATATCACTAACAAAATGATATATTAATTTGAAAATAAGGTGGTTCTGAAGATTTTTATTACCAAACTTAACTTCAATAATATGTAGGCCTGAAGCAGAAAGGTTTGAAATAGAATTTAAGGCAATAGCAGTCCAAGAAATGTGACAGAGACACATGATGATGATGACTAATTATTTTATTTTGGCTTAAAAGGTAAATAATATACTTGTTTTGTTCTTCAATTTGATTTAATTTTTTTCCATCAATTCAAGTTTTGCCCTTATCACAGCCAGCTCTCCTTCTTTCCCTTTTACACTCTTCTCTTTCAGCTCTAGTTCCCTCTCCCTCAACTCCAAATCTTTTTGTCTTAGCTGGATATCCATTTCAACTCTTTTCTCTTCAATGTCAACCTTTCTTTGCTCTAATTCCAAAAGATCATCTTCCACTTTCTTTTTCATTGCTGCTTTCTCTTTAAAGTAGGTGAGGTAATCATTTGACTCTGCACTTTTTCTCTTTCTTTTCCCCTCCCTATTTTGAGTTTGAGACATGGTCTCCATGGCCCTTTTCCTGACAAGCTCTGCTGTCTCTTTTTGATGCTGCACTTCCTGTCTTGACTCTTCAGTTCTTTTTTGATTTTCTTCCTCACTCTCTTTCCTCTTCACTATCTCCTCTATGGCAGCATCCAGCTCATTTAACTCTGGTGAAATCCCACTTGCTCTCATTTCTACATTTCTTCTATGTTTGAAGGCCTTTTCTACTTTTATGTATCTCTCCCTCACTGACCTCTGATCCACACAAAAAGATGGTGTCCCAAACGCATTTAAATTCTGAGCAATTTTATCCCAGCACTTTCCCTGTTCTCGTGAACCAAATCGTAGCTTAAATGGCTCTTCCAACACAATTTCCCTGCATAAAAGTATATCGTGCTCCTCTGTCCAATTCATTTTGGGCCTAAGCAAAAAATGGTATTGCTGAAGTCCAGACCAAATATCGAAGACAGCAATGTGTAACAGAAGTGAATTTGAAATAAATACAGCAGCAATGTCAACAGTGATACTTTCATGACTTACATACAATAAAAAATCAATTGCATTACAAGCAGAATGTAAATATAACGGATACACCATTTAACGTATTTCCTTCCTAAAAGTTGAGAACTTCACTGACATATTGTAGCCTAAACAGTGAGATAGTTCTCTTACAGTAGTTATTAAGAGTAAATGAACGTCTCTAATGTCCCCTGAAAGTGCATTTAAATACACATGTTAGCGTTCTTCTGTGAGTTTCTAGAGGAGCTGCCGTCATGCTACTTGAGGCCATTTTCGCAACCAATGTCCAAACGATTTCTGAAATAGTAGATGGTCTATATAAAAGGTACGTCGCATCTACTACACGAAAAAGAACTCAACTCCAAAATTAAAATCAACTCGATATTAAAAACTCGACAAAAAACGGGAAAAATTACCTTTATAAAACGTCTCTATCAGTACGACTTGCCACGAGCGAGTGTGTGTAGTGAAAACGTCTGCTACACCTCAGCAGTCGGGATATCCCCAAAACTGTGTTAGAGCCTAGTCTTCACTGAGGCGTAGTAGCTCGCCGCGTAGCGTTTCGGAAACTCTCTATTACCTAGTGAGATCTCTATCACATTACCTAGTGAGATCTCTATCACATTACCTAGTGAGATCTCTGTCATGTTACCTAGTGAGCTCTCTATTCCATCTAGTTCTGCTCCCTTATCTTCTGCAAAACTTATGCAACTTACAGGGGATTAAACTACACATCTTAATCCTTCCAAGAGATAGAGAAAGCATTACCATCTGCAGCTCCAGGACCAGGTGGGAAGGAACAATACATTGGAATCCACTTGTTGAGCAGGGATGCAAAATGATCAATGGTCAGCTTAAACTGATGATTAGACAAAGTACTTGTCAAACTAGTAGTGTCAAGTATCTGGTCAGTGTGCTGTGTTGAGGAAGTGCGTGATTCCATTGCAGGCAAACAAACAAGTCTTTTAGGACACTTCCCATTCCTTTTTACCTGATTTGGTGTTTACTTTTGAAGTATAAAGAAATAATAAAGTATGCAACTGTTTAGCGGGTGTGTGCAATGTCCTTCTCATAAGCTCTCAGTAATTGCTTGCCTTTCTCTACATTTCCTTCAACTTCAAGTGCTGTGACTAGCATCTTCCTCTTTACTCCTTTCAGTTTCACTTTTTCAGTATCAACTACGTCTTTATCGACGCTATCTAACTATACTTGTGAAAAGGTCGGGAAGCTTCTTCATTTCATTGTCTAACTCACTTCTTCATGGCTCTCTTGGAAATTCTGCCCACTGTCAGAAAGCTCCTTTACTCTCTTGCTGATATGTTTCTCATTTTTTGCTAGTTTTTCAACCCATTCTGAGTTTGCTTGTGTGACACATGAAAGTGAGAGTTCTAACTCTTTTCCAGTTTCATCTGAGTTTCGGTCATCTAGCATCATATGAAATGGATAAATTGGATGACATGTAATCTGGTCACATTCACACACAAGTAGAAGAGCCGAGTGTACAAGGTGTGGTCTGTTAAAGTCACAAAACTAGGTTTAATTATTGTGTTCGTAATATTATTTTGGTAAAATTGAGATATTGTAGTATACAGTTCACCTTGTTGCAGTGCTACAAAACTACTATCATATTAGGCAATTAGTTGCTCAACTTTATAATATTGCTGCAAGGTAGACAGGTAGTACTTGGTTTGTGTAAGATTTGTCACTTAAGGAACAGATTTTCCACTGTTGAATACAGGTAGTTTCATATGTTTTGCAGCCACACTCATAATAGCTTAAACATTAAGTTTTGAGGTGACTTTGCTTTAGAAAATTATACTCTCTAGGTTTTCTATACTGGTAGCAAAGAAAACTCTGTAATTGTGCAGCAATAGTATTCCCCATAAACTTGTACCCATGATGTAGCATCATTGATGGAATATATTTCAGCAATTCAAAGCACACACAATTGGCATACTTGTCTGGCATAAGGGGATCACACACAAGAGGAACCTGATGACTTATATTTGGTAGCAGAACCATGTCTTGAGTTCTTGCAAGTACTGGTCTCATAAATCTAGATTCAAAATGGTTAAGTGTCCCTGTCTAAATATGTTCAGGAGTTATTGTCATTTGTTTTGACCGATATAGCTTAGCTCTTCTGCTTTTGGTAAATGTCCATTAGCAAGAGCAATTCCATTGAACACAGTGAACACGCCACAATCTGAGCCAGTAAGAAAGGAGAACATCTTTTAAATATAATGGTGGCAATATCCTTGAAGCTTTGAAGGAGGAACTTGAATCGTGAACAAATATACTTTCAAATCAATCAACAACATAGGCCTTTTCCCCGTATTGACAATCTTTCTAGAGAGGATAAAATAGCTCTACACGATCTATGTACTGAAAACAATGTTACAATCAAACCAGCTGACAAGGGCGGTAAACTTGTTATCTGGGACTCTACCAGTTATCTGAGGGAGGCCCACCGACAACTCAATGATCGACACTATTACATACAGTTGGATCACAATCCCGTGAGTGATCTACTTTTTGAGATTTCAACCTTTGTCACATTTCTTTACTAACAACACCATATAGACTATCCACCGTTTACGTTTCTAGATCCTAGCAATCATTCCAGGATACCAATATTTTACTTACTACCTAACCTACACAAACCAGGGGTCCCTGGACACCCGATTATATCAGGATGTAATTCACCTACAAGCAACCTCTCTAAATACAGTGACTATTACCTCAAACCAATGTTAAGCAAATTCCATCTTATATACAGGACACAACACATTTTTTGCGTAAAATCAAAGAAATTGCTGGTGACATACCACGCAATTCTTTTTTAGTGACTTTTGATGTGAAGTCACTTTACACCAACATCCCTTATGATGAGGGAATCAATGTTTGCATAGGCGCCCTACAGGCTTTCTATGGGAGTGACCTCCCTTTATCAGTTAAATACTTAAGACAGATACTTCACTTCATTCTCCAAAGAACCTATTTTCACTTTATAGATAATTTTATCTACAAACACACGGTACTGCTATGGGGTCACCATTTGCTCCCACTTATGCTAATATTTTCATTGACTCTATAGAGCGTCATATACTTACTTCAGCCCCTGGGGGTAAGAAGCCACTCATGTGGTTTCGTGTCATAGACAATACTTTTTGTATTTGGACTCATGGTGTTGATCTATTACAGATTTTCTTTGAACATATGAACAGCACCCATCCCACTATACACTTTGACATGTCACATTCAGTTAACGAAATACCATTCTTAGATGTACTGATTCTCAACCGAGACAATACACTGCATACGACTTTATACAAGAAACCAACTGATGTTCCGTCACTTCTACATTCACATTCTTTTCACCCCCCTACTTGCAAAGCAGGCATCATTTACAGTCACGCTCTGAGATACCGTCGCATTATATCCAATGATGACGATTTAGATTTCCATTTACAACAACTATCTACCATACTTATCAAACGGGGCTATAATATTGGCCTCATTAACACATTATTTTCCAAGGTGTGCCCATTACCGCGAGATGATCTCTTACAACCCCATTCAGGGGCCTCTTGTGATATATTACCCTTCATTATTCCATTTAATCTGGATACTGCACGGATTGGAAATCGTACCTATTTTCATATACAGTATGCTTCTCTCATATATACTTTTCCATTCTCTACATACCTAATCTACATTATACACGATCTTCAGTCATATTCTTCTGTGCACCATGATTCTTTGGCCTCATTCCCTTGGACACTCGTTGCTGGGATTACCCTTTATTTCTTGTTTTACATTTTATATTGTTGTAAACAAACAAGACATTTTCAATATCATGCTCGGATTCATCAACTTCTAAATCAGACGTGTTGCCATCAGGTAGGAGAACAACTTTGAGAGCCTCAGAAATGCTATACTTCTTCTCCATTCTTACAGGCTCTAATACCCATTTTGTGGAGGATGATTCATTAGGCCCTAAAATGTCAAAGGGATTAGTGACATATGTTGAGGACTGTTGTCACAAGAGGATCCTCAACACAGAAATCCTCAAACTGAAAGAATGATGTCAGCATCCTGTAAAGTGTCCAACACTGAGTGTGTCTGCAGTCAGCCATAAACCAACGGTTTTATTCACTATGTAGGATGAAAATGCCAATTACCAATTATCTCTTTGGCAACAAGATGCTGGAGACAGTGAAAACCATAATGTCCTTCCAGAAGATGACAAGATCCTTACAAGATGCTGGAGAAAGTGAAAACCATAACGTCCTTTCAGAAGATGACAAGATCCTTACAAGTTGCTGGAGAAAATGAAACCCATAACGTCCTTTCAGAAGATGACAAGATCCTTACACGATGCTGGAGACAGTGAAAACCATAACGTCCTCCCAGAAGATGACCAGATTCTTGTCTACCCACCCATCTACTTTATGTATTTCATGCCCACCATTTTGTAATCAATATCCACCTAACTGTCCACAACAGTCTTCTGTGATCTCTGTAAACTACCAAGGCCACACCAACAACACCTGGAGATCCTGCTATAGGAATCATTAAGCATTCCGTCACCAGCCATCAAGTTAGAAGAAATATAGCAGTGAGAAATACTTCAAGGCAAGCAGGTAATGGGCAACATTAACAATTGTCGTAACAAGTGGGCATAAACTCACTCACAATACGATTGTTTCACACCTTGCTACTGGCATTCCCATTGATTTTACTTCAGCTCCTTTTCAGCATTCCCCACATACACCCCTCAAATTGATGACAATGAAATGTCATGCGATGATGTAGAACTTGAGGCTCTACTTTCCAAAGGAGCTATAATCCCATTCTTGAGAAAGTAAATGGACACCTCAAATGAGGCATTTCAAAATGGAGCATATTCCTACCATTTTACCTCTCATTTAAAAGAATGCCTTTATGATTTCTATTGATCTGCAATATGCTTGCTTTTCCTTGCCTATTGTGAAACACCATCGTAAATATCTAAGGTTCACATGGCACAACACCCTATACAAAGTTCAATGCCTATGCTTTGGATTACATGTAGCTCTATTTTATTTCACCAAGGCCATGAAGCTAGTTTTCTTACAATTGTGTCACAAGGGCATTTTACTGTACGCATTATAAAGATGATAGTCTGTACACTAGTCCATGGGCAAACCAACTTCACAAAGATACATCTAGAGCAAGAGCTCTACTCCAAAGCTTAGGTTTTACTATAAACCTTGGAAGATCATCTTTCCAACCATCAAAATGCATTACTGATCTAGGGTTTTTGATTGACTCTGAATCATATACTGTCAGTCTGTCCAAGGAAAAAGTCAATAAACTTGTTGTGAGGTCTCCGCCATCTTGATTTCTGACAGATGGTAAATGCGCAGGCGTGCATTGCCGCCATCTTGATCAAACAGAAGGCTTCGCGTGCTTGTGCTGGCAAGACGTTGGGAGTTTCCTTGGCTTACGGAAAGTGATTTTTAGTTCTGTTTGATTGCTTGTACTATTGTGTACGTTTAACTAGTGTACTACTGTGTATGTAACTAGTTAAAACACTGTGAACGAACTGATTCGTTCAGTTAGTTGATTTTGTACTATTTAGTACACTAGACTAGTAGGCCTATACAACTGTGTATAATACTGGTTGTTCTACTGAAAACGTTTATCACTTGTTTATTGTACATTACCGTTGTACACATAGTTTGTAGTGATAGCTTGTAAATGCTACTGCTATGGAACTGTCAGGGACAGTTTGTAGGTGGCAAAGGTGGTGACTAGGGGAGGTTGGAGGTCACCTCTATTAGTTATTATTTAGTTTTATTTTATTATAAAATTACACTTGTAATATTCTACAAAAATACAACTAGTATGCAGTGATTTACTCAATCCCTGTTATGTTACAATTTGCCAGAGGCATCGGCCTACTTGTTTTATCATTTTTAGAAGTTAACTATGCTAAATTACATACACACTACCTTGAGATATACAAAGCAGAACAGTTGGAATGTCTCAAAGGCTTTGACAAACAGATAAATTTATTGCAATGAGTTTGTTTAGAACTGAAGTGGTGGATGGAAAATATTGCAACCCACAATGGTCATTCTGTATTTGAGATCCTTGGATTTGATAACTGGCATTATGAGATATATAGTGATGCCAGCATACTTAGGCGGGGAGCTGCACTTTTTCAAAATAGCCAGGTTCCTCAAAGAAGCAGCGGTTATCAACAGGGGAGAAAACCCGACATATACATTACCTAGACTTGAAAGCAATTCACTTTGCACTCTTAGTTTCACAGGGCTCTATTCAGAACTGTAATGTTCGATTAAATTGTGACAATACAATGGCCATATCCTACATAAATACAGTTGAAGGCTGTCACAATGTCTTATTTAAGTAACTAAAGCATCAAATTCGGCTTTGGTGTATTCTTAACAAAGTCTCCATAAATGCAGTTCACATACTTGGGCCTATAACATGTCAAGAAAATATTCTGATAACATAGAATAGAGCCTTGATAAGCACATACTTAGCGATTTATATCAAGCCTTTGGCAAATCTCACATTGATCTTTCCGCTTCAAACTTGAACCAAAACCTTAGCCATTATGTCTCATGGCATTTTAATCCCTTCTGTTGTGGTGTTAATGCCTTTGCCCATACATGGGACAACATCTATGGGTATGCCTTCCCTCCCTTTAACCAAAGTAGTAAATTCCTTTACAAGCATTCTCAACATTTATCTTGCAGACTTATCCTGATATTTCCTTTTGGCTTAGCCTATGGTGGCCCATAAGGGCCATGGCAAGAGAGTCATCTCATGGCAAAACAAAGTCATTCACTGCAAAACAAAGTCAAATGATCCACTGATCAAATGGTGCAAAATCACTGATCAGGTCTGAAAGTGATGTACAACATGTTCTGTTCAAACTGTGGCTGCAAAGTGTAAACAGTATAGTTCTGTGGATTCTGTGGAAATGGTTAGCAGCATGCTTTGTCAAGTGTAATTTTGGGCTTGTGTGTTCTTTATTTGATCATGTGTGCAGGATTTTTGTAGCAGCTACACAGCTGATACAGTTGCAGGGTGGTTCAGTTTTTACCACCCAGCACATGGCTTTGTAAGCTATCTCCTGATTTATCAAAACATACCAAAATAACAATGATAATATTTATTAGCAATAATAGCAATCTTATCATTCCATTCTAGAGTTTTTTGAGACAGGAGAAAGTAGGGATATGCTATACGGACATACATTGACCGCACTCAAAGTCCACTGAAGTATCGGAACGTCCAATCTGTCATCGTTTACCGGCGCAGCGAAAACCGAGGTAGCTTAGACTTAGTTTCCACTGAAACGATAACAAGCGGGTATTTGTAAAAACTGTGCTTAGAGCGTTATTTTTTATAAAATGGATATATTCAAAACTGCGTCGTTTTCGTGGAAACAATCTGACCTAGATATTTTTAAAAACGCTGCAGCTGTATTGCAGCTATCTGTCTTACTTCACTAGAAAGATGTCCCTTGCTTCACTTTGCATACTTGTGTCAATAGAAACAAGCGAAAACGAGCAACAAGTCTGTCAAGCGCTTCCATTAAGTCGCTGCCAGAAAGATCAATGTTTATCCGTTTTCGCATCTATCCGGGTCAGTGGAAATGGGGCGTTATAGAGGCAGGGAAAGTGATTACACGGTACTATTTACAGTACGTATTGTGTGCGAACGTACGTGGAACGTAATAGAACTTGTCCAGGGTAGGGTTTATTCAGAAGTGTGTGAAGCACATTTGTCTAAAAGACTGTTTCTAAATACTGTTTCTTTAGTGTTTGAAGCACATTTGTCTTTAACTAAATACTGAAGGTCTGTTTCTGTTCGCTAGCAGATAGGAAAACGGAACTAACATATTACTTCTGACAAACTAAAGTAATACACATATTTTTATATAAGAAACATGTCATTTAAGAAACAGTTAAAAAACATGGACAGGCTGAGCTTGGAAAGTAAACTTCAAAAATCAGTTGTGGCAAGAAATTTTTTATTGGGTAGAAGTCCATCATCAGACTTATGGTTATCTGAAGTGTTTGATGTTGGATCTAGAGTGGAGACTGGCGGGACTTTGTAATTTGGAACACCCTCTGGCTGCACCAGATTGTCATCGGTTCTCGTTGTTATTACAAGCTTCAAGAATTTTAAGAAACATACAAGAAACATTTGAGGTACAATTGGCGAAACATCCAGGCTGAAAGCTGAAAGTTTGTTTCTTATAAAACAATGTGTATACCATAAACCCTCGAATTGCCCCCTCTCGAGTAAGCCCCCATGCAAGAGCTTCAAATTGTTGATAAGCCTCCCTCGAATAAGTCCCCACCCCAGATGATGATTTTGATAAAGAATACTGCTTAAACTAAGACAGCTCTGTTTATATCTTAGGGAATAGGAGCTTTCCCAGCGACAACGTAACTATTTGTATTCTTGTTTGTACTCGTGCTTGGCTCGTACGAAAAGCAACTCGCTCAATGGACTTTGAGCGCGGTCAATGTATGTCCATATAGCATATCCCGAGAAAGTAAGTTTTCATTTGGTTGTGCCACACTACTATTTAGATCATTTCTTAGGCTAATGCAGAGGGTAGGCCTTTAAAGAAAACTAAAAAAGGAAGAGCCTTTTGAGTTGATCATCTCTGTTGGGTTGATGACCTGGAATGTAGATGAGGAGAAGTTGAAGGAAAAACGAGGAAAAAGGATACCAGTTCGTGTGAGTAAAGATGCAAACTTCAAGACATTACCAGAAATAGCTACTTCAAGATTCTATAACTTTCATCTTACTATATTTCAGGAGGATAAATCATAAACCCTGCTACTTGAAGATGTAAAATAAGCTGTATTTATATCAGGATCTTCAAAAGACTTCTTCACCCTCAGTAGATACAAAGAGAAGACTCTGAAAGACTATAAAAGAACACCATTTATTCTTTGCACACTTGATGACTTTCAAGAACGAGACAGTGCCAATAATGATGAGCAAAGTTTCTAGATTGGAGAATGTAAGGAGCCAACCACCAAAAGAATGAAAGGAAATTTTGATGACTATCACCAAGATTATTATGCTCCACCAGTTAAACAGAAAACAAAAATTGATGGTAGTCCAATAAATCAGGAGAAGGCTGGACCTTGAAGAGTATTCAATGCCAATGCCTCCACTAATGATGATCAAGGTTTGTGGTTCCTTGATGAGGAGTTGACCTGATTGTATGGTGACCATCAGGCTGGTAGCCCTATTCATGATGATATCTCTTATGAAAAGTCGCAGAAAGTCATCATCAATAAAGAAGCTGATGTGATTGTAATGTTCATATAATCCACCCTTACTGGATGCACCTCTGCGCAGTACTGTGATTGCAAATAAAGCATTCTGATTGGCTCCACAGGTCATGTGGAGAATGTAAGGACAAATAATGAATGTAGGGCAGCACTGAATATAACATATGGATGTTTTAACTAGAAAGATAACAAGAAGATGGTAAGAAGGTGCTCACATGCAACTTGTAGTAATGATTCCAGGTATCCAGACAGGCCTTCCATGACTAATCAGTATGGGAAACCTGTTCATTTTAGTCATTTTCAAACAAACGCCAGAAAGCTTCTGCAATGAGGTGGATACATGCCTGATAAAGACTGGCCTATCAGTTATCTATAGACAACTAACCTACCATCATTTTATTTGCTCCATGCATTGGGTTGGTGAGGATGGGCCAACAAATGAAAATCCTTTTCCTCTCCCAGCAGACATGAATGAAGAGGCCCATAACAGACTAGAGCTTGCTTTTCAAACATGAAGGAAACAGTCACACCAGACTGATGGCAAAAGAGAGTGCCCCAAAACTGAGCAAGAACCCACTTCATCAGAATATATGGTGGAAGAAGAGCTGGAAGTGGCTGATATCCTTCTTAGTTTTTCAAGAAGTAAATACTGGGATTCCATACAACAGAATACCAGTTGTAGCACAATGAGATGGCAGAAAATATGAGAGCCAGCTCAATGGTAGATCTGACTGTGTCGCTACTGTTGAACAAGGTACGCAGACATTAAGCTTAGAGAGGTTGTTGAGGATGAATTGGATTGACAGAATACTTGACCATCCTATGTATAACACAGGATTGAAGTCCAGAGAGCTGCTTTGCTGTCTTTTTGATCGTATGAAAGATAACGTAGATAGGATATCTCTTAGGCAAGGGTCTGAACCAAGGGGAGGAATAAGAATACACGGTTGAGGACATTATCAACATGGGAAGGAAGAAAGAAAGAGAGATATTGATTAGATACAAGCAGTTTTATTATGAAACAACAGGGAATGATGTAGAGCTTTAGTGCTGTACCTGTTTAATCAGCTTGCAGAAGGGCTGGCTTGGTGCATCACCAGGTGCTGTGGTCATAGAAAATAATAGCAGGGTTGTGTAGAAGTTTGGATGGCAGTGGCATATTGGGGTAAAATAACACACAAAGCTCCAAAAACCAACAAAACCTAAGCCATACTTACTACCATCAATGTCAGCTGCAAGTATATGCAGGAAGTGACAACTTTAGTTTCTGTGACTGTGTCATTGCAACTGACAGTGTCATTTTTCTGGAGAGAATAGAGTTCATTAGTTTGATATCACAGCTCCTTAGCAATGGTGGTTCTGGTTCTAGACAAACTTCAGGGTGCTTAGTTACCACCTAGTCCAGCGCAGTCTTCAAACTGTCTTTGCACGCCTAGATTTCATCGATTCGCATTAGTTTTCTTCGCTATATGTCAAAAGAATAGTATTATTGAAAACTGACTAGAGATAGATAGATTGAGTAGTTAGACAGATAGATTTATACTGTAGATAGGTTAGGCCTGGATAGATAGAGTTTGCATGATGGTACAGTGTTTTGTTCCCAACTGCAATCACCAATCTGAGAGTCACCACTGCAGCTTTTATCCATTTCCAAGAGAAGACTGAAGGTTAAAGTGGTGGAAAACACTGATAAGGTAAGTAAGCCTGACATGCCTTGCCCTTGGAGATAGTGGATGTAATGCACTGCAAAATATTGCATGCAAATAGAAAGTTTGCTAGATTATGGTTCACTTTCTGTTTTTTATTGCACTATGTGAAAAGGCCAGATTGTTTGCTTAAGTCGAGTAATGACTGGTTTAATTTACTCAAACTTAGAGATTTTTACTGGACTGATAAAGGTGTTTACTACGAATAAAACAACTTGGAGGGATGAAATCTACAACATGAGACTTTAAGGGAGTGTTGGGATGGGCTTGAGGAAAATTTCTTACTAAACAACTTTGGTTTATTCAACTTTAAACTGACATCTGTTTCATTTCTTATACTTACAGGAGGGCAGACAGAGAGCCAAACACACATTCAAGAGCGTGCTGCTGTCATTTTCGAGATAGTGACAAGAAAAATGACCCCGAGATGTTTAAATGGACCTCAGGAAAGCTTGAGACAGTTTTACCAGATTCATGACGTGCACCCATATTATACGTCTAGGTCAACCAAAGTTCTCCTCAAGGGTTTTCTCAAGAACACTGTAGTTCTGTTCAGAGGGAATTATACCCCTAACAGTTTCTAGCACTTCCCCTCTGAGTTGGCCCAGAAGATATGTAAACTTTGCTGATTTTGGGAGTTCTGGTGAACTCCCTACTTGTGACTGAAAGTGCTCCCAAAATCCTAGTCATTCCGTTATCTTACCATCAAAAGTTCATAACTGCAAATCTGGCAATTTCAAACGTGAAGAATGCACTTTTTAAGACAGTAATGTTGGCTTTTTACTTGAGATAATAAACGCAAGTTTATTAAGGTAGGATACTGGTTGAAATTTCAAAATCCACAGTTTTTGATAGATTTTACTGAAAGTTGGCAAACAGATAATACTTTTTATGCTGATTTCAAATCTGTCATCAAGTTCCATTTATTTTACTTGGTTGTCATGGTAACCTCTAATTAGTTGCCAAATAGTGGCCTTAGAAGTTTCTGCAAATTTTTCTTTCTCTACGTATATACTTTTCCAATATATCAAACTGATGCTCAGGATCTGGGATACAGGATAAAGCCTTTAATTTTGTTTTCAAGGATTTTTACAGAAAAATATTGCAATTTCTCCTCAAATGTTTAATTTTTGCCATTTGTCATGTTGACTCATATGAAGCTAACATTTTTCAGACACCTCTTATGAAAATTTTAATGCTTTTATCTTGTTCTGCAGATATGGAGGAACAAGATTATGTATAGACATGCAGATTTCCGATCTTTCTCTAAAAATCTTGCACAAACTAAACACTGCACATGGGGGAAAATCTATGTTTTGAGAAAAATGGCCTTAACGTTCAGAAGAGTGTTTAAGACTTGATGGGTGACTATGTCACTAGGTCTTCTGAAACTACATTTTTCACTCCATACCCTACTAAGATGTAAAAAGCATGCCAACTCAATAACTTTTTGGTTATTTTTTAATGTTTGACTATTTTTCATAACTTAGAAGTGCGCAATGTGAACACGACAAGGGATCAGTATAGCGGACATTGGCTAGCGCTTATAGTTGCCAGCAAAAGATAGTGCAATGTGAATGCAGCCTAAAGGGCATCGCACACGTACGCGACAAGCAACAGGTTTCGAGCAACGCGACAAAAAGCAAGAGACAAGCGACAGCCGCTTGCTCGCACACATGAGCGACAGCTTGCGAAATACGCTTTTCTTTTCTAAGTTTGAGTTACACAAAATGGTTACATCTAGAGACTTTTTTGAAAGCGAGCTGTCTTCAGACGAGGAAGTAGAACTGGGAGCAATAGTAGCAGCTACAGCTATTATATTTAGTAAGTGCTAGAGGTGAACAGAATGGAAAAAAGATTGGTTGAGGGAAAGAGAGACATTTGGTGCATACTCGACACTCTTGAGAGAGTTGCTACTCGAAGATGACCAGGAGGCAAGGCGTTTTCTCCGAATGTCTTATGAAAATTTCCAGTTTTTGCTGGCACGAGTGAGACCGTTAATAGAGAAGAAGGATACCTGGATGAGAAAAGCTATTCCTGCAGGCAAAAGGCTCGCTATCACATTGCGCTATCTTGGATCAGATAAGTCTTCTTTCCATTTAGTTGTATCTTTATTTATTTGCAGAGTCGAAAGTATTTTGTCCTGAGGAGCAATTACTGAAAAAAATCTCATAGGAAGTTTTTAAGTTCTCAGAAAATCTAAAAACTCTAAGTTCTTATACAAATCAAAAGAATTTACAATATATTCCAAAACTCCAAAACGCCTTTAAAATCGCAAAAATCTTTGAGATATATGAACTCTTTCAAATATTCGAGAAATCTAGATCTAACAGAGTTTCCTCTGACAGATTGGGCTCTTCTCTTGCCCCACCTGACTTTCCCTGACTCCCTAGCTTATCCTCAGTTATGTGTGCACTGATGTTGCATATTACTATTTATTACCAACTGGTAGATAGTATACCTACATACATACATAGATACATACATACAAACAAACAAACATACATACATACATTTATATATATATATATATATATATATATATATATATATATATATATATATATATATATATATATATATATATATATATATATATATATATATATATATAGAATAAACCACAAATATACTATCCTTTAAGTAAACGTTTCGATCAGAATCTTCATCAGTACCCGAGTAACCGAGGAAAAGTTATGTAGTTTTGTAGAGTATATTAATAGTTATCATCAAACAATAAAGTTTACAACAGAGAAATCAAGGGATAGTGTCAGTTATTTGGATGTTTTAGTAAGTAGAAAGTGATGGGCCTTGGAGACAGATCTCTACTGCAAATCTACTGATACACACCAGTATTTGCAGAGGAGCTCTTGTCACCCATGGCACGTCAACAAAGCAATCCCATATGGACAGGCTCTTAGAATTAGAAGAATTTGTTCAGATGAGAAGAAGTTCAGAAAGAGGTCGGAGGAGTTAGTGAGTTGGTTAGTAGATAGGGGTTATAAGGAGGATTTTGTTAGGGAGCAGATAGTTCGTGCTAATAGTTTTGACAGAGAAAGACTTTTTGACCAGGAAGGTAGATGTAATGACAAGAGAAAGGATTAGGTTCCATTAGTAGTTACATTCCATCCAGCACTTGATGAGCTTAGGGGCATACTTAGGAAACTCCATACCATGTTAGAAGCGTCTGAAGAACACAGGATGGCCTTTAAAGAGCAGCCTCTTGTGGTCTTCAGACGGGCACCACATTTGAAGGATAATCTAGTTAGAGCTAAGCTTCCTAAGATTCGGACAGAAGGAGTTAGGGGTTGTTTTAGGTGTGGTAAAGCGCGATGTCAAGTTTGCAGTTATATGTCAGAGGGTAGTGGGTTTAGATGTAATGTTTCAGTTAGGGAGTATGATATAAATAGTGATTTTAATTGCGATTCTTCAGGGGTAGTGTATTTATTAGGCTGTAAAGTATGTGGCAAGCAGTATGTAGGTAGCACCTTTACATCATTTAGAGCCAGGTTTAACAATTATAAGTCATCTAGTAGGACGTTTTCTAGTGGAGTAGCAGTGACGCAGGCAGAGTTGTTTAGACATTTTACAGATGCCAACCATCATGGATTTTTAGAGGATGTTAGTTTTCAAATTATAGATAGGGTATTTGGAGTTTCTAGACATAAGGAGGGATTCTGGCAGTTTAGACTACAGAGCTTTATACCTGAGGGACTTAACGTCAGATATGCAGATCATTAGCAATCCCCTATGCACTTTCCTAGCGTTACTTGCTTCTTTTGTCCATTTTGCGTCTATCCAGCATCTATTCGTCTTTTCTTCACACTTCTCGCACTCTTTGCATCACCTTATATGCTCTATATTATCCTCCTTTGTTTCTTACTTCACAGCTTCGGCCCTCCCCATATAATGTATTCTTAATTTATCATGAGGTGTTAATAGGTAGGTCCCCCTTAGGTAATATCACTTGTGACCCCATTGTTATGTAGGTAATTTAAGCAGGCCCAATGTCATTGTAAGTTTAGTACTGATGAAGATTCTGATCGAAACGTTTACTTAAAAAAAAAGAGTACTGATGAAGATTCTGATCGAAACGTTTACTTAAAGGATAGTATATTTGTGGTTTATTCTATTTATGTAATTTATATACGTTGTGGATGCGGCTTAGGTTTAGTTTGTATATATATATATATATATATATATATATATATATATATATATATATATATATATATATATATATATATATATATATGTATGTATATGTATATGTATATGTATATGTATGTATGTATGTATGTATGTATGTATGTATAGTGACAATTTAAGGAGCCTCATTGCTTTCAAATTTCTCTGATATTTATGTTTTTACCACAGGAAATTCTTTTTCGGACCTCAAGCTTTTGTTTCGTGTGTCTGATGACACCATCCATACGATTGTGCTAGAGACCTGCAAGGCTATATATGACGTATTGAAACAGCGATATCTGCCTGTAAGTTTTTGACATAATGAGATATGCTTACTATTCATGAAATAACATAGTCCCTACTAAAACATCAACAACACTGTCAAATCATTGCAGCATATCTCACTTGCCAATGATATTACATACAAGTGTAAGTGGTAACAGTTGTATTAGATATAGAAATTCCATTTGTAAAGCTAGGACAGTATCAAAACAGTGTTTCACCTTGGAAGTCAATGATGAAGCTTATTGCAGCACAGAATACCAAACAGTTTAAGCATAATATGGAACAAAACCTATTTCAATATAACAATATAAATTACAAAACTAGAAGTAGTAATGCACAAGTTATTACAACAGCATTCAGTGAACAGTACAATTCAAAAGAAATTACAATAGGCAAACTAATCAATTAGAAACAGTGCATTAAAAATATCTTCTATTCATGTTCACTTTCATCTTCATCCAACTCTGAAAGAATAGCCTGTATTCTATTTCTGGCTATTCTTTGCTTACTTCTTGGCAAGTGGTCTACTTGTGCAGCAACATATATGCACAATTTTTCATTGGCTGACTTCTCCTTGACACTACTGGCACGTTTGGCAATACTTTCAAGGAGTGAGACAGCCTTTGAAGCAGGATCCTCTAACTGTCTTTTTAGGTGTCCTACTTGGGGGAGGGGAATGGGGCCCATCTGCAATACCCTGTGGGTTCAATGATTGGAGAGAGTTGTGCATATTCCTACTATCCTCTAGATGTGAAGGACCTGGCAAAACAACAAATTCACCAACTGTGCTCTCTTCCTCTATAACCTCATTCACATTCAGTGGACATTGCTGACTTGTTTCAGTTGATTCCTGCATGCAGAAAGGACACATATGACATTTATTGCTGGAATGCTTTATAACTTGTATGACAATGTTTGTACAGGTACCATCAACTGCTGAGCAATGGAAAAGGGTGGCTGAAGAGTTTCAGACAAAGTGGAACCTTCCAAATTGCATTGGTGCCATAGATGGCAAGCACATTCAAATCAAAGCACCCAACCAAGGCTCAGAATACTATAACTACCTAGGCTATCAAAGCATCATTTTGTTGGCATTGGTTGATGCAAATTATTGCATCACATATTTTGATGTAGGCACAAATGGTAGGGCTGGTGATGCATCAGTTTTTAGGGAATCAACAGTATATAGAGGTCTAGAAAGGAATGACTTAGGGATACCTGATCCAAGGCCACTACCTTCAAGTAGTGTCCCTCTCCCATTCTTCATTGTTGGTGATGATGCATTCCCCCTAAAGCCATATCTTCTCAAGCCATACCTAGCAAAGAGAATGGGAGATATGACTTCAATGGAGCAGGAAAGGAGACAAGAAAGAATATTTAACTATCGCCTATCAAGGGCTAGGCGAATCTCTAAAAATGTCTTTGGGATTCTGACAGCAAGGTTTGGTGTATTCAGAACAGCAATACATCTTTCACCAGACAATGCTGTCATAATAACAAAGGCATGCCTTGCCCTTCACAAGTTTTGTCAAAGGCAAAGAGACAAACAGTTTGTTCCTCTTTCTCTTGTTGATCAAGAGGACCCAGTATCTCATGAAATGGTACCTGGGGAGTGGAGGAGGAATACATGCAATCACCTTGCCAATATAATCCAGCAGTCTGGAAACAGAAATGCAGCCAATGCACGTTGGGTTAGAGGCAAGGCGAAAGAATATGTCAATGGAGTAGGAAACGTTTCCTGGCAAGAGGGCTTAGTATGTGGGAATAAGCGGCAAATATTTATGCATCATATTCATGTTCTACCTTCACCCTTTGGCAGAGCAAAAGTAGGAATATGTCAAAAATTAGCTGCACTTAACAGGCATATAAATAGTGTGTTCACATGGGCAACCTACAACCATTCAGGAGTAAGTTGACTCATGGAATGAATGAAATTAGGTTGAAGAAAAAATACCAGATTTGACTCTCCTATTCTTGACTTAGTATAAGGTCGAAGGAATACATCAACCCTATCATACCAACGCCATATTTTCCTTTTCTTTCTCAAGTCAGCTGAAGCCCCACTTCTTCTACTTTCAGACTGTGCTCGGCTAGCTCTTGTGTACGAGCTTCTGATGCTTTTCAGTTTTGTACGTGTTGCGTCTTCTAGCATGCATAACAGGAAAAATGTGATATACAATCCAACATGTCAATAAGCACTCCTCATTACCAGTAGTAACATTAACAAGGGAGAAAGCAGTATTCCTTATATGCAGATTTCTGTTTATTCTAACCTTATTTTCTTTCATAAGAACTGTTTTGATATTGATAGATATTTAAGAGTACTTGGTATTATTTTTACATGTTTCTGTTCCTTAAATTCTTGAAAGTTTTAGCAACAATAATAACTCAGAATAGGTAACTGTAATAAAGGAAATAAAATTTCTTTTAACTTCTAGTTGAATCATAAATTTTCTCGTCGAAACAGTTTAGTTAAATTAAGAGTACGTTAAAATTTGAGATTCAGCCTGCATCTGCTTCCTGAATGCTTTTGCCTAATGTCATGTTTTTTACCAAATTGTAGCCTCATGCTAGACGTGTTTTATAACAAATCGTGTACGACTCTGTCTTTGCCTACCATTTTACCATTCTACCTACCTAAAACTTTGCTTATGCCTACATGGGTTAGTAACAAAACTGGTGTATGATGCATTTGCACAAGAAATTAAGTATGACCTACAAAACATATTGCAACATTTAACTCTCCATTTTGAACTATCCATGTAGAGATACACAAGTAGTGTAGTTAATCTGTAAATGTGTTACCATCCCAGTTCTTCCCCATTGCCCTGGACATCCTCAAGAGAGATTCACGGGCCCTATCCAGATCATGGTACTCTCTAATTCTGTAATTATACAGATTCTCCTCTTCTTGATAAAGATCTATGAGCTTCCCCATTTCCTCGTCACTCAAAAAGTCGGCCATAATGTGTCGGGGAACTCAGCTTTGATTGTTAACACAGAAGCGACAAGCAACAACAAATAGAAACACCCCTACTTTGCAAAGACACCGTCGCTTGTCGCTCTGCTGCACTGTCTCGTTCTTGCATTTCGTGTAAACGAGGCAAATCAACTAAAATAGCATCAGATAGTGTTGTGTTGCTCCAAACCTGTTGCTTGTCGCGTACATGTGCGAAGCCCTTAAGAGTTACAAGGACACAGATTAGAGAGTCACTTTGCTGAGTGGATCCTGTTGGTGTTGCAGCAAGGAAATTTACCTCAATCTGTCAGCAAGCATACATGGTTTCCCATCCACTGCCACTTTGGCATTTAGATGGGAACCATAGGCTCACCAGATGGGGCTTTGTACTACATGGTTGCATTGATGACAGGATATCTCCAATGCTCCACAAGCAATCAAGCATCCACTGGCCTTGGGAAGGTCTTGATAGCAACAGAGGAATGGGGAAAACCCTCACAGATACGCTGTGATATGGGTGGAGAAAACATCAATGTTGTAAGCTATGTGCTGGAGGTCAGAGGCATTGGTCATAAATCTGCATTAGTTGGCAAGAGTGTTCATAACGTCTCTTGAGAGACATAAAATGTTCTTCTTCTCTTTTATGACCTGTTTTGCTCACTTCAGAATATTGGCCAGTTGGATGTTTTGGATAGCATTGATCTATGGTCACTGCATTTTAGCTTCCTCCTTGGAGCAGGCATCCACTCAGCTCTAAAAACAACAGAATGCCTCTTCACATCTGGGCAAGCATTGAAACTGCAGAGGCAACAACTCATGACCAAGTAGTTGCTGACGACTATGGCACTGACTGGCCTGGTGCATTAAATGTTGAGTACAAGCATTCACTTAATTTGACTGACATTGCTTGCCCTTTGGTAACTGTCAAATCAGAAATCTGCAATTGTAGCTGGACAAGCTTGGCATTGCATCAGAAAATCTGACTCCATAGGAGGCTTACAGGTGCTATCAAGTAGTATAAGAATGTTTATGCCATAAATCTGGTTTGAAGTGTAGAGACCATAGAGACTATGTATGATATAGTTCACATATAGGAGAATGACAACTTGTTTTTCAAAATCACTACATTGATCTTATATTTTATGTAATACTCGTGAGTGCCAAATAAACGTTGGGGAGGGGGTCCAAGTAGATAAGACGTTGGGAAAGTTTCAAAAAAGTAAACAATGCGGGTCTTTGTTGCCAGAGGGCTGGAAAAAGAAAAATTATCTTCAGATTGCGCAATTTAGTTTAAAATGAAAAGACAATGTGTATTCTCAAGGTAGCTTACTGGTTAAAATTTGATGAACTTATCAAGAACTTTTTTACTTCAGAAATACTCACTTGCAATTGTACAACACTAACTGGGGTTTCCAGCTGGATCAGAGCTTGCTTAGGCACTTATTTTTCATTTTGAAATAGAGCACCTCTCAATCAGCTGACAATATGTCAAGGTAAACGTGTTGAAATTACCCAACTGTATGGATGCTTGCTTCTCCGTATTTCATTCTTGGCATAGGCAAACCATATATCAATGTAAAGCTCAATGTATGACATATTTGTTCAGAGCAAATAAATGCGTATTTTGACCACCTGTTGCTGGATATAAGGGGTTTTCCCAGAGAGGCTGAACAATTGAAATTCTCTCTAATCTTGTTTACAACTTCTGATTGGCAGAGACATGTGAAAACGTCAGTTGATTGGATGCTTTGCATTGCATGCCTCCATAATGGCAGACCTTCACCTCCTGATCTAAATCATCTTCTGAACCGTTCTACATATTTGCATGATATCTTCTGTTATTTCATGATAATTTGTGACAAAAATAAGTTGGCATGGGGAAGGTGAAGCTGCCTACTCCAAAAGCATTTGCAGGTAGGCGAAAAATGAAGTCAAGGCAATGAGGGAGAGCTGTTGTGATTGAGGAGTCAGTGGTCACAGCTACTACCTCTGTACCCAAACCACATTCTGCAAGTGAAACGACATTGAATGCATTTGGCATTAATATGGAAGAAATGCTAAGGCAATCTGAAGCTCCTGTCAGTAATTTAGAGGACTGCTATCTCTTTTTCCAGATGAGCATGATCCTAGATTATTTTAATGTCCTATTGTGCCCAGTGTGTAAGCAACCAGGCTTGACTTTCAGCACATCATCAGGTAAGTGGGGGTTTGCCACAAAAGCTAGACTTGTCTCTGAAGTTTGTGATGAGTTGGTAAAAGAGGACTTCCTATTTGTGCGAGTTAGGGGATGAAAATCACAAACTAACCCATTTGATATCAACCGTAGAGCTACCTTGGCATTCCGTGGAATTGGCAGTGGCCATAGTGCTATGAAGGAATGGGCAAGTACAATGAACCTGCCACATCTAGTTAGTTATGATTCTTACAGAACTGCTCATCATAAGATTGCAGATGCTAGCAAAATGTTCAGGAAAGTGTGCTGAGTCTAGGGTCTAGGGAATCAATAGTAACTGCATACAATGAAATTGATAAGCACCCAGATGAAAATGGAATATTGAATTTTGCTGTCTCCTTTGATGGATCTTGGCAGAAAAGGGGTTTCACATCTCACAATGGCATTGGTGCAGTAATTGATTTGCGGACAGGGCTTCCTATTGACTTGCTTGTGCAGAGAAAGTGTGGAGTAGATCTATAGAGAAGCACAATTTCAGATACACCACAAGTCTGTCAGATTGAGATAGCAAAGCATTTCATGCTGTAAGTGTTGAGGGACAAACTAAAATTACTATTGACATTTTTGCTGCCATTTTTATTATCATAATATATGCGCATAAATTAGAGACTTGATCATGAGAATGAACAGGAAGCAAGATTATAGAACAAGCTGAATGAAATGATCATTGATTTACAGTTATACAAGTATTGTTTTATATTATCTTTATCATCGCTGCGTTATAGATATTGACTTCTTTTATATGTTTCATCTACATGATATGACACACCTACAGGATAGGCAAACACTCCTAACATGTTATGGGCCCAGGTTTAGACTACATGTCAATGGAAACAGCGATACATTTCCCATATGGGAAACGCGCTTCACCAACTATCTATATACACTCGACAAAGGAGTACATGATGCGATTTTGCCAAACTCTGAGCCTATCCAGGACGACGATGAAGCAACAGAAAAGAATCGTAGAACTTACACTGAACTAGTTCACGTATTGGATGAGAGATCATTACAGCTTATCATGACCGATTGTAGAAACGAAGGACGAGCTGCATTTAAAGTATTATGCAAACATTATCAGAGTACAGAAAAACCACAAGTGTATATAGATAGTTGGTGACTTAACAATAGATAGTGGCTTACTCTTTATGAGGAATCAACAACGCTCAGAATGAGTGAGGAGGAACATATAACGGACTATGTTATCAGAGCTGAAAGGGCAGCGACGGGCCTACGCTCAGCAGGTGAGACACTCACAGATTATTTAGTCATAGCTATGCTTCTCAAAGGCTTACCAGAAGCCTACAAACCTTTTGTAGTTGTACACACAGAGCTAGATAAATATAAAACACTCGTTGAATTTAAGGCAGCGCTCACAAAGTACCCTAACACTGAAGCAGTGAGAAGTCCAGTCCAGGCATCTGCAATGACAGTCTCAAAACAGAGTAAATGCCCACAATCTCAAACACAAGTTCAATGGCCATGTTTATCATGTTGCAAGAAAGGTCATAGGTCATGAGATTGTTGTAGGAAAGGAGGGCTTACATGCAATTATTGCCATAAGCAAGGTCATATTGAACAAGTGTGTTTCCAAAAGAAAAAGTCTTCAGGAAAGACAACTGCAGATTTCTCATTTTTGACAAATGCACATCAAGGGAGCATGAAGCACCCAAAAAATGACCAGATATTAGTCGACTGCGGTGCTACATGTCACTTACTAAACAGGTCAGAGCATTTTACAGTGTTTGACAAATCGTTTGATCTATATGATATTCTTTTTTCTCTTTTCTCTATATCAAGATCTCTTTTCAGTGAGCTTCCTCACCCTGGATGCCATTTCTCACGAACAACAACTGACAGGCACAAACACAGACTTTCTTCACTTACACGAATCCCCAACGAAGTATTTGTTAATTTTTATGTAGATGCCGCAAATAAAGGGGTCTCATTAATTCGATCCGATTTCATCGAAAGAAATTGAAAGAGCTCATGACGATGGAGGATCTTCTGAAGGAAAAGCAAGCAATGGAACGTAAGGTGAAAATGTTGGAAATAGAGCTTCAACATGAAAACATGAAAGAGAGAGAAAGAAGGTCGGTGAGGAAATCGCGAAGTCGCAAGGCAGAAGTCAGCTCATTCAGGAAATGGAAGATGACGATGAAGCTCATAGTCAGAATTTGCTTGGTGAAGGAGAAAGTGATAGAGCTGATAACAAGGAACTCCTTGACGAAGATGAAGAAGAAGAAGCAGGTGATGATGACTATGCTGAAAGCATGTTGTTGACACAAACACGCAGTTCTGAAACAAAGTCTGGTGATGTGAAAAGACCTGCTTCTGCAAATGTAGTCTGTGAATCAAAGCTTGGAGAAGTTCTTCTAAAGCTGCAAAAGCCTAAGCTGGAGATAAAACAGTTTGATGGGGATTGCTTGAGTTTCAACAAATTTATGAGACAGTTTAAGTCACGAGTTGAGAACATCTGCAATGACGATGAAAAGATGGCCTTCTTAGAGCAGTGTACTACCGGAGAAGCTAATCGAATTGTGGCTGGGTACTCATTTCTGACTGCTGATGTTGGTTATCCAGCTGCATGGAAAGAATTGTCACGTAGATATGGTGATGTGGAGGTAATGGCAAATGCTTATTTGAAACGCGTGTTAAACTGGCAACCAATCAGACATAATGATTTCAAGGCTCTTGATGAATTTTCAGTGTTCCTTAAAGAATGCAGAGCAGCTACTCACTGTGCTGGAGGCTTGGGTGTTTTGGAATATAGAGATAACTTGCAACAGATCTTGAGGAAATTACCACTCTATGTGCATGACAGATGGAGGCGAATTGTTCAAGAACGTCAACATACTGGGCAGTCTGTTAAGTACACAGATGTAGTGGATTTTGTGGAACTAGAAGCTTTGAAGATGAATGATCCTGTGTGGGGTAAAGAAGCGCTTTTAGTCGGACAAAAGAAAGATCAAAGAAGACCAAAGGCTACTGCAGCATCAAATGTTGGTGAAGCAATCATATGTTGGGGTTGTGATGGATCTCATAAGATTACGGAATGCTCAAAGATGAAACACAGTAGCCTGTCTGACAGAAAGATGCTTATTAGAGCCAGGAAGCTTTGTTTCAACAGTCTGAAGAAAGGACATATATCAACCAAGTGCCCTTCCAAAACGACATGTGCAGCATGCAAGAAGAGATATCATATTCTACTACATGAATTCGCAAAAGACGTTGAGCAGCAGGAAAGGAACATTCATAACAGTAATGATGGGCCGCTACAGTTAGGAGCTTCTAATGCAGTAAATCAAGGTTGCTGTACACTACCAATCATTCCAGTGAAAGTGAGTCTGGCGTCATGTGTAGTTGAATGTAATGGATTTCTGGATCCGGGTAGTAATGTTTCATTTATTACTGAATGCTTGGCAGGTCAATTGCAACATTACTACCCGGATAGCAATGCAACACTACGCTTCTACAAGGTACCCATAACAACACGCAACACGGGATTTGCCATAACAAAACTCATACAAAACTCATCGAAAACAAGAAAACTGATAAGGCAACAAACAATAGACAAGAAACGACGTATACTCGTAACAAACATGTTTACAAGCAAACAGATCCGAAAACATGTAGACAAACAACCAAATATTTTAAACACAAACTATTACGTGAAATTTGGCAATAACACTAATTAATTGATTAACTAACTAATGTGATAACTTGAAGAATGATAAACGATGGTATATCAAGTCTCTGAACAATTTTGCTTGACACAACTTCAAAGCAATGTTTTCCAGAAAGTCCCACCACTTCAATCACAGAAAAATTCCTCACACAGGCAAATATTGTTCTCTTAGAGAGGATCAAAATTATGCAACAGCCTCTGAGCTGAGACAAAGTTGTTATCCTCACTAATAAATGCAAGACTCTCATCTTATGCACTTATTAAAGTTTCTTAGCTTTATTCAATGTGGCTAGGGTTGTTTCTTAACTTGCAAAAAATTTAGCCTACCATGTATTATATCCTGTTTCTTATAGAAAAATGCATGTAGTCATATGTTATTGCCAACTTTCAGACATGTGAGCTGTACTATTCTCATTAAAAATACAGTCTTATAAAACGGATGTGTATCATTGTTAATAAAGTGTACAGAGGGCAAAACATGATACTACGATCCACATTAGTGACTGCAAGCATACAGACATAAGTGAAAGGCCATACAAAACTATAGTTAAGTAGGAGGGTCATATGACTCACAACAATTTCCAATACCCTGTGACAAAATCGCAAAATCATTTAATGCCAAAACAATAACAGACCATCTCAAGAAATCAATACCAATGAGAACCACAGAATGTAATGAAAATCGCATGAAAATTCAAAGAAATCACACAAAATGGCACACACCAAAAACATCCTGTGCACAGTTCTATGATACAGTATCTTCAGAAAGTGTTTAGTGTGCCCTGATTTGTCTACTCAACCCCTGCAGTCAAGGGTTCGTAGAAGCGGGACTGAAAGTGCTATAGCACAAACATACAATAACACGAAACATGCAGGTAATAGGAAAACCACCAGCACTAACCACCGACGCTAACTCATCAGGCAATCATGATATAAACACTTCGTCCGGCGACTTACAAACATTACCTAGCAAGTTACTGGGAAATTGTTTGCACACCTTTACCTCCTAGCGGTATTTAGTTATATCGTTCCTCACGCTAGACAAATGCTCTATATACAGTGTGCAGTCTAGCAAATCATAACTACAAGAGTTTACCCAAAGCGACTGCACTTCCATCTCAGAGTAAAACGACGTTCATAACAAACGTCCCATCTGGTGTAATAAGTAAACAGGCGTATGTGCAGTTTAGGGTAACTGCCAAATCGCGTTAAAGTCTATACAAAATTACTCCTTATGATGAAGACAGTCGACACAAAAGATAAAAAGTGCGGTTCTACTACTTATTATTACTACATACTTATTTACTCTTATTTTTCCCTCGACCACCATTGAAATCCCTTTGTCCATTAAGAAACTTCCGCCAATTCTAAAACTAACACTAACCCTAACCCTGACCCTGCACAAAACCCTAACCCTGACCTGAACCCTAAGTAAGTGGTAAGTAGAACCGCACTTGTTATTGTTTGCTTCGACTGTCTTCATCGTAAGGAGTACTTTCGTATAGAATTTAACGTGATTTGGCTGTTACCTTAAACTACCCATTCGCCACTAAACGTAGTAACATTTCGCTACCTTAGGCCAGTGTGAGTAATAAGTACTTGTGCTATACGGAACTCGAGTACTGAGAGATGTTCTTCTCGTATTACACATATAATCAGGCCAATAGGTCTACTAAGTGTATTGGTATTGATGCATAAGAGAGTAAAATGAGAGAAACATGACTAATCTGATGACATACATAACTCCAAGTCGAAATACACAGCAGCGCGTATACTCTGAGTCCTGTCCAATCAAGTGAATGAAAATATCTAGAATAAACCATAGCAGGTGAATGGATAGGTGCTATCTGAACAGGACGACTAAATAAACGAAGTGGCTGGTAATACAGTGCAAAGTGGGGCGGATGTGTAGTTTAGGTTAACTGCGAAACTGCACATCAGCCCTTCGTACTGGTATAAAAGCACAAGGCAAAAGAGGGATACAGACAACATGATCAAATGGTACAGAGACGGTAGTTATAGCTCTTAATGAAAAATCGTCAGTGGTTAACAGCAACGGACCTGATAGTGACAATGTGATGGAAGCAGAGTGATGTTGCTAAAATATCCACACAGTACTTTCTCATGCGAAAAACCACTCACCTGAAAACTGAAACCGAAAACCAAAACACCTTTGTAGCTATAGGTAACATTCGTAACTGATGCTTGCCGAAGACTGAAAGGAAAGAAGACCTTGCATACATCTTAAGGGCGAACTCCAGAGGTAGGGGCGGTTGTGTCAATCAACACTATGATATTTATATTTGTTAACGCATGGGTAAAGGGCGTATGTCTCATTATACTGCTTGTTGTTTACGTAGTTGGATGAGTCGTATTACACAATCTTTGACATGGAGTGGATATTCTCGATAGTTAGAACTATGTTGTGAGTAAACATCACAGCTACTTTCTACATTACGATTACCGGGATAGACAGGATGTGATCATTTTGATTGACATATCTTCTGTTGATGCAAACGTAAGGATATAGGTGATTGAATGAACTGACCAAATCCCTGACTTTACGTAAAGTTCGCAAGTACACTGTTTAGCTCAGCAAGTTTAACTCTATAGACTTGTAATACCGTAGATGACAACATATGTCCAGTTCATGAAGCTTAAAGGATATTGTTGTTAAATCATTATCATATGTCGCTGCTCAATAACTACGTCACCTGAGATTGCCACTTTTGAACCAACCACCCCCAGCATCACACTCTGAATCAGGACAAATGTATAGGACTACCATAGAGATAGGTCTGTCTCGGTGAGAACTGCCCATCGCATAGGCGTGACGCAATACTTGAGCAGCCCCAAACAGACATGTGCATATCATGCTAGAAATGAGGCATGTAAATGAGTGAAACCCTCTTGTCATACATACAAAGTGCTTTATCAAATGTCATGTATAATTCGTACTATACAGCTTGAACAATCAAATCAAGCGAAAAACATAAGAAATACTCAGTGATCCACAAAAATCATATTATCAAGTGCAGAATGATGTATAGAAATCATTAATGGTCTTTATAACAAATGATATTAGGATGGAGGGGAGCTGGTTTGCCAGGAAACGGAAAGTTAGGACTAGAGCAACCATACGCTGATTCCTCAAACTAACACTAAAATCTATAGTGGACACAACGATTAGACTGTTGTAAATAAAGATTCGTAGGCTGTTGTAAATACATAGGCAATCAGTAGAGTGCTATACTGAATAAAGCCTTGTGAATAAGTTACTTAAGTGTGTCGACTGTCTTCTTCATCTTCTTATGCCCCACAGCCTAGTGCAGGTATCCGAGCATTTTTTGCACACTGTTTTCTCTCAAATGTGTATCGATTTGTCCATTGCAAAGGCCGTATGTCACATGCTCCAACACAAAGGCCAATCACGTCATCTTCTCCTGATCCTATGCGAGGGTTGTTTATCCATGCTCATCAACAATGCGCACCATGCAGCCTGGATGGGGCACTGCATTAGTCTTTCCAAGGCTAATCTGCAACTTTTGAACTGGGGTAGGGGAGCCCGCGTCTAGCGGGCTATCAGTACTAAGCTAGTCTGCATGACATGAACTAAGTATATAAGTGTTTTAAGTGGTCTGTACAATGAGGTATAAATGGAAATACACCACACAATATCTCATGCATCACTCAATCCTAACGTAAGGAGTCTTATAGAATGTTGCTGTATAATATAAACATTTTATAGAACATATGTTATGCCACATCAAATGAGAGGTATGACTGCAACCTCTATCTGGTTTTAGCCATTAATCTCATTCAATCTGTTATGTTACATAATAAGATCCAATAAATTAGATCTAATGTAATTATAATACCTCAAAGGACCTATACTGTAAGGTCATACAAATAAAAGAATATTGCTTGGTAATACAACATCACGTCATCATATTCTACATAGTAAGATGTAAAGCCAATGAATGAGATATACTATACAGCCTGAAATTACAAAATCAGATTTCAAGCGTAAAAAGTGCTTATTATGGTGGCGGGGGGTGCATAAGTCAAGTACAACTTACGAACATACCTTTAATGTAGCATTATATACATGGTTATAGTCTACTACCATATCCAGACAGCTATATAGTTTATCGAGAGGTATTATATTTAGCTGTAAAAAGTCTACAATCTGAGAAGACTCCGTAGTTACAGTTTATAAAAGAATATATGTACTGCTTGCTATTCCTATATTATACAATAAAATGCATACATCATGGCTAACGTTATGTAAATAAGTGAATCATAATTTCTTAGTAATCCCACAAGGTTGCATATCAACTTGTGGTAGAATGAAGGCACGTATTTTAACATGTATATTATTTCTAAGGATCACCAACTAATCTAGCCAAAAAACTAATGATATTCACATAATAAAGTCAATAACAAAAATTAACTTTTAGGCTCCACAAAGTATTTAATCTGTATAGCTGGGGCATCAAAATATTCAGCTTCCCCAGACAGGGGTGTAGAATTGTTTCATTTCCACTGGGGTACAAAATCTTCAGACCTATTGTATCATTTGCCTCCACCCCCTCAGTGTGATACTTGATGACTGCTCCCTAAGTGTAGAAAACTGACATACTATTGCCTTGTAATCCTACAGCAAACTCAAAAGTGACAATACTATGGACCAATATCATGCAAGTGAGTCCCAACCTTGTCAAACACATAAAGCTGCAACACCTCTCAGTGAATTATATAATTTATAGCTTACTTCATCACATCAACTTAATAATAACAGCTGTATTGGAGAGGGGGGCTTGATATGTCAATTAAGTACAAGAAAAATAAGGTAGTCAGCTATAGCTAATACAATACTTTAACAACATATCACATACAGAATGATATATCAAAAGTAGTAATGGTAGCGGAAACAACTCACATCTTAAAGTGAAACAGGCTATTGAGAAAAATCATACAGGCAGGCAGGCTAGTACTACAGTTGGTACACATTTCATCTAAGGAGATCAACTGACATGTATCAATACCATTGTCACCTAGGCACACCCAAGAATCTCTATATACTAAGATCCCTATATGATAATGTATGTCAAACCAATCATATTGCACGAAATCGTACCACGTGACCTGATATCGCGCACACGATCTCCTCCCAGGGCATTTATCCCATGGCCCCCATATTTCTGTCAAGGGTGGCCATTTGGGTCTACTACTTACATAAGAAGAGATCTGATTTTTATCATTTTTTTTTGCCGAGTTATTCCACTTTCCTCTTATCGCCATTACCAGCAATTCTGTTGCTCCTCCCTGCTGGACCGCGTGTTGTCAGTTTTGCGAGCGGTCCTATTGGACTAAGTAACTGTGTATGTTATCGCGAGGAGACTTTGGTTGCAGTTCTTCCAGGTAAGCCTGCTCTATTTTCCTGAAATGGTTTGATTTATGAATTCCTGTATTTCCTTTGTCCATTTCATCCGTATTCTACAGTTGTGAGCCATTTATTCCCATATCTCTCTACGAGATTCAGCCACCTTCCTTCGGGGTATTACTGCAGCGACAATTCTTCTCCAAGTTGTTTGATTCTATGTACTAAATCACAGTGCTTTTACTGCTAACTTGTGAAAAGATATTCAACATATCTATGACTTTGTATTCGGTGCTAGATTATGGCAGGGTTGTTTGCTTTTCATGCCTATTTAGATGACATGGAATGGCTTGCTTGCTGCTTTCAGTTGGGAATGCTTTGATTAGGACTACCGTATAGTTGCCGTGTGACTTTGAGGATAATTTCGTCGTTCTGCTTCCAGTTTAGTGCTGTTTTCGCTTGATTTCATTTACCAAGGAATCCTACTTTTCGAGGGTGATATCATCATGACAAATCTTCCCGAGCCATTCGATTCTCTCACCTAAATCATAGTGCTTTTGCCGGTATGTTGTGATAAACCATATAGAGGGTATTTCATGTTGTATTTTGTGGTATATCATGGTGTATTTTGCTAACTTTTTACGCTTTGTTGCCTGATGGGATAACATTCGGGAAGCTTTAAGTTTGGGTTGCTTTTGCATGATGTGAAGTTCCAGTTTTACTATGAGGAAAATAAATTAAGTCTATATATACTAAGATCCCTATATGATAATTTATGCCAAACCAATCAGATTGCTCGAATTTGTACCACATGACCACTTTTTAGCCCGATTTTAATGACACTTCTCCTCCTAGACCTGTTGGGGGATTATCACCAAACTCGGTTTATGGGTTCACCTTGGGGTCTACTTACTCATAAAGGAGGGATTTTTCCATATCTGTTCTTTTTGCCGAGATATTCCACTTTCAACTTATTGCCATTGCTTTCCTATACCCTCCACCATGCTCACTTGACACCTCTGCGCAGGACTGTTGCTTTCACGTTGGCGAATGTTCATGTAGGACGATGTTGCTGTGTGTGATCGCGAGGAGACTTTTGTCACTGTTTTTCCAGGTAAACCGACTCTGTTTTCCGTAGATGGATTTATTTAAGATTCCATGTATGTCCTTTCTCCATTTCATCTGTATTCTGCTGTTGCCAGCCATTTATTTCTATATCTTTCAACCAGGTTCAACCACCTTCCCTCGAGGGTATTGCCGCCATGACAGTTCTTCTCCAAGTTGTTTGATTCTATGTGCTAAATTACCGTGCTTTTACTGCTACATTTTGAAAACATATTCAACATATGTTTGACTTTCTATTCTGTGCTAGACTATGGCAGTTTGTTGGCTCTTTATGCATATTTTGATGACATGGAATGGCGTGCGTGCTGTTTACAGTTGGGAATGTTTTGATTTGCACTACCGTAATAGTGCCATGTGACTTGGAGGAGAATTTCGTCATTCAGCTTTCACTTTAGTGCTTTTTTCGCTTGATTTCATTCGCTAAGTTATCCTACTTTGCTTACTACATTGTCATGAAATGATTACTGTATGTTTACTGTTGTATTCCCTGGTAGCTTTGACTTTATTCATTGCTTTTACCGCATGTAAGAATGGCATAGGATATGGATATGTTTGGCGATAACATATTGGTATGTGGAATGCTTTCACTGAAGTATGTATAGGGCTATTGCTGACTTTGGTTACCATAATTGTGCAGTTTTTGCTTTCACCCTTTACTTTCATCGTAGTTTGTATGGTGAAATGCAAGGGGATTCCCAAGTTCATCTCACGATTGCAGATACCTGTTGTCCTTTGTTTTGGAATTTAATTGCGGTCTTTTGAGGGTGATTCCATAACTTTGCTTCAGGGGCATTAAGATCATGGTAGTTCCCCTATGTTTTTGCTTGATTTTCTGTTCTAAAGTACCGTTTTGTTACTGCAGAAGTATCATTATGATATTCAGGAGGCATTCAATGCAATATTTGCTTATGTACTAGGAGCTTTTAGCTTGCTCTTGATTCTTAGTATATGCACATGAGATGGATGTTAGGATGTCTCAAGAGTTAGGCCACTTTGTTTACGTTTGAGATATTGCCCTTCAACTAGAATTTACTCCTTGATTTTATCATACATATTTTACAGGCAAACACTAGGATGTTACCAACTTTATTCTCAGCTCAGTAACTCTCTTTTCATTTTGTTTTCGCTCTATTTATGGTAGGCCTCATGGTTATTTCCACTATAGATGGTAGAGGTATTTTGGTGAAGTCATATTAAAGGGGTTCTATTAAACTAAATAGTCTTTTGTTGGGACACAGTTGCCCTTCTTTCTCAGATCATTTGATATAAATTCCATTACTGAATTCCATAGACCATTCTGCACGTGATGATATACTCTTAAGGGATGAATTTATCTTGCCCCCACTCAAGTAGTACCTTCATTTGAAATCTTAGTTGGTAATGCAGGATATATATTATGACTCATTTCAAAGAATTACTGACTTCCATGGATCACTCTGCATATGATAGTATAGTTGTTTTAGGGGTGAATTAGTACTAGATAGCAACATTTTGATTTATGGAGCCACTTTCTTCTATCCAACTACCATTATTGTTTGAACTCTGAATTTCACATGGTTGTAACAGATAATTTAGTACTGGATAGCTGCTTTATTTGTGTTGTATAGCCATAACCTATGACCTCCCCCAAGAACTTTGGTTGAAATCTAATATGATGATTCATGCTGCTCAGTCATGGGCTTTACACTCTGTTATATATATAAAGCTGTGATGTAGGAATTCTAAGCAATATTCTTTTGTTTTATCACCTTGAACTACACAGTCCTATCACAGATTAAAAAGTTGTATTACTCCTACATTTATAGGTCAGACTTGATCCTTTACCTCTGTAGAAAAGATTAGTGGTCACCTGCACGATAACAGAAACACTCATACCTGCCAACTCATGTGCTATATTGTATCTGTTATGACATCCTAAAATTATATCACTAGATTTTACAAAACTCCTTAAGTTAGAATTGAGTGAAGCAGGAGACAATATGTAATGTAGTTTCATTAGCGCCTCATTGTAGAGAGCATTGTACACAATTCTGTGCATAATTCATATAATATAGACTAGCTTAGTACTGATAGCCCGCTAGAACGCGGGCTTCCCTAGCCCCAGTTGAAATGTTGCATATTAGCCTTGGAAAGACTAACGCTGTGCCCCCATGAATGTTGCATGGTCTGGTCGCATAGGATCACGAGAAGGTGACGTTATGGGCCTCTGCAATGGAGCACGTGACTTTCGGCCTTGCGTTGTGCAAATCGAAGAAAAGTACCAGAAAAAATTGTGCAAAAAAATGCTCGGATACCTGCGCTAGGCTACGGGGCTTCTTGATTTTCATCCTGTCCCTTTACTGCCCCGTAGCCTATCGCAGGTATCCGAGCATTTTTTGCACATTTTCTCTGGCACTTTTCTTCGATTTGCACAATGCAAGGCCGAAAGTCACGTGCTCCATTGCAGAGGCCCATAACGTCACCTTCTCGTGATCCTATGCGACCAGACCATGCAACATTCATGGGGGCACAGCGTTAGTCTTTCCAAGGCTAATATGCAACATCTCAACTGGGGCTAGGGAAGCCCGCGTTCTAGCGGGCTATCAGTACTAAGCTAGTCTCTTCTATAGTAGCTAGTTTCAGGCATTCAAGTAGGCTCCTATACAATGACAATGCCTAGAGATGTGTCATGATTCAAGTTGATAAAAGCTAAATAATATTCATAAAAGGATGCTATATATCATATTGAAATATGATCTTACATTGTATTTGCATTCCACTATTTCTTGTAGGTTTTTTAGACATAATGTGAGAAGCCTAGGAGTGATTTGTCCTGGAAGGAGTCAGGGAAATACATGCCCTGCATGCCCAAAGGTAAGGTAGCAAAATGAGCAAGAAATTTGCATTGTTTGATTGTTGCATGCAGTGGTAAAACACAGTGCGGTATCATGCAATATGATTTAGATGGAGTGTTAATTTTAGACAACATTAATGTGCTTACTGAAACGTCTGAAAACTAACCATCATTTGTGAAATATGTTCTGTAGACCATCAGTGACTTCCATAGATCATCCTGCACATGATGATATTTCTGTTAGGGTTGAAGTGGTATTACACAAGACCACTGTTTTTATGTGATATGCAAGGGGGTTAGTCCCTCCATGGCTAGCTAGCAACTTAATTTTTAGGAGAATAGTCTACCAGAACATATAATGAATCAAACAAATTCAGATACCTTTTTTGACTTATGCAAAACGCACTTCTCAGAGAATTAATACTTGTGTTTATTGTTAAGTGTATATGCATTTGTATCGACACGTTTGTCCTTAAATGTTTTTCGATGATGATGATGATGATGATGATGATGACGATGATGATGATGAGGAGGAGTTAAGTGGGTAACTGGGGTTAGCAAGTCCTCACCTACTGGGCTACAAATTGAGAAGTGTACACTAACTTGCTGTTTCTATCACTATTGCACCTACTAGATAATTGTTTCAAATGCAATAAATAGAACTGAAAGCCATGATATAACGCCAGTACTTATTTTAATGCTAGGAATATGGTTCTGTGTATGTAACAATGGAAGAAATCAGCTTCTAAGCATGTTCTACCCAGTCGTCATTGAGATCTCCTCTTTATATACCAGGACAATGTGGATCACTTTGTGCATTCATAAAAACATACAAAGGTTTTGAGAAAGGTTATACCATGCTTTTTATATGGGCATTTTTGGCTGTCATGGATATTTTATAGAATGATGTTATTTGCATTTATTATTAGTTGCTTCTATAAAGTACATTTGAATTGGTGTATACATTTCATTTAGGATTACAGCAGCTTTAATGCAGGATCTGCAGTGGCTGAGAATCTTAACAGGAACAAATTGTTTGATATAAAGGCAGTATTTGGTTCAGTTTGCCATCATGAGTTTCCTCAAAAGTTTTTTAATTTGAAGCATGGTGAAAGGTATGTAATCATGTGCAGCGTTAGTGCATTCCTAACTGTGATAGGTATCAATTTGTTTCTCCATGTGTATTTACTCATTAAGAGATTAACTTAAATTCCTTGAAGAAAGCTAGAAGTGGCATTTATCATGTTATATCAAATTGCCTAAATTTGTGTCCAATTTGTTTAGTTGTTGCTTACTATTCACTCTAGGACATGCTTATGTGACATAGTAGCTTGAATATAGCTTTTACCAGAAGGGTGAGTTCATGCTGACTTTTATATTGTCTTGATTCCTCCTTCTTTTTCAGAATTGCCTACCCTGTGTTATTGACAAAGGAGCACTTGGAAAGCCTCCTGTTGAAGCCTAACCTTGAATTACATATCAGCTATGGTATAGCATGTATTTTGAACAGACACCTTGTGGTGAGCTTACTTGCATTCTGCTTCGTGTTGACTAAAAATCACCATGACCACATGTATATCATTCATGAAAGAGCGAGTTGCCTTGTCAAATTCAAGTACATCTAGCGTAGTATCGAGAATGACAGTGATTCACGGAATGGAGTAATCAGATAATCAATATGTGACATATCATTAGCAAGTTAGTTCTGTCATTAGGTCTACTCAAGAGCATTATTATCAGTAGTTGCTATTTTAAAGGCAAATTCCATTTATTCATCAACTGTAGGGTTCAAATCTAGAATCACTGCTGCGAAAGTTTCATTTGGCATTGCCAGCATTCCATACTTATGCGCATCCACCATCATGTCAGGTAAATTCTGGACCTTGATGATACACTGCCTGTTATTAATGAGTAGCAAAATTTCATTGAAATGTCTAGCCACCTATCAGGCGTATTCCCTATCAGTACTGTTTTCTTTCAGACATATTCCCAATATAATAAACTGCATTCGGTAGGATCGTTTGTGGTAATGAGTATCATCGTTATATGTTTATTCATATCGCTCGTAGATAGCCCTTGGAGCAAAGTATTGTAAACAAATAGGTCTCACAGATGGAGAACAATGTGAACGCCTTTGGTCCTATTTGCGATGTTTCAGCTCCATTACTAAAGAGATGTCAGCTGCAAAAAGAAGTGACCATCTGACAGATGCTTTGCTATACTATGCTAATAAAACGATGGAAAAACTTCGTAAGGATTTATTCCGTTTATCTGTATAGATGATTATGTACGTTATGATTTATGAAGGAGTTTCAACTTCTAGTCTATGAATCACTGGCACATTGGTACATTATTATGCAACAGTCTACCTTGTTTTATGAAGATTATGATTAATGTTTATAATTTCCCTCTCTTTAGCTATGCTGTTATGTAAGAGACTTGTAAAAGCACATAAACTGGTAGTTGAATCAGAGGAACAAGTAAAACAATTACTTCATTCTTGTCCTATCCCTGGTAGGTGTAGTCTGTTAGATAATTGGTTTCTATTTCATATATTGTATATTGATATATGATACTTAAGAGTGCAATTTACGGAAGAATGTTATGTATTTTTATGTCTTCTTTTCTTAAACTGATTTTACCTTCTATTCAATTATACCTTGCACCATCATTTGATGATGTTTCTATTTGGGTTGAAGAACAGCGAAGAAGGTTTCTTCCACCAAGTGGTTTGCAATCTTCTCACCTCTTGTTGAATGACCTAAAATATCTTCGTCCTGTAAAGCAACGAATATATATTCAGTTATCTGCAGTAATAAATGAGGTCTCATATTATATTTCAATTTCTCTGCAGCAAGGATATTTCTGAAATATCACAATTGCTGCTAGATACCTAAGTGCCTTTTTAATTTACTGTTAGATACCGTCTATTTCCTTCCTTGTGAAGACAAGGCCTGATATTTTACATTTTACTACATAGCCATTTCTTGCTCCGCTTCTACTGCTATTAACTCATGATGGGAGATAATGTCAGCTTCTACCTTTCATGCAATTTGTAAACGTAACTTTGATGTCGCGTTATGTTACTCTTAGAGTTCTTTATCTGATGATCCCAGTTCTTGGCAAAGACAGTACATCCAGAAGATTCTATCTAATAGACAGCTGAGGTATTTGAAGCTTGGTTCTGCAGACAGCTTCTATATATACTATTGGTTTAGTTGACTGTGTACAATTTTTCTGTTATCATAAGTCTCTGTTCCAGGCCATTTGTTCTAGGCAAAGTCTTATGATGGAAAATGAAAGTGAGGAGACAGTCGCCCTGAACATTTCGTTATTGAGGAGGTATTATCAATGGACTATGCAGTTCAAATTTAAAGCGTGAAGTGACATTTGCCTTGACTGTTATACATAACTAGCAAAATCTTCCATCACCAATGCAGGTCATAAAATCATAAAACAAACCATACTAGAAAATAGGGAGTATGATGCATGCTATACATTTTGCTATACCTTTTAGTAGGTAGAACTTCTAAGCTTCATTTTACTTCTCAGCTCTGAGAGAGACCTCAAGGAATTTGAAAAGCTATGCAGAGTACAACACCGATGGGATCTAAGTGCAGATGGAGTGAAACAGTTGGTCGTTGATGTTATTGACAATGAACAAGTTGAGCTGTTAAGAAACCTGCGAGTTATGGCCTTTGAAAGGTCTTTCTTGCTCAGCCTGAAAAGAAAGTATGCAGGTGTGGGGAAGAGTAGTTTGCAAAATTTTCTAAAGCTTTCCTTTATCTAAACTTCAATTTATTTAGAAACCTATATAGCTTTTAAGCGTCTACTTCCTACTGATGCCTGTATTCTTATATTGCTTTCACATATTCCATGCAGATGGACAGAAGCTTGGAAAGTCACTCTCAAGGTCCATCAACAAAAAGGTTCTCAGCATTCAAAAGTTGTTGCAGCTGTTCAACAAGACAGTTGTATACCTCAACAGCTTCATCCCTGGTGTGAGAAATAAAGTAATTGAGAAGAGGACAGCTTTCGACATTGACAGTGAAATTTACTCACAATTGGATATCATGAATGATGATCCATGGGTTCCAACATGTCTTAAAGTTAAGACGGTCAACTTCTATTTGATGTGGGAGAGATCCCTAGAGGAAATTCAGTTGCTTCGAAATGATGCTCACAACGTAATTACCTTCATAGTACATGAACAGCAATTATTACAATCAGCTTTAAGCAATCTAGGTGGGATGAGTAGGTACACCATTGGATCTAAAGCTCTTTTGTATGAAGAGCTATCAAGATTGACATTTTTTTCTGCGAAGGCTATTTCTTTGTTTGAAGAGACCAGTTACTTATGTGAAGGGTCACTGCTTAACTTAGATGATATCACGCGGGAAATACATGAGCGCCAAGCTGCAGTCTTGAATATACCTATGATGCAGTTGGACATTGGCAACTATCAAGGGGACATGGATGAGAACATTGATGAAGATATAGATACAGAACAAGAAGTATGGGAGGACAATTTGCTTGACAATGATCTATTCGACTATTAATTACTTACTGGCAAATGCTAGACATTCATGCATATAGGTGATAAATACAGTTTGCTTGCTATTATTTTCATCAAACCTCCCCCTCGCATCTCTGAGCAGAAGAGAATGTTCTTCATTTGGAAATAATTCATTAGTAGTGAAGCCATTGAAGTAAAAACCGTGTAGTGAACAAGTAGGACAGTTAGCTTTGCATCAACACACAATTAACCGCACAGTTTCTATGTACACGTGTTGATTGCCATTTGCCATAGCACCCATGTGATAGCCACGGTTTTAAAAGGAGGCTATTGTTCAAAACAGGATGTCAATTCCCTATTTTTCAATATTCGTAAACATTTCATATCCATAAGACAGACCCCCTTTTACCCCCTGAATTTTCTGCCACCCCAAACGTATGCCCATCAGTGGAAGGAATAGGTAACACTTTCTTCATACAATGCTTCAACTCATACATGGACTGTGAATGATACATTGCAGGGTTTCTAAAAGCTGTCTTATAGAAAGATGTGCATTTTACTGTAAACTCTATATAAGTTGTGTAAATCCTCCTACATCTTTCAATTTCAATATGTATATATTCATCCTTGGTCTGAACATGTGTGCAGTTGATCTAATAGCGTAGAACATAGGCCGCCTTCTTCGGCTACTTAACATGACAGCACTGGAGCTGCATCACCGAAGAGATATATCTTTCTACTGAATGAGAATTACATGCTATCACCTTCAATTCAAAGAAGAAAACCTTCAAGGATATTGAGACTCAAGTGGAAAAGGAAAAACTGGGCTAAAACAGTGTTTGCAGTAGTGTAAAACCCTCCTGTTTTCTTGAGTACCCAATAATCCCCCCAATTTTCAACTTTTGAAATATTTTCCCACCTCCCGCACTGAGTGCAATCCCTCTCCATTTATTAAATTGGAAGACTTTTTTGTTAAATAGTAACTTTCCCAGGGACTTTTGTCAATTACTCAGACACCAACAAGAAAGTAACGAAATAATCCCTGACATTACAAGTATGATTTCCTTGAACCTGCTTGTAATTGACAATGCATCATTAGTCAATTCTTTTAAGTTGTTCTTCGCAATACCCATGTGCTCTATTTTCAAATTCCCTCCCCATTTCTTAGAACCCCAAGGTATTACTTTTCATAGTATTTCCCTATCTACGCCACTGATTATAAACATGAGATAAAAAACTGAAAGAGATTTAGTAGAAACACTGAAATATGCGCATTCTTCGGGTAATGACATTCTGACATTCGTGATGACCACCAGCATTTTTCCTGATCTGTCTAAAGTTACCCGGCTCATTTAACCTCAAATGGTATATTTGCAGACTGCTCATTTTTCTTATATAATCAATTCACAACTGCCAAGCACGCAACTACGGGGGGGGGGGGGTCCTGGGGGTCTTTCTTTGTTTCTCATCCATCAGGCATAACACCTTTGGAGTATGGAGGACTTCAACTGAGAACATTTTTCTTAGTTTCAAGTTTGCTTTCTTTGAACTTTGTGTGTGGTTCCACCATTGAGCACTATACTAATAAGCAAAATTTTAGCCTAGTAGATGCCTTTCTGGGCCAGTCCAGAGGGGTGAAATTTGAAACATTTTCTGTCGCGTTGGACCCAACCATGGTGGGTCTTGCAACATCACAAAAGGAGACGTTGAACCTTCCCATAACTCCCTCTAGGTCACTTAGTAGATTGGTAGTCGCCATGACTGTAGTAGCTGTGCCCCCTCTCTCCTGAAAATCCCCCTTAGCTACAGCCTCTCCTAAGCCTGAATAATATCCCAAGCTGACTTTTTGGTGTGCCTTTTTATGTGGACTGGACCCCTGCCCTCGAAAATTCCTAGTTGTGTGCCTGACTGCAGCAACCACTTTTGTCTTATTTACATTTTGTTACTTATGTGGTACATGGTATAAAGATACCAATGAAATCCTTTACTTTTACTGCTTGATTGCAATTGACGGTGTTGCAGTATAATGTTTGGGGAGGGGGGTGCAGACAAACTAACTTCCCAGACTGATGTACCATGACATACCAGTGGTGTATCAATAATGGTGGGGAAATGTCATTTTCTTGTACAATTAACATGCAATGGGAGATTTAGGGGACAAGTCACCCCTTTTCTTAATGATCAATATTGCCCTTCATGAAAATTTTCCAATTGTTTGTATGCAAGATTGGTATTCTGCAATGGAAGATTGGTGTGGCAACATGACTATTATTCACTGTCAAAACAGAAGTGCAAATCAGAAGAATTGTGAATGATTGAGACTGAGCACATTGAACGAGACTTACCTGCAAGTCAAGTTGAAGCTTGATTTTGATTCTACGAACAGTTGTTCAGGAACATAGGATCAATACGCATGTTCAGAAGGTAGGGCCACCAAGGCTGTGTTGGCCAATAAGGCACAACAAGTAGACCTGTTGCTCTATCCTGTGCACTTTTTTGTAAAGTTTTTAATACTACACAGAATGGTGGAAATGCATAAAATGTGTAGGCATTCCATGGAAAGGAAAATGCGTTTATAGCAAATGCCTCAGGATCTGGTTGATAAGACGCATAAGGTTTTATCTTATAGTTTAACCTAGATGCAAACAAATCAATATTTGGGCACACATTACTTCTACTGATCGCTTCTGCAAAGATAGCAGTATTTAGGGCCCATTCTGCTTCCCTCCTATTGTTATCTTGATTCAGTATCAGCATCCGTATTGTGTTTTCCTGGTATATGAACAGCAGTGATCCTAACATTATGGTTAAGACAAAACCGCCAGATCTTTTGTGTGAATTTGTTCAATTTCCTAGAGTGACTGGTACCCATTTGATTGAGGCAAGATACCACTGTTGTATTGTCATCCATAAGCTTTACATGTTTATCAGATATTATGGTAGAAAAAGATGTCAACACAAAATATGCTGCCCATAGCTCTAGACTATCTATATGGGATAAAGCTTCTTGTGGAGTCCAAGTTCCTCCTGTTTGTTGCCCCCTACATGTGCCTCCCCACCCAGTTTTTGAGGCATCACTAGTGACTACAATGTGTGGGTTGCCATGTGACATTTCATTGTAAGCATTGAAAACATTATGTACCCACCAATGAAGCTCTTCTATTGCACTCTCAGATATGTAGGCCTGTTTTTCAAAGTCTCCTTTTGAACTTTTTAGTGCCCTTGTCTTATCCATGTCTAAGGCACGGTAATGTAGTGGGCCCAGCATGACTCCTGGAAAGCTACCTGTGATTAGCCCTATTAAGTGTGCCAGATCCCTTATGGATGATTTGGGATTTGTCAGGAGACTACTGCATGCATTATTTATGCTGGCAGCCCTATCTGAAGTCAAATATACTCTCATTGCTACTGAGTCTAAGACAAACCCAAGAAAAGTAATAATGTGCACTGGTTTAAAAACCGATGTTTTAGGGTGAACAATAAACCCTACTTTATCAAATAATTGTATGGTGTCTATTGTATTTTGGAGACACTCTTCATTTGTGTCTCCTTGTAAATATGAATCGTCTATGTATGCTACAGAGACGTTCCCTAAGCTACGCAAATAAGCATATACTGGCTTCAACAGCTTAGTAAATTTTTGAGGACAAAGAGCAAGACCGTTAGGAAATGCTGTAAATGTATAATATGTGCCCTTCCAACTAAACTTTAAGAAGTTTTGGTGGTCTTGGCAAATAGGTACGGAATAACAGGCATCCTTCAAATCAATTGATGCCATGAAACAATGTGGTTTCATCATATATATTGCTGTCCAAACGGTGTCCATTTTAAAGTGGTGATATGTGACCAAAGCATTCAAAGATTTCAGGTGTAAAGCCATTCTAGATGACCATCTTTCTTAGGCCTCAGGAAAAGTGGAGAAATGTAGTCACCAAGTTCTCTAGGGGCGATGTTTAGGACTCGCCTACTAAGCAAGTGTGCAATGTCAGCATCGATAACATGATCATAAGTTGGTAGAGCCTTGGTTGTGACCCCTTTCATTTGAAAAGGGGTTGAAGTAAATTCAATCTGCAAGCCAGTAACCATCTGAAGTATTTCAGGATGGTTGGTAAGATTTGTCCATAAAGGCCAGCATGAGGATATACAACCGCCTTCAAAATGTGATTGTCTATCCTCCAAGTATTTTAAAACATCTAAATAATGTTGATCAAAGTTACTTACTTCTAAAGCTGTTAAAATTGTATGGTTTGTTTCCATGGTAGGTGTGGGGAGTTGCTGTGTATCATTCTCCCCCCTCTTCCTAGTGAGCCTGGTTTTCTCCAAGGCCTTGGCCTCTGTGGGTTGTGGTTCTGTTGTGGGTAGCCCTGCCCTAAAAAAGCCTTATTTGCTGACTGCTTCAAATAAGACTTTCCTTGGAAGGATTTTCGGAAAATCACATCTTTCTTTGCAGTTGTTTTACTACTTGTGTTAGAGGCTATGATGTCATTAACCCTCTGTTGCAAATCCTCTTCATTTCCAAAAAAAATATTAAGTTATTGGACTTTGAGGAGAGCAAAGTGAGACATAGTCATCACTTAAAGATTGATGTATGTTGTCATGTCTGAGCTGTGCAAGGTCTGCACTTGCATGACCCAATAGGGCCAGCACATCAGTGTTTATTGTTATAAGCTCACTGACATTAGGTTGAACATTCTGAGCTTTTTCTTGTAGTAGAGCAACTGTTGATTGAGCAATAGCCCTCCCCGCTGTAGCAAGCATGTGCTGGGGTTTAGAATAGTTGATGTCTCTACTTTTGACATCCCTGCTTAATTTCGCCCATATTGTTTTATTGACCCTCGGAGAGCCAGTTTCTTGCAGTTCTCTAGGTTCAGATATTTTTCCTGCTTTTCTGTGAGCTTATTTGGGGCCAATTGTACATGCCACCTTTTCTCAATTATCTCAGCCAACTTATCGGGTAAAACACCACAAGTTTCTTCCTCCCCTTCGAGTTGCTTGGCTATCTCGTCAAGCCGTGTGTTGTCTTCATCAATCACGTGCTTGTCATTAGGCCTAGTCAACAGTGCTTCATTGTCCGAATCCTCTCCTGAGTCAGGAGCTGGATTGGTAAGGGCCATACTGTTCGTTAACGAGTTTGTGGCTTTGGACTCGGCAGACCTTCTAGGCTTCTTTGCAGCGTCTGCAGAGCCTGAAGTAGGTACATGAAATCATTTGAGTGACTCACCCATCATCTTCATGTTATCATTCATAGCAGTCAGAAGGGACATGATCCCCCCTTGTTCTTCGATGCTAATGGTTTTCATCCTCTCTCAATAGCATTTCGTCCTCTGTTGGCATTTCCTCTCCTCTTGTCTCACCTTCCATAACGATTGGAGCGGATACAAATTCCAGATTGTTCTTGTTGAATAATTTTCCTCCTGCCGCTTGGGAACTTCGCATACAACTGGCGCTTGGGGACTAGTGCATGCTTTCTCATGTGACTCCTATGTGATGTAGAACAATTGTGAAGTAGAATTGGAAGCCAGGAAACATTTCAAAAGACTAGGGATAAATCTGTAAAGATAATATTTAAGGAATATGAAAGTTTAGGAGCTGTGCCTGATGACAATGGTGTGCTTGATGTTGCTATCTCTTTTAATGGGTCATGGCAAAAAAGAGGCCATTCATCTCACAATGGAATAGATTCAGTTATTGATTTGCTCACTGGTTTGCCAATTGCCTTTCATGTACTTTCAGATTCTGTCCTAAGTGTAAGTATTTTGAGGGTGCAGATGATATTTCTGAAGCTTGGAGAAAGAAGCATTCCTATAATTGCCCCAAAACTTTGAAGGAACTGCTAATGCTATGGAAGTGCAATGTGCCAGAGTTCTCTGGAGAAGATCAGAAGCCCATTTCAAACTGAAGTATAGTACAATGCTGTCTGATGGAGACAGTAAGTCCTTTGACGCCATATGTGAAGAAAACATATATGGAGTTGATAGAAAAATTTAGAAAGAGGAATGTATAAACCACATTTCAAAATGAATGGGTACTGCTTTGAAGAAACTTGTAGACACACAAAAAGTACAAGGAAAATCAATATGAGGAAGAGGGCAACTTACCAAAGAAAAGATAATAAAGATTCAAAATTATTATGGAAGAGCAATAAAGGATAATGCAGATGATCTTGAGACTATGAAGAAGAGGATTTTTGCAATTTTGTTCCACATGAGCTCAAGATATGATACTCCAAAACATGTTCATTGTCCTCCAGGTATCAACTCATGGTGCTTTTGGCAGAGGGCTAAAATATCCAGGTAAGGATCCAGGAGATCATAAAAATCATGAAACATTGCCAGTGGAAGTTGGGAAAGCACTTGTCCCAATCTTCAAAAGATTGTCAGATGGTGATCTATTGAGACGATGCTCCTGTGCAAAAACCCAGAATGCCAATGAGTCAATGCACAATCTAATATGCAGATATTGCCCAAAAGGAACCTATGTTGGAAGAAAAACAATTGAAACAGCTGTGTCTCTTGCAGTTTGTCAGTTTTCAATGGGAGCTACCCATAGATCCCTACTTTGCTCTATTCTAGGAATTCAAGAGGGAATACCACAGATTACATTTTGCCATAAGACGAACCTTAAGAGGTGTTAAAGCGTGCAGAAAAAGCTGCTTCAAAGAGATAAAAAGCTAGAAGAAAACAACTGAAGTATAGCAATGCAGCAAAGGAGACAAAATTCCACATTAAAGAGGGCAAAACATATGGTCCTGGAGAATGTACTTACGTTGTAGATCAGAATAGTCGGATCCTCACATTCTTCTTCTTCTTGTGCCCTACCTTACGGCCAGTTTACACTTAGTCGCTTTGGTCGCGCGAATGAGCGAATGGCCTTCTGAGCATGCGCAGTGAACAAGAATTTATTTCACTGCAAATGATCTCCCGTTTGCTCAGTAGTTCAACTCAGTTGAACTACTGAGCGAATTCGTGAAGTGTCTTGGCACTTGAAACAATAGCAAGGCAGTGAAGTGGGGAGTTTCCTGATATTGTGGAGTTAGTTTTGATATTTGAGTATGTTGGGAAAACCCTGAGCTTATATGGTGAGATGAATTGCACAAACAATAGACGCTTTAGGGTACTTCCATCGCTCATTTTTGCCTTTAACCCGTAAACTACGTTTTCTCGTAGTATTGCTACATCCTATTGTGTATTTCCTATGTATGGTTTGATTTGAAACATGAATCGTCAGGAAATAATTTTGAAGTGCAGAATTTCATGATTAATCGATAAGTAATCCGCTCAGAATATATCTTTCGTATCCACAATCTCTTTCGCTAACATTTGTTCTACGAAAACGCCTTTGTAATAATAACATAAGTAGCAATTGCTTTCTTGTGAGCGGCATGTTTTGTTTATTGTGTTATTATTACTGCCAAAAGTTATCATTCGACGAGTCTCTGCTCTTATTCGCTGCAATCACCCAAACCTGTCACTGAGGGTGCATTCGCTCATTCGCGCGACCAAAGTGACGAAGTGGAAACTGGCCTTTATGACATCGGCGACCAGTTTATGCCACTCAAACCTGTTTTCCATGCACTGTCCTCACATTAGTATACATGAAACACTTCTGCACCATAGCACTTTTGGCAACTTTTTCCAGCAAACTAGTGCTTTTATGTATGACTTTGTTCAGTTTGTAATGCAGAAGCATTCTTATTTGATGTATGGAAGGCTAATCACCTCATATACTTGAAAGTTGTATCTGAAATATTTCACAAAGTTTACCATTGTGTTTCTCAAAATGCTCTTTTTGTAATGTGTTGGGATTTGCGGAACGCCCTATTTTTAAGTCAATACATGCAAACTATACATCATTTTACTCCTTAGGATATATACTTCAGATTTATCTATTCATTTTTGAGCTGTAGTCAACAGGTACTCAGTTATGACCCAATTAATATCCAGGATGCTTTTGAAAACACTGAATTTTGCAGACTTTTCTTTATTTCTCACATAGATTGCACTTTTTAGAGAAAATGCATAGATACCTCTGTAATTCAACACAGTTGGATGCATTCCATGCAAAAACGGTCCTATCTTTATTAGCTCAAAAATGGGGCATTCCCGAAGACAGCTACTAAAAGTCCCGTCTTGCAGTTTCCATGGAAACCAAAAGCCATACCCAAAATGTCTCTTCAAATTCGTCCTCAGCATATCAAAATCTATATACCAGCGAAGTCACCATCTTTAGTTGTGAGTAACTCCAAAACCACAAAAGCTAAATCTAGTGACTTTAAGGTGATGACAATAAATCTACCACACTTTCTGAAACTATAAATGTCAAGGTCTCAAAATGTTTAAAAATTCCATAATGTTGCCCAAATCTATGTGACAATTGTGTAAATGCACCATTTCCCAAATTTTAGGCAGCTAGTAAAACTTATTCATAGTACATAACGCATCTTCTTGATACTACCTAGCAAATAGAGTTAAAAAAACTATGCATTTGTAGATTTTTGATTAAATTGGAGTTTTATGTTAGATATTGTAGCTTGAAAACCAGTCTTTAAAATTCCCAGACCTTTAAAATTCGCTTAAGTAAACTTTCAGCTATATGTATTAAGTTGAAACAAAAAAATTTCTGGGCTCTAATTATTTTCGCTGCTTACCGTGCAATTGACTTATGGGACATAGTCCATAAAAGTGATAACTTCCATTTGGACAACTCTAGAAATTGTAGCGGTCTATGAATAAATTTTGCAAGACTGATTCATTTTCGTTTATCTACGCTTGCAGGAACAGATCTCTGCTATAAATTGATCGTAGATTGTTAAAAATTTATAACAGCATTAATTAAATTTATGGACTTTAAGAACTGGTCAAAGTACTTAAATTTTGAAATTGCGCAAATGCAGAACAAAAATGAAACTATAAAGTGTACTTAAGATAGCGTTTCAAAACTATTACAATTCATTAACACTATAGAAAGTCTACTGTCAAAATTGTCGGAAAAGAGATTCAATTTGTCTACTATTCTTTATTTCTATTTTGTACTGCCTACCGCCATGACTCTGTAGTTCAAGAGGCTCAGTCCTACACAAAACATGAGTTATTGGAACCCAACAGAAGTCATGACAAGGCGGCCATTACAAGTTATTAATTCCACTCCTTCTCATGAAGTGAAAATATACATATTTATTTTCATGCAAAACTTCAGTAACAGTGCCAATGCACCAGTTACCATCATAGATGCAAGCATGGAATTGTCCTGGTGCAACGTGCAAAATGGATGATGCAGTTTTTGCTCCATACTTATGTGTCAAATAATGCTCATCAAAATAGATCCTATAAACACCTAGATTGGAAACTCCAAATGGGATAAAAGTATGAAATGATCTTGTTCCAGGTAGTGTTTGTGATAATTTATATCTTTCCTCAAGTTTGAATAGCTCAGTGTGTGCTTGAGCTTCAGTTGTGGTAATATGGAAAAACTTTATACCAAAACCACTTAAACATTTGAAGTGAGTTGGAGATGCACTTTCCAGATACCATTTGGAGGCTTGCTCTGGAAAGGAGTCTTTTGACAGTACCCCTGATTCCATCACACAGGCTCTTACCGTGATTAGTTGCGAAGAAGTCCCATTCAGCTTCAAGCCCATGATTAGACATATGATGACATAGGTTGGACACATTTTTGTAATTCTTGTATTGTATGGCAGCCCCATCAGTAAAATAAAGCGATTTGGACACATTTGGTACTTGATTTTTTAATTTCATTAAGTAGACATGTTAGAAAAGTGTGGACGGTATTGGCATCATGTTTTAAGTGATGAGAAATGAAACAGAAGCTGCTTGAAAACACCTCGTTGTCATCTCTGTAGTAGGATGAAGGGTTGCCTGGCTATTGTTCCAATGAACTGCATCTTGTACTATAAAGGAATAATTGTCAGCAAAGTCTACCTGTATTATGACTGTCTGCTCTGGTATACTTTCCTTAGCAAACTTCAGGAAGCTAGCCTGAGACTTGGCAATATAGTGATGTCTATGTAGCATATCAAAATGACTAATGGCTTCTTCAACAAACTCATCAACAGGCATATCATGTGCAAAGGATTTCAGATATATGATCTGTTACCCAAGAATGTGTTTCTGACTTTAACAGCATTTCTTGTTGGCAAAACACAGCTCACAAAAGAAGAAGCCGCATTCTCATGCAAAATTGCTTCTTGCAGGATTTTTTCGTTGTTTTGTATAGATATCAATATAAAAAGTTACAATATAAGTGGAACTTAAACGAACCTACCTGTAGGTGAAGTTTGATTGTAAGTCTATGAGTCATTGGCTGTGACCAGAGGAGCTGTGCGAGATAGTGTGCACTAGTGCATGCGAACCAGCCTTTAGAGCTAAGCAAATGATGCAATGACAAAAGTTACGAAGAGTAATGTGGAGGAGCTGGGAGGGGAAAAATACAAATATGTCACCGTGAGGGCGCACAGCTCCTCCGGTCACGGCCAATGACTCATAGACTTACAATCAAACGTCACCTACAGGTAGGTTCATTTAATTTTCCAAGTCTGTTTCGTCATCGGCCCAGCTCCCTATGGAGCTGTACGAGATTTTAGAGCTGTCATTGGGACATTTGCAGACAACAGACATTAAGCAGCAAACAAATGCAAAAGGAAAACAACAAAAAGTTTCTTATAGCCTTCATCCTTGTTGATTGCATATGTAGTATAAACCACAGTCGAAAACACTACACTACTTTTAATAAGATAGTGATCATATAAGAGGCTAATGTGTACCTAAAATATAGCACCCTCTTTATAAATACCAGGGCTCTTACCTTGATCTGATTGTAATGGACTCAAGGCATTATCGAGATGTAATCAAAATGATAACACGGGATAATAAGGCTAACACAACAATAATGAAGGACCATATTAGAAAAGAAAATCCTTATTTCAATGTAAGCAGTATATATGATTTTGTTACTAAGGTGAGGCACTATATGTGCATCAAGGGAATCTCGTGGTAGAGCGTTGTTGATGTTGGATCATACATTTGTGAATAACATCCTTCTTAAGTATATTAGGTGGCTACCAAGTGTATTTGATGAGCCCTATTTGATAACTCTTCCTCCTTTATTTTCCTTTCCTGTTCCCTTTTTTCTCTCAAATAATCCACTGCTTCTGTCCCACACTTTCTCCGCTTTCCCTCTCTTTCCACAATAATGGCTTTGACAAAGGGAACTGAGATTCACATGAAGTCTCGAAGAGTAGCACAGTAGGCAGGTAAATGAGGGCTATAACAAACTAACATAATAAATGAGCTAATAGACCTATGAGAAGTGAACATAACGGTGAGAAGAGTAAATAGTGCTACAAGAGCGAACAGAACACCAAAAGTTTATGAATAATCAAAAATCCCTTCTAGTGTATAGAAAGCACAGTTTATCCGAAGTTGAATGATGAGTCACATGGGAGATCATAACATCTGCGAAAAGTATCCTCACTTGTCCATCCCGCAGCTGATAAAATCCCTGCCAAATCACTGCTAACTGCATTAGCAGCGTATGAGGTCGACGCAGCACGAATGCTATGGCCCTTATACTTCGAAATGTGAAAGCCGGCTTCCTTTAAAAAATCTTTGCACCAATGCAAGATGATATCCGCAGATACCGGTCGATAAGGATGATTGAATGAAATTAATAGTTGTTTCGTTTCCCACGCAATGAAGCTGTTAGTTCAAGGTATCGTGCTACGTGAGAGTATATACACAATGTAGGCTCTGAAACATACTTTTCGTATACGAGAGGTTTTTGATGATAGCTAGGACGGGTTTGCTTTAATTTGTTACTAATGTTGAACGTGTATGCATTGGATGTAACATTCATCTGGTCCAATCGTACAACTTGAATAGTTTGACGCCGTTGGCCACTTAAAAGGCATAGTAGAAATGTTAATCGCAGGGTAAGAGCTTTAAGTGATAAATCCTCAACACGTTGGTGATTACAAATAAAATTAAACACTGAATGTACATTCCAAACAGAGTTATATCTACAAAGTGACAGCCTTAACTGGAAAACACCACACATGAACCTTTTCACAACAGGAATGTCAGCGAAACCTGGGATTTGAAACAGCACTGATAAAGCACTTCTTGCTGTATTAACTGAACTATATGATAAACGAGCATCAAAAAGTAACATCAAAAAATCAATAGCAATGGACATTGGCGGATTTATGGGGTTACAAAGACGTTTTTCACAAAACTGCTGCCATCTTTTGATATGTGAATTGTATTGGCTCTGAGTAGAGCATCTCCAAGATGACATACTAATTGCTACGGCTGAAGGAGATAGACTTGGTTTGAGTACAGTTGCCCGATACAAGACATACCATCAACTTTAATGTGTGGAAAGGAGGGTGTGGAGCTTGAGGTAGAGCTGGTAAGTGTAAAAGTGTTTTCCGAGAACGAAGATGAAATGGAGGCACACATAACATTTTCATAAGACTTGGATACCAAACTTGTGTGGGCCACATTGGGGCAACCAGCATCCCCGTTGCTTTGTCTTGTTGGATTTTCTGAAGAACACGGAGAATACAACTAAAGGGAGGAAAGCAGTAAACTTTTTCAGTTGACCAGCAGAGAGTAAAGGCATCATTTGCAAAGGCATTAGGATCTGGCCATAGAGAACAATATGTACCAAACTGTTTGTTTAGTCTTGAAGCAGAAAGGTCTATATCTGGTTTAAAATTTAAACGAGATAATGTAGTAGTTAAGCATTCGTTTGACAACATCCATTCTGCATCCTGCTTAAAGAAACAACGAGACTCTTTATCCGCTATAACATTATCTTCTCCTGGTATATGACAAGCAGTAATCCACCTTTGATTTTCATAACACAAATTCCACATCGTACTAGCAACTATGTTGCACTTATGGCTATGATTAGTACCCATGTGATTAATAACTGCAACAGCAGTTGTGTTATCCATCATTACTTTAACATGCTTGTTTGCAAGTGATGTTCTAAAACTCTTGAGGGCAAAATAGGCAGCTAGAAGCTCCAGTACATCAATATGATGCATGGCCTCAGTGGGGGACCAAGGGCCCCCAGAAGAAATGGAGTTAAGTGCAGCACCCCAACCAGAGAGGGAAGCATCTGAGTACACCCTAAGGTCAGGAGGTGGCCTAGAGATATATCCAACACTTTTGGTTAGGTATGAAAGCCACCAATCTAAATCAGATAAAGCAAGTTTACTTAGGGTCATTGGAGCATCGTAGTGTCCTTTAGACATTTTCAACGCTTGTATTTTATCATTCTCAAGTGCCCGATAATGTAGTCCCCCAAATGGAATTGCAGGGAGGCACGAGACCATATAGCCAATAGCTTTGGCAGTATCATGAATAGATACAGAGTGATAATGTGATCTTAGATTCAAGAAACAGTCCTTTACCCTTGTTCTTCGGTCAGCAGGCAACATAAGTTTCATTGATCTATAGTCAAGGATGAAGCCTAGGAATTGAATGGTTTGTTTTAGAATAAATTCTGATTTATCGGGGTGTACTACAAACTCAAGATCATTAAATTGTCTGAATGTAGACAATACGGTGGTAACACATCCTTCATATGTATCACTTTGTAAATAAATATCATTGATATAACTTGCAATAAGGTGTCCCTGTGACCTTAGATGAGCAATCGGGGGTTTTACAAGCTTAGTGAATTGCCTTGGACATGATGCCAACCCATTAGGATAGACAGTATAGGCATACAAAGACCCCATTATAGATAAATTTTAGGTATCGCTGATAAGATGGATGAATTCTCACACTATAGTATGCGTCTGTTAAATCAACAGATGCCATCCAGCAGTTTGGTGTAATCATGGCGAGTATGCTGTGAATAGTTTCCATCTTAAAATGATGGTATGATACAAAGGAATTCCATTGTTTCAGATTTAAAATTAGACGAAACGTGCCATCCTTCTTAGGGACACAGAAAATAGGAGAAATGAACTCTCCCTTTTCATGAGTGCATATCTTTATAACATTCTTACATAGCAAAGAAGAAATCTCCTGCTTAATAAGAGAAGCATGCTGGCGAGAAATAGACTTTTCCTTGTACTGATGCTGACTTTCAAGAGGTTGATTAAAGTCAATCACATCACCAGAAACACTTCGTAAACTATATGGATCAGAAGTACTTTTTGTCCTGCACAAAATGGTTCTACTTTAGATAACAGATGAGGACTTCTGCTTCAAGGAGGCTTCAAGGAAGATACCTTTATATTTTCCAATTTTGTGTATATTTCTTCCCTCGGGACTTGAATTACTGTTGACCCTCCCCAGCTGCGATAAAAAGAATTCTGCTGAGAGGTGGAAGTGGCAAAGCGTGAAAACTGAGTTCTACATGGAGGTCTAGCAGCACTTTGCTGTGTAATTTGATTGATTGCTTTGACCTCTTGCATACTCTTTGCCATGTCATCACTGAAAAGTACAGTAGTCGGCTTGGTAGTTCGCCCACAAGCTGCTTTGTAGATTTGATTTATAGAGGGGGGCATGGCCTCTTTGCGGCGGTATGATATTTCCTTGCTAACAAAACCAAGAAGGGTTATAGCATCAAGTCCCTTGGAAATAACTGACTGATAATCAAGGGGAGTTTTAGACTCCCTGTTCTGCAAAATATCGTTGATTGACATTGTAAGGGCACTAGATGCTGTTAAAATAGCATCTTGAAGGGCGGCAAAGGATTTATCCACCGATTTCGTTTCTGGTCGAATGGTACCCCAAACGTGTGGGTTTACGCGGGGTCTATAAAAACCAGTGCACTTTTCTGGTATTAAGTATTTGCCAATGAGCTGTTTTCGCTGGGCCGATTCCAACTCTATATGGAACTTATCGTTCAAGAATTTTGCTAGATGATCCGCAACAGGCGGACCTTTAGGCACTGAAATGGCGGTTGCCATGTCAATTTGATCAAGAAAAGCATCCTAGGCTATGACCTCACTTTCATTGGGATCTTGGATATCATTATCATCAAGATCCTGCTCACCAAAGAGACTTACAGCATCGTCAACTGGAGGACAAGTCTCTAAATTCTGCCCGGCTATAGAAGGGGTGGGTGATTGCATGTTCTCATCTTCCACATCTAGAGGTAGAAAGGAACTAGGCTCTGCCTGAAGCCTATCTGGGTTGACCAAGAGCGTGGCACTGGACGCTGTGAGCTTTCTGTTTGCAACTGTAAAGTCATTGCCTGGCTCAAAGTCTGATTGAGAGATAGCCCTTTTGGAAGCATGTCCTGGGGCATAACATGTTTCTGCTGAGAAAGGAAGTCAGCTGGTAGTTTGTTTGATGATAAGATATTATTGTTCATTTTATTCAGCAGAGAGAATATAATGGGCTGTTGGAATGTTCGGTCAACTACAGTGCCATGTGGCAAATGATTAGAAATGGCTTCGTCACTTTCGAGAGGCAAATCAGAACTCAAATCATTTTCTTCGGAAGCCATTACCCAGCAATGAAATGAAAACAAAGAAAAAACGTAGCAATATACTTATCTGATCAGATGATCGCCACAGCATATTACTTGAAACACCAGAGAGAATTAGACACAACTTGCAGCAGACAAATCTTTGGCTTGTTCGCAAATGCAGGAACACATAACTGGTTCGCATGCGCTAGCGCACACTATCTCATACAGCTCCGTAGGGAGCTGGGCCAATGACGAAATAGAATGCAACACTCTACTATACTCTACTTACTATACAATACTACAAGAAACTATACCATGGGGAGCAAAGGACAATGTCTACCCTATGGCAACACATTAAGACATACAATTCAACTAAATAAACACCCACAGAATGATACACACACTATACGATACTGACAGATCCTGGAGTCTGCTTCACACCGGGCAACAGACCAGCGACAGAGGCTCCTGATGCTGAATAATAGAAACCTGGCCGAGAGAGCAATCAACAACAGCAATATTGCTGCTGTTCCTGCCTCCCCCAGAGTTCCCACTGCCCATGACACCACTCCTCCAGGTTGTCTGGGTTTATGGATCACGAAATGGATCACAATATAGTGTAGATAAACTGTCTAGAATCCACTGCGAAACAGACTCAAGGAACTGGAAAACAAATAATGGGAGAAAAAGGAGACTTTGCGGGGGGTATAGCAGCTACTTTAAACCATTTCAGTGGAACCTACCTGGTGGTGAATGAAAGTATGTTGATTTTAGTACGTTTTTATTACTATCAATAGGAAGGTCTTTATCACCATACAATAAAATTTGGACCAGTGCATTATTTGGGAGGCTGTTTATTAGAACATATGGTCGCAATAATTCCGAAACTCCAATGAGAAGATCTCTTGGTTGCATGTCAAACGAAGGGCAGAGCAACAAGTAGTGCTCCATATCATCAATGCCATCGTTTGTTGGGCACATTAGGTCAATGGTATCTCGAAAAGTATGACTGAATTTGTGAAACTTTACTTTACTAAGACCGACCCTTATTTGGGTAAGATATGTTATGCCTATTGGGTCATGACTACCAAATACAGATTTTGCAGGGGGGCGAATTATTGATAAAAGCTTTGTCCTAAAACCAGCAACAGACGGTGCATGCCTGATTTCTGGATCGAGCTTGTTCCATTCATGTAAGCAGATAGGATAAAAGCCAGATTGAAATTGTTCAGTTCTTACCCTTATCCACCCATTGACATCCTAGTTGCGAAGAGAGTAATGTGGCTGATGAGGCTGTGGGATTGGTTCTTTTGTGTACAAAGCTGTGAGATTATTCACAATCTTATAGAACAAGGTTAGGTGTCTACTCCATCTTTGGGAGCTCAGCGACTCCCAGCCAAGGTCAATGTACAGCTCTTCACATGATGTTCCCTTCCAAGTTCCTGTTACAGCACGGGCAGCAGAATACTGAACAGATCTACTTTTTGCATTACATTTGATAAACTGATGTTTAGACTGAATTTGCATACCTTACCCGGTATGTGATAGATAACATCCCCGTAGCCTTGCAGGATTCATGGTGAACAAGCCACAGAGCGTATGAGAAATTTTAAAATTCTAGATACTATTACTGCACCATTGAGACCATTTGTGAACAAAAGTGGTCATGTTTGTGCTACTATGGCGGATCTGCAATCCCCAATTATAGCTGGAAATTTTGAAAATTATGCACAAGATGCAAAGAATTGATAAGGAAACTCCTATGTTACAAAAGAACACTACCTAAAAGATGGCTTCTAAAGAATTGTAAGTTCCGCTTTGTAACTAGTCCACACCTAATCATCCTCAGTGCTGCAAAACCAAGGTAGAAGCTCACTTAAGTAAAAATCCTGTAGAAGAGGAATGTTAGTTTTCTCCCAGTTTGGGTATATCCCGGTGTCTCTTCTGGTATTATCTTTGTTTCTTTCTCAGTCCACACCACAAAATCACCAGACAAAACACCAACAGCTTACATGTCTGCTTGCATCTGATGCCTGTACTTTTGTCCCTGTCTCAACTTAGCTTCTTTTGTCAGGTAAAATGAAGTAGCTTTAGATCCTGCAGGAAGCTCCTTCAGCAAGGCTTCACTATTTGTGCAATTCCTATACTTTAAAGCATAGTGGACAAATCTTGATTGGCTGTTAGCGCGATCCCCACTTGGGGAGTCTTCTGCCTTATTGACCAATCAGAAGGCCAGGATCCCGAATTTTACTACCCCTTGTTTAAAAACCCGGTGTAAAATCTGCTAAGACTTTTCCGACATTTGTTTTAATAAATATCATCACACGATATTTCTCCAAAAATCTACCGCAAACTTTTTCGAGATCACGCCCCATTCAAGAAATATCGCGTTTTGATTAAAAAGGAATTTTTACGTGCTTGGAGCTCCATATTCACTTACACATGCATGGGCATCATTAATCTTTAACAACAAAAAATAAACTAATTTACCTTGATCTGATAGTCATCAACACTATCAGTTCTACTGAAAGTTGGTGAGTGGCGATAGCAGGTGCACTTGTTTCGAAAAGGTGCGGGGAAATGTCACATGTTAGTGTCTTATCTCATATGGGTGCTACCATTCCATCTTCTCTCCCTCGTGGTGTGCAACCGTCAACTTGGCAATGTATTTGACGGGTATGTCAAGATATGATTTCAATCTTCCAGGTAATGTGTTAGAATTAATCTTGATGTCTATTTTCTTCTTCCCTAGATTTGACTGATTAATTGTCTATCTTGGGCCTATCATATTTTTCCAGTAGATTGACTTGCTCATATAAATTGTTGAGTAGGCTTATTATTGGATTTTAGCGACATTACTGTATATGATGACTAATTGTACGTAAATTATTTACATAAAGTGATATGTCATAAAGTAGTAATATGCAGTTTTGTACCAAATTGTCGATTATAGCAGCATATTTGCGTAGATGTTTACGGCCCACGGATAAGACCAAACTTAACTATCTCCTGCTGTAGCTGCAAGCAACTCGCATTAATCGAAGTTGGCGACTTGCCATCAAAGGAACCGGTATCAGCATCATCTTCTTCATCATCACATCCATCATCGGAACCATGGCTTTCTGGCGATCTTTGTTTGATTGACTCATCAGGATTGAAAATGGCTGCAGCTGCAACCTGAGATAACGTTGAGAGGGCATTGTTGATTTCAACTTTACATACTGTACAAGTATCTGATCCATCAGGGAAGCAGTACATATGATATGAATGCCCACAGCCATGTAGAACTTTGAAATTGTCATTGCCTGTTTGCAAACATGTCTGTAGATCACATTTTCTGCAAAGACTATTTCAGTGCCATATATGCAATTTTCAAATGAGACAGTAGGCAGTCTGAGAGAAGGATGGTTTTCTACCCATAAAGTGGAAAATCTGGACACATCATTAGCAAGGGTACTGAACTTAGCATGTGCTGGATGGAAAAGTGTCTGACAAGTACTTGATAGGGGGGACTATTGTGGGTTATAGAGTGCTATGCAGAACATGGTCAACATTTGATATTGAAAAACCAACTATATAATGAATTGAGATTAGGATCACAAAATAGTGTTTTCATCAGATCAAGCTAACCTTGCTGGTTGTGGCTCTTTTCCAATGAACTGGAATCCAAAAGGAAGGATCTGTGATGAGACAACTGAATCCTCTCCATAGATGCTTGGTAGCTTCCAGTATGTCATTGACTTTTGCCTTCCCTTTGGCCTTTGTACTTGTGCAGCCTGGTTTTGGCATTGCCTTATATCATCTACGATGTTCTTAATAAACTCTGCTGCCTTAAGTTTCAAGTGGCTCAAGTCTGTTCTTTTCAAGCTGTGTTTGTGAGGTATTACAAATGTCGACTGAAAATCAGACAGTTTTTCCTTAGATGAATCCAAAGCTCTTGCTATCACACGCAGAGTATCCTCATTGTCACTTTTTTTAGTTGCTGCTCTTAGAAGAGAATAGAAGTTCTCCACAGGAGAATATCCATGTGTGTGGCAAATCTGTCATAGAGTAGCCATTCTTGTTTGCATAAATTGCAGCTGCTGCCATATGACTGCAAAGCCATTTGCCTCTTGGGCACTCACATAATGCAACAATTATTCCACCTTTGCTGTTTATTTCTAGTTGTACATTTTAGCATCTATCTGTCATGGAAGCTCTTACAGCTGAATTAATATCATGATCTCTAATTTGCAGAGAAGGGACAAAATCAGATTTGTATTTTAGCTCTCCCTTCTCTATAAAGTTCATGTCATCTTTCAAAAAATTCACTATGCCAGCAATGGTAATAATTTCTGTCATGACTATTATGAAACTGTATCTATTTGTAACAGTAGTGAAGTAATGCTTAGCAGTAAAGTTTTAGTAGTCTGTGGTGTTGTCTTGTATGTGACACTTACAAATGAACATCAACATAGATTATATCTATGATCTCACTCAACCGATTGCCTTTTCTGAAGTGTGAATGTCATTAGTATTGACGAATTTTACGGTTTGTGTTGTTTTATGCCTCTCCTTTACCATGATCAATGATTACTAACTAGTTTACATTTTCCACTAAGATATACAATTTTGTCTCTGGATTTACGTAAATAGGATAAAGTAAGCTAGACTCTTCTGAAGAGGAAGGGCTAGGATAGGTATGGCAAGGTGTTGAGGGAAAGTTGGTACGAATTTTCTCGTGAACAAGGGGCAAGGTGCTGTGATGTGATGGACTGTTGGGGTAATGTTAGTTTGGTGTTAGTTGTGAGGAAATGGTACAGAGATACATCTAATGAAGACAAAATAATCAACATGCACTGAATGTATGACTGAATGTATGACTGAATGAATAGCTTTCAAATGAAGTAACACTGGAATGCAAAATGAACTACTTTGTATAGTGATGGACTATTTCGGTTGGCAGTAGGACTCAACGTTATGCAGAACAAAAATGAATAATACAAGTAGTGCTGACATATAGAGCTTCAATTATAGAATGAATGCAATGGTTACACAATTTGACTAAATATGTAGGTAGAGATGATCCATCTTTGCTTTGTAAAGTACATCAAGTGTTCCACCACAGTAGTCTTTCCAGAGAAGACCGGTTGCTACCACGTAACTAAGGACAAGGAAATCCACCAATCACGTTTGATCCTACTTTGCAGCCATATAGTTCACCAATATAATCCTCCCACCTCTCCAGAATCTTATCTTTGTCTGTTATTATATTCCCATACATTAATTTTAAACACCCTGTTGCAGGTTTTGTTTTATATATGCATAGTTCCTTTACTCGTTGGCTTACACCCTTGCTATCTGTGGTGGCCTCTATTTCATCACACTGCTTATTTAACCACTTATCTTTTTCTTCTATGCATTTTTGTTTGCTTATAGTGTTAATTCTGTTATAATTTGTTTGGTTTTTCTTGTTTTTCCTTCTCTTATCCATCAATAATAAGATTTTCTCAGTAATCCACTTCTGCTTAGCTCTATTTTTGTTGGTTGGTATGACTTCTGCTGCTGTCTCAACAAGTGTTTCTTTTATAGTTTGCCATTCCTCATGTATGGATTGCTCATCTTCTATGGATTGTTGTTCCTCCAATACAGCGTAGTTGTTTCTTACTTCCAAGCTGTACTTTTCTGTCAGCTCTACATTCTTTCTCAGCAGTTCTATGTCTAATCGTGGTTCCCAGTTGGATTGTGCTATCTTTCTCACTTTCAGTCTTATCTTAGCAACAACTGGATTATGATCACTGTTGCAGTCTGCTCCAGGGTATGTCTTTCACCAGATCAAAGAAGTTCTAAATCTCTTTCTCACCAAGATGTAGTCAATCTGATTCTTTGTGTTGTTGTCCAGGCTTTTCTACGCCCATAATCTTCTCTCTGGTTGTTTGAATCATGTGTTACTTATCATGAAGTTGTTTATTTTTGCCCATTCAATGTAGTATCGCCCCATGCACTTCTACATCCCAGGCCATGTGGACCGGCGATGTCATTGTATCTTCCTTGGCCTACCTTTGTATTGCAATGCTGCTTCCCTGCTATTTGTTTTTATTAATTCTTATTTTATTCAATTTCATTATCATCTCATTATTTTGATTGTTTTGTTATTTTGCTGTTTATCAAACATATTGCTTTAACCTCCTCTTGAGGAGGAGAGACTGGAGAAGAAAAAATGGCGGAAGCTAGAAAACGCATGGTTGTGTTTCTATGAATTCATTCACTGTTGGGGATACAATATCTGGCGACGAGTAGCTGATTTCATCCATTAGCAATGAATCCACTTGCCAAAGCATCAGGCACACCCATTTTTGACCCGACTGGTCACGAGGGGAATCTCCTTCAGGCATTTCAAAACTATCTCGATTCGTGGGAAATGTGGTACGATGTAGCATGTCTAAACGATCTCTCAGCCGACGCCAATGCAGCTCAACGTAACGAACACAAAGCAAAAGTATTCAGAATGTGTGCTTTTCAAGGTGAGAAACTTAAAAATGATTTAAAATCCGAATACAATCAGGATATTTCTGCCCTTAAATTGGCTAGTTTTGACGATATGATAACGAAAATTCAAAACCGTTATAAACCAACACAAAATCAGGTTCTGCTACATTATCAGTTTCACCAGCTCAAACAGCACCCTGGTGAGAAAATAGATGCCTTTATCAATAGAGTGCAATTACATGCTGACCAATGTGCCTTCAAATGTCAAAATCCGGGCTGCACTGATAAGAATGCAATACATAATTCTCTAATCAGAGACCAAATACTGATAGGCACAAACATGCCTTTGCTACGCACTACTGCCCTTGATAAAGAGCACGACCTACAAGCTTTAATAAGCCATGCCAGAAAACTTGAAGCCACTGAAGAAGCAACTAAACTCATTGATGGGGATGCCCCAACTTCATCCATTGCTGTTAATAGCATTGAAAATGATATTTCTCTCTATGCTGAGGCCAATAAAATTGGTAAACAAGGGGGAAAGTATTCCCAAAAATTTCAAAGGAAGCAAAGTCAAGCTGACCCAGTAAGACCAACAACAGGCTCTAATAAAATTCTCTGTTGTGCTGGGTGTGGAAGGAATAATTGTGATAGAGGCAGTAAATGCATTGCAAGAAATGCTTTTTGCAAAGCTTGTGGAAGGAAAGGCCATTTCTCAACAGTCTGCTTATCCACAAAAGGAGAAATATCAACAATATCAGCCATAAATGCTACCCCTCCAAAACAAATCCACACCATCACTGAATCTCCAAGGAAAGCAAATTTATCTATTGGTCAACATCAAATTGAAGCTCTTATTGATACAGGTGCTGAGGTTAACATCCTCCTTGAACATGAGGTCCCATCATACATCAAAAGAATTTTCCGAACACCCATTACTCTACAGCCCTATGGCAGCAAAATCATTACCCCCAAAGGCCAAATTACACTAGATACCACATGGGGCAAGAACACTAAAAAAGCAACATGGATTGTTGTCGATAAGATGGATCTCAAAGGAAACCCATCTAATCTTTTGTCCTGCAAGCTAGCTGAATCACTAGGAATCATCACCTTTCACAGCCCACAAAGCAGCATTCATGCCATCTATACACAAAATACTGCATTCCAATCCCTGCAAAAAGCTGTTACCCCAGCCATAGCAGACATACTTTCCAAGTACTCCCCTGTATTTGATGGTCTTGGCAAACTCAATGCTGATCCGGTCACACTCCACCTAGATCCAGATGCCAAGCCTGTCATTCAGCCTCCACGGCCTATACCTTTTCATCTACAGCAAGAATTTAACCAAGTCATTGCAAGCATGGAACAAGAGAATGTCATTGAACAACATTATGGCCCTGTCACATGGCTCTCCAATCCTGTGCTTGTTCCTAAACCAGATGGGGGAATACGAATCACAGTCGACCTTCGTAGTCTGAACAAAGCCCTCAAAAACCCTCATCTGCCCATCCCACGGGTATAAGACATTATGCCTATGTTCAATGGGAAGTCAACTTTTACCAAACTTGACCTAAAAACAGCTTTCCACCAACTTGAACTATCCAGTGAATCACGCCCCCTTACAGTCTTCCGCGCTGGAGACCGACTTATGCGATATAAGCGACTCACAATGGGAACCCTGCCAGCTTCAGGGGAACTTAACAAGCGACTCCGTCCAATATTAGCAAGCATTCCTAACGCTGCAATAATACAAGATGACATTGTTATTGCAGCACCGGATATTGAAAGTCACAACAAAGCACTGGCAGACGTTCTTGAAGCGCTTCACTTAGCAGGCCTAACTGTTAGTCCCCAAAAATGCATTATTGCATCTCAAGAAATCCCTTTCTGGGGCTTCCGAGTCACCAAAGATGGAATCAAGCCCGATCCCCAAAAGGCAGAGTCAGTGCAAAATGCAGGAAGACCTCAAACAAAGGACGAACTCAGGTCATTTCTTTGCATGATCAGATCTAATGGACAATTTATACCAGACCTTGCGACTGCTACTGCAAGCCTCCGAGACCTAACCAAGGAATCTTCAAACTTTCAATGGTCTGATCAGCATGAAAGAGAATTTCAACGTGTCAAACAAGCCTTCCATAAAGACATTCTACTTCAACACTTTGACACTACCAAGCCAACCTTTATTTTTGTAGATGCGCACCAAACCGGGTTATCTGCAATTCTTACCCAGGGAGCTTCTATCAGTGCAACCAAGGCTGTTGCTGTGGCCTCACGTACAACAACAGACACTGAAAAAAAATACTCACAACTCGATTTGGAAGCCTCAGCTGTTGATTTTGGATTGCGCCAATTTCGTCACCTCCTGGTTGGCGGTCCATCAGTCCAAGTGGTCACTGACCATCAGCCCCTTGTCTCACTTTGGAAGTCCAGACGAAAATTGTCATCACGAATTGAGCGCATACTATTGAGGCATCAAGACATTGACCATCAGGTTGTTTGGCAAAAAGGTAAAACAAACCCTGCAGATTACCTAAGCCGTCACGCCACACCAATTGAGCGCCTCCCAGTACAAATAGCGGCTGAGGCAAAGGAACATCAAAAGCTTTTGTTCCTTCTTCACCAACCTGTCACCTCAACAATTTCCAAGGATTGCATCCAAAAAGCCCAAGCCAACGACAGACAACTAGAGCTTCTACGTCATTTTATTGCTATTGGCCAACCACCAAGAAATGATCCCACTCTGAAGCCATTCTTTAAAATCTTTCACGAATTATCCATAGGAGCTGATGATATAATCTACCGAGGTGACCAGTTTGTACTACCAGCTTCCCTACACCATGCAGCCATTACTGCTACCCATTCAAGCTCCCATGCCGGCCAAAGTGCAGTAAAGCGCAGACTCAGAGCTCATTTCTGGTTCCCAGGGCTAGATGAAGCGGTCAGATTGCATATAGAATCATGTCACCACTGTCAAGTACACAGCACAAGTCCAACAAAAGTACCCTTGTCCAGTACACCGATCCCAAAACACCCATGGGACTCTGTTTCACTTGACCTATTTGGCCCATTACCTGACCATTCCCATGTCCTAGTGAGTCGGTGCAATTTGTCACGCTTTCCAGCTGCAAAGTTGATCAAATCCACTCGTGCTGAGCATGTCTTGCCTGCACTCGCATCTATATACAACAATTTTGGAAACCCGAAGGAGCACAAAGCGGACAATGGCCCTCCATTTAACAGCAAAGACTTCAAAGATTTCTCAGACCAAAGAGGAATTTACACAAAGCATTCATACCCATACCATCCCCAAGGTAATGAAGCTGAATGCTTCATGAAGCCCTTAGGGAAAGCCATAAAAATTGCATTGGATACACAGAAACCAGTGCAACAAGCTATTGATGACCTCTTGACTGACTATCGCTCTACACCACATGTGGCAACAGGGATTGCTCCAGGTGATATGCTACTACGTGGCGGTTATCGTTCTGGCATCATATCTACAAGAAAGCCCCCTACAAATAGCAGTATTGAGGAAGCACGACAACGGGACAAAAAACGGAAAGATAGGAATAATAGCACAGTAAATTCCTCCCGATGGAGACAGTACCCTACAATATCTCAAGGCAATGAAGTTCTTATTTTGCGCTCTGGTGATAAAAGAAAGTTCCAATCTCGCTATGAACAAATACCTTACACAGTTATTGATATACAAGGAACGCGATATGAACTCCTTGCAAGTGACCCCAAGCACCGAAAACAGCCAATCTTCCGGCATGCCTCCCAAATAAAACTGTATCAGGAACCAGTGTTGCCATTCCCAGAATTACCTAGCAAATCTGCCTCAACAGAATCCATGCATTTTAAAGACACCTGCCTGCCATATAAAGAAAGGAGATGGATTGACCAAAAAGAATACGGGCCACTCACTGGAAATTCGGCAACAGCCAGCAATACCTCAATAGAGGATAGCATGACAAATAACATGCCAGAGGTTGAAATGAATCAAGAACCAAGCATCACATTCTGCAATCCAGTTGAAGAACACATAGAGGAAAGAAGAAGAGGCAAACACAAACAAAGAGAAAAAACGAACACTTAAAACAAACACTTCTATTTCTATGGACAACAGGGGTGATATTGCAATGCTGCTTCCCTGCTATTTGTTTTTATTAATTCTTATTTTATTCAATTTCATTATCATCTCATTATTTTGATTGTTTTGTTATTTTGCTGTTTATCAAACATATTGCTTTAACCTCCTCTTGAGGAGGAGGGACTGGAGAAGAAAAAATGGCGGAAGCTAGAAAACGCATGGTTGTTTTTCTATGAATTCATTCACTGTTGGGGATACAATACTTTGCATTGAAATTTCCTTCACTTACTGTATTGTCCTGTGATTTACACTGTTTTATTACTTGTTAAATGTCAATGTAGAATGTTTCTATGTCCTCATCATTGCTATCAGTTGTTGGAGCATATACTTGTATGATATTTGTGTCAACATTTGTTGAACAAAATTTTACCATCAATATTCTCTCTGATAGTGCCCAATAACCTTTGATTCCATTGGCTGTCCTTGCATTGATCATCATTGCAACTCCTTTCTTGTGTTTCTCTCCTCCAGAAAATGTGACTGTGTTTATCTGTTTATCTTTATCTGTGTTTAACGGTCCTATTGATGACCTTGAAACCCAAAACATTTTGGATTGGGTCCTAAACTACTTTACTCAGAGGCTCAAAGTTGACATCTCTAAAGAGTCAATAGATCGTGCCCATCGAATTGGAAGAGTGAAAGATGGCAAGACTCAAATTATCGTTCACTTTATCTCTTTGTTCAGACTTAGACAAAATGGAAAACATCCTATTAGTGTTGATCTCACACAAGAAAATTTATCATATTTCAAAGCGGTAAAGGATCTTCTCAGAAAAAATCCTGGGACAGCGGAGTACGCGTTTGTCGACATCAACTGTAGGATTGGAATCAAGATGAAAGATGATTCCTTGCTGCTTCCTAGTTCTTTGAGTGAATTGGATACTATTTGCAATAGACAGGAATAAAAACCTAATTACTTCTCTCTACTCCACCTTGCTATCTATCTAAGTATACTAATGCCTATGTATGTGCACGTGTACATGTAGTGTGCAGTCTGTGTATGTGCCTAAAATGTTGTTTATTGTGCGAAATTGTATGTGAATGTGTAGATAGATAGATAGCTAGGTAGGTAGGTAGGTAGGTAGGTAGGTAGGTAGGTAGGTAGGTAGGTAGGTAGGTAGGTAGGTAGATAGATAGATAGATAGATAGATAGATAGATAGATAGATAGATAGATAGATAGCAGTATTTGATGGGACATTTGCAACATTAAATAGGGGACACATGCAACATTTCTGGGACATTTGCAACCATAGGGGACATTTGCAACACTAAATAGGGGACATCTGCAACACTGCTGGGACATTTGCAACACCGCATAGGGGACATCTGCAACACTGATAGGACATCTGCAACAGTTCGGGGACATTTGCAACACTTCTGGGACAACTGCAACAATGGGACAAAAGCAACTCATGGCGTCAACCTTAATCACAGCTTTGGCAATGTCGTCTGCAACAAGTGAGTTCCGTAGCTGAAACTACTTATTTTCCTGCATAAATGTTACATATTCTTTTATTAAGGATGAAGAACTCTACATAATGCTACATGAGCAGTTCATGTGCATTGAAAGCGGTTAGAAGGCACTGTTATAGTCTATTCTGCGACATTGGGTTAGTGGCCTAAGTGTAATGTAATCATAAAAACTTACAAAACAGTTAATTTATCAATGGATCAGTTGAGGATATCGACCATATATACGAACCAAGCTGACTTTGGATTATGACTGATTGTTGCCTTAACTGGGAAAGTAATTATATTTCTATCCACGGAAGAGTTCCTTTGCAGACGGCTTCGAAATTGGTTGAAGTAAGTCGTATAGAGCCAAGCGTCAACTACTGGTGCTAAGTATAAGCTCTTGTGCCACGAAAAAGTTCAAAGGTATTTCAATAGGTTCAGTGCAATAGTGGTAGGGAAGTAGCAAATTGATCCTTTGTATGGGGTGAAACAAAGTAGCTTATGAATCTACACACCACGAGCTATCCAAATGATCTATAATCTATGGGGTAGACTCTCTATGTCATTGAGAGGCACGTATCTGCATTAGCCCCTGGATTTGGTCGACCCTCTCTTCAGGTTTTGATCATTGCATGGTTTATGAATCTACTACTCCTCAGCATCAATAGGAGTTTGTATGATATTATCATAGGAGTTTGTATGATATTATCCAGACAGCATAGAGGAAGGTTAAGAATCTTACTCATAGCAGGCCTACATTGCCATTCATGTACTACGTTTTTGCAGGACAATTATCAATATTGTCTGTAATGTTGTTACTACAAACTTGGGACCTGTTTTACAATCACATTTGTCAAGAGAATGTATATGCTCAGTGTGCATGGACTGCTTGAAATTGTCTTAGTACAATATTGAATGATGACATTTTTCTACAATATTGAATGATCAGATGATAGTAGGATGAATTCATCTTATCAGTATCATAGAAAGGCAAATTTGCAGCCAAAGAGCATGAGGTCTAAGCAAACAGTTCTCAACCATGACATTGTCCATGGAGATTTGTGCTAAATTCATGTAACAAGCTCTGCATAGACAATGCCATGTGTCAGTTTATCCTTCCATTGAAATTAGATTTTAATAGTCAGACATTCAAGTGTGAGTATCATAAGGCTATCATTAAAATTTTGATTCCTTTAGATAATTTGCTACTATAATAAATTTAGCAATATTTGTACATTTTGCTCCACCTACTCAAAGATTCTCAGTTATAAGTATTTGTTATTGTTTTAGTGCAGTTGTTTTGCATGCTGACGTTTTCTCATCTTATTAGAATGCACTATATGTTGAATTGGTAATACCAGAATCACTACAAGCTATCCGAATATAGTAACTATCTCCATATATACCCAAGTATCAATTCCTATGAAAGACATTTTTGTCATCTAAACAGAGACTTAACCATCATTCAACAGTTATACACTAATTAAAAATGGAATGAACATGAACGCATCATAAGCAATGAGCTGAATATGAGTTTCATGACTGCTGTAAAATTCATTTCTTTATTTAAAATAGAGTATGAATAAAATCAGAAATGTATACTACTCTGGTATTCCTTGTTAAGAGACATTATATGGTTGTATTGAGAGCTGGACTTATAGAGTGAGGAAAATGCTAAACATCCTGTGAAAATGATGTAAGATTGCAACCTTGTTTGTTAGTAAATGGAATGTGGTCTAACACCACAGTGCACCCAACACTTATACAATAGCTTATCTAGTTCTGGCACAGTGTGCACAGAGGTGGGAACAGGCAAAATGTCATGTGCGCCTTAAAGTTTTTCATAATATTAGTTAACAGTAAGTTAAATTTCAAATAGAAAAACAAAAGACATTAAATTTCTAGCATACTTTTGAGTAATTTGTTAATATTTTGACATTACAGAAAGCAAGTTGCATGCTGCAATCATGATTGGAGTGTGTGTTTCATAAGCAGAATTTTTGCCAACTTAAAGGGAAACCTCCCAAAAGCCAAGAACTCCTTATTTGCAGTCTCTTTACATGCTTTATAGGCTTTTCAATACTGAAAATCAACTTATCAGTTGAAATATAGTTAAAAGATAAATATTTTGGACTAAGTACTTTTTACTTTCATTTTCCTGAGTAAACAATAGGCAAGAAATATCAATTTTGTACAAAAAGTGGGTGATGTTTGATATGACATAAACATGTCTGTAAGACACTAAGCCTGACATAGTAATGTGCATACTTTTTGAAATCAATAATGTAAGTGTTATATAATGCAAGTAACAGATTTACATCAGGCATTAGATTTTTGCAAAATAATTTACCCAGACTTATTTGATGGTTGCATGCAGAATTTCAAAATATTTAATCTACTACAAAAGTTTCACATTGGCCTTGTTGAATAAACTACTTGGTTGATATTTTAATGATAAGTAAAAGTATGTGAGTTTCACTCCTAAAAGTTTATCTTTAAGTGTTTGATTTCATTTGATGTTGTACCGCAGTACTTTAAAAGGATTTGGTTTTGTACAATTAGCAAACATCATTGATTTGGGCCTAGCCTCAAGACTTCATAGATTGGCTAGGACCTTCTGGGGAGGGTCACAAATTCTAGAATGAAGTAGCTTTTTTCAAAAAGTAGTATTCCATAGCACTATTTGACCTTTTTATCTCGTATATTTGACCTCAACTAATGTATTGCCCCTATTTTCACAAATTGGCAATCTAAGCCCATTGTACCTGGTATATTACCTATGACTACAGCCATATACATTGATAGTCATCCAATGCTCCAGTACAAGTTTGAATTATGTTTTTGGTGAGTTTGGGTTATGTCATCACCTATCAACCATCGTTAAAACTAATGAAGCATCTTCAGTCTGTTCTGACTACAGCAGAATAGACACTTGCCTAAAAGTTTTTCTTATTGCAAACTCTCAACTCACACCAAACCCTTTATGTTTGCATTTGTACTCATAGCTGGTTATACACATATAATATGTTATATTTTACCATTTCATTCTATTACTGATACATTCAGATGTATTATTTGTATACTAAGCCTTTCCTTCTTGTTTAAAATGTGACTTATCAATAAAGACAATCCTTACTAAGTCATTGTATATTGCATTCTATAAGCAGCTCATATTTTATATATTTTATTTACTATGGTGCTATGTTGGGGAACTGAGATCAGCAGAAAATATAGCATTATTCCCTAACTGATTGTGTAGCCACTTAGTCAGTAAATTACATACAAGTTCCTGCATGATTGCAATGCAGTGATGGCTAATAATCATCATATCCTGTTTCTTTGTTCTAAAACTAACATTAATAAATACACCAGGCTGCTTTCACGTTAGGATTCCTAATGTTTGCATGACCAAGCCCTATCGATTTCCTTTTGTTCAAGGATTATTTAAAGGTGAAAATCTATTGAAATTCTAAGTGCCCTATTCAGACTTTAAGTGGACAGAGTATCATATCTTTTTAAAATGCAAGGAAATCCTACAAAGTTAATGCAGATCCAAGTTGATCTATTGTACAATATCTGCAAAGATGTAGCAATAGGACAGTTTCATTTTAGAGACTTCCCCTTTATATCTTTCTCTTTACTAGAGAATTCACTAACAATTCTAAGTGGGCGTTCACACTAAGAGCCTGATAACATGAGGTGGCTAGCTCAGCAACAGAGTATCAGCCAGCTGGGCATTGTGGTAAATCCATATGGAAATTATATTTCAGATTACATGGGGTGAGTCAACCCGGCAAACTGGGTTGGATCATTTCCAACCTGGGTTGGGACGGGATGACGAATAGTTCACAATAATACATGCACACTAACACCAAAGCGTCATCGAATTATAAACCTGGGGGATGAAACGTTCATTTGACTCCATTATTTAGTTCTTCCATTCCTTATACCAAGTAGATGGTTTTTCTCGGATGTATCTTCTTCTGCAATTTTTCACTGTAATGATGAGTTTGCTAGTAAAGCTATGTATATTCACATAAGTATAATCGGCTGCATTCTATGAAGCATGTGTATGGCGTTCACAGCTGCTATTTGTATATCGTTTGCACTTATGCGTTGTCAACCTGGTGTTGACCAGGAACCATCCCGGGCTGACTTATTATCATATAGTACGAATAAAATTCAAACGAGTTAACCCGCTTAGGCGGGACAGAAATGGGTCAACCCGCATCATATAATCAGGCTCTAAGAGTGAAGTAGCGAAGTGAAGAAGCCAGATCCTTGAGAAGTAGTTTATCGCTATTGTTCGCTGCCCCTCTTACATCATTGTTATATTGCTTTATCTAAGGATCCAGTATATCTCAATGCAATATTCTACATGCATTACAGATACTTTAAGCCAGGAGAATATGTATTGTTGTTTCGTTGACAGATTCTTTGGTAGTCATGACTTAGAAATAAGTATGAATCTATGCATTTTAATGCGATTTTCTTCATGTATTCTAGATACAGAGTGCCCCCAATATTACTTGTACAAAAATGGGTGTTTGCTGTGCATGCCTGCTAATTCCTCGTTATACATGGCTTACAAATGAGAAAGACCATGTACAATATTCTGCACATATCATGGATGGATAGGGTGCCATAGATTACTGGTAAGTTTGTCTTATCCTTCAGAACTAAACCTTAGGTAGCCCATGGCTGACGAATTGATAAGATTCTGTGCCATTGCATTCAAATATCTCATTGTTTGCTTTACTAATTCACTTTTCTATGTAATGTATGTATTAGAAATAGCTGAAAATCTACGCTAGTTAGTGTAGTTTTTGTCTTGTATCAAACATGTATACCATTCTGCAGTGCATGTATATCGTTCCCTTTTTACTACGCCCATTAATTCTCTGTTCTATATGATCATGGCTTGCAAGCACCTACAAATATTCTTTACTATAGATAACTGCCAAGTTCTATAGCTGTCAATCATGCATAGAACCCTGTAAGCTGAAACGTAAATCTCTGATCTCACTTTTGACCAAGTCCTTGTCTCTTTATGTAACTCATGGCTAATGTCCAGATGAAAAAATAAACTAGCTGCTACCAACATCTATATCTATTATTCATACATAGCACTCTTTTACTTAAGCACACTTCTTCTTATTTTACGTAATTCATGCCTTAGAATTACCAGCACATTCCTTTGTAATTATCAGTCATCCACAGAACGTTGTAGCTTGTACTTGGGTCTCTTGCACTTTACTTTATATTCTGTTTAACTCATGGCTTACAAATGACTCCATATCTACCCTAGTTAGAGCCATCTTTTACATCAATTGCACATCCATTGAAGAGCGAGGATTACATGTAATGCTGTTTTCTTTTTACTACGTCAAGTCACTGCTTCATGTGTGTAATTCATGGCTTTGAACTAGACAAGGGATCTACACTCGCAATTACTTAATTTTAAACCTATGACTCGTACACGCTATCCCTTAATCTGAGCTTAAATATCTGGCCTTTTACCCCAGCAATTAGCCGACAAATCTACGTATGTCATGGCTTTCAGATATCTTCGTATCTGTCCCTGTTGGTGTCATTTTGTGCACCAATTTTGCATATACAGAGCTCCTTACATTTAACCTAAATTCATCACCCTTTATGCTACATATTCACTGCCTTATATCCTATTTTTATCATGTTTTGCAACTATTGCTCATCTATTGAACTACGTGAGTTGCAAGTAAATCAGTTGCACTCTGCTCTAACAATTAACTACCTATTCAATGTCTTTCATGGCTTAGAAATAGCTACAACTATACGTTAGTTAATACCATGTTGTAGCCCAATTGCACACGGATAAAACCATTTCAAGTAGCTACATATTCTATGCAATTGAAGGCTTCTTGATTTTCTTTCTTTCCCTGTACTGCCCCGTAGCCTAGCGCAGGTATCCGAGCATTGTTTGCACAATTTTTTCTCGCAATTTTCTTCGATTTGCACAATGCAAGGCCGAAAGTCACGTGCTCCATCGTAGAGGCCCATGACGTCACCTTCTCGTGATCCTATGCGACCAGACCATGCAACTTTCATGGGGGCACAGTGTTAGTCTTTCCAAGGCTAATATGCAACTTTTGAACTGGGGCTAGGGAAGCCCGCGTGTAGCGGGCTATCAGTACTAAGCTAGTCTCTATATACTAAGATCCCTATATGCAAATGAGTCGCCGGCCAATCGGTTGCCTCCATTTTGTACCACGTGACCCGTTTTTTGCCCCTATCTAAATGACAATTCTCCTCCCAGGCCGGTTGGGGGATCGCCACCAAACTGCTCTTGGGGGTTCTCCTGGGTGTCTACTTACTCACAAAGGAGGGGTTTTTCGATATCTCTCTTCGTTCCCGAGATATTCAAAAGTTAAAGTTACGGTCAGTTCTCGCATATACTAAGCGCCATCGACATTGTGTACCTCTGCGCAGGATTCGTGCTTTCACCTTGGCCAGTCGACATGGAGGACGAAGGTGCTGCATTTGCTGTTGCGAGGAGAATTGGTCTCTTTTCTAGCAGGTAGGCCCGTTGTGTTCTTCCTAGATGGTTGATCTAACAGCATGTGTATTTACTTTGTCAAATTTATCAGTTTTCTGCCTTTATGTGCCGTGTATTTGCCCTGTTTTAGGCCTGAGAGAAGCAGCTTCCCTCGAGGGCATTCTCGCCATGACAGTTCTTCTCCAGCCGCTCGACTCTGGTTGCCAAATTGCACTCCTTTCACTGGTAAGTTGTACTAAGAGGTTTGACTGATGTTTCATGTTGTATTCCTTGGTAGGTTAAGGTAATGTGTATTTGTTTTTCATCCCTGTTATATAGCATCTAGCGAGAGTGTAACTCTCAAATCGGGACTGGTTTGAATGGGACTAATGTTGCAGTGAGAAGTGCAAGAACATTTCGTTGGTCTGCTATCAGGTGAGTGGTTTCCTTAGTCTATAAAGTTTGATTTCACATGGCCTGTCTTTCCTCTGTCCACGCTGTGCATTTTCTACAATCGTGTTGACACTTAATGTCAGTATTGCCAGCGAGATTCTGATAACTTCCCTCAGTGATTTTCCGCCATGACAGTTCGTCTCCAACGCGTTTTATGTTATTCACTGGTGTTGGGTGAAGTCTAGCGAACTTTAGTACGTCTGCTACGAGGTGAGTCTTTTATGTCAAATTGCCTGTCTTTCCTCTGACCACTGTGTGCATGTTCTATATTATTTTCGACAGTTAATTTGCGATCTTTGTTACCGAGATTCCAACACCTTCCCTTGGGGATTTTCCGCCATGACAGTTCCTGTACTACAGGATTGCCGTTCTTCGCTTTTGCCGGGTGAATTCAAGCGACCTTTTCCTCCATCTGCTACAAGGTGAGTTGTTTTTCATGCAATAAGTTCTTATTTTAGATTGCCTGTATTTTTCTGTCTACTATACGCGTTTCACATTGCTCAAATTATGTCAGTATTTTGAGCGAAGAGTTTCCTCGAGCTTCCCTCGGGGTTGTTTCGCCATGACACTTCCTCTCCGATCAGATTGATTTTATTCCCTAGATTGTTGTGGCTTGCTTACATGATTTTGATGAAATACTTATGACATATTTACTATTGTATCCCTCTGGTAGATTTCTATTTATTTCTTGGCTATAATGCTTGCTTAGATGGAATAAGAATTCGTTATGCTTGCTGATGACGTTGTGCTACATGGGATGCTGAATATGGGCATTGTTGAGTTCTGTTGGGTTTACTATGTGGCTTACTGTTAATATTTTAAGTTCTTATGGGCAATGTAATTATTATAAGAGGTTTGTATCCCCCTCAGTTTAGTCAAGGAAGCAACTGCTCTGTGTATTTCATTCCCATTACCAGTAGTCAAAAAACCATCTAAATATATTTGTATAGAGATGTCGAATGTGTTTGTAATTTACTTCCTAACTGTTCTTAATATTAGTCCTATGATAGTCTGGTGTGCTTCACTCTTTATTTTGTTGTACATTGTAGATAGAAATGCGAGGGGATTCCCAACTTGAGATCACGATCGCAGAAACCTCTCATCCTTTGTTTGTGAACAATAGTATTTACACAAGACCGCAAGTTTGCAGTTGAGGGCGTGTTTGCAAAGTGGATGCATGTCTTGCAATTCTTCGAGCAATTTCGTCCCTTCTCTCTAAGGTAAGTGGCTTATTTCATTGACACGGTGTCATTTTAGGTTTGCCAGAAGTTTTTTCTGTAGAATGGTCGCTACTTTCCCAGCTAGAGGAGATTTAATGCGATGTTTTGAGGGAGATTCCATACGATTGCTTCGGAGGCCATACGATCATGGCAGTTCCTTTCATTGTCGCTTGATTTTCGCCTGTAAATACCCCTTTTGTTACTGCAGGAGTTTCAGTATCATATTTAGGAGTTGTTTACTGTATTATTTACTGATATACTAGGACTTTTAGCGTGCTGTTTGTACTTTTGTCTTTGCGCGAGATTTTCACTGAAGTAAGACTGAATAGTTAGGCCGCTTTGTTTACGTTTGAGATGTTCTCAGTCATGTCTGCTTAGCTCTTGCTTTTTAGGATACACTTATTGTATGCTGGAGCTAAGATATTATTCAAATTATTCGTTAGATTAGTGGAGTGTAATAGCCCTCTTTCCCGTTCACTTTTCTTGCAATATGTTGAGGAAAGTACTACGTGTATTCTCTCTAAACCTGTCAGAGGCGGTTCGTATTACTCTCAGTCTCCATAGCTGATGACTTGGTTATTCCCAGTAGTACACTTTGTATTCTAAATCACTGGGGTATTTATAGTTAAAAGTGCCAACCTTATATGGATATTTTATCTACTAATTCGCTGATAATATGGTGTATAGTACCATGCGTTTTACGGTAGTTTCTTCTTGATTTATGTACTGTGATATTGTATTCTGACTTAGCTTTGTATTCAACACACTTAGGTAACTTATTCACGAGGCTTTATTCAGCATAGTACTTTACTAATTGCCTATGTACTACCAGCAGTCTAGCACTCTGTTTGTACAACAGTCTATTATTTGTAGTCACTATATATTTTAGTGTTTTGGTTGAATCTGCATGTGGGCACTTTTATGCTAACTGTTCTTTCCTGGCAAACCAGCTCTGTACCTTGCTGAGATTATTTGTTATAGATACCATTAATGATTTCCATCATCATTCTGCACATGATAAGATTATTTTTGTTGGTCAAGTAGTGTTGGATAACAAGCATGTGTATTGTGTAGACTTCATTCCTGGAGGCCCATTTTCCAGCCCCCACCTGACTTAACAGTATTGTTCACAATCCAGTGTTATGAAGGGCTTACTCTAAGAGATTATTATATATACAAGCTTATGCCACCTTCATACACAGTTTTTGAATTTGAAGTCTTTATTGAATATGGTAGAACATCTTTGGGAATATTCTTCAGCTTTGATGCACTTGAATTGTACAGTATCATTAGGCATTGCCATGTCAAAATCCTACTTGACTGCCCCTCAACCTAGATATGATAGCAGTTTGCCAGTGATTACTAGGTGTGCCTACTTGATGTCCTTAGACCAGATTTGTAGCAGTGTATTATTTCATAGCCAGCCTATATGATTTTCCCCCTAGCCTCAATCACTGTCAGATATCAGTAGTTATCGCTAGCACTATCACTTTCCATATATCACTCTACATGTGGTGATATGTTTTAAAGTTTTGTATTAGTTACAGCTAGCAAACTTATTTGTATTTTATTGAATAGACATATGAAGCCTCCCCCCCTATCTAACACATAACTATTCTTTTAAATTTTATTTCATGATGCAATCTCTAAAATTTTATCACTCATTCTTAAGAGTTAGAACTTTGTGTTTTTGACAAGAGTGTAGCATTCACTTACATGATTTTGGCCCATAGTATTGTTACCTTTGAGTATGCTGTAGGATTACAAAGGAATAGTATTTTAATTATGAACACTTAGACTATAAAATTCTAAGGTAGTGTTATTGCATACAGCCTACTTTAGTGCCTAAATGATACTGAATGATGCTGACGACTATACATTATGCGTTTCATTTAGTAGTTTATTGTAACAACCATTTGCACTACTTACCTACTATATGTATATACTGGAGACTAGCGGTTTTTTTGATAGCCCGCTAGACGCGGGCTCCCCTACCCCAGTTCAAAAGTTGCAGATTAGCCTTGGAAAGACTAACGCAGTGCCCCCATGAAAGCTGCATGGTCCGCATTGTGAATGAGCATGGATGAAAAAGCTCGCAAAGGATCATGAGAGGATGACGTCATGGGCCTCTGCATTGGAGCACGTGACATCCGGCTTTGCAATGGAGAAATCAACAAAAATTTGCGAGAAAAAATTGTGCAAAAATGCTCGGATACCTGCGCTAGGCTATGGGGCTCTTGAGGATGAAAAAGAAAGAGAAAAAAGCCCATAGCCTAGCGCAGGTATCCGAGCATTTTTGCACAATTTTTTCTCGCAAATTTTTGTTGATTTCTCCATTGCAAAGCCGGATGTCACGTGCTCCAATGCAGAGGCCCATGACGTCATCCTCTCATGATCCTTTGCGAGCTTTTTCATCCATGCTCATTGACAATGCGGACCATGCAGCTTTCATGGGGGCACTGCGTTAGTCTTTCCAAGGCTAATCTGCAACTTTTGAACTGGGGTAGGGGAGCCCGCGTCTAGCGGGCTATCAAAAAATCACTATATACTAAGATGCCTATATGATAATTTATGCCAAACCAATCAGATTGCTCGAATTTGTACCACCTGACCCATTTTTCCCCCACTTTTAATGACACTTCTCCTCCTAGGCCTGTTGGGGGATCGTAACCAAACTCGGTTTAGGGGTTCTCCTTGGGGTCTATTTACTCACAAAGGAGGGATTTTTCCATATCTGTTCTTTTTGCTGAGATATTCCACTGTCAACTTATGGCCATTGCTTTCCTTACCCTCCGACATGCTCACTTGACACCTCTGCGCAGGACTGTTGCTTTCACGTTTGTGAATGTTCATGGAGGATGATAGTGCTGTGTGTGATTGCGAGGAGACTTTTGTCACTGTCTTTCCAGGTAAACCGACTCTGTTTTCCGTAGATGGAGTGATTTAAGATTCCATGTATGTCCTTTGTCCATTTCACCTGTATTCTGCTGTTGCCAGCCATTTATTTCTATATCTTTCAACCAGATTCAACCACCTTCCCTCGAGGGTATTGCCGCCATGACAGTTCTTCTCCAAGTTGTTTGATTCTATGTGCTAAATCACCGTGCTTTTATTGCTAAATTGTGAAAACATAGTCAACATATGTTTGACTTTTTATTCTGTGCTAGACTATGGCAGTTTGTTTGCTCGTCATGCATATTTTGATGACATGGAATGGCGTGCGTGCTGCTGTCATTTGGGAATGTTTTGATAGCACTACCGTAATACTGCCGTGTGACTTGGTGGAGAATTTTGTCGTTCACCTTTCAGTTTAGTGCTTTTTTTGCTTGATTTCATTCGCTAAGGTATCCTACTTTTCTTACTACATTGTCATGAAATGATTACTGTATGTGTACTGTTGTATTCCTTGGTAGCTTGGAATTTATTCATTGCTTTTACCGCATGTACGAATGGCATAGGATATGGTTATGTTTGGCGATAGAATAGTGGTATGAGGAATGCTTTCAATGAAGTGTGTATAGGGCTATTGCTGACTTTGGTTACCCTGATTTTGCAGTTTTTACTTTCACCCTTTACTTTTGTCATAGTGTGTATGTTGAAATGCAAGGGGATTCCCAAGTTCATCTCACGATCGCAGATAACTGTTGTCCTTTGTTTTGGAATTTAATTGCGGTCTTTTGAGGGTGATTCCATAACTTTGCTTCAGGGGCATTAAGATCATGGTAGTTCCCCTAAGTTTTTGCTTGATTTTCTGTTCTAAATTACCGTTTTGTTACTGCAGAAGTATCATTATGATATTCAGGAGGCATTCAATGCAACATTTGCTTATGTACTAGGAGCTTTTAGCTTGCTCTTGATTCTTAGTATATGCTTATGAGATGGATGTTAGGATGTCTCAGGAGTTAGGCCACTTTGTTTACGTTGGAGATATTGCCCTTCAACTCGAATTTACTCCTTGATTTTATCATACATATTTTACAGGCAAACACTAGAATGTTACCAACTTTATTCTCAGCTCAGTAACTCTCTTTTCATTTTGTTTTCGCTCTATTTACGGTAGGCCTCATGGTTATTTCCACTATAGATGGTAGAGTTATTTAGGTGAAGTCATATTAAAGGGGTTCTATTAACCTAAATAGTCTTTTGTTGGGACACAGTTGCCCTTCTTTCTCAGATCATTTGATATACATTCCATTACTGACTTCCATAGATCATTCTGCACGTGATGATATACTCTTAAGGGATGAATTTATCTTGCCCCCACTGAAGTAATACCTTCATTTGAAATCTTAGTTGGTAATGCAGGATACATATTATGACTCAAAGAATTACTGACTTCCATGGATCACTCTGCATATGATAGTATAGTTTGTTTAGGAATGAATTAGTACTAGATAGCAACATATTGATTTATGGAGCCACTTTCTTCTATCCAACTACCATTATTGTTTGACATCTGACTGTCACATGGTTATAACAGATAAGTTGGTACTGGATAGCTCCTTTATTTGTGTTGTATAGCCATAACCTATGAACTCCCTCCAAGACCTTTGGTTGAAATCTAATATGATGATTCATGCTGCTCAATCATGGGCTTTGCAATCTGTTATATATATATATATATATATATATATATATATATATATATATATATATATATATATATATATATATATATATATATATATATATATATATATATATATATATATATATATATATATATAAAGGTGTGATATAGGAATACTAAGCAATATTCTTTTGTTTTATCACCTTGAACTACACAGTCCTATCACAGATTCCAGTTGTATAACACCTACATTTATAGGTCAGACTTGATCCTTTACCTCTGTAGACAAGATTAGTGGTCACCTACATGATAACAGAACCACTCATACCTGCCAATTCATGTGCTATATTGTATCTGTTATGACATCCTAAAATTATATCACTAGATTTTACAAAACTCCTTAAGTTAGAATTGAGTGAAGCAGGAGACAATATGTAATGTAGTTTCATTAGCGCCTCATTGTAGAGAGCATTTTAAGCAATTCTCTGCATAATTCATATAATATAGACTAGCTTAGTACTGATAGCCCATTAGAACGCGGGCTCCCCTAGCCCCTATTGAAATGGTGCATATTAGCCTTGGACAGACTAACGCTGTGCCCCCATGAAAGTTGCATGGTCTGGTCACATAGGATCACGAGAAAGTGATGTCATGGGCCTCTGTGATGGAGCACGTGACTTTCAGCCTTGCATTGTGCAAATCGAAGAAAAGTGCGAGACAAAAGTGTGCAAAAAATGGTCGGATACCTGCGCTAGGCTACGGGGCTTCTTGACTTTCTTCCTGTCCCTTTACTGCCCCGTAGCCTAGCGCAGGTATCCGACCATTTTTTGCACACTTGTCTCGCAATTGTCTTCGATTTGCACAATGCAAGCCCGAAAGTCACGTGCTCCATCACAGAGGCCCATGACATCACTTTCTCGTGATCCTATGTGACCAGACCATGCAACTTTCATGGGGGCACAGCGTTAGTCTTTCCAAGGCTAATATGCACCATTTCAATAGGGGCTAGGGGAGCCCGCGTTCTAGCGGGCTATCAGTACTAAGCTAGTAGAGCCCTAACAGTTGTACGGAGATTTCTCACCTTCTACTGAATTACATCACGGTTCACTCCATATACTACATGGCGTATAAGTAGATAGGAATCTATGCATTTGAGTGCAGTGATTTACACCTATCGCACATGCATAGAGCACTATACAGTGGACTTAAATCTTTCGTCTTCTGCTAGACTACTTTGTGATCCATTTGATGTACTTCACGGTTTACAAGTAGCTATGAATCCATACATTCAAGTGCACTAATTTATGCCTATAGTATATGCATTGCTTCATTTTCCATTTCTTGTAGTTCATGGCTTATATGTAGCAAAGAATCGATACATTGAAGTACATACGCAGATCCACTACTTTTGTGGGACTTTGACAGTTTACCACCTTACTGGGACTGACTCAAATGGCGATTCTGGTAATGTTAGCATATGCTAGGATGCAAACTAGATACTTACTCGTTTAAATAATCATGAAAACGTAAGCATTTTCAATTATAAAATTTCTATTGGGTCCCAATAATGTTGTGGTATTGGAACACTTTATCAGGACCTCAGTTTGTAACCCTTACCCGGGACCAAGTAAAATACCACATTACCGGGACAAATTCAAACTAACATGATTATGTCACCAGCTCAAGAAAACACTATATAGCACTGCTCTGTGCTTTCTGTGTATTGCACATTTGCTTATTTTATCAATCTTAGCTAGACAGAAGGCCGTTTCTATATTTATCAAAGAAAATACTGCAAACTTAACTAGAAAGCTACGTTCACTTTCGTAAATTCACAGAGAGTTAATTTAAAACGTAGTGGTCAGAAATTTGGGCAGTGATAAATTATGTCACCTTTATTTTGAATAAGATAAATTGCTAAACCATTGGATACTTTAGAATGAGTACTATTGACCACAAAACACTGTCCTAAATGGAGTTAAATAACTGTATTATGCTACATGTGCAACTTGGTTAAGGACTACCTTAAACATGCAAAAAAGAAACTACAATTAATCATGACTGTAGCTAGTCATGTTCTTTCAATCTTGAAGATCCATACTTGAGTGATTTGAGAAAATATAAACTCTAGAACTGAAGTACACTTATAAATTTTAAGATTTCTAGTTTAGTAGTGCAATATGGCAAAGGCATTCATGACGATTTCAATCAAAATGTCTATTTATAAGACAAATGTATTTGTAGTTTATTACCTCCTTTGTACTTGGTATGCTATGTGGATACGATTCTGAAGTAAAGTTATATAGGTATAGTGCACTTGCATTAGGTTAATCTTCAATTAAAATGAAGCATAATTGTTTACTACCTCTTAAAGCATTATCTTTATCAAAATGAACCGTTCACCTTTTATTGGTGAAAAGCCCAGACCTCTGGATCTATCAGGTAGGTCTATTGTTATCACACTAACCTAAAGCTCATTTTAGCTTTTCAATGGAATGTGTCGTCTCATCTGCTAAATGAAATATCTAATAGCTATCTCTCAAAATTTTGGCTATTTACGTTTTTATTCTATTTAAGTTCAACCAGCATTCGTAAAGTTATTTGCATCCTCATTCGTCAAAACCATCAATAAAGACGCCAAAACTCCTACAACATGCTACAAATCTAAGAAGAAACTTGTAAAGGGTAACCGCATGCTATTAAGAAAAATCTCAGTACTTGACCACAAAGCTTGAAAGTAAAGTTGTTAGTTTGTTCATTAATGCTCTTTTTAGGAGCAAAGATGAAATACAACCAAGAAAGAAAGGGACACTGACTTGATGGAACTGAATGGATGGAGTTGGAAAGGACATAGCATACTGCAAGATGTCAAATGTCAAAGCTCAAAATGCATCCAATTTTTCCATATCAAAACAAGATACTGAAAGAGCCTCATATGTAAAATTGTTCTTAAAGTAAACCAAATCAGATGACTGGCAAAAATTTACTTTGCAGTATCATCACAATCGAAATTTACCAACCAATAGTATTACTGCTCCCTCTTTATCGCGCTGGGATTATTAAAAAATGTGTCTTGTGCAGTGACCAACATCACTTGAACTAATTTCTGAAACATGTAGTAACCACAATGGACGTACAAGGAGATGGACTTAAGAGCTAAAATCCCCGTATTGCAGACATTTATTTCGTTTGATTAGTTCGTTTAGAAAAGATGTTAGCTTTGTAGAACATATGCAAGTCAAAGTTCGATGCAGTTCGCAGAACACTGTAAATCACCTTTTGCCTGAAAAGCATAAAAAATTGTAGGTATGGTAGACATTCGTCTCGTATATGTCATTTCATATACGCGCTTATGAAAAGCGTTAAAATGAATGACCAATAATGTAACATGACTTTCAATCATTTAATATTATTTAGTACGCTTATATACTACAAAAAGTGGCAATTTACTGTTATTGAATATCAATCAGCCATTTCCATCAATGTATTGCTGATTTAATTAACTTTCAAACACTCATGATACCACTATTTATGTGACAATCTGGAGATACAAAACAGAATGGCATTATTTGAGAGCAAAAAACCAGACACCAGAGTTAATAGTATATTCAGTTTTCAGCTATTGCATATTTATTTTTCGTATGATATTAGGATTTTATGCATATGGCATGAAAGTGTTACAATACTAGCAACAAACTGCAGCCATTTTGCTGCCCATCTAACTGCATTTACATCTTTCGATGAAAACAAAGCACAGCTCACAAGATGTTAAAAGAGATATGAAAATAGCTTACCAGGTTAAAAGTGAAGTTGTAACAAGTGAATTTATTGTATCTAAGTAATGTATAAAAAATTCTTAAATTTTTGGTTACCCTTGTTAATGTCGGAGTTCATTTTGTAATTTGCAAAAAAGAAACATGAGAAAGGTATGTTTGTGTAAACTGGAGAAGTTAAGTAGAAAATCACGTCATATTCAGTTAAATGCTTAACAATAATGTATCCAAAAGAATATGACAGTACAAATTCGGGCGAAACAGTGTAGAGAATATTTCAAGCCTCGGTACTTGAGCTTAAAATAGCCAAGAAGCAAACGTAAGGATTTATTCTGGTGATGAATGTGACATATTATAAAACTGATTACATGATTATCTTATGATAGACGATTATTGCATTCTTATTGCATTTTTTGTAGAACTGCCTGCTAACGATAGTCTGAAATTGAATGTCAATCTAAACCAGCGTCACATAATTCTATGACAAAATAGAACAGAACTTATGTTTGATTTCAAATGAAGAACTTAATGATCTCAATATGAAGCGACAGAAAAGGCCAACGGTCTGCAACCTTATTTTATGGCAAAAGAAGACTCTTTGATGTGGAAGGAACTGGCTACATTTATAATTTCCACAAAGACTTTAGAACAAAGACTTCTCTCAATGAGCATGAGCATATGTTGATGATTAATTAATACATTCGATCAATTCATCACCACTTCATCACCTGGTAAATACATATTTTTCCGTTTGGTGTTAAATGTCTATCCTTAATGGACCTCTGAGGTCTTTCAAAAGGTCTGCAAAAGTAAACCTGACATTTACATTTGTTATAGTGATGGTGTGATATTTTCAAATTGTCCAATAAGTAATCCTGCCAATGCATTTACGTTTAACCAACATTTATTGGTAATGTTAAAATCTAGATAGGGACTTTTAGACAGTACTATCAAGGGAAACATCTGTAAATGACACAAAATCAGGATATTGAAGTGCTTTTACTAATGCTATTTCTAGCAATCATCCTAGAAAAAAAGGGAAGCTGTGTAGAAAGATGGAATTAGAAAGGGAATTGCAAATTGTAAGATTCCAAAGGCGACCAAGCAAAATGCACTCATTTTGTGTCCCTTTCGTAGCAAGATGAAATTTAAACCTAAAATATTAAATTCCTCTTAAATTAAACAAAACTGTATGACTTACCACTTTTTACTCTTCAATAAGATCAGAATCAAAATGTAGTAGCAAATACTATTACTGCACCCTCCTTATTGCCCCATATGCATTCAAAAATCTGCAATTCAGGCTTTCTTCTGTGGTGACGAATTTCCTTAAAGTAATGTTTGAAAGATGTATTTATCACAATGGATGTGTGAAGAGAGGGACTTGGGGGCTACAACTCCCTGTTGTGCAGACATTTAATTCTTTGGGCAATTCTTTTAGAGAAATAACCATAGCTATACAATGAATATACGAAGGTGCAATACGCAGTGCTGTAGCTAGGAGACAAGGGATCACAGGCTTTTATAGTCACAACATGAATTAGTGAAATAAATAATACATATCAACATTTTCTCTCACTTTCTAGTTTACAAGATGAAGCCTATATGCAAACATATTTTATTTCTTTATTTATTTTAATTTAAAATTCTTTACCCAGGGATACAATTCAGTTTGAATAACTGTTTTATAATGTACCCCGCAACTAAAAATAAAAATAACCTATTACAACAATGATCTAAACCTATAAATATACAACATACCTATTGATAAAATCTTGAATATAGAAACAAAAATATTAAAACCAGCTTTCCTTGAATATTTTCAATTATGAGCTGTAAGTTTGGCTTTAAATGACTGGATGGAAGGAGCTACCTTGATATCAGAATGGAGTTTGTTCCATGTATCAACTCCACAGAAAGCAAACGAGTTTTGACCATATGCTGTTCTCAGTCGAGGTATAACTAGATCGCATGTCGTAGTCCGATTGTGAACGTCAGATAATCGGGAGAAGATCTGACAAAGGTTGTCGGGAGCAAGTCCATTAAGGGATTTAAATACCATGGTAGATGTTTCCCTGTGGACAAGCCTATCAACGGAGAGCCATCCTAATCTTTGCAACAATGGAGTAGCCATATTATATTACTACATATTACTAAATAAGTTTTTTATAAAAGCACTTAAAAAGCATGCATGCCATAAATTGGGGCATTCATTCTCCTACTTTTACTCTCCTCGCCTCCACACTGGTTATCACCTACTTTTCATGGTGTTTCTGCTTCAGGCAAATGGTTCTCTAAACTACAAGAGAATATGACCTTCCTAATCTCTTGAGTTAAAGAAAGACGCTCTTACTTCGTTTAAGTCTAAGGTGTGATGGCTTTAACCTAAATTCTACATATGTTATTCTTGCAGGGAGCCAATTAAGTTAACAAAGTTGTTTTCTTCAGTTTTAGACATAGAGTCATTGGGAAATGGGGGCATTGGCCAGAGCAGTTTTGAAGACCAATGTTTCTTCTATATCTTCCTTTTCAATGTAGCTTGTCCTAGAAGCGTAAGTGGCCAACAAATACATGTGCCAAGTCATCTGAAAATGGGGGGAGGGGCTAAAATCGAGTGCGAACGGGGTACTGGGGGCTTGCCCAACTACTAATCAACTATAGGAGGCCTTCTGGAACAAACAACCACATTTGTAATAGAAGCAACGAAAAGAGATATCAAAGCCATTTGATAGGGGTTGATAATTCTAGAAGCCAATTCGTAAGAATTCAACCCATAAGAAGCATGGCTGTTAAAACTGCGCTTTGGGAAAATGTCATTAAACACTTAGGTATCCCCAAAAAAAAGAATGTTGAAACAAACTTTATATCACTAAGCTACATGAAAGTCTTAAGAAGATAAGCTTTATGGAACACAGTGTAATAAAGGGACAAACTATAATCAGACCAAGTAGCTGAAAAAATTGCACAGAAACAAAGTGATAAAGAATCAAATTTATAAGCTACAGCAATCAAATTACAAGAAACTAAATTATAATATACGAACTGATAAGAAAGCAAATTATCTGAAAACAAACTATAAGAGACCAAGGTGTAAGCAGCCAATCATTAAGAGACCAAACAAGTATGCATCAGCCATCAGAAAAATGTTTAAAAGAAACCAAGTAAAATAACAGCACAGAGAGGCTTTTGTTGTCGTTGAGGTTCATTCTTAGGCACTAAAACATGCTAACAATCCAAATTTTTAGAAATAAACTTACAATACATAATCTCTATGTTTTTGAAATTGCCCATAATACTAAGTTACCTGTAAATCACTTTTATAGTAGGCTTTGCTTAGCCATATTAGACATTTTTTTATTTTTTTAATAGCTGTTTAACTCACAAAAATATGTTGGTGATAAAGTTCAAGACCATGATCATGATCATGATCATCAGAGACATTACCCATAAGTTAATAGTGATTCAATTTGCAGAGAATCAGAATTGGAGTAGCAGTTGACGACCTGTTGAAAACTGTTCAACCAAACATTTTCAGTAACAGTTAGGCTCAGTAGCTTCTGACCCCAGGGTCAGACCCTGTGCTGCACGTAATGAGAAGAAGATGATTATCAGGATGATTGTTATTGTTGTGAACATGATGATGATGATGACAATGATGATTGTGGTTTCGATAAAGACGATTACCATGATGACAATAGCAATAACGACAATGATTATGATGATGATAGCGACAATAATGATGACGATAATTATGATGATGATGATAATGGTGATAACGATGTTGATGATGAATACAACAATGATTATAATAATAATAATAATGATGACGATAATGATGATGATAAGTATTCTTATGACCAAGATGATGATGATGATGATGCGTTCAGTGGCATTTAAATTACCCAAAGCAAGGTTTCATTTGTACATACACCTTTTCCCACAAACATACCAAGTACTCCCATGCATTATATCTTCATAAACCAGACCTATGCTTGCGCTGTGGTTGCAAAAATGAAATGATACCTTTGTACATTAACACTTTCAGAACAGTTTGGCACAGATACCTTATCTGAAATGCAGTTACAAATCATATACAGTAAACTAGCTTAGTACTGATAGCCCGCTACATGCGGGCTTCCCTAGCCCCAGTTGAAAAGTGGCATATTAGCCTTGGAAAGACTAACGCTGTGCCCCCATGAAAGTTGCTTGGTCTGGTCGCATAGGATCACGAGAAGGTGACGTCATGGGCCTCTGCGATGGAGCACGTGACTTTCAGCCTTGCATTGTGCAAATCGAAGAAAAGTGCGAGAAACAATTGTGCAAAAAATGCTCAGATACCTGTGCTAGGCTACGGGGCTTCTTGACTTTCTTCCTGTCCCTTTACTGCCCCGTAGCCTAGCGCAGGTATCCAACCACTTTTTGCACAATTTTTTCTCGCAATTGTCTTCGATTTGCACAATGCAAGGCCGAAAGTCACGTGCTCCATCGCAGAGTCCCATAACGTCACCTTCTCATAATCCTATGCGACCAGACCATGCACCTTTCATGGGGGCACAGCGTTAGTCTTTCCAAGGCTAATATGCAACTTGTCAACTGGGGCTAGGGAAGCCCGCATGTAGCGGGCTATCAGTACTAAGCTAGTCTCTACTATACAAATTGTTGACTGCACAGAATTGTTTAAAATGCTCTCTACAATGAGGCACTAATGAAACTACATGACATATTGTCTCCTGCTTCACTCAACTCTACCTTAAGGAGTCTTGGAAATAATGTTAAGATGTTATACCATATACAATATAGCACATGAATTGGCAGGTATGAGTGGTTCTGTTATCATATAGGTGGCCACTAATCCTGTCCACAGAGGTACACAATCAAGTCTGATCCATAAACGTAGGTGTTATACAACTGGAATCTGTGATAGGACTTGGTAGTTCAAGGTGATAAAACAAAAGTCTATTGCTTAGTATTCCTATATCACACAGTTATATAATATATAACAGATTGTAAACCCCATGACTGAGCAGCGTGAATCATATTAGATATCAGCCAAAGTTCTTGGGGGGAGTCCATAGGTTATGGCTATACAAAACAAATAATGCAGCTATCCAGTACTAAATTATCTGTTACAACCATGTGACATTCAGATTTCAACCAATAATTGTAGTTGGATAGGGGAAAGTGGCCCCATAACTCAAATATTGCTATCTAGTACTAATTCATCCCTAAAAAAACTGTAATATCATATGCAGAATGATCTATGGAAGTCAGTAATTCTTTGAAATGAGTAATAATATATATCCTGTATCATCAACTCAGATGTCAAACGAAGGCATTACCTCAGTGGGTGCAAGGGGCTTCATAAAGTAAGTCTATGAAATAAAACTGATGGTCATATCTAGTACTAATTCATCCCTTAAGAGTATATCATCACGTGCAGAATGATCTATGGAATTGGGTAATGGCATTTATAACAAATGATGTCAGAAAGAAGGGGAACTGTGTCCCAACAAAAGAACATTCAGTAAAGTGGAACCCCTTAAATTTGACTTGACCAGAATAACTCTGCCATCTATAGTGGAAATAACTATGAAGCCTACTGTAAATACAGTGAAAACAAAATAAAACACAGCTACTAAGCTGAGAATAAAGGCGGTAACATCTTAGTGTTTGCCTGTAAAACGTGTATGATAAAATCAAGGAGTATATTCGACTGTAAGGGCAATATCTCAAGTGTAAGCAAAGTGCCCAAACTCTTGAGACATCCTAACATCCAACTCACGTGCATATACTAAGAATCAAGAGCAAGCTAAAAGCTCCTAGTACATCACCAAATATTGCATTACATACCTCCTCAATATCATAACCATACTTCTGCAGTAACAAAACGGTAATTTCGAACAGAAAATCAAGCAAAACTGAGGGGAACTGCCTTGATCTTATTGTCCTGAAGCAAAGTTATGGAATGGAATCACCCTCAAAAGACCGGAATTAAATCCAAAACAAAGGACAACAGGTATCTGCGATCCTGAGATGAACTTGGGAATCCCCTCGCATTTCACCATACAAACTACGAAGAATGTAAAGGGTGAAAGTAAAAACTGCAAAATTAGGGTAACCACATTCAGCAATAGCCCTATACATACTTCAGTGAAAGCATTCCACATACCAAGACTTTGTCCCCAAACACAACCGTATCCTATGTCATTCATACATGTGGTAAAAGCAATGGATAACTTCCAAGCTAGCAAGGAATACACCAGTAAATATTCCATAATCATTTCATCACAATGTAGTAAGAAACGTAGGATATCTTACCGAATGAAATCAAGCGAAAAAGCAGTAACCTGGAGGCAGAGCAACGGAATACTCCTCCAAGTCACACTACAACTATACGGTAGTCCTAATCAAAACATTGCCAACTGAAAGCAGCAAGCACGCCATTCCATGTCATCTAAATAGGCATGAAAAGCAAACAACCTGCCATAATCTAGCACCAAATACAAAGTGAAACATATTTTGAATATCTTTTCACAATTTAGAAGTAAAAGCACGGTGATTTAGTACACAGAATCGAACAACTTTGAGAAGAACTGTCATGGCGGTTATTCACTCGAGGGAAGGTTTCTGAATCTCGTTGAAAGATATGGAAATAAATGGCTGGCAACAGTAGAATACAGATGAAATGGACAAAGGACATACAGGAATTCGTAACTCAAACCATTTCAGGAACATAGAGCTGGCTTACCTGGAAGAACTGCAACCAAAGTCTCCTCGTGATAACACACACAGTTACTTAGTCCTACTGGACCTCTCGCAAAACTGACAGCACGAGGTCCAGCAGGGAGGAGCAACAGTATTGCTGTGAGTGGAGATGGGAAGAAAGTTGAATAACTCGGCAAAAAAAATTATAAAAATCATATCTCTTCTTATGTCAGTGGTAGACCCAAATGGCTACCCTCAACAGAAAATTGGGGGCCATGGGACAAATACCCTGGGAGGAGATCGTGTAGGCGGAATCAGGTCATGTGGTACAAATCTGAGCAATCTGATTGGTTTGGCATAAAGTATCTTATAGGCATCTTAGTATATAGAGACTAGCAGTTTTTGATAGCCCGCTAGACGCGATCTCCCCTACCCACAATCACACCTGGAGATTAGCCTTGGAAAGACTAACGCAGTCGCCCATCAAAGCTGCATGGTCCGCATTTTCGATGAGGATCGGGAGAGGGTGACGTCATGGGCCTCTGCGAAGGAGCACGTGACCATCAGTCTTGCAGTGGTCAAAGCGAAACAAATTGCGAGAAAAAATTGTGCCAAAAATGCTCGGATACCTGCGCTAGGCTACGGGGCTGTATAAGAAGAGGAGGGAAGCCCCGTAGCCTAGCGCAGGTATCCGAGCATTTTTGGCACAATTTTTTCTCGCAATGTGTTTCGCTTTGACCACTGCAAGACTGATGGTCACGTGCTCCTTCGCAGAGGCCCATGACGTCACCCTCTCCCGATCCTCATCGAAAATGCGGACCATGCAGCTTTGATGGGCGACTGCGTTAGTCTTTCCAAGGCTAATCTCCAGGTGTGATTGTGGGTAGGGGAGCCCGCGTCTAGCAGGCTATCAAAAACTGCTAGTCTTCTTTATATAAGTGAAGCATGTGCCAATAAGTTATTGCCTATCTTACTGTAGTTAAATGTGCAACATAGAGATAGGTGTCTACAAATATTAGTGTAGGTACATGAATGGTAGATTGGTATGTTGCCGGATGCATTGGTTTAAAGCTCAAACACCACGTCAAGGAGCATCCTTTGTTTGAGTATTCCTCATTTCACTGAGTTTTGTTCGATGAAAAAAACACTTTGCTTGTTTATGGGGTTGGGTGTAAGACATTTAGCAGCTTAAGTTTAAGTAGTTGATTTTTCTGAGTAAAAATATGGGGGTAGCAGAAATATGTGAGCATGATTGAAATGGGTAATGGTGTTGGGTGTACAAAACTCAGTGGCGGGAGGACGACATGTTGCCCTAGGCAATATCGGGAGACATGCCGAAGAACACCGCAAGTTGTTTGATCTTAAAGAATACATGTGCTACAAATTTGATGTATATGTGAAGAGTATGTATATAGCAACATTACTACGTAGATCACATATTTGTATTAACAGATTGTCCAAATGTACGGTATACAAATATGAACTAATTGTAAATAACATGCACATAGGAAACATTACTAATCAAGTCATGTACAGGTATTAATTGATGGTATGGATATATGGTATACAAATATGAATTAAATTTAAAGTATATGTAGATAATAAAAGTAGTAATCAAATTCAGGAATAAATGGTATAGAAGTGTGAACAAAATCTAAAGAACATCTACGTAGCAAATATAATAATAAAGTTAAATAGAGTTCCGTGCCAAATAACTGGAGGGATAAATAGTCACTTTACAAAATTTGAATAAATTTACTTAGTTGACTTGTAGAAGGAGGCTCAGTGTTTGTGTGTAAAGAGAGGTCCTTCAATTATGTGGCTCCGAAGAAATTGGCTAAATGAAAGTGTATAATTATGAATAATATAATGACAGCAAGGTACAGTGTGTCATAGTGTCCAAATGAACTAGTGGAATCTGTAGAGAAATGCCCCGAATATATCATGGCCAAGTTCATGTGTAAGTTTGCACTCTTTTGAATAAGTCATCACATGCATAAATAAGAGGACTATATAACGAATATAACCTGCCTCTTACCCACATGATCTGAACTTATTACCTGTATATATGTGAAATGTCTGTTGAACATGCTGGTAATGCTAAAATTAAATTTAAGTGTGTCCCTCTGCTGGTACATAACAGGTTGATTGATCTGTGAACAGGCAAGACATATCAGTTGCAACTGCCCTCTGCTGGTACATTTCAGGTTTGTGGACCTGTTTACAGGCAAGGCATGTCTGTTGCAATTGCCCTCTGCTGGCACATAACAGGGTAGTGAACCTGTTTAAGGGCAAGACATGTCAGTTGCAACTGCCCTCTGCTGGCACATAACAGGCTAATGGGCCTGTTCACGGGCAAGATATGTCAGTTGCAAGTGCCCTCTGTGAGTACTGGACAGTTGGGTACACAACAGTCCTCGGGCATTGTTTATGATACCTTAGCATGTGATTACTATGTATGCAAGTGAGTGAATCATGCAAGACCTTCACGATAGACAACATTACTGGTTGTTCTTCCACTGGACGTGAAGACTTTGAGGCCAGCAAATGATTTTGCTCTGGACATTGCTACATACAACTGACCATGACTGAAGACTGGTTTTGGAAGATAAACACCTACATATCTTAATGACTGACCTTGTGCTTTATTGATAGTAAGGCAGTATGCAAGTCTTACAGGAAATTGACATCTGGCAATATTGATTGGCAGAGCAGAATCTTGCAACGTGAGTGCTATCTTTGGTAGCATAACATACTGGCCTCTGTGCTCACTTGTTATGATTTCTGCACAAATTACATGTCTTTGCAAGTCTCTCACTATGAGATGGGTGCCATTGCAGAGTCCTTTCTTAGGATTAATGTTTCTTAGCAAAATTATGGTGGCACCAACCTATTGGAAAAATAGTGAAGAAAGATGTAGAATGCAATATCCCCATGATGTAGTTGAAATAATATTGTGGTATAAAATATATAATTATATCTTGCATGCTATACAGGGAGGAATGATGATATGTGGCAACCAATTTTCATAGAAATGAGGAGAAATAGTTATATGTTATATATGGCTAATGAAATGACAGAAGTATATTGTAGGTACCATCACACAACAATAATGAAGATGAGAAGGCAAGTGTCAATTTGTTCACAACTAAATAGTTTAAAAGAGAGACTTTCAGACAAAAATGTGAATTCAGATAATTAGGTGAAATTGGGGAAGGTCCTACCTTGAGTTCCAGCTTATGCTTTGGTAGTCCACCTGGTGTTTGTGCATTCAGGAACTCTATTGCATATGCTGCTGCTTCTTCTGGGTCATCAGTGACAACTCTGTCTGTACTGAGATATGTGTGCACTGGTCCCTGCAAATGGCTGAGAATCATATCATTAAGTGCATGTGAATTCTCATTCAATGGGGTTAAGCAGCAGCGGTCTGACATGTATAATGGATCTTCCATGAGAGCTGCATCACCAGGTTGTGTGTGAGGGTAGACAAAAGTGATCATGTCTTCCAGTGATTGGGCCATGATATCTGCAGGAAGTGTGATTTGATCATGGTCATCATGTACCTCGTCACCTGTGCCAAGCCCCAGGAGCCATTCAGAAAACTGTCTGTATGTTTGGTCTTGAATGGCTCTCATGTTTGTAACCAGTTGAAATTGATGAAAGTGTGCCCAAAGATGAGAATATTTGATGCACTGGCGAACTGTGCCTTCTCTACCTGCTCTGGGAACAACTGGAAGAACTTGGCGAAAATCACCCCCAAGAAACATAAACTTACCTCCAAATGCCCTATTAACCTGGGTAATGTCTCTTAGGAGGACATGAACTGCTTCTAATGCATCTGCTGGGATCATTGATGCTTCATCCCAAATAAATATTGTTGTCTCCCTTAGAATCTGAGCTCTTGCACTTTGCCTTTTAATATTACATGTAGAATCAGGCAGCAATGGGATGGGTATTTGAAATGTGGAGTGTGCTGTGGCTCCATTGATGAGCAATGTGCTAGCAATCCCAGAATATGCCATACATTTCACCTTTATTCCCAAAGCCTGAAGGTTATGTACTAAAGTATTGTACAGAAAGGTCTTACCTGTACCTGCTGGTCCATCCACAAAGTAGCATGTCTGATTAGAGTTTGCTGTAATGGCATTGACAATGGTGTCATGAATGTGCTGCTGATCCTGGTTCAACTGCTGCAACATTCTTTCGCCCTGTTCTCTCTCATGAGCAATGTTGATGTTTGCAGTCTGATCCTGGGGATGGACGAAATTACCTGGAAGCTGCGGAAGATCAGAAAAATCAACATTTGAAATAGACTTACCGTGTACCCTGAGGCATGTGTCAATATCCCAGAGACAGAGATGAATATGTCTGTCTTGCAATACAATTTGTGGGTCACGGAGCTGATCATGCCTTATGTAATCCTCACACATTGCTTCCTTGAATTCATCAAAAAGGGCTCTGATATCAGATGGTGTTTGAAATAGCATTAATGTGGCAAACAATTGGCGCATTTGTGATGGCATGTTCATGACTGCAGCCTCCTGTAAGCAACGCCTATGTTCAGTATCATCCTCAAGCAACCCCATTGCTCTTGCTGCACCTTTGAAAGTGTCATGCACCTGACCATGAACTGTTCGCAGGTCCTGAAATGATGTAACTCCTTTTCTTGTGTAGAAGGAGTAAACGAAGAGCGAATCGCTGTGGATCGGAGGGTTGGACTTGATACATACGACCAATGATAGGTGCTGTCTGTCTTCGTCTTGGGTTCCATTTCTTGGCTCGTTGGTCGAATGTGTAGTGCTCTGGAATTTCATGATATAGATACTGAGGTGCATTGTGATCCTCTTCATTCAACTTAAAAAAAGCTGTCAATGTGGTAGTCTGACCAACTTGAGCAGCCCTGTCTTCATTGCCATCACGATAATAGACATTCTGCTGAAGTGGAAGGTGAACTGCCAGTCGGATAATGATGTGGCTTTTGTCATGCATCTTGTATTGCATAATTCTAAATACTGCTTGGTGCGGTCCGACATAGCATGCATTAAGATGCTGCAAGATCTCATCATGATTGAGGTACTTCTGCCTAATTTCAATGTGAGCAGCATCATTGCCTTTGTGGATGTATTTGAATATATACTTCACACTCCTAACTGTTGTGCACACTTCCACATTCATATGACAATTGAACTTCATCAGCAAATTTGGGTTGTGCGGTACTACCCATGAGTCATTCACTGCATGGCGACGTAGGTGAGCTCTGTGTTGCCCACGTCGTCTGTACAGAGGATAACCATTTACACTAAACTCTGTTTGCTGTTGCAGAGGTTTAGGGAACTTTTTTTTACACTGACCATTCTCCATGCAGACACATTCAGGATCCAAATCACCACAGGGGCCATGCATCATGTGTCTCTTAACTGTGTCATGGAATTCTGGGTGCAACTGCGGATCTGGAATTTCTGCAGACACCAACCGATCAACATCCTCAGTTGTTCTTGGTTTGTCGGCATCTGCAAGAAATAAAACCATGTGCGCGTGCGGCAAACCCCATGTCTGAAATTCAATTGTGTACACGTATGCATTTACTCGGCCCAAACCATTCTGCTGAATAAGGTCATGTATGAGCTCCTTCAATTTCAAATGAAAGACACGACTGACTATGTCTGGTCTGTCACTTGCATTTTAATGCGGGAGTAAGTTGTCTTGAATTTCAGGCCACTTTGGGTTTGCTGTCATTGTGAGAAAAATGTCTGGTTTGCCAAGTTTTGTTACTATTGTCATTGCATCTTGGTATTTCTGATACATGCTTCGTTGACTGCCTTCGAAACTTGATGGTAATATAACTATGCGTCCAATATTTACGTCCTCTGCTTGAGCGCGTCTGCCAATGTGATCCATTAGTCCCTGATATGACTCAACTCGCAACAATGACTGGTGTGTTCTGATATATGCCAGCTCATTTCCCTCTATTTTTGTGAAGGCATCAACTAAGTACTGCTGAAATAACAGGCGTGAAAGGTGAATAGCTGAGAAATTGTCGTGCACTGCAATCCTATAAGCATAAAACTCATTTAAAGTGAGTCGTGCTCTGCGCCGTACATCTCGCTGTCTTTCATTGGCACCAATGTTACGTTGAAGGTCAACATTCCAACCTAACTCTCCATTGAAGAACAGCAATGGGTACGTCATAGGGTCTGCATTAGGGGATGTGGCCTTGATCTTGACTGTGTTGGGAGCATTAGGTTGGGCTGGATACACCTCAAGATCTCTGTCTGCTGGATTTGGTGCTGCACCATCATGTCCAACATACACTGCCGCAATCTCTGTTGTAGGTGGATTGGCATATCGCCTATCTTGGAATGGCCGTTTTGCAATTATCATTTTAACAGGCCGAACAGGTTGATTATTTGCAGTAGCAATTTGCCTTTCCCTTAGAAGGATGTGGCCCATATTGTGATACTGCCGTGCGTATGGATTAACATCAAGTAGTTTATCCTGTAAAAGAAGCATGATATCTGGCCGAAGATTGTGATTACGTGGATCATTGATCCTCTGCTGCATTGCATCATTTGTGTCTAAGATGTACAGCTGTGCATACTGAGGTTGCTGACCTTGTGGAGCTTCTTGTGCAGCTGTGAGATGGTATGCTTGACCGTGAATGGTTACAACTCGTGGTCCTCTACCTGCATGCTCATTCAGTGTTGCATTCCAAGATGCCATAGACATTGCAGCATTGTAGTGACGGATGTTGTCCAGGAAGTGATGGGAATGCGCTGTGTCACCACTGAAAAGCTCAACAATGTTGTGAGGTGGGACTGCATTTGCTGGCAAGGTAACTTTCCCCTGGAAGCAACACTTGGTGAAGATGCCCTGTGTTGTGCATTCCTCCTGGAAGTACCTAGCTGCACAGTGTGTACACCTGTTGTTCATGTTACCAAGCCGATGTGCAGCTGGTAAGTGAATGTCAAGCTCTTCAAAAATGCCGTCATCATCCTCAGGAAATTGCGGCTCCACTACCCCCCATGCTCTAGCTTGATTGGCAACTGGATTTTGCAACTGCACTTCGGCCAGTTCAGTTGCTGCAGCATCAACATGGTTGTTATCATTGTGCTGTGGTGCCTGATCTACTTGCCCCTGTCTGCGCTGCTGCCGTAAATCGCGCTGCTGTTGCCTTCTATGCCTATTTTCAAACCGTTGTCGCCGTAAGCGCGGCATATTCAAAATAACTATGTCTAGTGAAAGAAGTTAATGGATAATGAGCAAATTAGAAATGGAAAAAGTAAGGTACTATATATAGTAAAAAACAAACCTTTGTGATATGTTAAAATACTGAGACATTACAGGAACAATGAAATGAAAATATAGTATTTGATATGTCAATACGACAACTGTAAAGCTATAGAAGAATAATGAAATAAAGGCAATGTGAATAATGAAGGTAATGTGAATATCTCTAAAACATGGAATCTGAATGAATAGAATGTTTCAAGTGTGCATGACTGACATAAATTCATTATGTAAAGATAAAGCTGTCTGGATACTATGATAATGTTAATGACATCAGAGTAATCTCATGTGCTCCATAGTAAAATTGAGAGGCAAACGCAAGTTGATAATAAAAGTTGCAAAGATAATGACTTACAAAATGTAAGTTAAAACTGAACTTCACTCCAAATTCACAACAGGTCAGTAACAATCTAGCAAAAATAGTGAGTTAGTAAAGCATGACTGCCCAGTGTGAAGAAGAATAAAATGTTATGTTTCACAGTAAGCACTCCACTCACAGGAATCTACAGAAGTCAATGTCTCTGTATCATGAAGGTGAGATGATATGAATAGATACAGGAGACAATCCTCGTCATAAGAAATATTGGAAAGCTACAAATAGCAAAGTATAACACTTACTCTTGGGTGACCGTAGTAAGACCCCCCTCACTTATTAATTGCAGTACGTTGAAGTGGTAAAGGCCCATGTCAATTATATGTGAGGAAATCGTTTCTTCGTGGTGTAGTTTCGAAAATATAATACGCCATTGCGATCACATTTCCAGTGTTCTATGTAGTTATAAGTAAGTTCTTTGATCATAGAACATGGTGTTCTATTACTTACGCATGAGAGGCTTCCTATCTGGAAAATCCCACAGGCTAATAAAACGCATGTTTATTAGTGTTTGAAAAAAGTTCCCATCTCCACCTATTAAGACCCCCTTGTATTTGCACCCAAGAGAAAGGTTGTGGGCTGCATGGAATGCGTAATACATTGTAGGCTAAAAATACACTGAACAAAGTTGGTGACTTACATTAGGTACTTGAAAAAGTCTCTTGGTTCCAATTTAGAACAGAACAGTAAATATCTAGCATGAAAAATTGATTGTCATTAAGACTTACAGCACAAGGTGGAAAATATGAAATGGTTGACAATGGTCAAGAAGGGGTCACAAGAGCCTCTCAATAGCATCAAATCTGAGACATGAAATCAATAGGTAATCGAGAAAAAAATCTTGGTTTGGAGTAGAACCGGGACAGTGGTTGCTATTAAGTGAGTTCGTTGTTAATTAAAGGAAGAACAAACTATGGAGGAAGTCAAGATCCTTACAAAAATAAAGATATATAAATGAAGGAGTAATAGGACTTACATATGTCAAATAAGGTGGACAAACCAGTGTGAGAAAAAGTTCCTGGGTGTTAACTACGGAAAGGACAATATATAGTAGAGAATGTTGTGAATGGAGGTAAAACCGATGAAAATTGGAGGAATGAACAGCAACCTTAAGAATACTTAAATGGGGTTTGGCTGCCTAGCATGACATGGTTCACTGACAGGACTATACAGAAAGTGTCGGTGACTTGCGTAAATACACATATTTTTTTATATAAGAATACTAAGGCCTGGTGCTGGTAGGCAATGTCTTAAATTGTCTAGGAATGTTGGTATCAAAAGGTTCTTACATGTGTTGTAAAAGTCGTCGGTAATGAAGTTTGTAAACGTGCTTCGATGGTAAAGTAAACAGTTCACTCACATTCAGAGATAAACTAATTAAAAGTCCGAATTGAAGAATGATAACCGATGGTGAATTAAGTCTCTCAACAACCCTGCTCCACACAACTTGCAAGCAATGCTGTCCAGAAATTCTCATTACTCCACTCACAGAAAAATACCTGAAACGGGCAAATATAGTTCTTCTACAGAGGGGCAAAATTATGGAGCAGTCTATCAGCTGAGATAAAGTTGCTATCGTCCTTAACAAATTGATGACTCTACTTTGACGTACTTATAAAAGTGTCTTAGCTATATTCAATGTCGGAAGGGTTGTGTCTTAACTGTGAAAAAATCGAGCCTACCATTTTTTAACACCTGTTTCTTATAAAAAAATACGTGTAGTACAGGTGGCATGAGATGTGAGTTATAATAGATTAACTTGTGGTCATTCTACATAGTGGTTATGGACGGCAGTACTATCAGAAAATAATTCATGATAAGTATTGGAAATCCTCTATGGCTATAAGAATGAGAGTAGAGTAAGATAGGAAGGCTGATCACTTACATATAAACAAATCAGATACAATACACACCAACGTGTACTCGGTCGCGGATTCAACGTCGAACAATAACTACAAAAATTGTATATACAAACAATGAGTAATCAGATACCGTAATGACGAAATTCTGATTGATAAGTGTCTCTATAACTGAAGCAGAAACTCAATCTGGCGGATGTGCAGTTTAGGGTAACGGCCAAATCACGTTATATTCTATAAGAAATTACTCCTTACGATGAAGAGAGTCGAAACAAATGATAAAAAGCGCAGTTCTACTTACCAATTACTTATTTACACTTAGTTTTTCCTCGATGAACATTGAAATCCTTTTGTCCATTAAGAAAGGTTCGCACAGTCTACAACTAACGTTAACCCTAACCCTTAACCTACACAAAAACCTAACCCTGTCCGTAACCCAAACCCTAAGTACTTGGTAAGTAGAGCCGCACTTTTTATCGTCTGCTTCGACTCTCTTCATCGTGAGGGGTAAGCTCGTACGGAATTTAACGCGATTTGGCTGCTACCCTAAACTGCACATGCGCCTTTCCCTAAATCTACTGAAAACTCGGATACATAACTAAGATATTAAAGATTAAAGTATATTGAATTAGGCAAGGGATTATGAACATAATTCGATGGTCAGTTGAATCACAGCGAAAATTAAGTAAGGTGCCAGAGTAATCTGCTTCCTGGAGTAAATCAACGGGTTCCTTTCCTGCACCCTACAGAGGGTTGAAGCGTGAAGTAAGGGTAGAGTCTGTGGTAGTTAAAGGAAACAGAAGAAGGTCTGTGAAGTTGAGCCCAGAAACCTAAAGTCGAGAGTGCTTAAAAGCGGTTACAAAGATGTTAAATGGGGTTCCCAACTATTTATGATTTCTCGTCTCCTGTAAACTTTATGACAGTTCTACCGCAACTTAGGTGAAATAAGCAAGTACACAACACGACAACCAAATGAAAACAATGGTTGTGAACCAAATTCTACAGCTACGAACATGACATCAGTGGGTTTGCAGTTAAATGCATTGCGTTACACTACGATAATATACACCAGTGGTTACGAAACTGGAGTTCCTTGTCCCATTGATTTAGTAACTTGTATCGCTGGTGACATGTATTGTCCTTCAAAGGAAACTTATGAAAACAGGTATTCATTCCTCTCGGAGACCCTACGTCGAAAACAGTGGTATTATAGGAGGGGACTGCTATGCAAAATAATTTGAAATGGTTGGGAACCACTGGTATATACTACTAATGGCTAAACCGCATGATGCTTCTCCAAGCCTCGATAGTCCTAAGTATCTAATATTTTGAACCTTAGAGTATATCTAAAATAGTCCTATGTGCCATTGGTATTACTTCATATCCCACTGTACTGACTCTCAGAACGGATAAGTGGTAGCATAAATTTCGCAACTATTTTGCTATATAGAAGTCTAAAATACACGCAACATCAAAGGTCTAGTAAGCTTTGAGCCTCGATAGTCTTATATACATTATTCTTAAAGACAAAAGTATATAGCATCTATGGGAAGGGAGAGTGGTGGTTCGCTATACATCCCCTCTGATGCTAATGGCAAATAGTATTGTGTATTTGTAACGTAAGTTAGATCCAATATAATGACTTACAGTATAGGCCTGTACTACTGATAAAGGTACAGTTTTCCATGGAAGTTGAAGGGCACAGCATATTTAACGAACAAAATGCAACGGAAAGTTCACTACTGACTTGAATGAAAGGAAATAAAAGAATCCGAAAATAAGAGGGGAGGTGTTAATGAAATAAACTCACCCGAAACCTCTCGAAGCACGAAGTTCTTGAGCGCAAGTCTTCTAATGGAAATGATTCCACATCAAGACTAAACTGAAATAATGCCACCGATGACTCTTATAGGCAAAGTCCACACAGGGGTGGTCTTAAGAATGAAAACTATTTGTGTATTGAGGCTAAATGCTGTGCATGGGGAGGGTATAATTGGCCAATGGCACAGTAAGAGATTTGCCGTGGAGACACACGCTAGTTAGAGTGATGGTGTGAGTTTACATCTCAAGTATTGTGAATCGTACGGTTTCCGGAGTTTATTGATGCACCATACTCAGTGGCAATCACAAATTATGCAATGCTGCAGTGATTCTATGTAACTACATTGCGAAATTCAAAGCAAAATGCATCATAAAAGTTCATATTATGCTGTGTTGCATTACATAGAAATAAGTCATAAGCTAATGTCTGTTGTATCAGTATAGCACTACCATCTTGTAGTACATGGAGAGTAGTATACAAAGCGGCATGCCTAACTCTTATCGTTTTCAGTATGATCAATGGAATCAAGTGCCTCTCAATAATAGTACTGGGGGTAGGGGGAATCCATAGATAATGGTTTGAGAGTAAGAAAAATAATTTAGGTAGCTATCACTAATTCACCCCACGAACCATACCATCATGTGCAGGATGATGATGGAAATTACATATGGTATTTGTAAGAACTGAAATCAGGAGGCAGCTAACCAGCTGTCGAGCAGAATTATATTGAGCATAAACTTACCACTTTAGTTAACCATGTGAAAACGACGCTACTATATAAATTGGGGTAAATACACGTGAATGTACGCTTAAGTATCACAGACGCACATACAATAAAATCTAGTCTCCAAAGGATGGCACATGTAATCATACAAAGAACAGGTTTATCAGAAATTATCAACAACAGAATGATGTGAGAAACGACATCCACTGGGCCTGAAGGAAGGGTGGCCTGATTAATAATACCACCCTTGGCATATGGTGAATCTGGCTGAAGATATCGAAATTAATTACGGGTAACACTATGAACAAAGATTCTAAGACATGAACACTGGGTACATTGAATGGAAGGGTATCAGGTAGAGAAGCCACTCGCCTGGTGGAAATATGATGAAAGTCAATTTGTGTTGACAGCAGAAGAACAGCCTCTGTGAAACCTCCTTCCCACCATAAACATGCGGTCTTGCAACTAACCACTGTTAAGAAACACGCCAACAAAACGATACTAATCACGTCGAATTTCTCGTGGAAGTAGGACATATGCAAACACAAGTTAGAAAGTCGAAGGCGAGTATTGACAGCCTCTATGACATCCCTAGGCCTGTAACTTTGAATTCAGTGAGCGTGGCCTTGGGAACCCCTCAAAACTACTCTGCTGAGGAACATCCCGTACAACACAAACAGTAAACTACTCTACAGAGGAACATCCCATACTACACATATAGTAAACTGTAAGGGTACCCAGTGACTAATATTGAGTAAAAGAAATGTCGTACTTACAAATAGATGGGCGCATTTATATGTCGATTTATAATAAGTCTTCTCCACAACAGTGATAAAATTATAGTATAACCGACAAAAAACCCCTCGCTCATGACAGCACATATGGGCTAACCATGTGAGCATGATTCAGTAGCAAAACAACGACTATTTAGCGCAAAATATGAAAGGAGCCTCGAGGAATCTGACACTGCCAACAACCATACATGCAATCACATGCGAATTTGTCGAAAATATCTCTTGTAAGATTGGAAACAGCAAACAATAAAGAGAGGACATAGAGGGCCTACCTACCATTAATCAATTGATGTAAGAGCACGAAAAGGACTCACCTGCCGCACGAAAACCAACTTCTCCTCGAATCTCCGGGACAAATCTACTGTCTGCAAACACTCCCAAAACTGCACGTCGAAGTTGAGCACAGGAATGCATCATATTGGTAAAGGAGGACTTCGTGCCATAAGCAGAGTCAATCACTCAATGAAATACATATAATATTGATACAGTCATAAAGGAATGAGAGACCCCCCGATCGACAGAAGGAAGTTGACAGCTATCTAAAGGAAGGAGCGCTTGTGGGGAATGAGAGCAGCTACAAAACAAAGGAACCTATCGAGAAGAGAATAAGAAGGTGAGCACGTGACAGAAACCACACGCGGTGTTACTTGGAGTGCCCATCACTGATCTCCGAATGTTAGATGTAGGCTTCAGTATGGAGAGAAAATGAAAAGTAGAATATCTCGAGAACCACAGAAGCTACGGGAACGATTTCTTGAAAGAGGGGTCCCAAATGTAAAGTAGAACCCACAGTGGAATTTTACGCGATAGCCCCTGGCCCGTTTGGGAGGAGAAGCGTTTTTCGTGAATCCCCGTCACGTGGTACAATCCGAGCCCTGTAAGTGGTCTGGCATAAAGTAGCATATAGGCATCTTAGTATATAGAGACGGGCTCCCCTACCCCAGTTCAAAAGTTGCAGATTAGCCTTGGAAAGACTAACGCAGTGCCCCAATGAAAGCTGCATGGTCCACATTGTCAATGAGCATGGATGAAAAAGCTCGCATAGGATCATGAGAGGATGACGTCATGGGCCTCTGCATTGGAGCACGTGACATCCGGCTTTGCAATGGAGAAATCAACACAAATTTGCGAGAAAAAATTGTGCACAAATGCTCGGATACCTGCGCTAGGCTATGGGGCTTTTTTCTTTCTTTTTCGTCGTCAAGAGCCCCATAGCCTAGCGCAGGTATCCGAGCATTTGTGCACAATTTTTTCTCGCAAATGTGTGTTGATTTCTCCATTGCAAAGCCGGATGTCACGTGCTCCAATGCAGAGGCCCATGACGTCATCCTCTCATGATCCTATGCGAGCTTTTTCATCCATGCTCATTGACAATGTGGACCATGCAGCTTTCATTGGGGCACTGCGTTAGTCTTTCCAAGGCTAATCTGCAACTTTTGAACTGGGGTAGGGGAGCCCGCGTCTAGCGGGCTATCAGTACTAAGCTAGTCTCTATTACATGAACTAAGCATATAAGTGTTTAAAGTGGCATGAGGCATAAATGGAAATACATCATACAATATCTCCTCCATGATTCAATCCTAATGTAATCAGTCTTATACAATAATGGTGCTGCATAATGTAAACATGTCATAGATGATATAGTTTGTCATATCAAATGAGAGGTATGACTGCATCCTCTATCTGGTTTTAGCCATTAATCTTGTCGAATCTGGTATACTACATAATAAGACCAAAAAACGTAAGATGCAACGCAATTATAATGCCTCAAATGACATATACTTCAAGTTCATAAAAATAAAAGAATATTCTTAGGTAATACCCCATCACTTCCTCATACTCTACATATTAAGACGTAAAGACAATGAATGAGATATATTATACAGCCTGAAATCACAAATTGAGATTTCAAGCATTAACATAAAGTATGGTTGGGGTGGGGGGGGGGTGCATAACTCAAGTACAACTTAGTAACATACATTAAACCTGGCATCATATACATGTTTGTAGTCAAATACTTTATCCAAACTGCCATATAATTTATCCACAGGTATTAGATTTAGTTGTAAATAATTCTACAATCTGAGAAGACTCCATAGTTCTAGTTTATCAAACCAAACATGTACTGGTTGCTATTCCTATATCATACAACAGAAAGCATACATTATGGCTAAACTTATGTAAATAAGTGAATCATAATTTCTTAGTAAACCTAAAAAGTTGCATATCAACTTATGGTAGAATGAAGGCACATATTTTACTACTTATGCTGTTGCTAAGGATCACAAACTATTATAGCTGAGAAAGTAATGATTGACATAATAAAATCAATAACAAACATTGATATTCTGCTTCCCCAGACTGGGGCTCTAGAATATGTTTGATGTCTACAGGGGACACAATTTCTGGACCTATTGTACCATTTGCCTTGACCCCCTCCCCCCTGATACTTAATGACTGCTCCCTAAGTGCACAAAAACTGAAATAATACTGCCTTGTAATCCTACAGCAAACTCAAAATTAACAATAGTATGGACCAAAATCATGCAAGTGAGTCCTAACCTTTTTTCAAACACATAAAGCTGTAAATCCTCCCAGCGAAATAAAATATTTATGGCTTACATCATGAAATCAAATTAATAATAACAGCTGTATTTGAGAGGGGGGCTGAATATGTGAAATAAGGAAACTGCAAATAAGGTTGCCAGCTATAGCTAATACAAAACTTTAACAACATATCACATACAGAATGATATATGAAAAATTGTTATGGTGGCGGTAACAACTGATATCTCAATGTGAGATAAGCTATTGAGAAACATCATACAGGCAGGCAATAAAGTACTATACTGGTACACGTTTGAGCTAAGGACACCAACTGACATGTATCAATATCATTTTCATCTAGGCACATCTAGCAATCTCATTGAAACTGCTATAACAGCTAGCTTGAGGAATGTTAAGTAGGGTTTATGCAATGACAATTTCTAGAGATATTCTGTAAGTCAAGTTTATAAAAGCTAAAGAATATTCATAAAGTGCTCTAGAGGAAAGTGATTCCAAACTCAAAAATTCTGTATGAGTGTGACATAACCCTTTATACATAATACTCTTTTACAGTAAGCCCCTCGTAACACTTGATAAGAAACAATACTGTTAATTGGGGTGCAGACTGGACTATGGGGCTCCAGGAGTCAAGTCTACACGATACAAATCATTCTTATCTAATGCTACTTGATCAAATAAAACCATATTATCATGTGCAGGATGATGTATAGAAATCATTACTGGTCTTTATAACAAATAATCTTAGGTTGGAGGGGAGCTGGTTTGTCAGGAAAAGAAGAGTTAGGATTAAAGTAACCATACCCTGATTCCACCAAAATAACACTAAAATCTATAGTGATCACACCGATTAGACTGTTGTAAATAAAGATTGTTAGGTTGTTGTAAATATATAGGCAATCAGTAGAGTACTATACTGAATAAAGCCTTGTGAATAAGTCACTGAAGTGTGTGTGTTGACTACAAAGCTAATTTAGAACACAATATTAGCGTAAATAAATCAAAAAGGAAGAAAATGACAACGCACGGATCTATACACCAAAGTATCAAGGAATTTGTACATCAGATATCTGTATAAGACCTGCACTTTTAACTATAAATATACATGTGAGTCAGAATACTAAGTGTTCTATTGAGAATAAGGAAGGCATCAGCTATGGTGACTGAGAGTAATATGAAATGCCCCTCAAGTTCTTAGAGAGAATATGCATAGTACATTCCTCAAAATACTGCAAGAAACCTAATCGGGAAAGAGAGCAATTACACTCCAATAATCCAAGGAATAATTTGAACAACATCTTAGCTCTTACCTACAATAAGTGTTTGATAAAAACGAACAGCTAACCAGAAATGACTGACAACATATCAAACATAAAGAAAGCGGCATAACTGTTCATAGGTACTTTGTTAAACATCACGCGCAAATGTAAAAAATGAACACCAAACGTTAAACTGTCCTAGTAAATAATACAGTAAATATCCCCTGAATAGTATACCGAAACTTCAGTAGTAACCAAACACTAATTTACAGGCAGAAATCCAGGGAACATGACAGGAATTCGCATGATCATAAGGCCCCCGAGGCAATCCTATGGAATCTCCATGAAAACATGGCATAAATCTCGTCCAATTGGGAAAATAGCGACCATTCTACACAACACAATCCTGGTAAAACTAAATCGAAACCTTGTTAATGAAATAAAGCACTTACCTTACAGAGAAGGGACGAAATTCCATGAAGAATTGTAAGACATCCATCCACTGTGTAAACACGCCCTCAACTGCAAACTTGCGGTCTTGTGTAAACACTATTGTTCGCAAACAAAGGAGGAGAGGTTTCTGCGATCGTGATCTCAAGTGGGGAATCCCCTCGCATTTCTATCTAAAACATACAACAAAATAAAGAGTGTAAGGACACCAAAAACATCATAGGAATAATATCAAGGACAGTTAGCAAATAAAATATACACACTATAGACCTCTCTGTACAACCGTGTTAAGATATTTTGTAGCTACTGGCTATGAGAATGAAACACAGAGCAGTGGCTTCCTTGAATGAACTGAGGGGGGACGCAACATGTTTATTACAGTTATACTACCGAAAAGACCCTAAACTCGTGACAATAAGTCACATTTATAACTACAAACATAGACCCAGAAGACTTCATCAATGCCCAAATTCAGCATTTCATATAGCACAAGTCATACGCAAACATAAAGATTTCCTATCTCCTTTATGCACCCATTAACTTCAAGGTATAAACAGCAATCCAGCAATGAATACGATAGTAAACATTTCATACCAATATTGTAAAAGACCCAAGACAATCTGGAGAACAAAATCAATCTGATCGGAGAGGAAGTATCATGGCGAAGTGCTCCCGAGCGAAGCTAGAGGAATCTCGTTCAAAATACTGACATAATGTGTCTAATGAAACATGTAAAGTAGACAGATAAATTACAGGCAATCTGACAACAAACCTAGTTACATGAAAAATGGACTTACCCGGTAGTATAAGGACAAAAGTTCGCTTGAATTCACCCAACAAGAGAGAGTAACATAAAACATGGTGGAGAGGAACTGTCATGGCGGAAAACCCCCGAGGGAAGCTATTGCAATCTCGCTGGCAATATTGAACATAAGTGCCGAAAATACTATAGAAAGTACGCACAGAGGCCAGGAGAAAGACAGGCAATCTGAAATCTAACGTTATAGCATTAGAAAATGACTCACCTGGTAGCAGACCCACAACATGTTCCTCAACTACCAACTGGACAATTAGAGCATTCAAACCATGTCCGAACTGAGAGTTTCACGTTCGGTTTATCCTATTTAAAAGGGATGATAACACAGCTAAACACCATCCTAATACACAAAGGAATGCAACATAAAACATCAGCTAAATCTGTTAGCACAACTTACCAGTTAAAGCATTGAAATCTGGTGAACAGAATCAAACGGATGGAGAAGAACTGTCATGGCGAGAAAGCCACCGAGGGAAGCTCTTCCACTCTGCCCTAAAAACATAGGTAAATAACAGGGCTCACATCACCCGTAAATCCATTGTGCCATAATTCCATTGAATAAAGACTGGCAATCACAAATCGAATCTCCAGATAGCAATGCAGCGATGAATTAGTTGCCCAACTGTCATGGCGAATAACACACGCGAGGGAGGGCATGGGAAACTGCTTCGATACATGAAAACAAATCGTTTAAAATACCAGAAAACGCAGGCAATCGAGGAAGAATATATAAGCAAACTAAAGAATAGAATTTTGGTAGGACAAATAGGTACTAACCTGGTAGAAACCCAACAGAATTCTCCTGAAAACAGCAGCAAACTTGATCCCGATCGAACACGCCTTGGAGTGAGAGCAGTGCTTTCCATGCGGACGATAACAATGGAAGACAAAAGGCAACACACAAAGGCCTCAAATTCGCGAAATGGAAATTGGAATATCTCGGCGAAATCACGAGATAAAAATTTGAAAAAAAAATTAAGTGGCCTACTCAACAACTGGGGCCTCTGACCAACGTTTGAGCCCAATAATCGCACAGCTCTAGAAGAAGTATTCGTCACAACACCAGGTACCGGCCCCTTTGATGTACACAATGGTGGAGCTCATTTGCATTTTAGCATTTTAGTATATAGAGACTAGCTTAGTACTGATAGCCCGCTAAACGCGTGCTCCCCTTACCCCAGTTCAAAAGTTGTAGATTAGCCTTGGAAAGATTAACGCTGTGCCCCCATAAAAGCTGCATGGTCTACATTTTAGATGAGCAATGATCAAAAAAGCTCGCATAGGATCACGAGGTGACATCATTGGCCTCTGTTATGGAGCACATTACCTTCGGTCTTGCATTGTGCAAATCGAAGAAAATTGCAAGAAAAATTTGTGCCAGAAATGCTCGGATACCTGCGCTAGGCTACGGGGCTGTACAGGAAAAGGTTGAAAGTCGAAAAGCCCAGTAGTCTAGCGCAGGTATCCGAGCATTTCTGGCACAAATTTTTCTTGCAATTTTCTTCGATTTGCACAATGCACGACCGAAGGTAATGTGCTCCATAACAGAGGCCAATGATGTCACCTCGTGATCCTATGCGAGCTTTTTTGATCATTGCTCATCTGAAATGTACACCATGCACGGGGCAGTACAGGGAAAGGAAGAAAATCAAGAAGCCCCGTAGCCTAGCGCAGGTATCCGAGCAGTTTTTGCACAATTTTTTCTCGCAAGTTTCTTCGATTTGCACAATGCAAGGCCGAAAGTCACGTGCTCCATCGCAGAGGCCCATGCTGTCACAAATTTTCGTGATCCTATGCGACCAGACTATGCAACTTTCATGGGGGCACAGTGGTAGTCTTTCCAAGGCTAATATGCAACTTTTTGAACTGGGGCTAGGGAAGCCCGTGTGTAGCGGGCTATCAGTACTAAGCTAGTCTCTGTTATACGACTTGGTGAATGCACAGAATTGTTTAAAATGCTCTCTACAATGAGGCACTAATGAAACTACATGGCATATTGTCTCCTGCTTCACTCAACTGTAACTTAAGGAGTCTTGGAAATAATTTTAAGATGTTATACCAGATACAATATAGCACATGAATTGGCAGGTATGGGTGGTTCTGTTATCATATAGGTGACCACTAATCCTGTCCACAGAGGTACACAATCAAGTCTGATCTATAAACATAGGTGGTATACAACTAGAATCTGTGATAGGACTTTGTAGCTCAAGGTGAATCACACATTTATTGAGCAGCGTGAATCAAATTAGATATCAGCCAAAGTTCTTGGGGGGAGTCCATAGGTTATGGCTATACAAAACAAATAATGCAGCTATCCAGTACTAAATTATCTGTTACAACCATGTGAAAGTCAGATTTCAAACAATAATTGTAGTTGGATAGGGGAAAGTGGCCCCATAAATCAAATACTGCTATCTAGTACTAATTCATCCCTAAAAAGACTATAATATCATATGCAGAATGATCTATAGAAGTCAGTAATTCTTTGAAATAAGTAATAATATTATATCCTGTATCATCAACTCAGATGTCAAACGAAGGCACTGCCTCAGTGGGGGCAAGGGGCTTCATAAATTAAGTCTAGGCAATAAAAATGATGGTCATATCTAGTACTAATTCATCCCTTAAGAGTATATCATCACATGCAGAATAATATATGGAATTGGGTAATGGCATTTATAACAAATGATCTCAGAAAGAAGGGGAACTGTGTCCCAACAGAAGAACATTCAGTAAAGTGGAACCCCTTAAAGTTGACTTGACCAGAATAACTCTACCATCTATAGTGGAAATAACTATGAAGCCTACTGTAAATACAGTGAACATAAAATAAAAAGAGAGTTACTGAGCTGAGAATAAAGGTGGTAACATCTTAGTGTTTGCCTGTAAAACGTGTATGATAAAATCAAGGAGTATATTCGACTGTAAGGGCAATATCTCAAATAACTTTCTCAATATCATAACCATACTTCTGCGGTAACAAAACAGTAAGTTAGGAGAGAAAATCAAGCAAAACTGAGGGGAACTGCAGTGATCTTATTGCCCCTGAAGCAAAATTATGGAATCACCCTCAAAAGACAGCAATTAAATCCAAAACAAAGGACAACAGGTATCTGCGATCGTGAGATGAACTCGGGAATCCCCTCGCATTTCACAGTACACACTACGACAAAAGTAAAGAGTGAAAGTAAAAACTGCAAAATTAGGGTAACCAACAAAGTCAGCAATAGCCCTATACATACTTCAGTGAAAACATTCCACATACCAAGACTTTATCCCCAAACACAACCCTATCCTATGTCATTCATACATGTGGTAAAAGCAATGGATAAATTCCAAGCTAGCAAGGAATACAACAGTAAACATTCCATAACCATTTCATCACAATGTAGTGTAAGAAACGTAGGATACCTTACCGAATGAAATCAAACGAACAAGCATTAAACTGGAGGCAGAGCAACGAAATTCTCCTCCAAGTCACACGACAACTATACGGTAGTCCTAATCAAAACATTGCCAACTGAAAACAGCAAGCACGGACGGCATTCCATGTCATCTAAATAGGCATGAAAAGCAAACAACCTGCCATAATCTAGCACCGAATACAAAGTCAAACATATGTTGAATATCTTTTCACAATTTAGAAGGAAAAGCACGGTAATGTAGTACACAGAATCGAACAACTTTGAGAAGAACTGTCATGGCGGTTATTCATTCGAGGGAAGGTGGCTGAATCTCGTTGAAAGATATGGAAATAAATGGCTGGCAACAGTAGAATACAGATGAAATGGACAAAGGACATACAGGAATTCTTAACTCAAACCATTTCAGGAAAATAGAGCTGGCTTACCTGGAAGAACTGCAACCAAAGTCTCCTCGCGATAACACACACAGTTACTTAGTCCTACTGGACCGCTCGCAAAACTGACAACACAAGGTCCAGCAGGGAGGAGCAACAGTATTGCTGTGAGTGGAGATGGGAAGAAAGTTGAATAACTCGGCGAAAAAACATTATAAAAATCATATCTCTTCTTATGTCAGTGGTAGACCCAAATGGCTACCCTCAACAGACATTTGGGGGCCATGGGACAAATACTCTGGGAGGAGATCGTGTAGGCGGAATCAGGTCACGTGGTACAAATCTGAGCAATCTGATTGGTTTGGCATAAAGTATCATATAGGCATCTTAGTATATAGAGAAGTTCCAATAATGTTGCATCAAACACTATTCAACGATACCATTCCTCTAGCAAGTCAATTTATGCTGTTTACTAGGAAGTAGGAAGGAACACACTTTCAAGCTTACGTTAAACTTTTTAACTTTCCAGTAATGTGGATGCATAAAGCATTGGACATGAAGAATTTTTCTGCCATGAAATTAGTTCAGAGAACGTTGTCATGCTGGAAGCGTGAGAACATTAAAAAGTTTCAATACTGAGCACGGAAAACTCTTCAAACAGTGGGAATTGGGAAGGCTGTCATATCTGCTAGAGTACCAGAAAAATAATTCAACACAAATCAATGTAAAGAAGTGAAAAGCAGGAAAACAAAAGGTTGATTCCAACACTCATTTATGTGGAGTTTGAAATGCAGGGGTACTGTCATGCAGACCAATAAATGAAGAGAAGGCTTTTTTCGTTTTCTTTTGTGATTACTGATCACGTTTACTCTTCACTAGTGCATACTTATAAGGTGACTTGATTTAGTTGATTTATGCTACCTGTCAGGTAAGGTTGGAGTTGAAAGATTAGTGGATTATGTAGTCAAACATAGTTTGATAATATTTGATAGAAGTTGAAAAAGTATGGCAATACATATATTTTTTATATAAGAATATCGACTTGCAATGAAACCTACTTTTGTTCTTAGCTTTTTTGTCTGAAAGCTTAAAATTTTCGTAGCATGTTCTTAATTCTTTTGCATATAAAATGTGCAATGATTTTTCAGAAGAGCGATAATTGCTCTGAAGAGGAGAAACAGGTCAAATTTTAACACATAGGTCTGTAAATTCACCTTGCATCCAAGAGACTCTTTACGTTAATGTTTTCTGGGCTTGCTTAGCCTTTTGTTTTTTGAAAGAAAATTATGTAGCCTTGTCATGTTCTTAACATATTCTTAACTTTATGGCATTTGAAGCCTTATGTTCTTATATAGTTATTTCTTATTAAAAAAATAGAAGTGCACTTTTTACTTCGAAATATGACTCGGATTAACTAAAATCCATCTTTACTTGCTTAATTAAAACTAAGAATACAAGATAATAACGGTTCTTGTAAGCGCAACAAGCTACTAACTTCATACCCCCCAAAGAACAGCTTTGAAATTATTGAAATTGCGCTGAGCCATGAAAACAAAGTTGCTCAACGTCATAAACAGTTTAGAGGAAGTTCAGAAGTTTGGAAATAAGTATGAAGAAAATATGAATAGGGGCAATTCAAAAAATGAAAGTGGTGCACATCTGGCCCCCTCGGTTTCGACGCTCCTGAGTATATAAAAGAGATAAATGTGGGGTGGTTGCTATATTATCACCTAGGAGTTTTGCTTCACAGGGCCATTCAGACATTACATAACAGTCAAATTCACCCATTTTGATCACGGTAACGCATCGTAACAAATGCAGCACTACCCACCCCCTTGTTACGTAACATTTCAAGTCTTAAAACCCCCTATCAATGCTTCTGTTACACACTTTTTTATAAGGAACTTTTGGTACTACAAAACACATATACCTTCCCTTGTTTCATAGTACACATTAACTTCATGCAACAAATAAGTACTCAATCTTGTGCTCTAATGTGAAAAATGATATTTGGAATTTTGAAGCGTGGCCCAATTGCTCAGTTGGTAGAGCACTGACGTACACTTTCAGGGATCATGAGTTCGAATCCGGCTCGGGTCGGTTATTTTCTCGCACTTTCACTTTTCATTTCTTCCAAATCCTGTTGCCTTTACAAACAAATGATATTGTTGTTACCTTTGCATAAATCCAGAGAAAAGAAACAAATAATCAAGATGTAAATCATATACTTCGAGAACTAAAAATATAAACAGTCTAATTTGTTGTAGACGTTTGAATATGATGATACTTATGGTAACCCGTAGGTGAGTACAGCCATGGATTGACAGAAGAACCGTGTAATCCTAAAAACAATCTATGGCAAAAACAGAGAAAGCCATTAAGTTTCATCATAAATTTCTACAAACCATATGTTTGCTTCACAATTCATGTCATTTTCAAATATTTTGGTAGGGTAGCCCTTCAGCGGTGCTGTTTGGCAAAGGGAGTGTCAGAGCATTAGTTGGAAAATAAACATAAAAATATTTAAAAGCAATTAAAGAAGGCATAGAACGACCCTAAAACACTATATAAACATAGATATTACTTATACAAGACACTTCATAAGAAAAATTTCATTTGAAATAGCTGTTACAGCTATAGAAAGGGATGATCTCTCTCAGTACACAGGCCATATGCTGGTTGGAGGGGGTTACTTAGGGCTTCAGTGCTTTGTCTAAATCTTAAGAGTGACTATGCTTTTGCTTGTAATGTTGAATATGCCTATTCAGCCAAATCGCTGCACTTCACACGCATGTGTGTTTATTCAACTGTGGAAGTAGCATCCTTTGAAGATTGGAGATGTTGCGTAAGCAGCTTTAAACTTAAGTGCTACAATTCACACCCTTTTAAGTTCAATTTGTCGGGGATGTAGCATTCTTTTCAAACTTGGCAATGTTGCATAAGCGGATTTAATGCTCACTTCAAACCCATTTACATTGAAGTCATTGGATGTAGCATCTTTTCAAGGCTGGTAATATGTCAAGCGCTGAATCTGAAAGTTTCGGCACAAAGTTAAAGCGACCATATTGAGATTTTGGTTCTGGCATTTTGCTTACTAAAGTTTCATACACCCAGACATTCAAACCCATGAATACTATAATAATGGACCTTTATGGGTACTAAAGAGGCCTGTAGGTAGGCTGATCGATTTAAACTCCATAGTGGTATTCACTATGTTTTCACGACTACTTATTATCTCACATCAAAATACAGCAAAGCAATAAGTAAGAAGCAACTGACTACACCACATGTGAGTAGGAACTGTATGCATTCCAGTCAATCGCAACATAGCCAATAATATACATTAGACATGATGCAATATGTACGTGGAATAACAAGGAACAAGTACAAAGCTGGTGGTACCATAGGTGTTAATAGACAGGGAGTCAGAGTGAGCATGGGAGGGGGGCTGGGATAAATAATTTGAAATCTAAGGTTATAATGCTTTGAAGCCCTTGCTGTTCATAAAGCATTGGAGGGGGTCACCTGTTACTTAGTCACCTAATAGTATACTTTGGCAGCTAACAGCCAAGAAGTTGCGATTTAGGAGTTCAATAGCAGCACCCTTTGCTATCTCAGGTCAGGTCACGAGTATGTCAATTGAGGTACTACAGTAACTACAGTCGAGTAAAGGTGCGGCAATGGGGTTTCAAAGTAGCAAACTATGACTGCAGTAGGAGTACATACTCTGTAATATTATTAGCAAAAGAAATTATGAATTGTGGAATGAATTATGAATAAAGTAAAATCAAGATTGAGAATAAAGTCTCATATCAGCATAGGAATATTCATAACCATAGCAGCTTATATGATTACATGTAGTACCAGTTGGGTTTGGTGACGATGAAGTTTCACATGACGGGCAATACCGATGCTATAACCAGTGGCGGCCTGAACCAATGTACACTAGAAGGGCCAGGTGAAACACTGCACCCCCAAATCTCTAGCAGTTCACCAGTTGAGGCTGGTAGCAGTACTTTTCCAGGTGGGGGATGATTCTCCCGATCAAAGACAGATAAACTGTTAGTCCCGACAGAGGGCTTTAGCCCCCAGCTCTCCTCTTGTACCCACCATGCAACCAGTATTTGACGTAATCTAAGACGTGGAATATGCAGGAGAAACAACTCGCCAACAATAAGAAAGAGACCCATCTGCTTTACTGTGTGCCAGACCTAATGATACGCAGCATACATGCTTTTTATAAGAACAACTTTTATAGGAAACAGCATACTGAGATTTGCCCCAAGAATAAGAGCAACACAAAGAAAAAAAGCAGGCAGAAATTCAAAACAACTTAAGATAGAAATTCAATTGAAACATAGCCAAACATCGGAAGACAATAAAAATAACACATTAAAACGGTGCCTCTAATACAAATAGTTGCAGTAACACACCCAAAGTGATGTTGATATAGCTTTGATTACTTTATTAAACAATTGTTATATCTGGATACTACTATGCACTGGAAATTGAAATACAGAAATAAGAAACAAGATAAGAAAATCCTGAGGTTGAACTTATAAAGAAAAGTAAGAAATGCCAGGCTGAAACTGGAGCCCAATGGTCTTATAAAACAGGCATGCATCTTAAAAAAGAGAGGAGGGTACGGGATCTGGGGCGCAGCCCCAGAAAAATTGCTGTGACCATGGCCATTCTAAAGTTGAAGTGAGGACTATTTTAATTCATAGCCATCAAACTTGCATATTGAATTCTGCTAGGTAATAATTGAAAGTACATAGTACTTGCTGTAAGTATGGGGTATTTGTGGAAAGTTAGCAAAAAGAAAAAACAGCTTATAAGCAAAAGTCAACAATTGTTGAAGATGGTGAAGTGCAGTTTCTAAGCAAGATTTCAGGATCAGTAGTGCCTACTAAGCTCCTACCATAAGTCAATGCCAAATATAGAAGAACAAGTTTGCTTTCCACATATTGGCGCCCCCTTACTTGATGTGGTGCATGCTACAAATTTGTCTCTTGGGTTCCTTGCCCCCGTGGTCCCCCCTGTCATGCCGCCATTAGCTATAACCACTCCTATACCTGAAGAGCCCTTTGGAAATTTACCGTTCAACAATAAGACTTTACAATTGGCATCTCGATCGATCCTTTTTGCTATTTACGCTGTAGCTGTGATGGTTGCTCACTATAAAGCATTATTTTTAGTTTCTTTTAGGTAAAAGGTATCCGGATTATTGCTCCAATTGGTTCTGAAAATAGACAAAATAATCCGAAATTGTCTCAACCAGTAAATTTTCCGCTCGTGTACTTTCCTAGCATGTCTCAAACTCAAGGAAGCCGAGGTTTTCAGTTGTAATGTGCGTAAACTTGTGCCGGAAAGTAGCATTCTTTGAAGAATGGCAATGTTGAATAAGTGCGTATTGACGTACGTGCTACATTTCATACCATTATATGTTCAATTCGTCGGGGAAGTAGCATTCTTTCAAAATTGGCAATGTTGCATAAGCACAGTCAATGCAAGAGTTAACATGTACGCATAACCGATCAATTCCAATCTTATAATCAGTAAGACAAAAGGATATTAATGTCCTGTTTTCTTCTTTTTTGAGTCATTTCCTGCAGTGTCCTATAAATCTCGATAATGCTATATAGGAACTTAGTTTCATGAATTTGCTAGAGCCAGTGGAAGTATACTTAGAAGACGATTCAGACCAGAAGGAAGGTAACAGATGATAATAGGATTCTCAAAAGCAAAGATATAGAGGTAAGTTTTACTTAACATCCGTTATCAATAGCATTATAAATTTTACCAAAATCTATAGCATTTTTAAATCCTAAGAGACAATTAATATTTCTGGAAAGCACAGTTTTACATGAAGGCTCTTTAACTCAATATTTCAACCTTTTTAAGTACAAACCATTGGCTAATTAACTGGATATATCACTCTTACAGAAACACAAGCACATTTTCGCTTTTTGTCCAGGCAAACAATGCTTTGAAAATTTTTTGATCAATCAAAAAAACTTCTGTTAATCTTAAAGGAAAAGAATATGCGAGTTTTTAGGAAAACGGCATTTTAACCTTAAAGTTTATTTGCAAGCAACAATGTCCTGCCTTTTCGTGCGCAAACAATTTGTTGATAGTTACAGTTTGTTGACAGAATACTTTTTGATAAAGTCTGATTACATGGGAGTTTTGAACCCTGGGGTTGAATTTCAACCCATCTGACCGAGGTGACATTCCATCCCACCTCACTACTCAATCCTTTGTTGATTTAAATTTTCAAGTACAGGGAAAAATTTAAACCTAGGGGATGAAATAACACCCAGGGTTGAAATTTTATCCCACCCTGAGGTACCCAAGTTGAAATCGTCAAGGCAATAAGTGCTATTATAGGGCGGCTTTTCTTATTGCCATGAAAACGGTTCATATGCTGGAATGCTCTTTCATAACCAGGGCTGAAAAAGTGATGGCGTGTTCTGTGATACCCGGGGTTGTAATATACATGTAATAGTCAATTCATTTCACCTCAGTCAAGTGGATTAAAACTCAACCCAGGGATTGAAATTACCCATGTAATCATGATGAAATAAGACATCAACAAAGATTAGGATATACATCTTTGGTTTCCAGGCAAAAGTACACCTTTGGGACTTAAGAATAAGTTGCAAGTCATGTTAGACTTTTGACCAACAACATTTAAGAATATCGAGGTTCCGGGAAAAATTAAGTATTCTTATAAGAATGAGTGTATGGCCTGATTAAATCGACAAATTATGGATGCACTTTATCTTTATGCAAACTGTACGTCTCTACTTCAATCATTACATCCATAATGCCTGCAATTGAGATATCTTTATCAGCAAAAATATATCAGTTTCTCCGTTTTCAAACAGAAACAGACATCCATCAACTTGTGTTCACATTTATCCTCAAAAACCGCACCTGCTTGACGGCTTCTTTTATATTGGCTCTTTTGGTTGTGCTTTAAAGTCTTCCGTAATTGGTGTTCACACCACAGAGGTATGTTTTTGTTCAGCTACAGTTTTACGCTTATTTTCATTTAACTCAGCTTCTAGGGTGGACAAATGTGAATGCAAAGCAAACATGTGAACTAAGCAGACATGTTTTATTTAAAAAATGGTATAATGTGAGCGAAGCCTTGGGTCATAAAAACTTGATATTTTTTCTATTTACCGTATTTCCTAGAAAGAACACCCAGGGCGGTTTGTAAAAGTGGACCTTCAATGGGAAGCGGTCACACAAGGGGGGCGCTTTTTCGAGGTAGTGCTCATTTCAAATCTACTGTTTTGGGGCCTTCATTTAATTTGGTAGATACACGTACACAATCTTTCCCAATAGTTGTGAGTAACCGTAAAATATGCATATGAAGAATCAGAAAATACAATGAAAGGGAATTAGTCAAAGGACCATATGAAAATGACAAGGTTACAAAGCAATATAGAGGAAAGGCTTACAAACTAGTACCAATTTCGTCCTTCGGTGATATCTACTTGCTTGCATTCTGGTAAAGCCTCAGCAACATCTTGTTCTGAAACCAACCTTTTAAATGGACTCATGTCAGGTTCATGCAAAAGTGATAGCTGGTTAAGGAGTGCTCATTCGAGGGGAGTGCAAGGCGTTCATCCGAGGGGGCACTCTTTCGAGGGAGGGGGGCACTCTTTCGAGGAAACACGGTAACTGCAGATGGGACAAGCATGTCTCGAAACGTCATAATGGATTTCTTTGATTAGGTTCATCAGGTAACATAATGGATTTATCAGTAAAATAAAAAACATGATCTTGACTATTTTCTTCCCATTTCTTCAATGCTTTTTGCCACACGGTATTGCTTTCATCATTTAACTTTGCCATTAGTGGGGAGATGGCATAGAGTGTGGAACAGAGAGAGGGTGGACGGGATTCCACCGCATCATCAAATCTTTTAAAGCGAAAGAGGTGGACTAAACATAATGTCATATTGTGAAGATTCACCACAGGGGAACTCTATTTGAAAGTAAACTGAGGCCAGGAAAGCTATCCTGGTTCGTTTGTTAGGTTATATATATTTAATAGTACATTTGAAACCCCTTCTACTCTGGGTCTGTTTCATATCTGTTGAAAGTCTCGTAGCATGCACATTGAAAATAACCAAACTTTAAATATTGAATACATAGGTTTTTTGTTTTCAGAATTTTAATTGTTTTGAAGATTCCATAGGAAGAATTAGCTATTTTCATTGATGGTCAGAATATAAATTAATGATTATGTCATTGTGGAATTTACTAGCAGTTTATGTAGAGAACATCTTTCAATTGACTAAGGGGCTTCCAATTAAATATCTGACTTATATTTAAAGGTCAAAGTTATATGTTATATAGGTAAAGTTTGTGATAGGGGCAAGTTAACTTGTTTACAAAACTGCCGTTTGCTATTTCATACATTCGATTATTTATTGCCTTATTTATTACTGGAAAGACGATCTTATTTTGCAATGTCTTTTGTCTTCCCAGTGCAAGGAGTACCTTACTACAAAACCAGTCCTCTTTGCTAGCATGATTCTGAATTGGCAAATTACACGAGAAACAAATTGTGCTGAATGTACTTTACTTTATTTCTAGATTATACTGTCAACGGTGAAGAATGAACAGGGTCTTGGTATGCTTCTAATTTTCATGTCTTTCATAGTAACCAGCAAAGGAATGATCAAATGCCAGCAAAAGTGAATATATATTCCGCAGAGTAAACATGTGACATGACCGTTTTGGAGCGCAGTTCCAATGCTTCATTTATTTATCATTAGATCATGTCGAACTAATAATACAATCAACTCAGGTTATATTCAAAGAGTATTTTGATGACAAAATGTGACAATAAGTAGGGTGTCCCGTAAGTGGAGTTACCTAAAATAGGAAAATAGATAGCAGCAGCTATTGTAATAACCTAAGTAGACAAAGAAATAGCTTCGAACCATATTTTCCCATCGTAAATTCTCCACTGGCCAATAAATGCAATGATTGCATTAAAAGCCTATGTGTGAGACTGAGAGAAAAGAATGATATAAATTGGAAAAGATAACAGGAATTCGATAGTACTCTTTGATGGGAATGTACTGTTACAAATATAGGGGAGCATACTATGCCTAGGTAGAGTGACAAAGATATACAAGTAGTTAAGACAGGCCCATGATGGCATGATGCATACTTATTATTAGCGTTCAACTGTCAAAAGGTAGGCAAATGGGTTTGCACAAGTAGGGAGAACTGGAATAAATGCCCATCAGAAGACAACGATGATTCAATAACTGACTTCAATGAATCCATATCAACTCTACTTACAGTAATAAGATATAAACACAAAAAGAGTTAGATAAGCGAACAGTCATTATGTATGGCTGGGGTGCTGGACGAACAGAAAGTACAATTTTCCCTCATAAAGATACTATCAAAAGCTCAAGTCATATCTTATTTAGGGAACAAGTCGAATCCATGGAAGGGAACCAGGAAAACAATTTACCCCACTTTTAACCAATTTACTTTAAAATCTAGCCCTTTACTTTTGACAGTAAGAAACATAGGCATTCTAAAGGTTTCTCTTGTGACAAGTCTAGGCATGAAGAGCTTGGTTATAGAAGCGTGATAAAAACCCCCCTAATATGCCCACTTAGCTACTGTAACTGAAGAGGTTCCAGCTACCAGCATTCTGGCCATAATTCTTTTAGGGATGATATTGTAATGATACACTTTTGCTCTCTATTTCACATTCTTGACTCACTATTCACACTCCAGAATGGATTGTTACCCTACCACTGCATTTCTTGATACCTCACCTAACACAACTAATTTCTTTTCAGCTACCTATCATTTTCCCTTCAGCCTCTATTCCATCCATTAGTAATGACTGTCCCCTATGTAACATAATCCCTTTCCAAAGTTACTATATATAACACTTTAGGAAGGGAAAAGTAGTCACTATAACCAGAGCATAGCAGAGTGAGTGCATTTGTTGCGGATTGACTAGGACTAAATATGGGATAGAGGTGGCGTTAACAGGAGCCAGCTGCATTCTTTACCAACACTCTGTTCCTTGAAAGTAACTGGCACTGGTATCTCCAAATAAGTAGTGTAAGCCGCAAAATTCCACTGCCTTGCTACATCATACCATTGAAGAGACAACTCGTCCTTCACTTTTTCAGACCATATTTATCGTTTGAACTTGCTCAATGTTGCAGGGAGAATGTGAAGTCCTACAGTTAGATATAGCATACTAGTTCCGCTAGCTATTTATAGGTATTTTGTATGTAAAAATGTGTTCTTCTCTACCTTTCCTAGCAATTAAGAGCTCAGAAAAAAGATCCTCTAAGGCTGAAGAAAGATCAGCCTGGTCTGGACGCAACATTTATTGACAAATGTATTGGTAGGTTGTCGTATATATACTATATTTTCTACATATTGTAATATGTTGGCACTTGCTTGCTCTGCAGTTCAATGCAAAACAATGATGGATTATATATCCTGTTGCAGGGATGGGCGTTTTTGCGACTAAAGTATTTGCAAAAAATGATTTTCTGCTTCACTATGTTGGTGAAATGATATCAAAAAAGGAAGGGGAAGACAGGGAAACTACGTATGGTGATGTACATCGGAGCTACATTTATTTCTTCTCACACAATGGCAAAGAACTATGGTGAGTACGCATTAATTGTTGAAAAGTGGAAAGACTCAGAAATATTACCATAGTAGAGAACATATAGTAATCTTTATCTTGATTGAGTAGATGTTGTAGAGTGCCTTGACATAAAAGTAATAACACTTGCATATTTTTAGTGTCGATGCAACAAGTGATGATGGAGGGCTTGGCAGGCTGGTGAATGAATCCCCCATTGGAAACTGCACTATGAGGAGAGTACTTATCAACAAAGAACCTCGTCTCTGCCTATTTGCGAGCAAAAATATAAATGTCGGTGAAGAGCTGCGCTATGATTATGGTGTCAAAGATTTGCCTTGGAGAACAAAGGTAGGCTTAGAAAAAGCGTCTTATCTCTTGGATAGTAAAACATTTTGCTCATGACTATCAGAGTAAGAAGGCTATTCCCGGGACCTGAAAACAGTGAAAGATACTTCATATGTTCTAATACTTCAAAGCTGTTGCTTGTATAGAAACAGCCTCATATGCAATTTGATGCTGAGCACTGTTAGTTAGGGCAAGGGCTATAAGTAGAACCTAAATAGGAAGATAAATCTGCCTTTGCTGAAGTTTATATAGCAAGTTCTATATCGTGTATTGTTGGGCTACTGTATATGCCAACATAGTATTAGCCTGGTTGTAAGAACCAGGGATTTAAGAGCCTGCTGTCTAAAATAATCATGTCAAACCCCCTGTACATAAGAACCAATTAAAGTTAAATTTTTGAGGTAAGCTTTGATTAGTGGGAATGCTGTAAAGGTGCATTGGTTAAGACCAGCATTGATAAAGCCCTTTTCCTTCAAGCTTAAGTATCCAGCTATATCCCTTGTATGCTTGTTATTCAAATAATTGCCACGTGTTTGCAAGTGCATTATTATAAGAAGATAGTCTTAAATTTTGTTGACAATAAATTCCGTACCTACACTGAAGTCCTTATAGGGGTTGTCCTATGGCACAAATAAGGAATTCATGCTGTACCATGAGATAATATTCATGCTATATACTATATATCTGTATAGATCGCTGGTGTTATCGGGTATAACATAAAATAAATCGGAAGTTATTTACCTCTGCAGGGATCCACGTGAGATAGATATATGCTAAGTCAATAATAAAATATAGTAGATATTAGTTAATAGTTCGATGGTGAATATATACAAAAGTACGATGTCTTCACAAACTGTTGCGGTGCTCTAGCAAATACTGAAGATGGGTGATAAGGCAATGTGTTATGAAACGGGTATGGCACTTGGATCGCGCTAATAATAGGAAAAGACGTTGAATGTCCTAATCGATGGTATTGTAGAAATTCAGGTTGACACATTTGATGGCAAGGTCGCTGATATACTTCTGGCGACGAATCATTTGATGACGAATAATACGGCAAAGTAGGATGATTCGAGGATGGTATATCTACTGGCGTTATAGAGTCGGGTAACGATTGATCAGCGACAATATCGTCATCATGCTGAGTTTCATCTAGAGAAAGGTTGACTAGCTCAGGAGAAGGGTATGATGTCGGGGGCCTGGGTGGCTTCCAAGTAGGTTCAGTTGATGGTGCTATTACAAGGTCGTCGTCGTCCTCATCATTATCTTGATCTGTACCAAGCATAGACGTGTGGTCAACTGAAGTGCTTTGTAGAGAACGGCGAGAATTACGAGAACGAGGTTTCGAAGATTTCAAAGTTACATCTGTAGGAATTTCAGTACATGGTAATAAGAGAGTACGATGTAGTGTACGAATCTGTACAGACGGATCACGTTCTAAAGCGACTTGATAAACGGGGCTATCTGCACCCATACATTTCATCACATGATATATCGCCTGTTCCCAAAAGGATCGTAGTTTACCAGGACCTCCACGTTCACTAAGGTTTCGTACGAGAACTCTATCGCCGGGTGTAAGACAAGTCGAGTGAGCACATCGATCATACTGATCTTTATGTTGCTGCTGATTAGTAGCTGTACGGGTTGTAGTAAGATCGTACACTTCTTTCATAGCTTTTTGCCAATGACGGATGTAATCAGAATGTTTCACGGGATTATATGTTGGCGAAGGTTTCGTATTGAATAACAAATCTATCGGAAGACGCGGATGGCGACCAAATAACAAATAAAATGGAGAAAATCCTGTGCACGAGTGTTTTGTACAGTTATAAGCATGAACCACTTTGCTAACTGAGTCCTTCCAACATGATTTATTTTTCTCAGGGAGTGAACGAAGCATGGCTAATAAGGTCTGATTGAACCGCTCGAGTTGACCATTTCCTTGAGTGTCATTCTGGAGTGACAAACTCCGCTGAGTTTTTCAAGGTGGTTAAGTAATTCGTTTGTGAACTTGCCACCTTGGTCATGATGGATTCGTTCAGGAAAGCCAAAACGAAGTATAAAATCACCATACAACGTCGCAGCGACTGTTCATGCGGCTTTGTTTCTAGTAGCGTACGCCTGAGCGAAACGGGTGAAGTGGTCCATGATGACCAGAATATACTCAAAACCTCCACTACTCCTTTCTAGGTGGATGAAATCGATGGAAACTAGTTCAAACGGTTGAGACGTAGTGATACTCGACATTGGGGCTCTCGATATCGTGTTCGGTTTTTGCTGTTTTAAACAGGAGCAACCTTTGGTCGTATAGTGCTCAATATCTGAACGCATTTTAGGCCAATAAAAACGCTGTCGTGCTAAGGTAAAAACACGTTCACTGCCTAGATGTCCCATATCATGATGTAATTCTCTATATATTAAGCGACGGTACTTCAACGGCAAAATAATTTGATTGAATTCGTTAGTTTTACGGCACCATAGTCCATCAGAACTAAAGCGTAGTTTATCCCATTCACGAATTAGAGCTTTGATCGTCGACGATTCCTTCATAATATCTTGTCATGATGGTTTATTCCCACTTTCTTTGAATTGCACAAGTTTTGAGATGTTTAAATCTTCCTTTTGAGCTTGTTTCAAATCGTTTAAACTTACTCGAACGTTACTAACTGGATCTGTCAATTCACTATGTTGAAGTGTGAAATTCCGTTCATTTGTTGATAACGCAGAGACCCACACAATTTTGTTAGATGATTGACCAGATATCGCAGAAACAACTGCTTCAAATTCCGCTTTTGAACTTTCGTTAGTACACGCTGATATATACTTCTTGATATCTAATGGCATGCGTGACAGAATGTCAGCATCTGCATTATGCGTTCCTGGTCTACATTTCATTGTGAAATTAAAAGTAGATAGGTCTGCTACCCAACAATGACCAGTAGTGTTTAGTTTTGCCGATTTCATCACATATGTTAACGGGTTGTTGTCGGTATAAACTGTAAACGAAGGTGCGTAATAGAGTAGATCACGAAACTCATCACAAATAGACCATTTTAATGCCAAAAACTCTAGTTTACAGGAATGGAGATGATAGCGTTTTTCAGCAGGAGTTAGAGTTCTGGATGCATACGATATAACTCTCATAACTCCATTTTGAAGTTGGTATAAAACTGCTCCTAGGCCTACTTGGCTTGCATCGGTATGCATGACTTATGGTTCATTGTACTCAGGGTATGCCAATATAGGTGGACTAGTTAAAAGAGTAACTAATCGATCGAGTACAGTTAGATGAAGTGGAAGCCAACTTATTGACTTATTAGACGCAGGTTGTCCAGTAACGCGTTGCTTCGAAAGACGGCTTCTCGATTTTATCTCAGACGTATTCTTTTCCTGATTTTGTAATAAATCAAAAAGTGGGGCTGCTAATTGCGAAAAGTTTTCGATGTATTTTCTGTAGTAGTTGAGTAATCCTAAGATTTTTCTTACATCACCCACTGTTTTTGGTTTATTTTCTTTTATAGCATTGATGGCTTTGACATTACACGTGTCAATACAATATCCTTCTTTAGAAACGATATGGCCTAGATATTTAACTTTGTTCTGAAAAAGGTCACATTTCCGTGGCTTGAGTTTTATACCGTTCTGACGTAAGCGTCGTAATACCTGTCTTATATGTTCAATGTGCGTTTTGAAGTCTGGACTATACACTAGGACGTCATCAAGGTATGGTATACAAATATCATCACGTAAACCTTCCAGGCAATGTTCCATGAATCTTTGAAAACCCCCTGGTGCGTTACTTAGGCCAAATGGGATCCTGACCCATTCATATAGCCCCCAGGGTGTTATAAACGCTGTAAGATGTCGTTGGTCTGGTTTTATAAACCCTTGGTGATAGGCTTTCCCTTGATCTCTCGAGAGTTTCCTTGACACGTGGGAGAGGGTGGCGATCAGGCACTGTTTTCTCATTTAGTTGACCGTAATCGACGCATACTCTTAAGGAACCATTGTTTTTTCTAACGCAGATTACAGGACTCGAATAGTTGGACTTCGATTTGCTTATGAACCCTTTGTTTAATAAGTCCTGGATGTAGTGTTTTACTTCAGGGTACAACGGTTTTGGTACTGCAGTATACGTCTTTTGAACAGGGGTTTGATCTGACAAATTTATTTCAGGCTGAAAATCTTTTGCACACCCTATGTCATCATCGTTCCTTGAAAATGTTTCTGACTCCTCGACAAGCATAGCTTTAACTAGTTGCTTTTGTTCAGAGTCTAACATGCTTAAATCGAACTGCTGTAAAAATTGACTGACGTCATTAACTTCTTGGCAGTTAGCAGTGATTGAATTTGCTTCTGTTGTTTCTAGCCTTGTGTCGATATGACTTGTTTGATTCTTATTATCGGTCCTTAGTTTTACTTCCATAGGGGTTACAGACTGAATCAACTCTATTCGACCCATTACTGTCCCATTACTGTCCCATTACTGTAGTTTCTGAATTACTCCTGCAAGTCAGTTTCATGGTTTGTTTTGGTTGTATTCTTATGGGATTCTTAGGTGATTTTACAACGCCTAAATCAGTTTGTCTTTCGTTCTGCATAAAATCAACGAAGGCTTCGATTGTTTTTAAATCTGCAGCTTTAAACGAGTTTCTTAGACCTTTCAAAAAGGTATTTTCGTCTGTCCGAGAACCCCTTTTGATTATCTCCTCTATGACATTGAAGCCCACTATCGGATTAGCAATCACGCTATTTGATACTAAACATGGGACCTTACAACCACATTCTACCATGTTGTTTGCTGAGCTCAACATACCCAATATACGGAATGGGGGTACCGTTCGCTGCACGAACATCCAATTCTATATCACATTCGAGTAATTGTCTCAGGGGTGCGACTTGTAAATTTGGTAAGTTGTCATGTAAATATTGCTTAGACAGTACTGACACTTGCGATCCAGTATCCCATAATGCTTCAGTAGAGAAACCATTCAAAGTACACTGAATAATACATTTATTTCCAACCAGTCTAGAAATGTTTTGTTGTTCTGTTGGTGAAATATGGCAAACGAAAAATGGATTTATGTCAATTTGTCAACTAGGCCAGTCTTTCTTTTGGCAAGCTTGACAACACTACTTAACAACTGTACACATACTACATCAGAATAGTTTCATAGATTCCAAATGTCCACCAAAAATTACAATGTCGTTTCTGGGACTCCACATCTTCAGCTACACGTTGTCCCGATGGTGTAGCTGCCCCTGGTTTCCCGACCTTGTTGACCTCTTCCTGCAACCTTGAGCAAAGTGTTCATCTGATCCGCAAACAAAGCAATGGTCACATTTCTCTGGATTGTTTGCTTTCTTACAAGGCTTGCATGTTGATGGGGGTCGTGCTTGACGGTGTTGTGGTTTTGCTTCACCAGGGTTGAAAGATTGTTTGAATTGCATGAAATCTGTCCTCAAGGCTTCGATGGATGCGTGGAGAGTATCTTGTTTCGTCTTGTTTTGTTGACTTTTGCTGTCTGTCGTAGGCTTTTCTTCCGCTGCGGTTACTGAAGAAATGCTCGCAGGGCTATTGGTCTTCACAGTACGCTTGCGCGCGGCTAGCTTGCTTTGTCATTCATGCTCGCTAGTCATTGCAACGTTAATCTCGCGGATAAGGACTTTGTCAGAAGCATCAGTTTCACGAAGAAATGGGCGTAGCCTGGTACGAATGTTTTCATCAGCAAGGCCTGTTTCAACAGTGTGCAAGAAAACACTATTTATCAACCTTTCATCATATTTGATTTTGGAATTGTTTTCTTCGCTTGCTATGATAATCTGTTAACGTAACTTTAACGCCGTCATCAGAAAACTTAAAGGTGTTTCAGACGGTTCCTGCACAACATTAGTCAATTCCTGATAAATCTCGCTTGCTGTTGTCTCACAGTAGTGACTACGTAATGTTTGACGTAGCTGCTCCAAACTTAGTTTCTTAATACTTTCTAAGTATGATTTGAGACGCAAGCTCGGTGAAATAGCATTAATCACTGAATCGACTATTTCATTTTTACTATACCCCCTCGAAATGGCACTTTCTATCTGCTTACTAATACTCAGATATGATATTCGATTTCTATCGTCAGAAATAACGCCTTGAATTCTCAAATCTCTAAATCTTATAATATTACCAATATTACCAGCATTCCCAGAATCAACAAGTAAGGGCTTACCTCTCAATTCTTGTGGTTTAGATTTAGAAGGCGTACGTGGTAAACAATCCTTACTGAGTTGCTCCATTTTTTCTTTTGCCTCTCTGAGTTTCTCTTCTTGTAAGGCCAGCATTTTCTGGAATTCTCTCTGCATTGTATCGAATTCTACTTTGGCTTCAGCTAGACCATCCTGTACTATTTCTGTTGGTTCCATTTCTTCAGGTTCTAAAGTTGGTGACGTAATAAATGTTTGTATGTCCTGCAAATCTTTCATGATATTTTGTTCGGCATCACCCTGTTCCTCCAGAGTCTCCACGTGGTTTTCAATTTCTCTTCGCACTTTTCTTATAAGATGTAACCTCGTGAGTTTCTCTGTGCCTTCCATATCTAGAAACACGGCTAAACCCTCCAGCTTTTCATCTGCGATCTCGTAAAGTCCAGATTCTATAGAGACCTGTAGCAACTCCATCTCTCTCGCACTTTGTCTTGCCATTAATCTGTCCTTCTCACATCCACAAACTACTGCTTCGAGTTCACTATCGCCTCCAGTTACCAACTATCGCCTCCAGTTCCTAACTACCCTCTGCTACCAAATTGTCAGGCCCAAGAATGACATATATATATGTAGAAAAAAGAACTGAAAAAGGCACACAAAGTAATCCGTAGTCACATGATAATCTCGAACGCTTCGTACAAAAAATCTAGTCTTAGCTCAGATACTCACATAAAAACAATCAACTCGTACCTGTTGTTTACTTACATAGTTCACAACAACGCATTTTAGAACCAATCAAAAAAATGTTAATTGTCCTGCGTGTCCAAAACACCTGATACGTTTAAGACGGGTGTCTTGTATGACTACTTAGATTAAAACGTTTTTGTTTTATTTTAAGTTGTAAGTTAGTCCATCTTCTCACTTGTACGTTAGTCCATCTTCTCACATCAGTTCCTGACTATACATCTCATGAGAGTTTAGGTTACTCACATCTTTACTCTTTGTCTGTAGATGTAGTCTACAGTTGACTGTAATGTTACCTCCTCTATACCCTTCACTCCCATAGGACTTTGGAGTGCGTAATAGGGGTTCATCAGATGTTTAGTTATGCAGTTAAGAGCAATGGTGTGATATTACGACTAAGCCAGTACTTACAAATCAAGGCACTTTTAAAATGCTTGTAATCACTCTAATGTGCTTATGAGTAACTTGCTTTGAATACTTCCTAGCTTTCTTTGCCACAACATCGTATGCTCAAACATGTTGGGATTAATATTCTTATTTTCAATTGGTGATAGCCATTGCTTTAATGAGTTATTGTCTAACTTTCATGTCAAACTGAAAGAATCGTATCAATGGTCCCTGTAGGGTTTACATGCTCAATCAGAAAATCAGATTGCATTACGCAGGAGGGAGGAAAGGTCACGGCAGACTCTTTTAAACTCGGTAGGCAGCACCACCTATATAGTAATATGTCAAATTAAGCAAATAAATAATTAAGCCTCTTTCTTGTAAATGATACCTTTATCATTTCCGTTCACAGGTGCTTTTTGCAAGTGAATGAATAATGATAACTTTATCAACAAATGCCAATAGCTAACTTTACTTTTGCTTTCATGTCTATGCTGTTTTTTTAACACTGTTATACCATAAACTTTCTGTAAACTTTATGCTACTTAAAAAGTTAAATTTATTATTTTAGTTCAAAGAACTGAAGAATATGATGACAAAGGTATGATTTATATGATTTCACACTACAATAGCATTATGTATAGAGCTTGAGAACTTTGGTCAATTGTAGAACTCTTTGATAAATACTGTCACATTCCTTACACCATATATTACTTTGAACCGTTGACAAAGTAGATAGTGTATTATATATGTTTGTTATGTACCTAGGGCATTATTGCATATAGCGTTGTGTACATATAACGTTATCCGTATTGATATCTGTCCATAATTTAGTCGTGAAGGATGATTTGGTCTCACTAGCAACCATGCTAACATTCTAAATATTGGCTTGCACCTCTACAATTGTTCAAAAACTGCCAAAAAAGATAGAATACCAAAAAGGAAATTCATCTGTTTGCATTCTCTGCGAATGCAACCCAAACAATTTTTAGAAAGTATCTTTTAATAACAATAAATTTTCCTGCAGGGATTAACTTATGTAATTAAGAATATCTTTCAATCCTCTTTTAGTAAGCATCTTATTATTTGAAGACACCACTGACGACATTAAGAATGATGCAGAAGGTTAAATTCGCCTCTAGTCGTATAATAAGAACTGGCAAACTGGGAGACGGTACCAGCCCTCAAAAAGTGTGGAGGAGAAGAAAATTGTTTAGTACCACGCCTATTTTTTATGAAAGCCACGCCCATTTAGAAAAAGAAGAGCCTTTGTAAGGTTTTTATCTATAAATCATGCACAAAGCACTTAAAGTAAACCTGGGTAAAATTGTAATATTTTTTAACAGAAAGTCACTGACAAACGTCTTTTTCATTTCCTTGTTTATCTGTTGAAGAATTTTTCTCATGTGACACCATCGTACCCCCCCCCTAAATATTTCCCTCGGATTTCGATGAATTGAAAGATCGGTCCTGAAAAATATTGGGGAGGACATGTTCTCCCCGTGGTGCCACCTCTGGGCAAACTATGCCATTACATATGAACACTCAAACAAATTTATTTTGCATAGATTCAAAATATCAAAGTTTCATCATGCTTCTTCTACGTACTTATCAAGACTTCAGAGGAGATTTGTATGCATGTATTCTTTTCACACAATATTTTCTTCTTTCTCTTGTTTACAAAATGCACTTCTTATTCATCTTTTATCTCTTCTAGTTGCTATTTCATTATTGGAAGGTAGAGATAAAGAAAAACAAAAGGAAACAAAAGGTAAAAAAACTGATTAAATTTTGAACTATAAAAGTGACGCATGAGACCACACTGATTGGAAACTTAAGCAAATTATGTATCCTGACAGCTTAAGAAGCGCATTCTTTAAATTATTGCATTCATCTATGATACACAAAGAGATTAAAGTGAGTAGCATTGTGGTTGGTTTATATATATATATATATATATATATATATATATATATATATATATATATATATATATATATATATATATATATATATATATATATATATATATATATATATATATATATATATATATATATATATATATATATATATATATATACATATATATATATATATATATATATATATATATATATATATATATATATATATATATATATATATATATATATATATATATATATATATATATATATATATATATATATATATATATATTAACACGAATACCATGGGTGTCAAGAACAGATTAACTATGATAAGGAATTAGACTATGTAGTATCTACAAAACAGCTAGATTCTAGAAATCAGCAAGTTGAAATATGTTACGTTGAAACAACTTTGAGTGACTTTGGTTTCATGCGGTAACCAGTTATTAGTTTGGGTACATTTTCGTAAGAGTTATCTGCGCTTATCAATAGGCAGAGAACAGGTAGCTCCCAACAAAATGCAGATCGACTACCATGCTAACCCGCTCAATGTTACTATTTATAATATGAAGACACTGCAACACCACCTCCTCCAACAATGTTATGAAGAATAAATGTCAATAGACCTATTAAGATAAGTGGTGCATATCAAAAAATATGTGTTTCAACTTGTGAATCAATAGGGAATAATGGGAGGGGGGTTTGACTGACAATGCTGTAAAAGATGAAAGAGAGGCTTCGGAGAGTCATTTTGAGAGCCATGTCTTTGCACGGAGTGCAAACATTTCCAGTAGAAGTTGTGGGCTCTGTGAAATATTTTAATGCCAGTATTACAAGCAAAATACATCTAGCTTACAATGTACCATACGTGTTATTTTTGGCTCAGAATGTACTCCAGCCAACACGTAAAGCTATCGCCAAATTTTACCATTTCGTGATAAAATTTGGTAACTAAGTATCAGTTAATTCATTTCATTTGAAGGGGCTACAAAGTGTACCAAAGGAAAGAACGCTCGCTGTAGAAAACGATGCCCTTTGAAAGAGTGTGGATACAGAGAAGTACACTCAGCAGGCTTTGCACAGCATCCTCTTCTGTTTCACAAATTAGACAAGAGTCAAGTAGAGAGAGTGAAAAGGATTTTTAATACAAGGGAGCCATACAAATGGCAAAAGGAGAGAAATGGCCCAAAAAAGAGAGATTACCATAATCCAAAGAAATGCCCCATATCAGGATGCAATGCTGTCGTTATAAAGCTTAAGCGGCACCTAACCGGGAACTCTCATGGAATAAATGATCCAGAAGAGCTGAATGTTTTATGCCAGAGAGCTAAAAGGGAGAAAACCAGCCTTGGCAAGCAAATTGCAAGCAAGATACAGGTAAATTTTAAAGATGTCGAGAGTCTACAAACTTCAGATTCTGATGCAACATATGTTGCAGAAGAGGAGCTGGAAGAAGGAGAAATATTTTGCGACAAAAGGGAGGAACACGATTTGGGTAATTCCTCATCTTCAAGCTATACGGAAAAGGAAACTACTTCCACATCTGACTCAACCGAATTGAAGAATGAGGTAGAGGATATAAGAGGCTTTCAGTTGACAAATAAATCTGGCACTGCAGCAAGTTTAGAACAGTTCTTTAAATATTTGATTTCTGCAGAATGCGGCAATAAAGACCCACGATCCTCAAAACAACATAAAGTTCAAATTGAAACAATTTTCCACACAGTTGATAAAAACATGGATCTTGCATCTCTAACAGATTCAAAGGCGATTCGAGATACATTTTTGACAAATTATTGTGTCCAAAGAAAGTTTGGGCCATGCACTGTGAAGGCGTATCTACAAAGTATGGACCATTTTTATAACTTTTTTCAATCCGAGTTCAGTTCTGTATTATCAAATGAACTGATGGCAAAACTAAAAATAAAGTTAAAAAATTGGATGAGGACATATCAGAGACAGTCCACTCAACACAAACATTTAAAAGATGATTATGAGGAGGAGACACAACTAACTCCCAACAAAATTATAGAATTTGAAAACAGCGAGGTATGTAAAACGGTGATAATGCTGCTTGGCCAAATTCAAAGAAGTGAACAGCCAGCAAAAGACCTCAGTCAGCAGATGTATACAAATATATGAGACCTTATAATGTGCGAAATACTTATCAACAATGCTCACCACTCTGGGGTACTAGCTTACTTAACAATGACAGAATTTCTGAAATGTCAAATGAAGGAAAATCTATATATCATCAAAGTGCATAAACATAAGACTCTTGGCACCCATGGACCAGCTAGACTTATTCTACAAAGCAACGTCTTCAGTTGGTTAGAAACGTATATTCAGAAAGTACGTCCATTTGTTGAGCCATTGGCAAAGGCAGAGAATAAAGTTTTCCTTTCTTGGAATGGTAGTGCTCTTACTTCAGGTAAACTAGATTCACTCTTATCATTTCAATGTAAAATTTTTACATAAGACATTTTAAGAAAGAAGACGAAAATATGTTAGGTGTAAAATAGATTATCATTATGTTTCTTTGCTGATAGCAGCTAGTAGCATGGTTAATATTAATAATACTTTATTAAACTCCAAATAATTCGCAAGCTGAAGAGATGATGTTAGTAGTATTGTGCTGCTTAGTAGCTGCATAAACAGATTCAAGTGACCTTAAATCTGCGTACTACCTATTTTTTCCAAGCATTATCAACTTTCATTACTAGCTTATACAACCAATTGGTAAAATCAAGGTCTTTCTTATAGTAAATTCATTATCTTTGGCATGGTCAGTGGTGCAATAAATGCCATATGGAAGAAATCTGGCATTGTACATTATCGCATCAATGCAACGAAGTTTCGCAGAGCAGCAGTAACTGCAATCAGAGAAGGAGGAAAAGATCTATCTTTTGAGGCAGCTGACCTTATGGGCCACATGAAATCAACTGCTGATAAAGTATACCATATCAGGCAAAAGGAGAAGAATTCACTGGAAGCAGCAGCACACATGGGGTCCCTCCTAAGAAAAGTAGAGACAAAAGCTACTGAGCAGTGCAATATATATGACTACAACAGCAAAGAACCTGAAGCTGCCACAAAAAGAATGTGATGGACCAGTGAAGAAATAAATGCTATTTACGATACGTTTGCTGGTATGCAGTACTTTTTAAATGCGCAAATAAATATATAAATATATATCCACCTATATATATATATATGCATACATACATGTCGTTGATATGTACCTTGATATAAATGAATAACTCTGTAAGTATGGTTGTGTATGTGCATCATCACATAAATTTGATGGCGCAGTAAAACACAAATATTTCAGAAGACACAGTTTATTGTTACAAAAAAGTGCCAATAGTAATGAAGAGTTATCCAAATGTTTTATTCATTGATATAAGCCTATGATTTGAAGTTTATCAAATTAAATACTCATAAACTGCTGTTTACACATATCAGATGATATTTGAGCAAAAGACGTCACACTTGGTGATGTGCGTACGAAAATGAAAGATAATCCACTGCTGTGCACAATAGAGGAAAAGAAGATTATTGACAAAGTCAGGGATCTCTTTCCAAACGCTGAAGACTCAGAAATGCGTGAGTTGTTACCTCAAGAAACTGTTTCAGAGAAGCTAGAACGTATGTTTCATGCAACTCCTCAGTCGGAGGTTACCGAGGAGCAGTCTACTTTAGCTTCAGGGAAAACAGCGAAAGGAATATTTTCGAAAGAAGATGTTACTACTATAGCAAGCCTGTGCTGTCACATGATTCACAGTGGAAGAATCCATACATTACATATAGAGCAGGCATTGAGTGTGAACAGCTCTGGAAGAAAAATACTTGAAGATTATACAATGGACCAGATTCATAGTCGGGTAAAATATGAAAGACTAAAATATGTTAAAGCTAGGAAGTAAGCCTTATCTACTTCTAAACTTGCAGAACTGTACTTATTACTTCAATTAGAAATAGAGAGGATTTTAAAACTTCCCATACCATATGTGGTTATATAATAAAAAGATCTCACAAAGTCCTTTACTCTAATCTATGATATCCATAGAAGTTTCAACTCATAACTGAACAAACTAGAACTTTCTACTACAACTAAACTTATAGTAACTGAAGGAACTATACTCTATATTTGTCCAAAAATGTCCCAACATCTATTAAAGTATTCATACTAATATCATTTAAGTCATCTCCTGTTTCTATCTAGGGTGGGGGCATGTCAACTGCCACCTCATCTATGTTCCCTATAGCATCTATCACTACTTGTAAAGAAAGCCTTTCCCCATCTACAGGCAACACATATTGTTTGCATCTAGGCTCGGAATAAGATACTACTGAATTTTTCGGCCATCTATTTTTAATTTTTCAGCATCAAACCATACTGTATATGTCAGCATTTCAAGTTATCGGTTCTAACACCACCCCTCAATAAGCACCGTTATTTTTCATCCGAGATGCTATGTTTGACTGTAAGCATTACTACTAGAATTGTAGCTAAATATTTTTCCTTGGCCTTAAAGAAGCATTTTATATACATCTTTGTGAGGAAGAGCAATGATCCTATTCATCAATGCTGCAATGAATTTTTAGTTCGATTCACTTTTAGCTGTATGATTTTTCATGTAACAGACTTGGCTTATATTCCATACATGATATTGTGTATTAAAAACAACAAAACTCTCATTCCTCTTGAAAGCTATGTTTTACTCAACCAATCAACTAGCAGTTCTATGCTATTTATGCAGCAGATATTAGAGTAGCATTCTTTACATGGGAAAGTTGGCAATACTAGATTGATATTCACTGTTAGGTGTGGCCAGTATTTTTACAGTGAGAGACAAATGCAGAAAAATTAGTTATGCACCTGGCCGCACAATAAAAGTTGCATATCAACAGAGTAATACTGTGTGACTTTTTTACTCGCCTACATGATGTTAATAGCATATATCCCTATGGTAGCAGTTATACTGTACCTTAGAGTAATCAACATTTAAACCTTTTTAGCTTTGCAACAATGCAAAAAATATGTACTCTCGAGTGCCCAATAACGGGGGAGGTTCTAATAACCAACGGGGTCGGAAAAAATCTGAATTTTGATAAATGGAGGAAGGGTCAGAACAAACAGGGGGTTGGAAGTTGAAAAGAGCTTAAACTGATAATAAAGCGTGGGAAAAACAAAAGCAGATTGTCATTTTTGCAGGCTGTAATTGCAGCAGCAATTTTTCGCGACATTTCTTAGAGGTAGTATGCCAGAAAATATAATCACAAAAGTCGTTTTGACCACAGTAAATTGACTATGTTGTGATATTAACTCAAACATGCTTGATACCTATCACTTGGCACTTGTTTTGATATAAAGTGACACCTATTTTAAACGGAGAATTCGAATGCTTGAGTGTGAATGGTACTAACAAAGAAAGGAAATAAAATGAGGTACTTGTAAACAATTTCATTTTCTTTAAAAATAATAAACGGAGATTTCTAATAAGTTCTGAGGGTTGGAAAAAAATTGAAAAAGTAATAAGCAGGGGGACGTTTATTTGGCACCTGAGAGTACATAGATATATTGTTGGAAATCTAGAGCTTTCTAGCTGGTTTAATCTAGGACATTACATAGTGCTTTATCATCATATAATCAACATAACATTACGTAATGCTATATCATCATGATACCATCTCTAGAATTTTCTTATATTAAACTATAAACAGGGAGTAGAAACTGTAGTTAAGGGTAGAACAACATCGCTGTAGAGAGAATATGATGGTGGACTTACGAACATAAACTTCTAAACATCGCGTGAATTTCTTGTCATATCTGCGGAAGTACCAACACTTGGGAAATACTAGGACGGCTATCGGCCTGAGTGGATAAAGTTCCACTCATTCATGAATCTTTCAGTGTCACGGGAATAAGGAGGGCCAAGTCCCCACACTTGAAATGGCGACCCTGCCAGGACATAAAGTATTGATTCTAATCGGCAATTGGACATCCATCTGTGTTTCTTTCTCGACGTTAGCTGAGTGGTAAGCGTTACATGAAATTCGAGAAACAAAGGAATACAGCTGTCAGCATCACATCAAAGAAACAAGGAAAACTCCTTCACAGCAACAAAAAGAGAACGAAAAGGGGACGAAGGACATGTCGGCATCAGAAAAACACGAAAGAATTTTACAGTTGGCAAAAATCACACTGCAAGAAGTATCGGGAAATATCGAAGAGGAAGATGACCTCGAATTACGTCGTGAACAAATATGTGACCTTATTAAAAAGCTAGAGGTTTCAATTGATCGTACTAAAGACCAAATGCTGGATGAGGAAAAACCTCTTGAAGAGATTGCTTTGTGGTCAAGTGCACAGGCACAAGAACTGAAGGACTTTAGACAGTTACGTACAGATTTGATGAATAGAATCGAAGCAAAAGAAAGGGACCTAGTGGAGAGGGAGCTGTTTAGTGGAGATTTCAAAGATTGGATCCGCTTTTGGAATCAGTTTACTGTGGAGGTGGATGGATCAGCAATTTCAAATATCAGCAAATTCCACTACCTGCTTGAACTTACAAAGGGAAAGCCAAGAGAAGACATTCTAGGATTACCTCATACAGATGAAGGGTATCAAGAGGCAAAGGACATCTTGACATCAACTTATGGAAAAGATATAAAGGTTCACAAGGCGTTGATCAAAGAGCTAGAAAGTCTTCATAGTATTACAAGTGTCCATAAAGTAACAAGCATTCATGACTTTTACAACAAACTTTCACGTGTTGTTCGGACTCTGAAGACAATGAAGAAGTTAGAAACTGCCCAGAGTACTGTTTACACACTGATGGACAAACTGGGTCCAGTGAAGGACGTGATAGCTCAAGGTGACGATGAATGGGAAGAATGGAGATTGGAACAGCTGACAGAAACTCTTCGAAAATACGTGGACAGGAACCCCATGAAAACAGGCGACGAGGGAAAATTCGACAGCGGCATTCGACCCCGAGAAAGGTTACTCTTTGGCAATGGTCAAGGTAGCAAGAAAGGCAGTGACAGGTGTGTATACTGTGGAGGTAATCAGCACAAGAGTTTCAATTGCACGAGAGTTCTCAGCGTTGCCAACAGACGAGACATATTGAGAAAGAACAAGCTTTGCTTTAACTGCACTGGAGCAGGGCATTCAGCAGTCAACTGCAAATCACGAAACTGTGCAAAGTGTGGTCAAAAGCATCATACTTCCTTTTGTGAAAGGCAGATGTCAACCATGGGTGAGCAAGCATCAGAGAAGAGCATGAGTGCATCAAAAAGTGACACGAGCACAATACATGCTACAGTAAAGGGAAAGGTCAATGGTGAAGAGGTCAGGATCATGATTGACACTGGTGCAAGTAGCTCGTATATATGTTCAGAAATCATAACAAAGCACTGTTTCAAGCCAGTTCGACAGAACCCTGATACTGATCCAGGAGCAGAGTTTACCATGCTGGGGTGGATGATGCTTGGAAGACAAAGGACTGAGTTATCGCCTGTTGAAAAGGGCTTCTTTGCACGATCAAGTCAGAGCGATTTTGAGAAGCTATGCAGTTTAGATGTACTGGGACTGACTGACGAAAGCAATGCTAATCCAGAGTTCCATGAAGACTTCCTTGAGAACTTACAGAGGACAAAGAATGGTTACTATGAAACACGACTTCCATGGAAACATGATCATCTTTCATTGCTAAGCAACAAGGAATTAGCCACAGGCAGACTAGGTAGCACCACTAGAAGACTGGAGAAACTTGGGAAGCTGTCAGAGTACAATGATGTCATGCAAGAGCATATTAAAGATGGGGTAATTGAAAGGGCACCAACAAGACCAACTGGAGAAATAGTTCACTACATTCCTCACCAAGCTGTGATACGTGAAGAGGCCGAATCTACAAAGCTGAGGATCGTTTATGACTGTTCAGCAAAGCGGAATGCTCAAGTACCATCACTGAACGACTGCCTTGAGGTTGGACCAGCATTACAACCAAGAATTTTTGATATCATGGTTAGAAACCGAATGAAAAAGCATTTAATTGTTGGTGATGTAAAGAAAGCTTTCTTACAGATAAGGGTAAAGGAAGAAGATCATGATGCGCAGAGAATACTATGGTATAACAATCTTGAGGACCGGAATATTGTCGAATATCGATTGACAAGGGTAATCTTTGGTGCAGGACCAAGTCCGTACATTTTGGGGGCTACATTGCAGAAGCACGTGTCGCAGTATAAAGACACCCATCCTGAGACAGCCATGGCACTTCTACAAGACACTTATGTGGACGATAGTCAATATGGGGGAGATTCAGAAGAAGACTTAAGGAAGTTTAAAAAGGAGGCTACACAGATCATGGAGGAAGGGGGATTTTTACTGCATAAATGGCAAAGTGACATTCCTTTGTTGGAATCGGAAGTGCAAGATGAGCAAATGAGGGAGAAGACTCTGCAAGAAGACAAACAGCTTGTAAAGGAAGATGAGAAACCAAGGCCTATTTCAAAGATTCTTGGGATTCAATGGGACAAGGAAAGGGATGCTCTTGAAATCCATTTTGGACCAAGCTTAACAAAAAACGACAATGTTACAAAGCGAAAAATGCTGGCCTTTATCAACGGTATTTATGACATACTTGGTTGGGTGGCACCAGTAACTATCACAGCAAAAATTTTATTCAGTGAGGTTTGTCTGAGAAAGCTGACTTGGGATGAAGCTGCACCAGATGATATTCAAAAAGGTCGGAATCAATGGATGAAAAGACTCAACGAATGCCCCAGTGTCAGTGTTCCAAGAAGTATTGTCAACGGTGGAGAAGGAAAGCTGTCACTACAAGGTTTTGCAGATGCAAGCAAATTGGCAGTGTGTGCCGCCATTTATGTTGTGATTACTTACTCTGATGGGAATTCAATGCAAAATCTACTTGTGGCAAAGTCTCGAATTGCACCAAAGGATGTCAGCATACCTTGTTTGGAGCTGGTTGCAGCACACATGCTAGCAAAGTTGATGAGCCATGTGCAAGGGACGCTGTGCATTACAGGTGAAATTGATCTATGGTCTGACAGTATGACAGTTTTGTACTGGTTAGCAAGCAAGGGAACATGGTCAAAATATGTCAGAAACAGAGTCAAAGCAATTAGGGAACTTGGTGAATGAAGATGGCACTACATACCAACTGATCAAAATCCAAGTGATATGGGAACCAGAGGACTGCCACCTGCAAAGCTCGGTGAATTATGGTTCAAGGGACCGCAATGGCTGGCAAAAAGAAGTAGCTGGCCTGCAGAACCAGAGATTATAGAGACGGATTCAGCAGCTGCAGAAGGTGTCCCACGAAGAAAAGAGCACATTCTGATGGAGCAACAGTTGAACCAAAGTGACAGTTCGAACAGAGTTGAATGGGCAAATGCATTACTAGGAAAGTATGCCTATTGGAAACTACTTTGAATTACAGCATACATCAAAAGGTTTGCAAACAATTGCAAAACCAAAGAGAAGCTAAATGGCCCTTTGAAAACAGAGGAGTTATGTGCAGCAGAAACATACTGGGTGAAGTACGCTCAAGAGAGTCATGATCTGAACAATGGAGAAACAGAACTTGGAAAGGACGGCATGGGAATATGGAGATGCTATGGTAGAATAGAAGGGTACTATCCACTTTTCATACCAAAAATGAGTCCTTTAGCAATGAACATTGTGGAGCATTTTCATGAGCTTACGCTGCATGGGGGAGTACAATCTACAATGGGTCAAGTCAGAGAGAAGTTTTGGGTACCTCAACTGCGTCGATTGGTGAAGAGTGTGCGATACAGGTGCAACAAGTGCAAGAAGCTGCGAGCAAAGGTCAAACATCTGAAGGGCTTTTCAATCCTACCTAAATTCAGGACGGAGTTGTCAGAACCTTTTCATACAATTGGCATTGACTTTGCAGGACCACTTTACTACAAGGCAAGCAGGAAGAATATCCAGAAGGCGTATGTAATTTTATTTACATGTGCAACCACGCGAGCTGTTCATTTGACATTATGCAGGAGCATGACTGTGGAAGAATTCAAGGGAGCGCTAAAGTGGTTTATCGCTAGAAGAGGAAGGCCTCATACGATTGTTACAGACAATGCAAAAACGTTCAAAGCTGCAAGATCATGGTTAGAGAGTTTGCAGAACAGTGAAGATGCCAATGATTTTCTCGCTAAGGAGTCAATCAAATGGAAGTTCAACCTCTCCCGGGCTCCATGGTGGGGGGGGGGGTTTCTTCAAACGCTTGATTGGAGTGATGAAATCCGCATTATCAAAGGTGATAGGAAACGCCATGCTATCATTCCAAGAGCTGGAGGACACTCTTTTAAGCATTGAGCTGTTCATGAACAATCGACCATTAACATACATTGGAGAGGAATTTGAGAAACCAGCTATTACCCCAAACATTCTCATAAGAGGTGAAAGGGCTACTCTCCTAGAGGAAAGTGATGAAGCAGTGGACGCGACTAAAAGACTCCAGTATATCAAGAAATGGAAGGAACAAGTACGTAAACGCTGGGTGAATGAGTATCTGAAGGCACTGGCAGAAAGGAAGCAATCACTTGTAAGCTCAGGAGGCACCACATTAAAGAATGGAAGGGTAGTGTTGATCAAGGACTCAGTAAAAAGCAAAGGAAAATGGAGACTTGGGAGGATTGAAAACGAAATTGTAGGAAAGGATGGACACATCAGAGGATACAAAATACGCACAGGGAACGGATATGTTGTTGAAAGACCGACCCAGCTAGTCCAGGACCTAGAGATTGGGGGAGAAGTCGAAGAGACCAACAATAATGATGAGAGGAGAGAACTAAATCCAAGAGCAAATGAATTTGTGCCAAAGAGAAGAGGAGCCAAGGATGATGCAAAGAGCAGAATGACTGGTATACGATTCTATGAAGATGAAGAGGACTGATATTAAACTGCAGTCACATTTTAATAGGGGGAGGGTGTTGGAAATCTAGAGCTTTCTAGCTGGTTTAATCTAGGACATTACATAGTGCTTTATCATCATATAATCAACATAACATTACGTAATGCTATATCATCATGATACCATCTCTAGAATTTTCTTATATTAAACTATAAACAGGGAGTAGAAACTGTAGTTAAGGGTAGAACAACATCGCTGTAGAGAGAATATGATGGTGGACTTACGAACATAAACTTCTAAACATCGCGTGAATTTCTTGTCATATCTGCGGAAGTACCAACACTTGGGAAATACTAGGACGGCTATCGGCCTGAGTGGATAAAGTTCCACTCATTCGTGAATCTTTCAGTGTCACGGGAATAAGGAGGGCCAATTCCCCACAATATGATACACAACTAAATTTTAGAGTTTCATGCCAGCCGATACAAATGGATGGTGGGCCACATTCAGGCTGCTGTTTGGAAACCCCTGTCCTTTGTTGTTCAACACATAGAAATGGTTGGAAGAGTCTACACAACTTAGCACAAAAATTCTAATTCCATCGAGCATACATAGAACCCCATAGATTACGATAACTGCCCTTTCTCTATGCCAGATCAAATCAGAGCCTATTCTCAATTATCCAAGGATTAAACGTAGAACAATTCAGCAAGAAATTCAGCAAAAAAGAATTTGAATTCATTGCCTATTGCGTGTATGCTGATATCTTATTAAGGACCAAGGATCTGTATAATGTACTGGGACTTCTTAAAGAACCGTATACATATTCAGAACAATAAATTGGAAGTGTCCACCTTCATTTAATTCACTACCTATCCCAAGCACTTTATTTCATATTAGTAGCTGTGACTCCACATGTTTTGCTACGAAGCTACATGTATGTTGCACAAGGATAGAGCCATAGATGTTGCATCTAAATCTCGCCTTCTGTTAGGCAAATTCATTGGTTTGCAATTGTAGCTCATGGCTTACAAGTAGTAACAAATTGATGCGATTTTCTACTTATAAAGTACTTGCACTTTACATTGCAACTAGCTCTCTATGCAAAAATTTGACGCATCTGTCGCCTATTGTAAGTGATTAATTCATTGCTTACAAATAGTCGGAAATCTATACAGTTTTATGTACTTGCTAAGATCTATTCCACTTGCATCAAGGCCCAGAAATCTAGGAAAAATAGTTTTAGCTCTATTATGGTAAATCACTGCTCGTTTCATGTACTTCAAGGTGTACATATAGCTAAGAAGAATCAATTCACTTAGCTTGATGTTCTACACCAGGGACCGTCCAATCAGACCCTAGTGATTGCGGAAATCTGAGCATTCCTTTTGAAGCAATATGGTGTTTGGAAAAGATGTTTCTTTTACATTTACAGTTGTTGCAGTCCGCTCTTATATATAGTTGAGAGGTTTTGCATTAAAGATTGATGTTCTACATCTATTATCTACTTAATAAACGTCATCAAGTAACCTAAACCTTATTGTTTTCACTAGAGAAATTCATTACTGATTGTGTGTTCCCATTAGCCCATAAGAAGCTAAGAATCCATAGAATCCATTACGATGGTGTACATATATCGTACTTAAATTCAAAACTAATTACTACTAACAACTCAATTGTCTTACGCTGGAAGAAGTCAGTTGCTATCCCATAAATGAAATGAAAAAATAGTTGAGTATGTACCCAATCTAGTCCAAAAATCTATCGTGCAGAAAAGTGCAAGCAACTCTCCTACTTTCTGTTAGTCTAATTTGCGGCCTGTTGCATGTAGTTCATAGCAAAAAAGCTGAGAATCTGTACATTTCAGTTAGGAATTTTGCATCTTTCCACATGCATTGGAAAAGCAATTTCAAGCCCTTTTCGCTAGCTAAGAAGTTACATATTTTAGTGCGATTTTCTGCATCTTTCCTACTTGCAGTGAGCACAATATACTGCAATCAACTTTATTGCCTGCTGCTTAAAGAATACATATAGGGGTCATAGTGGACAATCAGTTGAGAATCTGCATATTTCAGTGTGATGTTGTACATTCATTATGCATGCATAGAGAACGTATTTTTCACCTGGATCTCTTGAATACTATTAGGAGAATTACATTCCTAGTAATTGAACTTAATTGCATAGAAACAGCGTAGAATCTAAACACTTTAGGACAATCTTTTTCTTCTGCCCTACTTGTATTTACCACCGTTCATTGCAACAGATCTTTGGTGTTCTATCATATAAATCACCCTCTACCATTTCTAGTTTATTACTAGAAATTGGTAAGAATCTTGACATCCCTTTTCGATATTCTGCATCAGTCCCACATTCATTGACACAGTTTATTGCAGTTAACTATATTCCCTCCCAATGGATGAATTCACAGTCATTTGTTTTTCATTAATAGCTTTCAAATAAATAATAGTCGATAGATCTCAAAGTGATATACTACATAAACAAATGATGGGTAGGTAGACGTAGAAATTGCTTGAGTCTATTGTCACTTATTAGAAAAACGTATTGTCAATACTATGTGATTCGAGATGTTGAAACACCATGTAGTCTATAAATGGGTATAAGAAAGTCTTCATGTATCACAATACCATAGAGTCTTGTAGACAATGTTTAAACCTATTGCCCTTTACTAGAGGAATTCAATATCAATTCAGATTTAGGTAAGAATCTCTCCTAGTCCTTTTTTTATTTAGATAAATTCTCTTCCAAGTCGTTTCAGTTCTCGCACTCAAGTGGTTTGAAATATACATATTTCATTGCAGCATTTATCATCTACGTATCCTACATGCATTGAACATCATATTTTGCAATTACATCTCTTGCCTTGTGCTAAGTGATTTAACTGTCTATTTAATGTAGCTCATGGCATACAAATAGCAAAAACTTCATTGATTGTATACTGCAATAGCCTGTATCTATTGGTTATGCACAGAGCCCCATAAATTACACTTAGTTCTCTTAGAATTTATCAGGTGATATTTTTGTTTATTGAATGTAATTCATTCCTGAGGATGTATATAATTTTAATAAATCAGTCAATACAGTTTTAATCAATCAGTATTTGATAAACGAATTCACTGCCTCTTTATGAAAGTCATAGCTATTGAAACAGCAAGAGCTCTCGGTAAAATGGAACAACATTCTACATGTATCATAGAAGCATAAAGCCCTTCAAATTACTCATAAACCAATCGCATCTTATTAGATGAACTCAGTGCTACTTCTATCTCATTTATATATTATAGGAAGCTAAGAACCTATACATTTCAATACCGCAGATATAGCTTAAGTTTATTGTCATTATTAGACGAACCTACAGTAACGTCTTTTCCATGCTTAGAAGGTACTCGAGGAATAATGGTATGAATTGCTTGGCTGTCAATACTAACACTTATGCATGCAAATAGACATTAGGTTGCTGAGTAAATAGTTGGTACCTTCAAGCAATTTCTAATGTTGCACTGTTGTATATATGAGGGAATAGAAAATGGTTTTGTTGACAATATTGCTTGGAGTATCAGAAATGAGACCTAGAACATAGGTTATTCACCGAGCTTTGAATGCAAAGCAGCCTACATACTGCAAGTGTTGCATATGTTCCCTACATTTTAGAAATAGTCATTTTGCGACAAAAAGTTTTGATATAATTGAGCGAAAATTTACTCGAAGACTAAGTATGGTCAAATTGTTTTACCTTGATGCAAAATTCCTCCGGGAAAATCTTAAATACGGAAAAAATGCGTTTTTGAAATATCACAAAAATTTGTCTCTGCCGGTGTTGCAAATGTCCCATGACACAATTTCGTGCTCTTTTATTTATAAAAGTATGAAATATGTACAAACAGTATTGCACTGACATATTTGCATGTTACTTTTACCGTAAATCCCTACATTATCCGAGCAATTACGTTTAATTTATGACAAATGTCTTGCCAGAACAAAAGCATATAAATATCGCTGAAATGTCTCCAAATATCGCTAAAATGGGACATTTGCAACACGAGTGAGACCCCAAAAAGGCACAAAATATACCCTAGCTCCCACTCCAGATAATAAGACAATAAAAAACTTCGTAGAAATCTTGGACACACGTCTAGAAAGATTTTCTGAAAGATTCTCTGCAATATTCAAGGTATTTTTTACAATTTTAAAGAAGTTTGCTATAGTAGGCTAAAATCGCCGAAATCGAGCCGCTTACTACTGTATACTTGAAGTCTACTGTATACTTGAGCATAGATCTTGCTGAAAATTTTCAAACGCCGATTTCTCTCTAGCGAAAGGCTGGGGATTGAAAGAGAACCGTATTGCAGCTATGGGGATATTTAAACTTTGTACGAAAATCGAAAAAACTTGGAAAAACCGGTTTATTAAGTCAAATCCCTGATAGTGTGGGACATGTGCAACATCCGTGACTTTGAACTTGAATAAAATAAAGACAAATGGCTTTAATGATAACCTGCATGAAGGATATCTTGTAGTGATTTAGTGAAAAAATAATGAATAGGTGACCTAGAAAACACCTACATAGCATATATCAAATTCAGATAGAAGTGTTGCGTTTGTCCCCGACTTTGAATATTGAGAGAGATAGATAGATAGATTAGATAGATAGATAGGTAGGTAGGTAGGTAGGTAGGTAGGTAGGTAGGTAGGTAGGTAGGTAGATAGATCACTCTCTTTGTAAGCTTATTTGTACACCTTGGAGCGAAGAAACTTAGAAAATCGTTGTTTGGTTGTGTTTTGGTGTATTCTCTGAGGTAAGTGCCTTGCATAAGTCTACTCAAATCTCTTTTACATTGATTATACCTTTTTGGATATTTATTTTAGCCTTACTATAGCTCCTTACTTTGACAATAAGGACTATCTTCCTCTTAGTTTTGCATGAGCCAAAACGTTGTAAACAATATAAGATCAAAATTAAACACGTAGACACAAACATTATTGGGCAAGTCAAAGCAATATTGATCTTCGTTGTCTTATTCAATTGTCAAAAAAAAATACAAGAAAAGTACCATTCCTTGCAAACTCCTAGAGCACATAATCAAATCTGCACTATATAATCACATTGAAAGGTATAACCTTATTACAGAACGGCAGTATGGATTTAGGAAAAACTACTCATGCACTACCCAACTTTTGACTCTTGTTAACAACTTATGCCAAACAATAAACTCACGAGGTCAGACTAACATTATTTTTCTCGATTTCTCTAAGGCCTTTGACAAAGTTTCTCATTGCAAGCTTTTACAGAAATTGAAAATGTATGGGATATGTGGTCAAACTCGGTCTTGAATAAAATGCTTGTTGTCTAATAGAACTCAAATGGTGGTGATGGACGGGGAAAAATCCTTCCCTTGTGACGTTCTTTCTGGAGTTCCTCAGGGGACTGTCCTTGGACCTATATTATTTTTAATTTTTATAAATGACATTGGTGAAAGGTTAAATTCTAACATTAATCTTTTCGCTGATGACTGTGCACTCTATCGCAACATAAGATCTGAAGAAGACAGACAGCTATATTTTACAAAATGATTTGAAACTGTTGTATGATTGGACACAACAGTGGAAAATGGACTTCAATGGTTCAAAATGGTACTCCCTGACTGTCACACTAAATAAAAATAAAATTCGAACAAATTATCGTATAAATGAAGAACTGGTTGAAAATGTGAATTCATATAAATACCTTCGTGTCTACATTAGCTCAAAAATGCAATGGAATGAAACAATCGACCATATGGTCAGCAAGGCTAACAGCACACTAGGTCTTCTAAAATGAAACTTTTCAGCCTGCTCAAGTGGCATAAAGGAAAAATTATATCTCTCTCTCGTTCGTCCTAAGCTTCAATACTCTTGTGAAGTTTGGTAACCAAGTTCGATGGACTTATAACAAAGGATATAAATGGTTCAAAGAAACGCTGCGCGCTTTGTTGCAGGAAAGTACAATCAAAGATCTAGCGTTACAGACATGCTAGGATGCTTAAACTGGGAAACTTTGGAGTCACGCAGAACATGTCTTCAACTAAAAGTATTACATAAAATGTTCACTTGTCAGGTTGCTTTGAAGCTATCTGACTTTTTCCAAATAAACCACAGCAGAAACTTACGACATTCACATTCCAAACAGCTCATGCAAAAATCTGCTCGGGTAGATGTTGTCAAAAATTCATTCTTTTATTGTGTAATACCGAAATGGAATAGTCTACCAGAACATATAATCAATCAAACAACTTCAGATACCTTTTTTGACTTATGCAAAATGCACTTCTCAGAGAATTAATACTTGTGTTTATTGTTAAGTGTATACATTTGTATTGTTAAGTTTGTCATTAAATGTTTTTCAATGATGATGATGATGCCCCAAAATGTCTACGTTTAGTCGCTCCATTTCTCTTTTCACATTTATAAGTTTACCCTTTTGTATCATTGTTCTCACATTCCACATTCCTGTTCTCATGACCCTACGCTTCCTGTTGCCGTCAGTAGCTTGATAACAGTTGGGCACCACCTGCAGCTCATGGCTTTCCCTACTGAACAAGGACTCTCTGGAGTATCCATAGGTTCCCTTCAAATTGTTTCTCTGAATCTATTTTTGTGACTTGACTATGATTTTTACTTGGGAAATACAGCAGTGGTTTCCCCTTGCCTTCTGCCTGAGGTTTCTATCGGGGTCCTCAACCCTAGCCTTTGGTTCAAGATCCTAACCTGCAAGGCAGTGGGACTCTGGTTTGATTGTTAGGGCACCAAAGTCTAGCCCAAAGCCAGATCCCTTTCAATAAAAACAGTTTGTACCACTGGAAGATAGGGTTGGCTTGTCTTCGAGAATCTGCTGACTCACTATGTGCTTGTGTACTTTTACTAGATGCCCCACCAGACCATGCTAAGCTTAAGACTTGCTAGTCATTTTGTGGGAGAGGAAAACAACCATACAGACAGCTGCCATTTGAAGTTGTTGATTAAACTTTAGCCAGTTACATCAATCACACCTGCAACTGGTAAGAGAATGGAACTTCTTGTGTAACGTATAAGGGGTCTCACTTCGGTAGCCAATAGTTGGTTTATCAATCTTCAAGCCTTCAAGCCTAGGCCAAAGGCCTAGGCCTAAGTTAGAAACAACACAGAGAAACTACAGTTGATGTAACGGCAAGAACTGAACTAACTAACTGACTGAATCAAATACTAAAAGCACATAATATAATCGTAAGCACTATAAAACATTCGTTACGTCAAAGCACAATACATGTTGACAGGGACAAACACATCGCCAGGAAAGAGTGATATTGACACTACAAGGAAGTTACATACATAACAGGAATTAACACAAATACACCATTCCAAAATGCAACATCAAAAGTAAAGCGACATGACATAAAACACAGATTACTCTAAGATATAGAACACCAATATGCTACACCATCCCTCCCTTTAAACTAATAGTAATCTACAACGATGAAAAGTTCAGTGAGTCCAATCAAGATTCAAACGAAAATGTTCAAAGGATGCTTAAGTCCGAAGACTGACTGGAAAGCAAAAGAAGGTGCCAAAAACTCTGCTCAGTGCTTACAGTTGGGTAGCATCTTTGGTAAAAATAAAAACAAGTCCTAATAAAGTCTTCTTCGTAACTTCTCAGCTGCAACCACCACATGGCCAGCAAACTCTAAACCACTATATAGTAAATGAATGTCTTGACGGATCTTCTGAACATGGCATTGTATTCGATCAGTAGCAGCAATAGTTAGTAGCATGAATTAACTCAGATGCACACAAGAACAGAACTGAATAAAGTAACGTGATATCCACCATGTAACATGTCACATTCTTACACACAAATTAAAGTCAACAGTCAAACTTGATGGAAAAAATACTCAGCTATGAATTCTCCCCTCAGACTCTATACACCATCATCCACCGCAGCGTAAAATTTGCATAGGCTTTACTCCTGTCACCAAATTTGTAACGTATAAGGGATCTCACTTCGGTAGCCGATAGTTGGTTTATCAATCTTCAAGCCTTGGCCTAGGCCTAAGTTAGAAACAACACAGAGAAACTACAGTTGATGTAACGGCAAGAACTGAACTAACTAACTGACTGAATCAAATACTAAAAACACATAATATAATCATAAGCACTATACAACATCCGTTATGTCAAAGCACAATACATGTTGACAGGGACAAACACATCGCCAGGAAAGAGTGATACTGACACTATAAGCAAGTTAAATACATAACAGGAATTAACACAAATACACCATTCCAAAATGCAACATCAAAAGTAAAGTGACACAACATAAAACACAGATTAATCTAAGACATAGAACACCAATATGCTACACTTGGTTTATGGATTTCTCCAGATAAGATGGAAAGTAATGCCAGTGCCATTAAAAAGCCAACAAAGTCATGTATGATTGTTCAGATGTCCTCATTATACCAACTTCTTTGCTTTGCTTGCTATCCCTTATGTAAACAAAGTGGGATAACATGTCAACTCATGGGTAGTAAAGAGATGGGGTTTGCTGTTAAAGGTATACTAGTTTGTAGTAATTGTGATAAGCCCTTGAAGCATTGGTACTTTAATACCAGGCTCACCATCTTTAAAACTGAACAACAAAACAACATATCCAGTGTAAGGTAATGAGGAACCGTTAGCAGTCTTCAAATCAAGATTAGCATCGCGTCCCAAAAGTTCCGAAATGTCACGAACCATTTCGTGTGGGAAAGAATTTCACAAATGGCTTGTAGAAATTACCGATACTTGCGCTCCAGTGTCGAAAAGTGCTTTCTGTTTGGTATTCTGAAGAAAACATGTAATAGTACAATTTTTTTCAATAAGTTTGATAATTTTATTATGATTTTTGTCACTAAAACGTGATTGATAAAGTAGTTTATCATTCGAATCACCAATAATAAATGTAACATTCTCAGTGCATACACTTTCACAGTTATGCAATCCTTGGGGCTTTTCAGGGGGGGCAGCTATGGGTGGCCCCTGCGGTACCGTACCCCTTTCCCGTTTTTTGGAATGTTTCTCTGACGACAGCCATAGGCAAAGTGGCTCAATTCCCCACAAATAAAACAGTGATTGCAGTTTACCAATTTGCCTGGAGCTACGCACGATTAACACGCTTGGGGTGGGTGTACTGTACCCTTTTCCCTTGCCTGTACATTATTTGGATCACTTTTGAATTTTTCAAACGAGGCTTTCAAATCAGACAGCTGTGTTTGGATGGCGTTTATGGTAGCGACAAATGATTTATCGGATTCTGTATTAGGGTTCTCCCCAGTTACTTTATGTGTTACAGATGTTATTTTGTATGGCAGTAGGATTTTGAATTTTTCGGCCTAGCTTTGTTTCCCTTTCTTGCTCTTCACAAAATATGATATTCATTTGACCAATCAATTCGTCATCAGGGACATCAGTGTTCTGTAAAAATGGCCGCCTAAGCTTAGCCCTTAAGGACTGATCCCTTAATCCCATTTCTATTGAGTGTAAACACAGATTCTGGATGAGGTGTTTGTCCTAACTAATTTTTGAGTCAGCTTCCTTACGCGTGAAAATGACCCGCTGACGTAATTCTAACGCTCTAAAAACAAACGACTGAGCATCTTCATTTGGGCCTTGAGTGAGAGTAGACAGAGACTTGTATAACTCCGTTGCAGATTTTTCTCGATAATGTGAGCGGATAATTTCCCGAATTTGTGAGAGGGGCAGGTTGGGGGTACATTCTAAGAAACTTCGTAGAGCCATCCCAGGACTGATTGATCGAATTACAGCCTCACAAACTTCCAGTTCACTATACCCTTTTGCCAGACCCCCTTCAATCTGATGTACAAGGGAAATACACGTTAACTTATTTGTTTCCCCAGGCTGTCCTATGGATCCCAATATTTTAAAGTCACTATGGAGAAAAGAACTTCTGTCGTCTTTATACTCTACATCGCTTTGTCTTATCTCTCATACCTGTTTTTGTTGTGATAACTGCACATGTTGAGCAGCAACTTCTCCACTCTGCTGTTTCTGTTCTTTTATCCGTTCGGTCAACTCCACTTGTGCCACAGTTTCAGCTTCTAGTTCAGGCATGTCCTCCTCACTTACAATCTCAGCTATTTTCTTCAATGACTCTAGGATAGTTTCATCACTATCACCACTGGTTAAGGACTCTATCGAAGCTCTAACCTCCTTCAGCAATTTGCGTTTTGTTTTTCCTTCTTTAGTGATACTCAGGTAGGTACACAATTCAGCTGAAACACTTTCCTGAAGCGAATAAAGCTTTCCAAGAATCTCTAATTCCAGCTCGTCGATATCCATCATGGTATGGTCTAACCAACTTTTGAACATGATACGAAGCACAAATTCAATGCCACACATTCATACAGTCCCATCGGAGGTGCCAGAATGTAAGCCTGGACCAGCAGGCCCTTGCTTAGTGCAGGTTTAACACAATGAGAAGATGTACTTTTCATATATTTTCCAAATATGACAGACAACAATGATATTACAAGTTTTCAAAAGCGGTTCGTGCAATCTCTAAGGCTACGTTCCCACTGTGTATCACTGAGTTCTACTCTCTAAACTGTCACCATGCGGTTGCGTACTTCTAGTACATGACTGCTATCATTAATTCACAAATTTCCAGTCCCTTACACCCTATATATGAAAATGAATCGTCCTGTTCTGAAAGCATCTTCAGCACATATTCATGTTGGTCATGAGTAAGTTTGTTCCCTACTGTAAATTTGAGTGATGACAGATGTTGATTGTCAGTTGCATTCACAGAACATTTCTACACACCAGTTGGTGTTCTAGCACCAACTGACAAAGTAGCTGACTGTTTTCTTTCTCATTTTGGAATTAGAGTGACAGATCTAGCAAACTTGAGCTGACACAGTTCACTGCATTTTGGGATAAAACTATCATTATGTGGAGTAGTTTGTATGTTTGTATTCAATGGACATTGGGTTACTTTTGTCAGGCAATACATGCTTTCACTAATATGTAACTCTGTAGACAGGCTAAGCATATCTGATGCTTTAAACAATACTGGTGTTCTGAAGTGAACTGTGCGATATCTATCTCAACATCCTAGTCATAGACTCTGTCCTTTTGGGACAGTTATGTCCTGTCTAGTTGTTCTTACATATTAATCATCTGTTTTGTATTATCTTGACTTAGTTTTACTAGAGTTCTAGTGGCTCGAATGTCACGGTTGGAAAATAGTGTCTGCAAGCCATCTGGAGGACACTTCCCCCAAGGCATATGATTGTGTTCTGGCTGACTCATGCAATAGCTTGTGTGTCCCTGAAGACATGTTCCTTCAGTTGTTACCATTGCCCCTTTGACACAATGTCTTTCTACAGTTGTTGGGCTCAAAGACAATATATATCCTTCTGTGACAATAAAACATAGGGTTATCATGCTCTTGCTGACTATATTCATCAGCACAGTTTTGCCTATTTTGCACCCACTCATCTTCTGCTGGGCAACTGTAAACAGCAGGTCACCAGGTCATGTAAAATGCAGGTCATCCCACAAAACAGGAAGTTACTCAAAACTGTAGAAGTGGCTAAGGCTGTGGGAGCAGCTTGCAGCCACCTGTTGTACTTTTCATTCTTCATTTGTACACAATTTGCAAGCAATAGCTGATTGTCAAGAGTGTTAAATTTCGGTAGACACTGCAGCAAGGATTCATGACTTTAGAACGTAACAAAATACATGATATACATATAAACGTGTTCCAAAAGTAAGAGAATATAAAAACAACAGAAAATAGCATGAAGCATCAAACTCAGTTCAAAGTTCAGCGAAAACAATAGTATCATAATATAGAGGTCAAATAGAGTCACTGTATGTCAACATAATCATCATTTTCCATCACTCCCACTTGATGATTATGTTAAGTGCTAGTAAGGGCTGATTTATACGTCACACTCAACTCGACGCGAATCAATTACATAGCGCAAATAGAGACTAAGTGTCCATTTGATTCATGAAAAATGCGACGTATAAATCCAATATTTTAATTGGGTCAACTTTAATATTTAGTGCGAGTCAAATTCATGATGCCCACTCGCATTATGCAACAGAAGTGTGGGTTGGCTTTATACGTCAAACTTAATTAGGGTCGAATCAAATATAAATCAATCCAGTCCGGAGATTAGAAGCCTCGCACATGTGCAGTTCAGAATATATTTAATTTACGCGCCAAAGTTTGTTTGCCTACAGGAAAGAGGCCTTGATCAGTTTTCTCTCTCTGTGAACCAGAGTGGCAACAATCAATATTAGTCAACGCTTCTCAAATGCTTCTGAGGAAAGTAGTGAGATTAATGATACAGAAGGCTCTGAAGACATAATAGGCTAGGAGAGAGCGAATTTTCAGAGTCAGCCGGCGATGATGGTGCTGTTCTTCAAGTGATGAAACATAAAAGAAAGAAGCCTGGGAAAAATCTGCATGGCCCAATGACATTACAGATGTGGAGGAGCTAGGGCGTGAACGAGAGAGAAACTAAGAGGAGTGTAAAAGAGAGAGAAAATGGTGAAGACGTGGATTAAGAGTGTAGTAACAGTTATAGTTGTACTTTAGAGCTAACGTACTTCCAGCGTGGAAATACATCAATTTTTATTTTGTACATCGTATACCGCAAAGCTATGCTGGATTCATTACATTTTGGAGGTCCCACCGAGATAGATTGGAGCGGATTTAAAAGATGGGAAAAGCACGTTGCACGAGTTGAGACTGTTTATTGAACTTTTCGATAGTGCTATTGTTTGTTTAACTTTGTAAATACAGCTATTACAGTATATTTTCGCTGGTTTTGAACTAATGGCGTTGGAGGAACAAGGGGCAGCTGCTGCAATACCGCAAGCTGATGAATTTAGACTTTCGCATTCGTTTTTTCGTCATCCTGACAAATTTCGAATTGGTGAGGAGTTCGTTTTGTTTATAAAGAAACTTAACTTGTACTTTGAGGCAGTAGAACTTAATGATGTAAAAAAGAGACGATTGGCTTTACTATTTACTTTAGGCGAAAGTGCTTTTCGCTTAGCAGAGTCAGTAGAACTTGGTGAACAGGAGACTTGGACTGGTTTTGTAAATCGTTTGACTGTTCTATTTGAAAGAAACCAAACAGATACTGCTAAGCGCTACGAGTTTAATCGGAGGATACAAGGAAAAGGAGAGACTGTGGACTCTTTTGCCGTTGCATTGCGAGAATTTGGTTCTAAATGTGGATTCACTGGAGACGAATATAATCACCGATTAGTGGACCAGTTTATATTAGGCCTACGGGATCGTTCAACCCAAAACAAGCTTCTACAAGAGCCACCTAAAAATTTGGATGCAGCACTGTTCATTGCAAGAAGATTTGAAGCTGCTAACTCTACTATGGAAACACTGGGTAAGCGTGAGGAGACATTGGTGCATGAAGGCGTTGTTCAAATTGGAGCAAACAGAGCCATAGCAGCAAAGGTCTGTCTTAGATGTAATGGCTGGGGTCACCAAGCCTATCAGTGCCCCACGCCTAGAATGTCTCATGGTATGGCGAGAAATGCCTTTTCTCATAATGATAAAGTTTGTTTTAAGTGTAATAGCAAAGGGCACATTGCTAAATATTGTAGAGCAGATTATGGTAGTCAACGAAGCAATTTCCATGCACAAAGTAGACCAAACCGTAGTGTTAGAGAACCCCCCATTTGTTTTAATTGTGGCATTGCAGGTCACATAGCCGTGAATTGCCTTTCGTATAATGAAAACAGCGTGCGCCCTAGAGCAGCAGAGAGTTTCTCTAGGGGTAATAGTGAAAGTAAGCAAATACCAAACAATGGAGAAAAAGATCCAAATAAAATAAGACTAACAGCGGCTGCTGCAGCTAATAAGAAGAAAGTCATAATGATAGAAGCCAAGGTAAACACATTGGAATCATTATGTGTAGTTGACACTGGCGCATCAGTTTCACTCCTAGGTCAAAGTCAGTGGGAGCTAATTAAAGCAAACAGTAAAGTTGTTTTGTCTCCTGCAGACATTGTAGCGGAGGCCGCAAACAGTTCTCCTATTGCGATTTTAGGAAAAGTTGTTTTGCCTGTTGAATTCTCATATAAACTTATAATAGAGCAGGAATTTTATGTAACAAACGATATAAACAATGAAATCATTTTGGGATTAGATTGTTTGCTAAACTCCGAGGCTGTCATCGATACGAGGCAAAAGCAAATCAGATTTCCTGAGCAGGATTTGCCGCTGTACGTATGCGATTTGTCCAGCATAAATAATATTGGTGTTAGCCTAAGTGAAGATATCGTAGTACCAGGGAAACATGAAGTCGTGCACAGGGCTTTTATTACAAATCCTACCCTTAACGAAAGTATTCTGGAGCCGAACAATGAGCTTAGTACTAAAGGTGTACTTGTAGCAAGGGTAATTGTTCGCCCGTATCAACAGTCGGTGCCTATTCAAATAATTAATCCAGGGAAAGAAGCTGTTAAACTTTACCGTGGTACGAACATTGGTTCTTTGGAAAATGTCGAGTTAGATGACCCTGTTTTGGATGAAGCTAAAAGCATAAAAGGAGATGAGATTTCGTTTGATTTATCTCACCTACAGGACACTGAAAAAAAAACTATGCAGCAGATTTTGCAAAAATACCAAACACTTTTTGCTAAAGATTTAAGTGAGCTAGGAGCAACATCAGTTGTTAAGCATAAAATAGACACAGGACAAGCCCCTCCTATTAAACAGCTACCATGTCGACTTCCAAATGTTTTAAAGCCTGTAGTGGAAGAGCAAGTTAATGAAATGCTTGCTCATGGTGTAGTCCGTCCGAGTAAATCCCCATGGGCGAGTCCACTTGTCTTGGTAAAGAAAAAAGATGGGACATGGCGATTTTGTGTCGATTTTCGGAAGGTAAACGACGTAACTATTAAAGATGCCTATCCTTTGCCGCAGATCAACGATTTAGTTGATTCACTAGCAGGCCATAGCTATTTCACAACATTAGACCTAGCTTCGGGCTACTGGCAAGTTGAACTTGATGAATCTAGCAAGGAAAAATCTGCATTTGTAATTCCATGGGGTAATCTTCTAGAGTTTAATCGAATGGCATTTGGTCTTTCAAACGCAGTGCCTACCTTTCAAAGACTTATGGCAAGGGTGCTTGATGGTCTTACACCAAATAAATGTTTAGTCTATTTGGATGATGTCCTGATAGTTGGTAGAAATTTTGATGAACACTGCAAGAACTTGATTGAAGTTCTCGAGGCAATTAAACGCGCTGGTTTACGTCTTAAACCTTCGAAGTGCTATTTTGCAAAGCATGAAGTTAGCTTTCTTGGATTTGTCATCTCTGAAGGCGGACTCTCCCCAGACCCCAAGAAACTGGAAGCCATTGAACATTTTCCGAGACCTAATGATTTGACAGAACTACGTAGATTTTTAGGCATGGCCTCATATTATAGAAGATTTGTGGCTGGATTTACTGAAATTGTCGTGCCTTTAAATAAATTAACGCAAAAGAACGTCGAGTTTAATTGGAACGAGTATTGTGAAAGAGCGTTTAATGAACTTAAAGAACAGTTAATGTCGAGTCCAGTTTTGGCTTTTCCTGACTCAAATCGTGAATTTATTATATATACTGATGCGAGTAATGTAGGCGTAGGTGCAGTTTTAGCGCAGTCATCGGAAGAAGGAGACGAAAAAGTTATCTCATTCGCATCAAAAGCATTTTCTTCGGCAGAGAAAAATTGGACGGCTACGGAAAAAGAGGCCTTTGCAGTCGTCTGGGCTTTGCAGTACTGTCACCCCTATGTTTATGGTGTTAAAATCAAAGTTTTTACAGATCATAAGGCTTTAGAATGGCTGAGAAAAATTAAGCACCCAAACGGTAAATTGGCCCGCTGGATTTTGAAACTTGAGCAGTACGAATATTCTATTGTACACCATCCAGGTTCCCTAATGCAACACGCCGACGCGCTTTCCTGTGCTCCTGTAAGAGGTATTAAAATATCAAACTGGTCAAGTCATGAGTTTTCTACCTCTCAGACCTTGGATCCCGCTATTCTACAAGCTAAGGATTGGCTTAGTACAAATCGTATGCCTGAAAATCAACCTACTGAGAATTCGCCATATCTACGAGGCCTTTATCGCGTTTTCGACTCCTTATGTATCGACAGGGATTTATTATGCAGGAAATGGATTGATGCTACGGGTATAGAGCGATTGCAAATTGTAGTTCCACGGTGTCTTGCTAAAAGAGTACTAAAAGCAATTCATGAATCTATCGGTCATTTCGGTGTTCACAAGACATTTGATATGGTTCAACGATATTTCTATTGGCCTTCTTTTCACAAAGATGTTGAAGAATACTGTGCTAGCTGTGAATTGTGCGCCAAAAATAAGGTAGTGCCTATGCCACGTTCCCCAATGAAGCCCATTGAAGTAAAGCCACAACCGTTCTATATGGTGGGTGTAGATATTATCGGACCGTTAAAAACTACATCTGAAGGGAATCGCTATATCTTGTCCGTTATTGATTATTATACAAAATACGCAGAGGCCGAACCGTTACCGAATCAAGAAGCAAAAACAGTAGTGAAGGCTCTTGAGCAAATCTTTTCCCGCCACGGAATGCCTAGTGTACTTTTAACGGATCAAGGTCGTAACTTCGAATCTCATCTTTTTCAAAGCATGTGCAGTTTATTTAATATTGACAAACGGCGTACTACACCTTACCACCTGCAATCCGACGGACTTTGCGAGCGTTTTAATGGTATTCTTAAAGTTTTATTGCGTATGAAAGTGAACAAAGATCGTGATAACTGGGATGTTCTATTACCTTCAGCTCTTTTAGCGTATAGAGTCAGTAAACAGGAGAGTACTGGTGTGTCACCGTTCGAATTATTGTATGGTCGCGAGCCCCACCTCGCATTCGCTATCAATCAAGAGGGGGAGGAGAAAGTAGTGAAAGATGCTGATGAATATTTAGTTGACTTGCGAAAGTGCCAAGAAGACTTGAGCCAGTATGTTTCGGGTCGTATAAATAAGTCCCAAGAAAAACAGAAAGAGAATTATGATCGAGCACACCATTCATCAAGAAAAAAGAGACTCATTGTCGGAGATTTGGTGCTGTATAAAAACTTTCGCGCCACCGGTTTAGATTGTAGGTACTTTGGACCGTTTCGCGTTGTAAACGTGATCGAAAACAACTGTGAGATCGAGTCCATGTTTGACGGAAAGAAGCGATTTGTTCATTGCAATAGTCTAAAGCGTTTCAGTCCAGCTAACTCTTTAAATGATACTGTTGATAGTGTTGTAGATTTAGAGTCGAGCGATTCGGAAGAAGAACTAGACTGCATTGTAAAGGATCGTATCGCGAATCGAGAAGACCACGAATTTGACGTCGATGAAAGACCGTATAATCTTCGAAGGAATAGACGGGCACCAGAGCGTTACGGAATTTCGATAATGGACTATTAACTGTACTATTGTCGCTGAGATAGAGACTCTCACCAATGCTGAAACTTTGACTTTATGTTTCAAACAGGAAAGAAAAAAGAAGAACTAAGAAATACTGTTTTGTTGACATTCACGTCTATCAATATGTTTTGTTGCTATATTTTGCTCATTTAGATTTGTTTTAGGAGAGGGGAGTGTGGAGGAGCTAGGGCGTGAACGAGAGAGAAACTAAGAGGAGTGTAAAAGAGAGAGAAAATGGTGAAGACGTGGATTAAGAGTGTAGTAACAGTTATAGTTGTAATTTAGAGCTAACGTACTTCCAGCGTGGAAATACATCGATTTTTATTTTGTACATCGTATACCGCAAAGCTATGCTGGATTCATTACACAGATGATCTTGTGGATGTTATAACAAGTGATGAACACTTGAAATGGAAACTTTGTTTTACCAATATGAAGGCAACCAAAAATGGAGAGTTATATTCCAAAGCAATTAGACTTATGAGGGATAGATGTCGTGCAAGAGGGCAAGAATTAAATTTTACAATTGCGCAAACACGAACAAAGTTCAAATGATGCCTCAGTGAGTGTAAGAAAGCTGCACTTACATGCAAAACTGCTTCAGGAATTAGAAGATTCCAAGAGGACAAAAACTATGGAAACTGGTTTAACCAACGTCTACCCCTGATAAAATCAAGGGAATCATGCCAAGCCGAGCAGGCAGTTGAGCCTAGTGTTCCAGAGATAGTCTTTGAAAATGAAAATCTGGACAGACACCCTCAGTCCTGCCATGGCAGTGAAGAAACTGATGAGCATAATGACTCTTCATCAAGCAATGCCTGTTCAGGTGCATCATCATCAAATAATAGGGCAAAACGTCCATATGTGCCCATAAAGGCTTATTCAACAAAAAGGAAGATGGAAGATGTGCTGCAAAATGCCTCAAAAGCTCTAGTTGACCTTGCTGAACAGCTGAAGAAAGACCCAGTTGCAGATCTGTTGACATTCTTCCAGAAGGAGAACAAAAATGCTGGGCTCATGAGCTACAACTTTTCTCAATTATGTTTGGAAACCAAAGCCAACAAAATATTGTGCAACAACCACACCACAGAGAGCCACAATGGCATAATGTAGCCACACAGCATTATAACCAAAACATGCAAGAGGGCCCATTTCCACATCAAACTTTTATACAAAACCAGATGTTCAACAACCATCATCATCCTAACATTAATAGAACATTTTTATCTCACATTGTTTCAGTTCCCCAACAAAACCAGGACTCTCAAAGTAGCAGAGAGGATGACACTTTCTATCAAAATTTACAATGTGACAACAATTAAAGATATTATCCTATAAAACAAGACTGCTTGGGTTTCTGTCATCACAAATAACTGAAAAGTCTACTTCAAAAATATTCAATCAACTTTAAGCTTTCAATAACAAACACATGAAAGTAAAGCAAACTTGTATTGTAATTTGTGTTTAAAATAACATAGCAGAACTTTAACTGGAAGTTAACATGGATGGAGTTGTGATGGGAAAATTGTTTAGAACTATTTACCTAGCATTGAAAGAAATAGCAGAAGATTTGTGAAATTGATATTGAAACTGGTAATTGGGGAGGGTGTTGTTTTTCTCCACTGCTAAGCATTCTCTCAGACATTATTTCAATACAGGCTGAAAAGAACAAATATCAAATTCAGTTTTGGATCATCTTGCTCATACTTTTTAAAGCCAGACTAAGTATGAGCTTCAAGTGTTTGCTGCTTTTCAAAGTACAATTTGTCTGTTAAGCAATCTCGTAGGTGCACAGTGTGTAAGCACTACAGTTTCCCTCACTTCCTCTCGTGTTCTTCTCTGATTGGTTGCTGGGTCAACAGTAAGGTCCCAGTTTCTGGCTGCCACATCACCACATTCAATGCAGATATTGTGCAACACAACATATGCCAGTGTAACTACACGTACAGTTTCCTTCACATTTTCAGCCTTCCTCAGCAATACTCTCCATCTTCCTTTCACTTTACCATATGCTCCCTCAGAAACCATTCTGGCATGACTGAGACGGTAGTTAAAATATCTTTGCTGAGCAGGTAATACTGCATTTGTGTATGGTGTCATTAGCCATGATTTGAAGGAAAATGCTGAATCACCTAAAATCATTGGGTGAAGCTTTGTACCCTTCCCTTCATAGACAATATATGTTAAAACTCTGTCTTCAGATAGCTTTTTGTAAAGGTCAGTACCTTGAAAAATAATTGCATCATGTGAGTTTCCAGGCCACCCTGCACTTGCCCACACAGATTTGTATTTTGCATCAATCTTGGCCATCAAAACAATCGAATAAAAGGTCTTAAAGTTATGAAATTCTTTGCTTGATTCAAGCCCACCAGCTGGACATTTTATGGGTATGTGGTATCCATCTATGGCAGCATAGGCATATGGAAATTGCCACTCCTGTCCCATCTCTTCCATCTTTACTATCAACTGTTCCTCATCTCTTGGAAAGTTATTTCCAACATATCTTTCCAAAGATGCTCCACAATTGCTTTTGACACATCGTGGACAATATTGCAGACAGTGGCCTCCCCGAGACCAGCAAGTTCAGCAATGGCATGGTAATAGTCACCTCTACCTAGCCAATATATCCATATACCCAGTCTTATATCAGTTTGAACAGGTGCCTCAGACACGTTTTCTCTTTTGATGTCACCTCTTATTGCATTCAATATTAGTAAGAATGTTTCCCTTGAGACTCTGAAGGTTTTCTTGAACCTGTTACCTGAGTAAGTGGTCCATACGAGATCCCACCATCCCTTGTTACGGGGTAAATGTCAACATGACCTAGCTCTTCTCTCCGGCATACTCACAACAGCGCTCTGGAGGGCTGTCAGAATCAGCAGCAATAGCATACACACTTGAAGTCATTGATGGCATCTTCTAAGGACTGAAGATATGATGGCTTGCTGAAGTCTCTCTCTCCTTCTCCTGGCCGCAAGTACATTTTGGAACATTGCAAGTTTTTGTTGTTGTGTGAAAGGCGCCATTTTACCATCAATTATTATTACGAGTCTCACGAATGCATTAGCATTACAATAGATTTGAGTCGAGTGAAGAGCGACATTTAAAGTCATTCATATATTTAACTCGCACTTGACTCAATTCAATCAGGTAATTGATTCAAGTTGAGTTAAGTGCGACGTATAAATCAGCCCTTAGACAGTCTCTTGACTCCCAATGCAGTTCTCATTTTGTCAAAATTAACTTTAGGTAACCATTTTGTTATAATATCAGCTAACATCTCTTCACTTGGGCAATATTCAACTGCAATTTCATTTGATGCTACTTTCTCACGAACAAAATGGTACAAGATGTCAATATGTTTTGTTCTGTTATGATGTTTTGGGTTGTTTTGGAGAGCTCTATAGCACCCTAGTTATCTTCGTAAATTAAAGTTGCAGCCTATGACATATTTCCTAAGTCTTTCATCAGTTTTCTGAGCCAAATGGCTTCCTGTGCTGCATAACTTAAGGATATGTATTCAGCTTCTGTAGAAGATTTTGCCACAGTAGCTTGCTTGTTACTAGACCACCTTCCAGTGCAATTAGCAATCTGGAATACATATCCAGATGTTGAACAACGCAAATTAATGTCACCTGTCCAGTCTGCATCTGCAAAGCCCATAACTTGTGTATCATTTGTGCTTTCTGTGAATTTCAGTCCATGGTCTAATGTGCCTTTCAGACATTGAAGTATACGTTTAATTCCTGTCCAGTGATCTTTACTTGGGTTAGACATAAAACGAGACAGAATTCCAAATGCTGCTGCAATTTCAGGCCTTGTTACAGTTGATAAATATGTAAGACATCCAATGGCATATTGGTAGATTCCCTTGTCAAATGCTTCTTGATTTTCTGATAGCTTGTTGAAGTGCTTACCATATTCCAGTGGAGTTGAGATAGGTTTGCAGTTTTCCAGTCCAAAGTGTTGCAACACACTTTCAAGGTATTTTCTTTTGACTAGTGAACATACTCTTTGTCTCTCTTTCTCTTCTAATCGACATTCCAAGGATGTGGTGCGCTTCACCCTTGTCTACCATTTCAAACCTTTGGCATAATAATGACTTCTCTCTATTCAGCATGTGAATATCATTTGAAATTGGAATAATATCATCAACACAAACAGCCATTATGACAAAACCTATCTGTCCATCTGTATTGCATACTTTGATGTAAATACATCCATCAGCATTACTTTTGTGATAGCCGGATGATATCAAGTGCTGGTCAAGGGTAGAATTCCAGCACCGAGCGGACTGTTTGAGTCCATAAATACTCTTCTTTAGCTTACAGACAAAATCTGGCCTTTCTGTGTCAACATAGCCTTCTGGCTGTGTCATATAAATGTCTGAATCTATTGACCCATTAGGAAAAGCAGTTTTCACGTCCATCTGGTGGACCTCAAGGTCATTAGCATTTGCTAATGCAAGCAGTGATCTGATAGCTGAGTAATGTGTGATTGGTGAGAAAACTTCATTGTAATCTACCCCTTTTGACTATGCATACCCCTTGGCAACTAACTTTGCTTTGAACCGGTCTAGTGAGCCATCAGCATTATGCTTGATCTTGTATATCTACCGTGTTCCTATAGTAGTCTTTCCCTCTGGTAGTGGCACTAACTCCCACATTTGATTCTTTATTAAAGACTTGTATTCAGAATCCATAGCTTGTCTCCATTGCTCTGAGTTCTTTCCATTGCAAGCTTCATTGATGGTTTTTGGTTCTTCCGTCTCAAATAGTAAAGATTCTGACATCAAGCAATGCTCAGCAAATGAAGAAATTTCTTCAATTCTTCAATAATCTCTTTGTTGGTTTACGCTCTCTTTTGGCCCCTATTTCTCTAGCTTGTTGCATAAATGTGCCTTCATATGTTGCTTTTACTGGATCATTTTCAGTGATCTCTCCCACTGGTTCAATATCATCTAATGTGTCAGGGAGGTTCATAATATGAGAAGGACACTCATTCATAATGTCCTCATCATCTTCTATTCCTGATAATATAACCTTGGTGATATCATCATAGTTTCCTTCAGAAGTGGCATAATAGAACTTGTTTTCATAGAAGATAACATCTCTGCGTCTCACAAATTTCTTCTTTACAGGATCATACAGTTTGTATCCTTTTTATACCCTCTGGGTAGCCCACAAAAATTCCTTTTCTAGACTTTGGATCCAACTTTTGACGTTCTCCATGTGGAACATGCATATAGCACACACATCCAAAGACTCACAGATTAGAAATGTCAGGTTTCTTGTTAAAATAACACTCAAAGGGAGTTTTATCTTTCAAAGCTGCAGTGGGGCTATGATTGTGTAAATAGACTGCGGTGTTGACTGCCTCTGCCCAAAATTGTATTGGCAACTTTGCATGGTGAATCATTGATTCCATTATAGTGCGATTTAATCTCTCTGCAATTCCATTCTGCTCAGGACAATAGGGATTAGTAAATTGATGAACAATTCCTTTTTCTGCACAATAGGAGGCAAACCCACTAGAAGTATACTCTCCTCCATTGTCACTTCTGACTACTTTAACCTGTCTTTCTCCCAAACCAGTTTGTTTTTCCATCAGGCTCACATTCTCGATAAACTTTGGTAGAGTTTGATCTTTACTCTTTAGACAGTAAACTACTGTGTATCTTGAATAATCATCTGTAAACATCAGAATGTAGCGACTGCCACCCAATGATTCAACTTGAATAGGACCACATAGGTCTGTATGTATGATTTCCAGTGGTTGTGTGGCACAATATGAACCCCTTTTTGGAAAAGGCTGTCTATGCATTTTCCCAAGAGCACATGATTCACAATTTGTCTCATAGGGAGTGTTTTCATCAATCTCTAAACCATCAACAAGATCTTTCTTTTTCAACTGATTGATATAATCATTATTCAGATGACCAAGTCTCTGATGCCAAATGTCTAGTGATAGTGTGTTGGACATGGTTGAAAGGTGTACAAACTCTGGTCTATTTACTCTGAATAGCTTTCCATTTAGCATATGCCCAATTGTGATTTTTTTGCCATTCTTGATTACAGTACACTTCTCTTTATCAAAACAAATTTCTACTCCCATTTGAGCCATTGCAGGTACAAACAATAAGTTCTTTGTTAAGTTTGGCACAAAAAATACATTGTATAAGGCAAGAAAGTTGTCATCAAGACCACCATATGTTGGAAGTCGTACTTTCCCTTCACCTTCAGCTAGTACAAATGAGCTGTCCCCCAAATATATCTTTAACCCTTTGACGTTCACTAGTCAACATATCGTTCCTCCAGGAATGATGACGCAATTGTTGCTATAACAACAACAAAGTATACACAACTATATTTTATCATCTTACAATAGTCAATAGGTTTCAACCAATCAAATTGGCTTATGGATGAGTGTGGCGTTTGATTGGTTTTCTTGTTTTTCCTTCTTGAAGTAAGGAGACTTGAAGTAGCAAGGCCATTCAAAATGGCCTCCTCAGCCAAGCATTCGAATGTACGGTTTACAGCTGAACAAGTGCTAGATATTTTGATGACTGATATAAGTGAGGGAGAAAGCGATATTGATAGTGAGATCGGTGGTATGTCAAGTGGAGAAGAGTTTGAATTAGACAATGAATTAGAAGGAGAAAGTGACCAAGATCCACTCGACAGGTGAGTCAAATTGTAAATAATTGTAGGCCAGTTCATTCCCATGGAAGTACTAGCAGCATGTTATGCACATTTTCCTCAACAGAGATCTACATATATTCTTACATTGAATTGGGGTATTTGTTATATAGTAACAGCACTTATATCAGCTCCATTCCTGTTCCACCCTTAGAGTTATTCATTTGAAACATTCTTTTTTCACATCCTGTTGCCATGGAACACAATATCACTTCAAAGAAAGTTTATTGCCTTCAGTATCATATTCGCTGGTTATATAACGGTGTGGCTTCAGTCAGGAGCATTACTTTTGTCTTATTTCTCAAATTTTTGTAGGACTTTTGCCTTACTGCACTTTCATACTAGAGTGATGTAGCAGCTGTGCTAATCTACAGTTTTGATTTGTTACACTACTGTTATAATAATACCACTATTTTTTATGCATCAGTTGCTCTGAATATGTTATCTATACTTTATTTAGGCTATCCCAGCTAGCAGAAATTTCTAAAGAGAGCTATACAAGTCATGATGTGATCGCAGAGCCTCAAACAACAACCCCAGTCTCAAGGATGAAAGACAGAAAAGGGAGAAGGTCTGGTCGAGGAAAAAGAGTAATGGAAGGATGTAGAGGTGCAAATAAACAATCAGCTGAGGTGAATGTCGCACTGCAACCACAGCCTGGTAATGGATATGACATACCTGATATAGGAAACAACCTCCCTCCATTTGCACCAAGAAGGCCACCAGGATTACATTTGGAAGGCCCAAGACTGAGAGGAAGCATGACAACAGCATTGGGTTTTTTTAGACTTTTCTTCTCAAATGCAATAATGCAACAGATATGTACTAATACCAATGCATATGCATGGAGAAATATACAGTACAAATCCTCATATGGAGACAAACATGGTGCTTGGGTAGAAACAACTCCACAGGAACTGGATAAGTTTATTGCACTTATTATCTATTTTGGGCTGGTAGATGTAAGTTCTTTTCAACATTACTGGAGCACCAAGACATTGTATCATGGTCTTTGGGCAAGGAGCATGATGTCTCAGAGACGGTTCAAAGCACTAATGGGGATGCTTCATGTTGTAGACCCAGCAGCTGAAGATCCAAAAGACAAATTACGTAAAGTGAGTAGCTTTCTTGATCATTTCAAGAGAAAGTTCAAAGAAGTCTACCAGCCATTTCAAAATGTGTCAGTTGATGAAAGAACGGTAAAATCCAAGCATCGCTCAGGCATACGGCAGTATATAAAAAACAAGCCAACCAAATTGGGCATCACATTATGGGTATTGGCTGACAGTACAAATGGATATACTGTAGACTTTCATGTATATGTTGGACGTAAAGCAGGAAACGCGCCTTCAGAGAATGGAATTGGCTATGAGACTGTAATGAACCTTTTGGATGACTACACTAAGCAAGGCTATCATGTATACTTTGACAACTTTTATACATCTGTAAAGCTTGTAAAGGATCTGTTTTCATTAGGTGCACCCTCAACTGGAACAGCATCAGAAAACAGAAAAGGTTTTCCAGACAGCATGAAGAAAGGAAAGTTATGGGCTCATAAGAAAGAGTGTGGTAGTATGAGATGGGAAAGAGATGGTGTTTGCCTAGCTCAACAATGGAAAGACAACAGAGTGGTGACTATATTATCATCAATTGAAAATGCCAATGATTTTGTAATGGCAGAAAGGAAGGAAAAAATTGATGGTATTTGGCAAAGAGTTGAGATAAAGCAACCCAAAGCCATTGACAGTTATAACAACAGGATGAATGGTGTTGATAGATCTGATCAATTAATTGTATCGAGAAATGTTCTTCGAAAGTGTTTGAGATGGTGGAAGACATTATTTTTTCATATGATTGACACTTCCATAGTAAACAGTTATATTCTGTTTCAACTGCACCGTGCAGTACACCAAGACGAGGAGCTACTACAAAGACCAAAGAAGTTCTCAGTAACTGAATTTAGAGAAGAGCTGATTAGAGAACTAGTTGGACTTGAACAGTATGGCAACCCACCCATACATGGCCCCCCAAAGAAAGAGCTAGACATGTATGAGACTCATCACATGCCAAAATTTAGCAAAGCAAAAAGGAACTGTAAAGTATGCTATGCCACATCAAAGAAAGAACTCAAAGTGCTTTCTTACTGTGATGCACCTCAGTGTCAAGTGTACTTACACTGTGCAGCTGACAAAAATTGTTTTGAGATTTGGCACAGCAAGGAATATCATAGATCATAAGCGTTAGAACCAGTGAGGACAGCAAATTTTAGTAGCATGCTGCAAAAGTGTTTTTGTTATTTTATCACTATTGTTTCATTTTTATATTTTGCAATCATGCAGTTCATGCAAGGAGCAATTTCAGAATACTTCTCTCTCATTACCATAGTTTATATTTACTTATCACAAGCAAAACAGCTTTGAAAACTTTTGTGAAGTAATACCATTATCATAGGCATAAGTGCAAAAAGCAGCATCAATAGCCAAATTTTGCACCCGATAGATGGTGCAGTAACTTTTAGACCATAGAAGCTTCTGAGCTGAAAATTTCTGTGTATATCCAGCATACAAACAGCTCTCTATTAGTCTTAGTAAGTTTTGTCATCAAATGAAGATAAATAGCATTTTTTTATGTTGAATGCAAGTTTTCATGGGTTGCACACCAATTAAGGTGCAAGTAATACTAAACAAATAGTAGAAAAAAATCATAAAATGGTGCAAGACCTCAATAATCAGATAGCATATCAATCAAGCTTTAAAATAAGCTATAGCTTGATAGACATTATTTCATATTTTAAATTGTATGGCTATGTTTTTCAATGTGTTTCGATGTCGCTAAATCATGTGTACCACATCTGATGTATCACAAAAGACTATCTAGCACTAAACCACACGCTCTGGGCCCATAACCTGTTAAATTTCGGTAGACACTGCAGCAAGGATTCACGACTTTAGAATGTAACAAAACACATGATATACATATAAACATGTTCCAAAAGTAAGAGAATATATGAACAACAGAAAACAGCATGAAGCATCAAACTCAGTTCAAAGTTCAGCGAAAACAATAGTATCATAATATAGAGGTCAAATAGAGTCACTGTATGTCAACATAATCATCATATTCCATTAAAGAGAGGGATTTGAAAATGGAAAATAATGTAAATCAAGATGTGAACAAATGAAAAGGGGAATAATGGCATAGAGAAATGGAGAGGCTCCCCCCCCCTTTCTCTAAAGATTTAAAAATGTTTCCACTACAACATCTGTATGTCCGTAACCTCATGAGCAATACAAAAGGCTGTTTTCTGTTCTGCTTTGGTTGTCACTGAAACTTTCTCTATCAACTTACGGAACTTTTCAGACAATTTTAGAACAAAGACATCATGAAGAGGATGAAAGTAATTTCCAGGACCGTTAGAGAAAGCTCTATAAGCTCTATCTTTTACCCATGTTTTCTGGCAAATGTGTCAAGTCTAAAAACAATGTGTCTCAACCATGTGCAAATTGCATTTGATGTCATAATGCGCTGTATCATGAGACCATGGTTAGACTTCAACATACCTTAGTTTCCTTGCCATGCAATAGTAACTGAGATGGTTCCTAGAAAAGTGTTGCAAAATATAAAGTGCCCAACTAGTTACAAAGTAAGTACACAGCAATCTGATACCTACTTTCCCTGGAAAAATCATTCAGGTTTTCCATGTAAGGACATATTTCCTGCAGTTAATGCAATGAAGTGGTAGTTGAAGGCTTTTTTAGAGCAAGTAAAGCAATCAGTGGAATCTATAGCTCTATTGCCCTGTGTAGGAGCAACAGCTGGGTTTCATGGTGTTGGGTTAGGATATGAAGCCATGAATGATTGGTGTGCAGTGATTAACCTTTAAAATGCCTTGATAAACTTGCGTACCAAAACTACTATTGTCCAGCAATCAATGAATGCAATGACAGATGAATGTGAGGAGATGGGAGAGAGCATAGGAAAGGATGATATACTCAACATAGGGGTTTCCGTTGATAGGAGTTGGCATAAAAGAGAAAATTCATCTGAGACTGGAATATGAGTTCCTACTGACGTACTTACTGGTCTACCTATTGAATATGAAATGCTTTCAACTTATTACACAATTTGCAATGAATCACTAACCTAAAAGACAGCTAAGTGCTTAGAAAATCATATGTCAGATGACGTTACTGGCTTTGTCAAGGCGACGATTCATTATGTAATCTCTCATTGACCAGTTTTCACAACAATTTTCCCACAACGCCATTGCGTGAAGCTTTTGTCAGACTGTCTGGTTTACAGTTCTTGATAGGAGTCCTTGCACTAAAACTGGACGCTTATGTGGGAGAACTGCATTGGCAGTAAGATATGTCTCATTCTGTTGTATTCATTTGTATCTCATTCTAATAACTTTTGTATTGCATAGGATTTTGTGATTGTTTGACAATAGCTTCTTTCTGTATCTTCTGTCCATCATTTTTCTACAGATTACCCACTAACCAGAGGCAGTGCAAATATGATATTTATCAATAACTAAACGTATTATTTCCACATATGTGAAAAATGATCGAATTTTCCATAGCCAATAACAATGTATTGTAACCAACTGAGCAGTTCCCCCTGTTTGAAGAGGACACAGCTAAGTTGCTGATAACTTGCAATTTGTACATTTAGTAGTCAACAACAGGCTCCATAGAAAATAGTTTTCATTTGTTGATTATATTTTATTGCCAATTGGAAATAGTTGTCAACAACAAATAGTTCTGTCTGTGGAGGCCCAGAGTCTTTCATTAGAACAGCTTTCACTATACCTCATTTGAAAGAGCTTTTAAAACTGTACATGAAAATAGCAATTATAAGAAGATGTTGCTATGGAATCATAATTAGCATGACTACTTGGGTTACACAGGCAAGCCTATAACTGTGTTATGGAAGGGAGTAGCCAACTGCAAATCAGATATTATATGCATGAAGACAAAAATGTATTGAGAAATATTTAAAGGAGATATCCAGGATAAAAGTAACTTATGTTAGATCAAGATACTTTCAGGCGCTGAATTTGAGTATAGCCTTCGTTTCTCAAAAGTCAGCGCAGGCTTGGAGAAAGTGGGCTGGAAAGATGCAACAAATGGCTCAATTTGAAAAAGGATGGGATTGCCTGCACTCACTCCCGCAGGCGAATGTGACGTCTGAGGTGATCAGAGCGTCGAGCATTGAGCAACTAGACTAGCGTGGCAATCTTTGTACCTTACATCCCAAGACAGACATGCATCCCTTTTTGAGAAGTTAATGAATGAGATTGACCCAAGACTTTGAGGATAGCATACTTTAGGAAGAAATCATGATAGACAATGAATTCTGAAGTTGTACCACACTATGTGCAAAAGTAGGATATGTGTTTGCTGATTTGCTATGTCAGATATAGCATTCATCTCTTTTGTTAAATGGCTATGTATAGTACTTTAGACAGTTACATAATGGTGCAGGCTAAGAGAGACATAGATAACATTGCAGTTTCTTATTGTTTTTGTGATGAGCAGTCATGCCTTAAAGTAATTGAATTCTATGTCCACGTCTCTGCCATTGGGCTGTAATAATAATAATAATAATAATATGATATATTTAAAGTGGGTAGCCTATAATAATTTATCTACAAAGAGAGAAATTCTTTACAATAGGGCCCACTGTCAAAGTAACGTAAAAATTAAAGTCAAAAGCTAAAAGGAAAAAAGTACATAAAAACATTGAAATCCTTAATAAATGTGTCCAAATCAGTTCTTAAAATGTGACTTAAATTGTAAAATACTACCTAGAGATGTTATTTCATCGGGTAATTTGCTTCCATATCTTAGTAGCTCTTGCTTTGAATGTTAAAGAGGTCCATCAGTTTTTTATATGTTCAACATATATCTTGTTGTATCTACATGATCTTGTGTTTTTCTGATGCACAGATGATGTTAATTTGAATTTTTCTTGGAGATACATCGTTGTTAAGTCATTCAAACATTTAAAAGGTACTATTGCTATGTTCTTATCAAGGCGGTCTTGTAGTGATATTCTGTCTTCATTAGATGCGAGTTTAGTTGCCTTCTTATAGAGACGTCCAAGTCTCTCAAAGCTAGTGCTGCTAGCTGACGACCATGCTTCACAACAGTAATCAAAATTTGGCATCACTATGGCTTTGACAAGCAGTTTTCTGGTTGCCTTGCTCACAAATGGCACGGCTCTTTTAATCTTACCTATTTTCATGCTGATTTTATCTGCTAATGCTTTAAGATGTTCATTCCAGTTTAGGTGCGGATCGAACCAAACACCTAGATATTTGAATTTGCCACACTGCTCAAGCTTTTTATTATCAATCATGATTTGCATCTTGTTGATACTTAGTAATTTTTGCTTGCTTCCAAAGATCATGTATTTTGTCTTGTCCGTGTGTATTGTAAGCCTGTTTGCTGTTTGCCATTTTGTCACATTATTTATCTATCTATTAAGCTTAACTTGGATTTCTTCTGCCTTTGGGTCAGCCACAAGAAGCACAGCATCATCTGCATAAAGGTGCATTTTGCAACGAACACCTGATGTTAAATCATTGACGTATATCAAAATTAAATTGGTCATAGCACTGAGCCTTGGGGGACTCCAAAAGGTTTCTCATGCAACTCGTCTGATCGCTTGCTGTTGATGATAGTTACTTTATTTCTGTTATTAAGAAATGACTCAAACCAAGCTACTTCAGAATCCTTGATTCCAAGGCATGGCATTTTCCGTAATAGTATTGGATGGTAAACACAGTCAAATGCTTTTTCTAGGTCAAGGAATATAGCTCCTACGTAATTACCATGGCTAATGTTGTCTATGATAAACTCTGAGACATCAATTACTGCTGTTGAGGTGGAATGATTTTTTCTAAATCCAGATTGACTAACAGTCAGCTGATTCTCTTTTGTAAGGTAATCCCTCAATTGCTCATGGATTACTGATTCAAGGAGCTTGAGTAGTATTGGTTGAATAGAGATCGGTCTATAAGTGCAGCAGTCAGTTTTCTCTCCAGATTTATGAATAGGAGAGATTCTCTTTATTTTCCATATCTTAGGCACTGTACTGGTTGCTATTGAGTAGTTGAATAGAAATGCTAAGGCAGGACTAGGAGATTTTGCACCAGCTTTCAGACGTTTTACACTTATTCCATCTATGCCTGTTGATTTCCCATTTTTTGAGCTCTTTAATAAAGGTGCAGACTTTTTGGCTACTTACTTGTTTAAAATGAAGAACTGAATTTGACTGGTTTGTTAGGTATGTTTATTTTTTTGTTTGTTGGGCATGTGCTGCCATTGCATATTCTTGATACTGGGAGGGTATTGCGGATTCTGTATTATGAGGGCTTGCTTGTTAAGTGCAAGTCAAATACTTTTATATTCCTAACTGTTTGTAAAAATATGCTAGATTATATGTGAAGTAATGTTATATGTGATGTAAATACATCTATAGTAGATTCATTAGAAGTCATATGATTTCCACTCCCTTTGCCTTTCTAAATATACCTTCCAACACAGTGATTATGATGTATTTCTGAATAATGATTTGTATCACACGAGGACTTTAATTTCACAATGATAATATGAATTACTTCAATCTGCTTTTAGGCCTTAGTCATCATATTATTTGGCTTGACTATGTATTGTGGATTATTTGAAACAATGTTGAGTGACAAGTAGTGATTAAGTAAAGTCATAAAAACTCATGATGGCAGCCAAATTTATAAACACTCATGACAGCCAGGGATGTAACTTCAACATCCTTTTCAGGGGTGTCAGCAGTTCACCCTGTGAAACTTTTGTCTTTGACCCATTTTTATTAATAGTAGTTGATCAAATGGTCCTGGGCCCAGTGAGGTGTCCCACAGAAATACATTGTACTGCCAGTTGTGGCCTTTGAAATGGAGAATTTTCAAGGTTGGGGGGTGAATCACCCCCTATACCTCCCTTATCTTTTGCCACTGATAGCAGCTTCTCTTCATGAAAGGCCATGGAATATAGCATAATCAGTTCCCTAGCAAAAATCTATAACCTCTAGCTTTCTGGAATTTAGAATAGAACACAAAATTTGTATGGCAAACACATTCTTCCCTTTAACTTCTTATTGCAGACATTCTTATGCTAAAACACTTTGTTTTTGTGGTCAGTTTCGAAAATGACTAAGGCTATGTTCACACTGTACCGCATTGATTTTGATCTGATACAAAAGTGTTGCAGATCATCTGCGTTCACACTGTGCCGGTACAATATTAGTTTGCTTTGCTATCGCGTTCACACTGTACTATAACAAAGTCCTGTACAGCATTTTGCGCATGCGTACTTATAATGATCAAAACTCCTGCGAAAATTGTATCAGCATCATTTTCCTTTGTAAAGTTCTCCACTGAGTTCATCGATATCCAGAAGTCCTGCCCCAATGTCTCATGTTACAAAACACAAAGCAGAAGGAAAAAATGGAAAGAATATCAAAAACCATTTCGTATGGATGGAAGAAGAAGTCATTCTTTTGCTGCATGTATATTGATTATAAAACCAGCACAGCAGCAGCTGGACTAGATTGAGAAACGATTAAAAGCAAGTATGATGAGATAACAGAACGCTTTCAAGAAAGATATCCAAAAGAAGGAAGTGGTCCCAATGAACAAGAGTTTCCAAACTGTAGAAACCCAACGGTTATAGGAAAAGACAGGGTAATACCCAAGATAAAGAGAATCAAAGCAAGTTTTTGCGAGGCTGTAGATTCGGAGAGGAGTGGAGGTGGCAGAGTTGTATCAGCATTGTATAAAGAATGCATCGAAATATGGGGAGGATCGCCAGCAGTTGACAGCTTTTCAGGTGACTGTGATAACTGCTGGCCCGGTGATATTTCTGCAACCCCAAAGTGACCCAGCTCTTCTCCTAATACTGTAAACACCTCTCCAACATCATATCCTAACCAAACAAGCTCTAACTCAGTACAAGAGGAAGAGGAAGGTGGCTTGGTAAGAATAACAGAGAAAGTTGGAGAAGCCAGGCATAAGGTGATAAGCCACATGAGGCACAAAAAAGACAGATTGACAATACGATTGTCATCAAATGCACAGCTAGTGGACATTGCAAATCAGGAGCTTGAGTTGAAAAAGAGAATCCTAGAGAAAGGTGAGGAAGGGGACAAGAGACATGAAGAGCATACAAAGATGTTTACTGAAAGTATGAACTCTCTGACAGGTGCTATATCAAAGGGGTCCAAATTCTTAAAGGCATTCTAGGGCAAAATAATCCTGTCCAACAGCAGCAGTGGCATGGAAATGCTGTGAATTTTCCACCTCCACATAATAATGCTTTTCCTAGACAACAACATTTCAGCAGTGCTTATGATAGTTATCAGACTATGTTAGAGGAAGGAGACTTTTAGAGTTGAATTAGTTTTTACATGTATGAGTGTTTGTTTTCATTTCTAGATGATGCATTTTATTTCATTTCAGTCAACATGTTTCAGATGATGTTTGTTTAAACATGCTCTTTATTTGAACATTCCAGAACTGAATACACAGATAAACATCAAAATAGACAAAACCTATAGAATTAATGGTGTAGAAGCCATCAATAGCAAATAACTGTTTATTTTGTACAAGACCATAAGTGGTCCTTCACATTTATTGAAATTATGTGAATTTGTAAATTCTTGGTGTTTTGGGTAATAGTTGGCAACCTGCCCAAAAAAGTAAACATCAGTTGTGATAGTGACTAAGAGTTTATAAAAACGTGGGGATATTTGATTAGATAGAAAAAGGGTCTAATTTTGTGAATTTGGGCAACAATATTTTTGAGGCTTAATACAAACTGAAACAGACTTATTCTTATATTTTTGATGTGATATTTTAAGATATGAAAATCAAAAGTAAACGTAACTGGGATCAGAACAGCTTGTTTCTATATAAAGGTAGGTTTCAAGAGGACAGTTCAATAGGAGAATGTTAAAATCCTTCAAAATATATAGCAAAAACATTTCTAACTGTCTTTCCATCAGCTTCATCACAATTTCTTTGAGTGTGTCCATGTCCAGCTTGCTGAGGCTGGTCATTTTTATCATTTTGTATATCATAATGCACTGACTCCTCACTCAGCTTTTCATTTTCTATCTCGCAAAAAGTATGCAGCACAAAGCAGGCATAAATGACATAAGGGAGATGATGTGTATTGATATCCATGTCACTTTTACGGATATGAAACCTTGATTTTAGCCGCCCAAAGGCACACTCAATCACCATATGAGCAGAAGATAGCCTGTAACCAAAAATTGCTCTTGCACTGTGGAACCACCACCAGGAAACTCTTTCATTAGGAAAGGCAATAATGGATAGGCCGGATCTGCAAGTATGCAAACTGGTACAGGCTCTTCCTCGTCAACAATATGGTTTGGGCATGATGGTATTCCTCCAGTGCAAAGAATTTCATTGATTTTGGAGTTTGCAAATATTCGAGCATCATGCACACTTCCTGGCCATTTCACTACCACATCAGTGAAGCAATAGTTATAGTCACAAGTTGCTTGAATGTTGAAAGAGTATCTATTTTTGCGGTTTAGGAAGTCTGCAGGGTTGGCATCTGGTCTTTTTATGAAAATATGTGTACCATCAATGGTGCCAATGCACTGTGGAAATCCATGTCTCTCTTCAGATTTTTCAGCAACAAATCTAACGTCCTTTTCGTTTTGTGGCAGCCTAATATATCTTTGACCAAGTTCAGTTGTAATCACATAACATACATTCCTAACAATTGTTATTACGTGTCTAGAGAATCAGATTCAGATTCAGATTCAAAGTTATTGCGCAATACTATTGAAGGCAGGCAAACGTTCCAAACATGCAACGAGAACCAACTTCAGTTTCCTATTACAACAACATACAGTGAAAGCACTCTCAACTACACCAATACATTGGCTTGTGCCATGTATAACTTTTTCTAAAAAACGATGTTTATACGGAATAGTACTTAGGCCTTATGCCTAGTACTAACTCAACAATGTTGACCCCCATGTTTAGGAGTTAGAAATTTGGATAAAATTCCTATTACAACAATGTACAATAACAGAACTCTCAAATACGCTAATACAGTAATCTGTGCCATGTATAGTTTTTTCTAGAAAACGATGTTTATACAGAATAGTACTTAGGCCTTATGTCTAGTACCAACCCAACAATGTTGACCCCCGTGTTTAGGAGTTGGAAATTTTGCATAAAATTCCTATTACAAATATTTACAATAACAGAACTCTCAAATACGCTAATACAGTAACCTGTGCCGTTTATAGTTTTTTCTAGAAAACGATGTTTATACGGAATGGTACTTAGGCCTTATGCCAAGTACTAACTCAACAATGTTGACCCCCGTGTTTAGGAGTTAGAAATTTTGCATAAAATTCCTATTACAACACTTTACAATAACAAAACTCTCAAATACACCAATACATTAATCTGTACCGTGTATAGCTTTTTCTAGACAACGATGTTTATACGGAATGGTACTTAGGCCTTATGCCAAGTACTAACTCAACAATGTTGACCCCCGTGTTTAGGAGTTAGAAATTTTGCATAAAATTCCTATTACAACAATTTACAATAACAAAACTCTCAAATACACCAATACATTAATCTGTACCGTGTATAGCTTTTTCTAGAAAACGATGTTTATACGGAATGGTACTTAGGCCTTATGCCTAGTACTAACTTAACAATGTTGACACCCGTGGTTAGGAGTTAGAAATTTGGCATAAAATTCCTATTACAAATATTTACAATAACAGAACTCTCAAATACGCTAATACAGTAATCTGTGCGATGTATAGTTTTTTCTAGAAAACGATGTTTATACGGAATAGTACTTAAGCCTTATGCCTAGTACTAACTTAACAATGTTGACCCCCGTGTTTAGGAGTTAGAAATTTGGCATAAAATTCCTATTACAAATATTTACAATAACAGAACTCTCAAATACGCTAATACAGTAATCTGTGCGATGTATAGTTTTTTCTAGAAAACGATGTTTATACGGAATGGTACTTAGGCCTTATGCCTAGTACTAACTCAACAATGTTGACCCCCGTGTTTAGGAGTTAGAAATTGTGCATAAAATTCCTATTACAACAATTTGCAATAACAGAACTCTCAAATACGCTAATACAGTAATCTGTGCCGTTTATAGTTTTTTCTAGAAAACGATGTTTATACGGAATGGTACTTAGGCCTTATGCCTAGTACTAACTCAACAATGTTGACCCCCGTGTTTATGAGTTAGAAATTTTGCATAAAATTCCTATTACAACAATATACGGTGAAAGCACTCTCAAATACACCAAAACAGTAGCTTGTGCCATGTATGGCTATTTCTAAACAACTATGTTTATGTGAAATATGGCTTAGGCTTTATACCTAGTACTGCTTGAATAATGCTATTGCTAGTACCAAAATTTGCAGTAATAGCTTTGTTTAAGTCAAGGGCATAAAAATTGGGGACCATTTAGAATGTACGCAACCGATAAATTTCGGTGTTGTCATTTTTGCTACAAGCTGTTATAAGGGGTTGGGGTGGTATAATGTTTTGAATGTGGAGAATACCAAATTGGTTAGTATTGATCAGTTCCCTGGACTGGAGCATAAGCACCAGGAAGAAAGACATTTGGCCACATTTCAGGAGCCATGTGTAGTTGCTTTGTATAAGAAAGTAGTCGATAAACGCCCAGTGCTCAGCTACACATTATAATAAGTGCATGCAGGGAAATTAATTTGTATATCTTTGGAATATTCAACCGTTTTCTCATATTTTCGGGCATGAAGCAGAGTTCACTAACATCGGTCAAGGCTGGTCCTTTTAATGTTTCGTAGCAAGTGAAGGAAGCGGCCCTGGATGTTGCACATGTATTGCAAAGGGTAGGGGTATGTGGAATATTGCGACAATGAGTATTACATGATTTTTTAATGATCCCGTATAGAATGACGAACCTGCCTATAAACATTACTTTGATAATGTTCAGTTGCTATCAGTATCAGCATATTGTTTTATAAACTTTTGCAACTTTCTTCATCAAAATTGAGCTTTGTGCTACGTGGCAGCTTAAAAGGTCTTCTTCCACTTATAACACGATTTCACATAGTTCATCACCGTGTTTACAACAAACCGTTTGAACCAGGGCTCTCTATACTTTATGATTTCATTGAGCTGTTTTTCGTTTTACCATTTAGCAGATCAACATGCCCCTGACATATTACGAGCAAACTGAACTTATACAGTACATTACTGCTGGAGGACTCAGAAAATTATAACAACTAATCGTATCAGACTTCAGATTTCAGATTTTCATTTATAGTAATAGCCTATGTACAATTTACATCGCATATGAAAGGGACAAGGCAAATTATTCCACTTCTATTTGTAACCAAATACTTATGAAGATATGTCGCATTAAACTCTCAATTAGTTTTCAGGGTCTCATCTACACCTTCTACGCCACTAAACTGACAAGGCAATAGTTTCTCAGCTGAAACTAGCATGCACTTTCTCTTCTCTTTTAGCACCATGAACGCAGCGCTACATCTAATCAAGCTTCTTTGCAATATATGATAAGAATATTATCTGTAGTCTATTGACATAATCACAGCCGATTTAGAAGGATATGACAGCTCACAGCATAAGGAACTTGTAAACATACTTATTAAGAAAAAGCTGTTCACTCCATAGATTACTGCCTTCATGCCTTTGAGAGTGCTGTCACTGAATATTATTGTACTAGAAATTTTATGGAGCATTTCATACTCTGAAATACGGGGGTTAGCATTGTCGAGTCAGTACTATGTATAACGCCTATGTACTATTCCGTATAAACATAGTTTTTTAGATAAAATTATACATGGCACAGGCCATTCTGTTGGTGTATTTGAGAGTTCCTTTACTCTACATTCTTGTAACAGAAATTTTATGACAACTTTCTAACTCTAAAATACGGGGGTCAGCATCGTCGCGTCAGTACTATATATAACGCCTAAGTACTATTCTGTACAAACATCGTTTTTTAGATAAACCTATACATGGTACAGATTAATGTATTGGTGTATTTGAGAGTTCTGTTATTGTATATTGTTGTAATAGGAATTTTATGCAAAATTTCTAACTCCTAAACACGGGGGTCAACATTGTTAAGTTAGTACTAGGCATAAGGCTTAAGTACTATTCCGTATAAACATCGTTTTCTAGAAAAAACTATACATCGCACAGATTACTGTATTAGCGTATTTGAGAGTTCTGTTATTGTAAATATTTGTAATAGGAATTTTATGCCAAATTTCTAACTCCTAAACACGGGTGTCAACATTGGTAAGTTAGTACTAGGCATAAGGCCTAAGTACTATTTCGTATAAACATCGTTTTCTAGAAAAAACTATAAACGGCACAGATTACTGTATTAGTGTATTTGAGAGTTCTGTTATTGTAAATATTTGTAATAGGAATTTTATGCAAAATTTCCAACTCCTAAACACGGGTGTCAACATTGTTAAGTTAGTACTAGGCATAAGGCCTAAGTACTATTTCGTATAAACATCGTTTTCCAGAAAAAACTATAAACGGCACAGGTTACTGTATTAGCGTATTTGAGAGTTCTGTTATTGTAAATTGTTGTAATAGGAATTTTATGCACAATTTCTAACTCCTAAATACGGGGGTAAACATTGTTGAGTTGGTACTAGGCATAAGGCCTAAGTACCATTCCGTATAAACATCGTTTTCTAGACAAAACTATAAACGGCACAGGTTACTGTATTAGCGTATTTGAGAGTTCTGTTATTGTAAATATTTGTAATAGGAATTTTATGCAAAATTTCTAACTCCTAAATACGGGGGTAAACATTGTTGAGTTGGTACTAGGCATAAGGCCTAAGTACCATTCCGTATAAACATCGTTTTCTAGAAAAAACTATAAACGGCACAGGTTACTGTATTAGCGTATTTGAGAGTTCTGTTATTGTAAATATTTGTCATAGGACTTTTATGCAAAATTTCCAACTCCTAAACACGGGGGTCAACATTGTTGAGTTGGTACTAGGCATAAGGCCTAAGCACTATTCTGTATAAACATCGTTTTCCAGAAAAAACTATACATGGCACAGATTACTGTATTAGCGTATTTGAGAGTTCTGTTATTGTGAATTGTTGTAATAGGAATTTTATGCAAAGTTTCTAACTCCTAAACATGGGGGTCAACATTGTTGAGTTAGTACTAGGCATAAGGCCTAAGTACTATTCCGTATAAACATCGTTTTTTAGAAAAAGTTATACATGGCACAAGCCAATATATTGGTGTATTTGAGAGTGCTTTCACTGTATGTTGTTGTAATAGGAAACTGAAGTTGGTTCTCGTTGCATGGTTGGAACGTTTGCCTTCTTTCAAGAGTATTGCGCAATAACTTTGAATCTGAATCTGAATCTGATTCTCTAGACACGTAAGTACAATTGTTGACACAGAGGATCTTGCAATTCCAAACGCATTGGCTACTTTACGGTATCCACCTTCGTCTGCAAGGTAATTGAGTGTTACTGCAACTTGCTTTTCCACAGATGTTGGTGCACGGAAACTGGTTATTTACTTTTCTACAAAAGGCCTGACAAAGTCACACAGTTTCATAAAACTCTCCTTGGACATACGAAAGTTTTCTCTCCATTCCTCTGGGACCACAAGTCCATGCAAAAAATTGTCCCACCAAGCACTTGTTCTTCCTGGCCTTACCCAAAATCTACGAATCTTTCCTGGTTGCCTGCTGCCGATTCTCTGTACTCTAGCAGCCACATCTAGCAGAGACACCACTTTCCGTCTTCTTTTTCTGTGACTTTGATTGACTATACTAGCCAACTGAGCATTTAGCAGTAATGAAGCACTGAGTTGACTGAGAACAATTAGCAAAGGTGAAATAATTTTCTGTGTCTAGTTCAGATTCATTGCACTGCTTTTGTACGTAGACTTGAAGTCGACCGCCAAAAATTCAATGAAAGACATTTTGATGTAGCCCCGTTGCCACAGAAAGATCATCTCGTTGTGGATCAGCATCACAATTGATACGGATTAAAATGTTCACATTGTATCGGTACAGTTTTAGACCCGCACAGATACACAATTGTACCTTCTCCCTAGCAGGATCACAAGTAGTCCTGATAACAGGTACAAAAGTGTATCAGATCACTTTTAATAGTGTGAACGCAAGGCTGATCTGTAGCACTTTTGTAGCGGATGACAATTCATCCGGTACAAGTGTGAACGTAGTCTAACAGAAGAAAAACTATGACCAACATAATAATTGGCTACTATACTCTGTATCATAACCAACTGTCTTGACGTTCTATGCCATGTTGGGTAGGGTGCCATACCCCCATTGGCACATCACTCATTGCAGAAATTATTTTTCTTGTCTTTACTATATTGCAAAAGTTTTTTTACTGTTTTTGATACCCCTGTACTTTGCCAATGGTTTTTCCTGACAGCAATCAAATCCATACGACAATTAGGACAAACATGAAAACACTAGTGGTGTTTAAGGACTGAAACGTCACATAGCTTGAAGTTTACTACATTACTAACTTTTGCTTGGCTAAATTTCGCTTGGCAATCCAGGCATGCTGTCAAATAGGATCCAATGGATACCTGAAAACAACTCTTGCTGCCCAGGGCCTATAACAAGCGCTCCATTTCATGTGGCAGCATTTTCTTTAGATGCTTTTCATCTGTGCCAATTGTCCTCTTTGTACTGTTAGATAAATTGTTTTATTCACAATAGGTAATGATTTATAGCCTTATTCGACTCTATACTTCATTATATTGCGAATAACACACTGAGGTGAACATAGGCTTCTGTGCTGTTCTAAGGTAGCGAGCACTTGCAGTGAACATCTGTGAGGTCACAAAAGATCCCGGATGAACTAGAGGTGCGAGAAGTTATGGCAAAGCTACACACAGAAAAATCAACACTAATTGCGTACTTACTCACCATGGCCATCGAATTTTCAATTTCTCTTTGCATGATGCCTTTTATCACCTTCCAACATGCACTTTTAGCACTGGTTGTATTTATCCTGGAATTCTCCTTTAAATATTAGCTATATAAGAATAAATGTTTACAATTCTAGCTTTCATCATGGACAGACCCTTATTGGGACATCCCATCAAATAAATTCTCAATAGGAGTACAGTAAATCTATTGATGACTATCCTATCCAAATGTGAGGTCCATACACAATACCAAAGCAAAGTCTTAGCAGTTTGAATCCCGAAGTACCCAATAACGTTGTCTCAAACAGTTTAAAGTGTCTACAGTCCCATTGTGAAAAACCTTGCCGTGCCATTCTGCGATAACTAATTCCGAGAATCTATTTTTAGATGGCAACAATATAGGTCTTTTACTACAATCTGAAACTGTGGATTTTTCTATACGTGACCTGCAACGAAGTATCTCATCCTCATCTAAATATAAATTGATCTGGCTAATATAGAGAGGAGTCTTCATTCCTCTCCTGACCGATTCGCTGAGTGATAAATAGTGAATTTCCTTGCTAAAATGTTCGTTTTGGATTGACTTAAGTAACAATTTTTCAGCTTCTTGTAATTCCAACACATTTAATATTGGCTCAACATCTAAATCACACTTCTTACGGGCTGATTTCAAGTTAGCAATGAATCTCAACACCCATCCTATACATCTAATCAACTTTCCCTTATTACTGAAACGTTTCAAATCTATGACCTTCTCCATATATAACATTGACTTACTAGCTAAAACTGACATAGCATGTGTGATTTTTGGATCGGATTTTACTTGCTCTTTCAAATCCAACGGTGTTTCTAGTTCATACTCACGTGGTGGACTAGGCCATTCACTGGACTCTGACTTAAGGAATAAAGGACCCTCCAAGCATAAGGGGTTGTTGCTTATATTCTTGTTCTTTCCACGAGATGGTAAATCCGCCAGATTCAAGGGACCTGGACAGTAGAACCATTCTTCTCTATTGGACTTCTGTAAAATAATGTTAATTCTATTGTGAATGTATTGTGTCCAGGGCTTTACATTTTTAACCCAACACAGTACGGCCATGGAATCTACCAAGTAGTATCTATGAATGGTATGCTCTGTCAGTGACTGCTGAATAATATTAGATATGTTCTCTACCAATTTTACCATTAAAAAAGCTCCAAGTAGTTCCCACCGAGGGATGCTTTGTTGCTTAATGGGAACCACTTTAGATTTGGATGCAATAAACCTATTACTTATTTTGCCTGATTTATAGATAACTCATAAATAGACGGTCATTCCATAGGCCACTTTGCTTGCATCAGAGAACCTCTACGTGAGAAACTGTCTCATGTCTAAGAAAAAGATATCGAGGAGCTTGTATTATAGGAAACGTTTCAAGAGCATTAATCAGACCATTGTATGTTTTCCTTGTTTTTTCCCACTAGCTCATCATCCCAGCTACATTTGTTGATGCACAGTTGCTGGAAAAATGACTTACATTTTACCACTAGTACAGATACATACACCAAAGGATCAAATATTTTAGCAGCAGAATACCGATCTCTTAGTTGGTGGTAAAGCCTTTGCGAATACTGTTACTTCTGCTAAGTCTATGTGAAGAACATCAGCCTTATTATCCCATCCTACCCCTAAGATCTTTAATTCGTTCTCATTGTCTGAAGCACCACTTACACATTTAGAGTAGGTTTGATTGTCTTCATTTACCTTAGCATTGTTGTTACTTTCCGCGCCTTCGATTTCAACTTTACTAATTGTTTTCATTACTTCGCTGCTGTTGGAAGCCCACTTGCGAAGATTGAACCCCCCAGCAGACATTATTTCTTTGGCATGTTTATAAATCGTAATAGCCTCCTTTACATTGCTAGCACCACAAGAGAAATCGTCGCAATATAACCTTCTTAACTGAGCAACGACTTTGGGATACTTTGATTCAAATTGATTAAGATGATAATTGTCTCAGCTAGAATAGCTGGACTGCAAGTAAACCCAAATACCAACCAGCAATACCTATATTGGACAATAGCAGGCTCTTCCTGAGTTATGTCATCGAACCACAGAAATCTCAGTACATCACGGTCATTAGGATTAACCTGAACTGGTAACAATGCCTTTTCTATGTCGGCACTTAGTACAACTGGGAGCATTCTAAATCGCATACTTGTATCAAATAACAGCAGCTTGTGATTGGTGCCTGAATCTAATCTATCATTGAGTGACAAAGAGGTGCCAAACCTTGCCGATCCGTTGAACACCACACACAGCTTTGTAGTCTGCTGGTCATTTCTTACTGTGCCAAAATGGCACAAAAATGTGCTTCCCTATCCTCGTACCGATTACAATCCACCCTTTCAATAACACCTTCAGCCAACTGCTGTTCAAAAGCTTCATTATACTGCTGTAATAAAGATGGATTTTCCTTCAATTTCCTAAATAAAGAAGACAATCGAGACTTACACATTTCATAAGTAGCACTTAATTCCTCATGAATAGTACCTTTCCATGGAAGGCTTACTTGATAACGTTCATTATGGTTCTCATGCTTGATTTTCATGGTGCTTTCATCACTAGGTGCTTCTTCTTGACCAACACCCATATCTTCATGCTTCCAGAACCTATCTAGTGCATCAACTATTTCGCACGATTCATCTACCACCTCTTCTCTACAATGTAATATATCTAACACCAAATTGGCATTAACAACGTCATTGACTGTATGAAATGATTTACCATTGTTTTCATCTGAAAAGGATACAGGGCCTGAAAGGAAACAACCCAGCTTACTGCTAATGGCTGCTGGACCTGCACTGCCCCTAATGATTTCATCTATTACTATGTCATAATAGTGGTCCATGCCTATCAATATATCTACACGCTTTCTACATGCACTTGAGTTATCTGCGAGAACTAAACCTTGTAAGTGAGGATAACTTGCTATATCAACATTAGAAGCTAAAGGCAAACAAACGGCTGGTGAACTTAAGGCACATATACTTACGACTTTGTCATTTACTTCTACATTAACGGTTACTCTGTCACTAAATGTATTTACATACATTTCTGAACCATATGTGTTGAAATTCAGTTTTTCAATCTTCTGTGGCTCCAATCCTAGCTTTCTTTGTAGTTCCTTAGACACAATTGACCTCTGACTGCCTCCATCAAATACAATATTAACGGGAACATTCTTACCTCTGTTGTCTCCAAAGGCAAATGTGGTCGCCGTTTGTAGCAAAACTTTGGTTCTTTCGTGCACATTTGATGTTGTAATTCAACTGGCAGTTGAATTTGGCTCTTCTTTGTTGCACAGTGCTGTGTTATGAGGACCTTTACAACTGTAACACTTCACTTTAGCTTGGCAATCTTTAGAGAAATGTCCCTTTCGCAAACAGTTGAAACATCGCCTGGCTTGAAGCAGAATCGCTCGTCGTTCTTTGACACCTGTGATCTCTTTGCATTCATTTCAAAACTGATTCTTATCGCAGAAATAGCATTGAATCTGTCTCTTTTTCTGCATACTTGTCTCTAATTTAGTAACAAATGACTTCGTTGTCCCTTGCGGCAACATATGGTGTTGAAATTGTTTAAATGGCTCTTTCTCGCTCCTTTTCTGATCTTTTCCTACTATCTTTTTGCTCACTTCCCTGGCTTCAATTTCTCTTTGAATTATGTCCATAAGTTCTCTAATATTCCAAAAATCTTCAGAGGTTTGTCGGGCCACTTGTAAGGCTATATCCTCAGGCACCCTGGATATTATAACGGGCACTAAGAGACTGCCGTACTTCTCAGAAGAAACTCCCAAACTTTCTAACCCGCAAACGTGCACCATGATTGTGTCGTAAATGCCATGAATACCTGAAAGTTTATCATTTTGAAATGATTGCAATTTGAGTAAGGATTGCATGTGTGCGCTGATTATGTGTTGCGTCTTACCAAATCTTTTTTTTAACAATTCCACAGCTTTACCACAATTTTCCTCATGTATTTCAAGATCTTCCAATGCTTTATAAGCTTGTCCCTCTAAGGAATTGACCAAATAATTCAGTGTATGTACATCTGAAAGACTATGATTTTCATCCACTGAGCATCGAAAGCTTTGCCAAAAATGTTGGAATTTTGTGACACCCCCCTTGAACCTTGCTAAACTAATCTTTGGGAGCCTAACCGCTTGGGTTCTATCGTTGATTGATGTGTTCTGGACACCTGGATACTCTTATAATTCGTTGCTTACTGTTGGTCAAGGTGGTGTAAATGCTTTGGAAAGAGGGCGTAACACTTTGAGTGGAGAAATTGGACATGGACTTGCATTTGGCGGTTTGAGTGCAGTGCTCGAACTGTTAACATAATCGGTGACCTTGGCAATAAATTCATTGATTCGTGTACTTACGCAGGTTGATTCATCACCTTCTTTGTCAATTTCGTCTAGGGTGCATTTTTGCAGTATTTCGTCATCCAACTGTACAAGATACTCTTTCTTTTCATTGAGAGATTTCACTATAACTTGCAGTTTGTTTAACACATCTTTGTCAATTATTCTATCATTCATAAATTCGCAAGCTTCATTTATCAATTTCGTAGCTTTCGCTCTATTACCACCACGTATCTTTTTGAATCGCCTTAAATTTCCATCATCAGCAACTTGGGCATAGTCATCATCTGTCGTTCATACCATGTTGAATAAATCGCATTAACTTCTACTTCTCAATCCCTCGCCCCATGTTGTGTGCCATATTTGTTGTAATTATGGGCTAGAGAGAGAGACTATTGAAAACTCCGCATTTCTTGATTGTTATCTTTCATGAACATAACATAACATAACAAGATTATATATATTGAACGCGCGATTTGTGACACTAACACTCCGAAAGCTAACACATACTGAACTAAAACTGGTATATCAACTCTACTTATTACGACACTACTTACATTGCATGAACTGCTCACATGATGTTGACCACATGACCCAAGATCAGGGGGTATCTTTCCAACACAGGCCTTAAAAAGTGTTATTTTATGCTTTCTAGGAAAATGAACAGTTTAGCACAACAACACTTATACATATACATAACAGTTATTGTCTAGCATAACAGCAGGAATATCCTTGAAGCAAATAAGTATCAAAATTATGAAAGGCCACGCTCATAAGTTGCTCACTTGATAAGACTCAAAACTCTCATTCTGGTTTTGAGAAAACCCTGGTAAGCATCTTTCCATCTGTCTGGGTTGAGAAAGGTTAACAAAGGTTTCTTTCAGCAGCTCCAAGAAAACAGGATTCAAATGATAAACAATTTTTCACAGTTTCTTTCATCTGCTTCCAACAGCACCAATAATCTTCTGGACAAAACTGTTTTACTGAGGATCATAGAGCTCGATGGAATGAAACCAGACAGCTATTATTTTTTTTGAAGCATTTAAAGACCTCTGTCTCTCTTCTGGTGTATTAATTTCTCTATCCACAGTTTGTTTTATACCATTCCTGTAAAACTCACTCAACCTTTTGATAACAGATTCAGTGAGTCACCATTTTCTATCCCCTACCAGTTTCCCATCTGACAATGTACCTTTTTTGTCAGTCTAACTCTATCCAAAGCTCAATGCTGTCTTTTACCAACATGTCTAATACAATCCAACTTTTCACCAATATCTAAGTAAGCTTCACCATAACCTTTACCAATTCTTTGGTGAGTTTCACTGTCCACATAACTAATCATCCACCTGTATCTCAATGTATGGAGGGTGATTGATCTATCCAACAACCTGTGTGCTACTTCTATCTCCACATTGAAACCAGACCCTTTATAACTTTGTTCACCATTCCGTATATTAGCTGCTCTGTGCCCAAGGTTGCTTGGGCATTGGTTGCCTTGCTTTGCTTGCAACTTTCATATAGCTGTCAAGGGATTTTCATACAGCTTTCAAAGTATTTTCAAATCAAGTATCTCTCCTATATCAGAGGAAATCACAACTCCTATGCCATGCTTTGCAATGAATCCTCTTGCAGACCATGTACCATCATATGCCACTGCAACATCAAGACTGCAATTATGATCATCCTCTTGATCAGATTCTTGAAGAACAATCTTTATTAGTTTTTGAACAGCATTAACAATCTGATTATCAAAGACTGATTTCACACAAACCAAAAGTTTGGCAATTTGAGTGGAATAGTTAGAAGCACTAACAGGTGAAGGTAAATCATACATTGACAATGATTTCAAAAAGTCAGTAGAGAAAAAAGGTAAAGTAAATAGTGCTACAATAGTTCTTATATGCTTAACTGATATTTCATTTCAGTACTTATACTGGTACTATTCTATTTCAATCAAATCGATCAGTCTCTTTTATACACCAAGGAGCCCCTGTACTAGTTGTCTATTTATGATAAGATTACTGCTTCTTCCTCAAACACACACAGTCTCAACTGTCTCCTATAGCAATGCCAAAGTACATTGGATGCCAAAGTATCTGGTATGTTTATTATTATTTGTTGCATCCATTAGTCTTGTTTCCTATACTTTTTACCATATTAGATGGCCTTGGGGGTATCATCCCCAAACAAATAATCTCTGACAGTGTGGTGAGCACTGCTCACATCTTTGATCACTGGGCCAAGGGATACAGGTTGCCTGTTTCCTCTAGTTCTATTTTGTCATTAGCCTACATCATTGCATAGTTGTAGGAGAGAGAGTGAAGCGCAGGAGCCAACAAGTTGTGAAGCTCTTGATGCTGACTGGAACATGTTTTGTCAACACTTTGTCTGAAATATTTTTACATCACCATTTCCTTGGTTCATCCAAGCTACCTTATCATCAATAGATGGTTCACAACATTGTTATTTCAGGATACTTATTTTTCTATGCTCAGATTTTGAATCTGCCTTTGAGTGCTGTAACAGAACACCCCTTTGTCAGGCGAAATAATGGCATGTTTGGGGGATGAATCAGCGACTCCCAAAGGGGCTGATATTACTCCAGATATTGTAACCTTAATAGTGGCTATGAAAGATAACATGGATCAAAACAATGCCATGTTAGCTACTTTGATGTCCAAGCGCCATAAACGACCTTTGCCTTATGACGGCCCTAATGGAATCTCAATGCCTCATTTAAATGTCTCAGAACCAAGTCTGAAAGTGACATGATAGCATCCTTAACTGCAACACCAATGACTGTGCAGACATCCCTTGGACCAGCTGCACAGACAGCAAGTTTCTCTGCTGCACAGACAGCATGTTTCTCTGCTGCACTGACAGCAGCTCCTTTAGCTGCACAGATAGCAACTCCCTCAGCTGCACAGTCAGCATATTTGCCTGACTTAGGATGCTCCAAAGATAATATTGTAAACCTTAATGGCAGACCAGAGTTTGATGAGGACCATCAGGTTTCTGACTTAGTAAAGGACATGAATAATGATTCTTTGCGTAATGCATTAAGTGAATCGTTAATGCCTTCTGAGGAAAGAGGCCCACCAGTTTCAGAGCACCTAGCTACAATTGTCAGTGAGAAAGTCTCTGTCGAATTTGACCAACAGAAATGTAAAGCAATACTGGACAATTATACAATACCCAGAAATTGTGATTCTAATATCAACAAGGCTGCTTTGCACATGCACATTATAGACATTAAGGAGCCAAAGCAGCAAGTGCTACTGGGTTTACACATGTGTTTGTGGACAGTAATCATAGTTTTTAATGCACAGTGGGAGACTATTTCTTCAACAACAGAGCATTAGAATATAGAACATTATTTTTCATATCAGGTATTTGTCCCTTTCCTATCCTTCATATACTTGCATGAAACAACTAGACCTATAAGAGCAATAATTTAAAAAATTAAACGAGACTTACCTGTAAGTTGATGTTTGATTGTAATTCTTCTCTACCATCAGCAGGAACGGAGGAATCACATGAGAAGCGAGCGCACGCGCTACTGGTCATTCTTTAAAGCGTGAGTGATCACAGGAAGATAGTAAAATAGATAAATAATTATTAAATGACTGAAATGAAAATGAATGAAAATGAAATATTGCTCGTCATCAGCAGGACGGAGGAATACTGGGTGGGAATGGTATTAAAATTGTTTATGGGAGGGCATGTGATTCCTCCGTTCCTGCTGATGGTAGAGAAGAATTACAATCAAACATCAACTTACAGGTAAGTCTCGTTTAATTTTTAAATTCTTCTCTACAATCAGCTACGTCACTACGGAATCCCATGAGACTTTAAAGCCCTGTGATCACGAACCCATTATAGGCGAAAGAAATATGTAACGCATAGTTACACAATAAAAACAGGAGCATTGGGGAGTTTGCAGAGCTAGTAATAGCCACTAGTGTGCACCAGTTATGAACATTACTGTGCAAATCGAAGTTTACACAAATGAGGGCGAAGGCATAATATCTAATTCAACATAGTTTGTTATATATAAAAAATAAGTGTAATGACAGTTACGACTCCTTATTCTCTAGTTCACGGACTGATATAAGTATCCCAGGAGAGAAGTCAAATTAGAAAGGACAACTGCTAAACTTACACAGTGATGTATCTTTTTCTTTCTTTTTTTTTTTTTTTTTTTTTGAAGATATCTCTAAGACTCGTATCTCACAAACATGTGTACCAGATTACTACACATCTACACAAACAACGTATAATAAATCCAATCAATCAAATTAAACGGAATGTTAAAATTTTTAAAGTAATTTTAACACTACTAATTCAAATCAACATAAGTAACGCTTAAAACAGCGCAGCGTCTCTGACTGAGTCTCTATATGCGATACCTAGTGAGAATTTTGAGGTAATTTCGTAATTTAAGGGGCGCTATGGTAATGTTACCTTGCGCATATAGCATTCCAATTGAGATTCAAACATCAAGTAACAGCAAGTAAATGCATCTAACGCATTGCAATACGACTGATTATCCAAATTTATTCTAAGAGATAATCGAAATAATTGACATTTAAAGTCTGAGTTTAACAAAACATATTGTGTTCTGGGTATCCCATCCGGACATTACGACTATTATAAATCAGAAAGCACAACATATAATTCTTTCTTTAACCCTTGTTGCCAGTTGGGTGATGGTATATAACGGTAAAGCAACTATTGTCATTGTACCTCAACTACAAGATGAATAAGTCCATTGCTAATCATGTGCAACATTACACAAAGCAAAATTGGGTCTTCCACTGCAGAGGTTACAGTAACCTAACACGTATGTGGAGAAGTGCACCAGCATATATGCCAACTGGCGTTATCAGTGTACTGACCCATTTCACAAAGATTCTTTCTCCCTGGTAGTAGAGTTTTGTGGAGAATGCTAAATAGCCTGTTATGAGGTTTTAGTTCTTTGATGTGAAGCAAGGTGCAATCATGTGTTAAGACTGGCACCTGACCGAGAAAGCTAACCAACAGCTTCGTAGGACAGAGGGATTTTAATTGAAGATCTGGTGAGATATACAGTAGTCGCCATATGTCTCGATTAGTTGTGTAGAACTGTATGAGAAATAGAAAGGAGGTTGCATTACTTAATAGTCCTAATAGGCTAAACTAAAATACTAACCAAACCAGAATTCTGGCAATATTCTTAAATGCTAAAATAAGGACAATGACAAAAGAGATAGCCAATTTGGCTGCTCCCTCTATCAAACTGAGTCTTAAGACTCGAGAAAAGTAAAATTTATATATACAGTATATGGCTGAAAATTTTTCCCGGAAAGGGAACATGCGCTGGACATCATCCATTCTGCGGAAGATTTATCGTTACAAGAAGGTTCACATGCAGCGTAGATGCTAATTTTCTATGGAAACCGGCCAATTGATGGAAATATCAGCCATTTCTATGCCACTTATAAATTGACAGATAATACATGCATATGGATGGTAGTAGAAATAGTGTTTGTCATTGCTCATAGTTGTAGGAACATAGGCTTGGTAAGCGGTTAAGTGCTTAGTCTCAAGAAACTTCTTTCCACATTCCCTCCTAATTGCCAGGTTCTTTCACACTCAAAAAACCAAAGAGCATCTGATTAAGTGTGATCAAAAAACAGCTTCCCATGCTCTCAAGGAGGCATTTCATGTAGCAATAGCTAATGAAGTAATCCAGTCTGCCTAAAATAGGCTGTAGGCGGCAAAGGGTCTAATCAGCAAAAGAAAATCAATACGACTTTGGCCTCTGATACTAACACTTATGATGCTCCACACATATGTCTACAATGATTACTATTATTATTGACTACAATATATTGCTGTTGAAAAGCGGCATTTTGCCTAATTTTAAGTAACTTGTTTAATAATAATTGCGTAAAAGCAATAGCAGTAACAGCGGCAAAATTGAATGGAATTGAGCATTCTTGAGCATAGTAAAAGGAGAATTGCCACTTTAGTTGACCATAGTGACAACTTTGTAATAAATTCAAATGAACTCATTTTAGTAAAAATAAATTTTTTATGGTATCTGTCGATAATGCAAAAGCTTAAAACCACCGAGAAAGGGGGATGGCCTCTATCCAATAGGCTATGTAAGTCATCTGAAAGGAGACTTCTGTTCCTCCAGTTATTACGTAGTATTAGCATGGCGTCATGGCTATCTCTGTAGAGTGCTCAATTATTTCCTCAGAATGACACAATGAACCTAACAAATACAGTAGTCAAGTGATTGCGTAGCAGATTGACAAGTAGAATGCCATAATACGAATATGTAAGGTCAATAACGCCATGACATCCTGTAGTAATACATCTATACTGTCTTCAGTATGATGTTTGTATCTATTTATACACATATCGAATAATGGAAGCATAGAACTTGATCTTGGCCCTTGCGACATAAGATGGTATCTTCTCATCATTCGCTAGCTCTTATTGCAACATGGCAAATGTAAAGAACCTTGCCAGCAACAAAGCCACACTGACATGCACATGATAGTTTATAATTTGGGCAAATATCATTGAATTTACTATCGGGAATTCTGCACACTTTCTACATTATTCAGCATAGTTTCCTCTATGGTGCCTGGAGTTAGGATTTCAGAGTAGTGACTGTCAATGACTAGTCGTTATAAATCACAGTGTGAGAGAACTGTTGCTACCCTACTAGAGAGTATGCAAACCAAACATTACCCACTGTGCACTATAGTAGACGGATGTTCTGCATGGAGAACTGACAAGTTCCTGAGATGTCGCTAAGCCGGAAGTATGAAGCTACATTATTAAGTCGTATGAAGTGATTGAACCTAAAAGATCATTCGAATTTTGCCACAAAAGCACACTGACGGGCAACATTGTACGGTGGGCTGTTTCTCGCCAAGACGCAATCGACTAAATAACTTGTTTCTCTCAGTAAAACAGCTGCTATCATGTACCCCCGTCCTGTTAAGCTGTCATCCGGTTTTTGAATGTGAAATGCGATCAGTGTGTCACAAAAAGAGGGGAGAGACATTACTTAATACTTGCAGTTAGCCTGTCTGTTTATGTTACAGTAATGTATCAATCTAAGATACTTAGAGTTACGTAAACTAACAAACAGTATACAACACATGGGCCCTTTTCCCGAGTCATGTAATTTCTACCTACATACAAATGACTAAAATCGTTCTGCTTAGTATCATCCATCTCATCATGCATCACTTTTACATTTTCAGCCTCTCCGGGAGAGGTTTGCCATATATTCATTAGAAACACGATTTCAGTCTGTGGGCTAAGACGAAAACTGCATATCCTGCAAAGGTATCATGCCCGGTGGGCAAAAGGCCATTCTGGCCTGTGGTGATCTCATCATGCCTGGTAGGCAAACTTATAAGTTCTCTGGCAGAGCTGACATAAGCAATAAACCTAGCTAGATAAAATGTGTAGTTCTTTGAATGAAAATGTCAGTTGCAGATTACTCGCAAATGTGCATGTCCGGTGGACGAGAGATCATTCTGACATGTGGTTACTTTCAATACGCCTGTTAGGCACATGTGTAGGTGATCTGGTAGATCTGGTATAAGCAATAAATCTACCTCGTAGGGAGTGCTCGTAGGCAAACTGCTAAGTTCCCTGGCAGAGCTCGTATAAACAACAAACCTAGATTGAAAATATGTCTAGTTCTTTGGAGGAAAAGGTCCATGGCAGACTACTCGCAAATGTGCATGGTCGGTGGACGAGAGGTCATTCTGCCCCATGGCTACTTTCAGTGCCAGTTAGGCAAACTTTTAGGTTCGCTGGTAGAGCTGGTATACCAATAGATCTATCTAATAGGCAAACTGCTGAATTCCCTGGTGAAGCTCGTATAAGGTATAAACTTAGCTTGATAAAATCTTTAGTTCGTTGGATGAAAATGTCAATGGTAGATTACCAACAGATGTGCATGTCCGGTGGACGAGAGATCATTCTGCCACGTGGCTACGGTCACTGTGCCCGTTAGGTAAACTTTCAGGGTCTCTGGTAGAATTAATATAAGCAATAAATCTACCTCACTGGCAAAACTGCTAAGGTCCCTGGTAGCGCAGGTGTAAGTAATGAACCTAGCTTAATACACAATGGTTAGTTCGTGGGATGCAAATGCCAATTGCAGATTACTAGCAAATGTGCATGTCCGCTGGACGTTTCTCACTATACCCGTTAGGCAAACTTCTGTTCTCCGGTGGAGCAGCGTTTCAACAACTGGTTCAATTCTACGGATGAAAATAACATTCATTCGTTAGCAATAGTGGCAATAGGTCAATATTGCCTGTATCCAGAGTTTTTGTAAACCATTCGATCGATTAGGCTCAATGTTTGTGGAAACCTGTAAATAAAGCAACAGGCCCTCTAGCGTAAAGGGACAATCGATAGCAAACTATACAATTTGATCAATCAAGTGGTTTTATATAACTATAACAAAGAATACGGATCATTATCAATAAATAAATTACAGTACTTACGACTCTTGTCAGACGCAAATCACACGCTGCCGAACGCCAGTAGTGGTTGTTCGCAATGACCAGTAGCGCGTGCGCTCGCTTCTCATGGGATTCCGTAGTGACGTAGCTGATTGTAGAGAAGAATTGTTTTTTATAGCCTCATTCATTACCTGTTACATCAAGAACGCCTGAGATTTCTGGCACCGCCGCAGCTTTCGCAGCCCTGTCTGCATACTCTAGTGAGCTTATAGCATACAGATGGGTTCGTTCACTCCAAAGCTCAACCAACGCATCTTCAATATCTGTCATCCATGAAAACGAATATGCCCCTTTTGATGTGGCCTCCATTCTGTCACCTGGCATGATATCATAAGTGATGAAACAGTCACTGATTGGTGCATCGACCAGAGAAATGTTTTTGCACCCCTGCACATCGGCTTTTTTCTGTTTTTAGTTGCTGGCAACAAAAGCAAAAATCAAACATACTAGATGTTTTTTTTGTTGCTAGCGACAACAGGTTTCTGTTTTACTTCCCCACAAACCTGTGATTTTTGTTGTCAACAAGACAAATTGCAGTTGCTGGCAACAAAACTTGCTAGTGTGTGGTATGGCATGCCATTTATAGCAATAATCAAACACAAATTAAATATTCAACTGTGACAATTCACTGTTCAACTATGACAATTCAATGTTCAACTACCACAATTAAATGTTCAACTTCTTCATTCAATGTTCAACTATCACAATTAACTGTCCAACTTCTTCATTCAATATTCAACTATGATAATTCCATATTCAATTATCATAAGTCAATGTTCAACTTCTTCAGTCAATATTCAACTATGATAATTCCATGATCAACTATCACTATTCAATGTCCAACTTCTTCATTCAATTTTCAACTGTGATAATTCAATATTCAACTATCACAATTCAATGTCCAACTTTTTCATTCAATATTCAACTATGATAATTCCATATTCAATTATCATAAGTCAATGTTCAACTTCTTCAGTCAATATTCAACTATGATAATTCCATGTTTAACTATCACAATTCAATGTCCAACTTCTTCATTCAATAGTCAACTATGATAATTCCATGATCAACTATCACTATTCAATGTCCAACTTCTTCATTCAATTTTCAACTGTGATAATTCAATATTCAACTATCACAATTCAATGGTCAACTTCCTCATTCAATATTCAACTATGATAATTCCATGTTTATCTATCACAATTCAATGTCCAACTTCTTCATTCAATATTCAAGTATGATAATTCCATGTTTAACTATCACAATTCAATGTCCAACGTCTTCATTCAATTTTCAGCTGTGATAATTCAATATTCAACTTCATCATTCAATTCTCAACTATGAAAAGTCAATGTCCAACTTCTTCATTCAATATTCAACTATGATAATTCCATGTTCAACTATCACAATTCAATGTTCAACTTCCTCATTCAATATTCAACTATGATAATTCCATATTTAACTATCACACGTCAATGTCCAATGTCTTCACTAAATATTCAACTATGATAAGTCTATGTTCAACTATCACAATTCAATGTTCACCTTCTTCAGTCAATAGTCAACTATGATAATTCCATGTTTAACTATCACAATTCAATGTTGAACCTCTTCATTCATTATTCAACTATGATAATTCCATGTCTAATTATCACGATTCAATGTCGAACATCTTCATTCATTATTCAACTATGCTAATTCCATGTTCAACTATCACAATGCAATGTTCAACTTCTTCATTCAATATTCACCTATGATAATTCCATGTTTAACTATCACACTTTAATGTCCAACTTCTTCATTCACTATTCAACTATGTTAATTCCATGTTCAACTATCACAAGTCAATGTCCAATTACTTCATTCATTATTCAACTATGATAATTCCATGTTTAACTAGCACAATACAATATCCAGCTTCTTCATTGATTATTCAACTATGTTAAGTCCATGTTATATATAATGTATGGTGACACTATTGGGACATAAAACTGGGACACAGGTTGGGACACAGGTTGAGACACAGGTTGAGACACAGGTTGGGACACGTAATAGAGACACGTAATAGAGACACGTAATAGAGACACATTATTGAGACACGTAATAGAGACACATTATTGAGACACGTAATTGAGACACATAATAGAGACACATAATTGAGACACGTAATTGAGACACATAATTGAGACACGTAATTGAGACACATAATTGAGACACGTAATAGAGACACATAATTGAGACAGTGAATAGAGAATAATAGACTAGTATAAATTGAATGATTTAAGAGAATGTGGTTATTGAATAATTGGTAAGTATTGAAATGTTTATGAGAGAATGGTATAAATAAAAATAGATATTTGAATAGTGTTATAAAATAATTATAAGAAATGGAGTTATAAATAATTATAATAAATGGTGTTATTAAAATAATTATAAGAAATGGAGTTATAAATGATTATAAGAAATAGAGTTATAAATTGATTATAAGAAATGGAGTTATAATTTAGATATAAGAGAATTGTGTTATAATAAATGTTTATAAGAATTAGTGTTATAAAATAATTATATTAAATGGAGTTAAAAAAAATAGATATAAGAAATAAAGTTATAATATAGATATTTGAAATGAAGTTATAAAAAATGGATATAAGAAAAATGGATTTATAATATTGATATAAATGAATGAATTAAAAAGGAGTGGAATAAATAAACTAGAATAAAATATTGATAAAAATGTATTGGTAATAATTTTGAAAAATGGTTAAAATACAATGAAAAAATATTAATAGAAATTTTTAAAAAAATCTCTCCTTGTATAATCAACTCTGTTATTTATTGAACATAATTTATGGAACATATTTTATGGATTATTACTAATAAACCATTTAATGGTAATATTAATTCTCCTTATTAAATTTGGGGTTACTAAAGGGGTTTATTATTTTGCATCAATTTTAATTTGAAACTCGTTTTACATATTATTTATGGTATTTTACCTTATTCTCAATGAATAGTTTTATCATTTTGGACCATTTTCGTGCATTTTTGTTTCGCTTGTGTATATTCGCTAATTATGTGGGGTGGTGTATCACTTGGCGTATCGCTGTTGTGGTAATATTATATTTGTGTTTTAATTTTTACATATAAAAATATAATTATATATATAAAAGATGTTTCCTTTTCAATGTTCAAAATTAAGATTCGATGGAAAATGTATTTCAAGAAATGATTATGCTGATTGTTGTAAAAAAAAGAATGCTCATTGTGCAATTGTGAATGGACATTTAGAATGTTTAAAATATTCACATAAATATAAATCAGGTGATTATTATTGTGATCTGGCAGCTGAATATGGTCAAAAAGAATGTTTAAAATTTGCTCATGAAAATGGATATCCTTGGAGTGTCGATACTTGTTTTTTAGCTGCTGAAAACGGTGAAATTGAATGTTTAAAATATGCTCATGAAAATGGTTGTCCATGGAATGAAGATACTTGTACGAATGCAGCTAGATTTGGTAATTTAGAATGTTTAAAATATGTTCATGAGAATGGTTGTCCATGGAATGAAGATAGAACTGCCTTTGCTGCTAAACATGGTCATTTAGAATGTTTAAAATATGCTCACGAAAATGGTTGTCCGTGGCATTATTTTACTTGTGCAATTGCTGCTTATAATGGTAATTTAGAATGTTTGAAATATGCACATGAAAACGGTTCTGAATGGGATGAATATACATGTGCTAATGCTGCTGAAAATGGTGAATTAGAATGTTTAAAATATGCTCATGAAAATGGATGCCCATGGGATGAATTAACTTGTGTAAGAGCTGCTGAATTTGGTCAATTAGAATGTTTAAAATATGCTCATGAAAATGGATGTCCATGGGGTAGTGGAACTTGTAGAATAGCCGCACAAAATGGTTATTTACAATGTTTGAGATATGCTCATGATAACGGCTGTCCTTGGAATGTAGATGTATTTGATGAAGCTGAAGAAAATGGTAATGTTGATTGCATGGAATATTATATTGAGAATTAATGTAATATAAAATATATAAAAAAATGAAGATACCAAATTTAGATATGAATAAAACAGATGATTATTATCCATATATTTTAAAATGGCCGTTTAGAATGATTATAGTTGGTGATTCAAACCGAGGTAAGACAAATTTGGTTATGTATATGATTTTGAGTGCAAAGTTTTTTAAACCAGATGTTATTTATTATTACGGGCGAAATATTGAACAGGATAAAATAAAATATATTAAAAGTATCAGTGATAAACTAAAATCACAAATTGGATATGATTTTATGTTATTACAAAATGATGTAAACAATATCCCATATGCAGATTGTTATGATAATGATTCTAAAAAATTGGTTATTTTTGATGATTTAATGTGTGTTTCAAAAAATGTATTAAAACGTATTGTTGATCATTATATCTTTGGTAGACAGAAAAATATTAGTTGTATATTTTTAGCTCAATCATATATAGAAATTAATCAGACAATTCGTTTAAATTCTAACTATATGATTATTTATGAACCAATAACAAGGAGATGTAAAATTATGGTATTGATTGAAAATAACATTGAAGATAAAGAATTGTTTAAAAAAATCAATGGTAAATATGATTTCCTTTTTATCGATAAGATTAATGATAAATATTATAAAAATTTTGATGAAGAAATATAATTATATATATAATGAGTGATTATATTTATTGTGTAAAATGCAGGAAAAAAACACCTTCAATTAAAGATAGTGAAAAAAAAGTAATTACACAAAATAAAAAACACGGTATTGAATCGAGATGTAGTAGTTGTAACAGCAAAAAATTCACATTTATTAAACAAATATAAGATATAATATATGCAGATTTACTGTTTAAAATGTAAAATGAAAACTGATACTGATAATATAGAACAAATTACCAGAAATAATAGACAGTGTGTTGTTGGAAATTGTAATATATGTAATACTAGAAAAAACATGTTTGTAAAAAATGGTACAGGTATTTTAGATATTCATAAAATGATCGGAAAATTACCCATACGACCATCAAAGGGTTTTGTAGTGCCTGGATATCGTTATTTAGGCCCATATAATCCATTAGATAAACAAGTGTATTATGATAAAGATAATGGGGAAATATATAAAATTAATGAAAATGAAACTCCAGTGAATCAATTAGACGAAATTGCAATGCATCATGATATTTGTTATTCTGTAAATCCCAAAAATAAACATATGTGTGATAAAAAAATGATTGAAAATATTGATGCTATGGAAAATAAGAATTTAATGGCAAAAATTACAAGGGGTATAATTAATACGAAACAAAAAATTGGTTTAGGACAAATGGGTTTAGGTATAGGGGGTCAAAAAAAAAACGACACAAAGATAGACATAAATGATGATCGAAAACAATATGCAAATGAGATGCATAAAAGAATAATAAAGAAATTTAAACGGAGATATGTTTATTCACCTGGAATTGATGTTATTTGGACAACTGATTTAATTTTAATTCCTAAATATGCAAAACAAAATAATGGATATAAATATATCCTCACTATTTTGGATGTTTTTAGTAAATTTGCTTTTATAGCTGTAACGAAAAAGAAAGATAAAAAAACTATATCTAATGCATTTGAAAATATATTAAAAATGGGGAGAATACCCGAAAAAGTGTGGAGCGATGGGGGGGGGCGAATACGATAACCATTTTTTTCGAAATATGTTGAAAAAATATAATATAGAGCCATATAGAACTGACTCAGAATTAAAATCCATTGTGGCTGAACGGTTTAATCAAAGTTTAATGAATAAAATTGTAAAAATGTTCACTGAACGTGGTAATCATAGATATATTGATGATATTCAAAGAATCGTTGATGAATATAATAATAGTTATCATTCGAGTATTAAGATGACCCCTGTTGAGGCCTCAAAAAAAGAAAATGAAGGTATTGTATATTATAATTTATACATAGAGACGTAGAGAAATGATGAAACAAAATATAAAACCGAAGTTTAAAGTTGGTGATATAGTCCGAATTTATAAATTTAAAAAAATTTTTGAGAAAGGATATGATGCAAAATGGAGCAATGAATTATTTGTTATTTATAAAGATAATGGAACAATTCCGAATACATACAAGGTAAAAAGTATTGAGAAAAAGAATGATCGTTACGAATATATAAAAGGTAATTTTTATGAACAAGAATTACAAAAAACAAAAATGGCTTAAAGATTTTTTTTATATTTGTATATTATAATGACGAACAAAAAAATTGAAAAAATTATTCAAACATATAAGAGTATTTTAATTGATACTAATAATGTAAATAAAGATAATATAATTTTTTTTGCACGAAGATCTATAGAAAATTATAATAAAAAAAAATATAATAATGATGAGCAGAAAATTTTAGATTCACTTCTTGATTATTATACCAAACCAACACGAAAAAAAGAAAATATTGTTAATTCATCAATATTAGATTATTATCAATCATTAAATAATAAACAAGAACCACTTCAAAAAAAACAAGCAGTGCAACAAGATGTACAAGTACAAGAACCAGAACAAGTGCAAGAACAAGAACCAGATAATTTCAATAGAATAAAAAACAATAAAAGTGCTATGAAGAGGACATTGAATTTATATGATATTCCATTGAAAAAAATGGATGATGAAAAATTACATCCAATGGAGGATGATCAATTAAATTACAGCCGTGAAATAAAACGTCAGTTTTTATTAAAAAAATTACGTGAGATAGGTCAGTTTAAATGTAATTCTATTATGGGGTCAGAGTTAAGAAATGTAAAAAATCCAGACAAACGATTAAATCCATTCTTTCAAACTAAATATCACATTATACGAAACGAAAACGACATCGAAGATTATTTAAAGTCGAGTGAAAAAGACATTATAAATCGAGTTGGAAAATTTATGAAAAAAACTGATCAAAAAAAAATAAGTTTTAATAATTCAAAAGAAATTAAAGAGAAATCAGTCTTTGAATCAGAAGATGAAGATGATTATGCATTTAATAATCAAGTATCTATGAAAAAGAAAAAGAAAAAGAGTGTATTTCAATCAGAAGATGAGGATGATTATGCATTTAATAATCAAGTATCTATGAAAAAGAAAAAGAAATCAGTGTTTCAATCCGAAGATGAAGAAGATTATAATGATGGGGGTACACGGGGTAATATAGAAGAATCTGATTTAATTAAAAAATTAGCAGAAACAGAAGGTCAGGGATATTATGCTGACGAGCCTGATATAGAAGTGACGATTTATACATCTTCTGGTTGTCAAAGTGAACAAATAAACATCGTTCCCATAAGTAACGTATTTGCAAATGGTTTTATTGAATTACCACAAAAAATTAAGAATACGAAATCGTGTGTCAATATAAAAAACAAAGACGATCGGTGTTTTCTATGGTGTCATCTTTTACAATTACGTTATAGATTAAATGAAAATAAAAAAATTGACCACCCTGAACGATTGATCGGAGAAAAAGCATATATATATAATCTCTATATACTAAGATCCCTATATGATAATTTATGCCAAACCAATCAGATTGCTCGAATTTGTACCACGTGACCCATTTTTTGCCCGATTTTAATGACACTTCTCCTCCTAGGTCTGTTGGGGGATTGTAACCAAACTCGGTTTAGGGGTTCTCCTTGGGGTCTATTTACTCACAAAGGAGGGATTTTTCTATATCTGTTCTTTTTGCTGAGATATTCCACTTTCAACTTATGGCCATTGCTTTCCTATACCCTCCGACATGCTCACTCGACACCTCTGCGCAGGACTGTTGCTTTCACGTTTATGAATGTTCATGGAGGACGATGGTGCTGTGTGTGATTGCAAGGAAATTTTTGTCACTGTCTTTCCAGGTAAACCGACTCTGTTTTCCGTAGATGGATTGATTTAAGATTCCATGTATGTCCTTTGTCCATTTCATCTGTATTCTGCTGTTGCCAGCCATTTATTTCTATATCTTTCAACCAGATTCAACCACCTTCCCTCGAGGGTATTGCCGCCATGACAGTTCTTCTCCAAGTTGTTTCATTCTATGTGCTAAATCACCGTGCTTTTACTGCTAAATTGTGAAAACATATTCAACATATGTTTGACTTTCTATTCTGTGCTAGACTATGGCAGTTTGTTTGCCCTTTATGCATATTTTGATGACATGGAATGGCGTGCGTGCTGTTTTCAGTTGGGAATGTTTTGATATGCACTACCGTAATATTGCCGTGTGACTTGAAGGAGAATTTTGTCGTTCAGCTTTCAGTTTAGTGCTTTTTTCGCTTGATTTCATTCGCTAAGTTATCCTACTTTTCTTACTAAATTGTGATGAAATGATTACTGTATGTTTACTGTTGTATTCCTTGGTAGCTTGGAATTTATTCATTGCTTTTACCGCATGTACGAATGGCATAGGATATGCTTATGTTTGGCGATAAAATATTGGTATGTGGAATGCTTTCACTGAAGTGTGTATAGGGCTATTGCTGAATTTGGTTACACAAATTTTGCAGTTTTTACTTTCACCCTTTACTTTTGTCATAGTGTGTATGATGAAATGCAAGGGGATTCCCAAGTTCATCTCACGATCGCAGATACCTGTTGTCCTTTGTTTTGGAATTTAAATGCGGTCTTTTGAGGGTGATTCCATAACTTTGCTTCAGGGGCATTAAGATCATGGTAGTTCCCCTAAGTTTTTGCTTGATGTTCTGTTCTAAATTACCGTTTTGTTACTGCAGAAGTATCATTATGATATTCAGGAGGCATTTAATTCAATATTTGCTTATGTAGTAGGAGCTTTTAACTTGCTCTTAATTCTGAGTATATGCACATGACATGGATGTTAGGATGTCACAAGAGTTAGGCCACTTTGTTTACGTTTGAGATATTGCCCTTGAACTCGAATTTACTCCTTGATTTTATCATACATATTTTACAGGCAAACACTAGGATGTCACCAACTTTATTCTCAGCTCAGTGACTCTCTTTTCATTTTGTAATCGCTCTATTTACAGTAGGCCTCATTGTTATTTCCACTATAGATGGTAGAGTTATTTTGGTGAAGTCATATTAAAGGGGTTCTATTAAACTAAATATTCTTTTGTTGGCACACAGTTGCCCTTCTTTCTCAGATCACTTGATATAAATTCCATTACTGAATTCCATAGACCATTCTGCACGTGATGATATACTCTTAAGGGATGAATTTATCTTGCCCCCACTCAAGTAGTACCTTCATTTGAAATCTTAGTTGGTAATGCAGGATATATATTATGACTCAATTCAAAGAATTACTGACTTCCATGGATCACTCTGCATATGATAGTATAGTTGTTTTAGGGATGAAGTAGTACTAGATAGCAACATTTTGATTTATGGAGCCACTGTCTTCAATCCAACTACCATTGTTGTTTGACATCTGAATTTTACATGGTTGTAACAGATAATTTAGTACTGGATAGCTGCTTTATTTGTGTTGTATAGCCATAACCTATGACCTCCCCACAAGAACTTTGGTTGAAATCTAATATGATGATTCATGCTGCTCAATCATGGGCTTTACACTCTGTTATATATATAAAGCTGTGATATAGGAATACTAAGCAATATTATTTTGTTTTATCACCTTGAACTACACAGTCCTATCACAGATTCCAGTTGTATAACACCTACATTTATGGGTCAGACTTGATCCTTTACCTCTGTAGACAAGATTAGTGGTCACCTACACGATAACAGAAACACTCATACCTGCCAATTCATGTGCTATATTGTATCTGTTAGGACATCCTAAAATTATATCACCAGATTTTACAAAACTCCTTAAGTTAGAATTGAGTGAAGCAGGAGACAATATGTAATGTAGTTTCATTAGCGCCTCATTGTAGAGAGCATTGTAAACAATTCTGTCCATAATTCATATAATATAGACTAGCTTAGTACTGATAGCCCGCTAGAACGCGGGCTTCCCTAGCCCCAGTTGAAATGTTGCATATTAGCCTTGGAAAGACTAACGCTGTGCCCCCATGAATGTTGCATGGTCTGGTCGCATAGGATCACGAGAAGGTTACGTTATGGGCCTCTGCGATGGAGCACGTGACTTTCGGCCTTGCATTGTGCAAATCGAAGAAAATTGCCAGAAAAAATTGTGCAAAAAATGCTCGGATACCTGCGCTAGGCTACGGGGCTTCTTGATTTTCATCCTTTCCCTTTACTGCCCCGTAGCCAGGCGCAGGTATCCGAGCATTTTTTGCACAATTTTTTCTGGCAATTTTCTTCGATTTGCACAATGCAAGGCCGAAAGTCACGTGCTCCATCGCAGAGGCCCATAACGTAACCTTCTCGTGATCCTATGCGACCAGACCATGCAACATTCATGGGGGCACAGCGTTAGTCTTTCCAAGGCTAATATGCAACATTTCAACTGGGGCTAGGGAAGCCCGCGTTCTAGCGGGCTATCAGTACTAAGCTAGTATAATAATAAAATATTACATGTAGATTATGATGGAATAAATTTTCCGATAGCATATAATAACATAAGTGTGTTAAAAGATATCGAAAATAGAAACAAAATTTTAATTAACATTTTTGAATATAAACATGATAAAAAAAATGATATTATACCGTATTATCGTAGTAAAAATACATTTGAAGATACACTGAATTTATTACTTATAACTGATGCAGAAGAGCAAAAATATCACTATGTGTATATTCGTAATTTGAATCGTTTATTGTTACATTCAACAAAACACGACGGAACAAAATATTGTGAAAAATGTTTAAAGCAATTTTCAAGTCAAAAAGCATTTGATAGTGAACGGCATAAATGTAATTTTAAAAACAACATTGATTTACCTCCGAATATGTGTTTAAAAGAGGGTAAATTATTAAAATGTCCACAAGATAGTTATATTAAGGATTATAATATTAAATATAATCAAGAATTACCATGGGTTATGTATTGTGACTTCGAAAGCATTCTTGTACCCATAAAAAATGATCCCAAATATAATGATAAATACCAACATAAATTAAGTTCATATTGTTATCACTTAGTTTGTAAAGAACGTCCTAAATTTAACAAATTTAAGATTTACAGAGGAGAAAATGAAAAAGATCCAGTTATAGATCATTTTTTTAATGATATAAAAGATATATTAATACATATTCAACAGTGTAAAAAGAAATATTATTCATTACCAGTCTTAGATAACATACAACAACAAAAACATGATAAAGCAACACACTGTGAATATTGTCAAATTGAATTTGATGATAAAGATCATAAAAAGTGTGCCCATCATAATCATATAAATGGGTTATTTCTAGCCAGTGCTTGTTTAAGTTGCAATTCAAAAATGAAAGTTAATAATTGTGTTCATATTATATTTCATTATTTAAAAGGATATGACTCTAATTATATTTTATCGCGTATGTCAAAGCATTTTGAAGGGGAGAATATTAATTTAATCGGTAGAAATACAAGCAATGTTTTTCATATGAATATTAACAATTATATCAAGATAATTGATAGTTATGAATATATAACAAGTAAGTTGGAATCATTGAGTAAGAATTTAGATATGAAAAATATTAGATATACACGAAATTTAATTGAGAAATATAATTTAACACATGAATTTATTCAAAAAGATATATTTCCATATACATATATAAATTCATTTGAACATTATAATAATAAAAAATTTCCAAATATTTCATATTTTAATACTGATGAAATAACATACAAAAAATATAAAGATTTCTATTATAAAAATTTTAAAAATTTGGGCTCTTATTCTGATTATTACTTAATGAAAGACGTACTTCTCTTAAGTGATATTATGGAAAATTACCGAGACATGTTTATGAAACGATATAAAACAGAGTTGTTTTCTCATTATACAATTAATAGCCTGATATTTGAGTTGTTTAAAAAATATAATCCAGTAAAAATTAAAATTATCGATAATTACAGTATGTATGAATCATTCCAAAAAATGCTTGTCGGCGGCTTATGTGGTTGCGGATCTACACGATATGCAAAAGCTAATAACAAATACATGGAAAATTATAATCCAAACGAAGAAACAAGTTATATTATGCATTACGATATAAACAGTATGTATGCCCATATAATGAGAAATTATAAATTGCCATATGATGGTTTTGAATATTTAACTGACACTCAGGTTCAAAAATTTAATATTTGGGATTACGATGAAAATTCAGAATTCGGATTTATTTTATGTATTGATATTTCAGAAATTGATATCGCATATCATGATTTTTTTGTTGATTTACCAATATTTCCACAAAAACGGAAAGTCTTTAAAAAAGAGATTTCTGAATATCAAAAAGACATATTAGAAAAAAATAATAAGAAGTTTTTATGTTGCGAAAAAGTTATACTCGATTATCATGCTAAAAAAGAATATGTTATACACTATTTAACATTACAATGTTTTTTAAAATTAGGAGGCTTTAAAATCGAAAAAATCCATTACATAATAAAATTTAAACAAGATAATTATATGCGAAAATATATTGAAAAAAATCATAAATACAGACAGAATGCTATGAGAGAAAAAAATAAAAATAATGACAGTATGTTTAAGCTTATGAGTAATTCTTTGTTCGGGCGCTGTCTTTTGAACAAGGAAAAATATAACTCCAATATTCGTATTGTTTCTGAAATTGATAAAGCAAAAAAGATTGTTTCTAAGGAATCATTTAAAGACTATGATATTATTAGCAGCAGTGACGAAGATTCTGATAATATAGATACAGTTTTGTTTAATATTGAGAAAAACCATGTGAAGCTTGATTCTGCAAATTATATTGGATCTACAGTATTATGTTTAAGTAAGAAATTAATATATGATTATTGGTATAAATTGAAAAATAAATATAAAAATAATATTTGTATGTTATATATTGATACAGATGGGTTTGTTTGTAATATAAAAAATATTGATGATATTTATAGAGATATGTATGAATTGGGTGATATGTTCGATATGAGTTGTTATGATGAATCATTTGAATATCATCGTAATGGTGAATACGAAACTGGAAAAATAAAAGATGAGTGTCCGTCCACAATAATAACTGAGGCTGTTTCATTAAAAGATAAATTATATTCATATGTAAAAGAAGATAATGAAGTTGAGTTTAGAGGTATAAAGTTTAAAAATAATAAAAATCACGATATAACATTTCAAAGATTTAAAAATACATTGTTTAATAATGAATCAATATCAAATGAATTTGAACGTATTAAATCAACTAAGGATTGTAAAATTTATTCGTACACTGATTCAAAAACTTTAATTTCATATAGTGATAAAAGGTTTTATATTAATGAAACAATGTCTTACCCATATGGGCATTTTATGATAAATAAAAATTATGAAAATATGATATAAAAAATAAATGCAGAATTTGCATTTATCTCGTTATTTAATGCATTCATATGCAATTATATAAACATATAATTACATATTATGCAATTATTATAATATATATTATAATGGATTTAAATACTTATGAAGATTTGATACAAAAACGTGTGTTGGCTCAAAAACAAATTTTAAATTTAAAAAAAAAATATAGATTTTGAAAATCAAAAAGTCGATCGTGACTTTAATAATGCTGAATTTTTTAAGCCTATTACAGACAGTAATGAAAAAATGATAGAAAAAATGGAAGAAAAAAATGATAAAATTAATGAAATAATTTCAAATAGTTTACCATATTATGAAGATCAAGATCAACTTCAAGATAAAGAACAGTTAACATTACCATATAATGAAGAAAATGAAGTTAATGAAACATTGATTTATGATTTAAGTAAACCGTTATTACGTGAAGAAAAACAGTTTTTGAATGATTTAGCCGAAAATAAAAAAGTAGAATTATATAAAAAAAAATGGTGAAACTGTTAATGCTGATATTAAAATTATTGGTATTGATAATATAATGAAATCATCGGATGAAGAATTAAAAAATGAATTAAAAAATAAAGATTTAAAAAGCCTGGGTAATAAGATAAGTGCTTATTATAGTCATAATAAAAATAATAAATTGCTGTTATTATATAGAAATGCTATTACGAAATATCAAAAAATTATTAAAAATGAATTAGCTAATAGAGAGTATATTGAAAAAAAAGAGGAAATTAAAGGTGAAGGAGCAAAGACAAAAAAACGTAATTCATATAAAATTGTAAACTCAAAATATAATGATAAATTGCTTATTAATATGCCAAAATTACTAAATGAGATGATTATTGAGGCTAAATTATCAAATAATGATGATATTTTATATTCTAACAGATGTGATAAATGCACGATTGATTTATTAACAAAACGTTATAACCCCAGAACAAAATATAGTCAATTAGCAATAAATATTTTGAATGATTTGAATGATTTATCTGGAATGGTGAAAAAACGAAATATGAAATCAAAACTGATTGGAAAGGGTAAAATAATCTTAAATGAACGAGATAGAGATAAAAGAGTTAATTTGATCAGATCAAGCATTATTGCCGGAAATAATAATAAAGAAATGATTCAAGAACTAAAACAATTAACAAATCAAGAAATTAATACTGATGGAAAAACACCGCATGACTTAATTAATGATTTAAAAAATTTGACTCCGATATTAAAAACATCAAATGCAACCACAGATCTTAAAAACAGAATATTTAACAATATAGATTATTTGCGTACTAATGAATTTATTAGTAAAACACAATATCATGATTATATAAAAAAACATTTAAATCTAATATAATATAATATATATGGATAAACCAATATTTATTGACACAACAAAAAAAGATATCAATTATTTATGGGGCGATAATAATAATTTTACTGTGAATATGTCAGGTGATGGTTTGAAATTAGATCCAGATCAGGAGCATTATATAGCATTACATAGTTTACGAATGTCATATACATGGAATAATATAGATGCAGCAAAATTTAATAATAACACTTTAAGGTATTCAAAAGATGGTGGTACAAATTGGAGTACTTTAACATTCCCGAATGGAAATTACACATATAGCGATTTGTCTCAGTATATACAAAATTACCTTGAAACTCAATCTATTAAAAAAGACTCAATAGAAATATATTATGTCGCATCTTTAAAAAAATGTTTTATTGACCTTAAGAATAATATTCAAGTTGATTTTAGAAATAATTTAGCGTTCGGCGCTCTTATAGGATTTAATAATTTAGTTATAAATAGTTCTTATGGCACCTTAACTCCTAATATCACGAATTCAATAGATAACGTGGTCATTAGAGTACCGTTGTTAATATCGTCTAGTAATTTCAATGGGTACCAGCACGATTCTGTTTTATATATGTTTAACACATCGGATTATAGAATTGGATATAATATCCCAATTGACGAAAAAAACATGATTTATAATAAGATTAATACGAACTGTATAACTAAATTTAATGTAACATTCAAAGATGGTTTAGATAGATTTATAGATTTGAGTGACACAGATATACAAATGGTGTTATTTATTAGAAGTTTTTAATATAATATAATATATATAATGAATCGATTAAAACCAATTAGAATAAATCAAAGTAATTATACACAAGATCAAGATGGTGATGGCCTATCGAATGTATTTAAATCAATGTTTAAAAGCGCAACAAAAAAATTAGCTTCAGAAGGTAGTAAAAAAATCATGAAATCAGCAGCTGAGACAGCAGCAAAAGCAGCAGTTGAACCGAGAGCAAAAACAACAGGGGAAATTGTTGCTAATAAAATATACAAAACTACAACACAAGAACCAGATAAAAATGAAAATGAACAAGAATCACAAATAAAATATGATAAAGCTGATGTAATTGAGAAAGAGCTTAAAAAAATATATAAGGATAAAAATAATGATAATAATGATAATAAAAAGAATGATAAAGAGTATATAAAAAATGAATTTAATCAATTATTATAATATATTATATAAGAATGAGTTTAATTGATTTTAGACGAAGATGTGAAAAAATTGATCATATTGTAAGCAATCCTAATTTACCCATAAGAGATAATGTTAGAAGTCATACACATTCCATAACTGGAGATGATTTCATGTTAAATGATTGGTATTTCGGTTATTATTATGGTATATATCAAAAAGTAATAAAAAATGACGGTAGTGATTATGCTGATGCTGATAAAATCGCTATAGCAAGCGATTCAGCAAGTTTAGTACAAAACTTAGAAGTAAAATCTAATGGCAAAATTCTATATGATAGCGATGACTTAAATTATTACATGGTAAACAAAAATATTTTAGAATATTCAAAACCATATGCTAATTCTGTATGTACAACATCATTATTTTATCCTGATACAGCTCGTGGAAGTAATATAAATGAATTTACAGTAAATGCAACATCACATGCTGTAGAAAAAAGAAATGATTTGTATAATGAAAATTATAAAAAACGTATGGCAATAACAAAAAATGGTGATATCCATTTTATCTTTGAGCTCCGTAACTGTGAATTCTTTGCTAGTTTTTACAATCAGGTTATGCCGCCTAGTAATATAGATATTTCAATAACCTTAGCTTCAAATGAAACAATATTACATAGAGATGGCGCTGATGCTGGAATTTTAAAATTGAAAAATTTATGGCTCTGTTATGACAAATTGAGTTTGAACGCAAGTGATAATCAAAAATTTATAAAAATGTTAAAAACGCCAACTGAAGTATCATATTTAAAAGAAATGATATACATTATGCCTGGATTGAAGCATAAACAATATTCTTACCCAATTGTAAATAATATATTAAAACCAAGGCATTTAATAATATTCTTTTCATGGACAGAAAATGCAAATAATCAGACTAAAAATTCATTTGAAAATAATACATCGGATATGGGTATTGTAAGTGCAAATATAAGACTCAATAATTACACATATTTGCCAAGTGATACATATGACTGTGTAAATAAGCCACAGGTCGTTTATCGTTCCTTGTTAGATTATATGAATAAAAAAACACCAACGCCAGTGTATATAGATTACGATTTATTTAAAACATCTTTTATGTATTTATATTTTGATATATATTCGAATATTAGTGATGTATTAAAAGAAGGCAACAACAAAATTGAGTTTAATTATATGTTAGCCAATACACCAGCAAAGGAATATAGTATTTATGCATTGCTTTTATCAGAAAACACGTTTAAATTGAGCGTAATAAATAACAGAACAGAAATTATAAAATAATTTTAATAAATCTATAATATAATATAAGAGATGTCATTAATTCCAGTATTTGTAAAATTAACACAAAATCAAAAAAATAAACTAATTCGTGGTTATAAAAAACGAGAGCCTGTAAATTTAAAATTACAATTTTCAAATGAAAATGAAGGAAATAGAATTTATGTTACAAAAACACAATATAATAAAATTACAAAAGGTCTAAAACCTGTTGTAATAACATTTAATGAAAGACATTATAAAAGCATTGACAAAGATACAAAAAACGGCGGAAGTTTGTTATCAAGCCTTTTGCCAGCAATAACTAAAATAGCAAATAAAACAATGCCGATTATTAAAAAAATTGCTGGCCCTGTAACGAGCGGTATAGCTACTGCTCTTGGAACAATGGGTATTGAAAAAATTTTCGGATCTGGTGCAAATTTTCATAATTCAAAAGTTGGCGATATTGTAAAAGCATTAGCCATTGTACAAAATGAATTAAGTAAGTTACCCAAAAAAGAAAAAGATAAATTCGATAAAGTTATGATGTTGTCAGGAGATGGTAAAATGAACGGCGGGTTTTTATCGGCACTCTTAGGTGCATTAGGCGTACCTATGATATTAAAACTTTTGGGCTCTGGATTACATAATTCCCCAAAGGGAGGGTATAAAACGCATCCAAAAACTATACCTATCCCTCAAAATCAAAATCAACCTATTATAAAAAATCCTGAAGGCAGTTCATTAGAATATAAATGGCTGCCTTATGAACCACAATTTGATGATCATGAAATTATAGGAACTAAGGGTTATGGTATAAAAAAAGGGTCAAAAAAAAAAACACACGGCCAAGGCATCTTGTTCGGCCAAAACTCCCCCTTCAAAAACGTGCCATTACTAAACATCCTGTTTTAAAATTTAAAGCCACAAGCACAAGTAACACGTATTTAATGAGATGGATTGATCATATGAAAATAAATAATTTTAATGGCATTTATGCAAAAGACCAAATAACAACCGATATAATAAAACGTGATCATTTTTATATCATAAATTTAGACGATATGTTTTCACCCTTAAATGGGACACATTGGACATCATTGTATTACGATGGTGATAGAATTGAATATTTTGATAGTTATGGATTAAAACCTCCTCAAATAATAAGTGAATATTATGATTATATATATAACAGTAGCCAAATACAGGGATACGATACAAAATCCTGTGGTTACTACTGTCTATTATTTATATACCTACGATCTCATGGTTATAATTTTTATGAAATTATAAAACAATTTAGTCTAGTAGATCTTGATTATAATCAAAATCTAATTAAAAAATTCTTTAATAATTATAATTAATATTATATACATATGGGTGTTCATGACGGATCGCATAAATTATTAACAAACAATGATGAATATATAAAAAACCGCGAAGACATTGATATGCATAATAGAAGAATTGATAATTTAAAAACAATTTGTATAACAGATAATTCAACAACAAACTTAAGATATGCTATTAACATGGATTGTTTACTGAATTACAGCTATACACAGCTGTGTCAAACAATATTGTGGGAACTCTATCAAGGAGCAAATGCTTTTTACCACTTTCCAACATCCAATGGTCATGAGTTAACATTTGATCCAACAACAAGAAAAGTATCTAAGATTTACGATCAAAGTTTATCTCAAGACGACGCATATCAGTCTGATATGGTAAAACAACCAACGATTTGCAGTAAAGCGAATCGTGTTAACAAAAGATATTATATTGAGTTTACGGGATCTGAGCGTCTTTTATCTGACATCAATTTAAACCCTGCTGTTGGTGCCGATGACATTGTAAATATTTTTATTGTTTATAAATTAAATAGTATACCGACTCATTACTGGACCAACGGCGTTTTTGGCCACGACGACCAAGGCTATGACAGGTTTATTGGTCTGTATACAAATAATTTAATTATTTCAGGCACAGTTAATAATTTCATCAACATTGGTACGGGCGCGGTAAATGGTCATCAGCCTCATGCGCCATTTAAAAACAAAGCGAATGCATCTGCATTAAATGTATGGATTTGTTTAAGTGTTCATTGGAATGTCGCATCAGAAAAGAGTTTTGTTTATATAAATGGTCAAGAAATCTGTCAATTTACGAGCCGTGTTTCACCAGGCTCGAATATATTAACGATCGGGGATCTCGATCCAAGCGGTATATCGGGAATGGATGGATCCATCGCCGTATTTTTATTATATAAAGGAAAAAAAATGTTAAAACGTAATATTCTATTACATCATCACGTTTTTTGTTCAAAATGGTTTAATATAGACCACGATGAAATAATATTCTAATATATATAAAAATGAACTATTATACATTAATATATTTTATTCGTCATTTGATTTATATAATACCTTTACCATTAATATGGTTAATAATATTTCAATTATTATAACATATATTATATAAATGGGAAAATACGATGGAGTGATTAGTGATAACGGTAACGAAAATGAAAATCAAGTTAAATTCAATATTAATGATTTCCATTGGAGTAATGATAACATGATTAATATTAATAAAAATCTTAAGTTTATTCTTCATAAATCTCAATACAGTGATAAATTCACAATTATAAACGATGTCTTAGACATTGGAGATAAAATTGAAATAAACCCTAAATCAATTATTCCTTTAGATTCATCAGGTGCGCCTAATTCAATTATAAGCGTTAATACAGATGATAAACTAATGATAAATATATCATCTGATTTCATGTCTCTAAACAACAGCCTTTATATTAATTTAGGTCCTGGCTTAATGAGAGATGATCAAAACCGTATTACAATCGCGTTAGCAAAATGTAATTTGAAGTTCGTTAATAATCAACTCTGTCTCGATATGAATGCTATGATAAATGATTTCAATTGTATAAAATTAGACGATAAAAATAGATTACGGTTAGATTACAATAGGGACGATTTTTTAAAAGATTCAACAGGAAAACATTATGTAAAGATTTACCATAAACATCTGAAAAGAACACAGAACGGCGTGGAAATCAATATCGATAATGATACACTCCGTTATGATACAAATGAAAAAAAATTAATTTCAAGCATTGATAAATATGTTGTTCCTCAATACGATCAAAATGGGGATATATATATTGATCAGACAACCAAAAAGATGAAATTCAACATAAACAATTACGTGGATGATAATGTGGGATCAAAAGTCGTGATGAATACAAATAATAAAATTGATCTTGATATTGTAAATCAACAGTCAGGCGAAATTTATTTTGAAAAACCGAATGAATTGGCTATTCGGCCTTCGCCGTATTTTTCACGCGATTCCTCAGGCCATCTCCTCCCTGTCGTAAACAATGACCATGGGTTAAATCTGAATAATCATAAACTCAATTTAGACGTATCTGCGCCAATAACTTTTGTAAATAAAAAATTAACATTGGATTATGATGCTTATTTTAAATTAAATAATAATAAATTAGACATCGATATTACAAAATTAAAAACAGATGTGGTTATACCCAAGCAAAACGAGGGTATAAAATTAAATAATGATGGTACAATATCAATAGATACAAACATTCTCACAAGTTTATTAAATGTAAGTTCAATATCAGGCCTTAAGATTATTAATAATCAATTAATCGTCGACGAGGGGCTCATGTCATCAAATTTAATAAGATTGAATAGTAACAGCCCGATAAAAAGACGTGTTAATAACTATTACGAAATCGCATGCGATCATGTTTCGATAGACACTGATTTCACGTCAGGCTCGTTAAAAGTAAAATCAGGTTATGTAGAATCAGTTATTACGACTGACTATATTAAAAATAAAGTTCAAAATGAATCGTACTTTAAGGATATGTTAAAATTTAAAGGGCCAGCTATTTTAAAACGATGCTTGTTATGCTGGTGGAATCTCGATTATGAGTCAGATGTAGATAAAACAATTGGTATAACCGATGTTGTAATCAAGAAATTTCACAACCAACAGCATAAATTCAATGATTACTTTTATTTTGTTACTGAAAATGACCCGACCTATTATTACAAGCATTATAGTATGGCGATTTTTAATACTGTTATAAATGACAATTATATATATTTTAATAACACCAATCAACGAATCAAATATACAGACATCTTTTATAAAATAACGGACTTTGCATCATTTGTATTCAATTTCGTTATTGAGCCTGAGAAGAAAAATATAGATATAAACAGCACATTAATACAGTGTGAAAATGATAATTATATAAAATTGCTTTATAATAATCAAGGTATAATATTTAAATTTGGTAAAATGGTCGAAAATTATATAATAAACCCAACATATCCAAATGAAATTATTGTATCCTTATCAAATTCATTATTAAAAAAAATATATTAACGTTTTTTTATGATTCTATTAATAATAAGATATTAATTATTTTGAATAGTCAAATTGTATATGAGAATAAGAATATATTGTTGCTTGTCATTGAAGAGGGCAAGGATAACTTGTTAAGGCATAAATACCATGATTTTTATCTTGGTAATAATAGCGATTATTCACAATCATATAACGGAAAAATGTATAATTTTAGTATGCTGCAGAATATCACAGAACAAGAAGCATTAAATTTACATGAGTATTATAAGTACATCCATAATATATAATAAAATTATAATATATATTATAATGGATTCGCCAAGAAAAGTTATGTCGTTTATTTACAAAAATCTATATTTATTTGATAATGATAAATATAAAGACTATGATAGAAATATAATTAAAGGGGCATTAGCATATAAATACTTATTATCTGTTTATTTAAATATAAATGATATTACTGTTGATCAAATTTTAGTTGTTCAAGAGGACATAGGATTAATTGGACCAGGAAGTCATAATTGCCTAGTATCCTGTTTAGAATTTATATGCTGTAATAGAATATGTCATACACATAGTATATTGCATGACTCGTATGGGCGGATTTTTCAATCACATAATGTAGGTCGTGGTTATAATTATATGTTTAATGTCCCAAAAAGATTAAAAAAATGTCCATTGATTGGTCATATCACAGGATTAATGTATAGCATATATTATAATATCAGATATTATCATGAATATCAAACTTAAATATTTCTTTAATCTTATTCCATAGAATTAAAAATTCGTATGTTTTTCTCGCATTATTTTTTATTTTAATATTACGACATTTTCCATGTTTTAAGAATTCTATGTATATTTGTTTGATAACATATTTTAAATTGATCTTTATAATCATATTATTCTCTTTTTGCCAATTTATGATATTATTACAATATTCCAAGATAATATACTTTTGATATTCCCCCATAAGTATATTATATTTTTTATTTATTTCATTTAAGGTATTTAATATATAATACTTTCTGTGATATACACTTTGTTTCTTTTTATTATAACAATCATATGGTTGTAAATCAGCGTTGAAATAATTTATTAAACACGAGCAGTTTTTACAATATTTACCATTTTCATGAACATAATAATCATAACTATTACAATTCTCACACTCATCACGCGCTTTTGTGACTTGATATTTTAATAACTTTAGATATTTATCGCAATGCAAACAATAACTTTGATTCATTTTTAAAAACTGAATATGAATATAACGATTACACATATATAATATATATTATATTTTATTTTTATACATAATTTGTTTTAAAAATTTTCTACATTTTTTACGTGATTTCATATACATATTATTACAAAAATAAACATTGAATAAATTTGTGTTTTTATATACATATTTTAAACATCCAATCGCATCTTGTTTTATCATATAAATGAAATTATTTTTATCTATACTCATTTTATATTCATTTTGAAAATATTTTAAATAAGCAGCCTTATCTAAATCAATTATATTATCGATAATATCAGAACTATAAGGACACCCTTTTTCTAATATATATTTTAAAACATTAAATTTATTTAATAATACGTGTTTTAATAAATAATGTTTATTTAATTTAATTATATTTTTTTCATATAAATATTTCACAATCTCTAAATCACAATATCTAACAGCCATAATATTAACATACTTGTCCATTGGACAATTAATTTCAATTAAATACTTTATACATTCAGCATTATTATTTTCTAATGCGAATTGCATTGTATTTGTTGTTAATTCTCCACCATTTTCATGAACGTATTTTAAACATTCTATATTTCCATTTTTTAAAACTGTAAAAACAGAAGATAAAGTGTTAAATGGTAATTTCATAATTTTATGAACATATTTCAATATCTCAATATTATTAGATCTACATGCTGTATCAATCATTTCTATTTCATCAGGGCACCCATACATATGAGCATACTTTAAACATTCTAAATGATTATTTTCAATTGCCTTATATAAAGTCCATTCATCCCATGGACACCCATTTTCATGTGCATATATTAAACACTGTAAATGATTATATTCAGCGGCTGTCTCACATACTTTTCTGTTCCATGGACATCCGTTTTCATGTAAATATTTTAAACATGATATTGAATTACTTTCACATGCAAGAATACATGCATTATCACTCCAAATATCACCGTTTTTATGACCATATTCTAAACATTCTATATTACCATTTTCAGCAGCAACATCACACACACCAATAATTGATGAATCCATATTTTTATGATGTTTTTTTAAACATTCAATATGCCCATGCTCAGCAGCACTTAGACAAGCATTAGAATTATATTTAGATTCTTCTTCAATCATTTTTTCGAAACATTTTTTAAAACCAAATCTTTTAATTGAAATTTCACAATTGTAACAATTAATTCCCATTTCTTATATAATATTTATAGTCATATTTATTTTAGCAATTTAAACGCACTTATATATTTGCAGTTAAAAATTTAGCACATTCTATATGTCCGTTTTTTTTTGCGATATCAATTGTGTCTTCATATGAGTATATAATGAAACCATAAGAATAATCGCAAATATAATAAATATATTTTAAACAATCTAAATGACTATTTTCAGCTGTATAATAAATTGTATTACTATCCAATGGACAATCATTTTCATAAGCATATTTTAAGCATTCAAAATGACCATTTTTGGCAGCTATTTCACAAGTATCTTCGTCCCATGGGCAACCATTTACATGTGCATATATTAAACAATCTAAATGACCATATTCGGCTGCATTTATACATACATAATTATTTATATCATCCCATGAACAACCGTTTTCATGAGCATATTTTAAACATTCTAAATTACCATTTTTGGCTGCAATTTCACATATTTCATCATCCCATGAACAACCATTTTCATGAGCATATTTTAAACATTCTAAATTACCATTTTTAGTAGCCATTTCACATACATCCTCATCCCATGAACAACCATTTTCATGAGCATATTTTAAACATTCTAAATCTCCATTTCTTGCTGCATATACGCAAACATATTTATCCCATGAACAACCATTTTCATGTGCATATTTTAAACATTCTAAATGTCCATTTAATGCAGCATATGCGCATGTCCATTCATCCTATGGACAACCGTTTTCATGAGCATATTTTAAACATTCTAAATCTCCGTTTTTAGCAGCTGTTTCACAATTCATATATATATACTATATATTATATTTTTTATACATAAACGCGAAATAAAATTTTAATTTATATTTAATATAAATATTTTTTTTTATTTATTAATTAGACAACCATTTTCACGAGCATATTTTAAACATTCCAAATGACCAGTATTAGCTGCAAATACACATACCCAATTATCCCATGGACAACCGTTTTCATGTGCATATTTTAAACAGTCTAAATGTCCATATTTGGCAGCATTTAAGCAAGTATTATTATGCCATGGACAACCATTTTCATGAGCATATTTTAAACATTCCAAATGTCCATATTGCGCAGAAATTAAACATACCCAATTACTCCATTCACAACCATTTTCATGAGCATATTTTAAACATTCTAAATGTCCATATTGGGCAGCCCTATCACAAGTACTCTCATTCCATGGGCAACCATTTTCATGAGCATATTTTAAACATTCAAAATGACCATTTTTGGCAGCTCTTTCACAAGTATTCTCATCCAATGGACAACCATTTTCATGAACATATTTTAAACATTCTAATTGACCATTTTCTGCTGCATATAACCATGTGTATTTATTCCATTCACAGCCCTTTTCATATGCATATTTTAAACAGTCTAAATGTCCGTGTTTAGCTGCATACGCGCATGTCCATAAATCCCAATAACAACCTTTTTCATGGGCATATTTTAAACATTCTAAATGACCGTTCTCGGCTGCATATTTACAAATATAAATATTCTTATCACAACCCATTTCAAGAGCATATTTTAAACATTTTAATTGACCATTTAGAGCCGCATTTGAGCATGTGTTATCATTCCATGGACAATTATTTTCATGAGCATATTTTAAACGTTCATAATGACCATTTTCTGCTGCTGTTATACAACTAATTTCATTCCAATCAAAACCATTTTTATGTAAAAATTTTAAACAATGTAATTGCCCATATTCACACGCTGTTGTACAAAATTCAAAATAAAAAGATTCAGACATATAGTTTATATAATTAAAATATTTTAAACATTCTAAATGACCAAATTTAATTGCATCTAATATTTTAAATTTATAACAACATTTTTTTATATTCATATTTTTTGGTATTAATTCATAATTTTTTATTTTTCTCAAAGCAAGACATTGTAATGAAAACATCTATTATATTATATAAATATAAAATATTTTTTAAAAGTGATACACCACCCCACATAATTAGCGAATATACACAAGCGAAACAAAAATGCACGAAAATGGTCCAAAATGATAAAACTATTCATTGAGAATAAGGTAAAATACCATAAATAATATGTAAAACGAGTTTCAAATTAAAATTGATGCAAAATAATAAACCCCTTTAGTAACCCCAAATTTAATAAGGAGAATTAATATTACCATTAAATGGTTTATTAGTAATAATCCATAAAATATGTTCCATAAATTATGTTCAATAAATAACAGAGTTGATTATACAAGGAGAGATTTTTTTAAAAATTTCTATTAATATTTTTTCATTGTATTTTAACCATTTTTCAAAATTATTACCAATACATTTTTATCAATATTTTATTCTAGTTTATTTATTCCACTCCTTTTTAATTCATTCATTTATATCAATATTATAAATCCATTTTTCTTATATCCATTTTTTATAACTTCATTTCAAATATCTATATTATAACTTTATTTCTTATATCTATTTTTTTTAACTCCATTTAATATAATTATTTTATAACACTAATTCTTATAAACATTTATTATAACACAATTCTCTTATATCTAAATTATAACTCCATTTCTTATAATCAATTTATAACTCTATTTCTTATAATCATTTATAACTCCATTTCTTATAATTATTTTAATAACACCATTTATTATAATTATTTATAACTCCATTTCTTATAATTATTTTATAACACTATTCAAATATCTATTTTTATTTATACCATTTTCTCATAAACATTTCAATACTTACCAATTATTCAATAACCACATTCTCTTAAATCATTCAATTTATACTAGTCTATTATTCTCTATTCACTGTCTCAATTATGTGTCTCTATTACGTGTCTCAATTATGTGTCTCAATTACGTGTCTCAATTATGTGTCTCAATTACGTGTCTCAATTATGTGTCTCTATTACGTGTCTCAATAATGTGTCTCTATTACGTGTCTCTATTACGTGTCTCTATTACGTGTCCCAACCTGTGTCTCAACCTGTGTCTCAACCTGTGTCCCAACCTGTGTCCCAGTTTTATGTCCCAATAGTGTCACCATACATTATATATCATGTTCAACTATCACAAATCAATGTTCAACTTCTTCATTCAATATTCAACTATGATAATTCCATGTTTATCTATCACAAGTCACTGTCCAACTTCTTCATTCAATATTCAAGTATGATAATTCCATGGTCAACGATCACAATTCAATGTCCAACTTCTTCATTCAATAGTCAACTATGTTAATTCCATGTTCAACTATCACAAGTCAATGTCCATTTTTTTCATTCATTATTCAACTATGATAATTCCATATTTCACTATCACAGTACAATATCCAACTTCGTCATTCATTATTCAACTATGTTAAGTACATGTTGAACTATCACAAGTCAATGTCCATTTTTTTCATTCATTATTCAACTATGATAATTCCATATTTCACTATCACAGTACAATATCCAACTTCGTCATTCATTATTCAACTATGTTAAGTACATGTTGAACTATCACAAGTCAATGTCCAACTTCTTCATTCAATAGTCAACTATAGTACTGATAGCCCGCTAGAACGCGGGCTCCCCTAGCTCCAGTTGAAATGTTGCATATTAGCCTTGGAAAGACTAACGCTGTGCCCCCATGAAAGTTGCATGGCCTGGTCGCATAGGATCACGAGAAGGTGACGTTATGGGACTATTCGATGGAGCACGTGACTTTTGGCCTTGCATTGTGGAAATCGAAGAAAATTGCGAGACAAAATTGTGCAAAAAGTGGTCGGATACCTGCGCTAGGCTACGGGGCAGTAAAGGGACAGGAAGAAAGTCAAGAAGCCCCGTAGACTAACGCAGGTATCCGACCACTGTTTCCACAATTTTTTCTCGCAATTTTCTTCCATTTGCACAATGCAAGGCCGAAAGTCACGTGCTCCATCGAATAGTCCCATAACGTCACCTTCTCGTGATCCTATGCGACCAGGCCATGCAACTGTCATGGGGGCACAGCGTTAGTCTTTCCAAGGCTAATATGCACCATTTCAACTGGAGCTAGGGGAGCCCGCGTTCTAGCGGGCTATCAGTACTAAGCTAGTCTATATTATATGACTTATGCACAGAATTGTTTAAAATGCTCTCTACATTGAGGCGCTAATGCAACTACATTACACATTGTCTCCTGCTTCACTCAATTCTAACTTAAGGAGTTTTGTAAAATCTAGTGATATAATTTTAGGATGTCATAACAGATACAATATAGCACATGAATTGGCAGGTATGAGTGGTTCTGTTATCGTGTAGGTGACCACTACTCTTGTCTACAGAGGTAAAGGATCAAGTCTGACCCATAAATGTAGGTGCTATACAACTGGAATCTGTGATAGGACTGTGTAGTTCAAGGTGATAAAACAAAAGAATATTGCTTAGTATTCCTATATCACAGCTTTATATATATAAAAGAGTGTAAAGCCCATGACTGAGCAGCATGAATCATCATAATAGATTTCAACCAAAGTTCTTGGGGGGAGTTCATAGGTTATGGCTACACAAAACAAATAAAGCAGCTATCCAGTACTAACTTATCTGTTGTACTACCATGTGAAATTCAGATTTCAAACAATAATTGTAGTTGGATAGAAGAAAGTGGCTCCATAAATCAAAATGCTGCTATCTAGTACTAATTCGTCCCTAAAAAACTATACTATCATATGCAGAGTGATCCATGGAAGTCAGTAATTCTTTGAATTGAGTCATAATATATATCCTGCATTACCAAATAAGATTTCAAATGAAGGTATTACTTGAGTGGGGGCAAGATACATTCATCCCTTAAGAGTGTATCATCATGTGCAGAATGGTCTATGGAATTCAGTAATGGAATTTATATCAAATGATCTGAGAAAGAAGGGCAACTGTGTACCAACAAAAGAATATTTAGTTTAATAGAACCCCTTTAATATGACTTCACCAACATAACTCTACCATCTATAGTGGAAATAACAATGAGGCCTACTGTAAATAGAGCGAAAACAAAATGAAAAGAGAGTTACTGAGCTGAGAATAAAGTTGGTGACATCCTAGTGTTTGCCTGTAAAATATGTATGATAAAATCAAGGAGTAAATTCGAGTTCAAGGGCAATATCTCAAACGTAAACAAAGTGGCCTAACTCTTGTGACATCCTAACATCCATGTCATGTGCATATACTCAGAATTAAGAGCAAGTTAAAAGCTCCTAGTACATAAGCAAATATTGCATTAAATGCCTCCTGAATATCATAATGATACTTCTGCAGTAACAAAACGGTAATTTAGAACAGAACATCAAGCAAAAACTTAAGGGAACTACCATGATCTTAATGCCCCTGAAGCAAAGGTATGGAATCACCCTCAAAAGACCGCAATTAAATTCCAAAACAAAGGACAACAGGTATCTGCGATCGTGAGATGAACTTGGGAATCCCCTTGCATTTCATCATACACACTATGACAAAAGTAAAGGGTGAAAGTAAAAACTGCAAAATTTGTGTAACCAAATTCAGCAATAGCCCTATACACACTTCAGTGAAAGCAATCCACATACCAATATATTATCGCCAAACATAAGCATATCCTATGCCATTCGTACATGCGGTAAAAGCAATGAATAAATTCCAAGCTACCAAGGAATACAACAGTAAACATACAGTAATCATTTCATTACAATTTAGTAAGAAAAGTAGGATAACTTAGCGAATGAAATCAAGCGAAAAAAGCACTAAACTGAAAGCTGAACGACAAAATTCTCCTCCAAGTCACACGGCAATATTACGGTAGTGCATATCAAAACATTCCCAACTGAAAACAGCACCACACGCCATTCCATGTCATCAAAATATGCATAGAGAGCAAACAAACTGCCATAGTCTAGCACAGAATAGAAAGTCAAACATATGTTGAATATGTTTTCACAATTTAGCAGTAAAAGCACGGTGATTTAGCACATAGAATCAAACAACTTGGAGAAGAAGTGTCATAGCGGCAATACCCTCGAGGGAAGGTGGTTGAATCTGGTTGAAAGATATAGAAATAAATGGCTGGCAACAGCAGAATACAGATGAAATGGACAAAGGACATACATGGAATCTTAAATCAATCCATCTACGGAAAACAGAGTCGGTTTAACTGGAAAGACAGTGACAAAAATTTCCTCGCAATCACACACAGCACCATCGTCCTCCATGAACATTCACAAACGTGAAAGCAACAGTCCTGTGCAGAGGTGTCAAGTGAGCATGTCGGAGGGTATAGGAAAGCAATGGCCATAAGTTGAAAGTGGAATATCTCAGCAAAAAGAACAGATATAGAAAAATCCCTCCTTTGTGAGTAAATAGACCCCAAGGAGAACCCCTAAACCGAGTTTGGTTACAATCCCCCAACAGGCCTAGGAGGAGAAGTGTCATTAAAATCGGGCAAAAAATGGGTCACGTGGTACAAATTCGAGCAATCTGATTGGTTCGGCATAAATTATCATATAGGGATCTTAGTATATAGAGATGATACTTCCATGTTTAACTATCACTATTCAATGTCCAACTTCCTCATTCAATAGTCAACTATGATAATTCCCTGTTTATTTATCACAATTCAATGTCCAACTTCTTCATTCAATATTCAACGATGATAATTCCATGGTTAACTATCACAATTCAATGTCCAACGTCTTCATTCAATTTTCAGCTGTGATCATTCAATATTCAACTTCATCATTGAATTTTCAACTATGACAAGTCAATGTCCAACTTCTTCATTCAATATTCAACTATGATAATTCCATGTTCAACTATCACAATTCAATGTTCAACTTCCTCATTCAATATTAAACTATAATAATTCCATATTTAACTATCACAAGTCAATGTCCAACTTCTTCACTAAATATTCAACTAGGATAAGTCTATGTTCAACTATCACAAATCAATGTTCACTTTCTTCAGTCAATAGTCAACTATGATAATTCCATGTCTAATTATCACAATTCAATGTCCAACGTCTTCATTCATTATTCAACTATGATAATTGCATGTTCAACTATCACAATTCAATGTTCAACTTGTTCATTCAATATTCAACCATGATAATTCCATGTTTAACTATCACAATTCAATGTCCAACTTCTTCATTCAATAATCAACTATGTTAATTCCAAGTTCAACTATCACAAGTCAATGTTCAACTTCTTCATTCAATATTCAACTATGATAATTCCATGGTTAACTATCACAATTCAATGTCCAACTTCTTCATTCAATATTCAACTATGATACTTCCATGTTTTACTATCACATTTCAATGACCAACTTCTTCATTCAATTTTCAACTGTGATAATTCAATATTCAACTTCATCATTCAATTTTCAACTATGACAATTCAATGTCTAACTTCTTCACTCAATATTCAACTATGATAATTCCATGTTTAACTATCACAATTCAATGTCCAACTTCTTCATTCAATATTCAACTATGATAATTCCATGTTCAACTATCACAATTCAATGTTCAACTTCTTCATTCAATATTCAAGTATGTTAATTCCATGTTCAACTATCACAATTCAATGTTGAACCTCTTCATTCATTATTCAACTATGATAATTCCATGTCTAACTATCACAAGTCAATGTCCAACGTCCTCAGTCATTATTCGACTATGATAATTCCATGTTCAACTATCACAATTCAATGTCCAACCTCTTCATTCAATATTCCACTATGTTAATTCCATGTTCAACTATCACAATTCAATGTGCAATTTCTTCATTCCATTTTCAACTGTGATAATTCAATATTCAATTTCATCATTCACTTTTCAACTATGACAATTCAATGTTCAACTTCTTCATTCATTGCTCAAGTATGATAATTCCATGTTCAACTATCACAATTCAATGTTCAACTTCGTCATTCAATATTCAACTATGATAATTCCATGTTTACCTATCAGAAGTCTATGTCCACCTTCTTCATTCTTTATTCAACTATGTTACTTCCATAGTCAACTATCACAATTCAATTTTCAACTTCTTCATTCAATATTCAGCTGTAATAATTCCATGTTTAACTATCACAATTCAATGTTCAACTTCCTCATTCAAGATTCAACTATGATAAGTCCATGTTCAACTATCACAATTCAATGTTCAACTTCTTCATTCACTATTCAACTATGATAATTCCATGTTTACCTATCAGAAGTCAATGTCCACCTTCTTCATTCTTTATTCAACTATGTTACCTCCATAGTCAACTACCACAATTCAATGTCGAACATCTTCATTCATTATTCAATTATGATAATTCCATATTCAACTATCACAATTCAATGTCCAACTTCTTCATTCAATATTCAACTATGATAATTCCATGTTCAACTATCACAATTCAATGTTCAACTTCTTTATTCAATATTAAACTATGTTAAATCCATGTTCAACTACCACAATTCAATGTCGAACATCTTCATTCATTATTCAATTATGATAATTCCATATTCAACTATCACAATTCAATGTCCAACTTCTTCATTCAATATTCAACTATGATAATTCCATGTTCAACTATCACAATTCAATGTTCAACTTCTTTATTCAATATTAAACTATGTTAAATCCATGTTCAACTACCACAATTCAATGTCGAACATCTTCATTCATTATTCAATTATGATAATTCCATATTCAACTATCACAATTCAATGTCCAACTTCTTCATTCAATATTCACCTATGTTTATTCCATGTTTAACTATCACAAGTCAATGTTCAACCTCCTCATTCATTATTCAACTATCATAATTCCATGTTCAACTATCACAATTGAATGTCCAACGTCTTCAGTCATTATTCAACTATGTTAATTCCATGTTCAACTATCACAATTCAATGTGTAATTTCTTCAGTCCATTTTCAACTGTGATACTTCAATATTCAATTTTATCATTCACTTTTCAACTATGACAATTCAATGTTCAACTTCTTCATTCATTGCTCAACTACGATAAGTCCATGTTCAACTATCACAATTCAATCTTCAACTTCTTCATTCAATATTCAACTATGATAATTCCATGTTTACCTATCAGAAGTCAATGTCCACCTTCTTCATTCTTTATTCAACCATGTTACTTCCATAGTCAACTATCACAAGTCAATGTTCAACCTCCTCATTCATTATTCAACTATCATAATTCCATGTTCAACTATCACAATTGAATGTCCAACGTCTTCAGTCATTATTCAACTATGTTAATTCCATGTTCAACTATCACAATTCAATGTGTAATTTCTTCAGTCCATTTTCAACTGTGATACTTCAATATTCAATTTTATCATTCACTTTTCAACTATGACAATTCAATGTTCAACTTCTTCATTCATTGCTCAACTACGATAAGTCCATGTTCAACTATCACAATTCAATCTTCAACTTCTTCATTCAATATTCAACTATGATAATTCCATGTTTACCTATCAGAAGTCTATGTCCACCTTCTTCATTCTTTATTCAACTATGTTACTTCCATAGTCAACTATCACAATTCAATTTTCAACTTCTTCATTCAATATTCAGCTGTAATAATTCCATGTTTAACTATCACAATTCAATGTTCAACTTCCTCATTCAAGATTCAACTATGATAAGTCCATGTTCAACTATCACAATTCAATGTTCAACTTCTTCATTCACTATTCAACTATGATAATTCCATGTTTACCTATCAGAAGTCAATGTCCACCTTCTTCATTCTTTATTCAACTATGTTACTTCCATAGTCAACTACCACAATTCAATGTCGAATATCTTCATTCATTATTCAATTATGATAATTCCATATTCAACTATCACAATTCAATGTCCAACTTCTTCATTCAATATTCAACTATGATAATTCCATGTTCAACTATCACAATTCAATGTTCAACTTCTTTATTCAATATTAAACTATGTTAAATCCATGTTCAACTACCACAATTCAATGTCGAACATCTTCATTCATTATTCAATTATGATAATTCCATATTCAACTATCACAATTCAATGTCCAACTTCTTCATTCAATATTCACCTATGTTTATTCCATGTTTAACTATCACAAGTCAATGTTCAACCTCCTCATTCATTATTCAACTATCATAATTCCATGTTCAACTATCACAATTGAATGTCCAACGTCTTCAGTCATTATTCAACTATGTTAATTCCATGTTCAACTATCACAATTCAATGTGTAATTTCTTCAGTCCATTTTCAACTGTGATACTTCAATATTCAATTTTATCATTCACTTTTCAACTATGACAATTCAATGTTCAACTTCTTCATTCATTGCTCAACTACGATAAGTCCATGTTCAACTATCACAATTCAATCTTCAACTTCTTCATTCAATATTCAACTATGATAATTCCATGTTTACCTATCAGAAGTCAATGTCCACCTTCTTCATTCTTTATTCAACCATGTTACTTCCATAGTCAACTATCACAATTCAATGTTCAACTTCTTCATTCAATATTCAGCTATGATAATTCCATGTTTAACTATCACAATTCAATGTCCAACTTCTTCATTCAAGATTCAACTATGATAATTCCATGTTCAACTATGACAATTCAATGTTCAACTTCTTTAGTCAATATTAAACTATGTTAAATCCATGTTCAACTACCACAATTCAATGTCGAACATCTTCAGTCATTATTCAATTATGATAATTCCATATTCAACTATCACAATTCAATGTCCAACTTCTTCATTCAATATTCAACTATGTTTATTCCATGTTTAACTATCACAATTCAATATTCAATCTCCTCATTCATTATTCAACTATGTTAAGTCCATGTTCAACTATCACAAGCCAATGTTCACCTTCGTCATTCAATAGTCAACTATGTTAATTCCATGTTCAACTATCACAAGTCAATGTCCAATTTTTTCATTCATTATTCAACTATGATAATTCCATGTTTAACTATCACATTACAATATCCAACTTCTTCATTCATTAGTCAACTATGTTAAGTCCATGTTGAACTATCACAAGTCAATGTCCAACTTCTTCATTCAATATTCAACTATGATACTTCCATGTTTAACTATCACTATTCAATGTCCAACTTCTTCATTCAAATTTCAACTGTGATAATTCAATATTCAACTATCACAATTCAATTGTCAAACTTCCTCATTCAATATTCAACTATGATAATTCCATGTTTATCTATCACAATTCAATGTCCAACTTCTTCATTCAATATTCAACTATAATAATTCAATGTTTAACTATCACAATTCAATGTCCAACGTCTTCATTCAATTTTCAGCTGTGATAATTCAATATTCAACTTCATCATTGAATTTTCAACTATGACAAGTCAATGTCCCCCTTCTTCATTCAATATTCAACTATCATAATTCCATGTTCAACTATCACAATTCAATGTTCAAGTTCCTCATTCAATAGTCAACTATGATAATTCCATATTTAACTATCACAAGTCAATGTCCAACTTCTTCACTAAATATTCAACTGTGATAAGTCTATGGTCAACTATCACAATTCAATGTTCACCTTTGTCAGTCAATAGTCAACTATGATAATTCCATGTCTAATTATCATAATTCAATGTCCAACGTCTTCATTCATTATTCAACTATGATAATTCTATGTTCAACTATCACAATTCAATGTTCAACTTTTTCATTCAATATTCAACTATGATAATTCCATGTTTAACTATCACAATTCAATGTCCAACTTCGTCATTCAATATTCAACTTTGTTAATTCCATGTTCAACTATTACAAGTCAATGTCCAATTTCTTCATTCATTATTCAACTATGTTAAGTCCATGTTCAACTATCACAATTCAATGTTCAACTTCTTCATTCGATATTCAACTATGATAATTCCATGTTCAACTATCACAATTCAATGTTCACCTTTTTCAGTCAATAGTCAACTATGATAATTCCATGTCTAATTATCACAATTCAATGTCCAACGTCTTCATTCATTATTCAATTATGATAATTCCATGTTCAACTATCACAATTCAATGTTCAACTGTTTCATTCAATATTCAACTATGATAATTCCATGTTTAACTATCACAATTCAATGTCCAACTTCGTCATTCAATATTCAACTTTGTTAATTCCATGTTCAACTATTACAAGTCAATGTCCAATTTCTTCATTCATTATTCAACTATGTTAAGTCCATATTCAACTATCACAATTCAATGTTCAACTTCTTCATTCGATATTCAACTATGATAATTCCATGTTTAACTATCACAATTCAATGTCCAACTTTTTCATTCAATATTCAACTATGATACTTCCATGTTTAACTATCACATTTCAATATACAACTTCTTCATTCAATTTTCAACTGTGATAATTCAATATTCACCTTCATCATTCATTTTTCAACTATGACAATTCAATGTCTAACTTCTTCATTCAACATTCAACTATGATAATTCCATGTTTAACTATCAAAATTCAATGTCCAACTTCTTCATTCAATATTCAACTATGATAATTCCATGTTTAACTATCACATTTCAATATACAACTTCTTCATTCAATTTTCAACTGTGATAATTCAATATTCACCTTCATCATTCAATTTTCAACTATGACAATTCAATGTCTAACTTCCTCATTCAATATTCAACTATGATAATTCTATGTTTATCTATCACAATTCAATGTTCAACTTCTTCATTCATTATACAAGTATGATAAGTCCATGTTTAACGATCACAATTCAATGTCCAACGTCTTCATTCAATATTCAACTATGACAATTCAATGTTCAACTATCACAATTCAATGTTCAACTTCCTCAGTCAATATTCAACTATGATATTTCCATGTTTAACTATCACAAGTCAATGTCCAACTTCTTCACTCAATATTCAACTATGATAATTCTATGTTCAACTATCACAATTCAATGTTCAAGTTCTTCAGTCAATAGTCAACTATGATAATTCCATGTTTAACTATCAGAATTCAATGGTCAACTCCTTCATTCAAAAGTCAGCTATCATAATTCCATATTCAACTATCACAATTCAATGTCCAACTTCTTCATTCAATATTCAAATATGATAATTCCATGTGTAAGTATCACAATTCAAAGTCCAACTTCGTCATTCAAAAGTCAACTATGATAATTCCATATTCAACTATCACACTTCAATGTCCAACTTCTTCATTCAATAATTCAAATATGATAATTCCATGTTTAACTATCACAATTCAAAGTCCAACTTCTTCATTCAATATTCAACTATGATAATTCCATGTTCAACTATTACAATTCAATGTTCAACTTCTTCATTCAATTTTAACTGTGATAATTCAATATTCAACTTCTTCATTTAATGTTCAACTCTGACAATTCAATGTACAACGTCTTCACTCAATGGTCAATTGTGATAGTTCAATATTCAACGTCTTTATTCAATGTTCAAACTGAGAATTCAATCAGCTCAATGGGGCAAAGGTAAACATGTGCATATGATCCTCCACCAACTTTTTACAAATTGTGACAAATGACCATAATGGTAGTGAATAAGAGTGCGTGTGAAGTCCTGCGAGATGTCTCAACGATGCTTCCAGACTTTGCACTGAAATTCAGAAAATTTGCACACAGAGACTGTTAGTGATATCAAGTTCAGTAAATCGTCACTGCAGACCCCTATTGCATCAGCACTCTATCATGCAAGGGCAGTGATCAAATCATCCACAGAAGGAGGGGGCTTTCGAAGGCTTAATGAATGTGAACAGTTAAGGTCCTCTGCAGAATGGCTCACTCAGACCGCAGAACAAGAAAAAGTGAGAGTCATCCAATGGCAGTAAAGCAGAGGAAACAAAATCCTTCGAATTTGTTTTGGTGAATAGTAGACTGAGAACACACAATGTGGCAGATGAACCATTTAATCTCAGTGACAAAGTAGTTGTCCTTTATAAATTGAGTGGCTTGCTTCTTAGTTAACATCAAAATGTGGAGATAGAGCTTCTAAAATAACATAAAAAGATGCCTTATAGCTTTTTCACTCTTGTATATTGATACAAACTTCATAATGTTTCATTTAAAGTAAAAGATGATACTCTCTTGAGTTGATATATATCCTGATTTAGGAGGTATATACCAATTTTCCTGCACTAGCGATAATGGAGTCATCTGTAGCAATTCATATAGCCCTAAACAATACAATTTGAAATTCTAGATATCAGATATCACGTTTCTTCCTGTGGTTTCCATTTGGATTTCCTCTACAGAACGAGCAAGCACAAGCACCCAGCCTGAACAGTAGATCTGCAGATCCAGTGCGTACTCTCAGTTAGCCGCCAACAATCTTTTACTAGCGTTCAGTCTGAACGCAGCCTAAGAGAAATCAGGGAAAGTATTTTGCAAGAGGAATAAAGGAAGATTTGCCTGAAAAATACTTCACTGCTGGACTACTTCTGGCTTTAAGCATTATTCAGAATGGGGCGATTCCAAGATTCTTGTCTGAAGCAGTACTCAAAGAAGTCTTTATCCAAACTCCAAAAGTATTATCCTAGTTACCGAGGGGTTTCCAGAAGCTTGGCCTTGTGACAATTGTTTCAAATCTACCACTATTTTGCACTTATTGCGACCATTATCTACATCATTACTCACGCAAGAAACTCATCACCATATTAGAACCAGAGGTCTCTGATGATGATAGAAATGCCAAGCTCTTTGAAGTAAGAGCCCAAAGAATTTGTTAATAAATCGCAAAGTTGTGTTATTGTTAGTTGTCTGTTTGGGTCTTTTTCCAATAATCTATTAGCAAGTGGCTAGATACAGCTACATATTGTTCTTGAGTGGCTAGAAGTGTTTTAGAGGATAATTGATAACTCAAGTTATCAAACAGTGATGATTGTGTACCAAATCCTTGATTATTACCATATTGAAACGCTTTAAAAGCCTTCCTAGGCTTATTGGTTGCGTCCACACCTCCTGGCTCTAAAAAGCCAACCTCTCTTTCCTCTCTGATAAATGATTGTCAAAAGTAATTCTCATCATAAATAGTACTACATGCTTGTCAGACCATTCTCTTCCCACTTCTGAAAATTTGGGAAAGTCACTCTTTGTAACTATTTTCTCAACAGGATTGTTTTTATTTGGTTTGCTATTATGTAATGCCATATCATATAATGCAACCTCCCATTGTCCATCAAATTTGAGTTGGGGAAAAAATTCTTTTATAAGACATGTTAGCTCTCGGAAAAAACGATTTCATGATTGATTCTTGATAGTACAGTAACATTTTTTATAATTTTTTCAAAACACATTTTGTCAATGAAAACTATATATAGACAACGAGCAGATGCTTTTTAAGTATGCATCGAATCTATTATCTGAATGTGAAATCATTTAATATATCTATTGATGTATCCCGGCTATTACCAGGATTGAATACAAACTGGGAATGCTGTGTACATAGTTACTACATAGTTACTAATGGGGAAAGGCAAAAAGTATTGTGCTTAAACTGCAATGTAGTTGATTTTGATCATGTCTTGCTACAGCCGCATCTTCTTGAAGTTGTGTCAAATAGAGGAGAGGTATCAACTGTGGAGATATGAGGGTCACTCCAAAATTATTGAGATAGTTCCCACCATGCATCATATTGTTCGTCCATATTTAAGTTATTTACTCTTTTCTTAGGGTGTTTTCAAAATTTTGTCCATTTCCACCAGTGCCATGATGTTTGATAATTTTCTTAGTTCTTCACCTGTGCTCTTTTACAGATTTCAAAATGGAGCTTGAGCTATGCTATTATCGTGTGATGATTTACAATGATTTTAAGAGAGGTTTATCACAAGAGGAGTGCCTCAAACAGCTTCTGGAGACATTTAGCAATGTTGCATCATCTAGGGCAATTCCTTTTAGGTGGTTTGCGGAATTTAGAGGGGACAGGGAGAGCTTGCAAGATGACCCCACCCAGGAAGGCCCCCAACAGCAGTATTGCCTGAAACCATTTCTGCTGTAGAAAATATGCTGAAAGTAGATGGCTGAATGACGTATATTATGATGCAGGAGAGAATAAATATAGGAGCTACTGCATTAAATTCAATATTACATGAGCATCTAAAGCTTAGGAAGTTTTCGGCCCATTGTGTGCCCCATTCATTGACTGAGGAGTGAAAAGGGGTGTCGTGTAAGTTGTTGCCAATTCATGCTGGAAAAGTTTGACCATGGCAAGTCTAAGCAGGCATACGATATTGTAACAGGGGATGTGAGTTGGATATATCAATGTGACCCTGAAACAAAGTGCCAATCGTCCATTTGGATCGGCCCTGATGAGCAACTCCCACAGAAATATAAGAGGGTGTGAAGCATTGGAAAAAAATGATTGCATGGTTCTTTGGGAAAACGGGCCATGTAGCTACAGTTCTGCTAGACAATCAGCAGACAGTGAATGCAACTTGGTATGTAAACCACTGCATACCACATGTTATCGATGCCTGGCAAAGCAAACACCCTAGAAGTGAGCTGCAGAGGCTCTTCTGGTACCACGACAATGCATCTGCTCACACAGCTGCTCAAACCATGGACTTTTTCACGCAAAATTCCATCCAATTGGTGACCCATCCACCATTTTCACCAGATTTGGCACCATGTCACTTCTTTCTCTCTCCAACAGTGAAAGAGAAATTGAAAAGGACAAAGTTTGGCACTCCTGATGATGCAGTTAATGCATTTGGTAGTACCATGTTGGACCTATCACATGAACAATGGGCTAACTGTTTTATTGCTTGGGTTAATCGAATGAAACTCTGCGTACAATGTGATGGTGATTATTTTGAGAAGATGTGGAAATTTAAGCCTGATATATTTTCTGGTTTTTGAATTTCTCAATAATTTCAGAGTGACTCTCGTACTTAGATGGAGGATAATACTTATCACCAAAACAACAGATTTCAGGCTTTTGATAATAAATCTGTGGAATAAATTGGTTGATAATGTCTCAGAGGAAGATTCACGTGTTCTACTTGCATTCAGAGCACCATTATATGAATATAGTTATTGTAAGAAAAAAATCCCACCCACATATATAATGAGTGCGACTATGTTTAGTTATTTCAGAGGCCATGGATGAATACAAGCTTATAGAATGTGTTATCGATTTAATGAACAATAATAATGTGAGACAATATTCAGCTAAAGAGAGAAGAAATGCAAAAACCACCACTACCGAGATAAGAAAAGAAGAAGTTCTGAGAAGTGATATTTATGAGAAACTAGCAAAACGCAGTGCATCTGGCATTATCCAAAATATATTGGAAGAGGTTTTCTGAGATGACATAAATTTAGGAAGAATTATTTCTGCATATGGTTACATTGTTTATGCAGTTGTTTGCAATGTTGCTGGGAAGACGGAAGTCTTGGATAAATTCAATGACTTTTACAAGAGATGATTAAGACCATCGCTGGATTTTAATGATGTATGAAATAAAATATATATAAATATATATCAGGGTTCATGCTAAATATTATAGTGAAAATCAAATATAGTCTTTTGTTTTATCATGTGCAGTTTGTTGTTTGATGGCTGATCTTGGTATTTTCTTGTTTTTTGCTTTATAATAATTTGAATAATTTATAATAATTTGAATAATTTACAATAATTTGAATACTTTGATTAATTTGAAAAACAATTGAAAACTATTTGCAAACAAAATTTGACTTATTACTAAACTATTTACAATTTTTAAACTATGAATTAAAACTATTTACACTCACAATAAGGTTTAATGAAGATATAGGAACCTCAAAATGTTTCTCACAACAGTGAGAATGAATTTCGTTGTTAATAATGTTGAAAAAGGATAAGTTGTTGTCTACCCTCTATACGGGAAGAAAAGATGCAGGCATATGTCTGCAATCACGGCAGAAAACACTCCTTCCCCTTTGCTTGCATATGCTACCCACTGTAGCTTACAAGCAGAATGGAACCCTTTTCGACATTGCTGGCAGTGAAAGTCACTAAAGACATTTTCAAAACGTATGAGGCAGTCTTCCGCCTCCTCTTCATTAGACCTTCTGTTTTCTCGGCCATTCTCTACTCTTTGTCTTCTTTGATTTTGTAACTCTTCTCTTCATCTCTCCTGTCTTAGCAATGTCTGCCTTCTTCTTCTCAATCTGTTCTAATGTATATGATAACGCAAGTTTTTAATTATTATTATCAAGAACTGTGTTTTAAACTCAAGACAAATATGCACTCATAATGTAAGAAACTTATCAAACAAACTTACTGTTTGTTGCGCTTGAAATCTTGCTCTTTCGTTTTGATAAACTGTGCGGAAATGCTCCCGACAATGGCCCCATGCCTCTAATAGTCTACCTTCTAAAAAAGAAGAAATTATTGTCAGATAATACAACCTTTTTATCAGAACGCTTAAACTATTTATAAGAAATGTTTATCAGAGCACTTAAACTATATAAAAAATGAATTGAGGAAAATACATACCACATGAGCTAAGAAAAATAATGTCTCCTGGACCTAGTTCACCTAGGTCTAGGATTACTTGTTGACCCTCTGGGTTTGTATGCACTACTAGTGCATGCAGAGGTATTCTAGATATAGTAAGTCTTTCCATTTTGCTACCATCAACCATTGTGTTTATTTGCTTGGTAATAAGTTTTGTGAAATTGGTTCACAATTAATATAATCACATAGTTCAATTCGATGATAACATTCATCCAATCAGATTGTCATATTAAACACTTGTGACAACCCCCCAAAAAAACAATTCTTGTAATAATTATATAATGCAATAAGCTACAAAATTATATAATGCAAGCGGGCCTCTCAAAAAATTCTTTGAATGTCTTATACACCCCATCACTATATACTAAAATGCCAAAATGCAAATGAGCTTGGATCAAGGGTGCTGCTACGATAGCTTTTGAGCATTTTCTTGATGAGACCCTTGCTTGCATTGGGATTCGACTCCTACTGTATCATAGTGTCTGTTTTGCAAACCGTTTTGCTTTTCTTTCTATCTATGTTTTCTTATGAGATATTGGAAGCTCTCTCCTTCAACTTTGATTGCCTTTGTTGTCCTCCATTGTTGTCATCCGCAACCATATAAACTGCTCTCATTACAGGTACAGTTCGCTTGGTTTGTTCTTGGTTGTTGTAGTGGAGAAAGTTTGGCTCGTTTACTCCCAGGTGAGTCGCTAGTTTTGTACTGTAGTGTTCCATTGTAGTTTGCCAACATGTTCTTTGTCTAATATCTCCATTGCCTACTTTTATGAGCTATTTACATCAATGTTTTACGCGAAATACCAGTGCGCTCTCTTTCTAGAATATCACCATGACACTTCCCTTCCAGGCTGTTTGAGTCTAATCGCTAATTGATGTTGCTATTTGTGCTATATTCTGAGCAACTATTGGCAGGAAGGTTAAAGTTGCTTTATGTGCTATAATGCTGCCTATTTTGCTTGCGTTTGATGTGTATTCACAACTGGTCGGGTTGCGATCACTTAGCTTACATTTTGGGGAGTGTCCTCGAGGTCATAAATTACCCTTTGAATCAGAGGACAAAGTAGTCAGTGTGTCCTAAATGGTAAGTCTCTTTTTTCCTACCAAAAGGCTTTCTTTGAGTTTTCATGTATATGCTTTATCTTATTGTGTGTGTTGTCTACTGTTTGTGGCTACTTATGTCGCTGTTATCAACCTCATTCCAACACCTTCCCTTGGAGCTATTATCGCCATGACAGTTCCTCTCCAAGCAGTTTGAATCTGTTAGCAAAATCACCGTCCTTTCCCTACTAAATAGTGATGTACCATAATCAAGATGTTTACTGTTCTTATCCCTCCTATATCAGAGTCTATTATTTGCTTCTTGACATGGGTTTAGATTAAGATCGATAAGGAATGCTGAGCTTTCAGTTAACGGAATTTTTTGCTGTGGATCGATGCTGCCCTTTGACCTGAAGGATAATTTGCACTTACTGCTACTAGGTGAATCACCTGTGTCATTAGAAATGTTTCGTATTACACACATTATTTCAGTATTCTGAACCAGCTTCCTTGAGCATCCCTCAGTGGTATTTCGCCATGACACTTCCTCTGCATACAAACATACATACACACATAAGTTATTTGTTTGACCAAGTTATAAACCACGGCAGAGCTGGCTACATGTGGACCTGCCATCTCTCGCATCTTATTGATTTGATTCGATAGATTGTTGCTGTTCTTTTACAATATTGTGATGATATGTTTATTGTTCTAGGCCATGCTAAATTGT